>JAFBMS010000005.1:25922331-27376081 GCA_019788955.1 Albula glossodonta
GCCTGGACATCAAAAAACAGCCCCTTCTGTAACTCCTGGATTGAATTGTTGGATAAATCCAAAGTCACAAGATGGACCAGTCCTAAAAATCCTTGAGCGTCGATGACCTTAATCTGGTTTTCATTCAGGAGAAGAGTCTTTAAACTGGAAAGTGGCTCGAATGAATTTCCCTTTATAACTTCGATGCCGTTCCTGCTTATGGAGAGAAACTCCAGCTTGCCCAGTCCAAAAAAAGTGTGGTTGTCCAAAAACGTGATTGCATTTGTGCTCAAGTCTAAATACCGAAGCTCGGTTAGCGATTCAAATGCTCTGGCGGGTATTCGCGAGATGAAGTTACTCTTCAGCCTGAATCTTTGAACACAGTCTGGTATGGAGGATGGCGAAGGGACATCACGGAGGCCGCAGTAGTTGCAGTCCACGTCGGAAGAACCCGAGTAGCAGGTGCAGCGGGGCGGGCACCGTGGGGCTGAGGTCGCTCCGCCCTGGATAGAGAGCAGGAGAACGGCCACCATGGCCACAGAGACGTGGATGTCAGCCATCCGAGACCAGCCGAGCACGCTAAACCAACCGGGTCGCTGACACTGCCCGAGTCATTTTATCACAGGGCGCCGACATCAGCACAAATGCAACCTTTTACCTAAGCCTTGAGTAAACTCCTAACATCTGACCCATGTAAACAACCATTACGGCTGATGTTTTGTTTTTTGTTCCGAAACGTCCCGCTAAACTTTCAGGATAAGAATTGTGGAGCACATTAAATCACGCTACACCGAAACAATCTTTTCCAAAGGAACAGGTGATGGATTTGCAGGAGTATAAAGTCATGTGGAAGTGTCTGACATAGAATGAAGCGAGTACCCACATGTTGTCTGGGCAAATAGTGCCCGGATGGTCTTGGCAATGCGTGAGAACCTCCTGGACTACTCACAAAAGGCAATGAGCTAAAGTGCCAGTGAAATTTGTTCAGCTGCAAGGAGCAGCGTCACCTCAACCCCATACAATATGGGATAAATTTAACGCTTTATTCTACTGCCTTTGGATTTAAATATTCTCTCTGCTGTGACTGAGGGCATACCCATGAATCTATCTTGTCAAATAGGATTCGCTGAGGTGATTTCTCTTTGAGATTTTCTCGCGGGATGACCGATACCGTGAGATTTAGGCATACCACACCAAAGCTCAAAACGATCAATGATTATACATCAAGAAAGATACTCAATAGAAACAGAATGTGGATATAAGAAGCCAGATATTAACTATGTAACAATGAAAATACAGTTGCTTCACCAAACATTGTTTATATATTTAGGACCCATAGCCTGCAAGACATGTCATTCTAAAAAATCCACAGCTGCAGCAAATAAGAAATGCAAAAAACTCAACTGGAACCTACATAATCAAAATTTCAGGGGGTGTATGTTTTAAAAGTAACACAATTTAATGAGGGTGACAAAGTACAAGGCGCAAGTGTGACCTGTGAGTATTCAATAACAATTTATGCAGCGCTGCCATTGAACTTTCTCATATCATATTCATGACTCGTATCTTAATTAAATTCTGAACTGCGTGGATGCATTTTGAAGAAAAATTGTGTATAAATGTACGCATTTGCATAAGAATGCCTGCAGCTGCTACACTTATTACTGACTGCAATGCAAAGACACTGCGCTTAAACCTCATTACTTTGTTTGCTGGTGATTTGGTGTTTACAAGACCTCCCTGAAAACAAGAAGCCACATCCCAGGGGTATGTGCTGTTTATTTGGAAATGTAATCAAGTTCAGTTTTTTCTGGCCATCATAAGTAATTCAAAAATGTGGGCCTGGCTTTAAAATGAATGAATGAATGAATGAATGAATCTGACCCAGCACCAACATTTGGGAAGACACATAAGTTATATAGTCATTCACAGTATTAACATAAGTATAAAAATACAATGTTTGACAAAAAATCTTATGGAAATTAAGATGTTTTAATTCTTAATTTAATTCTAAATTAAAGGGGGGGGGGGGGGGGACAATGAAGAAATTGAGCCATATGCTTCATAACAAAATTAAATAAATGTTCAATTTAATTGAAGGTAGTATAGAGTTGGTAAGGCTGGGCTGTATCCACAGATTGAGTTAGGAACGATGACAGCCCCTTACAGAGTCACTGTCGTAAATTGTGCTGTAACCGTAGTTATCTTATTTAACAGACTTCTGGTCAGTAGCGCTATCATTGTATCTTAACATATACAACTATGGAGGATTGCGCTGTTTTTTCAGTTAGCATTTTGACTTAAGGAGGGTTGTGTTATGGTATTGATGTTTACATGCTATATAAATGTGAGGTTGTGGGATATTCAGTTGCGCGCTATTGTGCCATTTGATTCATAGTGGGCCATGTTTCATTGTTCGAGTTATCATTTACAATTTCTGTAGGGTTGCGCTATGCTGTTGCAGTTAGCATGTCAGACATGATGTTAACGGTGGGTAGTGATATGATTTTGCGGTTAGCATGCTAGATGTTGAATTTATAGTTTTGTATAGTGGGTTGGAAATACAGCAGTACAGCATACATGCTGGCGGTAGCATTCTGTGCTGAAAATGGACAAGGATGATGTCAACCCACAATACAAGCCCCTCCCCTACTCCGCGGGTCCCTATATGAAATTTCAGGATCTAATACCTAACTGTTGTTAATGCACAGGAAATTCTTCATTTCCATCTACTCTCAGCAATAAAACGAGGCACTTATTTCGCCCTGCGGTTGGCATCTTGAAAAATAAATTGAAGGTATTTTACACATTATTAAAGGTAATTACAGTTAAGTAACACAAAAAATGTTTTTCATTTTTTTTTCCCCATTTCCTTGGTATTTTTAGCAGTTGCTCTTGCAGAAACATAAATGACATACAATTGGTTACAATCAATCTTGTTAAAGTGTGAAATATGCTGCCACCAAATAAGAATTGATCATATAAACAAGAGAAGCAATCCAATATATATGACAACGGCAACAAACATTTTAAAGAATACAATATCAGCCTGTTCATGGTCATTGAAATCTAATTTATTATAACGGTAAATATTTCATTACCTGTTCAAATATTTGACATTTTTCTAAATCTTATTTCTATTCATGCTCATATAAAAATACTTAAACGACTAATTGCATTTAAATATACATCTATTAACCAAAACAGGGTTTAGATGTTACAAATATTTGTACATAAATTTAAGCATTTGGTATGAAATAAAGTACCAGTAAATGAAGAGGAAATATAATTTAGGTGCAAAGGCCCTGAGGTGAAATCTATAGACAGCCAATAAGGACAGAATAAAGATTAGAGGTAGCTTTTAGACAGCATGAGAGAAAGCACGGATATTTCCCCACGAATTTGACTGCTTCTCGGAAGAAAAAAAAACTTTAAATTTTCGTACTTTTAAATTATCAGTCAGTGTGAAAATAATTTTTGAAGACCATTGCTTCAGTGTGATTCAACAATACACCTTAGCAGGTAGTGAAACTGGACGTACCAGTCAGGGGAACTTCCTGTACCTAGGTGTGGGAAATACAATTTTAATTCAAAGCGGCAAAAAAAAAGATGTGTCGCGAGTATGTCATTTTCAGTAACATTTTATTTTTAATAACACTTCATATATTGCAAATGTCAAACACACTGCAATGTGTAAACTGCACTAGTAGAGTATGCCATTATAAATGGAAAACTCTTTAAACAAGCAGATTATGATTTGTCTTTTTTTGTTTTAGTTCACAAAATATACTTTTAATTTACGGTATACACATCATTGTAATGGCAAAGGACAATTTTCTTTGCACCCTGTCCGTAAGGTTAGGCACATAACATCTGATTTTGGTTGTAATGGTTTCGTTTGATTGGATAGCACACTACAGTCATTCCCAGCAGTTTCCCCAGGAATTTAACATGCAAAACATATCAAGGTAACATATGATATGTCTTAATGGGAAAAGAACAGAGAATTCGGTTTTTTTAAACCAACAACTGTAAACAGTCAGTCTGAATTCTAGAGCAGAATTCTATTAGTGAGAGGGTAAAATACAAAGAAGAACAGAGAGAGGCTGGGTAATTGCATATAGAAGCCTTTTGTGTATGTGTATGAGTATGTGAGTGCTACAGGGAGGGGGGTGGAGATTGGCCGAGGGTGTAC
Organism: Albula glossodonta; assembly: GCA_019788955.1. Classification (NCBI taxonomy): domain Eukaryota; kingdom Metazoa; phylum Chordata; class Actinopteri; order Albuliformes; family Albulidae; genus Albula; species Albula glossodonta. The sequence continues at coordinate 25,926,506 of JAFBMS010000005.1, forward strand.
GGATACTGCATGTTGATTGGCTGAGCGCTGCATTTTTTTTTTTCCTTTCGGTTGGCGCATTTAAGAGGCAGAAGCAACCCCGTGGGGCCACACGCCACGTTCCGTTATTTCAAATGAGTCAGAGGAAACGCAAAGGTTTGTCGCGTTTGCCACATGCCTCCTCGTCCATCTGCTTCTCTCCATCTACAGCCGCACCCCCCCCGACCCCACCCCCACAACACTCACACTCCCCTTCAGTCGTTATGTACTGGAGGCTGGCGGCTCAGCCTCGTTGAGGGTACCAGTAAAGGACATGTTTGGGCCGTTTCAGTCTCGGCGTCCGTTACGGCGGGTTTTGCAGTACCCGGTGCCTGTCAGTCAGGGGATGCTTCCGCAGAGGGATAAAACTGCTCCCAGGAACTGCCATTCGGCTAAAGGTATTAAAGCTAAAGGGGGCGGGATTTGGTCCACGGTGGATGATTTTTTAACAGGAAGAGGTCTCTGAAGGCCTTTGGGAGGTTAATCCACTACGACCGAGAGCAGGGCCATCACTGCGATTCCGCAGAAGAGAAGCAGCAGCTGTACAACGGAGTGTCTGAAAGCAAACACAAAAAATCGCATTCTGTTACATTCACTACAAGCGTTCAATGATTCTATTACAATCAGAGTGCTTCACAACTCAATGTCATCTTCTCAGGAGAAAAAAAGCAGGCCCTGGGCTCATGGCTAGGTTACAACAGAGCAGACACTTCTCCCATTGTGAGGACATGCAAGGACATAACATTCTCTCTGCGGTCGAGAACGAGTCGCTGTTCCCTGCTTCCCCTTCTGCACAAGCCTCATAATAAAGCAATATTATGAGATAAAGCAAATTGATAAAGCAAATTCAAGCACACGATAAGTTTACCTAAAAGATGTAGAGAACATTGCATGTTGACATGGGAATTACAAACGCGTTTGAAAAGGGCATCCTGCCTACCACAGATACTCTTTACTGAGGCCAGTTTGTTTAACTTAAAAACCTTCATGCACTACCTGCTAGTGAAAAATTATCAAAATTGGACACAATGAGCCGGACGGTCACATGATAAGACAACTACGATGCGGCGAAGGTGAAAAGGACATTTTTTTCTTCGACTTACTCACAAGAACAATGACAAATAATTGAAACGAGAGGTCTTGAATAACAACACGACAGAAGTGACATAATTACCTGGGATTTGTTTCCTCCAGGAGATCTGGAACAACATTTACCAGGGCGATATAGAGAAAGCCGCCTGATGTGAACGGCAGTATCCAAGCTGTGGAATTTTCTAGAGGTAGGGAAAGGACATATGATGATGTCTGACCATTGAATCAAATGTTACAAAATTCCATATCGAATTCTGGTAATATTTCCTTCACATTCAACACAGTTAAGATCATAAAGGACGCTGTACACGTTTGTCCCTTTGTCTGCTCAATCTGCCATCGCAGGCCCACTGTTGAAGATGATGAAAGCACGCATTCACACATGCACATGCATATCTTGGATGCACAAACTCCCACAAACAGATACAGTCCAGCCCCGTTATAACATGATTTTTCAGGTCCATAAAATATAATTGTGAAAAAAGAGGGGTCGCGCTAAATCGGGGTTCTAGAAAATCAGCGTTCAAACTGACCCAGTGTTGACCTAAAATCCCAAAACACCCCTATGTTCTCCCTATTTGACCCGTTCTTTGCATTTTTACCTTCTGGCAAGTAAATTACTTTTGAATTAAAGTATTCTGTGAATAAATCATTGCTGTTACAGTACAAATTAAAACACAATTTAATTTTTAATTATAATTTAGCAAAAAAAGGTCCAATGACTCATCGCATTATATCCGAATTCGCATTAAATTGGGGCACGTAAAATCTGGGTTTCACTGTGCTGTATTCAAAACAATCATAACCTGTTTAGTTACTGCATTATTAAACAGTTACGTAACAGTAACACTTAATTACCTCTGAAAATGATCTCAAAATACATGAGTTAAGGAAGCCGAATGCTTTATTGATTGTAATTATTACTTACATTATTGTAACTTTTTTTAAAACGGGCTACACATGGGAACCGGCAGTGGGATCTGCAATCAACTATAGAAGGCACTTACTGTAATTAACTTTAGTTAACAACCGCAAAAAAACAACATACTGTGCTTGTGCTCTCAAAAATTAAACCATTACAAACCAAGCTGAAATGGATCGAAGCAACAGCGTATCAATCCAGGAGATATAAAAAGATTTTCACCAAGGCTCACTGTTAGCTTGTGAGAGATGAGTCTTACGGTTTTGCACGATAGGGGATCAGTAAGGGAACCTTAACACAAAAGTGAGCAGCAGTCAACCAATGAGCATGTGTCACGTTGACTACTGAGCTTAACTTGCGCTGCTGTTAGCACGGTTAAGGAATAAATGGGTGCTTTATTGTATGAAACAGAGCATAAACAATGTGTGTTCAATTACAGGCAAGCACATACTTTTTGCGTTACACCGCTCCTTTGAGAACAATTGTGAGTTATGGGAAGTGTATTTGTAATTTTTTCTTTTTTTTATTATGGGATTTGTTTCATTTCATTCCCATTTTTTCCACATCAGTTATAAAAAAGATACTTAGGTGCATGATATTTGCAGTGTGTTTTTATAGATAGGTAGATATACATTTTTTTTTCACTCTCCGTGGCTTGTTATTTTGCCATCTGGACGCCATTAGAATACCCCTCCTAGATCCCATGATGTGATCAGCTTGCATAGACATCTGTGCAGTTTGTGGCTGTTCTGTTCTGCTTACTCTCACTTCTGATTGCAGTTCACACTTGGGGGGGGGGGCTGGGCAATCACCAGTACAGTCAACCAATCAGCGCTGTGACTCATTAATATTAATGAACGAATGTGTCACGCCCACTCCAACAGCCAGTTCATTTCAAGGGGAGAAACAGCTGCAGGGAAATAACTGGGGAAAAAATACATGTATTGACATTTTTCATCCTGGTTTTAACATGTGCTCTGCTGCACATAAGTAGGTATCTTTTTTTTTTTTGTTGAGCGGTTCCTTTGAGAACACACCCCCACGAATACAGACTCACTGATTTAGAATGGACCCCGAAGCTCATTTACAGCGCTATAGCTCCTGGCCTTATCAGTATTCCCCCTGAGCGCTGTGCGATCAGACCGAGGGAGGAAGCGCTGGCGGCAAGGGGCTCACCTGCTCCTTTGGGCGACTGCGCGCAGAGCGCGAAGCAGGCCCCCAGGACCCCGCCCAGGGCCGTGGACAGCTGCATTTTGGCTGCGCTCCAGCGGTCGAAGCCGGCCCTAAGCAGGATGGCGAAATCCCCCACCTGGTTAGACAAAAAAAAACCCACACAAACGCTCAGAGGTGATGGAAATACAACAGACAAAGGTAAACTTTATCGACTTGGCTATGACAGATGTAACAGATACAGGTATGATAATTTAGTCATGAAGGTATGATAATTTGGTCATAATACACAACTGATCAGACAGGTAAAACTCTGAAGTTGCATTAACATTATAAACATTTAATCATTTGTACATTTTTTCTTAAAATAAATCTTTATAAGCTCATTCATTGTTCAATTCATCATTGATATATATACATATAATCATATTATATGAATATATATATGTATGGCTATTTACTATCTAGAACTTTTCTTTTTAAGTTTTTTTTATTTTCATGAATGTGCAAATGTGATAAAAGTCTGTTTTAGGATTTAAAACAATTGCAATACGTTTCTCATAAAACCCTGTCTAATCAAAAAAAACAGCCCCTAATCTGTACTGGTTTCTAACCTGCAGCTACACAAACACAAATGAAAAGAAAAACCTATTTTCATTGCAGTAATCCTGGGACACCAGTGACACTTGTAAATAGTGCACACTAGAATAACTTACACAGGTCTGAGCATATTAACCTTCTGTATGCCCGTCATATATACTCACCTCATGAGGAATTTCATGGAGAAGAATGGCAAATGTTGTTAAGCATCCTACCTGTGAGGGCGAAAGGGAACAAAATCAGTACCCCTTTATATGAGATTTGGAACGGTCCAAGGTATCACGACCATGGTAACAGCTGATGAAATCACATGCTCAAAACTCATCATACGTCCGTGTGTGTGTGAGTGCACGTATGTGTGTGTGTGTGCACGTGTGCGTGCATGTATGTATGTATGTATGTATGTGCACGTGTGTGTGTGTGTGTGTGTGTTTAACTGCAACTAAGAGGAGAAGATGCATAAGTTCAGTTCCACCCTGCTCCAAGCTACTGCACACTTTTACCAACAGCTCTGCCTGCCAAGCCCAAGCAAGTACACCCAGACATCAATCAATACAGCAGCCTGCACCAGACCCCATCTGCTGGGTAAATGCAATTGAGAGGACATCATCTCTCCCTCTCATCCTGTTAAACTCCCAGGAGGGCCCTGCAGGCTTGCTGCATTCCTCCATTGTTGTTCGAGCCCCCAGCATTCCTGTTCCGTCACAACTGACGGCGCCGTTGACATTGTCGGGCGAACAGATGAGACGGGACTGATGTTTAAGATGGGGGCGGTTGTACGGTCGCGCGTCGCGTGACGTCCGTTCGGGCGACGTCCGACCGCGTCTACGCCCCCGGTGGTCCCATAAGGTTATAATAGAGTTCAGAAATACCCATCAGAGAACGGGACGTAGCGGACGTATCATATTTAACCCATATATTACCTTGCTAGATACATTAGCTGAAGTACAGTTCTGTATGTGTACAGTATCTTGCCTATTTAGTAAATACAGGTATACAACAGTACCCCATATAGCTTTGCTAAGTATATAATATGGTGTTCACACAACGTACTGTGGACGTGAAGCAACGGATGACTGTATGTGGTTAGAAGTGGGAAAAGAAGGGCTGCATGTGCTTCAGTGTGCCTTTTTGTGAATTGTGGGGACGTTTAGACAAAGGCTGTTGGGTTTCCATTGTCTGAAGTCGCTTACTTTTCTGCTAACCAGGAAGCTGCCGGCCACCGCCAGGCCGTGGGTGAAGTTGTCGATGCAGTTGGCCAGGAGGTTCAGATATCCGCTGGTCTGTCAACAGCAATATCAACCACGTCAGCCGAAAGTCAACAAAGGTAGTATCTATGACCTGACCTTATGCCTGTCCAGATAACAAGAAGCCAACTTCTAAAATACTGTACATCTCCACTTTGAATTCACTCGAAGAGCGTTGGATATAGTAGATTTAGCAAGTAGACAGTCAGCTGGTTGCAAACTTTCTAAACACACACATTAGTGAGGAGGGGACGGGAAATATGGCATGAGTAAGTATTGCATAGAACAAAATTTTTACTCCAAAAACAAACTGCTATGTGACAATAATTTGATATGAGTGAATCTTTGCCAGGTAGGGCAATTGATTTTGGCCATAACAGAGAATATGCCGCTATATTGTAAGGCATAAAGCTCAACGAGGTGGGAATTCTCAGGATACAAATACCTGGGGTGGGAGCACAACACTGAACCAAAAGTTCCCAATAAGAATATATATGTATGTGTATATGTTCAGTGGGGCTGGCCTGGAGTGCTTACCTCTGTTTATACATATATTTAATATATGGGTATATATAATATATAAGACATATTTTTACTGTTCAATGATAATATGTAATATTGCAATCCCGTATGGGGTGGGGACTGCTGGACACACTCAATCACACAGAAACAAACGGACACACAGACTCACGTACTCGCACAAGACGCTAGTGTAGCAGGCGGACAGACAGACAGACAGATGGAGGCTCGGTCTCACCTTAATTTTCTCGGTTTGTTGTTGAGGAGCGACCTTTGGCTTCTGAGTGGATAGCCCGATGTTGTTCGCCAGCCATTTTTCCAGAGGATTGCTGGTCTGTGCACAGCTGGAGCTTGACTGTGCATTCAGTATTGTGCAAGTAGAGATCTGCAAGGAGGAATAGACGGGTACAGACAGGGACAAACTTTACCTAACTGGCTTACACACTGCGGTAAGCAGAGTTTGCACATGTATTTACATGTTTAATCTGTAATGACTAGGGTTATCACAATCACCAGATAAATGTTAAACCAACATTCAAGAAAATCCACACAATAAAATTTTCACACCGTCTGTCACAAGCATAACCATCCACTGTAGTCTGGCTTGGCATTACAAGAGTAATAAAAAAGCAGGCTTTAGTCACAAGACAACTTGGTGTAGCATACAGCTACTGTACTGGAACAGTGTGTGCAGTCAGTCGGCATGGATAACGAACCAATGACAGTGTTATAACGATGGTTTGCATATTTAAAACGGATCATTCTGAAAAGTGTCCATTTAGAAAGCTACATTGGTGGTGAGCAATGAACAAGCTATTCCAGAGCATTTTAGCTAATAATTCACCATCCACTTCAGGCTACCGTTACAACAAACTATGCTCTTCAGGCACCTCTAACACGCTAATACGTCTGTAAAGTTAGCTAGGAGCATACATGGGATAAGGGAGTCTTTATAGACAACAGATTTTCATTGTGAATCTGTGACAGTAATTCATGTCATCCATGTGAAGGGTTTTTATACTGTGCAGCTGGTATTCTAACATCAAAGAACCTAAAGAAAAAACCACACTTGTCATTTGAAAGATTACATGTAGGTTTATAAAATATGCCTTTAGTTCATGCTCACGGAAAACATCCATGAAAACCTGAGTAAAAGGAAAACGTTTGTTTGTCTGTGAGCATAGATTAAAACTATTTGAGAATAACATGGTTCTCTTTATATGGTAACTGCATTTGAATGACATTTTTCTCTGTTATTTGACAGATTTGTCATATAAACAATAAATTAGCCCTTTTCCCATGTTATTTTCAAAAGAATATCTTTTATCTAGAACATTCTACTCCAGTACCTCTCACATTTCTCAAATAAATGTGGTCCCCCATCTTCATTGTCATTCATTGAATACTGGTGTATTTCACATTAGCTAACACAAGCTAGGAGCAGGAGGTTGTTTCTGTAAATGTTTTGTCTCTCTGTGAAACGCCATAAATGTATGCGAAGGGAATATTAAATCTGAAAATAATGATGCTGGAAAAAAAAGAGAGCGGTGAAATATGATTATGAATACGACAACGGCGGATCAACGCGTTATCCACTGTTTCTGCCCCATTGAGTGCGCTTTTTTACACATCCTAATTAAAAGAATATATGAAGCAACAACAGAAAAGTAATTTAAACCACAACAGCTTCTCCTGCTGGCAAATATGCAACAGTCTAAATCATTTTGTACATGTCCAAAGAGAAGAATTTCATTCTTTTGCAGTCACCATATAAAGAGAACCATGCTATTCTTAAAAATAGTTTTACATTGTATCCACTAAGCTGTTTGTATCGTGCAACCCAGCGGCGCGAGCCTGGAGTATCCCTGGCTATATACGTTCTGGTTTTCATTCCAAACTTAAGTGCTATTCCTGACATATAAATAGCTGATAATGGTCTTTTGATTAGATAATTTTACAATTCTAAGGAAGGATGATTTAACTTCGCTGGCGTATTGTGTCGGAAACACTTATTCATGTTACGTATAATGAATATTCAATATTCATTTAAGCACTTTTAGTCAGTCAGAAGGAGGCAATCTTTCAGAGGCAGTTACATTTAGTATTTATTAACTGACATATCTACAGCTGAAAGTCGTAAATGCTGAGATTGAATACCCGACTAATGCAAAACCAAAATTATGTAAAATGAGGCTCCCAAAGAAAATCCAAATGGTGTCAAGCTAAAACTTCTCAAAATCTGTTTCAGCATAAATATTATTACTCTGTTGCATGGGTTGACAACCTCTGATGTAGTCAACCAATCAGCCATGAGGACTAGAACAGTGCTCATCCTACCAAAACGGGTGTTTCAAAGTGTGGTGGCTGGCCAATCACTTTTGTCAGTCATGTCGCATTGACATGAAGCATAATACTTCTCTGACAGGGATCCTGTGTAGAAGTCAATGCACACAGTTACCAGTAGGGGGAGCTGGGATGTTGGTTTTTATTCATATAATTGATGTAGGTTGCCATTTATTTTCTATCATAATTTACTTTTGCTGTCTCAAAGTAAGTCCAAAAATAACTTAGTTGTATCCTTAATTTGAGATAACAGGCATAAAAATAATACGAAATAATGTCATGTTACCCCAAAACCCAATCACTACCGCGCAAATGTCCTGCAGCAAATCAAAAGCAGATTCACAATATACAGACAGTCAAGCGCTTAAGTTCTCAGCCTGTGGTTAAATCAATACAGTTTTCACAAAAAAAACATAACGGTTACAATGGTCTTGGACACATTCAGCTCACTTTGGTAAACTGAAAAAATTGTTCTAAAACAAAACGAAGTGTTGTAAATCCTTCTTTGTGCAGACTCAAGGTTACTGCAATATCTGAGTATAATTGGTGGGGTTCAATGGAAGTCACAGAACAGCAAAAGTCACAGAACAGCATGGCCACTACACTCACACTGAAAAGCAAAGAAAGAAAAATGAAAGTATGTCATCGATTTCCTGGAGACACAAACTTCAGTAGAGTGTCATCTTATAACAGTGCCCCGATTATTACTAATTATAATAACAACATTATTATGATTATTATTAATACTAATAATATGAACAACAATATTATTATTATTATTATTATACTCTTCACTTCATCCTGATAAAATCTTTCTGATGAGTCCTACAGTCTAAGTTCATCTGAACAAAATGTGATTCATCCTAGGATAAAAATAGTGTTTGAAAACAAGGCCAAATAATTCATTACTTGTATGGCATTACAAGTTTAATGCCCGAGAATATAGAGTTCCACTGGATTAACACATCATCTTTTATTTAAATATACAGACTGTATAAACATGTTAAACACTTCCTTGAGAAAATTCGGGCCTCTTCCAAACCGACATGGAAAGAAACACTTCCCCGTTTCTGTTTTCTTGTCCGGGTGCATAAATACAGCAAGGGGAAAAGCCCTTCTTTCATGTGGCATGGAAAATCTTGCTGAACATGACTGTGAGCGGGAAAAATCTCTGCCCCGCAGTGCTGTAAAAACCGCATAAATTAACCTTTCTTTAACTAATGGCCCCACACATTCCTCTAGCTTGTGCTCAGATGAGTACGTTTCAGAGACGGGCCCAAAAACTGCCGTTGCATCCACCGCACCTAGTGCTAAACCGCTGTCAACAATTACGGTGCAAAACCGTCTCAGCCGAGACAAGAGATGGCACGTCTTAAGTCTTTCCACACAAACCCTTTCCTTTATCGCTTGATGATGTGCGCTTTTCCACAAAGCTTTAACACGTATTATATAAAAGCATTTCTGGAGACATATTTCTGCGGCGAAGTACATGTTGCTGCTGTTTTCAGAACTGCAGAGACGCACATACGCACATTCCTCACCGCTTGCCATTATAATGAATCTTACATCGAATCTCAACTGACAAGGACACAGGTGGCCCGCAGGTGAATGGGACACCTGGGCTCCGTAAAAGAGCACACTTTTCAGTATTTTTCCTGGTACGATTCCTGGCCCTGGCACTAATAGGACTGAACAAGCAACAGGAAGTACTTTTGGTCGCGTTCACATTCACAAATTTAAATCGTGTTATACGTGTATGCACAGGATCATAAGCTTACTGGGGTGCGTGAATGCTATAAGAAATTATGTATTCAAAATCAAGTCATACCATAAGAACGAAAAATTTTAAGAACATCTGCTTTAGCACTGGCTGTAACATCTTGCCTGAACTTCTTCCCAGGGCAAGAACATGGACATTCGCTCTCACTCTTTGGCAAAATGGATACCAGGGTAATACTGCATGAAGGGGGATTAAGGATTTAGCTGGCTAACTTTTGTAAATATTATTAATTTTATGGCATATTATTGATTGAGTACCTTGGTTACTTCAAAATATTTACAAAAGTTAGCTGGCTAAGTTAGCTGCTTGGTGGAAATAGCCAACCCCCTCAGGCTGGTGTTCTGAGGTGGTCAAGTCCAGTCTTTCCAGAACTTTCCTCTGGTTAAGCACAGGATTAGAGAAAGATGTGCTGTCTCGGGTGTCTTCTCTTACAGCAGGAATTCCATGACCGGATATAACCCAGTGACGAGTCGGAATCCGGTGCTAATTTTCATCGACAGCTGGATGGGAGCTGGTGCGAGACACTGTCTCGTTTCACCAGCTCTGCTGCGCTGAAGCCTAAATTGCCTTAGGGCATTTAGGGTCACCGAGAGCCACAACACATAGCTGCTGCCGTCCGGCACGAGCACTTTTTAAAGAGACACAACCTTTTTTTTCCCCCCACAATGCAAGGTCACCTGAGGTAAATACCGGGTGGTTACTGGTCCGTACAGAGCACGTCAATGAGCAAAAACTACAACACAAAGAGATGGCCGCAGACAGGTGTTGGGGGAACAGTGTGTTTTTACAGTTATTTGATCTGCTCTAGTTCTGGAGAAAACTTCAAAGCCAGGACCAGAAGTAGTTAACCCCAGAGAGTATTCAACACAGCATGCAGGAGAGGGAAAAACAGGCTCATGGGCGCCTATAGGACATTGCAGAGAATAGAAAACAAAATTCAAAACTGGTTAATGGTTATTGGTGAGGAATTTATATTTTACCAGGAAAAATCTGTAACATGGTGTGTTGGAAGTGTGGTTTGTTAAGCACAAATAGTGCCTGAAAATGTAGATGTCACCACTAATGGAAATCATATTTGTGCTTGTTTTCTGAACAAACAACATTGAATGGCAAAAACGTTACATAAAATATTGTGGTAAGCAGTTTGTCTTTAGACAAAAGTTCTGTTTATTTAAAAAGGGCCATACTCGACTCCACAGAGGGCCTATGGTCCTCCAGTATAGTCATTGTGAGTGTTTTCAAACACGTATGTGTGCGTTCTTGCTCCAAGGATATCGTCTGATTTTAACATCAGGTTCTTCTTGTCTCGTCAATGGCAGCAGTTGTAAAATTCCTGACAATAAAAACAACTGTACATACCGAGCGTGACAGCATGAAGCTTCTCAACAGAATCACAGCTGGCCTCTCCCTATACAGCCAAGTTTGGAGTCAGTGCCATGCTCTTTAAGAGGTGGTTACTATAATGATAGCCCAGAAAAGATATCTCAGGCATGAAAGACAGAGAAACACTAAATAAGACGTGACCTACAGCATATTCTCTATGGCTACTTTGACCTCCAGTCAAATACACACGGACACAGCGCTAACAATCAATAATAATACTCATATCTTAATATCTCTGCCAACACAGGAGACAAACTTTATGGTTGCACTTAGCCTTGGAGCTCCAGATAAATAAGCTGTTTATTCTGGTGAACGGTATGTTTAGACTTAGACTCGGGAAGGTGGAAGTCTTTTTTTTTTTTAAACTTCTTGTTTAGTTCTATCCCGAGATGACATTTACCCTGGTGAAGGCCTAAAAAAAAGCATCCGAGGTGACTCACGTCTGCTGTGGGACCTAAGGTTATTTTTATTCTTAATTTGAGGTTCTGCTGGGATCAAAAATAAGCAAAAACTTTAAGACTTTTCTCTCAACGAGGCTTACATGCTTTCATTCAGTCATCTTAAGGAACAGACGCTCTTCTGAGTTATTCTGCTCTTCTGAACGGTTTAGCAAACATACATGGACACTGTGCAAAGCGGTGTCTGGTTTTTTTTTTTTTTTTTCCCTAAATGTTTTTATTTGGGCTTCCGAAATCTTCAAAGGGTCCACGCTTAATATTCCGAACTAATATCCACTGCAAATCTCAAATGAAATGCATCTCGCTGGTCTTGGGGTACAAAAAAAAAAAAAAAAAATGAAGAAAGAGGCTTAGCATTTGCCGGAAGAATTTCTGAAGATACCTTAATCTAAAGTGTGTCTGGCGGGTAGAGATACTCCAGGCAAAGCCAAACAAGTCGTGGCAGGCCGACGTTTCAGTGCGCCAGAAATAGCGTGCGTTTCTTCATGCAAAACAGCAACGGGCCCACCTCGCGGAGTTTGCCCGGCTGAAGTCATACAAGTGTATCTGAAAGGTTGAGCAGATCAGAGCTGCGCGGTGACTGCTTTTGGACTTGGAGGCGTTGAGACGCTGAATGAGGAATGAACAAGGCATGCAGGAAAGAGGAAGACCGGATGAACGGATACCAGGGGAAAATTAGGTCATCAGAAGCAGAAGTCTGCCAAGCACAGAGACATATAAAACCTCCACAAATATACTCCTGCCCTGTGCAGACATGCACTGCACCACGAACAGCAAGTCCTCTACAGAGACTACAGCCACCAAACGTATGCCAGGACTGTAAGGGGCACAGTATCTGAGCCACAGACCAATCGTTATTCTTCATCAGTGGTATAGAGGAAGTAACAAGCATTTTCAGATTTTATAGGAAACGGTTTTACAGCAGATAAGTTTTGGGATTGAGCCCACAGACTTGCAGGGAACTTGAAACTAATTCTCAGTCTGACATAACCACACATCCAAACGCCAAATTTTGTTGGGAGGCTAAATCTTTGGTGCTTAGCCTCAAGTGTGCAGCACTGTGCAATGTGACACATAAATCCGCTGTCATATAACTGTCAAAATATGAGGCATCTAACAAATAATGGGATTGAAAGTCATTGTTCATTTCTGAAATTCCTGGTACGCTTTGTGTTCATGTGTAAATGTGTGTAATTTACGAACCCATATACAAACCCTGTCCACTAGCTCATGTCAGGTCGCGACAGTTCATTTACGTTCGTCTTCTACCTTGACCAAAACAGCCAAAAATAACATTTTCTGCAGTTTCATTCACGCTTGCCATTGGATCAACAAATTCTTATATTTGCCAATGACAGGCGATTTTAAAAATCTGTCTGGCACACTTTCTCTCATACAACTCTCTCAGTTGTTCAAAACCCACAATTGTGAAGGGTGCTGCAACGGGACTCACAGAGGGGTACTGGGTCCTGCTGTCGTCTGCGCCGTCCTGGTCCGGAAACATCTTCTCCAGGATGAGGAAGGACAGCATCCCCAGGATCACCCACAATCCCTGGCTCTTAAGGTTGTGATGGCTTCCCGCTGGAGGACACACAGGAAGTCAGCAAACTAACTCCACATCAACAATACGGGGTCTGGTCCAAAACTACAACATCAAACATTGTAACAGGTGGCAATATCTTAAAAAACATATTTTTTCCTAATTTATATTTACCATAGATTACCATGTATGGTTTTGTCTGTGCTTTACCAAGAGCTATCTGAACAAAAGACAATAAAATCTAAAATATACAAACACCAGGGCTATCAACGATAGCATAAATTTGAGGTTACATAAAATTTCAGTTTGAACTTTTCTGCAAATTACTGATTGCTGGAATTACGTAAATGCTGATGTTTTCTTGGACTGTTTATGCATGTGTCGTGGAACAAACGGAGAGTTGGAGGGTGGAGGAGAGCAGCCCGCTCCTCCAATTGGACTGCTGTCAGCTCCTGTTCCCTCTGTCATCCTGGACAATCTGCAGAAACTTGGGCCCCGTCCGAAATCACATATTACACCCTGTATAGTGGGCAAAAATCAGTATGTGTAATATGTAGTGTGTTCGAAACGTACTCATGTCGAAATGACTCGTGTACTGCACTGGGTAGTAGGCACTACCTTGACATAAGGGGCGTATGCTTTTGTTGGAATTTAGTCGGCACTGTTAAGTGTGTGATTTCAGAGGCAGGGTTGGTCTCACAGTGGTCTCACAAACATACAAGCACAGCTGAGGAGGTTCTGAAATCAGCCCAGGCATGAGCCATTGCCTTGATTAAGGCAATCGATTAAAGCACAGCCTGCCAGACTGGAAGGGGAGGTTGGTTATTGTTTCTGAGTTTGTCTTTTTTGTGTTGTGTGTTTGCCAATTTGAAACTGCTTGTCATTATTTGTAGAGTTTTGTGTTATTTTCCCCTTTTCACCCCTAAAGAGGACAAATAAACAGACTTCGGCCAATTTTGGTTCATTCATTTATGGATGTTTTTTCTTCCACCGGCCAAGCCTGCTATCGCACCACAGTTGGTCTTCGTTTGCCATTCATGCTGTGATAATAAGGTAATGTACAGCTGAAGTCACTGCACGTCTCATCTCTACAACAAGATTGAAAAATCTCTAATACAATTACAAGTGCATAAAATGGATTTTAGGTATACATCAGTGAACTTTGGGTATGAATTATTTGAAAAATAAACTTGCATGGGGGAGTTCTACAAAATGTGCCCTCAAGTTGATTTTTGTATTGGTGTACTTTTTCATAGTTTGCATATTACTTTGATTCTAACAATGTGATAAGTCAGTGGAGTGATAATCTCCACATGGGAGACTGAGTCCCTGATCCTGGCCATGCAGACAGCAGGCTGCGTTTTATTTTTTTTCATCACAGAGAATACCAGCGTTGTATGAAATTGCAGCTGTGTTCAAGAATAAAAAGTAGGTTTGTGCTTTAAAAACTCAGTTTCTGAAAGTTTACACTGATGACCAAGCTTGTTTGGGTTTGTTTGACAAACCCATGTTTCAAAGAGAAATGAATCACAGAAATGGAAAAATGTTTAATAAAGTTTGAAGTTCAAACTTAAACCTGACAGCCGAAATATACACAGAACCCAATAGATCCTTCATTTTCATTGTTTCATAGTTTTTCACAGTAATGTATCACAGTAAGCTTACCTGCCGAACTGTAGTCTGTGTGAGCTAACCATCAAACAAGAAAGATTTGTGTTCTGTTATGATGTAACATTTTATGCAACATGCGTGTCATAAACAATAGAGCTGCACAATATATCACATTTTTTTAAAAGATTGCAAATTAACATGTCGCGATAAGCATATCACAATGCATTGCGTTCATGTAATTATTTTAATAAGCCAACAACTGTATGCAAATGCAAAGAGCAGAGAATAGTCGTGAGCGCCCAGTTGGTTCGACACAGATGTGTGCACTCCGATGACTCAGTTCGGAAGAAAAACTAACTTGCCAGCTAGCTAGCCAGCTTCCAATAGACAGAATTCATAAATGATTATTATTAATGCACTAATGGCTTCTAGAACTTGTTTCCTGCAGCTCTGTATACTAGTTTTCATATACTAGTGTAAGAGTTTCCGTCTGTTATTTGACAGTGAAAGCCTTTTGATATCATCGCGCATCCGCCCCCCTTATTTCTGATTGGTTGAGGACACCGGCCAACCATAAAACCTAAAATCTCCTTAACACATACTGCACCAGCTGCTAAACCCTGGCATAATCTCCATAGCGGCTCGCCACAAAAGCTCTTGCGCAGCTGCAGCAGTGTTTGGTGACTGGTTTGGCGCTGGTCCTTCAAAACAATGAAAACAATGGAAGCGGTGTCACTTTTTGCCTCATCATTGTACGATTATTGCATTATCAAGTGAAACGCTAAAGTGTGAAACATTAAGAAGAGACCCACAAGGAGACACAGGCACTGCGGAGGGGTGGGTGAGGGAGACGGGATGGACACAAACCCAGACTGCAGGAGTAGGCCCAGGCCTCAGGGAGCAGATGCAGGAAAACGTCTCCCAGCAACCCGCCGATGGCGAAACTCAGGAGCTGCTTCAGCCTCTGGCACCCAGCTGAGAACAGATAAAGCACTGGTCAGTACATCGCCACAGCTGGCACAATGTCCGCTTAATCTTCATTACAGCTACCCCCTGCTGCACTCATTACCTAGACAAAGCAAGAAACAGCGGTAGAGCTCACAAATAACAGAGACGGTTTTTTGATACAAGAACCTAAAAGTAGGTTTTTTTCCCTTGTGGTAACTACCCCTTTCAACAGAATTGTCTAGAACATTCCAGTTACATAAAAGCTTCTGAGATAAAGTACACGACTGACAATATCTCAAAATATATGCAGCCACACAGGTGATGATAAACAATGTCACCTATGTGATGTTTATCACCATTTCATTGTTGTGTAACTTTTTAATGGATCGCTTTAGGGTTTTTGACTATTTATATTTTCTTACTTATCAGCTGTGTTTTTGACCAGAAGACCTGCCTGTCAGAAGTGTCATTCATATATAACACATTCACTGGTCTCAGGCTCCTCGGCAGCCTGCTTATCTACTCAACTGTAAACCCATAAGCAAAAAACACAGTCACTGTAGTCAACTGAAGCTCATTCAACTTACCATCATACCATCACTTCATAGTCAAATTAACTTTCAATCTTTGAATTCACTGTAGCAGTCGCTTTGCGACTCCGAACGAAATCCAGAAACAGAACATGTTGAATAGCTTTGGATGTCTCAGACCCGAAACACCGCTCATAAAGGGGGAAAAAAAAATCAAAACCAACTGTTTAACAGGGCCGTACCCCAGGGGTAGATTGTAACACAGTACAAGTGACACAGTTGAATAAATTACTGTAAAATGGAAATTATAATATTACACGATTTTTCACACCAGCTCTATTTATGAAATATTTTGAATCAGAATGCTTTTAGTTTAGTTGAAAGTACAGTGTATTCATTAGGCTTGGCGTTCTACAGACCTCTGCCTTCCATGTTAGCCTAAGGCTAGTTACCCATTCAGACACAATTACTGTGTCAGTGGTGTCATGTTTCTGGGAATTTCTCTTTTTCGTTTCTTATTTCATTTCAAAGGCTGGAATTTGTGAAGCTTTTGATTATTTATATTCAGTTAGTTATTTATTTTTCAAATAAAATCTTCCTGAAAAGATGGGCAATTGGATTTGTAAAATACATACATGTTCTGTAATGGAATATGACTATTTATAAAAGTAAAACCCATATGTTAAGCAATGACACGTATTCCTGGCTTTCATATATGGTACTCCCAAAATGGCGCTCTAGTCTACAATATGAATGCATGTGTAAAAATACACTCTTCATTATTTAATCTGTGGAACGCAACAAAAACCAACAACCTACAATTTCAACAGAGGATTCAATATACTGATATATTTTTGCATGATGATTGTCACACTGTAAGGTTAATAATTAACTGAACTTACTTCTCCCCTGTCAAATCTCACGACATTTTGGAATTTGAATTTGAATAGGAATTTCCTCTCATATGGATGCTACTTTTCTCTGGCTATAAAAACGTCCCAGTGAGTTGTGGTGTGCAAGTCTCCGTAGGTACAGACAAAATGAAAGCACACGCGCGCACACACACAGATACAGGAAAACAAACCCTGTCTGAGCAAACATTCACACAGACAGGGGACCACCAACTACTGGACAGAACCACACTTGGATCAACCACATATTTAAAATACATGAACTCTTGGGTCAAATTTAAAAACACTTCTGTAACTTCAAGACAGAATAAATCTCTTTGCCTTATGGGTAAAACAGACAATTCTCTTAAAATTGAGCAATCTTGTGCTTATCTGCAAGAATTTCATGAGTGTCTTAAGGTTTCAGCGATTTGAAATAATTACTTGACTAAGGCCTGAACAGCACTCAATAAACTGATTCGAGAGCTCTTTTCACATCAAACAAGACAAAAGGGCAACACATAACTGTAATTTACACCAGAGTTGGATTGGATTTTGTGATTAGTTGGATCTGCTTTGTCAACAGCAACCAGGGCAGTTATTATATCCTGTGCTTTGCAACTCCACAGCCTCAAGCCCATCAGTTACGTCGTAGTGCGTTGCGATAGGGTCTTCTGCGACCTTCAAAAACAGGGCCAGGCGAAACCAAAAAACTGTTTCCCACCGCCAGCGTCCGCGCGAGGCAACCTTCCCATTCTGGGTTTTGTTTACAAAAGGGGACACGGCACAGGATCCCAGGTGCAATGTGTTTATCTCTGGACCAGCTACGCGCGTTGCACTGTTTGTCATTCCTGGCGTCGTGCTGCTCGTTTCAGTGGTATGCCTCAATAAGGGCCCAGCGCTGGCCAGTTATACACAGGGTTTTACAAATATTTCAGTACAAAAACAGATAAGTGCCTGACATGTAAATATTGGAAACAGAAACTACTCTGGGCAGAGACTCACCAGAGGGTTGTTAAAAGCAGGAACTGACTGAACCTAGGGTCAGCTGTTTCCCTTAGGTTCACTGTTTTGGCAGGGTGGTTTGTGTGTGTGTGTGTGTATGCGTGTATGTGTGGTTACACAAGACATATAGTGAATACATAAAGTCTTTGGCCTTTAATAACAGTTATTAGAAAAGAGAACAAATGAACAAGTTGCTTGAAATCGTTGGCCTTTTCTAAAGGCCTTACTGCAAGCATGACTCACTCGCGTTCTGACTTAGCTGACTTAGCTAGGCTACATCACTGAGTTTTCATGAAGATGCTCGCTGTCTCGCCAGCAGGGAATATAGCTAGACTTATCGTTATCCATGTGCTAAAGGCAGTTTATACTTTGCCCCTTGAATCATTGAAGGATAAAGGTTCAGCGCCCGCTGTGCAGAGGAGTAGACGCAGTCGCCGATTCCTGTGTGCCTGAACATGTTCTGAAGGCTCTGGCTCTGATGCTACAGAGCCAGTGGCAAGCTCGCCAGATTGATGGACAGCTGTTGTATTAATTTTACAAAATGAAGAAATTCTCGGCCGTTTGGGCTCCCTTTATTGTCTGCCTTCCACATTTCAGCCTAAAAAAAATCACGCTACATCAGTTTCACGCAGAGTTGGTCACGCAACCATGCATGCGTGATGTGACCTTAATGCGATGTAGCACGTTAGCACGCTCCTATGTAGTGATTTCAGGAGGAGACCTGTCATCAACAAGAACTTTTTTAAGTCCGAAAAATATGTCATCAATGTTTATAACTTCAGTGCAACAGCAATTCATCATATTGAGGAAAATTACAGCCATTTTAAATGTCCTTGCACTATTTATTTATTTTACAGCATGCTGTTCTGTATTATTTATTTTATAAGGAAACCCTACAGACATCGATAATGCCAACGTTGGATATATTTTCAGAATTCCTTACAACACTGTGAAGGGGTGCTTTTAAAGTCTAAGCAGGATTCAACATCCTTCTCAGACACGCGGAGGGTGTTTCCTGGCTGCTTGTAGAATACATCTATGAATCATCGAACAGAAAATGTCCAAAATTGGATTGGGTTCCATTTCAGCCATCTTAGGTTCCAGGAGCTGCACTCTGGAACTGATGTGAGAGACGGAATTTGCCTTCTCAGTCATTTCAGAGCATAAACCGGACACCATTCTCTTAATGTCCTGAATTCCTTCTTTTAAATTGCCAATCTCTTTTTGAATGGCACTGAGCTTGTCATCTGACACCTTTCTTGTCTCTTCTAGATGAAAGAAGCAGCTACTTTTCTGGGCATGCCTGCACAATGGAAGCCAGCTCGGCCCAGGAGGCGTTTTTCTTTGCCTCTTTGCTGGGGATGGTATTTAAGAGGATGACCTCCTTTCAACAGGTTCATTCATCGCTACGTGAGAAAAAGCACGTAACGAAAGACAGCTGCGTGTGTTTCTCGAATTATAAAAATAAAGGAGAGGGAGGGGTGCGATCAGACCGAGCCGCCAGGTTGTACGGTCGCTCACATGATCCACCAAGGCCTGTTCTGCACACAAACTTATTTTAGCTTTCCAGCTGCCTAGTTGCATCATGTCAGTTTGAAAACTATTCAATTACTTTCGCTGTCAATTACACAGCTTTCAATCGATTCGTTCCACTTTCAACAGGTTGCATTAAGAATATAATACCAATAATTACGAACCTCAAACTTGCTTAGTTCTACTTTATCTGACCTCCCCTGATTCTGGTTCTCCTCCCTTGCTTCATTTCCCCAGCTCCTCCCTCTCATCAAGGCAATTGTTTGTCCGTTTCCCCAACCCCAAGCCAAATTCAGTTTAATCCCATTGCTGCCCCTTCGGCCCCCATACAAATCAAGGCTTCCTCTGGTGACACATTTCTGCTTTAGCAGGAGCTAAACGAAAGAGCAAATTCTAAAATGAGAAAAAATGAAAACATGGTGTACGACGTTCTGAAAATCCTTCCAACAACCACCCCATGTGAGATGTTTAAAATGGCCATCTTAGCTGCACTCTGTATTTGTACAGCTTGGAAAAGACTGATCCGTTCTAGCGTACCATGCTAAATGCTGCAGGGGCGCTAATATTAAAGTTGTATCAAATTACTATCAGGGAGAGATTTTCTCTGCTTCCACTCCCTGCGCATCTTTGGCAGACCGAAACACCCAAGACCTACGCACGAACCTCTTGGCCACTGCTACACGGTGAACGTTCAGATTTAATCTTTGGGACCGATTCCAGTGGAAACACTGAATCCGCCCCATTTTTAATGTTCGGCTATACTATATATCTTCTGTGTGATACAAGACAGGTTTCGAGTACACTTGTGTCTCGTCTGCTTGTTCTTAACACAAAGGGAACGGGATAGAGTTGAGAGAGCTGAAGTGGAAGGAGCGGAAGTTTGGACGTTACCTTCGGTTTTCAGGGCGGCTCCGGCCTCGATGGGGATGACCAGCAGGGGGAAGATCCCGCTGAGGCCCACCATGATGGAGCCGAGGAGGGAGCAGACCCAGGTGTCTAACGTCTCCCACACCACCAGCTCCCCCAGCAGGTGGAAGCCCAGCAGCTCCTCCGTGAACCAGCTCCCGGATCCCGCCGCCGCTTGCATCACGGCGGCCTGGGACATCTTCTTGGCGTTGGGTCTGTGGCTGGAGACCCCAGAGGACACGAGCAGCAGGGCTGCAGCACCGAGCAGCACAGCGAACCCCCAGCCGGGTTTCCCACCTCTCGCTCTCATCGCTCCACCAGACTCCAGCACGGGCCAGGCCGCTGCAGCATGGGAAAACACCGTCGACTCAAGGACAGCCCTTTAACTGGCAACCGGCACACCACAAGAAATACACCCGTTAACTCACCAATACAAACCAGCAGCCAATGAGAACACACAAAAACTCCTCAAAACAAAATCAGCAGCCAATGACAATACACATAAACTAACCAATAAAAATTAGAACCCCAGGAACATAAAAGTAATAAAGTTATTATGAACAAAAATGTAAATATCTTTAAAATTCTGTACAATACTTATCTTGAATGTAAATGTCTACGAAAATATTATGGGGGTAAAAATTGGCCAAGGATTCCGTTCAACATTGATTCTTCAGGTTACACTTCAGTTTAATCACTACTTTTAAATCATTGATATTTTATATTTGATCTGATTCAAAACATTTTGATTTCACAGAATTTCACCCATATAACCTTCACTCAGCAGAGCTTAATTATAACTTGAATGGGTTAAATTGATGTAACATGTCAGATCAGTAGCCTAAAAATGCATTTTTAAAAAGACTGTGTTTGCCTGAATATTTCAGTTTCACACTGCACATTTTGTTGCAAACTGTGTGACTCTTATCAAGAATTGTCTTATCTTCAGTGCAAAAGCCAAAATGTGTTCAGACACTTGATCTGAGCACAGCTGGGGCTGGATGTTTCTCATTAGCTTCTGCCATCTTCACAGAACTCAATGAGTGCAAACGAGTCTCGCGTCTCAAGGGAAGTGAGAAGACTCATTGTCAGACTGTTGATGTCACCAATGTCTCATTCCATAGTGCCCCATCTAGAGGCTTTAAAAGCAATAACTCTCACCAAAAGAACAAAAAGAACAAAAATTAATGTATAAAGTCCAATTTAAAAAAACTGTTAATTTTTGGATTTTAAGAAATTTCTGGGGACATCTGCTTGGATACCAATGAACACCCCACTTGTGGCTGACACATACCCTTTTTATACATAGGGTGGGGTTAGGTACTTTAATCATGTCGGCATCAGGGCCAAAGCCCTACACTGATTTGCTTTCCACAATTTAAAAAGAGCAAAGCATGATGTTGTACCAAAGTATTTTACAGAACTGCTTGGACTACCTTGGCTTGTTTTTTTTCTTTCAATGTTAATCTTTCAACGGCAGTAACAAGTGGCATGGCCTTTTTGAAAATCTTCCACTTCTGTATATTATGCACAGTAACTTAACGACTAGACAGCTTGCAAACATTCGCTAAATTGTTAGCCATCTTTTGTTTTCAGGGTGTGTCTTGTGGGGGTGGTGATGTCACAAGGGGTGCTAATTAGTGGGCGGGCACTCCTTTTCTGAGCTCATTGTTAATGAGTTTACTGGAGAGTAAATAGCCCAGTTCTCTGTGCTAATGACTGGTCTACACCACAGCCAGGCTAAGAACCCCCTTCCTCTTTCTGATAAGTGCCATGGAATGACCACAGAATGTCAGAAACACAGTTTTATGTCTCATCTGCAAGAAAGTGTCTACTACAGCATGGGATCCCAGTAACTGTCTCGGGGTATTAACCATTATTTGGAAGGGAAAGGAGACTGCCCCCTACTGGCCCATTAACATCACATCATCCAGTAGCAATTTAGTGTCTCCATAAGGTTTACCATGAGCAGAAAAATCCTGCTTGGCTATTTTTTTTTTTTTTTTTTTTTTTTTTTTCACATCTACACATGATATTAAGGCTGAAATGCATTGTGGTCCACAAATAATGACATTTCAAATGTCTTCCATTTTCTCTCCACAAGAAGTATTTTGACTTTGATGTTCATTTACAGATATTTCCATGGCAATATACTACATGGCTTCAGCTAAAAAATAAGTGGCATAAGAGGGGGCTTTCCTTGCAGAACCAATCAGCTGCTGAGCGCACGTCATAACGGACCCATTCTTGAACCCCCGGCCCGTCATTTGTATTCTAATCACAGGTAAATATTGGGGGTTGTCATTATTAGCTATCATTTTAAATAATCATTCAGGTGTGAACACTGATCATTACATTTTTTGATCCAAAAATCCAGCTAAGACTATTCCTCTTGCAGGAAAACATGTGGAGTGATTTTTGTTAAAATGGAAAGAGGCTAGGTCACAAGACAATATACCTGACAATACTGACGCACGGCTTTAAAATGCATGCTATTAAGATAGTCCTCTCAGCCTTATTTAGATGTCTGAGTCAAACTTCGGACGTAAGAATTTCCATGGAAAGACAGTTAAACTATGGAAAGGGGGAAACAGAAAAATGTGCATCGGCTGGTTTTTCAAACGGTAGTGGTATTGTTTTCCATACAGCTATTTATGTGCTATAATATCCGTTTATTTGTGAAATGTAAAACAAGGTTTTTCATTTTTTCCAAGCCAACCTAATATTTACTAAAATGACGTCACAGGCGTGGCCACCAAGCACACGCATTGGAATAGCTGAACGATAACGAGTGAGCAAACATTATCAATGTCATAACTTTTTAACAGGAACGCTAACTACAATACAGTATCTTTGCTGTTCTCTATCATTTAATTAAAGACAAACAATATAAAAACAAAGACACTGTCAGATTAAGCGACCCCAATGTCCAGTTAACTCGAACGCTACAAAGCAAACGCTTTTATTAATTAGGTAACAGGAGATTCCTACTGATATCTGTACGCTGCAAAATAAGAAGCCATTTAGAGCATTACGAATAGTTTTTATGGTAGCCAATTTTCAGTCACAGACAAGAAAACACTCAAAAACACAAGACATACAAGATGAAGTGAACATTTTCGATGGCTACAAAGTTAGAAAGTAGTTAACGTAGCGATCAGACTATTTACAATGTCAGAAAGTAGTTTGCATCTACCGACGTTAGCGTGTGCAGTGGAGTGCTAGCTATATGTGTAATACCAAGTCGTTAGCAACACTGCTAGCTGGAACCTTGTGCTAAATGTAACAATAAGCAAAATCGACTTCTGACACTATTCTGTCTCATGATCCGAAACTTTGTAAGGGACATGCTTTGCGCGATTAGACCGAAGTAACGTTATCATCTTAACTAGCGTTGGCTACATACTTCATAAACGAAGGACACTGTCAAAAATCTTGCGATTTAGTTTGCATCTGTAAAGACACATTCTTTATAACAAAAGTAATCTTTAAACATTTCAATGCATGAGTATTTCTTAACTTTCTCGCATGCATGCTTTCATCGGAGCAAGACAGCTAGCGCTGTGACATAGCCACTCGAAATAGTAAGAATCACGGCACCTACCGTTAGCTACCATAGCTAGCCAGCTAAATATAACCAAAACTTACTGAGCAAACTAGAGGGTTAGAGTTCATTTCTTTCTAATGATCATGAAGCGATTTACTATGCCATTGCCCAAAGACACACTTAAAGACATAAAAAGTGAATGTGTTACCCGGCTTAGGTTCCTGCAGTTTTTACTCCAGACTGTCCCTGCCATCCAGCTGAAGGCTTCAGCGCTGCTGTGCTGGACGCTTCAGCTGATGCGACAGGAGCTAGGGAGCAGCATTTTGCACGTACCTCCCACAGTCGCCACGTCTCATCGGCCGAAAAGGCATTTTCAGAGACCGGAGGGGCTGAATAACGCAGAGCACATTTCCGGTTAAGAACGGGCTGCGGATTAGTCACGTAGCCTTGCTCAACTACTTAACTTCAAAAAAAGATTCAGTTGCAGCTTAATAAATGAGCAGTTCTTATTTCATCCGAGGATATTTTTTGAGCTATGATGGCATTCTAACTTGGTAGAACCTTCCAGAACTTCACACAAAAAAAAACAGCATGTTACATCCTGTATACTACAGAACATTGCTTAGATTCTCAAGTCTAACAGCTTGAGAAAAGATCTCAAGATTTTTATTTGGTTCATTAATAAGTTGCCACCAAATGCATGTAGTATATTTTCCTATGGAATAAAACTGCAAAGGCAGTGCTCTTTGATTATGTAAGGGAGAAAAATACTCCATTTCCTCATTGATTAAACAAACCTCTTTTATGTGGTAATACATTTAATGCATTTTCCTTTTGATCCTCTGCTTGTCCTTTGGATAGTTGTTCTTTTAGAACTACTTCTGTAAAAGGTTCCTGGGCTAAATGCAATCAAATGCATTTTGTGTTTGTTAAGGGGATATGTCAAGCAGACTGAAGTCTCTTTAACAGGCACATGCTAATCTATTTTCTAAAGAACATGTTTGGTTGTCTCCGTAACCTATAACATACTCAAAGAAAATCATGTTGTTATGTGAAGTCTGTATTGATTCAATTACATGTACTTATAAATAAATTAAGTGCATTCGACTGAATCTAACCCCTTATGTCTTTAAAAGACTCTTTGATCCCTTTATAGAGACTGAAACTCTACATATGCAATAGTTCTGCCTCGTAGTCTTTAGTTAGTGCCTCTTAAAGCGTCTACTGTGCACATTTTATGGGTTATAACGCTTTGTTTTGGCATATTAAGCCCCTTTAAGATGAATTCTATACCATTCTATATTGATCACAGTTAATTCTTAGCAAGTCTTTTCCTTGTCGATTTTAAAAATTTGACCCTGTGCAAAGTTTGGGGGTTCAACATCATCCGTTCAAGTAGGTCCTCAACTCTATTAACTACAATTAATGCTTAACATGGAAAAAATGTGATCAAAAATCTATTGTAAAATATACTCCACAGAGTCATCAATTCTGTCAATCGTGAGGTTAGAAGCAAAGATATGTCACTTTAAGAGTGATGCATTATGGGGGGTGTATTTCTTATATAGACCTCTATTTGCTCTATGGATGTGTGCTGGAATTTGAACATGTAAGATTGTGTTTTCTTGTTTTTATAAAGTTTGAAATCACTGTTCCTGCGGCCTAACATAACCTTTATTTAAAATCTTACCTGCTGCATTCAGTTTATACCGTTTTGTTGTGAATGCAGCATGAATGAGAAAGTTGAAGCGAGTTGGTTATCTCAGAGCAGCTTATCTAGCAAAGCATCACTGTGACTTTAGTCATGTAATGTGATGCTAAGTGAAGATATTCATCTGAAGCTGTCTACCACAGTTCAAAGATCCTTTACCATAGTTAGAAGGGTAACACGGGCATATCAAGTGCAGCATGCTCCATTTTACTTGCGACACTATTCTACATTTTTCATTTCCGTGAAGTAAGTCTGAGTCAAGCAGACATATGACATGGGGACAACCTGAGCAAGCTCTGGTCAAGTGTCCAGTATGCCAGAACAATGTTGTTTCAAATGCTTTCAAATGACATTTTTTTGACTTTGTTTCATTCTGCCCATCCTTATGAAATGGTGAAAAGAACAAAAGATGATGGGTACTGCGCATTCCAACCCAAATATATTGAATGTTTTGTATTTGTGGAGAAAACAGGGTCAAAAAAATCAGGGTCCAAAACTCAAAAACAGGGTCAAAAGGCAACTTGAGATATACCTACATTCGCCACAAAACATTCAGAAAAAAGCATACTACAAGCTTCTCTGGATAATGCATTACATTACAGTCATTTAGCTGGCGTTTTTATCCAAAGCGACTTAAAGTTTATGAGGCTAACCAAGGGCCAATCCCCCTGGGGCCAATGTGGGGTTAAGGGCCTTGCTCAGGGGCCCAACCTTAGCCACTAGACTACAGGCTGGACAGCAACAACTACTGACATGGACTATGGAGTAACACAGGGGGCAATCTGTACCATGGAAGCTTAATTGCTGCTCTTGCGATGGTGAGGAATGAGAAACCATTTTCTCTTGGAAAGCATATTTAAGGATGTATGTTCAGTGTGACAAAATAACTGACCGAGGACCTTCCAGAAAAAGACAAACTTATCCAAAAAACTGAAGATGTGCCTTTATCAGCAATAACTTATTACACAGTCATTCTGGTTCGCTATAGAGAAGACACAGACTTGAAACATGAGTTCCCTTGAGTTGACTGCTGTGAGCAATACGGTACATTAAGCATTATCAGGCTTTGTGTGACTGGTGATACCGTGCACAAAGAGTGACCTGCTATTTCTCCTATGAATGATGCAAAGATGTTTTGAAATCTCTAATGGACTTTGCCACAGAGAAAATTCCATGGTAGGATAAGCTTATTTTTATGTACAGATGGAGCGCCCTGATAGATCCATTGGATATTCTGAGCTGGAAGTTGCTGAACTGAAAATATGTGTCAAGATTTAGCACTTTGAATTCAGAGCTAGAGAGCCTCATTCATGAAAAGGCAGCTGTGGCAAAGCCTAGATTGGAAAGATCCTGGATATGAAAAAAAATCACTAACGTGAAGAAACCTGGAATGGATCCTGCAAACCTGGAATGAGCTAGCCTCTGTCCATACAATGCATTGCCAGTGTTTTATCTGATGTACAAAAAAGATGTTTTTGGTGGCCTTTTCCAAACATGAATAATACATTACACATTCCTTTTCTGCAAAGATGGTGTTTTGGACTCCTTGTATCACAGTGCTTTTGATGCCAAATAGCAGTTCGGACACTGGTTAATCACATGACATGCAGATTTGTTAAGTGTGATTTTCCAAAATAACCACTGTCTTCTTTTTAGTGACCAATTAGATCGTTCCATGTTAACCAATCAGCTTTGAAATAAAACAACTTTCAGAATGTTCAAGCTACTGTATGACCTGTGGAAGCATGATGACATCTGTTACAATAGCATGGAGGAACTTTCAATCGTAGACAAACGTTCAATAGTATACAATGATATCAATCTTTTATGTTTGTTTGGTTTGCATAGGCTCGATCATTGTGCTATGAATTAACATATCATAACAAAGCTATAATGTGACGCTTCCTATACACAGTATGGAATGGTTATTGTAACAATGAAAAAATAAAGGCCCGTTATATGAGAGCATGTGAACGCTTCTTGTGTCTGCCTGCCTTGATTTCAAGCAGCATGCAAACATTGCTATATCAGTAGGCATACAGTGATGGACTACTGCAAATAGTAGAAGGAGGGGAATTTAGAGATGTGTTGGTAAACAGTGACAGTTCTCACTGCAAGTGAAATGTTTTGGAACTTAAAAACTTGTGACTTTTACTTTGAAAAAAAGGCCACTGGTAATAATACCCTGACGGAATAGCCTTCACTGTTGAAATGGCTGTGGATCTTGTTTGTTAAATGTGTATGGCAGATGCATTTTCACCAATCTGAGAGCATGATCAGTTGCCAGCTTGGTGTCTGACCTGGAAATTGATTAATTGAATGGAATGTACACATACCAGTGATTGTAGGCCTGTTGAACTACAGGTGTGCTGTCTCAAAGGGAAGGCTCTTTTTTGCTACTATTTTTAAAACAGGGTAGCAATGTTTGTAGCCTTTCTAAAATTCCTATAAATAGGTATGAAATTAAATTGTAACCACTTATATGAACTCAAGTATGTAGGCTATCTGTATATTATCAAGCTTAGCATCAAAATAAATTGTTTTTTATATATTGGTTCTGGTGATTTAAGAAAAACCTATGCTATTGTCTGAGGCAATGGCCAGCTTCATGACAAATACCTTTCACCTTTCAATAATACCTTGGCCTGTCTGTTGTTGGTTAACAGAAATTCAGAATTGTAACAGCCATAGTTGCAGCTTCAAAATAGATACTGATTAATCTTATGTTGTCCTTGTTTTAATCAGTACGTATGATAAGCTTAAATTACAACACGCTTGCTAGTTATCAAGTTACCTAGCTACCTGGTGGCTGACATATCACTTTGAACCGACTGAACAAGAAATAGCCATGTGATTTGTGCAATAAGTTATTCGCAGAGTTTCTCAAGACAGAGACAAACAAATTTGACTGTAAATCAGTAAATCCATTTACACAAGCTGTGTGGGATTTATCATAGTTTCCAGATGTCTGATGTCATTTGTGCAAAGAATTTTCATAAGTGCTCCAGATAACTTGAATTGTGTTTAAGAACCAAAATAATTGTTGTTTTGGGTGTTTTTTCATTCTAATTGCTGTAGCCTCAGCTGAGTTAAGGGACGATCACCACTCAGAAGCTTGTAAGAGAATATTCTGCTATAATTTGGCTGGAGGTTGGTGCTTCAAGCCCCAGTCCAGCCACAGCAAGAACACCATTGCTGTTGGGCCCTTAACCCCACATTCCCCCAAGGGGCCCTTACTGTTGATTATGCTAACCAAGGGCTAACCCATTGGCCCTTGGTTAGCATAATCAACTGTAAATCGCTTTGAATGAAAGCATCAGCTAACTGACTGTAAAGTAATGTAGAGCTATATCCAGAGGCTGGACCCAAGTATGGTGGAAAGAGGGCAGGCTTTGGGTGAGAGCAGACAGGAGAAGGGGACTGAAGACAACACACTCCAGCTCGGGTGCTGAGCTGTTTTGGTAGAGCGCCATCACTCACCAACAGGGCTGGAGCCAAACTTTGTGAACCGATTCAGAGATACAATTGAGCACTATTCAGTGCCCCTCCCTGATGCTGACAAGCTTCAGCAAGCAACCTTTTCTCTGGCAAGGACTATGCACCCACTCTTTCTCTTGTCAGAAAGCAGATGTGTTATCTTTCAATAAACTGGACAATGAACTGCAACTGCTCTTTTTGTGTCATTTTTTAAGGACAGAGAAAACGCAGCTACACCTCAGGTAGATAGTCATTGTGGCAACCTCCCCTAATAGGTAGAACACCATCAAGTTATCGAATCTAGAGTGGGTGCTAGGGCCACCTAGTGGTGACAAGTGGAGCCTCAAAAAGACTATGAGAGAATGCAATTGGCTGGGGTAGTTCATTCGCTCCGATCACAAATTATGTCACTGAAACTGCATGTGCAGAAAATGTTTTGATAAATCTGCCCTTTTGTATGACAGGTAACAAGATATAACTTTCAGAAAATAAAAGACATGTTGCTTGCTCCACCGAAAGCCTGTCCATTAAAACCTTCCCTCTTCATAAAGCATAACACCACACTGCCCTCACACACCCCAGCTGAGCAGCTATAGGAAGTGTCTTTTCAGTCCAGAGCAGGATGACAGACTCACACTGTGAGCAGTTTCTGCCATTACAATACAACCAACAGTACTGTACTGCAGTGTGTATCAAGGAGCCACTTATTGCCAGATTCAAACACTGCAGTGCTTATGCAGTGGGACGATTTTATACATCTCCTTTTTTATAAATGCAGCACGACTGCAAGCGGTAAGTGCAAGCGGTAAGTGCAAGCGGTAGGGATAATATTTTAATCTATCAACCTGCATACCACTGTACTTATATACCATGCATTCTTCCGTTTAGTGCTTTCCGTGTGTAACTTATTTGACCACAAATATAATTACTCATTTAAACATTTTCGGTGTTGGACTATTTCTTATGGTCTTCCCAAACACAAATGCGTTTTTTCAGTGGAATTTATTACAGGAAATCTGACCCTGAGTTTTAGACTCCCGCCCCCCCCCCCCCCCCCCCCGCCCAAAACTATGGAGGATTTCCTAAACCTGTGTAACACTCAGGTGGACAACTCCAGCACTAGAAAGTAAATGTCCTGCCATGTATTTGTTGTGCCCATTCACTAAACCAGCTGATTCTAATCAGCACAGCTCTTCAGGGAGGTAGATGAGCTAATTAGTGAACACACCTGGTTTTAGTGAATGGGCAGAACAAATACATGGGATCTAATTGAACATATGCAGAGGAGAAGGGACTAGTGGCACAAAAGATCTTGTAGAGCCATTGATTGTGAGGGGTTTTAATTGGAACAGCCCACTGGTGGGCAACAGGAAAACGAAAAGCAGAACGCAGATGTAAAAGAACGGATATAAAAATGATGTTGTGCAGAGTCTCTAGTGATATGTGCAGGGCTCTCAAGGGGTGGCTGAGGGACCTCCTCATCTGGAAGGATTGGCCTTGGGCATGCCAACCAGATTTAGGAAAAAACCGAGCCGCAGAACAGAGTTACTACTGCCTGGGGGATGGCTTTTTTTCTAAGTGTTGTAAACGGCCTCTTGTTGACCCTCCAGCCTCCCTACTCAAAATGGTGGCAATTGTGTGTTGTTATTGGTGTCGCTAAGGTCGTATAGCTGGGGGGGGGGGCATGGCTACTGCTGTCTGTGATCCCTGATGAGCAGTCTAGATGGCAGGGGGTGGGGGGTGGGGGGTCACCAGGGAAGTTACCCAATCCCTTGCCACACCACTTAAAGGGAATGTGACCTCAAGAGAAAGTCTAAAAATATGAATCCAAACTCTTTCAGAGATCTAATGAACCCATAAGCCATATTTACTGTGTCATTATCCATAATGACTTTACCAGAGAATGAATAAAAGCAGAGAAGGGTTGGCCTCCTGGTGACGGAATGTACTCCCCCCTGATGAAGGGGCAGGGTAGCTGAATCACTGAATTTTTGTTAGACACAGACTGATGCCATCTCAGAGATGTCTGTCATCTATGGTTTTGAGCCTTTGGTATATTTCATTGCATTATAAGTTACAGTAGCATAGCCAACTTAGCTGTTACTTAGTGATGCTGCTTATGTACTTGTTGGTCTAGACACATGGTTGGCTAAGGTGTGACACTGTTTAATCAAGTGAATGCACATATACGCTGCTCTGGTTAAGAGAGTCTGCTAAATGAATTTAATGTCATGTCTCGTAGTGAAATGTAGTCTGAACCCAGCATTAGGGCTCCACCTAGTGGCATGAATGCCACTTATGCAGCTATGGTATGATGTAATTCATGTAAGTGAACAAGTTACCTCATTATTACCATGGTTACAGAATTAAAAAAAACCAAGAGGTATCTGTTATTGACTTATCACATGAATGCAAGTATAGGGGATATTTTGTTGGTACACAAAGTGTTTCCTTGCAAATTCATGCACATCAGTTGCACTATATAGCCTTGTATAAGGTCTAGAAAATGAATGTGAATCTTAAGAAAGCGTTATTTACAGGGGGCTACTGAACCATTACTGTCATTTAGCTGAAATTATAGTCATTTAGCTGATACTTTTATCCAAAGCGACTTACAGTTGATGAGGCTAACCAAGGGCCAGTCCCCCCTGGGAGCAATGTGGAGTTAATGGTCTTGCTCAAGGGCAACAGCAACGGTGTTCTTGCTGTGGCTGGACTGGGGCTTGAAACACCAACCTCGAGGGTCCCAGTCACATACCTTAGCCACTAGCTGTTTTTCTTACCCTATGCAGTGGCATAGGATACATTTCAGTTAATCAAAAATGTATCCTGCTCTCGTCTACTATGACTTCATCCCCCCCCCCCCCCCCTTCAATTCTGGAACGTCGGACAGAGGGAGGGAGGGAGGGAGGAGATAAGGCAGTAATGGAGGAAAGGGGGATACATCTTTTGAGTATCGGGACACACCCTTAGCTTCGTATCCTCTCTGCTTGATTAAGATTTTCCAGCATCCAGGCCTGACTCTCACTCACCTGCTCATGTGCCTTACCTGATCCTCCTTCCCTTTGAGGGAAGGCCTGAATTTCCCCTTGCCCCACCCCCAACCTTCATGGTGTTTAGTTGTATTTACTTTAACGTTTTATGCTAGCTAGTTTATGCTAGCAAATTTCACTTGTTTGGTTTTACGACTGTTTTCTGGCAGCTTAATATGCTGCAGTCAGTGCTGGCCCCAGGTTAGTGTAATCTTCCCCACCTTTCACCTTGGTCTACAGTCACAACGTATTAATAGCAGTTCCTCAGCAGGCTTACGCTCTGTTTGCACCATCAACATTTGGTGCTGCAATTTGGACACTGCCAGTTCCAAGTTTGAATCATACAAGGCACATTTTGAATGTGATGTAGGTGTTGATATTCCATATAATAACAGGCATACGGCTGTAAAGATTTTTTAGACACTTAATTTGTGGTCATTAGGACCTATGCCTCTGTTTAGATCCATAATCTCCATACGTACTATTTTATAGACTGTATTATTCAATTCCACTAGCAGCCACTAGGTGGCACAGTTGATCATGAAACACAGCCATGCTCTGACTGAATTATTTAGTGTGAAGCGTGACAGGTTGTTCATGTCTGTTAAATAAAAATGTATCAGTCTCCAAGGGTGATTTTTTCACACTTAAGTAGCACTCATACATACTAGGTGAGGTATATGAGGTTTTGCCTCACAAGCAAAACACATTGTGCAAAGCTGTCGCTTACCCTGAATGAAACAGGGATGAATTAGGAACTGTTGGAGTGAAATCTGTGAACACATGGAAATCTAACTGGAGCAAGGCCACACCTATGTCTCTTGTTTACTGCCGACATGATAAAGCATTCGCTCAGATGTCTATGGCAATGTGACAACGCCTGGCGTGGAAAGCTCTACTTGGTGTAGGTGGCTCATGGGTTAAAACAATGCGCAAACAAGACAAAAACTGCCATGGTCAATGTGAGTCATCTTCAGACTGACTTAAGCAATGAATATAGAAAGGGGAAGTTCTGGTCAGGAGCTGAAGGGACACAAAGACTCCGTTTGGACTCATTTGTTTCTGTGTGTCAGCGCGAGTGTGTGTTTGTGTGTGTGTGTGTGTGTGTGTGTGTCAGCGCAAGTGCGTGTGTGTGTGTGTGTTTGTGTGTCAGCGCGAGTGCGCGTGTGTCAGTGCAAATGTGCTTGCGTGTGAGTGTGAGCATGAGTGTGCGTGGGTGTGTGTGTGTGTGTGTGTGTCAGCGCGAGTGCGCGTGTGTCAGTGCAAATGTGCTTGTGTGTGTGTGTGTCAGCATGAGTGTGTATATGTACGTGGGTGTGTGTGTCAGCGTGAGTGTGCGTGTGTGTGTCTGTGTGTCAGCGCGAGTGCGCGTGTGTGTCAGTGCAAATATGCTTGTGTGTGCGTGGGTGTGTGTGTCAGCGTTAGTGTGTGTGTGTGTGTGTGTGTGTGTGAATGCACTGGAGGCATTATTAATGGAGTGTATGTATGCTCACACTGAGGCAGCCTCTGAATATGAGGGCTTAAAACTGAACTCGTGAGAAACTTAGTCAGCTCGAGAAGTGTCATTGAACCAAACCGCGGTTTTTCACATAAATTCAACCTCAATGCTGACCAAACGAGTATAAAAACAGTTGATACTGCAACGGTTGCACTTGCACAGGACTATGGGCAGTTTATTGTACATTGGAATTCTGGGTATAAGTTATTCTTGGTTTAAATTAGTTGTTAACAGATCCTAAGGTTGACAAATACATTTTGAATGTATGTACCTACGCACCGACTTTTCCTTATATCTCTCCTGTCAGTGCCCATGTGAATATTCCTGAAACATTCGCATTTACTTAAATTGTTTCTGAAACTTGAATATATGTCCTTTTACAAGTGCACTGGAATTAAACATCTCAGTCCTGAGAAAAAAACTTTCTCCGCGTTCTTGTTATCTTAAGTATGCTGTTTTAGAAACTGAGCAGAGTGCAAATTCAGCAAAATCCCATTTCCTCTCGGATATCCATTACACACTTTAGAGATGGTTTCATATTTCCACTTCAACGCAGAGTTTCCCATCATTTCATTTGAATATAATTTTGCTTTTCAAGCACAAGTTTACTTTTATCCTTTTCATTTCTGAGAATTAATTCCACCACTGGCATTGGAGTACAATCTATCAGTTTGCTCCCACATCTTGTGAATAGTGTCATGTGACCAAGGGTTTTTTTTTTTTACCCCATCTTAGCACTCCTCAGAACCACAGCTTAAACCCTGACTGTAGGCCCCTCTTACAGTTTATCCTCGGCAGCCCTCAGTGTTGACTACATTCTAAACCTGCAACTACATAGATCCTTCCAGAACCATGACACACATTACGGTGCATAAATAAAAGGTTATTCTTTTGTGTCCCGACTGTCATCGAAAACATATAGTTTTAGTATAGTTTCTAGTCTCCTTCCCCTTGACGGCAGCATAACAACGGTGAAGCCAGATTCTGAGAATGATCGAGGTCAGGTTGAAGGATAGCTGATTGTGAAGTGATCTGTTCATGACTTGTTTGTGGAGACATTTTAACAAGTAGTTATAATGCTGTGGGTCTAAAGAAATCCTCTCCACCTCTTCCTCTCTGGTGCAAGACATTACCAGAGAACTTTCCTCCCTTTTGAGCAACTCAGCGCACCCTGAGTCATGCAAGCAAAATATCTGGGCCTTATTTGTTGTTGCCTTCTACACAACCATTGTCCCCACCCATACTACCATGGTAGCACCTGTGTGAGTTCCAAATGGAAGTGTAAATTGAAACGTACTATTTTGGAGATTTTAAAAAGAGCAAGAAAGTATAGACATTAATACTAAACAAAACCCTTTATTGCTTGTGTGGTATTTGTGTACAGAGATATAGGAAACCCCGTGTACATCTTAAATCAGCAGAGACTGTATTGAACTTTTCTGACACTGTATTCACTATTATAATTCTGTCTTTGAGCGACGATATAACGTTCTATTTATTCTTGTGCTTCTCGGTCACCATGAACTTGTCTGACTGCTGGAAATTCCCTTGTGTCAAGCATGTGACAAACTGTGTTCTCTGGTACACTGTGTGTGTGTGTGTGTGTGTGTGTGTGTGTGGGCTGGGGTTGGTTTGAGAAACAAAAGCTGTTGTCAGTCAGGGAGCAGACCTTGTGTCCACCTTCCCAGCCTATGAGCTAAAGGGGACACAATGGCATAGCAACAGCTGTTAATGAAGCCACGGCCTGGCTGGATCTGACACTATACGGCCTATGTATTTTGGATGCTTGAGAAATATGACACGACTCATGCCGTTCCAACACACGAGCATCCCATCTCTTTCATCTGAACACCGATGCCTTTTGATTCATCTCAACTAGAGATTTTATTCTCAAGTAAATCGTTTTTTCCAAAATGAATCAAAACAGATCAGGTTTAATGTATAACAGAGTACAGGTACAACATCAGGTGCAAAGAAGAGCAGATAAAACAAACAGACCCAGAAATACCATTTAATTACGGCTCTGTTGATTATAAACACTGATATGAAAAGAGCATAAAATCAAAATACTAGCCTGGTAGTAACTGTAGCCTCCTAAAAAGGTCTGGGGTTTTATTATATATGACCTCCCTTCGAAGAAACTATGTTCCCTATCCCCGACAATGCTTTCAACGAATAAAACAACTTTCAAGGAATAATTGAAATGATTCATGATTAATCAATCTCAGTATTTCACAAGAAAGCTAAACTGACAGGCCTCAAGTTCTCAGGTGCAATGCAATCCATCTTCCTACGCATTGAAATAACATAGTCTTGCTTCCAGTAATCTAGTATTCATATTTAAGTTTTAGAGATTTCATAAAAAATAATTATTCAAGTAACACAGGTAGAAATAAAGATCATGGATAATATTTTTTAATGGTCTTAAGATAAAATGAGTTTATGACAAGCGAAGTTCTGCCTGCCCATTCATATTCTTCCATATATTATTCCATCCTGTCTCTCCTCCACCCCCTCTCTGCGGATGACTTTTATGGCGGACTATACAGCAGGAAGACTGCGGACACCCACATTTCCTTCCAGGAGTCACCGCCTTCTTACCCCTCCTTTATCCTTTAATCTGACTCCACCCACCTACCACATTCTCATCCTCCTCCTTCCAGTTCCGTTCTTATCTTACAGATAATGACATTGCTTATCTTCTGACTTCTCAAAACCCAACCACCCATGCCTTGGATCCCATTTCTTCTCCTGTTCTACAGACTATTGCACATGACATTCTCCCCTTCATCACTTCCATGATCAACTCATCTCTTTGCTTTCTCTCTAAAACTCTGTAATGCGCCATATACAACCAGCTCTCTCCCTCTCTTTCTCCCCCAGAACAACCTTGTTGACCATTTCCAATCTGGTTTTAGGGCTGCTCACTCCCCTGGGACTGCCCTTCTCTCCATTACTGACACACTTGAGTCTGTGAGAGCATCCTCCTTCTCTTCAGTTCTTATCTTACTGCACCTCTCTGCTGCCTTTGACACTGGATAAAAAAATCAGTGAATGGAAAAATAAAAGCAACAACATGAAAAAAACACCCTTTATAGCCATTTTTCTCCATTTACGCACACAATACGAACAGTTTAGAGCACTCGTCAAATTTCTACGGATTCTACGAACAAATTGATATACGAGAACTTTGATAAATCCCACATTTTTTGTGTAAATGCATTTGCGAGCGATTTACGATCAAATTCGTTCAGCTCACGTTTGATAAATGAGGCCCCAGGTGTATAGGCCATGTCACATTTGTTTTTTCTTCCCATATATGTACCTAACTGCAATAGCCCACTCAATACCCTAAAAGAATTTCCTTAGTTTTGGCTTTCAAAAAATTCTTTGGTGCTTTAGCAGAGTGTTTGTATTGCTGTAGGATGAAGTGCTGTCCAGTGAATTTGGAGAAATTTGCTTGAATGTGACCAGATAACATGTTTCTGAGCACTTCAGAATTTGTTCCGCTGCTGCTGCTATCAGCAGTTACATCATCAATGAAAACAAGTGAGACAGCACCTGTGGCAGCCGTACATACCCAAACCTTACACCCTTACCACCATGTTTCATGCATGAGGTGGCATGTTTTGGAACTAGGGCAGGTCCTTTTGGCCTCCACACTTTGCTCTTGCTATCACACAAGTGGATCTTGGTCTCAGTTGTTTGCATCTTGCAGAATAGTCCCTGTGGTCCTGTTTGTAAAGTCTCCTGAAATCTATTGCCTCCTGAAGAGTGTTTCTGATCTGTCAGACAAGTGTTTGGGTTTTTTTCCTTTATAATGGTGAGAATTCCTTGGTCTGCCAGGCCCTTTGTGATTACTGAGCCTACCAATGGTTTTCTTTATCAAGTTCAAAACATTTGATTTTGGTAAGCCGAAGGTTTGGCCAATGTCCCTGACTCCTTTTTTTCCATTTTCTCAGCCACAGAATGGCTTCCTCGACTTTCATTCACACAACTCTGGTCTTCATAATGAAAAGCACCAACAGCACACTCCAAAGGCATTCAAAATCCTAGAATCAAGACCAGACAGTGAAAGCTCCCTGGCACAATGGAAGCAGCTGAACACACTTGACTTAATAAAAAACACCTGTTAAGCCACTTCTCCCAAACATATGTATTGAATGTATAAAATACTGTACAGTCTAATGCATTTGTTTGATAATGAAAAGATATGATATGAAAGCTAAAAAGGCAGCCTGTAGTCTAGTGGCTAAGGTACATGACTGGGACCCCTGAGGTTGGTGGTTCAAGCCCCAGTCCAGCCAGAGCAAGAACACCATTGCTGTTGGGCCCTTGAGCAAGACCCTTAACCCCACATTGCTCCCAGAGGGGATTGGCCATTGGTTAGCCAAATCAAATGTAAGTCGCTTTGGATAAAAGCATCAGCTAAATGGCCATACTACTGTATTATAATGCTTTTTGGTAATGCTTGTTCTGTATGGCAAATACACTTCCAGCTTTGGAGTAGTGTTTAGCTGCCTTGTGAACACTCTGAGAGCACCCCGGAAACTCTCACTTTGGTAGTTGGCCTCTCACTGGATTGCCAGGCCAGGTCTCCAGGCAACCAGACCATTGAGTAAGCCTCAGTTCCTTCATTTTTATCGGTCTCTGGTTGATGAGAGTGGTGTCTGTGTGATGGTACTCGTTGGGTTCTGGACAGTGGTTTAGTGCCGTTCTGTCTGGATCTTCACTGTATGGTTAATGTATGGTGGAGGGTTTCTGAGAAGAGTGTGGCCAAGGCAGATATGTAGCTCCTTGATATTTTGTTAAGGTCACCACCCATGCAAAAAGGTGAACATTAAACTGAATCAAATACTTTCAATTAATTTCCATTAATTATTGGAATTTAGTTCCAATAATAAAAACTCAAGCTGACCTTCTCCTGCCATTGTCTGTCAATACAGGAAGAAAGCAAAGTTATTTGTAGTTTGAAAAAAAAAATGCTATTTGTAAAAACAACTGTACCTATGTAAACCCGCAGACTAAAATAAAACACTTGCTTCACTGTATTTAAGTTTCTTGCTTGACTTCTGTTTCCTATTTCAAGGAGCACTGCACCCTTATCATTCTAACCAGCCTTTTCTTGACTAATAGCTTTTAGCTTCTCTGAAATATGCACATCTCCATTTGCCATTTACCGTTATCATTTGTAGCATTTTTATTTTGAGTGCTGAAATGAATGGAATTTGTTTTGCGGTTATCAGCTGCCTGACCAAGTTTGGGAACCATTGACTTAGATCATATTTTGAGAAGCATGATTACTTGACCTTGAAGCTACCTTTTGTCTAAGGGCATTTTACACAAATAAAAAAAACAGCATTTAAATTGATGTACACTGGAACACACCTCAAAAGACAGGAAATTCACAAACATACCTCAGCATTATATTCACCTTTGCACTGATAATGCTTTTCAAGAAATGACTATGGCGGTTTAACTATGTTGAGCTAACGATTTTGTTCTTTACGAGCAAGTTCAATGACCGTGTATGTTAGTTGTCTCTTCTCGACCCCAACCCTATTTTGACCTGCTTTGATTTATGGGTAAAAAAAAAAGGACCTTGTATGGCCAATCCTGATAGGGGAGAGCATTCAAACCTAGATACTAGTGCCGAAGTGCCGCAGATTATTTAGATAACAGGGGCCTAGTTACTTCCCTAAGTGTCTACAGTAGATGTGGATTTTCAGTCCTGAGGACCAAGCCTTGCTTCACCAGTCAGTGTTGTTCCCTTTGACCGGGGTTCAATCAACATTTGTCCTTAACTTTTACTGACAACTGAATAAAAGTGGTATACTTTTTCTCCACAAAAACAATGTGATGAGTTAATTTTGATAACTGCTGAACTCACCGTACTGTGTGGGTGAAGATAAAAAGGAACACTTGCATTTAGGGATGAGCCGAAAGGATGAACGTTAATGACTGTTAAAGTTAGTTAAGCCTAACTCTTCAAAAGAGATTTTTTAAAGCTTTTTCTTGCCGTTAAAATCAAGTTGAACATGTTTTGCTTGCAGGAGAACAATAATTCTCATAAATGAAAAACTGAAATCTATCATGCTCACCATTGATAATACAAGAAAAGGATGGTTTATACTCCATCACGCGACCGTCACTCGATCAAAATCGCAGAATGTTCATGAACATTCTAATGTCGCCCAACGTTAAAGATGATCAGTGTCATTTACAAAAAGAATGCACAGACTTCTGTCACATTCCAGTGACATTTGACACTCATTGATAATGAAGAGGCTACACTAATAATTCAGTTTTTTCCACTGCTCTACTCCTCAAAAGGAGAAAGCAAAGATGGAGGGAATAGATCAGGGAAGTTATTTCTAGAGCTGTCAATCTGGTCAAAGTTTAGCGGATTTTAACTCAGCCACAATGGTTGCGGTGACCACTAAATGACCGTCACCCAAAGTATAAACTGAGCTTAGCTACAGATGTTTAGCTAGCGTTAGCTTGCTGCCATTTTGAGCAAAAGACAAAGTATTGGTTGACATGAGGACTTAATATGTTGACAGGAATTCCTGTAGTTGGTTGTATTGCTGGTTGCTCCAAAATAAAGGTGACCCATTTCAAAATCACAATCACGCTTATCTCAGCTCATCTACAGTTCTGAGGGAAACACTCGGAGTTACAATGCAATGCAATACGCCGATGGAATCCTACATCTTAACCATAGGACCCGTCATCTTAACCAAATTTAATGAGTTGCATGCAACATTGCATGCACATGCAATACACCTGACATCTGAAATTTCTGTGGGTGGCACTGTCTCTCAGCGCTACCCCCGGGAGCTTAGTCCAGGCCCGCTCCCCCGCCCCCCACGCCCCCAACCTCCCCCCACCCTCCTCGCCGGGCTGCTGTTTGCTGTGGCGGCTGTGGTGGGGGTCAGGGCAGGAAGTGTGCAGTGTCAGATAAAGGCAGCAGCACGTAGCCGGGCCCACAGACTGTTGGACAATGCAGGCCAACCTGCGCCACGAAGCCTTTGATGCGGTCGGCCCTGTGTCTCTAAAGCACAGTGTGTTCGTGTGAGTTCGTGTGAGTGTGTGTGTGTCATACAGTGTGTTCACTTCTGTAAAAGCATATACAGTGATCCACGTTCATTAGGACATTTTCACACCTGAACAGCTCGTGGGTGTATTGAAAATTGTTCACCACCCAAAAAACATCCAGACAAAGGCAGGTCCGTTGTTGGAAAAAGACCACTGATAACACAGGCCAACGGAGACCGACATACCTTCCTGATCTTGCAACACAGTGTCCATCTTCAAATGGGATTTTACGTAAGATAATGCTTCATGGTAGAGATTCACCACAGTTAGTAACAACTATGAGAAGCACTGAAGTCAGCATGTGCCAGCATCCCTGTACCACACTATCGACATCATGTTGCCCACGACACAATGAATTGAGGTTGTCCTAAAGGGATAAGGGGGAACTCAGAACGGTATTACATAGGTGTACACAATAAAGGGGCCACAAAGACCATATTTTCATAAACACAATGGATGTATGTGACTGGCATGCCTTATTGATATGATATTCAGCTGCAAGCATGTGGTGGATATCAATCTGTGCATGCGTGCACGTACGGCTCTTCCTCCAAAGTCTGACACGAAGTTCATTCACTCGCAAATTTTACCGTATCATTTGTACATTCGGCTTCATCTGAAAGTAAATATTGTAGCATGCAGCAGTGTTAAGTCTGTAGCCGAGTTTTCAGTTCTTTAAAAGAGGGAGGCAGGAAATGTTGGTCAATCCTAAAACTGATACTGCTGCGGAAAGGATGACGTTTCAATAATTAGCTGAAAGTTTCTTTCGGTGTGTAATAATTTAGGGGGAAGGGGTATAAAGCACATAAGTGAATCTGCGTTACGGATACCACCTATTTTATGTGCTCTCTTTTCCATTTCTTTAGCAAACAAACTGTTTACTATTTTTTATTATTGGTATTCAGTTAACATAATATAATTATTTATTCATTCATGCATCAAAATCAGTGAAACAAATTTACTCTAGCTAGCCTTGTGCTTCTAACATAGTACCCATTTTTTTCAAGAGATTACCAAAATATGTTCTAGCAATATGAATTAGGATATTGCTCGCTTGTAAGGTAAAGTTTATCAGAACTGGTGCAAAACTGATATTTACGTTTTGTGAGATGTTCGAACAATATATACTTCAAGGCATTCAAAGTCACTTTCACTTACAAGAAAAATACCAACCAATGCAGTTATTCCAGAATTGCTTTTTGTCTGTAAAAAGGTATTACAATGTCAATTCAGCGCAGAGATTCATTGTGTCATGAACAGGGACAATTCATTCATGTGCACATGATGATGGCTACTAATGTTAATGTAGCAAATGGGTAGAGAAAGTCTTGCTTGTACAAATTCTATTCTGATTTTATGTGCAAACTGTTATAAAATGTCAAGAAACAACCCTCATTTTAAGTACAAACGTAATCTCTATTTAGTGATTCACACAAGTTACATATAAGGATTATATGAGAAGTTGCATAAATCTTGTATTACAGACTATAAAATGAACACTGTTTGTGCCTTTTCATAATACAAACATTTTTCAATCTTATACATTCGTATAAAATATTTGTTTTTTATTATATTGTCTATGTATTTCATAAAGACTTTTTAGATTATGACAAATACATTTATGAGAAACATTTTATGAAACCAATCATAAAATAAATGTATTTCCTTTTAAGAAGGATGTATGTGTATAGGTTGAACCCACAATTCTTTTTGGTTTGGGTCAGTATGCATTTCACAACCATGTCATTAACACCTGTTTGACAGATACTGTAATTTCCCTGGATTTGGTCTTGTATGGTCAGTGGAATATGGTAAAGCACACACCCAAACCCATGTTGAATAGGACAAAATGAGGAATCGGGAATAAGAAGTGAGAAGTTTGGATCCCCAGAAGACATTTTTCGGACACCTATCTGTGTCATTGTGAAAGAAACGGATGGCCACAGAAACCTACCCCCAGCCGATATGCAGGAAACAAGTATCTTCTCTGTGGGTGTAGGCCTTTGTTTTCAAACCCTTGACATTCCCGACAGACTTGGGATTCTATCAATCTAATTATATTTCTGTGACATCTGAGTTTCCGGCCCTTAGTTTTGGGGACATATGTGGGTGTACAGATACGCATATGGAAATAACAGAAATACAGAAAACAATTTCATATAACAAACAACATTTTGATTTAAAAAATATTTATTTTGTATGCAACAACTATGGATCAATCTTGTTGCCCTCTATGATGTAATGAATAAATATCAAAAGAAAAATTGCTATCTTGACCCATATCCTACAGTAAAAGGTATGGGCTATTACTGTCAGGACTTGAAATTTTGATTCTCCACACGTGAGAATCCAGCACTTGGTTGAAATAAAAGATTAATGGTATAAAAGTTAAGCCTGACTGATTTATTATGCTTCATAAATAACTGTCTTATTCAAATGCACACAAACCAAGATGTTTGTTACCATAGTGCTTCTGCTGCTCTATATTCAGAACGAAAGAAAAATACTGTCTAATATGAAGAGGATCAGAATAACTAACTCACTTGGGTTCTGGTATGTATGCTTTGTCATATTAGCATAAACAACTATAATTTACCATGAATCATTTATACAAACACAGATCAAATTTTTAGTTCAGGTCCTCCTGTTTCTCTCTAGGGTAGTTATCAGATCGGTCTCAGTTGTATTTAGATGTAGCATGGCTTACAGCAGATGGACCAGAGGAAGCATGGAGAGGATCAGAGCAGCAGGCTCTGCAGCGGATACACCAGACCAGGCAGAAAATAGACCAATATTGGCAGCGTGTAAATCATGGTAGGAAAAAGGTCACTCTGAGGTGTCTGGTGCACCCTAAATGCGGTCCGACTAAAGCTTTACACAACTTTAATATAACCCTCTTTGACTTACTTTTATTTTAAAAAATCATATATACTCCAAGGACTGTGTTGGACCTTTTTACTGCTACAGCACACAACCGGGTTCAGGTCTATTTAACTGTCCTGGAGGGCTGCAGGTATCTTCTTCAACCAGACACTTTATATCTCCTGGTTTCACTCTACACACTTCAGTCACCTCTTTGACCATGGAGGTAAATTAATTAAGGAAATAAGAAGGTTTCTTGTCTGGTTTGATCACATAACCTGCAAACAATGTGGCCCTCCAGGATTTCCAGAATAT
Source organism: Albula glossodonta (assembly GCA_019788955.1). Classification (NCBI taxonomy): domain Eukaryota; kingdom Metazoa; phylum Chordata; class Actinopteri; order Albuliformes; family Albulidae; genus Albula; species Albula glossodonta. The sequence continues at coordinate 25,970,541 of JAFBMS010000005.1, forward strand.
TCCAATAATGTCCAGATAAACTTTAATCAATTATTAAATCTTGTTGAAATTGAATACACTTCAATTGTACTGCCCTCATTGAATAATTTTAAATTCTTATTTCTCTCTTATTTTTCTTATTTATTCTATAGTGGATGTCATTTACCATGTTCCTACCCACTTCTGGTTTTTGGTTACATGTTCCTGTAAACCAGGGCTATTCAGCTCCAGGCTCCAAGGGTCGCAGGGTGTTCAGGTCTTTGCTACAGCCTTTCACTCCACCTCAAGGTTTCACTGACTAGCTCACCCTCTGGTTAATTATTTAGTGCAATCAGGTGGTGTTGTGTGTGATTGAAGCAAATATGCTCAAGCCAGAGGAAATCAAGGGCATTAATATACATAAGGAAAGAGCAAAGGCAACGCAACATGGATTGCCATCATGACTTCATTTCCTACTGGACTGCACTTAGATTTGATTGCTCCTGCATTTGCTCTTTGTGTTCTACAGCACAGTCAATTTTGAACCCACTTTGAAACTCGTAATGCCCACTTATTATTGACTATGAGGTTCTTATTTGGCAATAGTCAAGCTTTATATTTCAATAGTTTTGTTCATATGAACATGCATTGTTCTAAAAAAAAAAATCAAGGACATTTGTGAGGCATAATCTCTCCTTTAAAAAACCATGTTGGCTATTCTTTCACAGCCATTATTTTGTTTATTAAGGACTGATTTCAGTTTGTCCCTTATGATACATTCCAAGATTTTACAGTTAAACCGAGAGCCTTCTAATTGAAACATGTTTCCTGTCATCTGGTATTTCTCTGGTTTTGAAATGTTGCCTAAAATATCTATCAGAGTTTTATAAATAATTCCTCTAGTTCCCTGACACTTCTGCACTTCCCAATAGGTTGTGATTGCTTTAGTTAGTTTTATTTCTTAAGTTTTTCTAGTGTTTCTCCATCCCTTAATTTCATCACCTCCCTCTATATCATTCTGATTAATGTGGCTTACTTGAAGGCATATTTGGCATTTCTCTAGTGAAGATTTAAATAAAGTGACTGTTAAATGTATTAAATGAAGCATGATGGTCAAAAATCGTGTCAACTTCATAATGGGGAATATTAGGGGACGTGGCTACTTACCTGTCATTCCCAATTATTATGGCCTAGTAAGTGTGCCGTGACTACAGTTGGGTTTCAAGTTCCTGCTTCCTGCTTATGTTTACCCACAAAGAATGGGCATGTGTGTAATAAAGGTTGAGGGAACATTTAGGTGCATAACTAGAATTATCATAGGAGTTACATGCTGTAGGTAGTCCACCACAGATGACACGTTCGCAAAAAGGATAAAGGTAAATAATACTTAAGGTGGGAGGGGCTTCAAAATGGCCTGTGAAGCATACGCCATATCCATTATTTATTCACGTTTCATAAACACTGATTAATAAGGTGACACATGACTTATGACACATGACACAAGGCACTTATCAGAGATTTTTCCTGTAGGAGCCTTTAACTCTTGAATAAAATGGTCAGGAAATGTGTATTGGTGCTCGGTTTAAGAAAAATAGAAGAAGGTGTGACAGGGTGACCACACAAGATACAAACAAATGCTTCGCTATTTAAGTGTGCACTGAAAGCCCTCTGAAAGTGAACACCCTGTCTACCATTTTGTGAGAGGTTTACAATTCCAAGAGGAGGGCGGGATATGGCTCAGTTTTGGGTCGTGCCTGATGTTTAGGGGATATGGCCATGAAACCACATGTGGATGATTCCTTCAGGTACTAACCATACTCAGGCCAAATATCAAATATAAAAATTAACTCCAGGGGGCTTATTTCAACAAATATGGGCCATACTTTTTCTGCCATACTGGATGTGGCCGCATGGCAATCAGCCTAAACAGCTTCAGTGATGAGGTCCAGGAGGACCGGGCCCAACAAGCATACCCGTCTGGTGAATAGGTCATATAGACAGAAAAAAATTCTAAAATGGTCAACGTAATAATAATGATAGGTTTCAAACTTTCTGGATTGAAAGCCTAACGATTTTTGTGCAGTCTCAGGGCTCATATAGCAAATGTGAAGGATAATTTGTTAATGATAAAGATCTCAAATTAAAAAGTGTTTTTTTTGTCTCAAAGGTGGCATTTGCAACTGTTTATAGTCATAATACTTTCTGCAACAAGAGGCCAATCAAATATGACCATAGCTGTAGAAAACTGAGGAAACTAAATGACGAGTTGTTTGAGGTTCCATAATGGTATATAGAATGAGGGCTGAGTCTTCAAACAAACGTTTGTAAAATTATATTTTTGTTTTTTGATACCTAAAGCCGTGTCTAGTCCTTTCATGTTTTTTACATTAATTATCTCTCCAAAATGTTTTCATATGGTGTTTTGGAGGTCTAATCAGTGTTGAATGAATCTTGCATTATTCTACAAAAAATTACAGCTCTTTGGCTGCAAAATTTGTCAAGGCAGCAAAGAATGAATTCATGCTACTTCTGACTCTAAAGCCTGTTGCTGCTCAGCTCATGTCACCGTGATTCCTTCCCTTCTGCCTGCCGTAATTCAATCTGTTCTTTTGGGGAAGTCTGTGAGTTATGGTCTGGTTCCTATCAAAGAAGAACAAAACCTTCAAATACCAACCAGAAAGAGTAAATAAAGGAAGTTTTAGGTTGATTTACGACGGCACTGATTTGGTTCTCTGTTGCAACTTGTCACCGTTGGCTTAAAGAGCTTGTCGCAGCCCTGCTGAGAGGATGTTGAGCGATTCTCCCGTACGCACCCTCTGGGGCGCCTGACCCCTGGCCAAACCCCCCCCAGTTGAAGCGTGCACTGAGGCGGTAAGCGTGCCAGCGTCTGGAGAAAGACCCCGCCGTTTGTCATGGCCGCACGTCACACGGAGCTACAGCCACCTGAGCGTATGAAAGTCCATTAATGTGCCACCAAACCAGGAAGCGTTGTCCTGAAGAACGGGACAATGTGAAACGAACAGTATGTACCCTCTCCATTTTGGAAGGTAAGGATACACAACAATGGACAAGCCGTGAGGAAGACAGACCTCCAAAAAGCCTCTCACCTACCTACTCAAAACAGGACTCACCGTCTAAAGTCATATTGTTTTATTGTACGATTTTATTGCATTTTACACTCTGTAAATTTTATTTACCTGTAGCATTGTGAATAAGTTATTGTAACATTTATTTCTAATTTTGCACCTTTTCCAAACTTCAGCACTCAGTCAGTTTAAATTATAAATAGCTTTTTTTTTTAGATTTTGCACCATTGATCCACTTTGAAACAAACAAACCTCAAGATGCCTTGGCACTTTAAGTTCAGAGCTTTGAGTTGGCAAGAGACATTGTTTTGACATCGATCTGCAATAGTTTTTTTTTTTTTTTGGTTAAAAAAAAAAAAGATAGGCAAGAAATGTGCAAAGCTTCCTGTTGAGGCTCTCTCTGCTTCCTGTTTTCTGCCGTGGGTGGGCTTTCTGGCCAGAGCGTTGCAACTGTGCTGTGGAGGTGAGTGGTGTCTCAACACTGACACTGCCTGCAGGTCTGGCCCTATCACTCCCTTATGAAAGGCACTATGAATAACTCAGATACGCCCTTTTAATGTGAATTATGAGCATGATCATGGGCCGAGTGAGTCCCCATTCTCTGGTAACATTTTATACACGTCTGAAAACAGCAGCGAAGAACTGACATTAGCACACGGTTAATGATTAACCAAAGCAACCTCTGTTGCGCATGAAACTTCATTAGCTTCAGACAGATACTGCTTTATAGACTGTGTGTTAGGCAAATGTTGAGAAACAAACAGAGCCAAGATGAGTTGAGCAAAATTCATGAGTTGAAAGTACTTACGCCTGTAAACACGTGTGCGCATTTTGAGGGTAAATGCATGATACACGGTGCCTGATGGCCCTGTACAGGTGGGAGGGTCGCTCTGGAGGGCACTTCCTGTCAGTGGGGTCATGAGGCTTACGGAGGAGTTGAACGGCTTCCTTTGCATGCATGAAGGCCCCTGCTCCAGACTGTGAAAGAGACACAGGTGCATTTTGGGTTCAGAATAACTATTCATTTTAAAAATAAAAGCATATAAAGATTTATGTGAGTCTTTTAATGCATGCATATCCAGTTACGTTTTTTGACACGTAAAATGTAAAATTTGTCAGAAATACACACAGTGGCTTCCAAAATCAGGTCCACCCCATTGTTTTTACAATGCAAGTAACCAATTAACCAATTCAAAATGGAAATTCCTTCCAAATAATACTTTGCCATAATGCTCAAATAAAACGAAGGCATTCACTTCCTGGTAATTTTATTTCCTGGTCAAAGACAAGGTCACTCTTGTGACTATGGCCATTTTAAAAATCATCATAACTTCAGGGTTCAAACTTTCCCATTGGCTCACAATAAGCATGGTTATTGTGTATATGGTCACAATAAGCTCTGTTGTGCTCTGAAATATGAATAAACACATTTATGGGAGAACATATACACAGATAAAATCCAGGTGGAGTTTGCTGTAAAGTAACATTTATTTCTTCAATTTATTGGTCTGGTAAAGGGTTATTAACTTGATGGATGGCTTGTCAACTCCCAATAAAACGCTTCAGGTTTCATTTCCAAATATGCCAGTTTTGGATGAGGAAGAGTTACTTTACATCTCATATCAGATATGCATAAATTATGAGGTAATTTTAAGGGGAAATCCTAGGGGGAACTAGTGTTCAAATGTCTAGCATTCAGGCACTGGAAGACCAAGAACACAACTCAATCAAATTGCATCCAAAGAATGACTCATTTAAGCTCCAGAAACACTGCTGCTGTGCGAGCGGTACGTATATTTATGTGGGGCAGGGAGAACTCGCAGCCTCACTGTTTGCTTTGCCAATGTGCGGACCCATCTCTGCAGAGGCAACTGCTGCCACCACCGTACCGAATTACAGTTTTAATTATAGACTTCTGCTTCTAAGTGTCAAAAGAACATGAACACACTGCTCTGGGTTAACATTTGCATTCAAAACCATGCAGTGGGAAATTAATAGAATCAAAACTTGGCTCAAATTAAATATACTAATAAGGCACACTGAAGCCAGTGCTTAGAAAATTGTGTAATTAATGTATAAATTGCTCTGGAAAATATAATGTGAAATATTAATTATGTTATGAGAGTGCAAATTGAATGCTCATGTGGAAGTCAGAAGCCATGTTGTGTCCCTGGTTGTCTTGAGTAATAGCTAATCCACCGCATTTGCGATGCTGTGAAAATGCTCTCTAACCCTCAGGGTGAAGGTACCGCATGCCAAGGACGAACGTGGAAAGAGGCCGCACCACATTCAGCTGCTTTATAGGAGAGATATCGAGCGAATGGACTGCTTGCGGTTGCATTTGCACTTTAACCGTGGACAATTACTTTAAGACATGGGGTGAGCTTTTTAACCGAACTGGGTTTCATCATAATGAAGGCACCAAGAGATGTCAAAGCACTTCCTTGTCTTACACTGGGGTATCCTTCACCCTAGTGAACATGAGGACATGTTTTTAGCAGCTTCTTATGTTTTCTCCACCATTGGGACACCAGGTGATATAAAGACACACAGATCAATTTCTAAAACACAGAGGAGAGGAGGTGGTAGTGGAGGACAGGAGGAGACACTTTTAAACAGAATTCCAAAGAATTGCCTCAGCAAAAATGATGTGGGGGGGGGGGATTTCAAAATAAAAGTTCAATGAAACTAGGGGACAGCAATTTGAAAAATATTTAGTGACATTTCGTAGTAATATTTAGTAATAATGATTTCATTGAAAATAACCTTAATAAACATTCTTCTTGAATTTTACAAAAGGAGTCATGTCATAAATAAAGTATGGTCCAGTGATTTCCAGTCAGTTCTACTTTTATTATTTTACAATATGTAATACAAGGTTTATTAACTTCTAAAAATGTAATTTCTATAACCACAGTGAGATTTGTATTATAGTTCCATAGAATCCATGCTGGCTTGCCTCACCTTGGCCAAATGCAGTGCAAACACTGTCTCTGCTATGTACAAAACAAAGTACAAAAACACACGTAAAAGAATAATAAGGATTGAGAACCCATCACAACCAAACAAATGCTGAGAGAATATAAGTGTTAAACGAAAAGGCTGAAAATGCCTTATATTACTTATTCTTTGTTCTGATTAATCACCTGCCATTTTATGCAGTTATTTGTCTCTGTCATGTCTCATAAAATATGTCTCACTAGATCGTGTTTGTTATCATATGATGTGCACAGGTATTCATTGATAATAGTGTAATTTTTTAAGTTGAATAATCAAATATCATGTCACTGCATGTCTGGAAGTCGATCTGAAGGTCTAGGAGGGAACTTGTAAGAATGAGTCAAATGGGGGTGGGTTTACTAAAAAAATCTTTCACACATTCATACTCGCTCAGAGACAAAAGTAAGCTCTGTATTCCTAATGTTTCACTGAAGTTCCAAAGCTCTGGGTTCATAATAACAGGTGACAAGCTTCGTCAAAGAGACCAAGAGAAATTATAATGACTGACATACTGTACACTTGCCAAATGAGTTATCAGATGGCCATTGTAGTTGTTATATTACACATGATTCTCAACAGTGCTGTTGACATCGTTGTGTCGGTGGAGGCCTTGCGTGTTAATCTGAAGCAAGGCTAACGCAACAAGGCAACCATAGCCAATAGGGCTGTTCCTGTGCGTGACACTGCCCTCTCTCCTGATCGAGTAAACCTACCCCTCTGCCCAGCCACCACCAGGACTCGCACACACACACATATTCACACACAACGTGCACACGCACACACGCATACACACACACACACACACACACACACTGCACTGGTGTATACAATGCAACAAAAGCCACAGAAGATGAAATGAGGAAGTAGGAAACTCTCTTTCAGATTCAGTTCCCCAATCGGGTGCCTGTGAATGACTCCTGTGGGTCTGTGAGCTTCACACCAAACATTAGGCCTCTGAGAGCAGAGAAACAACATGGGGTAAGGAGAGGGCTGACCCCTCTATCCCAAAGACAAGCACGGAGCGCCAGTCATACCACACCACAGGGCCCCCAGGAGGGCCGTGAGATAAAATCCACTGGGGCCGTCAAGCAGGCTGACTGAAACAAACATTTTCACCTTTCCAACAGAAATCAATCTGAGCTGACAAGAGGACAAGAAAGTCCTTTTTGTTAACTAATCCAGTTACAGGGAATGATTCATTTCTTAAGAGCTCAAATTAAATCTTAATATGAAACGCGAAAGCAATTATCTGATTTAAATTTTGAGAGTTTTAGATCTCTCAGACAGTGAATTCATTTTAAATTTTGTTGTATATGGAGTTTTCATCAAAAGCTCAGTACATTCTGAAGAAGCAGTGCCAGCACACCTGGCCTGGATCCCCGAAACAAAACATTCTGACTCACAGCACCCCAAAACAGTTCTAGTGGGTCTACTTCTAGTGGGTGGATACAGGGGGCCAAATGTTCTCAAGCATTAATAATAAGGGCACCCTGTGTGGTGCAAACCTGGGATATCTCACACAGTATAAGAGGAAGTCTTCTACCTTGCAACCTATACCCTGTGATAGCCCACACCAGTAAACCTCCACATTTGAACCATTCATTCATTACACTGATCACTCAACCCACCATTATGCTCACTTACAGCGGTCCAGTTTCTGCTCAATTTCTGCACACCAGGCTATCACATGTCAGTACCGCAGAGTGTTTAGACTCAGTGGACACTTGTGTATTCATGTGTTTCTCCTCTCTGTTGCCTAACAATACTGTAGGTTCCAATAAGTCACAGGAGTTTCAATATTGTGGCACTTTGTCCAATGTTACAGTACCTTCTTAAGCCACACTCCTTAATGAATTTTGGATTCAATTGGAATGTTCGATAATACACAACATGTTAAAAACACAGAGCTAAAAATCTGGCGCGGCTATAGACACTGTGTTAGCACTATTTCAACATGTGGTCATAGGTCATAGGTCATAGGTCACAGGTCTTACTGCAGAGGGATCTCTTTCCATCAGGATTTTTACATTCTCTTATTATTCAGGAATGGTTCTGTGTGGCTGTATCTGTGTGATTGAATACAAGAGATGTGTTTTTCTGGTTAGCTGTAATACGATCAGGACAATTGCTGAGAGTTTCAGCGAGACAGAGAGGTGTACCATCAACAGTGTAATTTCATAAGCTATGTTTCAGTCTAACATTGTCCTCATCATGGAAATTCCTCAACCAGAGGGCCTAAATTTATTTGTCGATGCAAAATTTTTGCCTTTCATATGTTTGAGTAACGATATATTGTAGATGGGCATAAACGTTTCTGCCGGCCGCGGTGGAGAGAGGGCGTTGATTGGTGTGTGCAGTCACGCTACGGCAAGTCCACCCGCTCTGTCGACGACACCTGCAGTCTGCCAATGTCACCAAGGCATGAAGCGCCTTTCCCCAGACCGGCAACTGCACAGGTGGAAAGATGCGGTGGTTGACTACGCTCATTTCGGAGGAAACATAATTTATACTGTCTCCAAAATGATGAGTAACGTTGCAGCGATGTGACAGTTAAAATGGGCCCTTAAACTTGAGGGGGAGGGAACATTTGAGTTAAGAAGATTTAAAAAAAAAAAAAAAAACTTAAAATGGCAGTCTATACTGGACAGTATTTATTTCTATGTATTTATTTAGGTCTCCTAGATTTTTGGTCAGAGATCCAGAACGTTACGCAAGCCAGCAGCTTTGTTCTGAACGGTACTGTGGGGAACTAGATTTCCTCTGGCATCAAAAGAGGAGCTGAAAATATTTTTTCATACCATCTACCCCAGGCTGTCCTCAAAACAACACATACCGAAATAATTTAATGAAAAATCTCCACCAGAGTTCCAAAATCTGCTACCAGTGGAGGGGATGGGTGGGGGGGGGATTGTTGCAGGCTTCATGCTACATGTAACGCGTGCAGATTCGCGCATTTTCCCAACACCGTGTTGCAGTGTCTTTCCTGTCACCTCAGGAAGTCAGTTACATCTGCAGATGCTCTCTCTTACACAACTGCTCAAAGGACCTTTTGAGCCTCAACTGTCTCGCCTAAATCCATTCACTTCACGAGCCGCCCAGAAGACCCAGATGTACAAATTTAACCTGCAGTCTTGCGAAGAAAATCTTCAGACCACCTATTCCTCCTGTTTCACATTTAGGTGTTTATCCAGAGTGAACTTCAGTTTTAAATATCATGCACTCCATTTACACAGCTGAGGGAATTCAGGTGAAGTGCCACTTGTAGGGGTACAATGACAGTATCTTCTGTGGGAATTGAACTTGCGACCTCTGAATTACAAGACCAGAGTCCTTTCATCCCTTAACTATTCATCGAGTATCGCACTGACCAACCACAGGGTCAATCTAGCATATATTCGCTTGGTGATACAAAATTCCATAATTTCTACATGCAATTATTGTTTTTTTTTTTTACTTGAAACAATCTACATTTGTCCCTAATGTCCAACTATCTTACTACCCATCTTTCATACATTTGTTTAGGAAGATGTGCACCCTGTGGTTTGAAAACATTGTTTCTTCAAGGTGGTCCCATGTTCCCATGTCCCTGGTGCTAAATGGAATTACGACCTGTATCACCATTACCAGGATGTACTCCAACTCCATCCATGGCTTCCCTAATTGCCTTCCAGACCATGAATCTTTCCTCTCTGTAAGCACTGGACACCTTCCTTCTTAGAGGGTGGTCCAATATCCCCATATAAACAGCTCAAAACTTGTATGAAAGCATTCGTGAATGAAATGAAGTAATTCTGAAGGTAAATGGTGACCAACCTCCTTGTTGGATAATACATACTCATGTATATTTATGGCACACACACACAATATAGATATCTGCAGAAAAATGAAACGTAATAACATTCACAGAAAGGTTTTGAAATGAATCAAATTCCCTATTGATATAATGTGTGCTCTCTCAAAATATTGTAATGAAATGAATACAAACTATCAAAATAATTCAATTATTTTTTTTAACTGGCTCCAAAGTTTATCAGTTTAACTCCTCATGTGGTTTGCACAGAAGTGGCTTAACATACAGAGAATACTACTGGTCCAACAATGGCCAGATAAACAGCCTAGCACAGTTGGCACATGTGAAACTCAGTATTCAGATGGTGGAAGAAGTAAGAAAGGACAGCACAACTTCAACTGCTTGGCAATGAATGGAAGTGAAAAGGTTCCCAAGAAACATGCAAAAAGTACAACCCAATCAACTCCCAAAAGTCCTTGTAACACCATGTAAAAAAAAAAAAAAAAACGTTCACTATAAAAATAAAAATTAATTGTGCAAAATCCAGTGTGCGGTTGAGAGATCACTGCACTGAGACCCACTGCACCTTCCCCAGCTGGCGTTATTTTTTGCTGAAGATATTCTTAGGTATGTGTACACTCTGGTATATACAAGAGAGAAATGTCCTCAGAAGAACTGTCCGTCAAATTTCCTCAAAAGTAAATCTAAGAAGTGACGTCCAGTTCCATCTAGTTGGCTAGCCAGTGGGTAAAACGTGCCTTTAGCCGTCTAAATCTGGCCCAAGTGACAAGCAAAGCACCTCTGAGATTCCCAACCATCAGGACGGCCAACAAAAGTTATGAGTCTAAAAAAGAGAGAGGAAGTTTGTTACAACTGGGATGCTGAACGTATCAAGCAGTCGCCACTAATTCAAAAAAAAAAAAAAAAAAAAAAAAGCAGTTACTTATCAGAGAAATCATGCGACTAATAGTGACCTCAGCAATCTCTCCCCAAGTTTTGCAAAAAAAAAAAAAAAAAAATACAATTAGGCAGCTGCAAAGAAAACTGTCAAAGAAGCAGATTTGGCAAATATGTGGCAGAGTCACAGCATGCAACCCTGGTGCATGCTGTGAAGTTCCAAACCGTTCTGTTACCTCATTTCCTTACGACACTGCTGGTTGATCAAAAATGTTAAACACATTTCAGCATCCTGTATCTAAGTCTCTCTTAAGGGGAATTGTCTTGTATACACTATGTTAAATTAAAAACCCAATATGGCCGAACATTAATAAGCATGGTTTTACAGTACTGTACAGTTGGAATACAAAGATAACACTCATAAGTACAACACTGTAAAATGTAAAAAATGTCATGCTTATAAATACAGAAACATAAAAAATATGGTATTTGAGCAATTCAAAATGATTGAAAATTGTTTCAAATAATCATGAAAATAATTGTGACATCACCTCCAAAATCTGGAAAGAATATGAACTGGTTTTGGAGTCAAATAGGATTGGGTATTCAAAGTGATTATGGTGTGGGATCGTGATTTGTGAATGGATGTATTTGTATGAATAATACAATTGTACAATGACAATTTCCTGATGGCTTTCTTATATTCGAAACACAGAGGAGATGCTGGAGCTTTTGTAAGTGTGGTTGATATAAATGGTTTACAATTTGCTATCAGTACGTACAAATCTAAGGCAAAGAAATGTGATCGACTAAAAATAATTCTCTCTACATTGGCCAAAAAATGTGTTTCTATTGGGTATCTGCACAGCAAATAAGTAGCAAGATCAAGAGGTAATAAACTGTCAGAACAACCCCCCACCCCCATGCCCCCCCCCCAACCGCCCCCCCCCCCCCCCCCCCGCCCAGCCCAGCCCAGCCCAGCATGAACTGCAGTTAATTATTTGCAGATCATTTATTCTTGCATTGCAATTCCAGCCATCAATGGAACTATTATAGGATGAGGGATGAAGAAAGCCATTGAGCAGTTTCTCCTGAATTGTGGTTATATATTCAATAAAATGTAAATATACCCTAAAGCACTGTGTAAAAATAAAACTTAAAATCCACCTTGATAGTCTGTCCATGGTGTTATATTACAAGGCAGCACTGAATAAAATATTGTGTATTCGGTATCCTGAAACTAAACAGCAATACTGCCAACCTCTGCTGACCTTTTGGGAATGGGAAGAGGAACCAAGGATGGTTATATGTGAGAAAGTGTTCCAAGGAAATGATGGTGGTGGTGGTGATGGGGGCAATGTAAGAGAGCTAGTGGCAGAAAATTAAAGCTGTAGACTTTAGCTGAGGAGGTGGTTGAAGCAACCTTTCCAGGTGATCTCAGTCGTAGTCATTGAAATCGACTGAAGATAGAAGGGAAACCTTATTATAAGTACAACAACTGATATAAACTGTACAATTGAATAACTGTCAGCCTAATAAATGGGTGAAAATGCCATTATTGCAAGTCTTACACCAATATGTTTTATTGGTAAACGTTTGTCAATGTAAAAATTCTGTTAATTTTTGGGTAACCTACTTTTAACTAACAGCTCCAGGTGCTTTGAATGCATAGTTGCACGTATGATAGATCCAAATACAAACCTCATTCACCAAGGCTAAAAACATGTCGAAAAGGCCCGAGCCACCTCTGTCTGTTCCAGTTTTATTCATGAGTTTCCTGTGGCTCTTTGCCCGGAGAAAAAAATATTGCTCTGTAAAGCTATTCATTCAAAGACAGAAGTGAAAGTCCTCTCTTTTTTTGTGTGTGCGCACACAAAGTTTCTTGTTGTTCCAGAGTGTTCCATAACCGCTGTGGATGACGGACATGAGGACGTTGGGCTTAATGATCATCCAAGATGGAGGGCTTCTTCTCAAGCAACCCGCCACACGGTCTAACCGCCACGTTTGGAAGTTTAACGAAATGTTCAGGTTTTGTGATGATGAAATTATGAAAATGTGTTCTCCGGCATGTTCTTAACCTGAGGTCAATTTCTTAAGGTCAATTTCGGGAGCTATATGAGGTGCCTGTGAAAGCTACAGAGATAGATTTGGTTGGCAATGACAAAGAGGTTTTCTGTTGGTACTCTAATGATGGAGTCCACAGAAACAAAACCCTTAATCCACCAACTTTGTCCTTAGCTCTGACTCATGGCTGCATGCAAGCTTGTTCACCAAAACATTCTGATGAGTTTAACAATCACCTGGGCTCACAAATACAAAAGACATAAAGAATTGGATTTCATTGCAGACTCAATCCGGAATTAAAGATCAAGACACACAAGGCAATTACAAAACTAATGTCTATGATTGTCTTTGTAGCCTTTCTCACTTTTCAAGAGGACTGTGCAGATAAACTATTGTAATATGAGGCCAGCTTTATTTTTTGGTGAGCTATTTGATCATATTAGTGGATGAATGGTTTTTCTCACATTAAACAAACTTTCTAATACTACTCTATCAGCATATACATGATCCTTCTGGATGAGGTATCTAAATGACCCAAATGTGAAAGAGAACTGCACAGGATAATTGGAGAAGTAGAATATGTAAAACATGACATAATTCTTCCTACATGTCCTGATAACAGTGTGGACAGTGTGAAGCTGTATAAATAACTGAAAATACATGATAGTACTTCTCAGTAAATAGTAAGTTGACATAGAACTTTTCTGATAGCAGATACAGCCACCAAATGACACTTCGTAGGTATTTCACAAATGCTCACAAATTCACAAATGCTCACAGACATCAGTGAAAACTCTACCCAGCAAATGAAAAAACCCTCAGTGTTTCTAAGGCTAATGTGACAGTAAAAGCATAAAAATCACAGTGCTTCTCAAAGACGCGTGTACAGTTGTCTAAATGCTCAAGCTTGCAGAGATCGGGAACGTTTTGGAAACTTAAGCTGAACTCTGGAAAAGCTGCCAGGCCCCCGATAAACAGCAGTTTTCGAGAAGAGATGGCGAAAAAAAAAATGTTACTCTGTTACTTGCGTCTCTTAAAATAGCAGACTGTGCTGAGGCGGGTAAAACACTTGCTGTATAAATACACTCGGAAAACATTAAATGTCATCAGTTTTGCCGGTGTGCAGACAGCTGTGATTAACGCGACAGCCACAGAGCAGACCATGTGGTTTCATAGCAGGACTCGCAATAAAATGGTGTAGTGCATTCACAGCTCAACAGCCACCCTCAGGACTTCAGCTGCAATATAGAGTGAATACATTTCTGTGCAACTTATGACAGTGTCGAAGTCCTCAGTAACCATTTTAGGTAATCGCTCATGTGTAAAGAAATATTCGTCACACCACTGGTCACATTAAAAAAATGACTTACAACACATGATCCACATTTTGAAAAATACTTTTTTTTGTGGTAAGAAAAATTTCAAAGAATGACAGTCATGTCAGTCTGAAACCAATTAATGTGGCTTTTCACATTCTTGGCTTTCTGTGCATTTGTAATAGGCTGGTAAAAGGCATCTTTAAAACATGTTTAAATTGTTCTGACTTGTTCACAGGTAATGTTTCTTTCCCACCCAAGTGTAGTGGTCCGGTTGAACAGCCCTAAGAGAGCACAAAAACTATAAAAGATTTGCCAGCAGGCCTGTGGTATGTGTACTTCAATTTGTATTTGGTTGTGTAGTTTCTTGTAGCACTGTTGAAGGGGGTAACTCATCAAAACCATCATTTTATAGTTCATGTGCAAAATGACCCTTATTTAAAACTCAGTAAATTGAATCAAAAGTGGTTGTACCAAACTTCCTACCACCTTTCCCAAAATCTGAATACAAATTTTCATATGCACAGGTCCACTTAAGGACCTTAAATACATAAACATTACCCCAAGCATCGTGATTAGCAACAAGGTAATCTGAGTACCAACTGCCAAATGTAAAATTTTACTCAAAACAGTGAAATCCTCACTAATTTCCTCTCGAAAATAATGTGTTTATATAAAAGTTTGACAAAGTTTGCATTGACATTGTACTTTTATTTCATTTACAACCAATGCCAGCTGTCATGGTTATGGTCACTCAGCTAAATAAATAGCTAACTATAGCTAGCTCAATTGCTTGTAACAGCGACACACTGCATTTACTAAATTTCTCATTATTGAATATGCTAAGCCTCCCTGGATGAGGGGGAGGAGGCCCAGTGGCCAGAGCGTGCCCTCACAGTGGTAAAGGGGTTTAACTCTTTGGAACTCAGTCAGTATAACCCCATTACTTGTTGTAACTGAATGGTAGTGTAGGTTACCAGCAAGCATTAATTTTGTGACTGCCAATTGGCTTCACAAGAGTCCCTGGCGATTTCTAATGATATAGACATGGAATACTTCTCATTCTTGGCAACCTCAAACTTGCGCTCTAGACAAGGCTTTCAGGCAGATTTCCCCATTCAGATTTCCCTTCTTTATTTTGAAATTAAGAAACCAGAGCCATAAAAAAATGCCAAACCCGCTGTAACCCGTTGCCTTTCTCGCCCCTTCTACCATGTCGGCACCAACACTAACCTGCATTCTAAATGGAAAGTCTTCCGTGGGGAAGAAGCACCTCACCCATAGGGGGCACTCTGCAACCAGTCCATTCACACCCCGCACCTTTGTTCCAGATTGCAAGAACCCATAGTCCTGACACACACCACAAATGCAGTCTTGCCCACTTGCCCGCCTGGGGGAAGGAGTCCTTCCGTTCTATGCAGACGACTGGAACTGATGGACTAGGCACAACAGAGACACACCACCCCAAAAATAAAAAAAAACTTCTTTGCAGCCACCAGGGATTGCTCCATGGGGGACTGGCCACCTCAGTCAAAGATCCGCTCAGGGTCCCCCAGGACTCCAAAGAACACCGCATCTCTGAATCAGGCACACAGGAAGCAGTGCTTCTCGAGTAGCCCATGGCTGACAGCTTCAGCGCTCTCTCTCCTTGTCGCCATCAAATTGTTCACTTTCCTTCCCACGAGGAACATCCTGCGCCAAGTCTTGCCCTCGGGGATCTGCTAGACTTCATTTCCCCCTCCCTCACGCACAGAAAAAATGACACAAAGCAAAATCCTGAGAGAACGACAAAAACCAGAAGAATTTTCTCCCACCATTGCAGTTTTCCATGAGCGTTTTTTTTTTCTCTCAACTCTACCGCCCACGATCCCTCAAAACGAAGGCTCTCTCCTGCTCCTGTACCTGAATTTGTGCCGTCGGGACAGGTGGAAACCCTAAGGGCCAGATTTATCAAAGCCTTTAGCACACGTTAACATTTCAGCTCATGCAATTTAAATTACATGATTTGTGACTCGAACAAACTACCCCAACCAATAAAATGTTCTCTCTGTCTTTTTGCACCAGCAAAACAGGCAACCTTGATAATTTCCCAGCACACATCCCATCTACACTCCTGGCCTCCAAAGTACAAAACTTTACAACATTCTCCTCAGGTGAAAGTTCTGAGAGTGCAGTACATGGATGGCATTCTTTATACATGGCCAAAGACATGCTGTCTTTGAGCTATTCGACTCCAAATCTTAAATACCTGATTTAACACTATGCCTGATGGAAAATCTGTCAAATGGAAGTGTGAGTGATATTCCTGTTATTTGTTCCATTTCTGCCTTAATGTAAATTGAGCTCAATTACATAAATGTGTTGCTCATTCTGCTTCATCATTCTTATTGGTAATACATGACCAAAATGCCAGCAGTGTGGCAATGCCAAGAAGGGTTTGGCACACCAAAACTCAGGCCATATTTTAAATGCGGTGAGAATCAGACTATGTACCTGCTGTCTTCTTTAAACAGTCTGTGCCTCATCAATTTGAGTATATTCCATCATTTTTTAATATTCATTAAAAAAAGGATAACTGATGTTAATACTGACTCCATGCATGGAAAATCAAAGCTCACAGAGTAGTGTTTTGCCATGTTACTTAAATCATTCATGGTAAGCCAGTGACCCTTCAAAAAAGCACTGAAGACGACACCAATAGATCCTGGTCATACTTAGTAAATGTCTCCAGTTTGGTCTTTATTTCTGTGACACTGAGAGATCCTGGACTTAGACTTAGTAAATGTCTCCAGTTTGGTCTTTATTTCTGTGACACTGAGAGATCCTGGACTTAGACTTAGTAAATGTCTCCAGTTTGGTCTTTATTTCTGCAGCTGATGCTGACCCAGGGTTTGTGGCAAGACACTGATCTTAATTTAGAGATTGAGCTCAAACAGCTGGCAGTTCAGTGGTAAAAAGAAGAAAAAAATGGAATATACTAATAATACACCCAACTAAGGGCAACAGGCTGTTAGAACCTCATGCATATAGCAGTTGGCAGTTCCAGATTCATTTAATAAGACCTGGAATTAATAAGATCTGAAAAAGTAGACAAAACCATATGTCAGGATGAACAGAAATCTACAAGAATGAACAGGTCGCTATGAACATTCAGCATTCTTACGGCTAGCACTCTTAACTGAATGGTGAGAACTGATTCAAAGGGTGAAATATACAGTATTATTGTTCTTCAGATTAATTAACTAGATAAACTCCTGCATCCTGGAAAGGTGACAATGAAAGTACGAACGAAAAACCAAATTTATTATTAAAGTTAGCTGAAACAGAAGTTTTGTAGAATTATTTTCTGGCGACCTCACAGTTAATGACCTCTACAGGTCAAACTTTTGTTTTTTTTTATACTCAGGTATACAATCGCGATGTATTTTCTCTCCCATAATGCTCAGTGCTTCCAGCATCCCACTCCCTCTCTATCCCCGCCGTCATGCCTGCAGCCCTTTCTACTGTCACCGTTCTCTTCCAATGTTCTTGGCCTCGATCAGGCCCGTATCCAATCTGAAACTGCCCAATAAAATCCAACTTTAGCTGTACGTGAATCATACTCTATTGGACCTTGGATCTTCTTTGCTTCCTATCAGTTGCACAAATTTCTAGCTACATATAAACATAAACCGAAATCTGTAAATATTTATGTGCAACAAAACCCTGATTGATGAACGTTGTTTAAGCTGCACATACACGTTTTCAAAGTCACACTTGTCTTAATCATGTATAGTTTTGGAAAACCAAAAATGAATTGGTACCAATACAATTCATGTAGGACACAGCAATATTATGACAAGGAGAACTTGAACTTGAAACGTGAAATCAAGCTTGCTTAGATTCGAGCGAAGCGTTGTGCACTGCTTGCTTACAGCTATGACCGCTGCTACCTCAAAGACAACAAAAATGAAAAAGCCTGACATTAAATACCACAAGAATATTTCTATCTTAGAAATATTTATCAATGTCATTTGTGCATCATATGTTGAATTTTTATGGAAATGGCAATTCTTACAATTTGACATAAATAATGACGGTACAGACCCTGTCTTGCAATATGAGGGTATTTGATTGCATCCATGATGACCGAGTGCACTAAGTCAACACTGCAAATTGGCCTTTTTTTTTTTGCCAGATTCGCCTGTTTACTGGCTGTGTAGGGGAGTCTGTTGTCGCTCAGGCTCAGACAGATGGCTCAGGGTATGAGTCAGCACTCATGGTATGATATGGATGAGTAAAGGCTGGGATATACCACCCCTGTTAGGTGCTGAAAGGTCCCGTTTGTGACAGGATAGGCACATGAGCATGCATGTGTGATGTGTAGGGCGCACCAGTGCTGCCTCAAATTTAGCGCAAAGGTCAAAGAGCATTGCTCATCAAACTTGTGAGTCATCACAGCCATCACAATCACTAACGACATGCTCTCAGCCCACCGTATCTTTCACAATAGCTCGCCAAGGCTGCAGACGGAGCACTGGTGAGGCTGAAGAGCCCGTTTGACTGCTGCTTAGTTATGCATTGTATGGAAAGTGAATAGACTGGCACGTCAATATGTAAGCATGGGTGTTATTTCGCATCAGGCCAAATTAAGGATTTATGAATCCTGATTTTTGCATGAAAGTAGACATAGGAGTGTTCTGGGGTGTTTCTGTACAGACCTAACATTTTTGTAAATTAGGCCCTTGATAATATACAACTAAATATTTCTTTCTTTTACTTTGGGTACTTGGGATACTGTTGGAAAGGGCTGTATCCTCTCTACAATGCTCTACTTCTCTGCAGGCTGGCTTACTAGGGAACTGGTTAGGGTATTTTGGGTTTGTACTTGCTTGACCTGTTTAGAATAATGTTTTGCTTTTGAAAAAGCACCTACCTTGGCAAGGGTTGGATTTTTGTTTCTGCCACAGGGCAACTCAGGATCATTCCCCAAGTGGGGCTTAGGATCAGACTACTTCCATCCAGAAGAACTCTTTTTTCTATTGTTCATGAAATGGTTGTTGAGAGGGCATAATTTAACATGTTTTAACAAAGGGATATTAAGATTGTATTTATAAACATTGTATGAAGTTCTATAAGACCATCAGGGTGAGGCCTCATATTAAAAATTAATTAACGCAGGCCTTTTTCACTCTTAGGCAAAAGAAAATTTCACATCCTTTTTGCCCGTGAGAAGGAACAGGGAAATTCATTGACAAGTGTTTAAATTACTTGCAGTCAGTTCAAAAGGACAGACAGCCCTGATTCAGGATTGTTCTAGCAACTACAGAATCATTTTCCAATTTTCAACTGACAGTTACATGGACTGAATCTAGTATTCCTAAGATAGCTCCTTATTCAATAAACCATAGCCTGACCGTGATTTGCATAAATAGTTAAAGCAGTTAGCATATCAGCAAGTAGCAGCTACCACATTTACCAAAATCTGAGGAAAATATACACTATTTCATCTAAAACATACCCTGAAAATGATTCTAGTTAAGACATGTAGCCAATCTCAGATTATATATTTGCTATGACTGTCTGTGAAGGTTTATCATGATGGCGGAGTTGTGTGAAAACATTTTACATAAAAAGTATTTTACAACTATTTCAGCAGTTACAGGATTAGTTTTAAAAAGCAGGAGAGAAGTCCTGCATGAAACTGACCAATGTCAGACCTGATGCAGTTCTATGGTGGTATCTCAAAACCCCACTGTATTTCAAGACACCTTGATCATATCAGTCAGTCTCTTCCTCATTTACCAACATACTGTTTGCACACTTCTGCCAATTGAATATGTACAATTAATAAGAAGAATGGCATGTTTGTCAGAGGACTGTCTCTGTACTGTTAATGTCATGCACATTGTTTACTTCAGTGAACCTCATTCCAGGTGCTGGAGAGTCACAGCGTATGCTGGTTGTTGTTTGTACCCAGCACTGAATGACCAGGTAGGACAGTTTTTTTTTACACAGCAAACTCACCATACCTTTCTTGGTTCTGAACTTACAGCGGAATTTCAAGTGAAAACATAAACCAACATGCAATCTCGAGAACGACTGAATTACATCAGTTCTCAGCTGCATATTATACCCTTCAACCAGTGCTCTTGAGGAAACCTGTTGGTAATGGCTGCCAACATAAGACTGGGCCCTACAGTCCTACTTTTGAGCATCAGTTTTCATTGGATGACGAGTACATGATTGGTAGTCATGTGCCTCCGCTGTCATTAACTGATCATGACAGCGATTCCACAGCCTTAATGACAGTATGTGCCCTAGTTGTGTTCTTAACTGATTACGATTGGTATTCGTCAACCTCAGCTTGTGTCATTAACTGATTATGACTGTGATTCAACTGTGATTTTACGATGTCTGACTGTGACCGAGATTCTGTAGTTTTAGCTTCGTCGTTAGCTGATTAAGACCAGGATTCTGTTGCCTCAGCTATGTCATTAGTCAATTATAAGTGGGACTAAGTGAGACAGGGCTCAGTATATCATAACTGTGTTAGGACATTTCGTCCTATGCACCTTCAGGCTCTCAGTTGTCAAAATAGCCATTCCGTTTCCTTGAACCAAATTTAAAGTGATATCAGATGCACAAACGCCACTCTGCAAACGGACTTGCACCTGTTCATAACTTCTGTATGCCTTCTTTCATTTTCTGAGCATTCCACAGCATAGAAGCCTGCTCCCCACTCTGTGCTGCACGACTTCTCACAAAGGTTCCATGATGTTCGGATCCCTTGACCAGGGGGACCATATAAAGCATTAGACTTCATGTGAAACTGTGCAAAGACAGATTCTTCAAGTCCATCAAAATACTAACTGAAGAAAAATTCAACGGAATGAACACATGTAGCATGACGTGTGTTCTAAAATAAAGGGGGGGGGGGTCTCAGCACTTAAGGCAGAATACAATTTTACTCTGTGGCCCTGTGGTTTCATCAACTTATATTGACACCTGCTTGTGGTACCTCTCACTGGTACTGTCACAGGAGACTAAATGAGCAGAGCATGTGTGTTAAAAATGGCAACACTGCATGCTCTGGGGACAAGGGGCATGCTTGCCATCCATCAGAGCAGTTCAAAGACGTTCAGAGAATGCTCTCATCAAGCATTTTGAGACAAATATCTCAAATGTGTAACAACAACAAAGTATTCACACTCTTTTAATATTTACTTTCTTGTGTACATACAGCACGTTATTATTATTATTATGATTATTATGATTATTATTAATAAACAAATAAGGAGTTAGTCTGGCCGATGACTTCAAAACGCTATATGGAATTCTTTTTCCCTATGCTTCTCGTGGAATGTTGTGGACCATTCTTCAAGAAGACGCAGGTTCCCTTTTTTGCTTTTGTTCATTTTCCCAAAAACCATAAAAATTCTGAAAAAAATAACTAAGAACCTTATTTCTGTCCACAACCAAACGCACCAGGCACTTCTTAGAGATTACTGGTTGGTGGAGTTTAGCGTTTACTCAGTTTGACACAGCTGCACATCAAACCGAGAGAAGCCAGAGCGAAATACTGCATATTCTGAACACAGACCTGTTCTAAAATATTATACTTACTCACATCAATGTATACAGAACCAGGAAGTATAATTATGGCCACCCATTGCGGATGTGCGGTGGTCTCCTGTCTCATATGCTCAAGAAAAGACGCAAGCAATGACGTGTTGAACACGTTTCTTTAGGCCCTCCCCCCACCTTTTTCCTTTGCTAGCTGAGCCAAACAACTTACATTGACATGATAAATATAAAATGCATTATTTTGATGTAGTGTACATCACAAAATGGCTGTATTTTGGCAACTGTCTATATTAATATGATTTCAATGAAGGCAATAACGGAAGTGCAGTCTATTGTACTGTGGTATATTTAAATACATTGTGAAGATAATTGCGAGATTTTTTTACAGCCTATTTACAGTAATGTACGCTGTTAAGGAATTAAGATTAATCGATGTAGGTGATTGTTTGTTGTAAGGTCATTACTGTCTTTTATAGACTCAAACAAACAGCATGGACGCGTTTATGCACACAACCTTCCGTAGTGCTGAAATGCATCTGTGCTGTTTGTTTGAGAATCAATTGAAACATTTTAATGCTAATGCTGTCCAACTTTTTCATCAATGATTTATCCTTGTTAGATCCAGCACCTTATTGTTTTACGCAGGACGAGGCCAGTCCATTTCCTTGCACATTTTCACAGTTACTATGAGGATTACATAGGTTGAAGCTGTATAGCAAAAGATCGTCAAAACATCTTAAATCTAGCCAAGCTAGCGTTTATTCCTTTTTGTCTTCTCACTGCCGAGAAAGAAATTTTCACCAGTTTAACATAAGAACTAACACGGACGCATTTCAAACGTTGTTTCAATGTATGTATGTACTTACGTCTACTGTGTAGCTTAATATTTATAGTAATATTGTAATAAACCCCTACTCAACAGTCACAGCACTGCCCAAACCTCACCGCACTCGCTATTTACTTTACAATTTAGTTATCAAGTATGAATTACACCCACTATTGTCTTAAATAAATGGCACAATACCATACTTAAATGTTCCTAAAGTTTGATTAGTATTCATGATTAGCAACAAAAAATAATAGTGAAAATACATATGCTATAGGATTAAATTAACCGACAAAATGAGGTGTACGACAGGCCATGAACAGTAAGAACCATGTTTACAAGTTATGCAAAAACAATGTACAACTATTTACAAAATTATTCTCATCCAGACATCCCACGCATGATTTACATCAATCTCCGCAACCCAAAATATAAAAATATATGACGTAACCTGCTGTCAGCAACTTACAGGTTGTTTCAATGATTTTAACGGAGAACCCAAGGATAAGTATATGAGGATAAATATTTTTAATATGCTGCCGAAAATGAATTGATGGGAAAATGCTGTTTCTGCCCGCAAACTGCTAGATGGCAAGACTTTTTATGGTGCTTAGGTTGACAGCTGAAAGCTGGCCCCTTGGTAGGAATATCCCAGAGGCGCCATCTTGGTTCCACTTTCAAAAATTTTACTTTTTTTAAATAACAAATAAAAGATCTGGGCCACAAAAATCAATACTCCTGCTTAATTAGGCGGAGGGTATTCTTTGTTGTTTATGATACCTAGTCACAGATAATTAAACGTCTGGACAGCAAACATCCAAGTTATTGCAAGCAATACCTGGAAAAAAGTGATGGAAAAAACAACACTACCCTTGCCTTAATCACTGTCACCGGACATGCGTTTCATCCAAGGGTAGCTAAGTACAGAATTATAAATTAAGTATAATGTAAAATTTCATAACAGTTTATCAATTAATTGCTGTGTAATCTATGACTCTAGCTGAGTATGTACAATAGTTGTGTGTGCTTTGCCTGTATTTTCCACTAATTCCACTAATTCAGTTTGCTCATTTTCCAAACAGAATTTGTTAATACTGCAGTAATCCCAATCATTGCCATTATTGTTGCGATTTGTGTCTGATCTATGTAAAACATGATAACGTTTCCATTTATTTCTCACCATTTTGCATAATTAAGTATAATCAGAACAATGCTTCCAGGTTTATACCTGTTTGAATATTAGGCGTTTCTATATTTCTACATTTCAGACTACTAAGATTCTACTGCATTTTAAAATACATTTCTCATATTCTCCATCTTTATTACTCCTTTCAAGCAAACTAACCCTTTCTGTAGAAATGTGGACTATACACAAATACTTAATTTAATGTCTGAATGTCACATTTTCAGTGTGTTCCATCTGCTAACTTGTCAGCACCTGATACATCAGGAGGAGCTAGCTAATGTAGCCATTACATGAACGCTGGCTTTCATAAAGGGGATTCGCTATGCTGTTACAAACTGTTTTACAAGTCCTTGCTCACCCAAAACCTTGTCTGAGTGGGTATCTCCCTCCCCTCATGAATATTAATGAGATACTGTCAATTGACAAGTGGCCTAGTCGTCTCCTTGCAGTTCTGACGTTACCCAATTGTAGGTACGTTCTTGCTGACAAATATCTCATGCAGGAGTTGTTAGCTCACTCACTAGCGAGCTAGCTACCCTCATGCCATGCATTAAAGATCAATATTTTACAGTAACACCACACATTATCAGTGTCATGAATCTGCTTCCTGTATGGGATGCATTTGTAATCTGGATGTCTGAGCACAAGAGTGCCCTTCTGGCACACTTCAGAACATTTGTAAATACACAGCGCCACGCTCTTGGAGCATTCTGAGTACGCTCTGAGCACAGGGCCCGAGGAGCAAATCCAGCAGGGCATCTGCAGTCCACAGTACCCTACTGGCACTTGAGACTTTTACCCTCGCTAGCACTTTAACACCCTTGTCCCGAAAGAAATGCACTTTGTGTTGTAAGTCGCTCTGGATAAGTGCGTCTGCTAAATGCCTATAATGTAATGTAATGTAATGTAATATAGCAATATTATGGCCAGTATCAATCAACAACTCAGTACCATGTGCTTGGATTAATTTATGTTTTCAACAGAAAATAAGCATTCATGTACGTATAAACACAGAGGAAAGCATATCTTTCATTTTAAGTCCAAGTAAATGCTCAAATAACTTCATTTAACTACCCATGTACTTTATGACTGTCATAAGTGGGGAAAATTCAGTGTTTTCAGTGTCAAGAATAAAATTCAGCTTTGCTCTTGTGTAATACTGCTTGTGTTGTTTACTGTTCATTTTTTAATTCAGCTCTGTGTTTTTAATCATTTTCAGTATGTGATTGTGTTCTTTTCAACATCACTGACCTCCTGTTTCAGTATTTTTACTCTCCGTCGGCCAGCTGAGTGATTACTCAAAGGAAGTGGTACTATCTTGCTAAACATCTTATCTGTGAGGCCTTCTGTCAACAGACAACTAAATGAGGAGTCCAGTAGAACACCTAGCCATCAAAAAAAAGTGCATATGTACAGTGTATGGGTGTAAGTGTATATTTGCCCTCTCACTCTCTCCCACAACATTTATTTATATTTATGGGCATTGTCAAGCATTTTACACAAAATTTCTGTGTATGAACAAGTAGATGCAGCATGTACTAACATCCTGCTTTACAAACGTTTCACTCTACCCAATACTTTCAAAAAATGCAATGAATTCAGTGTGTGTTATATACATAGTTTCACATTAAATGTCTTTTTTATGTCTGAAAAGGAACACAATTCACAGATATCCCTTTATCTACATGAATAATTATGTATTTGTTATTCTGTGCAAGATGCAATGGTTATTAAACCGGTTTGGTGAAAAATACAGAATAAACCACCCCTTTATTAAAGTCAATATATAAAGGGCAGCTGTTGTTTCAGGTTTGAATAGTATTTATTTAGTATGGAATGTTTCCCACCTGAACTCTGAGATGTGACTTCCTCAAACCTAATGTCACAGACCTGCGCTTTGATTAAAAAGGGAACAATCCTTTCTCATAACTTCACTTTAGGTTCACAATATGATAATGCTGTTCTGCAATCTTCACAACGTAATTTCTCATGCAGTAAATAATTGCTTGTACAATTCCATATCCCGCATACGTAATAAAGTGTGCTTGTAAAAGGTTTTTGAGGAATCCCAGATCAGTTGTGTCTCTACAGTAATGTGTACAATAAAGTGTTTATAAGGCTTAAATTGTTTAAAAAAAGCCTTAGAAGTGATTACACATGTCTCAAAATATTATAGGGTTAAAATATTTACTACAAACTTCAATGTTACAGCTAAAGTCATGTGAAATGAAATATGAATTTAAATGCAAATTTTATGTGTTTAAATAAAGACGTAAATATGGAGCTTTCGCCACCACTCGGCGTGCGTATTAATCTACAGAGTGACTATTTTTAGACAGTCGAAAAGTTCAGCCATGCATTCCTATAGAAGTTAGCCATGCATAGCCAAACTGGGGCCATAATTAGTACAAAAAAAAAGTGTGTCTCATGAAGGCGTTCAAATGGTGTATCAGAGAGCAGGCAGAATCCATCTTTACTGATGTAAGTAACAAAGAAAATATGGAAAATGAAATGACTGAAGAAAATACTGACTCAATAAGGTTTGACGTGATTGGCTGCTGGTAGCTATATTTAAGGAGTCATGCTGAACTGTATCTCCACCTGACAAATCACACACAATCAGGAACTTTCAGCACAAAAAAAGAAGTAAAAATTAAAAAGGCCCTCTTCCACCGCTGCCACTTGTGTTGCTAATAACACATGTAGTGTCTTCAGACTCTTTTGGAAAGCTGTTTTTTTTGGGGTGTCCAACGGTGAGCTTTCTGATTTTGGACAACACAGCAGAGGAGACGACTCAAGGTTCATCTGTAGAGGAAATTTTGTTTGTTATGCAATGGCCCTGGCAAAGTTTTGAAAGAGAGTGAGAAGCCCAGCAACCTCAGTGTATTTGGCAGAGAAGACTTAATGCTCCAAGCCTACAGAATGGAGGGGTACCTTATTCCACCTGTAAGTATACACTCAATGCAATGTTTAAAACTTCATGTATGTGCTTTAATCCCTCACATAATGCGTAAAAAAAATATGTGGCTGTATTCCTGTTGTGGATATTGTTTGCAAAGCTGTTTTGTTGCAAAAAAAGTTTTGGTATGCTAAAGTGAGATTCAATAGATCGAGATGCATGATTCATTATATGAACGAATCTCATAGAGAAACAAATTAAATGTGAAACCTCTGTGCATCCTAAAATAAAACATTCCAATTTTTTTGCCTATGTGCACTGCTCTTCCATGTGCACAATGTTGTTAATTTTTATAGCAATTTGTTGTTCATTTTTAATGTATACTTGCTGTACATTAAATGTTTTTGCAAGGGTTATACTGTGAATATAACCTGCAGCTGAAATTTACGATTGAAATAGCTGCACATTACAAATGAGTGTTACATGCAAGTTCAAAAGAATATGTAAAAATTACTCTACATATACAAACAATTGTGACATGACAGTAGATTAAATCTGTTTGAAAAAAAGAGATTAAACTATCGTTAAAATATGATACACGTTTAGTAGTTTCATTTTAATAGTGTTTTTGGAATATTTTGCATAGATGTTTTGCATTAATATCCTTCTAATGATCATGTCTGTTCTTTACAGCCATTAGAAGAAATGATTGCTTATGATCCAGACATCTATCGACCCCCTTTAGAGTATTATCCCTACTCCAACAGTGATGGAGAAAGCCATGGAGGTTAGCTTATTTCATTACTATTCATAACGTTACTGCTGCTGCCATTTTTGTGATTTTTAAGAATTGCTCTATGAGCACTTTTATTACTCGTCATTGTTGTGTAAATATTCAAAGTAAAACATTATTACGATTATTATTACTTCTGTCATTCTTCTTGCTGTTTTTGTAAATATTACTCTGTAGTTTTAAGGACGTTGTGGGGAAAAAAAGAGTGAAGTGTCTTTACAGTAATTGAATATGTTTTGCCCTGGAAATACAGACTTATATTATTCTGAATGAGTCTAATTAGCAATAACATGACAGTAAGATTCTAAGTCTTGAAGTGTGATGAACAAAAGACAAAAAAGAGAGGACAAATATATGTACATCGAATAAAATCATTACAAAATTTGAGTGCAGAAAGACTGCAAGTTTAAATGAAAGGAAACAGATGTGATATCCACCAGCAGCATTTTAATGACAGCTTACCCAATTGATGTCCACTGTGGTCTGAGTTATGTTCATCACTTTGCACAAACTGATTCAACACTTAAAAGAGAAATATTCGTAGCTGGTTTTTCAAATCCTTCAGCCTGTTTTAACTGACAACAACTGTTTTTAGCTGCAGTAGCAATAATATTTACGGAGATATGTGGCATCTTGCATGTACATTGACATGTTTTGTGTTTTAGCAGTTGAACTGTCACGTTTGCAGTTGTTCCTTATACATGCTTTCTCAGCCACTGTGCAAAATTTGTATTACATTACGTGGTACAATGCAACCATGGATTTAAGCATGTAAACAAAACATAGAGGATATGAGAGATACTGAAACCTGTGTCTGAAGTTAGAGTGTTTTGTAGACAAACTTTTCAAAAATGCAGGGACAGTGGTAGGACGTGAATTCATCACAAATGTTTTGGATTAATTGACAGCTTTGCTTTTCACTTCTTTGAAAATTTAGCCAATTAAAACACAAGCAGCAAATGTTTTCTTGCAATAGACAAATAACATGTATTCTAATGACTAGACTTACACAGCACTGCGATCAAAAACTTCTACAAATGAAGACAAAATGTATCATGATGTAGTTGCTCATAGCTTAGTGAAATAGGGAAGAGCACACTGCAATCGATATGAAAAGAAGGAACGATCTCACAAATAAAAGAGCGTTGTTGGTCTATTATGTATGTATTAACTCATAACTATGCACGGTTTTGGAAGTTTACCTTTACCATATACCCGTTAGCGCCAAACCATGTTACTGCCAAGCTGCACAAAAGGAAATGTTAGCTGTCAACAGGAAACAACACAGAATGTCTTTGTGGTGTTAAACAGGATCTTTAACACACATTATTTTAGTTTTTTTAATATATAAATACAATATAGCTGATAGCTGTTTGTCAAGGGGCATGCCATTTTGGGTGGGTTGGTTAACATATTTGGTGCTTTCCTCTGTAGATTATGTCTGGGACACCCATCACATTCACCATCCTGAGTTTGAGAACCCACAGCAGACTCACTTCACAGAGTTACAAAGCGTCCCCCCTCTGCACATTCCCAACCTGCACCGCTACACAGAAATGGAACCAATGCACTCCAGTCTGGACCCAGCGATGGCACCCCATCATTTGGCCATACCCCAGCAGGTAAACCTCTCTATACTGGCCCTGCTGCTTGGATTTCCAGACACTTAATTCCTTCCATTTTACACCCCTCTGTGCAATACCCAAGTCATTTATTTTAAATTTATGTTCAATGCCTTTGCTTTTCTTTTAAGTCCACTTAGTTTCACTTTTTAAAAGGGTACTTTGCAGAACACTCCAGTGCACAGTACAATGCCACCCAGTTCTGAAACTATAGCATGAGTATTTTCTAATGATGTCCAGCAGCCTGACTGAGGAGGATTAAATGTAGGTGCAAAACTTGTCTGTTCTGTTTAGTGTTTGGGTACAATACAGTACGTTTTCTTTTGCCTTCAGAAATGAACTTGTCAAGACAATGCCATTTTTTACCACCATTTTTAAACCATTTCTCCAAATTCATTCAAAACAAATTCCTCAATATCAATTGAAGTGCACTTAGGTGCACAAAGGGGTATTGCAACACACAAGCAACTTCGAGATAACATCTAAAAAGAAGGATACAGTGATGTCTCTGTTACCTCTGATAATAAAGACAGCTTTAATATTACTTTTACATTAAAACTATGTCACTATTTTAAAACTACACAGTAAACACAAGTATGACCATACTGACAACACTGAAATGTGTATCAGAAACAGTATGGGTACTGACTACATAGAGATTAAAGTGCTACATGAAAATTAAAGCTGGCTTACATTAGCAAATTATCCTGGCTGCCTTGTGTAGCCCTTGTTGCATTTTCTTTTAAAGGCCTACAAATTGCTAAATAATTTTAAATGTATGTGTTTTTATCAGCCACCTCAGATTTCTACATGTATAAAAATAGTTGATACATTAAATGGGCTTGCTAATTTAAATAATTAGACTGTCTTGCTGCTTAGTAATTCTCTGGTATATACAATACTACATTACACTACATTGTCAAAACCAATATTTTCCATTTGTGACAACTATATACATTTTAACCATTTCATTTTTGTGTGAATATATCTTTTGAGAGTGATAATGAACTTGATGCAGTGACACATAAATATAGCCACAGCTAAAGAGATACCAGGCCTCCACTGTGCAGCATAGCTGACAACACCCTTAAACTGTGACAATGTTCCTGACATAACACAACCTCTTGTGCTTTATAACGTTAACACGTTACATAAGCCAAAAATGGTCATCCCCGTAGCAGCAAATGTTTTTCTTATTCAAAGC
Source organism: Albula glossodonta (assembly GCA_019788955.1). Taxonomy (NCBI): domain Eukaryota; kingdom Metazoa; phylum Chordata; class Actinopteri; order Albuliformes; family Albulidae; genus Albula; species Albula glossodonta. Next base: position 26,000,748 of record JAFBMS010000005.1, read on the forward strand.
CTTTTTTGTTTAAGTTTAAAATAGGGCAAAGACATCATTTATATCCAAAGTACAAAATATAATCTGCAGATATTTTATCTTTGTTTTCTTATAGTCGTGCTGTGAGTTTCATTTATCATCATTGATTCGATTTGGTTCGCATCATGAAATGCATTTCGCTTGTGCAGCCTTCTGACAACACGACCACCTCTCGAATCTGTATGCTAAATTCATAAGCTACATAAACACATGCTATATGCATAGTGAAAATGTAATTCTGAATGTCTTCACATGGCTGCATATGACGATAAAAGGCAGGGGACACTGCAAGCCCCTACCCTGTCTGGCTGATGGTTCATCCACAGACAGGAAGAAGTAGTCAAAAGCCACTGAAGCAGAACAACATGGCTTCTACTGGTTGAGATAATGGGTATCACCAATACAATTACAGCACTATTTTTATTCTCACTACTATTGATAACTTTGCTTCCAGGATCAACATTACCATTATTGTCAACAGTGTTAGTGCCACTGGAAAATAAGTCATGACTGAATCTGACCAGTTAATTCAATTTCACCACTTCACTGGCCCTACTAGTAAGCAGCTTCCATACAAAAATAGCCCTTTTTCCATAGTCAAGTCAACATAATAATAATAATCATAAACTATTTAATCATTTCTTATTAAATCATTAAATCATAGTTATCTCTAAATATTAATTTCTATTGTTTTATTCACAAATTTAAACATAGTATACTGCTGATTTCTCTTTTAACTAAATTACTTCTACCCTCTGTCCATAAAAAAAAATGGTTTTATGATTTTATGTAGTTTGAAAATAATATATACCGCACTTGGTTCATGTACAAATTATTATTATATATACAAACACAGACACACACACCACACACACACACTCAATACAAACATCCAACTAAGCAAGCAAAAACACTGTCACACGATAAGGGGGTAACTCACATTCATGTGATAGTGTCTAAAGGAAGTATGACCATGTGACCCATCCAACCGGGAGTGCGTTCTGAGGTTTGTCTTGAACCTGTTACTGTGGCCCACTCTATGGGAAAAAAAACTGCATAGCTATGCTGACTTTCAGACCCTAATGAAAAGTTTCACCATGAGAGTAGCAAAAATATTCATACCAGTACTGACTGACATCCCCAGCCTCGCGAGATCTGTCTGATTTGACCACTGAGAAATGAGAATTGGGGAAAGTGAATAAACAAGGAGGTCGAAAGAACGCATTGCTGAGTCTTTCTTTTCTACTGAAACTAGAATAAATGTCTACAGCTGTATAATTTTTCACTTCATTCAGTCAACATTCACCCTTACATTTGGATTCTAACAGAAATGTGTCTTGTATTTTAAAACTGAATTGCTAACATGTGTCAAAACATTTGAATTACAGAAGAAAGACAGTTAACAAGTCAGGGGGATTGTTTCCTTGTTTCCCAAAATTGTCTGTCTTCATTTTCAATTCCCTCTGGAAGATAAACATTGTCTGTAATTGGCAATACACAATCAAGCCAATTTTCAAACCCTTGGTATTGAAATTTACCCTGACAAACTGTTTCCATGGATAACCTAGCCATCACACTTAACAGTGAACTAGCCTTTGTCCCTTTTTTTTTTCCCAAAATCATAGCTGTGTTTCACGGATGATATTCACAGATAAACCATTGGTCTTAAACTTGCGTATGCACGCTGGGAATACAAAGATAAAAAAGACAGTTTGAATTGTATTAACATAAAATAGTTTGAAAGGCAGAACATGCGGGGGGCGGGGGGTGGGGTGGGGTGGGGGGGGGGGGGGTGGGGGGAGGGGCTCAGAGTGAGGACAGAGACGGGAGCCACAATTGTGTGTGGGGTTGGTGGCGATGTCTGTGCATGGCAGATTGCTCAATATGGACTTTTCCTGACTGTGGACAGACTAGTGCGTTGGCGGACTCGGACAGAGGGAAATTTTGCAGATTCACCAACCGCTTGCCTGTGGACTCACCTCATTTACCCAATTTAACTGCTTGCTATTAGGACATAAAGTCAGAGAGAGGGAGAGAGTGCAGAGGCTCGCAGTTGCTAAAAGAGAGAGAGAGAGAGAGAGAAACCCCCCCTCTTCAAACTTTTCACCTATAGAGGAAATTACCTGAAATACAGTTCAGTTTATGAAGAGCTGCTGTTTTCCTTTCTTTATGCTTTAACTTGCATTATTTGCACAGCAAACTGAAAGTGGCCAATGCTGAAAAGCATGACTTTATTACCTTGTGAAACGTGAAAGGAACCGCAGTCATAACGTACAGCACACGAGGGAAATCAGCACCTCTTTATCTGTGAATGGTTTTCAATTAGGTTGTTTGTTATCCAGTTACTGGACATTACACAAACTTGTAAATAAATAAACCACAAATTACTGTCCTTCCTTAAATTATTTCTTCTTGCTTGAGGACAAAATGGTGGATTATGAGGATTGAATCGAGGATTGAAAAATGGTCTATTACTGAATTTTAACATGCCTTACATGTGTTCTTATATTACACACTGTTGAGCAAACGCGCATGTGGAAAGTTTATAAAACAACATAAGCAAGAGAATCCTTTTTGGTCTTCAGAATTTCAGTGTGTAGGGGTTACTACATCAAATGAAACTTTTGAAAGAGGATCTAATGTTTGTGGATTCTTATATTTTAGGTGAAGCAGGCTGACAAACAATGTTGCATCTAGCAGGTTTACAGTGTTCTCAGACTATGGCTACTTAGGTTTTGCAGCAGATATTGCAAATGTTTCTAACCAATATTGCAACACTAGAGGTTTTATGTGCCCCCAAAACAGTTTGCACGTCTTTTTCTCACAGAAGATTTACTTGCGCTTAGAATCATCCCTGAAATCATACATAATTCTTAATAAATGTGATTAACAGTGTTCAGAGGTGGATAGTGTTTCACGATTTTAACTGTTTCTTTGTTTATTTACAACTTTTGAATTCCATGGTTTGGGGCATACATGCACATTTTTATAACTCAAAAATAAATTTGTCAGCGTATGGCTGGCACACAGTATTACACACATGCATAACACAGTATTACGCATATACCTTGAATGAGCTTTAGGAGCTTACAAATCCTTAATCATGGTGACTTATATGGTCGAGATCATGTTTACTCATGAAATTCGAGTACAATTTTAGGTGAAGCCGGTGCTGGAGAACCTACGTATAAAAATGCAGCAAGCTAAGAAACTATTACTCATTTAAAGTTAGCTAAGCTACACTTTTGTCAAGTTTAATCCATCTGCGTTAAAACTATGCAATCAGCCTCAACAGGAGGACATGGAGTGACATGATTTCTCAGATTCGCCTGGAAACAATTTTTCATGCTTGCAGTGTCACGCCAAACACTTGCATCAAATAAGTTTAAAATGCATGTTTAAAATCGGTTTAAATGCCTTCTCTGATGCATCACCAAGATGTGGCTCAAAATACAAACACTTACCTATCACTATTTCTTACTGACTTTTTCTGTGATTCGAGACACAGAAGTGCTGCATTGAAAGATTTCAGCAGTGTCCAGCAAAGGTGTACTTTTAAGTAGCTAGCTACAGTACTTCGTAAACTGAAAGCTTCATTACTGCGACTCCCACCCACTGTTCTTAGACTCATTAACTGTGAGGCTGTGTATGAGACCTACATTTTTGACTATGCGACTTGAGGCACATGACTGATGTCTCAAGTCGTACCCTTAAAGGCCATTTGAGTCATCCTGATATTCATAATACCCATTCCATTTCATTTTGCAATGACCACTATGTTTAGGAATTATCTCTTTGTTTGTGCCTTCTGACATTGACAGGATGTAGGAAGCTATGGTTAGCTGAACAAGCTAGCCACATGCCACAGTAGTTGTGATTACTCTCAAGAGTAAACAGTCTCAGGAATTCTACATTTTATTGAGTACTGAAAATAATGGGATTGTCCTTAGATCTTTTGCAAAAACAAGCCAGTTCACTAAGTCTTCTTGTCTCATATTCTCATGTGATGTCTTTACCTAGGTAGCTAACAGGAGTTTAGCTCTGATAAAGACAATGTAAATTCTGACATATCCCTTTTGCTGTAGTTTTTTTGTACTATAAATATACAAGAGTCATATCCTGCTGTCACATTCAGTTCATTTGAAAATACTGCTAGCAAGTTATTATCTGCTGCAGCACAAAACACAGACAACTATACTGGATAATGAATCTAATGCATCATAATTTAAAATAAAGGTATGTTAGCCGTCTAGCTACTGTTTACCAACTTATTGTGGTGCTATTTGACTTTGCTCATGTTGTTGTTGAGTGTAATCTCAACTGGTTGGCTGTCCCCTTTGGTATTTAGTCAGTTGTTACATGAGTACTAAATGAGTCCATTCAATTGGACAGGGTAATTTACTTGACTGAATGTCTGAACACAGTTCATAGCCTATATTTATCATATTTTATCTCATTAGTTTCCATCAGTTAGTGGGTCCTGTTGTGTAACAGGTTGCAGGAAAGCAAATGGAAGTGAAAGGAGACGATACCGTTTCTACCTGACATGACATGTCATGACAATGATGAAGCACTTACGACTCCAGACAACGTAACCTTATTAGGATGTGTCAAATGAAAACGAGACCATTAAAGATGTAATATGGTTATGGGTATGGCTGTGACTTTACAGACAGCCTCTACAATAACTTAATAATTGTAACAAAGAAAGGTGTTCATCTTTATTATTTTTGGTATTTCAGATGAGATTCTAAAGTAGTAAACTTAACAGAAGTTTCATTTTCTATTGACTCATGTTCACAGACATAAGGCCAAGTGGATCTTTTCTATGGACTATTTAAATCTGAAAAAAAAAATGCTGCAGGAAGCTTTGATCGTTAGATCAGAAGACATTTTTAAGTATACTGAATAAAAAACCTTACATTTTAGAGTGAAAGGTCCCTTTAAATTTCTGGCTGTATTTGGTGTTACCCACAATGTTTTCTGTATTTATTTGTCACAGCATATACACAAATTGCACTTGACTTCCTCTTCCTCTGCATACTGTAGCATATCTGTGGTCTCTAAATTCACACTTTCCAGTATTTTAAGATGTGTTCAAAAAGCCTTTTTCTCTCTTGCTGTTTGGTACATTTGAAAAAGTTACGAAGATGCACACCAACAAGCAGCTATACTCTAGAGAAGTATGCAGCATTCTTACAAACTTGCAGATGGTGCCATTTCATGCAAGACCAATGTATGCTTGAATGATTATAAGAAAATTTGGAGAATCTGCAATAAAGGCTAAAATATGTATCACAGAACTGTATAATCAAGACAAAAGGGAGATCAAAGGAAAAATGCAGAAGACATAAGGGATGGTGATTAGGCTGAAATGGTGTCGTCCTATCTTTCCAGATGCCATACTTCCCTCGTGGCGTGTGCTACCCACACCCCTCCCCCGCCCAACGCAGCTCCGATGAGGAGGACCCAGGGGGCCGCAGCCCCCCCTTCGAGGTTTCGGATGGAGAGGAGCTTGTGGACCATATCCCCTGTACCTCAGGGGCGGAGTCAGGTGAGCTCCCGACAGCCGCAACCACAGCGGGTCTCAGATTCACTCAGCGCCTCTTCGCAACTGCTGTCTGACGCCCGCCTACCATTCATTCCATTTTCACATGTATTCACTTTCACATACTTCTACAGCATGTATCATTTTAACAACACTGAACAAACAGGCAGCTAATATTAGATTGATGAGAAATGCCCGGAAGCGAGAATAAGGTTAAAAACGAGGGTCAATGTATGATATATTGTATGATATAAGTGCAAACTGAGTTGAGTTATTCAGAATGCCATGGCAAGCATTACAGCATTTTTCTACTGACCAAATCTATGGAGCAGAGAGCCACCCACAATTGTGAAACCAGGGGTACGGTTCCTGTAGACGCAAATGCAAGTTGATTCTATGAAGGAAAAACTTTGCTAAATATATATGCACTAAATGTTCTGCAGCAAGTTTTAAGGTGATCTCTTCCAGTAATTGCGTGGTTACTCGTCAGAGAAACAGGAAATTGTAAGATATCAGCGAGGATCAGTTAACTGATGATTGAATGCTACAGCCATGCGAATGCAGATTAGGCATCCGTATTCTCCGTCAAATTTCAGTGGTGCTGACTGGAGGCATCCCTCTCTGCTTAGGCAACAAGAAGAAGATCCGTCTCTATCAGTTTCTGCTGGACCTGCTGAGGAACGGGGATATGAAGGACAGCATCTGGTGGGTGGACAAAGACAAAGGCACCTTCCAGTTCTCGTCCAAGCACAAAGAGGCCCTGGCCAACCGCTGGGGCGTACAGAAGGGCAACCGCAAAAAGATGACCTACCAGAAAATGGCCCGTGCCTTACGCAACTACGGCAAGACAGGTGAGGTGAAGAAGGTGAAGAAGAAGCTAACGTACCAGTTCAGCGGAGAAGTTCTGGGGAAAGGGGGCTCAGAAAGGAAGATCTACCCAAACTTGTAGGGCGACAGAAGAGACCATACACACGCATTATAGCCTTAGGGCAACAAGAGAGACCATGTGCGTGGTTGTGACAGCAACAGACCAGCCAGTCTGTTTCTAAAATGTTGTGGTAGCACTTTAAAATCTTTGCCTGGAAATCTCTGATGATTGAAATAATACCTGCCGATTCCAAATGACAGCTGGAGTTAAAAGTGTTATTGATAAAAAAAAATTCTAATAATTAGGTGGTACCATTCATACTGTTGACTGTTGAACATAAATTTGTCTTTTTTAATTTTACTGTGGTGTAAATAGCATTAAGTCAAAGGCATCTGAAATAGTTTTCATTTGTGAACCTTGTACTGTTTTGAAAAGACAAAAAGATAAGATGGTCTCATATTTATATGGGGGGAGTGTGCTATGGAAAATGGCCGAAGTAGAAAACGAGAAGTGAAAATAAATGACACAGCCTCATACAAGACTCATAGTGGAAAACATTGATTTTCCAGTCAGGCCAACGCTGCCCCCACATGGCTGCACAGCAGTATGACTCTCAGCACAGATGGACTCCACAGTCCACAGACCTTCAGTGATGATTCTATACCAGAAACATTTTGTACATTTTAGAAGGAAGGTCCATGACGTCCCTGAAGGCTACTGTCCACTTTTTCATATTTTTGAAATAAAACAGACTGTGGTAATTAACATAATATTCACATCATCAGTACGATATAATTACTGGTTATGGTATTAATTTAAGCAAACTGTAGCGCTGTTTATAACAAGCTTACTTTTCTGTTGAGCTCATATTTAATGTGCAAAACCCACTGCCATTTAGACAACTTTACACTAAGGTGTTTGAAAGCCAGGGACATGACCACAGTGCATTTTGGTAACACTGATTAAGTTAGAAACTATTTAAGGTAGTCTATTTAAAAACTTCACCAAAAGTTAAATGAAATGGTCTTCATTTCAAAGCATACCATCTGTCATTTAACACTGTGATCATTTCTTGGTATAATGGTACTAAATATCTTTTATTTGCATTACCATTTGTGTTATATTGTTTCTATTGTATATTTTCCTGGAACAAATTTGCTAATAAATCCATCTTATGCTAAGGAATACAGTCATTGATAATGGTACAAAAATACTATGTAATAATGTTGCATAGAATGTAATACATGAATTATTTATTAAATAAAATTCTTTACATAAAAATGTATTCCAATTTGCATTCATAACATAGGATGTAATCAACAGGTGATTAAAGACAAGAAGTTCTGGCTAAAAACAAAATGGCAGTAAGGATACATTTAAAAATATATTTTTCATTTGTTGTAGAACACATCTAAATGCTGGTTACCATTTCACATCATAATATTATTGCTTTACTATTTTCAGATTTACAGAATTGCATTGGTATGCAAACAATTTTATGAGAAAGTTTTTGTGTTATGGCCTTCTTTTCTATTGCTTTAAAAATGAAATCCTATTTCCATAAATTCAATTTCAAATCATAGCACCCACGGAAGAGTATGTTTTTACGAAACTGCCAGTGAGTGAAAGTCATTAACTGACATGGTGTAACATAACGTGTGAAGTCTTACTCTCCCATCACTAATTCGAGGCTCAGTACCCATTTTAAGTACAACGATTCAGAAAACACCACTGAGTCCCTCATAACAGAGTGACATAAATGCAGGACACCACCAGAGGTCCCTGGGGTAATTGCAGTCAGTCACTCTTACCTCCTCTCAGTTGTCCTTTACCTCCTCCAAAAAGACCCTACAAACGATTCTTAATTTCCTCCTCTCAAGAAATGTCTAGAGAGAAGAAAACCCATCGATAGAGTCCTGTTTATTTTGAGATCAGGTTTGTTTCATGGACTTCAAGGACACAGGTTGTGAGGAAACGTCACCAAAAAAAAATGTCTTAAAGGTAAGACAAGGAAAACCTACACATTATTAATTAATACTGTGAAAATACTGTAGGCTAAAATGTAAACAAGCTTGTTGGGAGAGCTCTATGCGGTGTACAGTTATTTGCAATGTTCTGGTTTTGGGGACACAGACAGAAGCCAGATAAGCACACAGAGTAAGAATACAGCATTGGAGAACAGGTTAAACTGGTCTACCACTGTGAATACCTTCAATCAATGATCACTGACTCATTTTTAACAAGTAATCATTATTAGAAAATCATTTATATCCAATCGAAAATATCACCTGAAGATATAAATTCCCATGTAATGGCTGATTTACATTGGCATGTCACCAGCAAAAAGAAGAAGTGTGGGGAGGTACAACCCTATTTGTTGTTACTTAGTGATAATGTGATCTTCAATTGAACAATCCAGAACTGAACAGGGACCATTTGTGTGATGTCATGAAAAAGAGACTGAAGGGCTAAACGTTTACATTTAGGAAACACTCTTAATCAGAGCAACTTAGAGTGCCTACATATTACAAACTGTCCATGTATACAGGTGGATATTCACTTTGGGTGAAGCACCTTGCTTATGGGTGCCACAGCTAGGACTCAAACCTGCAACCTCTCAGTTATAAGGCCTTGCAATTATACTACAGTGACTAGAAGGTAATAAAGACAGACCAAAAACCTTGGAGGTCCTTTTTTGACACGACAGGTTGCAAGGGCACTAACCTGCGTGCACGTGTGTGTGTGTGTGTGTGTGTTTGTTTGTGTGTTTGGATCATTCTATCATCTCATACCTCACAGTAGATTGTCCCCCCACATGTTAATTAATTACCTGTTTTCAATGTCTCCACCTTTCTGACAGAAGCTCTGTAAAGTTGGTTATGATTGTACTTTTATCCGCTAAGGGGAGAAAAAAAAAACAGAAAAACTATGTATCATATGGCTGAATTATGGTAAACGGAAAAATTATTTTTGAAACATGTGATAACACCATGATTTGTATTAATGACACAGTGAATGTGGAAATTAAAATTGGGAAAGGAACTGGATGGCAGGTAGTCTATGGGCACCTTTATAGAAACAGTAAGCTGGTTAAATATGAGAAATATCAGCTGAGACCCAAGCAGAAGTTTTGATATGGATTTTCCTAACATGAAAATATAGCTGTATTTGGAGTCTTAACAGTGCCTTCAAAATTATAATATCCTGTGTTCACCTAAATTAAAAAAATATCAAAAATGGGGTTTTCATTTTTTTATGTCCTCTCTTGAAATGCCTGGTACAAACACTAGGCCATAGAGAGAAATCTGACAAAAAAAAAAAAGCTTCTAATTAAGGTTCAAAGTTTGTGGTGAGTTTAAGCTCTTTACTGACTCTGAAATGGTTTCCTATTTACTTGTTTCTATTGTAAAACTGATAAATAAATAAGTGGAAGGCTTTCTGTTACTTTTGCTGTTGTTATAGTATGTAAACATAACAGCTTAAAAAGGCGTGTAGCTCTCATTCAGGCTATAGTTACACAGAAAATACTGTGGCTAGCTACAAACTTGATAAACCTAGGATTTACAAAGCATAATAGCTCAATATATTCCATATATACACAACTAAATGAGCGATATTTACAGGCAAACATTATGAAATGTAAGTACAATGACCTATGCAACCAAACAGTTCACAAAAGTAGATAATTAGCTACGTGTCTAGCTAAGTGTAGAACTTAGCAAGCTGCTAGCAAACGACTATAAAAACATAGCGAATGCTTCCGCTGAATAGCGCGTATGCTAAATTTGAAATAGCAACTCAAATACTGGACAGTTTATCAGTACCTCTTTTCTGCATGTTACTACGACACAAATCAAAAATATGTTGCTACTTACAGGCATATATCCATACTTCGATAAAAGTGAGAAAAGTGGGAAATTGCAAAAATATGGCCTTGGCGGTTTGCAACTCGCAAAACGGGGAATTTGATTAATAGTTACAAACGTAAAATGAATGCAGGTACAAATAACGTCACCTGGGGGGGGGTGGGGGGTGGGGGGGAATATACATCTCAACCAACACACCGAACCCACCATTGAAGTGCGAATACTGTCAACACTGTGGCTGCTGGCAAACCAAGAGTCCTTTCGAGGAGTGGCTGATCAATTTGGGGTCAGCAAAGGCAGTTTGCACTCTCCTTCGTTCAAATAGTTGAAAACCTTATTGTGCTGATACCAAAACACATCTGCTGGCCATCACCTGAACAGTACTCAGTTGTTACAGAGAGGTTTGAAAGAAAGCGAGGCTTCCCAGGTTGTCATTGGATGTTGGTACCCATATACCCATCGAAGGTCCACCAGCACACAGGGATGCTTTTATTAACAGGAAGGGATATGCTAGTTTTCAACTGCAGCCAGACTGCAACAGCCAGTTTCGCTTCACACATATTCATACTGGAAATGCTGGATCAGTGCATGACGAGCGCGTGTACAGGAACAGTGACCTCAAGGCAATGCTGAATGCCTACCCTCTACCCGCCCAGTACCATCAGCATCATTAGGTGATGCAGCCAACCCTCTACAGACCAACCTGCTTGTCCCGTTTAGGACAAGCTGTCATCTGACGGAGCGCAAAACGAGGTAAAACAATGTACAAAGCTCAACGAGAGTCCACATTGAGCATGCATTTGGGCTCTTAAAATGTGAGTGGAGATGACTGCACTTCCTTGATATGGCACTGCTAGAAACTGTTCCAAAAGTCATAGCCAGCACGTGCACCCTACACAATTTTATTCTGACCAATGAGGGATGTCGAACCAACGGCTGATGTGAGCGCTGACCCTGCAGATGATGCCGTTCCCGCTGAAGATTTCACTTGGGTAGCACAGAGGACAGCAGCAGAGAAAAAGAGAGAAGACATTGCTGCCGTTGTATAAAATTAAACTCAACATTTAATGCCAAGAATACTCATTAGTTAAAACAATGCATAAATAAAAAATAAATGTCTAATAAACTATTATAATGAATTGATAAAAACATCTCACCCTATTAATACATTAATAGATAATACATTTAACAACTACATGATCACAATAAAGCCTTTTACTGTTCAGCCATGCATGCAATTGCAGTAGTGAACTGTCTTAAAATGTCATTTCTCTCTACTTGAATCTCAATTGTATTGTTTTGAAGTTTAAAATTCCATCTAATTTTTCAGCGGTTTTTCCACAGCATCTCTTTTGAGCCCTGCCCTTGACGACTTCCATTACGTTGTTGGGTCAGAGGGTGACCCAATAGTTTGAATAAGTCAAAGGGAAAGACTCCAACAACCCTGCTGTGCATATAAAGTAGGGGCATAACTCACAATAATTCTTAATTAAACTTATGACCAATCAACTTATTTTGTAACGATACACTTCCTATTATGAAATATATGATGTTTTTCAGATATATGATAAATGGAACTTGCATTTATCTGTTTACCTGTGCTTGAGATTCCTCCACTTATTGTCACACATCTACCAAGTAACATTATAACCCTTGCTCCTCAGGATCTCAGCAACCATCTCCCAGGCTTGCTTCTGCTTTATGACTGGGGTCTCAAATTTCTCTCTTAGGGATCTCCAAGATTCAATCAAAAGTAACAAAACAGCATGGGGCCAATTGACCCTTCACTAAGCCCCTCCCTAGAACAGCCACTGTCCAATCCTACGTCAGCAACTGTTAGTAGGCGCGGGAGGCCTGTCAAGCTTTCAGAACAAGGGAAAATGCAGAAACGGTGTGCACATGGAACCTGCAAGTCCGATAGCAGATATTCTCAAAGTTTAGAGGGAGGTTTTGTATTTTTCAATTTTCCGAAGCCAAAAACACGAGAGTGTGTCTAACAAAGGATTAAGTCACCTACGCATCCATATTTCTCCCCTTTTCCATTACACTCTGATGAACGAGGTCGGTGTGATATGTGCACTGTGTACAGCTTATTCATAAAAGCTGATAATATCAATCTACAATTGAAATGCGTAATCCCCTGCCTCACATTAGTCTTACATGTTTTTATTATCTGTGTTTTATCAATGCAAATGTCAGTTTTTATTTAGTATTTTTAATGCATTCAAATGTAAACTGAAGAGACATGCTAAATGGTTGACAGGCTAACTACAAGCTGCAGACTGTCAATAGGCTAGCTTGTTAACTTTTCCTAACTTGTGCAAGTTTAAACATGATTTTTGTAATATGGATATCCCATTATGAAAATGCACTATTGAAATGAGTGTTTAATAATTGTTTCGTCAAGGCCATTAAGAGCGATTGCGATGGTTTATTGACAGGTGGAGAAGTTCCACATTGTTACAGTAACCAAGGGGGGTGGGACTTAGCGAAGAGTCAATTATCAACATTACACAGTACACAAATGATAAGCCAGCATAACGGAAAACTTACTAGAATCTAACATTGAACTACCTCCTCCGACCGTTTGTGTGTGTTCACAAACGTTTGCAGTGAATTCAAAGCGAACGAAAAACTGTTTGAAAACATTTGCAAACATTTGCCTTTGTTTGCTAATATGAACGCACCTCTGTATTGGACAAAACAGTTAACACCTTCTTGATATTTATACATTGGGGTACACTTCTTTGGGCTTTCTTCTTAAGTTTCCATACAATAATTGGATTACTTGATGCTATTTTCAGTATTTTACCTCAGGAGAGTCTATTTTCTTGGGTTATATTAATTTATTCATGCATTCATTCCCTAAGTGATTGTTTTATTGTTATGACTGCATAAATAATCCTGTTTATAATTTTAGTACAGTTGAGAGTCCAATTGTGCAGCACAGAAGGTAAAAATACAGGCAGTGAAGCTACCAATAACCACAGAGGGGCCAAGTTCAGAAGATACCGGAATATCTCTAACCAAGTTGAAGGCGCTACGAAAGCATGTGAACCCACATCTAGAAAGAAGTGAGAAATGTGGTAAAGGGACATGAGAAAGACTGGATGAATCTTAACCAAAAATGGGGAGTGACTCAAGATTGCAAAGATAGTACAAACAGACTCAGAAAGGAGGGCAAATATGACAAGTTGGAGGACCACGGTAGACATCGAAATGTCCAAATCTATTGGGTAAGAAAAGCTACTGAGAACAATAAAAATATACACTACAGCTAGTCTTTCTGCTAAACCAGCTCTGTCTACCAGAAGAGGCAGATCTGAACATATAGAGGGCTCAAAGAAAACATCGAGATTGCTTGGTTCTCAACCCAGTGATCACAATGCTGCACCAAGAAAGTCATTACAGTCCTTCACTTTCAAATAAAAGAAAGTGTAAATGATATAAGAAAGAGTGTTGTATAAAGCCTGGCAGTACAAATAGCTCTGGTGAAAGGGGACTCTCATACATCTCGACTCTGAGCACTCCACTAATGTGCAACGTTAGCATAAGGAGTATTTGAACATTTAATGGAAGCTAAGAGACCACAAAATCAAATTAAAGGCCCTTTTACCCAGACTGGCTGAAAATACTCCTGCAGGGGAACGATGGGGGTTATTTTGTCATCCTAGGGAGGAAGCTGACAGCCTGAAGCATCTGCAGTTACAAACTAGAGGCCCTCTGCAGTACAAAAGGAGCATACCAACACAAAAAGGAGGCTGAAGTACAGAAATATAGCATACAGATCTTGGAATCATACAATTCTTGCCGTAGCTGCGGCTAGATCCTAGAATTAGACAGTAAATACCATGTTGGTTTGTAAATAACGTGCTTATTTTTATAGAGTTGATAACAACAGCTTTCTAGGAGGTGTGTTACTGTTTATTAATATGATTATTAATGATATGCATGTCATTTCTTGATAGATTTCAAATAGTATTAGTGTGCTAGCTCGCTATCTGCTTGCTCTTGTTTACAACCACAATTCTTTATTTCAGAAAACATTCTTGAAACAAACATTATGAATGTAAAAGTAAAGCAAGCCAACTGCTGGTACTTTCAAAACTCCAAAAATGACCAAAAATAAATAAAAGTAATTCAGACATGGCCTTCCTGTGTAACCCCAAGAAATATGTCTTTTATCTACACATACATACATATGGACATAGACCTCTAAGCTACTAATATCTTTTAAAACTTTATTTCAATATCCTGTCATCAGAAGCCATCTATGAACCCATTGCAAATGACAAATGACGAAAGCCATTGCATGGGTTCTACAAACTATTTTCATGAACTTTATCAATTTGATTACTTCACTCTTACAGAACCAAAGGTGACCTGGACTGCTTGGCTACCCCTCACATTGTCAAATGGAATACCCAGATGGAACAGTCAGAATGAATATTTTTCCGGTATTCAATCCTTCCAGACTGTACCAATTGTCTCTTCAAAATCCTTGTTTGTGCTGCTTGACAGACTTATTTCCATCAGTCTGGCTTGGCAAACAGCATAGAGTACACTATAAGGTGCTATAACTGGCTAAACCATGTAGGGGTCTAGGAATAACCTAACCTTAATGAGTATTGGTTAGCGTCTCAACTTTGTGCCTCTGACTCTGTGAGCGCTAGCCACTACTAGTACCTAATGCCTTAATGTAGAGAGCAGTAACAAGGCCCAGGCATCTATGTTTGCAATCCATTTTCAAATTCAACAGTGATACTCTTGAGGATTGCTCAGAGGTTTATTGTAAAACTTGGAGAGAAATACATAAGAAAAAGTGTAAGTTGTCAAATGGAGGCACTCTGTTAAAACCCACTCTCAACATTAAATATTTTATCAGATGAAGGATTAAAGAAATGGGCACATTTTAATCTTCCTTTTAATCCATAGCATTCAGTTATTTGAAGAAATAGACTCCAAGTATTTTGATTGAGTGTGTAGAGACGTCCCTGAAAATATTTTATACATATATTCAGATGAGAAACTTTACGCTTAAACCTGCGTTGTTTCTCAGGTCAGAAACAGAGCAGTGACAACACAGACTGTTGGAGACTGACACTATTTGTTCAGATTAACTGACAGGCTACAGTCAGTAAAGTAAAAACTGAGAACGATGGCGGCGTTAAAAGAGGCATGTCAGAACTTACAACTGGTCACACCTTGTCATAGATTGGGGTATGGCACCCGACAAAACAAGTTCCACACCTGTCAACGAAAGACAAGAACAAACACTGGACAATGGATTAGCAAATATTGTCTGGCCTGAAGATTATTCGCTGCTGCTATTACTCTCACGTTTATTTTGAAAGTTTTCAAAAGTCTCCAAAGACAGGAAATTCGTGAAATTGCCTATGAAACTGCAATAATGGCTATGCTGGCTTAGCAATTTTGCGCTACTTCATACAACATGTGTTCACCTCAGATTTCTGAAGAGTCAAACTTTCTCGTTAACAGGTAAATAGATATTCTTCAGAGGAGTAAACGGCATTGGCATGCAACCTCCACCTGATATGAGTTCCTTCACCCTCTAATTCCCAGTTTAACCCCAGACCCCCTGGGCTTTGTGTAACATTGATGAATCCATTTCAGTGGATGTTTTCTGTGGAAAGTTTAGTAAGTCTGAGTTCTTGACCTTGAGGGTTGCAGTCGTTTAGTCGTTTCAGAGTTATGAAAAAATCACTAAAAAGGAGATGAAAAGAGGCTGAATAGAGAGCTACATCATCTTACCCTTCGATAGGAGTTATTTTCAGAGGAAGAATGGCAAGGCTGAAACATGTGCCTGCCTTCCAGCACAAAGCAAATGCTTGTGCGCACTGCACTGGGCCTATGACCCTATCTGGGCCATCCCCATTAGCCAGTGTATGGTGTTAATGTGGTGCTGGGATCACCCAGACTCATCACATTATTTCCCTGCATTATGCCTGCATTTAGGACAACCTCCAAGAATCGCAGCCATGAGCATAAAATATGGCCCTAAATTATTAAATATAGACGTTAGTGTGGCATCGTGGTTTATGAGTGCGCCGCTCCCTCCCCGGACTCCCCACCCTGGCTTGTGTTTCGCAACGGTTGGTATGCTGCTGCCAAACCCACATGACACCAACCACCCTCGCCCCCCACCCCCCATAAACTGTCAGTGGTGACAGGGCTGTCACTGAGCTGGCAGGGTCAGACTTCTCCTCTGGAGGACACCAGGATGAAAGACTGTAGCCAATTATCATATGGAAAGACAAGCAGTGTTGTGGGTGTGGTTGGGCGGGGCGGGGTGTAGAATTGGGGACAGGAGGGATGGGGGGTAAGTGGAACGGGGCATGTGTGGATACACTTGTAAGGAACAAGGGTTGGGGTTGCTTATCAGGGTCAGTATGCCCCAGATAAACCTCCCGCTCAACCCCAGACAGACTTACAGCACCTGCAGTAAATATTCCTTGAGCCTTTAGTCCAACTCATTTATCATGTCCTCACCGGGCAACCAATGAAATGTCACATTAACAAGATGGTGATCGACAATGTGTTGTCTAGGCCTGTCGCTCCAAAAACTATGGAACGGGACCCACTGTTTAGTCATGAGGTAGATATGATTAAAAAACTTGTGGTTCATGACTGCAGCGACTTCTCTGCTAGTCAAAGACTACCATGCATTGCATTACTTACTGCATATTTAGAGTTGCTTTGACTTAATTTACATGTAGTTTATTGTAAACGGAAAGGTGTTCTATGCTGTAAGGTGTCACAAAATAACTATAACCACATTGAATACAAGGAAAGGTAATTTCTCTTAATGTTTTTACCACGAAATAGTGTATATGGTGGTTATTTTGGGTTACCTTTTATTGTCAAGCATTAATCGTTATGGATCTAGAGGCTTGGAAAGTTATTTTTGATCCTGTCTACCTAGATAATAGATCACGGAAATGTTAGTTCCCCCCCTCCCCCACCCCGTTTCACCCACATCACATAAGGATTCCTGGAAGTACTCGAGCCGCAGGGGGCATATGGTTTTAGCGCCAAGCTGATAAAAAGAACATTCAGCCATTGGTGGGGAAGCATTCCTTCTCTTCACCCTTTCTGTCAGGCCTTTGGGGGGGGGGGGGGGGGGTATTGGGCGGGGTCACGGGGGTCAAATCTGAAGAGTGTGTGGGACTAGGTTGGTGTCATTCTCTAAATATAACTGTGCCTTCCTGGGCCATGTCATGTGTGGAGGGGACAATGCTGAAAAATGGAGGTGTAGAGAGAGTGGGGCTGAATGCGTGGTACCACACTACCGAAAGGACAGGGGAGGGAGGGAGGAGACTCTCCAACGTCACTCAGAGAGAGGGGTCGGAAGGTTTATTAATGGGACATACAAGGGGGGGGTGCAAAAGTCTGTCTTTCCAGACACAGAAGGACATTCAATCAAGATGCCAGAGCCAGCCAAAAAAACAGGTAAGCAAATTTCATTGTCACCTTAAAGTTTATGAGGGTGCATCACCTTCAGTCAGCAAGGTGGGACTGTGGAGTCAGGGCTTCTGCTATTATGGAATAATTGCTTTTTTGAGTGATGGTCATCAAATGGTGTGATGTTGGTCTCGACTACTTTGTCTTTGTCTCTGAGTTTTGGCTTTATGAAGAGACTAGGAAGGGAAAGTTGTGGTTTTTTTTTTTTGGAAAGATTTTGTGTTTCTCAGATATGATGTTTTGTTTGTGGAACAGTACAATTTCAAGGGTCAGAACACCTCAGGAACAAGGCTGTTAAGAAGGATATTATGATTTTGTAGCTATCAAAACTAATGTAGCACATATCCTACATACATGCATGTATTTTTGTGACTCTACTGTCTGCTGACATGTAAATGTATAGGCTATGACTGAAACGATAAGCACGTCTACTCAGAAAAAGAACACACAGCTGAATTTACAATTAAATCTAATCTAATCAAATGTGCATTTGAAAAGAAAGATCAACATTTGAATTCAATAATCAATTAAATGTGTGAATGCCCAGCACTATAGGATGTGAATACATCTGGTGTTTTACATATAATCTTATTCTAGCATTTAAAGATGGTACTTTTTATGTAGTATGTATGTTCAAATCAATGGAACTGATTGTCTATGGTTAGTTCTATGGTTGTTTCATGAAAGGTAAAGGTATTTTTTAATTCATAAGAGCAGATTTACTCTTAAGTTTACCCAAACTTCCAGAAGTTTGGAAGTACTCACCACCTAACCTCTTGACCTGGAAGTCGGCTGGATTACCGTTATCCCACAGTGTCTCGCATCCGCGCTGTAAATCCTCTGTGAGGGAGGAAACCGGGCTCTTCACTCAGCCGAAAGTCTGCTAATCCTTGTGGACTTTACCAGACGCAGGACTGTGGACTGAACTGTCGGAGCTGGCACTCGAGTATTATCTACTTTGAAGTGATCTAATACAGCTTTAATCAAATGCGAACAGATGTTGTCCCTTATAAACCGACCAGGAGAGTCTTCACATAGGTATACCTTTTTTATGTGAACTAAAGTGGGAATTTTCGGAAATATTTCAAATGTTTCAGGATTCTGAGTGTTTATGAGCCTTGTCAACAGGTTTGAGATTTCAGTTTCCTCTTTCAAAAGATTTACGCTTAATTCCATCTTCAAACACCTCGCGACACTTTGTTTGAACTGTATTGCATGTCTTCCAAGCTAACACAGAAACATGATATAATAATAAATGATGGCTCATGACGCCAAAATTTCGTTCTTGGTACCAGGTTAATAATCTTATATGTCATCCATATTTGTATTCTGATGATTGCTATTCATGTTTCCTTTCCAAATGAAAGTGCAGTCTACCCATTACTAGAGAGTGAACCGCGGCTCGGGTTACACAAAGCACTGGAATGAGGGCTTAAAGCCACTCACCATTACTGACACCTTCCAACTTGTCTATGAGCTGCCTAAACATGTCAGCGTTCGCGAATTCAAATCATTTAAAGACGACCTTTCTTCGAGCAGAGGAATTTTTAGGCTGGGGTTTCTCGTGAGAGAGAGCTGTCATTGTTGAGACGTATTTAGAATGTTATATACCACGTCTGAGTCGCATTCAGTAAATTAGAGTGACAGAAGGCTCTGAGTGAGATTTGCTATCCTCACAGGATAGGATGTCTAAACCTCTTTAAATCCTGAAATGGCGAATGAACACTGGCTGATTTATGTAATAGCATTCTGGTCTTGGCACAAGCTAAAGCTTTCAATTGTGGCACAATTTTCAGATTACATTGTAATCTGGGTCCAGTAAAATAAAAAGGCCTTGTTACATTGGCACCGTTATGCACCATTGCCTACTACAACTGGGCTACGACTCTTAGCTCCATCCATTTATATTTTTTAGCAGTGAAACTCGCATAACTTTGATAAAGCTATACATAGCATAGCTAGCTTGGGAGGTAGCTCTCATATGTCAGCTAAAAGATGTTGTAGGATAGTTTACTGGAAATGTTCCATTTTTATAGCCGAAAAATCTATTGTTAGTGATGGCCAAAAATGCTCTAATACATTTAGCCAACATTAACTTAGTAACTTTAGCTAGTTAGTTTAGATAGACACACCTACCTGAGGTAATACTAACAAAACCAGACATGAGGTCTCTGTGTATTACTGTACATTATCCAAATTGAGATGACATATTTAGATATAAAACAAACCCAGTTCACCAGCAATGACTGTGGACAAAAGGCAAATTAGCTAGCTTGCTGACAGACTACATAGGGACATAGCTAACCACCCCTACATATTATAATGACAATTAGAAGACAAACAACCCCTGATACTCCTGAACCATAAAAATTTAGCCAATATTAGCTTGGTAACATGACATAAGTTACATGAATCACCTAGTGGTAATACAATCATAGCTAGGCAAACACTCCCTGAATAGTGTTGTGTATCATCGGAGCTAAAAATACATGTCTACAAGCCAGCTCACTATGTGTGGCTGTGGATGAGAAGCACATTAGCTGGCTTGCTAACAGACTCGGTAGAAAGGTTATCCCATCTTTACAATAGCAATGCTGTCCAATGACTCAGAGTTCTCAATCACTTCGGCCTCACTACCAGAGACTTGTCCACCAATGTTGATCATGCAAGCTGAAAGCTTTGCGCATCCACATCTCTTACTCCCACCTCTCCCTACAAGCCACTGGATGTGGTAGTTGGACATGGCAATGAGCCAGCTATTGTATGGTCCATACAATGTTTTTGTTTAAAAGCTTGAAGTCCAACTGTAAGGATCATAAACACAGACATAGAGTCAGTCAATATGTAAGTTAGCCTTTTTCAGTGTGAGGAAGTGATTTATTATGGTCTTGTAATAATATTTAACTCACAAATTGTACCTGTTATATCTTTAACTAACTTACCATTTTTTTGGAAGTTAATTTGATATTACACCTAAGGCAGCCTGATAGGTTCAAAAGACACAGGAAGCTATTCTTGTTTATTCTGTTAGTTTGGCAGGGATTACATTATTGCAGAAGATTGCTGTAAATATAACTTGTACGAAGTACATGTGAACAAAATTATTTATTTGTACAAATTAATGTTGTATAACTGATTTAGGCAATATTTTTTATTTGTGTGACATGATTTATGTTTATGCTTTACATTTTATAATATTCATTGATGCAGAGAATACATCAACATAAGATTATAAAACAAGGGAAACGTATTTTAAAAGTGAAAGTAGCAAAGGTGCTAAGCGACTTGGAGTAGCTAATATACTTCCTATACAACTCATCACTAGCATTTCTTTTGGAGCAGTGAGCAATCTTTAAGAAAATAAAGGCAGTGCAAATGACAAAAGAAGTGCAATGGGACTCTGTGGTTAGTGTTCAATGCATAGCAGTTCTATCTCTTTTGCCAATGTTTATTTACATAATCAGGTCTCTTTTCCAAGGCAGTTTTTTGACCGACTGTGTTTTCAAAGCTTTAACTAAACAGTTTGATTGCATGCTAACTAGCTGGTTTTCACTGGTTCATCACAGCGGCTCATATTTACACTGTAATTTCTGCCAACAGGACTGTACTTGTTATGAATCCATATTCTCTGTTTTCATTTTCACAGCCCTGGCTCTTATTTAGGATGATTGCACTTTAAGGTGTGTGTGTAACTTTGCGACAAGAGACAGCGGCATACCTCAAGCACAGTTATGAGAGAGGTCTCAGGAAAATGAAAAAAGTGCAGGTGTGGTTGGGATTTGGTATCCTAATGATTAGAACCAGGTGAGAGAGTTTTTTTTCCAAAGAACTAATGAGACAGCACAGTGATGTACAATGTCGGGTGACAGGCAAGCAACCTATCTGTTATAATACAACAATAATGACCCACTCCCGACAGCAGTAGACAACAGTTTCAATAACAGCCCAAATGTTGGAAAGGTAGTTGTTAATGATTAAAAAACTAATGAAAATCTAATAAACATGGCAAATCTACAGGGTTTATGTTAACCCACAAATCACATTTATTTGCATATTTTTGTATTTTGCAGTCTTTTCCTAAACTCAACTCAACTGTTTAGATTCATGCAGTTACCCCCTACTGTTGATTCTGGACAGGTCATGTGATAACCATCCCTCGTTTCTCTCCACACTGCAAAGCACCAATTACACACTGCCTTGTATTGTCAGAGCATTAGGAAGTCAGCATATACTCAGTTTGTGCATCCGTAGGCACCTGGATGACCAGGAGTGGCCGCTAGAGAGCAATGAAACTAACACATTTAATCGGCTTTCAGCCCTACCATGCCCTTGCAAGGCTGGGCAAACTGTTGCCTCAACCAATGCAGACCTCCAGCTGGGTCTCGTACACCCAGTTGTAGGGCTCACGACTGCTTCCCAAGCAAACATGTCACTGCACCAGCCACTTGGATGCCCATATTTTAAAGATTTTCAAAGACTCGGAGTCCCATAATAATGTCACACAGACAATATGGGAGCAATTCAGCTGGCTTTAATGAAGCTGTGTGATGTTGTCACACTGATCCTGATGTTTTTGTCTCCAATGCAAAAATGGAAATTGATTTAAAAAAAAAAAAAAAAACTCTTTACACTTTACTTTTCATTTTGACTTGAAATTTTGATTGCCTGGAATATAACCCTATTAAGTCAATGATGAATATGGAACTCAATATGGAATATCGAAGTTTACATTTAGGAACAGGTGCATAAGAGCAAAACCCTTCTTAAATCAAAGTATATCTCTACATTCATTAAAGAAATACACTTCTTACCCAATCTGAGGCTGGTAAACATGGTCTCATCAAGTGCATTAAATAACCACCTCTTTCAAGTGTAATACTTTAAATACTTTGGAGTGCTTAATGGAAGGATGCATTTCAATTTGACATTGATTAAATCATTTACCTCAGAGTGAAGTAAAATACTTGTATTTAAAAAAATTCTTATGGGGCATTTTCTTGTTTGGATTCCTCTGTGGATTCCCCAAGAAGAAAATAATACAATAAACAATAAATATAAATATTCATGAGACATTTTCATCCTGCAAGGCTCAAAATCAGTGACTCTTTTATGGCATGCAAATTTATTTGCATAACTAGGCAATTACATTTCCACACAATCCTAAAAATATACTACCTCAGAAATATACAACAAATTTTTTGTCCACTTTCTTGGACAGAATTTCATAGCATCTGGTAACAAAATTATTAAAAAAGGTTTAGAAAATCAAACACAATGGGAAATACGTCATGAAAAGGCAGTAACATGCAAATTCATTATTAAAATATTCATTTAGACATACATGATAAACTCCTACTTCTGCCTTAATATTTCACTGATCTGCTGTAGTCAACAGCAGTGGATCATTCTTTTGATATAGGCCATGCAGCTTAAATAGAAATCTACTAATCCCCTGCCATTACCTGTGCTGCAGTCTCTTTCACACTAATCTGTGCACTATAGGTGTTTATTGAAGGGTATGTACATATTCTATATTTATCCCCATTCATAAGGCACATACTAACATTTTGCCTTGGAGGATATTGTGTAGGTCATATTTTCCATTGACGTCAAAATAGATATGGAGGAATATTGTGAGTGTGTATTTATATTCATATATATATATTATTAGCAGCTGTGAAATCTGGTAACTATGTTTGGGGAATAAGGGAATACATGTAATACTAAGCAATGGAATATGTACTCCTTTCACAGCAACGCATGCAAAGTGACTTACCAGACTTTGAGCACAAAACTATAACATAAATATCAAAATCTTCCAATCACCTGAGAAAACATTCATTCGGGTCAGACTGAATACATCTCATTCTATATCGTTTTTTTGTTGTAAGCACCCATGTAAGTATACCATGTCACTGAAAATGCATATCCAATTGTTTTAACATTTGCTAAAGGCTATGATAAATTAGCATACCATAATTTTACAAATTACAATACCATAATTCCAGCATCAACAACATTAGAAAGTATTGCTACTAAGATGCTAAGGTATTTCTTCCAAATTATGCAGATGTTGTTTGTAGTGTTATGTGTTTTCTTGACAGGCTAACTACAATTTAAGAGTAGAAGCTGCCCATTACCAATGCATTAACTTTTGTTTCTGTCCTCTGTGTTCTGTCAATTTGGTAGCTTTCTACTTACATTTTTTTTGAGATGTTTAAAACTGGGTTTAAGCACTCTAAAATATTTTTAAGCTATTAAAAATAATAGCCTACTTTCTGTGGCATGTTATGCAATATGACAACGGGTAGTTGTGATGCTTTCTCTGGCTCTCTTCTGCATGAGATCTGTGAATTTCACATTTCATTCTACCACAGAAACACGGAAGGGTGGCATGGTGTGACTCTCCTTGGTGTTGGTGAAAAATTCACACCTCAAAAGCTTACATGGCATCCCCATCAACAACTCAAATCACTCAAAAGAATTTAATCAAAATGGCAACAGCGTATATGTGTTTGTGTGCGAGTGTGGTGTAAAATAGTTTCTATTCGCCATGAATGTAGTCTTTTCAAAGGTAGCTATATTTAGGATCTATAGAAAGAGATATAACAGGCAAATATGAAAGTGGTTACCTTGAAAAGATGCCAGATGTTTATCTGAATTGAAACTGGGCCAGAGTAACACATTTACTGCTGGTCCATCCCCAGCTGTAAGTTAACAATGCAAGGTCAAGACCAGTCTCTTGGGGGATTCACTGTGCTCTGCTGCCAGATTATCTGGCTGTAATCTTTGCTGTCTCTTCCTGAATTCTACTATGTGTCCCAACTTTGTGCTGTCACAATCTTTTAGGTGGTTCTGTGTTTTGTTTTACCTCTGTTCTGGTGCCGTTGATGTTGGAGAGTTACATTTAATTGTTTTACTGTTAAAATCTTTTACTGGCATTAGTCCCTGTTTTATTTAATGTCTTTTTTTGGTTCATTTTAAGTACTGAGCCCACACCCACTGATGTGTCTGAATTGTGTTGTGCTGTTATCTGGAATAAATGAACAATCTTGAATTCTGACCAAGAGTTAGTTTTGTACTGTGGGTTAATTCAATCAATTATAAGGTTCAATTATTTTTAATTTTATCTATGTATGATGAAAGTACAGCTTGCCGGGCAGCATAAGGTTGAGCATTTGTTTTTGTTGTGAATGGTTTTGTTTGTACATCAAAGCTGTGCTGCGGTTGCTTTTGTTTGATTCTTGTTTTTTAATAGTATTAGTTTTGCATTAATTTTATTGATCATGCCCTTCTCCCAAAGACAAAAATGAGGGGGGGGCCACAAAGTATCCCTTGGCTATTTTTGGTGCATTGCATTGTATTTAGGGTTTTTCATCCTTCCACTCACCACTTGGCACAGTGGCCACACCTGCTACTGTAACCACACAATAGAATGTCTTATTCCATTGCCGTAGCATGCAGCTATGTAAGAAAATATGTAGCCTAATTAAAACACAAAGCACGACAACTGCACAGGTCAGCTTATGGACTACAGAGTGTATGTCAGCAGAACTTGCTACCCATGTTTCAGAAATAATACATGTTGCTCACTCCCAAAATGTGGAAGAATGCTGTACCAGCAAGCGGGGCCTACACATATAATTAGTTCAAAAGGGGGGGGGGGGGGATATTTTTTAGTTTAACTAAAACATTTTAATGAAAATCTGTGTTAAATTAGTAATGACTTTTCAAAGCATTAAACTTGCAAGCATTTGGTCCATCACGTATCAGTTATGTATATTCAGAGGTGGGATCTAAACTAGAGGGCCAAATCAACTTCATTCTGCATTTGATAGGATTACTCACCATACTAAAATTAAGAGTGATTCTAGGCTGTTGGGCGAAGTCTGAGTTAACAGAGCATTAGTGCATCACTGCTGGAGCACATTAAACGTGAGGGAAATGGAAACCTTTTTTTGTGGTATCCGTTGATATGTAGATGAAGTATAATTCATAATAAAGCTGTGAATGATAAATAGAACACATTGAAAAGGGTTACCAGTTTTTGAAAGCCCCCTTCAAAATGTCTATACAGTGCTGTGCGCCTACATACATGTGCTCGGTGAGTGGACGTGTACCAGCAGTGGATGTGTTCTTCTGGTTGATCCTGCAGCCAGACACTTTTCAGGAGAACTGACTCCTTTTCAGACACCACTGACCAGTCACATCTCTGTTTAACTGGGTCTAATTTCTTACCATCTCTCCCTCGGAGAGAAACAGCAAGATAGACACAGGCATGAAATACAAAACACATGGGGTGGATCAGAGCTATGAACTCCAGTAAAACTGTTTATGCTTCTATTGATGGTGCCACTATCCATTTTAAACAGAATTAGGAATGACTCACTGCCTAAAGAAATTTTCCATAATCTTTGAAATGCTACATTCGTTTTTGGACCATGGGCTACTCCAACAGTTGTATAATGGTCAGAAAATTGTCCAAAGTTATCCCAATACCAATATTTTCCAACTAGTCGTAGACGCCTTCTAAATGGCAATCTTTGTTGTTTATTTTTTGTTCAGTATGTTGCCATGGTTAAAAACAAGGTTTGACAAATTGTAAGTGTATTGATTAAAGTCTGTATGAAAAGATCATTTTTTTGCTTTTTGGAGTACATTCTGACCTGTTATTTTCCCCTTAACTTTCCTTGTTTTTTTTTCATAGCAATTCCATGTGTTACAAATGTATGCTGCCATTTTCCCATCGTCAAAAGCCATATACTGTAAAAGTCAACCTCTGTAAATGTTATAATCGGTCTGTGGAATGCGTTGATGCAAAACACTGTTGTGCACTTACATGCCCGTACGAAACTTGTAAATATGAGCCTGTTTGTTGACAAAACCTTGGTAATTCTTTGTTACGTGTTGTTATTGGTTATTTCCATTTTATTGATGATGCAGTTCACTTCGCTTCAGACAAACTAAAAGGGTAGCCTACATTGTGTAAACCTAAAAAAAGACCAACAGAACTAAGAATGACTGAGTGATCTTTCCCTGCCTTCCCCAGCCTCTGCCTTCAAAAAGAAACCTAAGAGCACCACAGCTGTGATCGGCCAGGATGTTGTATTCAAGGCAGAGACCGAGAAGCCAGACGCCAAGGTGAAATGGCAGCGGGACTCCGCGGATATCGCGGACGGCGATAAATATGTCATCGCCGCGGACGGGGGCAAGCACTCGCTCACCATCAAAAACATCACCAAAGAGGACGACGTGGTGTATGCCGTGATTGCGGGCAGTTCAAAGGTCAAATTCGAGCTCAAGGTGAAGGAACAGGAAGGTGGGTGGATGAGTCACCGTCTGCTTCTGTCTTGCTTGTCAGCTGCCACGGCACGTCAACAACTCTAAAGTGCGCACTTACAGCTATCAAAAGGCATTCGGACCATTGAAAAAGTATGATAGCACATCACAGCATTTAGGAATAGAGTAAACTTGGTGATTATAGACTAGGAAGGGCGTATTATAACCATATAAAATAACCTTGTGGTTCGTTCAGTTATGGTGGTGTGGGGGGGAAGTAAAGATGTTGATGTATTTTATCCATGAGTGAAAATTTCTGAAGAGGAATTTTTCTTTTATGTTTAGATGTTTACACTTGGACAAGGGAAGCCAGCCCTGGGTCCTGAAAGCTCCAAGCTGTTCGTCAAAAAATCATAAAAAATGCTTTTTTTTTTACCAAAAAAGCTGAGGCGAATAGAAAATTAGAATGACTGCTAGGTC
Organism: Albula glossodonta; assembly: GCA_019788955.1. Lineage (NCBI taxonomy): Eukaryota > Metazoa > Chordata > Actinopteri > Albuliformes > Albulidae > Albula > Albula glossodonta. The sequence goes on from JAFBMS010000005.1 coordinate 26,028,289, forward strand.
AGAGTTGGAAACCCTATAGCTCCAGAGACTAAAAGCACAACCATGTATCTTTTCCATCTCCGCAATAAACCAGCTGATTCTAATTAGCACAGCTCTTCAGTCAGATGAGCTAATGAGTGAAATAACCAGTGTTGGTTAGGTGCTGCACAGGTAGAACAAATACATGGTTGTACTTCTACTTTTTTTCCATATCTGTACTCTACACACATTTTACCTTGGAAAAATATGTTGTTGAAGTTCACCCCTGAAATTATATGTCAAAGATCTTGTTTTTCCACTCCTCATTACCCATCAGTTTTGGGTAAGATATTGACAAGTAGCCATTGTAAACACTGTACCGCTATAATCAGCAGACATTTACAGACATATCATGCTTATTATAAATAATAAAAACAGAAATGTGAAATGGATGCCTTTGGCTGACAGCCTCGAAGATGAGATCAGTATTTAAAGATTTGACAAGTGAAGGCTTGCGTTCTGAAAGTCAACGGAAAAAACAACACATTTTTAAACGACTATCCAGCCCAACAAATAAAATTTTGTGGACATGCATTTGTCATCAACTGGACATCTGTTTGATTGTCATTGGTCCTAGGGCCCTTCTTAAAATCAATTACATCAATTCTCTCAAAAGGACTCTTCACCCTCCAGCATCACAACGACCCCAAAACGCAGCTTAAAATCAACAACGAGATGGTTGACTGAAACGAGAATCTAAATTTTGCAATGGCCATCTCAGTCTCCAAAAGTACGTCTGATTAAACACATGTGGTCTGAATTGAAGAGGGCAGTCCATACGAGTAGACCTACAGAGACCAAGCATCTTGAAAGTCTCTGAATAGAGGAACAGTCCGAGATTGCTCCCAGTGTGTTCACCAATCTTATGAGACACTGTATGAAAAGGCTCAGTGCCATTATGTTTGCAAAGGGAGGGTGCACCAAGATTGCACGACTTGGTGCTTTAGATTAGTGTTTTCCCATTAGAGTAATCACTGTTATCTACGCACTCTTTGTTCAGAGAAAGCGGAGGCCGGCACCAGTGACAGTAAAGATGCAGCTACTGCAGGAGCAGAGGAACCTGCTCCAGCTCCAGCTGAAGACCCAGCTCCGGCTCCAGCTCCAGCTCCAGCTGAAGACCCAGCTCCGGCTCCGGCTCCAGCTGAAGAGGCAGAGGCCTCCCCTGCCCCTGCCCCTGCCCCTGCCCCTGCAGAAGAACCAGCCCCTCCTCCCGCAGATGGCTCTGCGGCTCCTCCCGCCCCACCTCCAGCAGAGGGCCAGACCCAGCAGGACGGTGGTGCACCACCACCCGAACGTGAGTGCTAACATACAGACCACCTAAACATGAGTACACACACTCTGACTAAATATGAGGACACACATCACCTAAACATAACTACAAAAACATGCACACACACACACTGAATATGAGTACACCAACACCAGCTAAATAAAAGGACACACACACTTGTCACCCAATGGAGAGTCCAGCCACCTAATTACGAGTAAGCATATAAACTCATAGACATGAGGACACAAACTCCATACAATCATGAGAACTCCCATAGACAACAAGAACGTGAGAACATTCACCCTAAATGCATGAGTACGTACCCAATCTCAAGTTTAGTATCCGTGGACCACTGCATGGCCTTTGTTTGATGTTTTGTTACACAGTCAATGTCGATTTGATCTGTTTAAAGTGGTTTCCCCTCACATTGCTTCATGTCTGCCCCACCAGATTTGACAGATAGCCAGCATCCAGATACACGGCAGGACCTTACCGGTCTCTTCATGGAGAAACCGCAGAGTGGTGAGGTAACTGTAGGTGAGTTGAAACCACAGCAGAGAGATGACTGTGGGTATATAAAAACTGTGGGGGTAACTGTTGGTGTTGAGAAATGCTACTGTGTAACATTGCATATTGTGGGTAAGAACTGCTTGATCCACAAATACAGAAAGAAGCTACTGACTTTTATCAATTGCTTACATCACTACATGGAAACAGATGACATTTTCATTAGAAAATTTTTCAGTACACTTAAAGCTTGTTTACTGTTTTCACCAATTTCCCTTGAAAAAATCCAGAATTTATTAAAATGGGTAATTCAGTCTAAACTGATGTTTTTTCCAAAATTGCGTGTTTTTTCGGGGATAGTAAAACATTTATGTTTTGCGTGAAATTGTTGTTATATTTTGGTAAACAGTGCCCTCTCTTGGTTAACTGTAGTGTCGGAAGATGTAACACAAATAAAGTCCAGTGTAAGGTTCACGTTCGTTTCTTGTATCGGACTGTATCAATGTTAAGAAAGCCTACACCAAAAACAAAGTTTGAGGACAAAGAAAGAGTTAAACATGTAAAGATTAGTCCTCTCCGGACATCCACTTTGGATAGACAACTAGGTGACCTTGCAAGGGTAAAATAGTGGGTAAGTCAGTTAAATTCACCAGTCTCATTTCTTCCCAGAAGGAATTAGCTCAGGGACCAAGAAACAGAAATGAACACAAATTTTCATGGAACAAAAACAAAAATAAAATTAAAAAAAAAAAAAAAACAGAAATCAAGTAAACCTCTATCCATTTGTTTTTTTTTTTCTTTTTCTAATCGGAGGAACAAGAATTGACATTAATTATGTCATGAAATTTACAATATAAAATGAGTCCAGAAGTGAATCAAAGTGACTGACTTCGTCCAAATTAATTAGTTAATATCTATGCAACCAATAAACATATTTAGTTCCCTGTTTTTATAAAAAATGTTAAGTAAAAAACTGTATTTTAATTGGAAAATTAAATTTCATTTCATCTTTCCATCAGAGTATGCATGAATTTGTTGATTGATTCCTACATCAATGGACGGTAACCTGCACAGAATTCCAGAACGCAAACATCTTGACATTCTAAATGTGATTGACAGGCTTGAATGTGGGTTTTAATTTCTGTTCTCATCTTGGCCAGGTGAGAACATTGCTTTCACAGCCAAGGTTTGCTCAGAAACCCTGCTGAAGAAGCCCACCGTCAGATGGTTCAAGGGGAAATGGATGGATCTTGCCAGCAAGGCAGGGAAACACCTACAGCTGAAAGAACTGTATGACCGCAACACCAAGGTCAGTGTTGGGGTACACCTGGTTACAAGAGTCATAACAGGTAGTTGAAAATGACAATATCATTAAAAACATGGGTAACCACAATTGTGTTATAGTCCATGTATTACTGAAGTCTGTTGCTTTGCATGAATTGTGCATTAAAATGTCAAATCTGCTAATTTGACCAAAACATGAAGTTTGCCGCACCGTTGACTCATCACCTGTAGCTTCTGAACATCTTTGGCTGATGGTACTTCCTTATTTTTAAAAGAATGTAAAAAATCTGAATGACAACACATTTTTATGTTCTGCAACTGAATATACAAGCTTGATTGTTAATTTATCAAAGAATAGTATGTTTGTTTTTTGTAACTGAAGTACCGCTAACACTCTTGAATAGAATGTTTATACATTTCATGTACAGGAGCAGGTGACTGAAATTGAACTTCTCTCTTTATTTTGGCCACATACAAAGCATATCTTAGATGGTGCCACAGTGAACTACAGATTACATTTTTGAGAAAACTTCTTATATCACATTCCTCATTGCTGTGGATGACATGTAAATGCCCTGTAAAAATTAGGTGTTGTAATTTATGTCTGGACGGCTCTGTGAGATCTGTCGGTGTGTTTTACAGGTTTACACCTTCGAGATGCACATCATGGACGCCAAGCCCAACTACGCTGGCGGGTACCGATGCGAAGTCTCCTCCAGGGACAAATTTGACAGCTGCAATTTTGAGCTTACTGTGCACGGTACGTAACCTGTGTATGGTCTCTGTGTGTACACTCACTATGTACAGTGGATTTAATATATAGTGTGCACAGTCAATTGTGATATTGTGTATAGTGTGAAAGGTTAATATTCTCAATGTGTAGGGTATTTATACTCAGTGCATATGGTGTTCATCCGGTGCCTACGGTGTTCCTTTGGTGTGTGCCCCCACTGCACATAGTGCAGATACTCACTGTGCATTGTGGGTATTTTCATCCTGCTCACTTCACTTCGTTTCATTTGCAGAGGCGAGAGCTGTGAGCGAGTTTGATATCCGTGCAGCATTCAGGCGCACGTAAGTTTTGGAGATTTTAGTTTTACAGATTTCATGTCAAAAACAAATTCATAGGGAATGTTTTGCTAAATCAAGTCACCAACCTCCCAGCTTATCTGAAAAGATTAATTCCCTTTAACTTGATAAGACCCACTGATAAAATTAATTGCTTCTTGCATACAATTATTGATTCATCTTCTAAGACATTGTATATTATCATTGTATAAATATTTCTTTACATTTTTCAGAAATAGGATTGAAAACTGACTGACTTGAACACATAACAAAATTTGTACTATTATACACTCAATATGATTGCAGTTAGTGAGCTGACCAGATATGTGATATGAATGGAACTTGTTGTTTTAATCATTACTGTTGTGTGTTATGACAATCCTGTGATCACTGATACTGAGAACGTTACATTGCATTACATTATAGTCATTTTCCTCCAAAGTTTATATAATATTACCTCATCAAGTGTGCGGCACCTCAATTCTACACTGCTGCAATATATAGGCGAAAATAAGGCACCCTTGATCAGATTTTGGACAGTTATTTCCTAAGTAAAATACCCTTTTCTGGCTTTTTTCAGATGAGTTCAGTATTACATTCTGTTTGTCACCATACTTAAACTATCTTGGTACTAAACTAGCAAGTGTTTTTGCTTTAAAAATGATTACTCTTACAGGTTTTAATTTGGTTAACTTTCACTTGCATTTATTTTTTTTATTATCATATAATTTATGTAAGGAGCAGGGTACTTCTTGCAGAAAATGTATGGGGCTCCGTTGCAGCTGGCCTGGTGAATAGATGCCGTTGTAGCTGGTGAATTTGTGTCCTGTAGTGCTCCCACTCCTCCCCCGCTGATGTATTTTAGGTCCTTTTTCGCAGTGTGAATGTTCCCACTTAACTGCATTATTAGAGCGCACAGCAGGCTCTTTAGGGTCCTGTCAGGTAAGGAGTTCATTTCTGACTCACACATTTGCAGACTCCCTCTATCACAGGGAACATTCAGACTGCAGAGACTATGTCTACATTTAAGGCGTTTTCAAACTATGCATCTATACTTTCATGGGTTATTGTAATTATATTTGTACATGTTTACTCATTTATCAATTTATGTATCAGTATAAATATATAGAGAGTGCTACATTATTGTTGTTTTCATTGTTATATTTAACTAACAAAGTTCAGTAGTATTTAAGTATTACAAGTGTTTGGCTGATATTCAGTCAAATCAATGTCTATGCTCATAAGGACAGAAAATATAAAAAATAGAAAATTATGTCACCTGAAGATTTTACTGCTTGGGATAGATGTGGGCACTACCTTCTGTCCATAGAATGCCCTAAGATTACAGGTGGGGTATGACTGGAGTATTCAGCCTGGTCGTTGAGTACCATGGATATCCCAAACTCATGTTACATCTCGGTTTATCCTTCAAAGAACTGAGATTCCATACAGCAGTAGTTCAACTCAGTCCTGGGGAACTCCTGTGTATGCTGGTTTTCATTCTGAAAGCATTTCTAAGCTCTGAATTGTAACGAGCTGTTAATTAGTCTTAATTAGACAACTTAATATGTGTTGAGGAATGTTTTGTCGTGCTGAACCATGTTTTGTCAACAGGCCCATATTTCACATCCCATGATTGGCAAACTGTCAGATAAACAAATGCTTTCATCTCTTATTGTGCAATATAGAAAATTGCTTCTGTCAAAAATGATTCAATTACACACACACACGCGGATCAGTGGAGTCCTTCCTGAAAGTGCATAGACCTGATCACTCAAATGAAACCATTTGTGAAACTATGAATTTGTCAAGTCATTGCCAGAAACAAAAATCTGCAGGGGCCCCCCAAGATGGAGTCATCGAAGGACCACAGTCATAGAGAGCCATAATATTATACCAGGCACTGTGTTTTCTGATATGTGTAATCGCTATTGTAGGATTAAATGGCTGTTGATTATGTTTGAGTCCGAGTCTGTGGGTGTGTGTTTAGTGGAATATTTGCAGTGTACATCGGGGTGTATCATGTTGATTAATTGTCCTGAAATGCCGATTTGGTAGGAGCACTGCTGGCCATGGAGGGAAAAGGAAGAGTGGAGCAGGTGGAAGGTAGAAATGTGTTTGCTGCAGCAGCAGAGCCATATTCACAGAGCCGAAAAGGCCATATTCGCCTGCTAACTGACTGCAACGAGGTGCTTTGAGTTCTTCTGAAGGAACGAACCAAACACTTCATATGTCCTATTTCAGCTCTGAAACTAAAGGACAACAGGAACTCTGTTTCCTTAGACGAATATATATCCCTGTCTTTAAGAGGCTTTGGAAATGCAGTGGCATCAATACAGAAGGGAAGTATCACCATAAATATATAACGAGCAAAGGGCCTGATTATCATTATCAGTCCAAAATAATGCACAATTTAATGGGAAAATGTAAGTTTAATTAATTCATTCATTTAAGTAATATTTATGTTTATTCTATTTGTTTATTCTTTGCTTCTTCACAATGTTATTACTGCCCAAATTGTTTTTTTTAATTATGTGAAAGAACTGGGAAAAATTTGTCAATCCGACACAAGAAAACTTCCCTTTTGTAAATGTCCGCCGTAGCGTCTGAAAGTAGGGGAAGCAGCTGCGCAAACACTCCTCTCAGAATGGGCCCTGAAGCACAGGAAGTGTGAGTCATGTGAGCCTTCAGCTCCACCCACTTCTGGGATTGGCCCTGTGTGTCTTTCAGAAGTGGCTGTAGGGCCTAATCCTTTTTAAGATCTTTCATCAATACGGGGCTCTCATTTAATCCCAATCGTGTCACAAAGATCAGATGCCCGAGATCAGTGTGAGATTAATGGGGAAGCTTGCCGTCTCCCCTTGATTCGTCTACCTTGAAATATCTCCATCCGTTGATCTTTTCACATCCAAATATCCATAGTTTGGTATGCTTTTCAGATTTTATAACAGTAATTTGTCAGGATAGACAAAAAAGTGCCATAATTTAACATAGTTTCAGAATCCTGTCAATTCGTGTATGTTTGTGGTTTGCAGCATATTTGTTGGATAGCATATTTCAAAGAGTCAAGGTATTTTTATATAAACAAGTCATGTGGGTGTACATGACTGTTAATTACCCGTCAAAACCAGTTACTGAGACTTTTCGACTGCAAAAAAAAAAAAAAACTTCAACTTACTTACAATCGCTGTTCACCCTGACCAATATTATTCTGTAGTGCCAATGGTATAGTCTCTTTGTGGAATGCATTTTCATATGATGTGAACGGAAATGGAAATATTTACACTGTAGTAATTAAAATATTGTAAACTATACATTCTATTTCTTTATAGTGTGTTGTGGTGTTGCATCTTTAGAGAAAAAGAGTGTTTTCCATTTACAAAAGGAATGCTTTTTGTAGTGCCAAATAAAAGTTTATATGCTCCGATGCCCAAAATCACAGTGAGAATGCAAATATATATTTTTTTATTGTAGGAATATTTTTGGACTTAAATTGCTAGCTCAATATATATACATACTTCCTTACGGTTGTTGGAAAACCTTCTCCTTTTAACTTGTCACCCAATTGTGACGGTTGTATTTGAAGATTATACTATGAAAAACATATATAATCTACTTTCAAATAAACCTAAATTTTGCATGGCAACGACTCCTGAACTTTGTGTTTGTCTGAGTCATGCAAATACAAAGCAAGAGCTGCATAAAAATATCTATCACGCCTAATTAATCAAAAATGGTGGAAATTCCCCATTGCTTTTAAAGTGTCATATTTCAGCTCTTATATTTTCTAATATTTGTGCATTGCCTCACCACCTCTCCAATACTGACCAGAGAATTAAGATGTGTGGGGCACATCTTAATTCTCTAAGTCAGGTTATTGGGTGCTGCGTTGCATTGTGGGTACTGTATTTTCTCTCTGCAGTAGCATGGATGGAGGTGAGGAAGCAGGCGAGCTGGACTTCAGTGCTTTGCTCAAGAAGAGGTAACTATATCTCCTCAGCGTTACAGTGTTAATGATGCTCTTAGTATTAATACGTGTCTTGAGTAGGTGTTTTGCATTGTGAAAAAAAATTAGGAAAAAAAGACTGGATAGATGCAATAACAACAGCTACAACTACAGCGGCAATAATTTATAAAAGTGTATTCATTTATTAAAATTAGATCACACTTCTGAGTTTAATTTTAAGAAATGTGTGACTTCTGTAAAACCAAGCACAGTCATCGGTGACATTTGTTAGTTTATGCTTGCATAAACTGCACAAGTGAGTCCTTACAGGTATTTAAGAATTCGGAAACAACATAAGGGGTTGATGTGTTTTGTTTTTGGGGAAAGGGTTGGGTGAGGTATTTAGAGAGGGTTGCAGATGGTTTTGTGCCCAATTTGTTTCATGGCTGGTGTCTCCTTTTTATGTCGATGTGATGTTCTGACGCTGTGGGTGCGATGGGCGTGTGCAGAGAGTAAGTACCCCGCGGAACTGACTGCATGGACTGCAGCGTGCCTTTATTGTACTGACCCAGACTGCATCGTCCTCAGTATGGACAGAGCTGTGCCGTTAGCTCACTGACCTAGACTCAAGCACTGCTGACTGCATGCAGTTTGGCCTGGTTCAACCTCATTATCCCTCACATGTCACTGTTATGAGGCACTGCATTCCCACTGAGCAGATTCACAAAGACCAGGAATTCAGCTGAGATCTGCTGTGTATCCTTACAGCCACTTTAGCCGCACAGAAAAACTATTTTGAATTGAAACAGCAGCATCTCTTCTTGAGCAACCCTGCAGAGAAGTTCACACCCAATGTGCTCAAATAATTGCAATAAAAAAATGCTCCAGAGTCGCTTGTTCATCACTTGCTATTATAGCTTTCACAATGTACGCCTTATATTAGCGAATAATGCTGTCATGCGTTAACAATGAATCAGTGGCACCTTCGCCCATCAATTTAACAGCGCAGTGCCCTATGACCAGCAACTTTTATGAATCACCAACCACCCACCACCACGCCCAAATGTTTTTTTTTTTTTTTTTTTTTGCTGTTAAATGCCATACACAGGAATCCTGACATCTATAATAAGATAGAACTTCTTATAACATCACTGGACATTCTGATGCAGTATTAATTTGTTCTTAAAGCTATTAATTAATTGATAGATTACATTCTGCATCTGGTAAACAGTGTGATGGATTTCTGAACAAATTATTGCAAATACAGATGCACTTGAGTACAGTTAGTACTAAATAAATTATTGTGCACTGAGCAGAGATGGTTGCTAGTTGTTGCACGGGGGGGTGGATTTCTAAAGAGATGGTGTAGTTACGGAGAAACACACAACTGCTTAAGCCTTATCACCTTCCTTCACATTGTCTGACCTGCCTGTCATCGTCTTTTCCTGGCACCCTCTCCAGTGTTTAAAAATGTTTATATTCACGTGTGACAATTTGAGTCGTGACCCTGCCAATATTAGTTATGGCTGACAGTGATGAGGCAGCTGGTCTCACCAGTGGATAATAGGGGGTAAACATATTGAATTCATTGATCTCACAGCTCTCTAGCGACCTCTCCTGGCAGGCCGGGTAACTGCAAGCTGCAGTTTCTTCAACTGAAGATCTGTCCACCAAACTGTCTAACTTATTCACCCCATACAGAACTTTAGGATACATTTCTCTACATTCATCACAGCCCCACTTTAGTGGAAACATTTACTGTCATAGTTTGAAGTATTAAAATCATATATTTTAAACAACTGCAAAATTGTCATTATACTGCATTGCCTCATTATGTTGGTATGATGAATCCATTGCTCAAAGTTGAAAGGTGAAATGCCTGTAACTTATATATTGTGAGTCACTAAATCCTTTTGTTTTATGTCATCTTTATTTAATAATCAGAGGGAAAGCCTGATTGCATGTTATTTTCTGTCAGTGCTGAATTAAACTTCCTCCAAGGGTTCCCAAGCTGTTGCATTATGTGTTGGATCGTATTGTATGTGATATTAACCCATTCTGCTTTGCCCTGCCATGCCTGTCGCTTGGGTTCTGCATCTGAATGAGTGCAGCAGTTTTTTAAAAGCATCACCTCGGTAAGGAACTCTCCCGTGTGTAATCAACCAATTGTGTATGTCGCAGCTTCCTTATGCGTAGTTCTTAAATGTTTTTCTTATCTTTTTTCTATGCCTTTCCTTCTCAAGTACAGTTTGGTAGTCATAAATACATGAATGTTACATCATGATTGTGTGAATGAAGCGCACATTGGTTTCATTTCTGTTGAAATGATGTTGTGTAATTATATCCCTATGACAATCTGTAATTTAGAAATCCTGTTTTTTTTTACATTTCCCACTTCTCTCGGAAATTACAGTTTTACGATTACTCATGTTGCTTATAAAACATTTTAAGGCTGGACTCTCTGGGACTCTATATTTAGTATTTCTAGATCTCATTCTCCAATGTTCTTAACATTGAATAAGTGAATCATTTAGGCCAGTGGTCCTCAACTCAAGCTCTGGTGTCTCTGTGTATGGTGCATATTCCAACACTAATTACAACCACTGAAGTATGAAGAGTTGTTGGTTATCAATTTTAATTAATTGGTTATTCATTTTATTTATTGATAGAGCTACACATCAGAAAGTCCTTAATACTGAAAGTATAAACATCTGGTCATTGAAGCCAAACAATTTACAAGGTGTTGTGGAAGAGTTCAAAAGCAGACCCAATGGGTTGATAAACTAAGCCCAATTTGTTTTAAAATCTATGGAGCCTAAACACATTTTCAACAGACTAATTAATCAATTGATTATGGTTGGAATAAAGACCATCTTACACAGGGATACTCAAGCACTTGGGTTAATGGCCTCAGATTTAGGTCCTATCTTAACCTGGAACCAGACAGATCAGCAGACCAAATATAGCCTTAGAATAACAGAGCTGTGACCCCTCTGTTAGAGACATGTGTTGTAAGCATGTTATGTTTATGCCATTTTATTCTACTGTTATGCTATGCTATCTTATGCTATTCTGTGTTATCCTATGCTATCTTATGCTATGTTATGTTATGCTATGTTAAGCTATCTTATGCTATGCTATGTTATGTTATGCTATGCTAGGTTATGTTATGCTATGCTAAGAGCATGTTGGCAGATGCTGAGCCCTCCGACTGTGTTGCAGAGCCGTCCAGGTCAGCACGGGGCCTGAGGTGGACGTGTGGGAGATCCTGCGGAACGCCCCCGCCTCTGAGTATGAGAAGATTGCCTTTCAGTACGGCATCACTGATCTGCGGGGCATGCTGAAGAGACTGAAGAAGATGAAGAAGGAGGAGAAAAAGAGCGCAGGTGGCCATATGCAAACTACTACAATCTGCCCACCCACAGCGAATTAACCTATTTATGCACGTTTCATATGTTTGATAATTGTTACATTTACATTTAAAGATTTAGCAGGCACTCTTATCCAGAGCAACACGTTCACTGACTATTATAGAACCTGCAACATTTGGGTTATAGGCCCATCCCGCAAACCATTATACAACAGTATAGGTATCACTATACTATTAGAGATCCCCTGTATATGCAGATTTTCTACTAAAGTAACAACCATGCATACAGAACATGCATGTATGGTGGGGGGAAAATATGAAATAATTTCTCATACCTGGTAAATCAATTATCTATAGCAATATACTGTATATTTCTTGAAGCAATTTTTATTTGTATTATTTTTATTTTCTTTTTTTCATTGATTCCTCATCACGATTAAAATCTCAGCATTTCTGAAGAAGCTGGACCCAGCATACCAGGTAGAGAAAGGCCAAAAAATCAAACTTGCCATCGAGGTGGCCAACCCAGACGCTGAAGTGAAATGGCTGAAGAACGGTCAGGAAATCAAACTCAGTGGGAGGTACGTACGTGTGCTTTCACCAATACAAAACAAGAGAATGGATACCCCTGATGACATATCAAACTCAGTGGGAGGTGCATACGAATGATTTCACCAATACAAGACAAGAGAATGGATACCCCTGAGAACATGCAGTATATAATTGCTTCTTGAAATACATATATACCATATATATAATCGTAATTTAACATGTAGGTTAATGGTATACATACCATCTTGAGATATAGTTTCAGACCTGAAATTTTATTAAATGATTGTTACCAGATCAAGTTTCTAGTGCTCTATTTTTAAATAAATATTATATTTCATCTTGAAGCACTTCTGGCTCTTCAAATATTTCAGAAAGCTTTTGACAGTGAAAATTAGGTGTAGTATGCAAGTTTTGGAAATGTGGATAATCTCATTTCATGTGACTGAAAGGGTAGACTTTAAAAGTAGACTTTGTAAACGGTAATTTCAACTGGAGGAAAACGTCCCTAACAGCAAAATATGCATCAGACTGACATATTTTACTTGCAGTGCAGACCGCAGTAACTCATGCATTTCTTCTTCTTTCGCCCCTTTTACCATGAAATTTTAATTGTTGGTCGGCTGCAATGAACTCACCATCTTCCGTCTCCAGCAAGTGAGTAATTTATATACACGGATCATTACACTTTAAGGGCCAGATTTATCAAAGCCTTTCGCACATTACAATTGTTGCAACTTTTTTTCAGTGAAACGATTTGTGATTGGAGCAAATAAACTGCCTTAGCCAATCACACACACTCTGTCTTATTGCACTAGTAAAACAGTTTTGCACATACTAAGTGCTTCAGTAAACAAAACCCTTAAGATCCACTAATGTATCTGCAGTCATTATAAGTGAGAGATTTATACTGCAAGACTGTCATAAGCAACAGTTTAAGCTGAAGAGTTTCTCCTGCTTTAAATCTGCTATGCCTTGTTAAGTTCCCTGTGACACAGGAGGTCTTTAATGCACAGGGCCCTGCTACCAGTACCCAGAATTTGGATATATTACAAGTCAAAGTCACCATAATAGTGTTAAAAAAGCCATTACAATAGTATTGTAAAAACATTTAAAGTTGGTTTCTAGTGGTAAGTAGCCTTGACCGGCTGACTCTTTTCATGGAATTTCTGTAATAGTACATTTGCTTTCTTTTAAAAACTGATCTCCCCAACTAACGAGCTCGGAGCACAGATAAGCAAGACACTTGTTCACACAGAGATTACACATTGTAGTCTGGTAAGTCAGTGAAAATTGCCTTGGGCTGCACTCAGAGATGTGACTGTTCTTTGTAACTTTTGGAGTGTCAGCATATTTTTCCTTTCTTTTACAAGGTACATATTTGAAAACATCGGCAACAAACGTTACCTCACTATTAACCACTGTTCATTGGCTGATGACGCCGCTTACACCTGTGTGATTGGAGATGAGAAGTGCTTCACAGAACTGTTTGTCAAAGGTAATCCTCAAAACCTTGGGATGTAGAATTAAAGGAAGTGGTGTGCAAAAAAATGGTTACAATGCTGAGATAATATAACATGCAAAGGGGATTTAACATCAAACCATTTGGTAACATTTACCGCAATGTCTGATGGGAGATGTAGTCCACCACCCCAGACTGAGAACCAGCAGGTGGAAGATATATTGGACAGTTTGCCCAGAGTAGGAAACGCGTTTAGTCGGTCTGCGCTCTACAGCAGATCGTCAGCAGAAGAAATGAGAATGGTTGGAATGGTGTTGAAATGTGGGGGGACGTTAAGGTACCACAGACTCACTCTCCCACACTCCCTTGTGTTTCCAGAGCCCCCCGTCCTGATCCTGCGTAACCTGGAAGATCAGATGGCGATGAAGGGGGAGCGCGTGGAGTTTGAGTGCGAGGTGTCTGAAGAGGGAGCGCAAGTCAAATGGTACGACACCTGTCCGCAAAGTCTAAAGCTGTGATCCGGGTCCATTAAACTTCCTGTCCACAAAAATCCTCACTTGCAGAGTTAACTCAAAAGTATGAGATCCTCCATCAAGTAAACACAAGTGACTTACCACACTATTTACCCCAACAAAACTGTATCAATCATTGTCTGACTCGTATGGACTTCTGGCCATCATCATTCATGACACAGGAACACACAGCTGCACCAGAACCATACGTTTACTTCATGCACATGAGTCCAGCAAACTACACAAGCCTAGCAAGTTTGGTTGATCGCCACCATACCAACTAAAAGTGTGAGGTCACCAGGCCTATCAAAACTATAGTGGCTTACAATGATTGGACCCATAAAAAGACAAATATTTCACAAAAAAGCACTGTTGCTTTGAAGACATTTGCAGAAGTTTAGTGATGTCAGCTTCATACACAAAAAGGGAGTTAGGTTACATTTAAAACTCCTGTAAAATGAAACTTTTCCTCATAGAGATATTATGCAAATCTGTATTTTCACGTAAGTGATGCACCAGCTATTCAATAAAATAATGTCCCCTCTATCACTTACTCATGTTTGGCATGTGCAACTTTGTTGTAGATCAGCAACATCAGGTCCCTATAGCCTGGCAATACATTCATTAGCTTTACTGTGGCTAATTTAATGAGTGCATAGATTCTGTAATTAATACTTCTTAAAGCTATATTGTACCATTCCATTTGTGTCATGCAGTTCCTCACATGTTTGTGCCAGAAATGTTCTATGCGTGGCATTTGTCTCTTCTCATGGCCGCTGACAGATTTCTGCACCAGTGGTTGTTCTTGTCACGGTCAAAAGCTTCAATCTGGCTTTCACATAAATTACGGATGAAAGGAGATGTCACACAGGCCTTAACGCCTCTGAGCTGCTGTCCTTTATCTGAGAGACTCAGTCTGATTTATGGCAGAGCTAAATATGAGCATTATGAAGCCAGGCACAAAGAAAAGGACAGGCACACAAACCTGTCGTGACATACTTTTAACTTTTTCTCATATGCTGAAGAGCTTTACTTTACATATTTAATGCCAAAGATATCATCAGAGATACAGATTTTTAAGCAGTCACACACAACTGGAATATAAATATGACATAATGAATTTGAGTGGTGCAAAAAGGCATTTTAACATTACGCCCTATGTGTACAGATATGACTCCACAGAGGTAGTCTGCAGTGCAGGCATTGTCAGGTATCTGGGGAAAATGATACAATAAAAAAAAGAAAGAGACACTGAAAAATCCCTATTAGTTCTAAATTGCACTTGAGGTTGTGCTTTATTTACACCCAACTTACTTATTTAAATTCATAACTGTGTTATATTTAAGTTCCATTAAACTGCCAGTCAAATCCAGATTAAATTTTTGATAATGACTTTTGTCTGTGGACTCAGGGAAAAGGATGGCGTCGAGCTGACGAGGGAAGAAGCCTTCAAATACCGCTTCAAGAAGGACGGCCGGAAGCACATACTGATCATCAACGAGGTCACGAAGGAGGACTGCGGCCATTACACGGCAAAGACTAATGGCGGAGAATCCATGGCTGAGCTTTTAGTGCAAGGTAGGGGCTAGCCTAGCCTAGGGCCCCGTGGTAATCAGCAACCTCACACGACCCAACACTAGACTCAATTTCCACAACTTTCATAAGCATATCTGCAACAAGCATATAGCTAGCCACTGCAGAACCTCAGTCACTAGTTTAGCCTTAAATGTATTGACCTATTTTCCCAGTACATTTGTTCATTGAAGTATTCTTTTGTGCATTACACAATTTTTCTGGAATTCATCGTAATTGCATTGAAGGGGTCAGGGTAGAAGTTTGTCATTAATTCTCTCTGGAAAATGCACTTTGTGAAGTGATGTGTGATAGATTCTTTGGAAACTATTGAATTGACTGCATAGAGCTGTAGGTCTTTGAGGTGATGGACAAAATGAATAAGGAAGATTAAAAGATGTTTTAAGGAGTTAAAGAGCCAACAGCTGTAAAATGCGAATAGCTAGACATTTCTGAGTCCTCATATTATTCTTCTCAAAGTGGGGAAGACTAAGTAGCATTGGATTAGACTAAGATAGTCTCATATCTACAGAATAGTTGAGTTTTTAATCTAAAAGAATCGGCATGTAAAAATTAGACATGCAACATGAAGATCTCATATTGTGTTGTTAAAAAAAAGCAACACATTTCAGACCTGTTGTCACAGACCTTCTTCTTGCACTACTCATGACTGCACACAGTGAGCACGTGAAGTCAATATTTTTGTAACATGGCAAGATGAATACAGGGCAAAGTTGCTTGAATGAAACTTCCTACCTTCTGTGAAACAGACAGTTTGTGAAAGTTCAGTTGAAACTCATAATTTCCATAGACATGACAATCCAAAGCACCGGAATTACTTGCAACATGTTTCTCTTTTTCATTACCACTTTCATGCTCATCCATTACATACACATGATTACAGTCATTTAGCAGACGCTCTTATCCAGAGTGACTTTCAAACCAGGAGAACATCCTCCACCCAATCTCATACCGCTCTTTTGTAATTACTGTTTTGAATGCATTGTTCAAATACCGGAAAGTAAAGACTTTGCCGGGTCTTCTATTATCAAAAGTCATACAAGAATGTAAAGGAGCCATGCCATATACATTTTTAGTTACAATGCAATGGGCATGTAAACCTAAGAGTCACAAGAGGCTATTCAGTACCTGGGTCCAACCATGGATTTAAAAGATAAATGATTCCAATTATTGAGAAAATCCGAAAACATATTGAGATGTACTACTGTATGTAGCTAAATACACGTAGGTTAACTTACCTTTTGTAAGCATGCAAAAATATCAACAGTAAATGTGTCTGTTTGTGACCCATTGGAGGGAGGGTCCTCGGGTCAGTAAGTACTTTTGACCTGCATTGTGTGCGACCTGCCCTACTCCAGCAGAACCATATTCTGTTACACAACAGCTTACTGTCATTGCATCAAGGTTACATCGCAAACAAAGCCAAAGGCCGGCTATAGTTAGAAGACATGGCTATTATATTCCCGAGAGAGAGAGTGGACTTGGCTGTTATACCTGTATTTCACTGCCACCTGCCCCCATTTTTTCCAAGGGACTTTACATCCTAAACCAGCTGTGCATTTAGTGTAATATGTCATAAAAAATGTATCTCTTTATCATACTATATACAGCATAACACTGCTGCAGCACGCCGTTTGTAACTCTCATAACAAATACTTGTATGTAACCTGATCTAATATCTTACACGCAGCCTAAATAAATGTATCTAGGCCATCGATCAAAAGGAAACCTGTCAAGAATAACAAGCTGCTCTGAAATGTAAAAGTGCTGCCAGACCGCACAGAGGATCGAGCTCCCAGCATGCTTCACCCACGGTTACCCCCCTCCCTGGCCTCAGTCCATTTTATCACCCACTTTTAGGCTCTTTTTCCTGGAGGGAGGTGGGGCAGTTACATGATAATGGTCTTTTAACATTGCTAGCGCTGCAGCAAAATAGGTTTGCCGGGGATTACTGAATTTATTTTGCATAACACTATTTTAATGCATTTTCTCATTAGAAGATATCCCTATATAGATTAATGGAAGGTTATTAATCACACGTGTTACCCTTACATGTGGTTCCTATTTATATATTTAGCTCTATTATGCGTTTCCATGCTAACCCTACTGGCACTTGAGACTTTTACCCTCACTAGCACTTTTAACACCCTTGTCCCACAAGAAATGCACTTTGTGTTGAAAGTCGCTCTGGATAAGAGCTTCTGCTAAATACCTATCATGTAATTTAATGTAATGTCTTTCAACATACAGGGTTAGACAAAATACTGGAATTGCTAAATGAAAAAGGTCTCCTAGTTTGAAGCAACTAAACTATAATTAAAAGGGGTCTCTACATGTTACATATTATAGTCAGTACTGATTACCAATATGTTCCTCCTATAACAGACATTTTAAAATCAACACAAAACACTTTAAGGACCATATGTTAAGCTTATCGCATGATGTGTGGTTCACTATACTATGTGTACACTATGAACGCTACACTTTGCAGGCTACTGTACTTGACTAATACAGAAAGGAGGTGTGAGATTTACAGAGCAGGCCCATGGCTGCCGTTTCCCTCTGAACGACAGAAAAGGAGCTGGAAGTGTACCAGAGTATCGCAGACCTGACGGTCAAGGCCAAGGAGGAGGCCGTGTTTAAGTGCGAGGTCTCAGATGAAAACGTGAAGGGCACTTGGTACAAAAACGGAGTGGAGGTCAAGGCCGACGCCCGGACTCACATCACGCACATTGGCAGGTAAGAGAGGCTATGCGCATGAGTGTAAAACCTCATTCACAGGTAAGAGGAATGTGTGTGCGTGCATTTCGACACTGGCACACAGCCCTGTATATGCTAAGAAACTGGTAAATTATGTTTAAAAAATTGCAACACAGAAATGTTATCCCCATTCACCTCTGTCCTAAATGACTAATGGTAAAACACTTCTGAGTAACGAGATGGTTACTGCAACGATGACAGTAAGGGTTGTCTTCCCATTTGCCCTTTCCATTGGAGTATCCTCTGGCCCTAGGTGGGTTTTGCTTTGGCCGCCATTAACTCAATTTCATGAAAAAGTTATCAGTATCACACTCTACAGGGAGCTCAGTTGTCACTTTAAATTATTAACACTGAATGAACATTAACTTGACAAGCACTTTCTCTCAGTCAAGGTCAAAGACAAAGTGGATTCAGTGCCACGGATTCCACTGTTCACAACCAATTACTGTCTGTGTGGATGCTTAGGTGTGAAATCACTAGGCCAATCACTAGACAGGCTTAGTCATGCAGTGGGACCAGACTGCAGACCCTCAGTGCTTTCATAGGACCTCTGCCCTAGTGGAAAAACATTGTTATTGTGTCGGTCTCTTTGATAGATTCAGTGAGACATTGACAGGCTGATATGGGCAAATGGCAGGACAGTCTGGTGTGTGTTTGTGTATTAACTCAACCAATATTGCCATTTTACCCTGCAGTAAAATGTTCACTGGAAACTGTTCTTTCACAAGAGTAAAGACAACACACAAAGAAACAGAAAAAAAAAAAAAAAAAACTACAAGTAATTATGAGGAGTTATGATTACATTATTAACCTCCCAAACTACCGCTTTAACTCAAAATAAAACAAATTTAAGAACATACAAATAACATTAAATTTCTAACATATCTGATATATGGATGTATCTGACTATAAAAAAGACATCTTAACAACTGGTCCTTGCCAAGTATACTCATTGTGGACCACTACAAACAAACTAATTACCTGACCTAATCCGAAGAAATACCCAAAAAAAAAAAAAACAGAAGCGTTAAAAGAGACAGTTAAAACACTTGTGGCTAAGCCAACAGTTCTTGTGATTTCTTGTGTCATGGTACTTGCATTGGGTTTAAGTTTACAAATTTTAACAAGGAAATCCAGCAATATACTCGTAATCTCCCTGCCTTGGTTCTCTCAGCTGACCCAGGTATTGCAATTGTGAAGGTGGATGGATTACTCAGGCATTTATTCTGGAATTCTGCGATACAATCTCACTGAGAACCAATGAATATTAAAAAGATATATTACATGTACATAACTGTTTAAATGTATAAATATTTAATCATATTTAATACAATGAAAATATGATACAAAAATATCAGCATTACTATTACTGATTTTTTAAATGTAACAATAATCTAATCTACATAACTAAACAGCTAGATTATAGATATATTTGGCCTAATATAAGCACAGTCATCCTAATGTATGTGTGGTTAACATCCCGTATTCTGACTATCCATGCACTTCTTATATAATGAAAACAGCCACATTCCAATCCATGCTAGCTAATTAGCTAATTAGCCAAACAATTCACAAAAAAAGTTGCATAAACACAGTACTGACACAGCATACAACATGCCTGTAATTTCAGGACACAACCATGCGGACAAATAATCAATGTACTTTCTGACTTGCTCGCATTAGCTTAAAATAAAGAAAATAAAAAACATTTATTAGCACGCTAGTCAAGCACATCTCCATTTCCTAACTAGCAGCTCGCTAGTCTTATACATGTGCTCTTGCTAGCTTGCTTGTTACCGCGAATGCTGAACGTCATTTAGTAATTGACAAATTACACTTATAAAATAATGCTTCGTCTATTTCAATTACACATTTGTTACTATAAGAAGTACTACATCGGAAATGTCATTGAAACATTGGAAAAACAACTCATACTTTTTAAATACATTGTTAGAATCGAACAGACAGCAGGCTACTTACCAACAGCATATGCACGTTATCCTCAATCGTTGAGATTCATCAAAATAAAAGTCTTGTCCCAATGTAAGCAGAAACTTAACATTTAAACCAGTATTTATTTACAAATGATTTACAATGAGCAGATATTTATTTCAATACTTATGGAGTATATTTTTACTATCCACAATTTTTAGACAGCACTATGTTAGAAGTATTTGATTGCCTGTCCTCCACCTCTTAAAGTGCCTCACATGTCTTATCAGTGTCAAATCAGCTATGATGGTTTTGTCTGCTTTATGTACTGTCTGAAATATATGTAGCATTTCTGTTCAGATATTACAAACAAAACTAGCTTATGAACAAGGCATCCAAGTACTCATACAATCCATACCATATATATAGCTTGTTGATGATCCCGTTCCAGGATCCACAAGCTGGCCATCGATGATGTCAGACCTGAAGATGAGGGAGACTATACATTTGTTCCGGAGGGATATGCTTTTAACCTCTCTGCTAAACTCAACTTTCTTGGTATTTATGAATTCAAATATTACAGTTTTTTAATGATTGTGGATCAGATCACAATGACTATGCAGAAACTACAGATAAACTGCAAAATCTATACGTTCTAACGTATGTCGGCTTCAGTTGTGACAATCATACGTTTTCATTTATCTATTTACAGAGGTCAAGATTGACTATGTTCCTCGGCAAGGTACGTTTTACCTCTGTTTTTGTATATCTGTTGAGGAATATATTTTACCTGTACGATATAGTTTCAATGTATTGAAATAATTTAAATAATAACTCTTGCTGTATAATTCCAGTCGTGACATAGTCATTCCTCACCAGACGTACACCAGTGTAGATGTAAAAATAAACCATTCCTTTGTTATGGTGAATGAATGATAAATAGCATATCTTATCTTTGTTTACCTTGGAAGATCCACCCAAAATCCATCTGGACTGCGCCGGCCACACGGCCGACTCCACCATCGTGGTGGTGGCAGGAAACAAGCTGCGATTGGATGTGCCCATAACTGGAGACCCCGCCCCCACCGTGGTCTGGACCAAGTCTGAGAAGGTGGGCCATTTTTGTTTGTATTCGTATGCAAAACTCAGCACACTGGATCCGATCCAGTGCTTGTTTAGACCGTAATATCTGGGCCAATCAGAGGAGCTCATCCCGACTGTCTGGTGAGAAACGTTTCTCAGCTGTTATGTCTCTGTCAGCGTCACGTCTGGACTATCTGGAAAGGCTTGATTCTCTGTTACACATAAAATCTAGGCTTGTAGGGTGTTAACACATCTTCATAGTTATGACATGTGAACTGAGGACAAGTGAAAACCATAGCAAAATATGAATGCTATTTTGCACTAGTTCTGAGTGAAACCATTCTAATTGCTATAGGGAATTTTCTAATGACTTTGACGTCACTGAGAATATTCAATTATGCTTGTATTCACATGGAATAGTAATGATGACATCAGCAAGGAACATTGAAAAAGTTGATATCAGCAAGATTCTTGTCTCATACAAAACTATATGAATGTCAGCTGACCAAGACCAGACTTGAGAGACAAGACAAGACAAGAGCTCTGTTATAGATTGGGTTGAGGTAATAAAGAGGTCAGTCCAGCATTATAAAAAAATAATTCTATGTGAAAAATCTCACTATCAGTTTCATGCAGAAAAAATATAACTGATAAGAGAATCAAGTCTGTGTAACAATTAAGAAGGTAAGGACTTTCTGTTTACTCTTCTGCTCATTGATGACTGCAGAAATGTTTCAGTCTGCAAACTAAAAAGCGTATATTTCCAAATCCCGTAAAAGCAATTGTAGTTGTTCCGCATTATATGTCATTGCCATTTGTTTAATCTTGATTCTGCATCTTCAACGGTTGTTTGCAAAGGTAATAGGAGTAATCTTTGGAGTACACCACACAGAAAAGATTAGGAAGAATTCTGAAGGGGTGTTTACTCTCTCCTTTGCTGCTATCCACAAAAACAGTTGGAGAACAAAATTATACCACTGTGCCATTGCAGACTGTGGATTGCAGCTCATAAATGCTTCACTTTCCGAATTCATCTTTCTTTTCTGTTGGGTGTTACAAAACAAACAAAATCATTTAATGCTTGCTTATATTTTATATTCAAAGCTAGGCCCAACTGTGTGATCGCATTAAATTAAGGTTTATTAACCATTGTGTCTCTCAGTCACGGACACGTGGAAGACCATAAAGAACGCAATGGAGAATGACTGTGGAGTTTGTACGGTTTGTAACGGGAATGAGGAAAAGAGCGCAAAGAAGGGTGCCGCTCACCTCCCTTCTTCCCGCCCAATACGCTGCTGCTTCACAAATCTGCTTTGCTCACGTAGGGTTTATCTAGAAAGCCGAGGAACGACCAGTCCACGGACGCCGAATTCATGGCCGATTTGATGAAAGATGGGGAAGTAAGTTTTTTACGATAAAGCTGAAGTAGGTTTTGCATGCTTTGTGTTATATGTTGTTTGTAGCCTACTTCAGGATTGGCAGTGGGCATGGAAATAAGGTAATGATGTTTAAAGTGTGTGAAAATGTGATGATAAAATGTATGAAAGACACACATTTAATATCAATACCCACAGCCTGAGACAGAAACACGACCTCAAATAAACCTGTTAACATACAGTACATCAGATTTACAGTTAAACAGGTACGTACTTATTGAATATTACAAGTAGAGAGAAATAAGAGTAAGGTATATTTATTACTTCCTTATATTATAAAAACACAAATTTACTACAAAACCTATTAGCATATATTTTATGATTTTCAGCACATGGCTGATTAGTCAAGTTGTTTTCATGTCACAGTGGTTTGTGAATATGATTTCTTATCAAATGGTAAAAGTTTAACAACTGCCTAAGTGTTTCGTCCATGGAAGGCCAACTGGTAATATTGGTTAATTTTTTTTTTTGGCAGCATGGTGGACAATGTAGTTGTGAAGCTGGAGAACTATAGCAAGCAGTTTTTAAAATTCCTGCAAGATTAATATGAAATGTATATTTTTCAGATATATCCAGCTTTCATGGATTAAGGTATTTTCCACTGTAAATTTCAGGATTGTAGAATCATGGAAACATTGCTGTGATGAGTTTCAAATAAGCCATTACAGTGGCCTCGTGAAAGGCAAATTTACCCTGTTATGCTCAGTCTTATTGATCATGTGATCAATGTACTGTTTTATCCTGCATCTTACATGGCAGGTGACCTCCCAGGGTAGGTTACCGTTTTCAACCCTGCTTCTCACGGGTCGGTTAATCACGGTGATTCTACCCTGCATCATACATGGCAAGTGACTACGGCAGAGTTCTAACCCATTGTCTAATGGGACAGGTGATAACTAACGCAGACGGCAGGGTCCACGTGGAGAGCACAAAGGGCCACTGCATCTTCACCATTGAGGGGGCGGAGCGGCAGGACGAGGGCGTGTACTCTGTCATAGTCCGCAATCCGGCGGGAGAGGACACTGCAGACATCAACGTCAAAGTAGTAGGTGAGTTTGCCCAGACTCTCACACACAGCACTGCAGCATAGGAGGGTAAACACTCAGACTTACATTGCATGACCTCAAGCTTTGTACACAAAATCCACATCACACGCAGAGAAAACCATAAAAGAACAGAGCAGTCAATAGTAACTCCTCTGGGTACTTGAGCACATGCAACTGCAATTTAGCTGCAAAGCAAATCTCAGAAAAGAAAATGTAACACTGCTGGTGTCAAAATTAATACAATTTGGGTATACATTTGGGAATCACCAAAAAAGTGTCAGAATAACACTTTTGACAGTGTTAACACCCAAATTTAACTCCTGGTGTGGTGTCATGGTTTCCAAAATTTAGCGCGAATACACTTTCCCCACAACACCAAAAAATAATGCGGATTTGCTGGTTGGTTGACTAAGTAAAAAGAAATGACGAATGGCTAGACATTCTGTGAACATCACACATAACAGTGTTTACCCTCCCGAAATGACAAAAGGGGATGAAAGATGGAATAAATATAGTGACAACTCTGTGTGCAAATTTGAAAAAATATGTCTGAAAAATTCATAATGATCTGTACTCTCAGTGTGGCACTTCATCCAACCAATGGTTGACAGTTTAACAGATTAACTTATCCACAGTAGGAACAAGCTAGCTACTTCAGAAAATAAGATATGGTGATTGCTTTTACACAAGCAAGTTCAGTAGCAAGTACATTCGTCAATGGAATGAAGTTCTCTCAGCCTGTGTCACGGCACATCACAAATCTGTCATCCAATCAACGAAGACTATTAATGGTGAATGTGGATTTGAAACAATAATGCAAAACACAGCTCTAAGACATGAATCTTCACAAGCAAAACAGCAGATCGATTACTCACCTGGTTTGCAATGGCTTGGATTCACACCAGATTTTATTCGGAGTCTACATCAAATGCAAGCTTAACCTTTTTCTTCAGAAATGGTTTGCTTTTAATTGCAAAGACTTGCTTGTAATTGCATCTCATCGTTATGCAGAAATGTTGGAGGATCTGGTCAGCAAAAAAGCTTGTCTCTGTCAAGTAAGGTGATGTTTTATTTGAAAGCCAGGAATCACTAAGCTGTGGTACCGTGCCGTGTCTAACCATTACCATTACCCTGACATGGAGCATTCGGTCCTTTCCTTTCAGAGAGACATTTAGAAACGACTACACTGCAGACTTCAAACAGTCATGCTAGAGGACACTTTGACCCAGTGCTGCTTATTGTAAAATTTTACTGCCTCCTTGACTCTACACATATGCCATCCTTTCTTTTATGGAGCACCACATGATTTGAGTTTATGATGTACACATTCTCCAGCCACCAGACCTATGGCCTTTAAGATTACTCATGCAATTTCAGTGACATGATTTGTGATTGGAGCAAATGAACTACCTCAACCAATAACTTCTTTCGTCTCTTTGCACCAGCAAAACAGTTTTGAACGTACTAAATATTTTCAACACAATCACAATGACATTTAAACATATATATTATATATAATATAGATTCAATAAAACAGAATTTAACTGATGTGCAGAATTGTAAGGCAAGTGTTATGTGCTGTACTTGTACTGAAGATATTCCATTCATAACAAAATCTTAAACACTGGGTGAATCACAGAATGACTCTTCAGTCATAGAATAAATCTCGGCATAGTGGCATGTCTGTATTATGCCTAAATAATTTCCGCCTGTGTGCTACTTATGTCATTGTGTTTGCCTCTTCCCCAGATGTACCTGATCCTCCCCAAGCGCCTAAAATCCTCAGCGTCGGAGAGGATTCCTGTGTCGTCACATGGGAGCCTCCACTATTTGATGGCGGCCAACCAGTCCTGGGTCAGTGTGCAGCACGCGCATGTTAAATTATGAATTATTGTAGAATCTGCTAGCATGGATTTCATGCATACATTTTTATGGCTATGTAATGGTACAATGAAGAAGTATGGGATCACACATACAGAATGAAATGATAGAAACACCAAGTACATTAGCAATAAGTGTTGTTACCCTTTATCAATGGAAGATCTAAGGCTGCTAATTAGTAGGTTTTAGCAACTGTCTTGTTAAGTGCGTCCATGTTGGTGACCTTTGACCTGGAACTGCAATTTCTAAGTCCTGATCCTCACACCTGATATTTCTTAAATGGCCTATGTCACCATTTTTGGGCATGAACTGTTTCGCAAATCTGATGTCTTGTCTAAGAGACTCAGCTGTTATAGTGTTGATATACAACTCGCAATGTAAACATATGAAAAATTATTGCTTACATTAATATTAAACACAAGTGTAGAGTTTATTTTTATTGTGATTTGCTTGCTTTAAAATGTTATTTATCATTTGGTGTAGAGTACATGCTGAGTGAGTAAAATCACATTCTCATGGGTTCTTCATTCATCCTGTTTGCATGTAAAATTATGTTCTTCTGTCAAATATATACAATAATGTGACACTCTTGTAGAATTGTTGTAATGTAATTAAATGTATTTAATAATAGTGCATATTATTACAGTAAAACCAGTATTCTGAGGGTTACATTAGGCAGTAGGACTCAGTTGTGCTGGATTTTTTTTCTATCAGGCTATGTTCTGGAGAGGAAGAAGAAGAAGAGCTATCGGTGGATGAGGCTGAACTTTGACCCATATCCGGAATTGACTTATGAGGCCAAAAGGATGATCGAGGGTGTGGCCTATGAGATGAGGGTGTATGCCGTGAACACCATCGGCATGTCCCGCCACAGTCCCGCCTCCCAACCCTTCGTGCCGATTGGTGAGTTCCTCTGCAGCTGACCGCCCCTCATTCAGCCTAACGTGGATTTTTGTAGTCTGTGTGCTACCTGAAAAATAAAAATAAAAATTGGGTAAACATAAAGATTTATGCTACTAACATTAATATTAAATAGTGACCATGATTACATCTTTATCAGACATACAATCAGTTACAACACCCTGCTGTAATGCTGAAATGTTTTTTTTTTTATTTTTAAGTATATCTTTAGAAATCCATTTTGAAATACTCGTAATTAAATGCTTAAGTCAAAAATATTATTTATTTAGTTTGTGAACATTCTCAAATGAACTTCTCAAAAATAACACAGTAACACAGACAAAACAGCTTTGAATTGTCATGACATGGTTCCTTTTTTGGTCTTTTTATTTTTACATTCAAGTGATGAATTTGCATCTGCTCTACCTTTGATCCTTCACCCACTTAAGGTTTTGAAATGTGACTCTTTGCACCTGCAACCGGCATTGCAGCAAGTCTCTGTCATTCCAGATATCTGCCTGCATTGTGCAGGATTCTTTAGATGTACTGTGTACGTAGCAGTAAACCATGAGGTGACTTCAGAAGTAACAAGCTATGGAGAGTCCACGCTAGGAGGGGGGGGGGGGTCTTATGGTCGGGTTTCCTCTTTCTGTTCCCTCCCTCCCTCCGTCGTTCCAGGCCCAATGGGCGAAGAGGTGCGGATACTGAAGCATCCAAACAAGCTGCCCTCTAATCTAGAAGCCCCTAGTGTCACACAGACAGCTGATTAGGAAACTATCCCTAGAATTTCTCTCTATATATAATCGCATATTAGCGCACAGAAAGGCTTGGACCAGCTGCACCGTGGGACAGGACAGTGGCTACCGTTGGGCTGCAGGAGGATACCGCCACGACTGCCACTGGCTTTATCGCTACCGCTGCTGACAGACGGACGGAAAGACAGGCAGAACCTGGGGATCACAGAGGCTGAGCGACACAAGTTAAAGTGGGATAGAAGCCAGCGAAACCTGTTTCAACCCGCGACCCACGAAGACTGACAACAGCACAAGGATGACCAAGCCCAAGCTTCCGAAAACCGCCGAGAAGAAGCCAGTGGCCAGCGAGGAGCCAGCGGAGCAGTCAGAGCCGGGGCCCAATGCAACACAGGGGCCTGACCCCGAGGGGTCCGTGGGGGACGCCCCACCCCTCCCATCAGAGGAACCACCTGCTCAGGAGGGGGTCACGCCTAGCCCTGAGCAAGCTGCGGCCCCTCCCGAAGGAGCTGCGCCCTCTGCCACGGAGGAGGCACCCCTGGTGGCTGAAGCTGTGCCCCCTCCTGAAGATGCTGCACCCCCTGCAACCGAAGCTGCGCCCCCTTCCACAGATGCTGCACCCCCTGCAACCGAAGGTGCGCCCCCTTCTGAAGATGCTGCACCCCCCACAACCGAAGCTGAACCCCCTTCCGAAGATGCTGCGCCCCCTTCTGAGGATGCTGCACCTCCCGCAACTGAAGAGGGGGTCTCTACTACCTCGGAGGAACCCCTTGCCATTTCTGGAGAGGCCCCCGTTCCTGCAGAGCCCGCCCTGGCCCCCATCCCCGAGCCGCCACCAGAACCAGAGCCAATAGGCAGTAGGCTTCTCTTTATGTGCTTGTGTGTTCTAGGGCAAATCTCTCTGTTATCAGAGGACAATATCTTCATGCATGGCCTCTACCCACCTATATGGGTACATTAACACCAGTCAGTGCAAGTGTCAGTCAAAAACATTCCAAAGATGCCAAAATAATCTGCCATTAGAGTATAAAGTATATTCTTATATATTCAGATTTATTGTTTGCGTTTGTATTGCTTTCTTTTCTGTCAGCACAAATGCTGCTCGTTGCCTTTTGCAGTTACAGTGTGGATTTCCATAAGTAGCTGTTTTCTCGCTATCACAGTCAGAGGGATGACCTTAGCCTCTGCGCAAAGGAATAGCTTGTGCTGAGCATCATGAAATAGTGTCTAGAGTTTTTACATGCATCCATTTGAATGCAATTTCATTCCTAGAGACATTTCCACATTCCAATGATGTACAGTTGGTTTTCTTTTTTATTCTCTTAGACAAAACCTATTCAGATGTAGTACTTGACTATTTACTTTTACCATCCACGTGTAGGGTGGTTTATATGTAGGTCGACTTGCTGCATTGTGCTCTTAGTTATAGTTTCGTTGCTCTTGTCACTCACTAAGCCCTGCCATTTAGACAAGCTTGATAACATCTTATTCAGACAATCGTTGATAGCCTAAAAAAATTATACAGTTTAAGGAAACAACAATACTGCAAAGTTTAAACCGTGCTTATCTTTGTGCTTTACTGTTCGTTGTCGTCCTTTCCTCAATATAAATATCATGTTTCCATCTACATTGGTATCAATGAGTTGCCAGTTACCTGTGGCTACAATAATCATCTATTCCTTTAAGATGCAAGTGCATGTTGTTGACTGAGGGAACAATGGATAGTGACAAAACATACATATAATAATAATACATAATAAACAAAAGTACATTTCCTGTTAAAGGTCTCTAAAAGTAAAAGATTTCAAATTAAGCTGGGATTTTTATAGCCATGAACCTTGGATTGGATTGCACTGGCAAACGTACAGGCTTGTTTTTAGCTTATCAGTACCTGAATTGTTTTTAACTCCTCTGGGATGAAAATGTCCTCCTCCTTTTACTTTAGAGGACTTGACTCACCAAGGGCAATATGCCCATCAAAATACCGTCCTCTAAATAAGTGACACGGTGACAGGGAGTGTGGATGAAACCCGGTGCTTGAGAGGGACTGGTGTGGGATTTGTGTCCTCATGTGTTTTAGCGTAGCCTCCATGCTACACATGATGGGTCAGTCGCTAGACCCAAATGCTGTTACAGACCAACGGTTTGACAGGAGGACCTTCGAGGGTGCCTTCTTCTCCTACAACCTCTTCCACATCAAATTCTAAACCTTCTTCCTCTGTCTAACTCACACTACGGTTCTTCGACAGCTTTATGTATGGGAGGCCAAACGTTCACAGGCTTACACCCTCAGTCTCTTTTCAGATGTGTCAATGACTGCTTTTAATTCATTGAAAAACAGGGAATAGTCCTTATTCATACATGTGCTTATTTGTGATTTCTATTTAACTGTGCAAGTGTCTGTTGATCCAAACCACTCACATCTTTTGAGAATTGTTTTAGCTATTGTTTCACTCAAAAACAAAAGGATGATTGTGACCTAAACAAAACACATAAAGTGCGAAAAGTTGGGGAAAGGCAGAAGTTTGTTTTAAATAAAATTGTATGGTCTCAAAGAGACAGTTTATTGATTCCAACTTTTGTGATGTTTTTGCCCAAATTGTTCATTGTACTGCGCTGGCTAAAATATGCTATCTCCCCTCTGTTATTGGACTCTTCTCTCTGTTATCATACTAACCAAAATCCTGTTTCTCCACTATATCATTGAAATCCCCACTCTGTTATCATATTGACCAACATCCTGTCTCCCTATTCTGTTATCATGCTGACCAACATCCTGGCTCCCACCACAACTTCCAGCTCCTACCAGCGAGCCCATTGGCCTGACTGTTGATGACATCAGCGACACCACCATCTCGCTGAAGTGGAGGGCCCCAGACCGCATGGGCTCTGTTCCCTTTGATGGCTATGGAGTCGAGTACTGCAAGGAAGGCTGTGAGTCTCTCCACTCATTCTTATTTTGTTCATGATTATTCTTATCACTGATACCCTTGGCCAAAGCATACTTCATGTTGCTATTGTTGTGATGGCCAAGGCCAATGATATTCTCGCTTGCCCTTGGAGAGCTTCAAGGTAGCCTTAAACTTAGCATCCAATTCATTACATTACATTATAGTATAGTCATTTAGCTGACGCTATTATTCAAAGCGACTTTCAGTTGATTAGGCTAACCAATCCCCCCTGGGAGCAGTGTGGGGGTTAAGGGCCGTGCTCAAGGGCCCAACAGCAATGGTGTTCTTGCTGTGGCTGGACTGGGACTTGGCTCACCAACCTCAGGGGTTCCAGTCATGTACCTTAACCACTTGACTACAGGCTTCCCCCAATTCATATCCCAGAAACCATGTGTAGTGAGTTAACTATGTAATCAGCTGTTTTAATTGATCAATTAGGTGTTGTAATCAATCATCTTCTAAAGGCAAGAGTGAGGACAGCTGGCTTAGAGAGTAATGCTGTGTCCCAAAAGTACACTATGCCCTATTTCTAACAGTTTTTTGAGTGCGTAGTACATAGTGTGTTTAATTACTGTCACGCACTATGCACTATGTAGTACAAGTATATGCACTAACAATGGCAGCAATCCGAAGTGTGGTTTGCATGGACACTATCGTCCCAGAATGCAACACGAAACGGGAAGGGAGGCGCCGCCTGCAACCGAAAATTTCAAACAAAATAGC
This sequence comes from Albula glossodonta, assembly GCA_019788955.1. Lineage (NCBI taxonomy): Eukaryota > Metazoa > Chordata > Actinopteri > Albuliformes > Albulidae > Albula > Albula glossodonta. Next base: position 26,059,332 of record JAFBMS010000005.1, read on the forward strand.
GGATGCAGAGGCATCACCATCGACACTGGTGACGTGTTTCCAGATAGTAAAATACTATCAAGTTCACTCTCGTACACTACCTTGTGACAACATGCACTTTCTAGAATAGTACACAGTGTATACACAATAGCGTGGAGTACGTAGTGTGCTTTTGGGACACGGGGTAAAGGTCAGGGCAGGACAATGGGATTGCTACAGTTCAGCTTCATTGGAGGGGAGAGATTAGGCAGCAAATTTGAGAAGGCCAGTTTGGAACATAGCCAGGACCCTGGGGTTTATCACTCAGTGCAGTATGATGACTATCACAGCACAGCAATCAAACAGGACCTTACTCTCACATTTCATGCACCTTAGCTACAAAAAGAAAAAAAGTGGATTTTCATATGCAACAGCAGTGTGAGGGTTTAAGCTCTCCTATACAAGTAATGACCTTGCTACATTTACTGTGCACTCTTAGAATAAAACGTTATTTAAAGGTTCTTCATTTGTCCTGCTGGGAGAGCTTGTAAAGGTTCTTCATAGGATGATATCCTTGAGGTTCTTTATATAACCCTCAGAATAAGGTTCTACAGTGAACCCTTCTGCAATATCCATACCAAAGAAAGACCATTAAGGGTTCCCCCAGCAGAGCAAACGAGGGAAACCCGTAAGAAACCTTTTTTTTTCTAAGAGTGTAGCCTCCAGACAACTTAAAGATATAGGAATTTTGATTGTCTAGTTATTGCTAGCATTTAAGATGGCATCGGCAGGAAACTTTAACACGCCTAAGACCTCAACTGTTACTGAAATTATGAATGTTGTCGATTCCCTGGGTGACATATTGTCTGATTCATTGTGCCAATTGTTGAATGTTGTAGGCCTTGAGCATGCATGGTGAAAACATTTATAACTGCTTTAAGAACCGCTTCTCTGCTTAGTGAGATAATATATAGTACAATATGGCATATGATTGCAAAATACAGTGTTATTCCTATCAACTCTGTCTGCTTATTATATGTGACTTGAGTGGTTACATATCTTTCAGTTATGTATGTGGTCTTTGCATATTTACTCAGGTAGATGTAAGGTACATTCAGTCAGGCAAATGTATGTGTAGTCTCTTATGTTTAGGTATTGTGACTATTTTGTTGCGGCTCATTCTAGGATATTTTTACACATTTTGACCAATTTCCTGGTCTCACAGCGGACGAGTGGATCCCAGCTTTCGAGGGGCTGACAGAGCGGAACTCTGTGATGATCCGTGACCTCCCGACGGGGGAGAAAATGCAATTCCGCGTGCGTGCGTACAACATGGCAGGCCCCAGCGCCCCAGCTACCCTGTCTCAAGCCGTCACAATCCGAGAGATCATGCGTGAGTCCACCGGCAGTGCAACCAACGCGGCTAACACCAGTTACACACTTACACACCTGCTCTGCCTTTTATATATAACACTTACTGTGGTCCATGGGCCTCTGGGTGGCACACAGGGAAAGGAGCCCTGAGATTGGGTGTTTGAGTCCCAGCCAAACCAATGCCGTCTGTGGCCAGAGTTCTACATTGACAAGGCAACACATGGCGGTGTATGACATAATTATTATAAGGCAGTGTTATTTATACACCAAGAAATGCCTCACCCAGGGATTTCCCACATTGTCATCACACAATTTTCATTTTGAGTGATTAAAATAACTAAAATGTCACATGGACAGCAAGAAAATTAAGAAGTTTCTACATTTTCTTCATTCCTCCCACTTATTCCTCCCACTGGTTTTGTTTTCCTGCGCACATAAAACAGGCCCGGATTTACAAGTTTTGCAAAAAACAGTTATCTTACCTGCTAATCACCATACTAATTGTCTAACTGGGCTGTAAAACTACCATTAGCTATGTGGACTATGACCATAAACCTTCAGCTGTCACTGGCGCACAGTGATGACATAATATTTCTCTTGCTGCCTTGCTATTGTATCATTGAGACATGATTGCTGTAGTTCTGATGCAAGTTAGCTTCAGGCAAGATGACACATCACATGGTATATAGAAACCATTCCCCTCTTTGTCCTTCCAGCCGTTGGTGTTCGAACGGTACAGTGGATGAAATAGTCTTCAAGATAATGTTTTTCTAAGGCTTGTACAGTGGTACCCACACTATTTCATCACTCATAGTATTTGGAAAAACTTCTCATGAACCTCTTAATATATCTCCTAGCCATGCATGTTTGCTTAAAAGGGATTTTCACTCATAACAATGTCCATGCCACACAGACCTCTAGAATGGTCTGGCAATGGTTGAAAAGGCATACAAACATGATTTTATTACAGTTAATGATTTTTGGTTGCACAAATCTTGGTGGACGATTGAACTGTCCTCAAGTGATGCTAAATGAAAAATGCTACTTTTTTTTAGCTAAAATAGCCCTCCCTTTAAAAACCCAGATGTAATCCACTTCCCTGTTTTTGTAAACAGTGACTTGCCCTTTGACCTTGCCCAGGTAAAATTTACCCTACATCTGCACAACAATTTTATTCATGCTGTTTTATTAAAGACAGAACTGATGAATGTAAAGCGACAGAATTTTAATTAGCTGTTTGCATTTTCTCTATTTCTCTGTTGGGTATCGCACTAGAAACAAAACATAACTGTCAAAATTCAGCAGGCTGAGAAAAGCTAAATATGTCATCTTTACAAATGTGTCATGAGTGTGTTAAATGTACTGATGATCTATTTATTATTTAACATGTACCATCCACTTAGGTATGTGGGGTACAGCGCAATGCAATGCAAACAGAAATATAATAGGCATAGCGGAAAGATAGGCATTGGCAGAGATCATTGGAAAACATATCTGCATGTCAGTATGGAGGGTGCCGTGGATAGATTGCAGTAGCTGGAGAACAACAGCAGAATGTAGGCCAGCTTGTTACTCACCATGTTTAAGTCTCCTAGCAACATTCTGTCAGGTCATTCCAGGTAACTGAAACGCAAACACACCAGACGTATGGTTCTATATTTCTTGCCTTCTTTTAACTTTTGTTGGACTGGATCATATGAGAAAAACTTATAAACACATATTTTATATCGTACATATAACTTGTGATTAGTTTGTGATTCATAATTAGAGTAGAACAAACATTACCGTAGGACTAAAACAGCATGTATAAAAATTCCATCGTTTTTGGAACAAAAAGATTTAATCAAATCTTTACTACAGTAGTTCACTACAGGAAAGGACTGAAGTACTACTGGAGATAAAATTAGACCTCACGGCTTCTGTCCTCAGTTTTAATAGCGCATGCCTTGTTTCTCAGTGAGGGGTGCAAAGGAGAACAATATGCGAGTCAAAAGTCAAGGTGATGTGCTGGACAGCTTCCAGGCAGGCCGCTGGTGCCAGTCCATCATGTAGTGGCCCACCTGTTCTGGAACGGGCGGCAGCTATGGAAGCCATTCCGCTCCCATAAAAAACCCGAGTCCCAGACAGCTGGTACGGTAGATGGGGACCATTAAGTTCACTAGGGTAACCCCCCTCAAACACACACTCTCACAAACACACACAGAGTGTGTCTATGCTACCCAGCGGTTGATTGACACGCAGGGGCTTCTCGGCAGCTCGCGGAGCAGCCACCGATATTGTCAGCGAATGTGTTTACTCAAGCTCCATAGAGCTTTCCGGATTCTACAGAAATCCCCTCTGCTCTCATCGAACGTTTAATAAGTGGTAAGTGACGCCCCCCCCCCCCCCCCAGGGTAGACAGACACACAGGGTGAGGGGGGTTAGGGTCTCCCTTTAGAGCGACCATACATTGGGGTCCGCCCCCTTTTCGTCCCCCTAAGTCATGACAGATGGGGACAAACGGGGGATAATCTGGTCCCCCCTGGGTCATCTCAGGAACTAACTGCCATTTTCTCCACTCACTCACTCATTCACTCACAGTCCCTGAGTGAGTAAGGTTAAACTGGTACACCAACACAATTAAGAATGCATATGTCAGCTGATTGCTTAATTTCACTGGACTATATTTCTTCACTGGACTATAAAAACCCCTAATTTCAAAATGTCCATGGTAAACATATTGCTTACTTTCTTCATCATCTGACATTTCCAGGAATATGTGGAGAACAGCACTTCTCAGCATAGACTTAAAAACTATCTTTATGTATACATAATATTATGAGTAACTCCACACATTATGCTGTATAGATGTTGTAGCTGAACACAAAAAATCTGGGAAAACTCTGAAGGTCAGGTGGGTACTTGAAGGAATGACCCATAATGCTGAGCAAACTGCTTACGGCGTTCCAAATTTTTGTCTCCAGAGCGCCCCAAAATCTGGATCCCGCGGAATCTGCGCCAGACTCTGGTAAAGAAGGTTGGAGAAACCATCAACATAGTGATCCCCTTCCAGGTTGGTACAGAGCACTGAGATCTGCAGTGCATCATGGGAAAACAGACTCAGAATTACACTTCTGCAAAAACATAAGAATACTGTTTCATGTAATTCCAAGCCACCAAAGCTGATGTCATTGGAGGACAGTAAATATAGTTGCAGCAACAAAATTCATGTTTACTGTAATAGTCTACAGCAAAGGTATGTAAATTCCTACATGCATAAGTTCGCTCATTGACACTCCTTCAGATGGACTGTTTCACATCCTTGTGCTATCCCTAAAAACATAAATGCCAACACTGACCTCCCAAATAATCTCTTGTTATTTAGTGTGTTACACATGCAGGGGGTCTGTACCTGCATGACTCAGTTCCTTCAGGCGTGTTCGGTGAAGGACGACAGGGAGGTTTAGCTTTCGGGCACAAACGGGCAGGAGAGCTGAACTGGGTAGTCAAGTTGGGTTTCTCAATCATATTCTTAGAGTTATAGCTCCATGCAGTGACTAAAGCAGGAAGTGGAAAAGTAAAAGAAAAACATGTGAAACACCAAAGACATACGAAACACACGCTGACACCACTGCAGGTTCTTGACCTTCATTATTCTCTGTTGATGTTTTTGTAATTGTATTTATATTTGCATATGCATATTAATTTTACTGCGATAATACAACCTGATAATATTTACATATATTTACATCTTTCCCAAACAACCTATGAAGCTCAAAACGTAGCCCATGAAACACCTCCACTGGCGACTTATACTGATTGGAAACTGAATGATATAGATATTTATGTAGGTGATACTCATATCCAGAGCAACACAGTTTACATTTCCGCTCACTGTCCATTCATATAGCTGGATATTTACCAAAGTTGCTTGGGCTTAGTACTTGCTCAAGGGTAGACTCAGTAAACTCAACTGTGTTCTGCCAGGGAATTGAAGGCCAACTCACCAGTCAGACATCTTTCCAGAGAGAAGAGTGCCCCCTACTGGCACATCAACCCCACATGTTTATACATATTTTTAAAAGTGGCCATATATCATATGGTACTTCTCATTTGATTCTGTATTCAAAATAATCGGCTCTGCGTTGTAGCAGCGTTTGTAGTTGAATGTGAATGTCACATTACTGAGTCAAACTCTTGGTCATGCTGATGTTTTAAACTAACCACGTGTTGTCTCCAAAGGATAAAGGTCAAGTACAGAGTGTTATAATTGGCTGTGACTACATGTAGCAGACAAGATATCCCATTGCAAAATAATATAGCAATTATGATTTTTTCCTTAATAAAGTAAAGAGGTCAAAGTCAGAATATGCTTGTCATTCCATAACGTGATGATCTGAAACTGGTCTACCAGGAGGATCACTCATATGGATCTCCTTTCCTTTGAGAGTGGTAGGCTACATTGCCGTTTCAAAATCCCAGTCTTTCTCACTTCCCCTTTGACTGTTGTTTTAGATTGCCGTTGCTTAGCTGCCAACTATCAAAGGGTTTCATTACCCTTTCTTTCAAAGAGTTGCAGTGGAGGCATAGAAAATACTGAGGAGGAAGCAGGCGAAACGAACCACAACCTTGTTTCAAACGCTCCAGTCTGATGTAAATCTGAATGGCTGTACTTTGTATCTTGAATAGGGAAATCCATCTGAGGAATGGTGACACCACCATTTTGATCCAGTGTAAAAGATTCTGGCCATTACATAAGCCATTACAGGGGGTCCTCGACTTACGAATGAGTTCCGTTCCAACGACTTGTCGTAAGTCGATTTTTGACGTAAGTCGGAATTTATACCTAAATTATACCTAAGTTAACACCTTAAGTCACTCACTCTGTACACACAACACATGAAGGACATATAAAATACAGTAATTAAATGAAACAGTTATAATAAAAAGAGAGAAAAATTTCTTATCTTTATTTCTGTGTTCGTATTTACGAACCAAACCGCGTAGGTCGAAACTAGGTTTTTTAAATAATTTATGGAAGTGCGTCGTAACTCGAGACCGTCGTAACCCGAGGACTCCCTGTATTTGGGTTTGTGCTTCGACATTAACCATTTGGCTTGTCTAGGCTGGGCCAAGTCCACACAATTAGATAGAAGTGAGCGTATTGCCATAAATTCTGTTTCTCTCCTCGTTCAGGGCAAACCACGCCCCAAGGTAACCTGGACCAAAGGGGGGGAGCCCCTTGATCCTAAGCACGTTAGCATCCGAAACAGCGACACGGACACCATCCTGTTCATCCGCAAGACCGACCGCAAAGATTCAGGCATGTACGAAGTGCAGGTGCAGATCGAGAATGTGGAAGACAAGGCCAGTGTCAACATTCAGATCGTGGGTAAGCCGTTGTTGGTTTATTTCATTATTATGAAGCCTTTTAATTCCATTTTAGGATAATGATCACCCACAGCAAGGCTAATTTGTATGTTTTTTGTCCGAGTGCCCTGAAAAAGCCTCCCACCTTTAGTTTGATGGTTGGAATTTATCAAAAGGTTTTAGCACGTTAGCCTGTGCTTATACCTTATTTATATTCTGTCGAATGTGTCCTCATCAGTCTCACCTCTTATCATCTAAGTTTAGTTTAAGCAAACTAGCAATTTGACTCAATTCAACTGGAAAATTGGGAGCGAATTCAGCTATAAACATGACTGAATGAAGACGTAAACATGGGGACTACTCCTTTTCCCAGATCTCCCAGGCCCGCCTCAGAACCTAAAGATCACAGACATATGGGGCTTCAACGTAGCTCTGGAGTGGAAGCCACCGGCGGACAATGGGAACTGCGATATCACTGGCTACACCATCCAGAAAGCAGACAAAAAGACTATGGTAAGTATACGCAATGCTAATTTAAAGAAGCTAAAGCTAGTCAGCAAGTTAGCATCCTATAAGCCTTAGAAATAGCACTCTTCCACTTTGGGCTTTGACAAGTGTGTTTCACATTACATTAAGACATTATGAGCTAGAAATGCTGTACAGGCTACAGTGCTGCTTTTACACTAAAGCATGAGCCCTCGTCGCCGATGTGGTTCAGTGTGGTGGAGATAATGATGGTTGGAATCAATAACACACTCGGTCTCATTACCTCCCATCAATACTCTATGGCCACTCTGCTTCACAGACCAACATTAAGAGATAACTACTGCCTTTATACTCTGCCGTGTTAACACCAAGGGGCCAATGTCGATTGAAAGGCATCCGCTCAGACCGCACTTTCCTCCATTAACTGTCCTATGGGGGCATCTCAGCTATTTCTTGGCTAACATCTGAGATATCGTCCAACTGTCCCTGGGGCTGGGAACACCATGTCACCATAATTTACCCGTGGGCATTCTGGAGTTGAGCTAAAGCAGTAAAGCCCCAAAGCACACAGCTATAATTGAATGGAGTATGTACACTATGCTGTGGGATGCGTTGTGCCTGGGGGTGGAGGAATATCTTTATCTCCCATGTGACCGTGTGGGTTGCCGGGCCTTCCCGTTCAACAATGCGCTCAAGTACGTCGGGCGGAGTAGATGGCATTCCTGCCAGGCCTCCGTGGCGTGACTCCCAGGACCATCGGCAGACTGGCACACGCTAATCCGGGCTTCCTGCCTCCAGATTTTGGCTAATTTATGACTTGTCAATATGACAATGGTCATGCGTATGACAGTTGTATAAGAGCGCGGTCTCATTCAATGCGCCATGCACTTTCATTATGCACTGAAGCCTCAAGGTTAACACCTATAATGTTGTTTTTGGTAGCGCTCAGTTATGCAGTTAATCACAACTGAAATGACAACATGTCATTTGAAGAGAACAGCTGTTAGTCTTCCAGACTTTCATTTAACCATGAAAGAAATAATGAAAGAAAGTATAATATTTACAACATGGGACTCCACAGAACGTTTTTACAAAGTGGTATATTTCATCCTCATTGTGTGAATTGTACATTAAAATCGGTAAATTATTAAAACGACACATGCAAAAACTACTTCAGTTGCTTTTGTGTTCACATCTATTTGTAGGCTCATTGCTAAATCTGTTGACATGACTAATTTCACATTGTAGCACTGGAAAGTGAAAATAATGGTGCAGTACCACTATAACTTTAGGAAGTACTCTGACCTTACATGGTGAGGGGGGAAAAAAATTAAAAACGGAACTTTATTTGTGTGTGAAAGAGCAGCAGACATTTCTGCAAGCAGCCCCAAGCAATGAAATTACTCAGGAGATAATGCATCTTGTGATGAAGGCTGGCAGTAATACTCTGGTCTCCATTTTATTATGGTTTGGCATGGTCATGAATTTCTAATCGAGTGCCCATGGAGTGAAAAGGCAATGTGAGATATGAGCGAATATAACGTGTGCTCGGGTGAGTTTTCCCTCAGGGAACCATTTATGCTACCTCTGACCCCCCCAGTGACGCACGCACGCGCACACACACACACACACACACACACATTTACAGCCTTAAATAGTCCGCCCCCCCCCCCCCCCCCACATGGCTTGGTGCCTGCCCTGTGATGGCTGGTGATAGAGAGGAGAGGAAGGCCAAGTTCAGGGTTCAAGTATTTGGCGTAGATAGCCAAGCCACTTTGTTGACAGTCACAAAATTTGCAAGGACTTTGAATGAGTGCCCTAGTATTAAAACAAAACATATCCCTGTTTTATGTAACGTACTTTAGCATCTAAAAGCAATGTCTCTGATAATCTCTTATATAAGTGTTTCAATTATACACTGGAGATATCATGTTCCAAAATACAGTAATACTTTAGCCCCTGTTTCTACCAATATGTTGAGCTGAGGAGTATTTCAAGTACACACCTGGAAAGGTATTAATCCATTACATACTTACAAATAATTCTTTACTACACTGCTGAGTCTTTACTATACTGTTCTATACTGTCAACTATACTCTCTATACTGTTACTTTTTATATTACCTAATGTCATTTTGATTTCTAGCTGAAGCCTGTTGCCTGTCTGGTATTAGTCATGATGATTATTTGACTCCACCCACAGGAGTGGTTCAATGTTTACGAGCATTACCGGCGCACTAACTGCGTGGCATCCGACCTCATCATGGGCAACGAGTACATCTTCCGCGTCTACGCCGCCAACATGGTGGGCCTGAGCCAGGACCCATGTCTGTCCAAGGATAGCGCCTACATCCAGAAGACAGGTAATGCCCCTTAGCACCACCTTACCACATACCTTAACCACCAACTGAGGTTAGCCCATTTTACAGTTCAAAACCCCTATCCATCCGACAGCCAGTCCAAAGTCCCTTATGTCCATCTACAAGCCAATTACAAGCACATATCTAGCTTGAATATATCTAGTGTCTGAATAACACCTAACCACACAATAGCAAGTCATTCTAACCTAATCACTGCAATTTCCAAGGGATATAATTGCACATTCTACAAGTCCTTCTCTGTCTTACATGAAGTCAATGGAAGAGTTGCCCAGCAAGTTACTTAGCAGGTAGTTACCCTAAACCCCTTTGCAATTTACAGGCAGTCCAAACTAACACTTATCCTCAATTTCAGTCAGTCCAGCTACCAGACAATTAGACACACATAGCTAGCTAATAGTTTATCTAGACAACACCCAACCACCCAACAGTTAGTCAGTCTAACCTAGTAATTGTACATTATAAGTTCCTAGGTCGTAATATCTCATCCCTCTCAAAAAGTTCCTTCTCTGTCTGGCATGGAGAGGTGGAAGAGTTGTAATTTACGTGCCGGTTGTGTCACAGGGATAGTTTACAAACCGCCCGTCTACAAAGAGCACAACTTCGCGGAGGCTCCCAAATTCACGCACCCCTTGGTTAGCCGCTCTGTGATCGCTGGGTACAACGCCACTCTGAGCTGCTCAGTGCGGGGCATCCCTAAGGTAAGTACGCCCTCATCACTAAGGCCTTCTCTTCTTACTGTAGAGGAAATCGTAGCCACAACTTAACATTCGTATCAAACCATAGATCGGGAGAAGCTCTTTCATGTGATATTTGTGGACGTGCCACCTATACCACACACAACCTTTTTCCAGGTGTCTAATGAGAGAACATATTCCTGATAAATTCATTAAGGCAGCAAATACCTCAGCTAGATGTGTGTTTGAATGTAAAAAATTTCGGCAAAGGAAACCATTTCTGTTGTTTTTATTTTATTTGTGTTGAACCTTTATGTGTGTGTGTTTGCTAGTACATTGCAGTCATTCTCACCCCCTTAATGTCTCTTTTTACAAATAATTTTATTGTTATCTGAATTGGGTCTCTAGAAAAGACAGCAAACTACCAATATAATTAGTCAGCTACAGAAAGAAAGAACCCATACATGTTAAACAACCTGCCTGCTAATCTGTCTAACGTTCTGTACTGTTAGTTAGTAATGATTTTCCCTTCACCAATAAAAAGAATTTGACATCCTAAACATTTGAAGGTTTTGTCTGGACTCAAATTGTCTTTTTTAAATTCACTTTGAAACACCTCAGCCCAAAGTGACCTGGTACAAAAACAAAATGGACATCTCCAACGAGGCCAAGTACAGGATGTTCAGCAAGCAGGGAGTGCTGACCCTGGAGATTCGTAAGCCCTGCCCCTTCGACGGGGGGGTGTACATGTGCAAAGCGGTGAACGACTCGGGGGAGGACACCGTGGAGTGCAAACTGGAGGTCCGATGTAAGTACGCCCAATGGTCTGGTCCCCAGTGACAGCCATTAGAACAAAGGACCAGAATATACCTCTATGGGAGTCTGACTGGGAAACAATACTTTAAATGGCACCATTTCCATCATAAGATAGTCACATCCTGGGTTGTTGTATGGTGTTATCTTACCCTACAGCGAGAACTGTGGGCATGAAGCCCATTGCCAAATAATGCCCCCTCCCTTCGTCCACCCCGCATGTGTATCGAACATTGCACAATGTGCCATTCCAACAGAAAATGGCGTCATGTGCACATGTGCCAAATATGGAGCCATATATGAACACTTCAGGCAAGGTCATATATGAACATGTGATTCATATTTGAGCAGTATGATTCCTGTGTGTTTCGATATACAGTCTGTCTGTATATGTTTGATAGGATGCTGGATCATAACATAAGAGTCCTATATTCAACTCAGATGGTCGGCATTGTCATTCGTTCTGTTTTTTTTTTTTTTTGTTCTTACTTATTCTGAAAGTTTATGGTTAGTATAAAAAAAATAAGGGTCAAATCCAGGCCTGCACTTAAGTGTGTTTTTATCTTAACTCACTATTGGGAGAGTGAGAAACTTTGACAATCCACCTACATAGATGTCTGGATTTCACCCAAAGTTCTTGTGTTCTATTCTGTATTGCTACACTGTCTATGGACTGTCTATCACTGCCTTTAACCACACTCATTCATAGGAGTACACCAAGGGCCAGATTTATCCAAGCCTTTAGCATGTTACATTTTTTTCACATGCAATTTCAGTGACATGATTTGTGATTGGACCAAATAACTACCTCAGCCAGTCATATCCTTTCTTCATCTTTCTGCACCAGAAAATGTTTTGTGCACACTAAATGCTATAATAATCTGGGTCTATGCATCCAAAAATTGGAAAAAATTCCACAGTAACTCATATAACTCTGTGTTAAGGACACAGGAATGACCATCTAGTTAGTATATCGACAATCTGCACCCGTGTTCCCATGATCCATCAGTCCTGATGTGTTTGTAACTCTGCTGTCGATTTCCTGTTTCCTGCTCCTCTCATTTTCCTTCCCAGCTCCTCAGTAACCCGGGTTTAATAGTGAATAAGCAGGTAAGTCCCCAAATCCTGTCCCACTAACTTTAAACATGCCCCTTTGATGACTTCTACACAGCAAAAGTGATGCCACCTCAGATTAATACACTTACTAATACACTTAGGGGCAGCCTGTAGTCTAGTGGCTAAGGTACATGACTGGGACCCCTGAGGTTGGTGGTCCAAGCCCCAGTCCAGCCACAGTAAGAACACCATTGCTGTTGGGCCCTTGAGCAAGGCCCTTAACCCCACATTGCTCCCGGGGGGATTGGCCCTTGCTTAGCCTAATCAACTGCAAGTCACTTTGGATAAAAGTGTCAGCTAAAATGACTATAATGTAATGTAACAACTACTCAGCTTCACAAAGGGCACTGGGTGTATACAATTTTTTTACACAAAAACTCAGAGTGAGTTAACAACTGTTTGATAACTGTGAAAGTATGTATATTTAGTTCATTTATCCACCTCATTCACATGCTACTGTCACTGTTTTCATCACTTTTTATACTGGTACAATAATGGCCACTCCTAAATTACCCATCATGCTCCCTTCATCATTAACACAAAGCATGCCATTTAAAAATACCATTTTTGTATGAGAACAAGGAAGGTAAGTTTAGAATCAGCTAAGGGAATATGTGAAAAGTATTGCCAAGACTTGGTACAGGGCCAGGTAGTAGAGTAGTAGAGGCAGAGACTCATGGTATATTCAAGTCCAGGCTTGATGCATTATGGGTAAATGGTGACCTTAGTTTGGATGAATGGCCAGTTCTCATCATTCATGTTCTTATGTGCTAATGGCTAATCTTCCACATACATACACACTTGTGAGAGCAGGCAGGAAAGTTAGTCTGGGTACAGTGTGAAAGTATATCCCAGCTAAGGTGGATGCACTGCTCTTTACAGCACGATCAGCGCTATCTACACAGTGGTATTGAGGTGGAGATTCAGAAACATTATAACATCACTCCCACTACATGCTTGCAGTCAAAATAATCTAATCACTTTATGATTGTTAGGTAATTACAGATTGGGTAAGCATTGGGTAAACCTATTTATTTATAAACACAATAATAAGTAGTTTATAATCAGTAGTAATATGTTTATTAATCACTATATATGATTTGGTGATGTGTTATTGAACATTAGTACATGACACTATGGCTTGAGGAAAGTTTGACTTTGTAACCACAACTGGTCACTGACCCAACACTCAGCCTTCCAGGTGACCTATGACCTCGCACAGGAATCAGGAAGTCCGGCAATAGTGGTTACCAAGCTCATCCTGTCTCAAACACAGTGTCACTTTCTAATGTTTACAAACACATCAGTAATTCATATATAATGAATAATAAACAGATTACAAATTATGAAAAAAATGCATTAAGGTGTTTATAAGCTATTTTTTTACATTACCCAATCTGAAATGTTATTGATTGATATTATCTTAACTATAATTATAATAATTTCTGTAACAGTGCAAAGTTCGATTGTTCACCCATTTGCACCAGTATTTGAGAGTAAATTTCTTTCAGATTCCATATCTCAGAGGTTTGGAACTTTTTCTAAGCATTTATCAGATTAAATTGCAGTTATAGTATAGTATAGTATAGTATAGTTCTTTAAATCATACAAGTAATTAATTGCTTAAAGGGAATGGAATGTGATCTCAACAGTAACTGTGAGAATGTCACACATACATATGTTGAAACTGAATTGCAATAAGCAATTTATAAGGAATGTAATATTTGGTTTACATGATGTGTTTCATAGTGGATACAGTAGCTGAACAGGACTGTGATACTTTGATTGCTTTTCAGCTCAAATCACCAAAGAAGACACAAAGAAATAGGAGCATCTCCTCAATGGCTCCCAGGCACCGCATACGTGATGGTCTCAAATCCATGATATCGTGGGAAAATATTCAATTAGCTTATATGCACTTACCAAATATTGTATTGTTTTTTTTGTGTGTCATAGATTCTTGAGTAGTGAGGTGAATGTTTTCGATTGCTGAAGCATATAAAGATGAAAAACCTTAAAAAAAAAAATGGCAGTCATTCAACCATTTCGGCATCTTTTTGAGAAGTTGCCTTGTCTAAAACTGCAGTGTTTTGTTTCATTTGTTATTTGTTCGAGCACCTGTGGATATATGTATTTATGTTTCGTTCATGAAATAAATTTGGTGCTCATTGCGTGAATGTGTACTTTTTTAAAAAAAAATATTTTCAATAACCTTTCCTTTTCAGTTTTAACCTGTTATACTATATATATTTTAGAGGATTTGAATGGTCAGGTAGCATGAAGAAACTCTATATTTGCACTCAGAACAGTTCCTTGTTCCTGTTGTTCCCTGTCTGGGCCGCCCGCATTGTCAAATGAGCTGACCAAGGGCAAAGGTCAGACATAACTAGTTGCAGCGTGAGAAGACCAATTAGATTGCAGGTAGCCCATTTCAAAGAAATAAGATGGTTTTCAGAAGCTCTACCACAGATTGAAAGTTTGAGTCTAGCCCTCTATTGACCAAACCACATCACATCTCACAGGATACAACAATGTTGGATGCCCGTCATAGAAACTGTCAAAAAAGTTCAAAATCAAACAGGGAAACAAATTATACCAACAGTGAGTTCATATCAGTCCACATCAGTTCCACTTCCTCTGTTCCACTGAATTAAATGGCAAACAAGTGGTGAAGCATAGAAGCAAGTTAAATAAAGCGCAGGCTATCACAGAATTAAACAATGATTGTCTTTGTAGTTCTAGAAATTCATGAAATGAATAAAATCTAGTTATTCTGGTTATTCACCCCATAAACATCTTTTTCCCACATTACTTTTTTGTAACAAACATTTTTACAATCCTACGCACTATCCATTACATACAGCTGAACATTCTTACTGAAGCATTTTCAAAGGTACAACACTGAAGCGCTACTAGAATCCACCATCTCTGATCTAGAAGATCAGGTCTGTAACCATTATGATACTCTTATTAAAATTCTCTGGGAGTCTCAGCAGGGATATGTGAATAAAAAAGGGAAGCAAACAAAACCAAAAAATCGGAAACATTTTATAGAATTTCAGTTTTATTGGCATTTCCCTTCCACGATACAATGTGTTTTACTACTTCTTCATCTCGGGGAGAAAGATAGAGCCATGATCATTTCTAGGCTGCATCCCTGGTTTTTTGTATAATATTGTATAAAATCGTGTTATATATGACAAATCATAATTGGTGGGCATACACTAGAGCCCAATAAAACTAGGTGGGTGTATTCAGGACTACACAACTAACTTCCAGGCTCAAATTACATAAAACAAGAATTACTAAATATCATCTTTTCGTTTGAGTATTTCGTTTAAAAAAAGACCACTCATTACAAAATATTCACGAAACAGGCCCATATGTTTGGAGAATCATTTCTGTAAAATAGAAGCTCTTTTCTGTGGTTAGATAAACTGTACCCATTTTCTTAGGCAAACCGGTTCTGGAACATTGGTTCTGACCTTAGGTTAAAAAGTGAACATTCCTCTTTCTAAAAACAACATTAAACATTCTAAGAACGTTATACTGCTCCAAACAAGTTCTGTCAAGGTCACAACAAAACATTGCAGGTAAATAACGTTCCAGGAACACATAGGAAACTGGACAAAGTTTACATCCTGAAAACATTTGCCCTAAAGCTCTGGGAACGTGTGGGTAACCAAAAATATATGCTTGGTTAAAGTCATAGAGTTTTCTTGTAGCAATAGTTGAAAAGCACAGCTGCTGTAGGACATTTGGAGAACCCATGCCAACGTAACGCAGTGCTTTAATTTACTAAGCCAAGTGTCGCCATATGCAAATACATTCCCCTCAAGTTGACCATTTGTAAAATTTTGTGAGGTCGTGAGTCCGCAGTGTTAACATAACATCCAGGTCGCCTAAATGAAAAGCATCCCAATGAGCGCTGTACCGTCCTTGGCGAGGTGACTGTTGCCAAGGGCAGCGACCATATGCCAGCTTCCCTCTCTTCCTTATTGTTTATGGCTAAGGTCATTTTTCCAGCGAATGTCTCATCCTTGAATGGATCAGGAATGCTGTTCCATTGTTGGTAATTCACTTAGCAGTAAATTGCCTCAGCACTAATGTACATGATATTATGGATCCACACAACATAAAGACTAATTCCCAGCTAGACAGAAAAGTTGATTACAGCCCTCGGAAAGCTCCTTTCTCCATGTCCGTTGATATGAACAGTAATGAAACAAAATGGGAAATGAAGAAATAATGAGTATAAACTGTGTTTCAACACACCATACAGTATGAAATTTAATATATGAAATGCATGTATGTCTAAGGTAAGCAGAATGTTTATTTTATACTGGATGTGCATGCTTAAAATCTACTTTCCTGTCATTACTGTTATAAGCATTAAGAATGAAATCAATAGAGGGGTATAAACAGCTTCTGTTTCTAGCTGAGCATTAGTTTTTATGCCGTTATATGTCGTTATATGCCGAGCATTAGTTTTATGCCATATTTATAATATCATGTACAGTATCAAGAAATAATGATAATGAACTGTGTCTCAGAAGAGATCGTATCATGTGATCTTTAATTCATCATATGAACTTACATCTAGAGTTGTTTATGAAATTAATTTGGTTCCACCAAATAATTTTGCATAATAGCCAGAAATACTGTTACATTCTAACAGTGGGACTGCTATAAATCTCAAACCAATGTTCTGCAAGTCTTCTGCGGATGCTACTCTCCTGAAAAGACCTCAGCAGGACACACTTTGTCATAACGGTGAACAGCAAACACACAGACATTTGGGTGCTATCTTACAACAGGGCTATTCACCATAATTAATACTGTCACTGTGCTCAGCATGCATTCCTGCAAGTGAAAATAGGTTTTTCTATACTTGCTCCCTTGCACGGGCGTAGAGCAGAAGGAGCACCATATTTAGGCCAGGCTTCAGAGCCGAAGCATGCATGGGTCTTGGCACTGGTAGCCTTTAGCTCTTGAGTGTTGCTGCGGTCGCTGGTGATATCAGATGCCTGCTGTACATACAGGGCACTGACAAACCCTAAACTGAGCCAAAGTCATGTCATGGCCTTAATAGGTGACAGTAAATGAAAGAGTGTTTGTGTCGGTGGGCAAAGGGTTGGGGGTTTGCTGTGCACGTCCAGAAGTAGACACCAAGGCCAAGTTCATTCCAGATAACAGCACAGCAAGAGGACGTGTAGAACGGAACTACACAAACGTCACAAACAGTCAACACTACAGAAAAAAATATATATCGGAACGGCGCAGTAAGGAAACACACAGAACCAAACTACACAAACACAACAAAGTCAAGACAAAGGACTTAAAAACCATATCAAAACAACACAGTAAACAAACATGTAGAACAGAACCACACAAACATGATAATATCAAAATGGTACAGTAAGGAAATGAACAGAACAGAGCTAAACAAACACCATAGTCGACACAAAAGAATAGAAAAAATATCAAGACAACACACCGTACAGTCAAACGGCCAACACAAAAGATCTGAAAAAATAAACACAACAGCACAGTAAGGAAACACACAGAACAGAACTAAACAAACCCTACAGTCCCACGGGATATATGAAGTTTCAATCTATCTATCTGTCTGTCTGTCTGTCTGGTGGTCTGTCTATCTATCTATCAGTCAACACAAAACACCGGGGACTTCAACTCACGATATTTTTTAATCTTTTATGGTCTTAAAGCATAAAGACTACAATCAACACAAACGATTTTAAAAATATCATGGACTTCGGGGACTTTACCCTTGCAGATATCTTTGGTCACAAATAGGACGCAGTTGTTCATATGACATTCTGCAATAAATAAGCAAAAGGAGGAAATGTGCGATAGGTTTCTATTGATCCTCTTGGCCGAAAAGCTTTCGAGAATTCCCCCCTAATTTGCATGGCCATCTGTTGTGTGAGAATATTGAGTGGAAAGTTCCTTTTATGTTAATGAGGAGCCCCACATGATGACGCCTCAGCTTGACTGAGCTTGTGTTTTGACATGGGTGGAATATTTAGTATCATAAGACACAGAATCGTCTGTAGCTCAAAGATATTCGTGAAGATAACGTAGCTGCGAAAAAGCTAAATTAGAGAATTTGGTTCAGTCCGACATTAACAAACACAAAGCCTGTTGGAATATGGTACTGAGCAGCCCTGTAATGGACTGGAAGTCTATCCAGGATGTTTACCTGGTTGTTGCCAAATGTATGAAGGTGACGCTAAACTGTATTCATTAGAGGTCACGAGGTCACTCCCCCCCTTAAATCACTAAAGCATAACTATTTGTTATTGAGTAGACTGTGACAAAACGTTAGGACAGGTAACACAGCTCTTCTCTTGGTTGGATTTTGGTTTGATCGACTTTCTATGGGATAATAAAATGGCTTACCACAGGCCACGCCCCGACCCTGGATCTGCCAACAGTTTTCTGCTGCTACATCTGCGTGTGACTCACCTCAGGGGTGCTCTGGATCCTTTCATGGCGCGCTGGTAGCAGCCCAAACAGGCTGTTGTCTGCAGTCTGACCCGACAGGACCCCGCTACAGTGGCTGACGAGGTTTCGGACTGGATTTCAGTGCTTCCCATGAGGAAACTAAGCAAATACACCCCCAGTGCTGTCGTCTCTGAGCAGTCATTTGGGGGGACACTGCCGGGAAAGGAGGACAGCATGTATCGACCACGACAACAACTATCCACAGGAATTCATGGAACTCTCATTCTGTTATGCCAGTCCAGATGGCTTGACACCCAATTGTAATTAACTTCTTAAAATATTTAACACCGCAGAACCAGATGCTAAAAACCACCAGATGGGGTGAAGAGGGCTTTCTTTGGCAGCAGGGTGGGTGTGTGGATGTGCGAGTGTGATGTAGTCAATCTGTCAGTTTAGTCATTTCAAAGGTTGCCATATTTGGATGCTCCTGAAGAATATAAAATGATTACCATGAAAAGTATATCTGATGTATATAAATAAATATAAACAAACAATATAAACATATTCATCCATAATTATGCCTCAATTAATTGTGCATGGCCAAAGACCAGCTCCCCTCTTTAATTACTGTCTGTAATAATGACAAAGCAGTGCATTATAAAGTTTAGGGGGCTGAGGTCATAACCCCTAGGTTGCAGGTTTAATTCCTAGAAAAGGTGCCACTGTTATACTCCTTAAGCACGGTACTTAACCCAAATTTCATTCATAAGAATCCAGCTCTATGAATGGATAGTGTGTGTAATAAACAATCATAAACTGTATAAGATTGGCTGATAAATGCAATGTAGCAACAATTAAAATGTATTTTACTTGTTTATTGCAACCTCTGAGTTGCATACCAGTGCATACAGACCAGTAATCATAGACTATGGCTAGATACAGAAAAGCTTCACCCTAAATTAATTACCGTCCTGCTTGCCTACAAGCCTGCACAATGTGAGCACAACATTTTATGAGAATGCAACACTGCCCCCTAGAGGTGTTTACAGACACTAAGTTCTGTGGCGAGGCTTTGCTGCTGTAGGGTGGCTGATTTTGAATACTCAGACTTTGCCCCAGTACTATAATATGAGAACAAAGCACATCTACAGACCTACAGTACCATAGTCTACGTAATATTTCTTGAAACTCTTTCCCTATAAATTATAACCAGTCAAGAGAATGTCCTAATAGCTAGTATATGGACAGGAGGTGGGTTCTTCTATGGGTGTCATTAACAAAGGTACTAGTGCCTTTGCTATCATCATGAAATAAATAATATGAGCCTGTCCAGAGATGGTAAGGCTAATTGCTCAGCCGAAAGATTCTGTAGTATCACTGTTCAGCTCTGATTAGGCTGACGGACACTTTCCACAAAGTTATCCCAAAATTGGTCAAATTATTCTATACTTATTTACTCTCAAACAAAGGTGATACCTCTCTCGCAATATTATTCCCATTTACTAGAGACTCTACAAAGAAAAACAGCAATTTCAGGGAACACACAGGCAGAGATTCACGATCCTGCACGATCACCCTGAAAGGAAGCTGTATAGTGTAAAGGCTAGAGAGCTGGTCTTCCAACGGCAGGTTGAGCGCTGCTGTTGTACCCTTGAGCTAGTCACCTAACCCAGATGGCTTCAGTTAACATCCAGCTGTATAAGCGGATCAGGTGTAGAAATGCGAATAGTGTGTCGTTCTGTGTAAGAGCATCTGTTAAATGTGAAGTGTGTTGGCTGTGAACTTTGTACAGCAGCATTCGCTTATTAGAATCATGCATGCAGGCCTCTTCTCGGTAAACCCACGCTAAACACGGCCTAAGTGTTATCCATCTAAGAATACCTCCGCAGCCTCGCAGCAAACGGTGTCAGGTCACAACAGATGGCATGTGTGATGGGGCACAGCGACAGGTGGCACCGGATACCGTGGCAGGGGGGCCCTTTTCGAAACCTCTCTCTGCCAGGGCGGCTCGAGCGGTGAGCCTCTGCTCGCCGAGAATGACACAGATGGGCCACGTTCCTGTTCCAAGCCACGGTGATGTCACGCTACTGGTTTCCATCGTCACGCCAACGGCGGCTACCGCGGCTCACGCATCCACCCCACCTTTTAAAGAACAAATGCCTGTGTGCATTTTAAAATGGTTTTGCTGAGGGTTTCAATATGCAGCAATACAACAGGTCACTTCGTTTAGATTCAGTACCACATTTGTATTCGGCAGGGTGAAAAACATGTTTTTATTCCATCAGGAGAAATCTTATTACTGTCCTCTCATTTACATAGAACACTGTCTCCCTCTACTGATCAAAAGTGGTTATTACAACCACAGACCTCAGTACATCTGAATACTCATTCAAAGAGATGATAAAAGGCTCCAACATTTGCCATGTGGCACGGTCCTGACTTTAGGATACCCGAGTCTCAGTGCATATTTTTTATTCATATTTAATATTTCAGCCATTTTCTCATTTGCGAAGTGATTTTATATCAACTTAACGGAAAGTGACCAAGCATAAAATAGCTGAACAAATGTGAGCTGGACAGTTATGTCTCACGGTTCACTGCAAGATCAGCTGATTGGATGCACTTATGTAGCTTCAAGGTCCTTTTTTGATTCATTGGTGTTTATTTTTAGTTTTAAAGATTATATAAATTACACTGAGGTGACATTTATATTTTACATCAGACTATCACATCACAACACCACAAACCATTGAAAAAAAAGCTATTTTGGAAATCTTTAATATACAGTAGATCCAATGACCTGGAAACAGGGGTTGTACAATATACGCTCGTACTGATCTGGGTTCTAAGTCTTTTTCTTCCCATTTCATTCACTTGATTACCAAATATGCTAATTATCTGAATGCATCACTGAGAAGTGATGCCAGCCATACTGTCACTAAGCGTCATGTTTAACATCCTTTAGACTCATTACCATACATGTCATTTAAATGTCCATTTGTGATGGTTCTGAAATCACAACCTTCAGCTGATCAGAAAGGAGATTTAAAATCAGTTCCCAACCACATGAAATTAAAAATAGCCGAAGATACTCTAACAAATTCCTCTTCAAATATGAACTAAAATACTTAGAGAGGCCGTCAAAAAAATACAAACAAACAAAACAATCCCGCAGAGCTAGCATAACACAAATGAAATTACCTACGGGTCCTGAGGTCGGGGTTCGATTCCCGGCTTCGCCATTCCCGGCCATGGCCAGAGGTCCTATTGGTGAGGCAACAATTGGCCAGCCTCGCTGGGGGTTCGATACAGGGTAGGTCGGCTTAACTCCCGTTGGCCTAATCACAATAGCACTCTCCTTGTCATGCTTGGGCGCCTGCGGCGGCACGAACCGGCTGTACGCTGACTACGTCTTCCTCCGACGTCATAGGCAGCGTGCAGTTGGTGGTGCGGCCGCAACGTGAAAAGAAGCAAGAGCGTCGTCACGTGAATCGAAGGAGTCACGTGCACGACTTCTCCTACCACAGCTGTCAGGGTGAGTGCTGCGATGAGGTCAGAAAGTTCGGTGGAACATTCGGGTTGGGAAAAAAGGGGAAAAATCGGAGTAAAAATTAAATAAAAAATTAAATTACCAGCCAGCTCCATAGAATGAGTGTTAAATACTCATGCAACCAATATGCCTGCACATTTGCGATAAGCTACCTATTCCTCTAAACTGAAATATTTTCTGTTACATTGAGGTGGAAGGTTGCATTGGGATTTTTATAGGGGAGATTTTCACACCATGGTGAAAACACAGTTTGGTGTGCAAGTCTACCTTACCTTTAAAATACATACATTATATATTTTTCCCCCTAAAAACTAAACCATGCCATTAGCTTCAGTACAATCCCTGCTCATTGGCCCTGAGGAAGCAGCATGCAGCCACATACATGAGTCCTCGGATGAAGCATATCACATATGGCCAAAGCTGTAGGACTGACCCAAGCCAGCATATGTTCAGTGAACATACAGGCACTGTGCCATCCGAGGGGAGGTTGCCAGGAAGTACAGAGTCTAACAATTTAACCTGCTCACCCTTTCAACCTGAGGACGATGGGCCAATTATTACTGCTTCAGTATGGACCTCTGGCTATAGTCAGTAACAGCATGAATGAATGGGATTTTGAGTACGGCCCAGTCATAAACAAGCACCTTCACAGTTAAATCCCCATAACTGACACTGAAAATTCATTAGTATGGGTCGATTTTATCGTTTTTGGTCTCTTAATTTGTTGTCATCCTTTTTCTCCAAATTTGAAAGGGCCAAAATACAAACATGTCTTTAACTCTATAACAGTGTCAGGTGGTGACTAATTTCACAGCACAGTGCACAATGTGACGCTATGCTAACAAGAGCCTGTGGAATAAATTTCATGATGGGGTACCTGGGTGACTAATCGGGGTGACTGATTATTGTGTACACTGACCATAATACCAGAAATACTGAATTCTACCTCTCTTAAATCAATAAATTCAGTTTGCATGATTTTAGTTGGATAGGCTTCATTCCCTGTTAACCGCAAATGAAAGACGTCATGAAAGGTCGATTCATGAAAACATGCCCTTCATATGACGGCACTCTCTTAATTCAAACCCATGATTAGCAGGAAACGAAAACATTCACAAAAACGAAAACTTCAGAATCAGTGTTAGTCAAAACAAACAATTCCCATTTTACCATTTGGTTAGTGACATTTTGTTTCAAAAACATCAGGGATCTAGAAACCCAAAAAAACTAACTGAAATAAATCCAGACGAAACTATCACTTCAGGTTGGACATGTTTTATTTTCATATTGCCAAAGCTGTACATCTTCTATAAATACTTTTAACACTGAAATATTTACATCTCGTGTTCCCATTAATTTTCCCTCTCTCAACAGCAGCAGGTTAACTGATTATCGTATTGGTTCAGAAACCAGACAGTTCACAAACATTTTCAGTATCATTTACCGCAATATAGAGCATTGTAGGACTCCCCCCCACCATAACCCCGTTCTGTCTGTTTTTGGAGATTCTTTCTCATATGAATCAGACGATTTTAAATGCTATATTTACAGTTCTTACTCGATGTCTATTTTTCAGCAGGACAGATTCTAAAGGAATTCTTACTGTCGGAAGAAGGAATGATGTGCAACGATTTTATAGACGCATTCAGTAGTTTCTTTGTTTAAAAAAAAAACCCTAGGAAGAAAACCACAAATCCTATAGCTAGGTTTTCCAAACATCTTAGGAACAATTACAACAGAGACAGACTGTTCTCCATCACTCACAGACACATTACAACAGGACTGAATTAAACAG
The DNA here is from genome assembly GCA_019788955.1 of Albula glossodonta. NCBI lineage: Eukaryota > Metazoa > Chordata > Actinopteri > Albuliformes > Albulidae > Albula > Albula glossodonta. The sequence continues at coordinate 26,083,295 of JAFBMS010000005.1, forward strand.
CTGTTTTACATCTCGAGGAGAAAGAATCTCCAAACACAGTTGGTACCTATTTATAAATAAGTCTTTTTTCCTTATATTCATATTCATTTCTCATATTGACAAGTTCTACTATACTGTCGTACCCTCCACAAATTAAGAGAGACCTGTTGTTTTAAATTCCAATAAGCAGAGGGTACAAACCTTGACCCATTTAACTAACGTGTTGCACATCTAGTTGACAAACGACAGCTGGATTGAATCATAGCATTTTCAGTGAAATGTACAGCATTTTTTCTTTTTCAAACAGCTTTTTTCAGTAACATGCAGTTCAATACTGATGACCACAGACACAAACGTTATAATTAGTACAGTAGAGAAGCCTCAGTAGCCGAGCTGAAGGAGATGCACGCATCTTAGACCAATCACGATATAGGAGTTCAAGGAAAACTTAAACAACACAGTTGGTCATTCGACTTATTTTTCATGGTCATAGTTTTGTGATTCTAGCTGGCAGTCCCTGCATCATTCACTCAGTGGATTAAATGTTGAAGGACATTTACAGGTTAACTCCCCACTCAATACGACAAAAAAATCTACAGCTGTGCTTTTTTTAACGTTTCCTTAATTTATACAGGTTAAGACTACAGGTCACAATACCATAAAGCACATATATATACCTATATTATACAGTCAGGAGTTGTGGGGAGTTGAGTTGATTCTCCACAGTGAGGGTTGGCGCACTTTACAGGCGGTCAAGGGTCTTTTTCATTTTCCTATCCAGTTAAAAGAATCGCTAAAAACATCGGGACAGAAGCCAAGGAGAAATAAAGATTAAAGGAAAAGCAAGAGCCGTACATTCGTTATTTTACATTAAAGGACCCATGTAAACATGGAGGACCGACAGGGAGAGAGGACGTTGAAGGGGGGCGGATGGGCTGTCTGGTGCGGGGGTGGGCGTATGGCTAAACAGTGAATCAGTCAAAGCAATCCGGCCAATAGGGGCCTGGGGGAGGGAGGGGGTGGATAGAGAAAGGAAGTAAACTACCACCCATCGCGTGGACAACAGTGTGGGAAAAGCAGGGTGGTGGCGTTAGGGGTTAAGGGGCTAGCTGGTGAGGTGGCGGGGGGGGGTAAAGGTTGGAGGGGCTAGCTGGGGAGGGGTCGTGGGGACAGGGCCTTGGGCTTGCTCTCCGCCTCCTTCCCCCTCACGGCGGCCATGTAGGAGAAGAGGCACAGGACGGAGTAACAGATCTGGTGTGCCTGTGGAGAGAGCAGAGCACAGCTGAAACGGCACCGGGGTCCGCTCCTAAAACCTGCCAGCATCGCCACATTCGGCCTGCCACTGTTTATCTACGCACAGAACATGCTCGAAGAAAATATGCAATCAAAGAGATTGGTATACAGCTATACATACAACCACACACCGTACTATATAGACACTGTATATTTTTTTTTAGAATTTTACCATTAGAAATACTTCCAGGAATTTATTTGACTGTGTCTGATTCCTATATTACTTTGTTCTGTGAATCTGTTCATAGAATCTTACAGAGTCCTTACCATCCCACTAAAGTTATGTTTCCTTTGTCTATGACGACTCTACTCCCCAGTTGTCTTGGTCTTATAGCTTTGTACCCACTCGTACACATTATTAAAGAGGATGACATAACAGGACCCATATAGAAAATGAGCTTGGGCAATATGCTGTATGTCGCTATATACTTTCATGCAAGTTAACCCAAGCCATTAGTCTCACCTGTGCATACTGGTGAATGTACTATTTGTGCACAGACCAGTGGTCCCCATTTTGGAGGAATGGGTTACAATTTGGGGACACACTTACAGCATCTCTGTGCAATTATTTGCTCAAGTTTAAAATACACTGTCAAATATAACTGACATCATATGTAATCATGAATCTTTTTTGAAGACCAACGGTATTCAATAAGTGACATGTGACGGTATGTGTTGTCTTTAAGCAGGCTCTTATTTTAGACTCTGGAGCAGAGGGCTGAATTACTCACCATTGGAGTCTTGTACTTGTGGATCACCACTTCTTTAGTTTCAGGAACTACAACCGGACGGGCAAGAGACAAAACAAAGAATTCAACACAAGTGGGAAAAAACCGAAGAGCTGAAATGACAGGGACGTGCACACAGGAGCAAATTTCACACCATCATCAGGCACAAGCCAAGACAGGCCAATTCAGGCTGAGAGGGCGACTTGGAACAGGCGACTCGCTAGCAGAAGCTACAGATTTGCATGATCGACTTCTTCAAAGTAATGACAAGGCTGATTGCAATTACAATTAGAGATTAGCGTTAAAAATGGAACACATCAACGATTATGCATGTGGTAATGTTTATATTTTGAGAACTCATATCTACTACATACATAGCTGAAATTCTATCATACTGAAGATATATCCATGGAGTTGACTAGAATGACCCAGAAATTTGATTTAGGTTGATTCCATCCCACATACTGCTGCGCTACCGATGTTCATATTAGCAAGTGTCCGCTTAAGTATTTTAAAAGTTTTTCTACCACAGCGCAACTGGTGCACAAGATAAAGATTTTGGTGCCAGTGGTTAAGGTCGCTATGTGAAAATGTTGAAAGATAAGCGATAAGCATGAGAAGGTGATGATGCTGGTTTGAGACGAGATGGCTTAAAACATGCAGTAAGGTACAGAGGTGGCATAGAGGCATGTTCGATTTAACTGCGGGTCCAAATGAAATGGTTTCTGTAATCGGGTTTTCCATAGAGAAAAATATAATTTGGTACTCTAACATTCAAGCAATGATTAGATACAGTGTTTTGTTCAAAACAACGTGCAAGAATCTATCCATCCACTGCGCCATACATCCACATAGTTTATTGATTTTTTTATTTTTAAGGTAACAGGTGATTAACTACTTGCGAAAAACAACTGGAACAGTTCATTTTCCTTGATAATTAAATCGGCCTACAGTCTTTAAATACAATGAAAGCTGTGCCTATTCCCACATTTAGAAAATACCTCTGTCTAGTGAGTTAGGACAGTGCTGGAGCGAGGCGATGGTGATGGTGACCTTTCACTAATGTGATGTAACTTACTTCAAGTTACTTCCTGTTTGTCTTCCTGGCTGAACAAAATGATGCAGGCAGATACTGTAGTGCAGTGTTAACTACTCGATGCACTCAGGCCAAATGCTAAAGCGTTTGAGGTCGCACTACGCTGTCATTACTGTAACGACTGTGTTGTGGTCAGAGCTGTCACAATAATCATACCACAACATGACTTCAGGTACTTCATTGCTTTTGTACAATCGTTCTACACTGAATTAAAACCTTTGACAGAGACACCTTCAGAATTTGTTTAAACTGTTTTTACTTTACACCAAATAAACTTGCTGTGCGATGAAAATGCATCTCAGGCGAGTTGCTTAGCAATTTAAGAAATAATGATACTATCATGCTTGTTAGAGGTGAAGCTGGTCACAAGAGGAGACCCAGGAAATGAGATTTCCTGTTAATTTTATCATACGTGCTTACCAAGTATGTTTATGTAAGCAATGCCAGTGTGGCCAAACTACGTGCTTTGTAACCACTATGTTTTTTTCAACATTTATTTCCTTTCGACTGATGCTAGTGGATGATTTCTTATGATAAGGATCTACATTTCCGCGCAGGCCTTCAGCAAAACAGTGCTTGATAATCCTTGTGGGACCCTTGTAGGATGTGCATCAACTGTCGGCTATCTACAGTATATATTACATTTGACTAAATTTATGTACAAAAAGTTTTTAACAAATATCTTTTTTATTTATATTTTGGACGCTTGTCAGGAGTAGAGTTAAAATGAGCAGCTGCAAAACTAATGTTGATTCCATCTTGCTATGACAGTCTCTGTTACCCCCTAAATACTACGCTACCTATGCTACAGACCTCAATGATAGTCAATTGAATAGCTAACCTTAGCCAAAACAGTATCACCTCTCATATGTCCTGAGATTTCCTGAAGTTTCCTGAACTTCAACAGTCATTATGAAGAACCCGTCAGAGCGATCTTTTAGATTCAAATGTGTGATTAAATAATTTCAACCAGCCAACTACTTTTTGACTATTTTAGTCAGATAACTTCCATCTGTCCAGTTTCACCTAACATAGCATTAGTTGGCAGGATAACATTTCACATGCTATTATTTTACTTTGATTTGTTTTACTAGGGATAAGGAAGGTTAAATGTGTGTTTACACAAAAATGCTACAGATGAATTGAATGACGTAAATGAGTAATAAGTAAACGCTAACGCGTGGTATAATCTTACTACAATTAATTTCAGTATTTTAGCTTAATTTAATGAGATTCAAGAAAATGTCTGAGCGTACAAAATCTCAAATAATTTGTCTTACCAATTCTTCCCATATAACACACACAGTCTGCACATTCCATGGATACTCCATTTAAACAGCTATAAAAAGCAATGCTGAACAAACTAAGATTAGTTAAATCTATTGAACCTAAATTAGTGTGCATTCATACAACAACTTAAAGCTGAAATTATATGATATACATTTGCTAAAATAAACGGAAAAATATATATTACATCCAGAACAATGAGGAGCAATGTTAATCAAAGCTGACATGGATTTCGTTTTTTGGAAGTCAAACCTGGCCACATGTAGATATTCAAAGCCTTAGAATGAACTGGAGCAAAGTGTTACTTAAGCTGAAGCTCAGACAAACCGAAACAAGGTGAGTGGTAAAGAAAGAAAGCGGACTTATTACAGGGAGATGAATGGGGGAGTTTTAGCATGGTGGGGGGGGGGGGTTTGAATAATGAATGTGATGACTGGGAGGAGGGTGCGCCTCCACAGAGAGAGGCAGTAGGTTTATAGAGGTGACAGCACTTTACCTGCTGGAGAGAGAAGGTTTTCATAGCAGCGAAGGTGAGGGAACGGATTACAAAAGAAGCACAGAGACACAGCAGTAACTCAAACCCGCACTACAGAGGGGGCGAGGAAGGCGGAGGAATTAGGCTGTCCGAACATGGCCTGCCTCCTCTTCTACAAACTCCTCTCTGGGCTAAAACTGACACCTCTCGCCAAAATAGACTCATGGTTTCTCTTTATATTTCTGACACTACCTTCAATTCCAGCTGCTACCACAAAATATACCCAATGGTCAACAACGATCACCAATCATTACCGACTTTGACCAACCACAATCCACAACCAGAGAAGCAACCGAGATAAACAATCTGATTCATGATGATATACAACAGTAAAGCTATTCCTTCTACCAATTCGTTTGAAAACTAATCCAGGGAAAATAGCAGACAAAGTACACTGTCAGAGTACTACTGGGAAATGGTGACACAAAAAGGTTCATCTTAACGACAACACGAGTCTCAGAAACTGAAAGGATCCTGATCATAAATAAAATAACCAATAATCTAGATTTGTATTGGAAATTTAACATGTGGATGACATTATCACATACCAGAGAAATAAAAACAACAGCCTGCCCGATAAGGCCAAGAGCCACAGTACTATCTATAGAGACAGACCAGGTAAAATTATATTTATTTGGTAATTACACCTACTTCAAGTGTACTTTTACATATCGGTATGCAAACCTCAACATGTCACTGAGCAAACTGCTTTACATATTACAAAGAAAAATCGACTCAAACTAAGACACCAAATACTCCAAATACTGCATGCTAAGTATAACGTACGAGATGGGAACTAGCCATAACCCATGACTACTGCTCATAACGCCTCCTGAGCTAGCCAAGCCATTTTTATTTTTCACTGAGGGCTTTATCCGAGTAACAAAATGAGTACTATGCCAGGAATCTGAGTTACTGCCATGTCATGTACAAACCTAGTATCAAAATAATGTAATTACCAAATTCCTCCAGGACAAAGACTCCTTTGACAGTATTGCACTTTTTAATGTGACTCAGCTCTATGAAAACCTAAAAGAAAAAAAAAACAAAAAGAACAGAAAAGACCAACATTAGCAAATAACACGATAACTCTCGTTCACAAGAACACATTTTGCAAATAGAAATGAGAACTTAAAAATTACGGATTTTTGTTTTTAACATGAAAAGAAGGAAAAAGAAGATGTCACAGGATGCAAGCTTTTCAATGCTTCAGCAAAAAACAACAAAAATCAAATAAAAAATAAAAACCACAAAGCCACAACAGAGGAATCTCCATATATTTGTTTATTTATTTATTTTACGAAGGCTAATGCTACGCTATATTGATTTTTTTTTTTTTTTTTTTTAGGTGCAAAATTTGGGCTGATGCTGGTCCTCTAAAACAACATTCTTGCTTTCCGCTCTTTGAAATCTAATAATGCCATGTAGCCCATACATGGAAATCCCCCTATGGGAACACACATGAAAGACACAGTAAACGACATACAAAAACTTTTGCCACACAGCTAAAAATTCAAAATCAAAATGAAAAAGAATCAAGAAAAAACAAAAAAACAAAAAACAAATTAAGTGACTGCTAAGAAGCAAAAGTGGCAGAAGATGAGTACCTTCCGCTCCTTGCAGGGGGAGAGAGCATGGGAGAGAAATGGTTTGGATTAATATTGGACACAAGAGAGCACAGACACACTGGCGCTCAAAATGGTGTTTCACACTAACAGTGGAACCCCTCTGGGATACCATATATTCCGCTATGAAGTAATAATCAATAACGATCATCAATAATAATAGTAATTATAATCAGGATAATTACAAATGAAGTGAACTATGCAATTTTTGCCGCAAGGTAGTCACTTGACCTGGAATGTGCCGAAGGCTTCCTGGTTTTTTTTGGAAATCTATACTCACGGCCCTCCCTGATACCCTCCATGCGTCCTCCTCCAGCAACGAGAGCGCTGGCGCCCACAAACGCAACACTGATAACAGATAACCTTCCCGTAACGTTGCCATAACCTTCCCGTAACATTGCTTTTGGGTTGGGGGAGAGATTGCAGTGAGAATGTATGGTAGCTGAGAATAATTCCCTGGGTGGTATAGAAGATGCTCACTTCACCTCTCCAAACGGTTTCCAACGTTTCCCAATCGTATACAGAATCCTCTGCCACAGTGCCTGCGGCCATTTAGTTAAAGATACTACACCAAGAGTTTGTTTTTAGGGTTTGCTGGACGAAAACTAAATAATATGAGTTTCAGATATAGGAACTCTCATGTAACATGTACAACTGAATCTATAAACAGCTAGCCCTTTGCCCGTCAACTGTAAAGGGTCTTTTGATCCATTAAAGCAAAGACTTAAAATAAGGACACATAAATTCAATACATCTAGATCAAGGCTGTTGATGTATCAGACTTAAGTCAAATGTGTGTTTGAAAGGCTTTTTATATTGGTGAATTAAAAATAATATTGCATATCCCTGAGATTATCCAAGAAACATATAACTACACAAAATCATAACATAATCATAATATAAAAAAATAGTTATTAGATAATTATTATTTGTCTGCTTTGTAAACCTTGTACTCCTTCTATGTAACTTGTAGAACATTCCAGCTCTTCTTATTTCATAAGTACTGTATGTATCATTGCCTTCCATGACTCACAGTTACAGAAATAACCAAATGCTAGGTGGCTAACGTAAAGCTACACGCCTGCATTTGAATCTTATCTTTGACTTACAAATAAGCCCGTCTTTTTTTTTTGTCATAAGCAGTTTGGCAATTTCAGTAATCAAGAGCAATAACTTGCCAAGTTATGTTTATGAAGAGAAAAGTTAATTTATTTGTTAGGCAAAGTTAAGGAAAGATGAATCTTTTAATGAAAGATTCAAGTATAGTCCAGCCTATACTTGGCCACCAATTTCTTTAACAGGTACTTCAGGGGCACTTTGGTGTGTTTATTGAAAAAATAAATCAGGAATTCATTTGACATTTATATTTTACAGGAGAAACTGAAAGCCATTTTAAGTTGGGATATAGAGGTACTTAATAATGAAAGCAAATAAATTTTTGGTTGAATGCAGAAACAACACAACATTTTGATAGTCCTTATAAAGATGATAGATCTTTGATAGATGCTTTATTCATCCAATTTAACATTCTCACATCGTGATATCCTACTAGAACAGTGAGTGCTCTTTTACAAGCTAGGGTCACAGACGGCTGTGCCCTAATTTAAGCAAGATAGTGTATTGTACTTACAAGAAAGACTGGAATTTTAAAGTAGGTATTCTCATTTCTATAACTAAGTGAGTACTTCTCATTTCTACGACTAAGAGTTCATCTAGCTGGAAGGCGAAGCAAAAATGTTGAAACTAAAAATAACACATAAATGTATATATTGGACACATTCATAAGCTACCGGCTCTGAAAGAAACATCTTGGCCAGGTCTTCTATCTTACCTCTTGACCCAAAGAGCATCCAATAAGAAAAATTACCCACCAAATAACAAATAATAAAGGTAGTAATAGTAGTACACACACTTACAGTGGAAATGGGCGCGGGCAGAACGGTAGTAACAAACAATACTGACGGGGAGTATGTCTGGAATGCTCACACTTCAAAGACAGATTACTTCCAAGAGACATCAGCAAATAAAAAGTAACATCCAGCAAATGAAAAAAAAGCCAAAACACAAAATGGAAGCTTCCTCCAAGACGTCTTTTCACAGCAAGAAGTCAAGTGACTTTGTATTTTTATTGAGATATAAATAGAAAAGACATTATATATGTGTTATATTTACTTTATGGTATGTCGCTTTCCTTAATGTTAAAATCGAGAATTATTTAAAGTGTTTGTAGTGTGTGGATGCTTCCTTGTTTGGAGTTTTTTTTTTTTTTGGAGTGGTGAGGACCTTCTTAGAGGAATCAGGCTGCACACTGTCATGACAGGGTGAGAGTGTGAGAGAGTGAGAGAGTGAGAGAGGGAAAGAGTCGCGAGGAGCTGGCCACATGCAAGGTTTCTCTTTTTTTTTGTGACGGCGCCCCCTACCTGGCTGTGCATGAATTTGAGGTTGATGCCTTCCAGGGTGACCTGTAGTAACCCCCCCTCTCCGGTCTTCATGTCCTGGACAGGAAACTCCCCGCCCAGTTCCGGGCCTGCGGGGGGGGGGGGGGGGGGGGGGGGGTTAAGCTTAACTTCAGCCAATCAAATGCATTTGCAAATCAATCTAACATCAGTGTCTATTATGCGAGTCTGGCAAAGTCATTATTAAAGATGAACTTCAAAGCACACATGTGCAGTAAGTGAAGGTAATTGGTGACATTTGAAAGTAGAACATTGAAACGATTCTACACATATATTAATAGCTGTGACCACAGCTGGTTTCTCTGGTCTTTAGACATTCTTGCTGCGGTAAATTCACTCAACAATACCATTCTCAAGTGAGTATATTGTACCAGAAGACATTCAACAGACAGTTAATATATGAGCGGTGTCAGTTCACACAGACACCCCAATATTGTAAAGCCTAAATGCTACCTCAAAATCAATTATGACTCACTACCTAAGGCATTTAAATTTGGACCTCTAAAAGAGACAAACACAAACATTTTGAAAAAACATTCTATTAATGTTATTCTGATGCTTAGCTTGGCCCTGTTCTAAGAATTACTTGTTAAAATGTAATTTGGTCAGACCGCAGGTATAGCCAGCGATAAAGAAATCAAACTAATTTAAGTGTAGGGTAAATGGTTTGCAATGATCTGCCACCATCTTTAAGATAAGTTCTCTCCATTCTGAAGGAGTGACTGATATTTAAGACTCACCATCCCATCATATGCAGCTGTCCAATCAGCATCCATGCACACAAATGCATATGTGCACACACACACCATACCTGCACATATACACACCTGCACACACACACTCACACACACACACACACACACACACACTCACACACACACTCACACACACACACACACACACACACACACACACACACACACACACACACACACACACACACACACACACACACACACACTCACACATACACACATACACACATACACACATACACAGCTCACCTGGTTTAATGCTCTGCTGTCTTGCGGCTGCGCGCTCCATGCTATCCTTAACGCAGTAGTACAGCTCCCGACACTGAGGGACAACGACAGAGGCACTCTGAGCAATTCCAGAAAACGAACAGTGATGACAAAGTTAATAATATAGCATGGATTTTGATGAGTTTGGTTTCTTTCTGTTTGTTGATTCTGAGCAGGCATATAATATCCAGGAAAATATTATTTCAAGAGATTAGATGTGAAAATTCTTCCAAAAGAGTCTGACTTTCTAGCAAGCTTTATATATAGGGCTAAATTATGTGTCACGTTCTGATCCCTGTGTGGTTCTGAACAGTTGCAACAGCACCACCTAGTGGCCAGAATGTCACATAAAATCAAGAGCCTGATTGGGTGTGTGTTCAAACTGGGCTGCACCTAAGGTCACATGAGCAGACCCAGGAAATGGGATTCCCTATTCATTTTACCACGCCCATCTACAAAACCTATAAACAAGAGAAGGTTGTGGCCTGACATTCTGATCCCATCTATCAACTCGTGTTCATCACTTGGTAAATGCTATAGGTCTGATACGACTTCAGTGCCCTTTTCGCTGGCGTATGATAAGGAACTAAATTTCCATACAGATTAAATTGATACTGTGCTTGATCATCCTATGACATTTCCTTTTGCAGGGGTCCATGACATATAGTACGGAATACACAGGATATACATTCAGCTATTTTACTATAGGCTACGCACAAAAATGATGTGTCAAATATCCGATGTTGGGAACTTAACATATATGAATCCAATTTAAAAGTTTATATTTTGAGTGCCAAAAATTAGGATAATTCCTCTGTTAACAAATATTGTTTCTACAAAATAATGTTGCAGGAATGCTTCCCATATTGGTTTCTAACCAGAGAAACATTTTCAGATCTGACATGGAGGGTTGCCAGGGCTTGCAGATTTTTCTTGACTTGATATGGAATGACTAACCCGAGTAACCCACAGTATGTGAAGCTCAAGCTGCTTTGCCTTTTTTTTGTCACAGAGTTAGAAAGAACAGCTTTCATCAATTACGCTGTTTTAGATTGCAGTATCAATAGTCGAGCTATATAGTTGCCATCACTAAATATCATGGTTGAGAAGACTCTCATAATATTTCCACTGTTTATGGTCATTTCCTGCATTAAATAAGGGAAGCAGTCTGAAACAGCAGTATTGTTTGTGCAGTTTTAGCTGAAGCTGTGAAGTCCCACCAAGTAACCTTCTGTAGTGATACTGACAGTGTAGAGCAGGGGTGTCAAACTCCAGTCCTGGAGGGCCGCAGTGTCTGCGGGTTTTTGTTCTTTCCTTTCGATTGGCAGCCATTTTAGGCCTTGGAAACCAGGTGTGTGGACTCTTTAGCCAACCAGTGATTTTAATTAATCAATGAAGTGCTAAAACACACCAAAAACCAGCTACCACTGTGGCCCTCCAGGACTGCAGTTTGACACCCCTGGTGTAGAGAGAGTAGTTTTGGTTGGTTCAAACAAATCAATGACTGACAAGTGAGTGTAACTCCGCCCCTAAAAAGGTTCTTGAAACCTCATTCCAACCATCACGAGCTTGAACCAGACTGAACTAGACTGGAAATCTAGCCCATCTATGGTGGAAAGGTCTGGAACCCACCTTTTTGGTGTAGAACTTGTTGAGCTGTGTCTCCTGCCCATTGCGTCTCCACAGGCACAAGACTTTGGTTTTGGGGCAGTAGGTCATGTTGATGAGCTTCTCGTACCACCAGCGCTCGTACACCGTGCCGATGTTGCTCCGCAGAACGATGCAGTCGTCGCACACCTGGGGAGGGGAGTGCGTGTGTTCTTTAAAACAACCTCCCTCCGTCTCAGAATGATATGTATTTTTACAAAACATTTAGTCTCGAGTGTTTAGTTTTTCAAACTGTAAATTCTGTTCCTTTCCCCAGCGCTTACTCCATCCTTTTGCCATCTTTGGTGAGACTTGATGTTCATGTTCACCAACATCTTTAAAGTAAGTAAATGCATTCTGCATATGATTTCTGTCTCAGAACTTATACTAAATAAATGCATTTTATGATTTTCATTGTGTAATCCATACTGCCATAATCCCTAAAGATTCTAGCTTCACTGTTGTAGAACAGATGAATTGCTTCAATAAAAGTGGAACCGACAGCCATTAAATTATCTTCCACCCTTTAACACAAAGAATAGACTTAAAAATAGCCTGACCAGCAGAAATAAAGGTAGCCAATCAGATTACAGTGTTCTGTTCATACCTCCATGAAGAATATGTCCCCTGTGGTGTCTGTCCCAGCATGCACTACAAAGGTCTGTTTCTTGATGTGGCGGCTCCCACTCGGCCGGATTGACAGCTCCCGCCCAGTCTGGGGAGAAAAGAAAGAAGGAAAAAGAGACTGAGTACTGCCTGCTATTCCCACCTTAATGCAATTAAAGACCATAGAATCGTTTATATAAGTTATTTGCGAACTCTGGGTTACAGGGTTTGAGGCAGATTGCAAGATGACACATGAAAAAATACCACAGCCTACATATTTCACAGGTACAAGTGTATGTGTAAAAACACTAAGGCAATACTTTCCAATCACATTCACACCAGCTCAATACAGGTTTATAAATGCTTGTTATCACAGGTTATTTTATGATGCTATCATTGTTATTATTATCATACTTGTTTTTATTATCATTGCTACTATCAGTGTTTATTATGACTGATATCCTTATTTGTTACTGTTGCTGTTACTACTATGGTTGTTGTTGTTGTTATCGTTGTTGTTGCTATCCTCACCAGGGTGGGTAGCCGCTCCAGAATCTCATTGACCTCCTGGCTGTAGGTCAAACCGATGTGAGACTTTCCCATCAGACGCCTCACTTTCTTCCTGATGTCATTCTTATTCACCTGCGGAGGTGAACGAGACGGTCACAACAATACTTTGTCTGTCAAACACACTGCATTCATATGCGTTTGGGTGTGTGCGAACATGCAGAGGGTAGACAACGTAATGGAAATATCAAACAAAAAAGGACTGCAATTGAATAGGAGCCTGGCAAGTTTTGCAAGTTTCCGCAAGTAAGGACATTTTTAAAATCAACACTTAAATATGCAACACTCTGTGTGTTTGCGTACCTTCATCATGAGCATGTAAGCGATCATGTTGTGTAGGAGGGTGGCCAGCAGTCGGTCCTCGTCGTCCTCCAGACGCTTGCGGTCGTGCTCTCCGAGCGACAGATACCTGTGCATGAAGTGGGAGAGAGGGGGTCAGCCAGTGCTCTAACTGTCAAATGGCACAAACCCATCGGCTAATGGATCGTCCCAAGTCCCGCCCACCTGTCAATCATCTCCTGCGGCCCCTGGTCCATGCCCATCCCCTCCCGCTCGAGCATGACGGCGTCCAAATAGGCGTCCTCCCAAAACTGCACCTGGTCCCACAGAGTGGAGCGCTCCTTACCTGCACGCGCACGCACACACAAACACACACGCACACGCACACGGTTCACATTAAGTACAGCGCGAAACGGATTCAGAAAATCATTTTGCTCCATATTTTAACTATAAAACCATCATTATACCGCCCATTGTGCTTTCATCCCAGGGGAATCAGCAGACCTTCATTTGCCTTTCAGAATCTACTTCTAAAAGCTCTGAGGGACACCAGTTTTCACTCAAATGCCACCATGAATATTAATGACACTTCAGGAACAAACATTGAATGTTTCATAATACACAATTTTCCTACTTTCCCCTCTATGCCCTGAAATACTGTTTCAAAATCTTCTTGAGAGAAACAATGTAAAATGTACAATTTACATGCGATTTATTACCATTTGTGCCAAAAATGTATTGAGAGGAATACGCAAAACACTGTCAGGTGTAGTCAGTGCTTACATCTGCATCTCAATCAAAGTGATTCGTAAGCGTGTCCGTTTTTACCAGCTATGAGACCAGCACTAGGATATCCCACCTGATAAAACAGAATACTCTCCAACAATAAACGAAAGCAGCTTCTGAGTACCCAGCTCAATTTAAAATGCTTCAAGAAGTACTAATGAACAAATAGGTCCATGATGAAGGAACTAATTAACATGCATTTCAGTGCACATGAGTAGATACCATTTTTCTTCATTATCCTAACTTTTCTCCATTATGGAAACGGGTAACCCCTGAAAACCCACTGCTTTTCACTGGCATGTACCTTGTTATCACAGGGTAGGTATATCATCATTAATGAGTATACAGTGTTTCATAACTGGTAGTTAAGCGTCTCTATGCACCACACACTGTACTCTTTCCCCCCACTGCCACTGAATAATACAGTGGGTTCTAAGTATGTCGTTATACAGGGATTACCAACAGGTTTTAGCCAATCATATTCACCATCCACCAACCAGTTATCGCCGAACTTTGTTTCCCTTTACATCTAGTGGTAGAGCTGATGCTAAAAGAAAGTATCGATATGAATAACGCTGTTCATCATAGCGACTCACCATAGATGGACTACAGGATGGTTTCGTCTTTGCTCACTGTGTTGTAAATAGGATTTACTGGAGTCTGGTGAAGCACTGAGTAACATAACTATATTTAAAGGTGCAGCAGGTATGGTTTAGTAGGCTAGTGGTCCCTATGGGAACAGGCAGAAGTTTCAATCATATTCAAACTGAAACATGTTCTCTAGTCCCTCCCGAGGGGTTGCGAGTACGTGTCACAGCATGGGAAACTGGGAGCATGAGGGCTGCGGAATTGCTTGGGTTGCCTCTCACCGATGGCTTATGGGCCTACCCCCTTGTGTATTGTTGCCTAATGGCCATAGTGAAGTGCTTCCAATGTGCTGAATCAAATGTGCTCCTTCAAAAATTAATATAACGTTTTCAGCAGGATTTCTACCTCCAAATATATTATAATTTGGAGAAACTGAGCGACCAGTTTTCTGTTACACAGAGCACACCCAGACTGGAGTGTAAAACTGTATCAGCAATTCAAGTTGACTTATTAACAATAGATTACACACTAAACAGACTGATACAAACAGCGAAGGGCTCTGAGTCTGTTTTCACACTCCGAAATTGTCCATGAATCTGTTCTAATGGCCCTAGATTGGCGTGATCAATTCCATGGTTATAACACTTCACAACTCAGTGTCTCCTAGCAACAACAGATATCCCAGGAACCAGACTGGGAGATAGGGAGCACCCAGAAGCCAAATGTGCGTAGCGAGATATATCATTCACCAAAAGCTCTGTAAAACCTCATTTGGCAGCGGTCCGTTATCCTCCGAGAGAGCTTAACCTTTTCTGGAGGGTGCTTAATCTGTATGTTAAATTTACACATAATAAATCAAAGTTAATCAACAATCTGGATCCAGAATCAATGAGAACAAGATTTAGAGAAACGGATGCATAAAAATATAAGTAAATAATCATTAAAACGGTGAAACGTCCACAATTAAATCCGTCTCCAGGAGTAATTCAGCATAACAGAGTTCTAGGCTCGTGGTCCCAAAGGGACATATAGCATACAGCGCCATTATAAGAGTCTAGTGGGGGTGCACGTCGACGCGGCCAAGATGGCACCTAGCCACACGTAACCGTAGCACATTGGTCCCAGATTGAAGTTCAACCCACTTGCAAGTTGCAAGCTGTGATCCGATGTGGGAGAGTCAAAAGCAAATGACTCAGAGCGCGTCCCCATGAGCAATTAACCTTTGCTTGGCCAAGAGAGTTCAAGCAGACCAGCAGGCATCCCCTTGAGTGAAAACCTTATATATTCCCCTTATATATTACAACATTTAAAAGTCATTAGGGACATAAAGGGTAATGTTGCACGCAGCCTGTAAGTATAACATGTAACTGAATGCAAGTATAACGGAATGCATAAATCAAGCTTAACGCTGCCGACAAGGTCACAGGAAACGGTACTGTCCCCACGTTTCAATAGAATGGACAACTAGCCATATTTTTCTGAAAAATCCTTACCTACCGCACCTTTAAGACTATGTAACACTTTTAAGGATCCACAGGTCCCCTGAATAGTCTGATGCAGTCATTCACAGAAAATTCCTACATATCATCGACTGCAGTTTTCTACTTTGTTTCTGTCAGCATCACAGTTACCTGTATTTAACTGAAAAGCAGAAAGAGATTCTGTTGATACTTTTTCTATGTCTCTGGAATTTGGATTTAGAAACGGTACAAGAGCAGAAGAAAACTAACGAACGAAGAGTGACTGTTAAACAAAGACATTCTTTTCACTGGCTCTTTTGTGCTGTACCAGTCACATTGGTGTTCAGTCAGAAAGCACTCACAGAATCATAAAATGGCACTGGAAACTGCTAGAAACTCTTTCAGAACCTGGATTCAGTTAATATAGATGTTGCCTGAGCGGAAACCTAATGTGGTTTGATAGGGACTTAAACTTGATAAAGAGCAACTACCAGTCTATGTCTGCTGCACACTGACAACACACAGACAAAACAAGGGAAGAGGAGAGGCAAGTCAAAACCCTGGTTCCAGATCCCAGTGGTGCTACAGATCTCAATGCCATTATTGAATTTATACTCTAAATCATCCATTGAAGATCTTTTGAGAGCTCTAATGGTCTGCTAATAGCTGAATAATATTAGTCATCCGAATAATTGCGATAAAGAGTATTCCTCTTTGCAGCTTCAAAAATGGAATTGAAAGAGTGCAGAAAGCACACTTCCTGCACACAGACATTTAGACTGGGACCAGGTTTGGGAAACACCATAGGAGCAGAGTAGAGGAGAATTAAAAGCCAGTGAATTATACAAAGACAGAGCAATCAGAGAGAGGCATGCAGACATGTTCCACTGCGCTAACGGAAAGGAGCCACGCGTTCCAAAAACAGACACACAGATGGGAGGGAGAGGGCCGTACTCAGCGAGAAGGTCTCCATGGCGGCGTCCTCCAGCTGGTCCCACACTGAGCTCTTGTCCCGCCCTGCAAGTATCCCGGAGGGGGTGAAGCCAATGAGGTGGGGGGAAAAGAGGCAGGAGGCGGAGAGTTAAAGCAGAGGAAGCAGGAGGCGTGGCCGGGCCCGGGCCCCACCCCCAGGCCTGGGGGTTAGACCTGGGCCTACACCGCGCTCTGGTTAATAGCGAACCCCCACAGCAGACAGCCAAGAAAATAAAACCAAAACCCTCTAACAGCTCATGTACTTACCGCTACCGGAGAGGTATTAGTGCTCAAGCCGAAATGAGTAATTAAAAGACTGTTAATTTCATTCAGAATGCAGAATGTTAAGACACAGAAGCATGCACAGGTAAAAAGATGGATGGTTTGTTGTGGACTAACAACCTTTTCCTGCTACAAATGAAATTTGATCGCCTTTCAACCGTCTGACAAAAAGTATCTGTTATCCTTGCCAGGAGAGGGTGCGCCGAGTACTAAAACGGGTACGGATAACTTTGAAACCTCCTGTTTTGAGGAAAGATAGTGTTTCACATAAAAAGCATTTCTAGAACTGCGTAAGAGCAAAGAATGTACATGACACAGTTAGCATTGCCTGACTCATTTTCTGAATAAAAAATCTCCACATACACACCTGCTCAAACCTTCGTCAAGCTAAAAGAAAGCTATAGCAGGTTATGAAGCAGAACCAGCATCATCCATTTTAAGAGGTTTATTTCTGTCTGTCACTATGACGGACAAGACTGGACAAAAATCATTCACCATCTACTTTTATCATTTTTTATTGTTTACCTCTTGCCTACAGTATTAAGAGTAGATTAGCTACTAAGGATGTGTGTTCATTATTTTAATATCAGCTTTTTTCGCAATGAATATGCTCAGTATGTTAGAAGTCTTGGAAAGACATTTAACAGTCACACAATAAAAAGCACATGGGCAATATCACATTTCCGCATCAACACCTATCTGTCAATCAATCTAACAGATAATATGCTAATACTGTTATAATTTGTATGTGATATACCATGAATATAGCCATTTACAGTATTCTGTATTCAACAGTCAAGTGGGATTGGTTCAGTGTGTGTTATATGAGCCTTACTACATTGGACTTTTTGTCAAAATGACAAGTGACTTTTGAATTTAACTGTCAAATTTGTGAAAAATACATGAATGGCAGTAAATTGTAAGTCAACGGTTATCTTAAACATCCAACTCTAAGCTCACAGCAAACAGTTCTATTCAGTATTTGTTGCATATAATATGGCACTTACTGTAATGAAATCTTTTTCACTCTCTTAGTGACCATGTTACTACACTCAGTACCTGATTTACAAAAGCATTGAGTGCATGCAGAGCTCACACTTAGACAGCATGTGATTGGCTGAGGTAATTTGTTTTTTCCAATCACAAATCATGCCACTAAAAATGTGAAAAACTTTTAACACATGCCGAAGGCCTTGATAAATCTAGCTCAACACAATGTATATGCAAACAAAGACACGTACAGACAAGTATTACTAGTAAACCAAATTATCTAAGCACACGCATAGCATCGTTTATCCAATTTTTGCCTGTTTAAAAAATGTTAATCTGGACCTGTTGTGGACGTTGTGCCAAATCAACATCAAAATCTACATAGAAAAAATAAATCCCAAAATGGCTTTGAATGGGCCCTAAATAGATGAAGATGATGTTGGGCCCTAGATAGATGAAGATGATGAGAGAGGGATTACCCAGAAGGCCTTCACATAGGTAGATCCTGGTGCTGACATCCTCCAAGGGGAGGGCGGGAGCTGCCCTTCCCACACTGCCCCTGGGCTCCTTCAGGCCTGGCTTCAGCTTGTGAGTCTTGCCCTGGGTCAAAACAGAACAGCAGTTCCTACATACTGTATTCTGAAACATTTTGGCCTCTGTCTTGTATCTTGGAATTTTCATCACATCTTCAACCAAAACATGGATAAAACAGGGATGAGAGAAAACATTACACAGCATTTTATGACTAAATGAATGAAGTACCAAACTGCTGTCAGTTTCTCTCTTCGACATACAACTTGTCGCCCAAAAAAGATCAAATTCAAAGTTAAAAATGTATAAAATGCAGAAAGCCAGACAGGGGACAATGTTCCATGTTATTGTTCCACTGCAGGACAAAGATTCACACACTGTTCCACAACAGAACTTCCATCTTAAGACCATGCAACATCACTGTCTTTGACTTCATATACCTTGCATCAGCAACATACAACATCCAGTACAGGATGTGATGCATTGCGATGCAATCTGATGGAAGCATGTCTAAAATGGGACACGTAAACCATACATGTAAACAAGAGCCGCTTGAACAGAAAGCACAACACATGTATTTCGAGGTATATGATACCTTGGAATATTATCCAAGCATTCTTGAGAGAAAATAATTGTTATTTTGTTATGGGGCTTTCAGCCATCCCAAGAGCCACTGTATCTCACTCACTCACACACACACACACACACACACACACACACTCCTCTAGAAACATGTGCAATCTTCTACAATGTAACATTCACAAACACAGAGCTCGTGTCTACCATTTACACCATGTGACACTCACAAAGACAGCGCTAGTGGCGGGGTTGGTCTCAATCTCGCTGTCGGAGAGCGTTCCCCTGGAGATGGTGAGGTGGGGAGCCAGTCTGCCGGTAGGCCCATCCCCCGCATTGCTGCTCAGGTCACTGTCAGCACCAAGGGTCTCCCCCGAGCTATTACTCACCTTTGGTGGAAAAACAACACAAGCATTTCAGCAAAACATTCCCTCTATCTTACTTCACTGTACCTACAAAACCAAAACTAGATCCAATCAACATTTATGCTGAGTCAAAATTAAAACAATCACTGGGTCCAGACCTCTAGTACTACCAGCTGTCATTACCATGGCAGATACAGGTTTCTGTACACTGAAATCCATAACCATAAACATCCTCCTGGTCTGTCAGGCCCATGTTCTGCTCATGCAAGTTAAAATTTAACATTCAAGAATGAGTGCTTAAATGACCATACCAGCAGCTCACATAATACCTTGAGGAAAACTGAAACTTTAGATAAACGTTAAAAATAAAACAGTGAATGCTGACAGAGATGGAAGCAACAAATAATATATAGGTTGCCCATGATCTTTAGCCGCAGTCCTTCTTTCTTGGAATGCTGTCACAAAAGTTGTCTCTAGCCAGATACTGGCCCATTCTTCCAGATGGAATGTCCATCATTTGAGGGATGGAGGTGTCAATCAACTTCCCTTACATGTCATTGTCTAGTGAGGTTCACATCTAGTGACTTGAAAGACATTTCACATACAAGACATGAAAATTAAATTGAAAACTATGGGGAAAAAAGGTATTTTTGAACTGTTCCAGTTAATTTTGCAGGTTTTAATGTATGCAGTATACGTTTGTAATACGGCAACTGTATGGCAAATTAACTTCCAGGTTTGGAGGATATGACGCGCCACTTTGTAAAAACCTTCTGGGGAGGCGACTGCACAACAAATATTTCTTAATTTATATGATGTAAAACAATAAGAACTGTTTTAATCGTGTTATTACTATATATTTCAGAGGGACCCATGTTGAAGTACATGTACAGATAAAAGGACAGGATGTGTGTGATGGGATGCAATGTGACAGTGGGACGGGAGGCTAGGATAACGCAGGACATGATGTGAGATGTGCTCTGAGTAGGCCGTGCCCTACCACTGTGCTGGCCTCTGACTCCTGGCTGGTGCTGCGGGTGAGGGCCGGGGGCTCAGAGCTCGCCACAGACTCTGAGTCACTCTTCTGCGGAGGAGAGGAGGAGCGAGGTCAGGGTAAGCAGTGACAGACCTTCTGACAGCAAATTAGAACACCAATGAGCGACTCATCACTGGCTACCACTTATACAAATGGCATTTTACTGAACTAATTTGGGTTCAGTACCTTGCTCAAGGGTACAACAGCAGTGCCCTACTGGGAGTCAAAGCCCAGCTCCCCAACCATTAGGCGTTTACGTTAAGCAGACATCACAATACGATATAGCTCAATGACTGCCATATTGCAAGAGCGACTATATATAACATAATGTAGTGCATGTTAGGGAAGTGGGGGTGTGGCCGCACCCCCTCTCAAAGAGGGAGGAGAGCAAATTTCGGCACTGAGGTGAGGAAGGGCCCCATCTCCCATCAGGGTCTATCTCAATATTATAAATGTAATGTAATATCAGTCTCTGTCCATTGCAAGTGTATCTGTAGATACCTGACCAAACATTTAAGTGTGTGCACACTCGGGTCTTGTTGCCGGACACGCACCTGAGAACCAGAGACGCTCAGTCCGCTGTCAGCGCTGATCTGGGACTTCTTCTCCTCTGTGTCCCCAAAGTCAACCACCTGCCTGGCCCCTTCCACCCCTACAGGAAACAGATTGTTATCATGGCAACCACCATCTCCACCACTCAGCTGCTCAGGATCAAGTCACATGACCAGCACATTAACAGTATCCAAATGGACTAGGAGGATTTTCCTCAAGACTTCAGTCATATGTTGTAGATCCAGGGAGGGAGGATGAGGAGAAAGTGAGCAAGATTTGGATGAAGGCTAATTTTCAACCGGACACATGCTGTTAAAATTTAGAAGAAAAACCATTTTGTGAAGCAAGCATACATCACCGTCCTCCTGCCAGATGCTCAGTGATGAACTCGCAAGCTGGTGGTCATGTGACTTTGTTTTGAGCTTAGAGGAGAGAGGGATGGAGGGACAGACGTGAGTTAGAGACAGTGAGCGTCAGCGACCGAGACAGGATTGCAGGGCATCCCAGAGGCGGTGACCGCAGGCAGTGGGACTGAGGCACTCCTGGGGCCTTCTGCTGTTTGAACACGGCGGCGGGACAAGCCTGTCTGACCCGCAGAAGTGATCAAAGCATAGGACGGGGCATTGGCCTGGCCCGGCTCAGGGAGGAGGAGCTACCTATCCCAAAATTCACTCTGCTGTCATTCTGCCTTGAGGCAGCACCTCGCTATACCTAGAGGTGCCCAGACTTTTGCATTCTCCACAACGTCCTACACCCTGTTCTGAGATGTTCAAATGCCTTTCTGTCATCTTTGGGGAGCCAATAAAATTTGAGCGTTTGACTCGAGGGTGGTTGTGAAATGAGAGTCTGAGAGAGCAGGAAGCTGCTGTATGGATCCAGGGCTAGCAGAGTGAACTTGCTTGGGTTTGACCAGACGCAACCATAACCAACACCGACCCTAACCCTCCCCTTCTGAGACAAACTGGAAGGGAGGGGGGCTCCATGCTAGTGACTGAGTGAGTAGCAGAGTGCAAGAGACAGACAGACAGACAGACAGACATGCAATCTGTATGGACAGGGGGGCTTTTAAAGGCTGAAAAAATAACTCCCATGCAGGGTAAGTAGCCAGCTGCAACTTGTTTGGAAGGGAAATTTGAATCCCTACTTCATAATAATACATTAAACACCACACTCTAGACATCAAAACCCATAATTGTAATTGGCAAGAGAAAATCCATAGGTGTTATGTGAACTTTTTTCATGCTACGCCAAACTACTGCTCTCCTACACATGTAAACCAGCATAAGAGAGGCTATGTGCCCTAAGGCCATGTCACATTGCACAGGACAGCAGGCCATGTAAAGGGTTTAACTGGATGAAAACTGGCTAGCCGTCTCAAAGGCAACCTTGGTCAAAGGTCTAATGAACAGCTCCCTCATATACACTCCCGACAGCAGACCCTTCAGCCCTCACCCCGACCCCCTCGCTTTATGAAGAGAGAGGGTCACAGGTAAGGAGTGATGGCCCTGCTGTCAAGATGCAAGAACTGTTTATCAGTGTGTGTGTGTGCATGTGTGAGAGAGATAGAGATCAGATGAAAGGCTAACAGAGGTATAACAGTGTATGTGAGGAGAGCAGGACAAGATGATTGCGTCTCTTTAAAGCATGGCACCACAAAAAATAATCTCACTAATTCAGCTGCCACAAAAGTGTATGGTTTTGAAATACTGCAGAAAACACAGAGCCAATGACACTGATATTCTTTGGCATATTGTCCAACACAGTAACAATGCTATTGCTGCAAGCAGCCATTTTTGGGTCTGAGCCAAGATGGCATCCCTACAAAGTACATGGGCTGGGCTTTTGAAAGACAACGTTTAAAAGGTACAACATGCTGCGACTAGGTGTCCAAACCAAAAAATAAGGTCCAAAACCTGCTATGCTCACACCCCTCCTAATAATAAATGGTCCTTTGGTCAAGGTAGATACCTTTCCAGGTGGGGTTACATTAGTTAAGAAAATGTCCTCTGTGAACTGCAGTCCATGCAGCATCTTCCGAGTTGCCCGGTACTGGACCAGCCCTTTACACATTTGAACTTAGCAAAGTACAAAGAGATTGTACGATTCTGTGTTCAGCTTTGGCTGAAGAAATGTTTTATTGGGTTGTTTTGTGAAAGATTTAGCAGAAATATACTGTCACTAGCAGCAAAGAAATCACAATATTACCAGACAGATAAGACAGGTAGTCTGGTTTTGATTTTGTACTGCTTTCTGGTTAATAAAATATTTGGCTAGAATATTAAATGTGTCTTAGTGTACAAACTAGCTGGTTTTAATTTTACTATCGTCCGCATTAGCAGTCACACACAAAAATTGACCTGCCTAATAGATAGATAACAGGTAGATAATGTATCTTATCAAAAAATAATGCTGTATACATAGTTTTACAAAGCTTAAGTATCCTATATATTCTTTATTTTGAAAATGAGATTCAAACAGCCAGAAACTTGTACACAGAACATGTGGGTGAAAGCCAGTGTGTATGAGGGCTAACGTTCTAGCCCAGGCTTCTCAGCTAACAAACAAACAAGCTAATCTGGAGGCTACAGGGCAAAACACATGTCTTGCTGACACATACTCTTACGATCAACAAACACTATCTTTGATTGATTCTATGACATTATTGATTCTATCCATGATTCTAGACAAGTGATGCGAAAATAAGCTAAGCAGAAGCAAGCGAACTAGCTACACTAACTAATAGAATAGTGCATAAAGCATGTGTGCTGCTGCTTGCTAACAATCTACATATCAGATGTCTACATTACAGGTAGACCCAGCAGTGTGTGATAACACATTAGCTGAAGATACATTTGGTGGATGTGAACTGTAGGCACACACGTGTTCCACTGCAGTCGTTTTTATTACAGGGAATACCCTGTATATAACTACACACCACTGAGTTACCCTATGAATTTCTTTCACCATTTACTGAATGAGAGGACTGACTACATTAAAACATGGAGTTTGGAACAATTTCTGACATCTTGTAAACATTACACAGTTTTGTTTGTGTAATGTGTAATGCCTTTGGTGTTTTTTGCTGTGTTGCTAACACACATATGCCTTCTGCAAAGATTTAACAGATGTTTTTACATACTGCCCCACAAAACTAAGCAAACTGGACACCAAAGGTCGTGGTGGTGGTAGACAACTATACACATATTTTTTCTTGATTTTCTTGAGATGTGTCACATTAAAGAACAGCTGAAAGCCTACCTTATATTGAATGGGTTATGAGAACAGTTCAATTTTAACGTCACAGAATCCATCGAGCCACATGCTGCTCTTGTTCTGTCAGCCCACTCAGTAACAGGAACATGGCGGGTGTGAAGGTGGGGGAGGGGGGTCGGGAGGTGGGGGGAGGTGAGTGTGAGATTAAAAAGTTGGCAGTTATGCGAGACTCCAGTCTTTTGTTTTTTTTTGTGTGTGAAATGTCTTACTCTGTTGTTTTTCCATAGCTTTTTGCTTTCTGTTATCCTGGTGCTTGCTCCACAATTCTACCCAAGATGCATTGCAAGCAAGGAGAGAAAGACAGAGAGAGTCAGAGAGCCTGTAGAGTAGGCGGGGGATGGACATGGGCATAAAACCAGATAAAACAATATATCAAAGAAAAAAGATTATGCAAATATGACAATATGGCTCACTGGAGATGCTTTGTAATGTTGAGAAGCGGCAAACATTTACTCTGTGAGTGAAACATTCAAGCACACTGCACCACATGTGCACCACATTACAAAGCATTCCAATCACCTTCACCATGGTCCTGGAGGACTTCAATCAACTGTAAATCCAGTCACACCGGTATTTTATACAACAGCTCAATCCACATGAAGTGGCCCTTGATTTGGGCATTCAGTTTTTTTGGGACGGAGCGCTAAACTCTAGCAGCGAAACCCTCCAGCACGGTGACGTCGAGCAGCTTTGTCCTGACTGAGAAATGGCGGCGAGATGGAAGTCGAGCAGCCGGCAAGCATTAGAATGGGTTTCGGCAGAAGCGGTCTCAGAGACATTCCGTAGAATTGAAGGTGCATTTTCCATAAAAGGGGAGCGGAGGGAGCGCTCTTCCCATCTACGCAGACCCAACAAAAAAGACTGGAGCTGAAAACCTGTCAGTAGAAAATGGCTGCCACTCCCATTAGCAAGGCTACATCCATCCAAATAAGCCCTCAAAGACAAGAGGACAATTCCAGCTAATGGCAGTGGCAGGAGGAAACAGAGAGGCAGCCAATCAGCATATAAGAGTGATGCCCCAGACATAATTTGGTGAAATCCAATCTGGAGATAGTGCAACATGGCTTTGGATCTGTTTAGAGGGGAATATGAGGTCAACCGCAATACCGAAAAAGAGGTGTCAACATCCCATCACACCCCTGTGAGAAAACTGCAGTAGTGTCTGTGAGTCACATGACTAGATCCTCCTATTGAATTGGTCAGCTTTGTTTGAGAATTAAAATGAGTGTTTCTGTCAACTACAATGGTACTGCAGATTTCATTTAAAACAAAACGTAAGGACTGATAAAAGCAAACACATGCATCGGTCTATTCTGTCGAGGGAGCAAACAGGGGAACATATCTGTTCGGAAAAATGGAACACAACCGAATGGATTAATACAGAAAACACAAGTTTAGTGCTCTTATAAACGAAAAACAACTAAAACAAACTGGGAAGACAGTTCAATCAGTAAGACTCATACATGACACTTAGGTTAGAGGTACAGTGAAAATCGGGTTAGAGGTATGCAACAATCTTTATAATTACTGGCCAAACACACAGGGCTATGCTTGATTTGGCAATGTGGTGAAACCACTGGGAGATTCAGAAATGGACAGCTAGGAAGTACCTACAGTAATTGACCTTTTATTCCCTGTTGAATACACCTATTGTGAAGTCCTTAAGACTCCATTCTATATTTATACCTATGTATGGGAAGGATTCTATACCAAAGCAGATCAAATGAGTAACTGGACAGAACAGAATATCTGACGAGCTTTAACCCTTCACTGGTGGGCACTTTCAGAAAACCGAACAACCCAAAATGAGAAGGAGCTCTTATTCGGGGGTTCTGAAAACAGCCCACTCCGTCCTGGTAAGGGGTGGGGGCGGGGCGTGGGCGGGGTCAGGACGGAAGCACGAGGCCTGTCAGAGCGCATGCGGGAGGGTGGGGGCGTGGGGGCGGGAGGTACACACCAATAGAGGCAATAAAATTCTCTTCATTCAGACTTCGGGTGTCAAACTGGCGGGCACCCCTGCCGGCGGTGGTGGGAGGCTGGAGCTGCAGCCTGGGCACCAGCAGAGGGCCCAGGGGCCGGCCGCCCTCTCCCCGGGGCGTCAGGCTGTCCTTACTGCCCGGGCTGCCGCCGCTGCCCCCGCCGTCTGCTGGGCTTCGCTTGCGCTTCTCTGGTTCTTCCGAGGGAGTGGATTGAGATTCGAGAGATGGGGGTAACAGAGGAAACGATCACGTGAAAGTGTGGAAAGAAGGGTGGAGAGGAGAGAAGAGAAGAAGGGAGAATTCAAAAGACCATTGATTAAAAAGGCAGTCAGAGGCACTCCCCCAAAGAACTACTCTTTGGTTGCTCCAATTCTTACCTATGAAAGAACAGACACTAACTCAACCCTTTCTCACTTATGAATGGGCAGGTATGTTGTTTCCTCAATATCTGTAACCAGTTCTCCTGATGAGTTGTACTGTGGGTCTATTAATATAAGATCCCTAAAACATTTTACTGTACACGATTTTTCCTTACCAGTTTCATTGATGAGTTGTCCTGTGGGCCTATTCATGTTTCATTACTACAAAATGTATTCATACATGTTTCACATTTCCTGGCTTTAGCTGAAGCTCTGACTGTCTAAGGTTTCTATACCATCAACATTGCCATGTTACCATTGGCATTTATGGTTCTGGCTGACCTGATAGTCTAAATGGCCAAACGGCAGTTAGAGTTTCCTACAAACTCTCAAGCTGTGTGGAATTGGGCTGCACTAAACTAACTGATGTGTTTACCGAATGCAATGGGTTTAAATCATTAATGTTGCCATTTGCAGCTTTGCTTGTCCCGCTCTCCATTTTCACCAGCAAGTTAACTTCTGTGCCGGCCGCAGACTCTGCCTACGCAATTCTCGTGAGGAAATAGACTAGATCTTGTGAAGTAGGCTACAAAGCGCATGTAAAGACACATCAACCTAAATGCACATTTATCGTGGTTAAGTTATTATCTATCGTGAAAATGAAAATGACAATAATATCATCATACTCGTGATATTGTGCAGCCCTAGTGTGCAATGAAGTTTTGCCCACTGCTTGAGAGCACAGAGCAGCTGTATTAAATAGATACAAGGCACAATCACGGAAGGCAAAGCTTGCAGCCTGAGACCCTATACATATGTACCAGTTTATATTCAGTTCAGCTGTAATTTTTGAAGCTTTTTTTTTCCCCTTCAGTGTCCATTTATCACTGCGGGTTAAATAACATAATAATAGGTGGAAATTACCTTTTTTAAGGACTCAAGTGTCTTTATCATTGCATTAGAGGGTAAATCATCTTCGTATAAATTAAAACGTATCTGACATTTACAAATTCTCAAATGTCTTCTTCCAGAAACAAAAAAATTTAAGAGCAGATATACAAGTTGCCCGGTGTGAAATAACAGGCACATTATGTTTTTTGGTGGAGTGCACTTTTAGAAAGGAAGGTAAAATCAAGAGGGCAGAGACCAAGGTTCCCCAGAAAGAGCCTTTCTTTACCAGCTGCAACCCACAGCTTTACCCGTTCACCGCCCTCTCGCAGCTGCAAGCAGCTTTCTAACATGCTAGAAGACACAAGCTCATTTACGGCTGCCCCGACCGATTGAAGAAGTGCTTTGAGTATGGCCTAGCACCCTCGGGCTGCTCTAGACACAGTCCATCTGGGAGTCAGAATTAAAAAGCACCTATTCTGCAGAAGGACTGCTCAGTGCAATTCTATACCTCTCCCGTGTTACTGGATACTACAGACATAATTCATCGGTATTCAATACCTTTGATCTGGTCATGACTTTGCTTTGCCTTTGGTTTGGTAGTGTCCGTGTGTGTTTGTGTGTGTGTGTGTGCGCACACACGAGCAACGCTGCGCTACCTTTGGTTTGGTAATGTGTGCGTGCAATCTCTAGCAGGCTAAAAACACTGGCCATGCCTCCCAGCCCTGCGTTAGTATAGGAGTGCTCCAGGCTGGACACTGTGCATTTGAGAAGGTCCAGCATTCCCTTGTACACTTTCCTGCTGATTTCCTATGGACAAAGACAAAGAAAAAAAAAACCATTAGGAAGGAAAAAAAAAATACATCGATGAAGGTCCTTTGATTAAAATGTTCCTTTCACATCCCCATTGATTTTTTCTTTTCCCCTTCTGAACTTTTCATTTCGACACTTACGATTATCATATGCAAAAGAGTAATTACTCGTTTTGATGTGACTTTCAGCTCATCGACTGTTGTTGAGGTTGTTGATTTCTCTCACCAATGTCAGCGATCTCAAACACTAAACTAAGACACAGTATATTTTGCTTTCCTGGTAAAGGTACATGGCATAGACAAGAATGAGTCTGCAAGAAAAACATCAAAATCAGAAGGGGTGGGTTCAATTCACTGGTACGGCACTGCTGTTGTACCCTTGAGCAAAGGTACTTAATCTAAATGGCTTTAGTAAAAATGTCCCATGCTAAAAACTGATTAGTCCCTCTGTGTAAGAGTGTCGGCTGATGCCTAAAAGTAAATGAATAAACATGCTCAAACTTGGTTACAAAGATACATAAAATGTTTCGGTTGAGCTTGCAATTGACAAAAACATTATTCAACTGAAGATGACAAAACTCCTCAACAACGGTCCAGGCTGGTGTCTCCAGCAGTAGCTGCACCGCCATACATATCTTTTAGCGGTGACTCTTACCACATCGTGGATGACTTCCTGCCGAGCATCCTCCTCAGACTGTATGGCCCTGTTGAGTTTGCTCAAAACGAAAACGCGCAGCTGCTCGTTCTCCAGCAGGCGGCGCACTTTCTTCATATTGAGCCAGCCAACGCCCTGTCCCTCCAGCACACTC
Organism: Albula glossodonta; assembly: GCA_019788955.1. Taxonomy (NCBI): domain Eukaryota; kingdom Metazoa; phylum Chordata; class Actinopteri; order Albuliformes; family Albulidae; genus Albula; species Albula glossodonta. The sequence continues at coordinate 26,112,673 of JAFBMS010000005.1, forward strand.
TGCACCACCTCCTTAAGGAACTGCTGGTTCTCACTGAGGGCGAACAAAAAACTGTTAGCACGGTTAGCATGACTTGGGGGTCTGTAGAAGGAAACAGTGGACTGTCAGACTTCTTGAATAACCTTCCCTCTTGTAGGTTGAGCCATGCTGAAAGGGGAAGTGCATTCTGGGAGACAGCTGTGCAGCAATTCTTGAGGTTGAGCAGACAAATTAGGGTGACAGTTAAACAGTAAGGTAAGGCTATGAACAGCCTGGTCAGGGACAGACGAGCGTAATGCTTCCTTTTCACTGTACATCACAAGCAACCAGTGTCAGAACTCAATTTTCATTGGGAGGTGGCATATTGGCTGTGAGGAGCTCTGAGCGGACAACCATGTGACGTTTTCGGCTATGACCCAGAGGAAGAAGTGGTTGAAAATTCTGAACTTGTCTGACAATGTATTCTGAAACCCAAACAGAAATAACAAACTGAAGTTGTAGGTTGCTGAATGTCAATGGCGAATGGATTACAATGACAAAAACAAATAAGCAAGATAAGCTGCACAATGGTGATAAGTGCACAATGTTTGGTGATATTTATTTTGTTGAGTAATTAATAAATACAAATATTACAATAACTATGCCATGTTTGTAACTAAACCTATGGCGCTGTTTGCTGTTATACTGAATATTGGATCATTTTCTATGGCAAACCGTTTTAATATTTCAACTTCAAATTATTAGCACTAGCTGGCTGCCCATGTGTTCGTCCTAGTTGTCTCAAAACACCACCTAGTTTACAAGAAAACGAACGAATTGCAGCTAGTTGATTAGCTGCACAGCAAAAAGGGCAGCTTGTTAACTACCAAAATTTAAAAGAAGTTTGTGAACTAGCTCACTAGATAGGTGGCTGCCTCTTATGGCCACCAAGTTAACTAGCTGCCCTTCTGCCATGTAGCAAGTTAACTAGCTACATGTCATTTCTTATTTTTAGCTATGTAGCTGCCTATTTGGTGCACCTGTCTGGCTTCTGGCCACATAGCTAGCTATGCCAAATAGGCACCTACCTAGTGATGAATAAAAGGGGTCAGACAGCTAGCTAGCTAGCTGGTGATTTTTCTTTTTTAGTTAACTGGCTATATACGTCATCTAGTACACTAGCTACTTGGGATGCGTGGTTACTGATTCTGCCTTTTCCCTGAACCCTACTTTTACCCACGTATTTTAATTACGTAAACTTAAAAGAGCCGATTGTCTGAAGCCTGAATTAATGTAAAGTAGTGAAAGTTCATTTCTGTACATGGTTTGGTTTAAGTTCATTTATGTTTAAGGTTTCTCTTCTAAATTCTGTTGTGAATTTTTCTGGCAAATTAATAATTTCCTGGCCCCTGTCATTTCCCCATTCACCTTGATCGTCCCAACATTGCGGATGTTACGGTACCTTGCGCTCGCATGTTCGGACTGAAGGCGGAAGTCGAACAGCAGAGTACTACATCAGGAAGCAAAGGCAACTAGGAGAACACCATCGCCTAGTGAATGAGTTCCATGTTTGAGATGGCAAGGAACTCTGGGAGAAGTTTTGGATCTCCCATGATCAACTCAATGTGTTTTGGGTACCATCGGCTCCGACATCACCAGGCCTGACACCCCGTTTTGGGAGATCCATCACTCCTGCACAGTGCCTGGCAGTCTGTCTTTAGTATATTTGTAACATTCATTAAAATCAAGAACTCTCCCATTGTGACCTGCTTCATAACATAAAATCTGAGTGAGCATGACATATGCGGTTGCGTACAATGACTGACGCTGCAGGGGGAGTTCAGACTGTCGCGTCAGGAGTGTTGTGTGCAGTGAAAAGGCAGCATAACGTCATGAGCAGCCTGGCCAGGCTCATAGTACCATGAGGTTCATAGCCTTTTGTGATGAATGTCTGGCCAGTCAGGCTACTCCCAGGATGACCCAGATAAGGTGCTAAGTTTGGGGGGCAAGGGCCAATACCGCTCTTCACCTGGTGTTGTTGGCTCGGCCTTGGGGAGAAGGAGACTCCTTCTTGACCGTGGGGCTGTGCTTAATAACTGAAGATTTCTGGTCCACCAGGGCCCTGGGTGGGCGATTCCCTGAAAGGCCAATCAGAGCGTCAGCACCGGCAGGTGGAGGTCTGCACACCCAGCCCCACACACAAAGCAGAACTCTTCCTTCCACATTAACCAGCATTCATCTTACAATCAGTCAGGTTCATCTCATTATTTTGTACTAAACTGCATTGAAGAAAATTAATCACAAAAGAGAAAAGAATTTCTCACCAGAAAACACTTATACTTTAAATTATAATTCTACAATATAATCCTATTGGAGATATTTTTGAAGGCATTTTAAGTGTACTCATATGCATAAAAACACACACACACACACACACACACACACACACACACACACTCTCTCTCTCTCTGAAAAACACATACCAGCGAAGTTTACTGACCTCATGCACAAAGAAACAAGTAGTGCAAGAGGCCTTTTTCCCCTCCACACACACACACACACACACACACACACACACCAGACTGACTAGTGGCACTACACACTCTAACACGTGACACTGTGCACAGAGGGACAGGCTAGAGGCTAACAGTGCTAAGGCTGTCACTACTGGTAACAGTCAAGGAACAAAGGAATACCAAAAAAGGAAAGATGACATCACTCTAGCATCACACATAAAAAGAAAACAGGAGTGAGCTCAAAAACCGAGGCATAAAAAATAAAATGTGGGTGAATATCTGCGCTGTGAGCTAACACAACAGATCACTATGTCATCATGCAGCATGTGCGGAAGATAAAGAGATGATATAGAAATACATAATTCATGTGTGCATATATGTACAGTATATACACACACATATACAGGAAACATCATGGAAAGTACTCTATCTCTACATTGAAATCAATACATCTTGTGACGTCTTTCATAAAAATGAAGGGGGTGGTTTAGTCACGAATAAGGACAGAGGTCTGATGGGCTACCAAGGATGGTGGGTGCCAGGTGACTTTCACTGCCCAACAACAGAGAGGGAGGAGCCCGGCAAAGCGAGTGCAGAAGAGGATGCTGGGAGATGGCTGCTGATTGGACAGTGAAGCATGCAGCTGATGCAGGGCAAGACCCACCTTCGCCGCTCGCTGGGCCGGCTTCAGTTATTATCTCCATTAGAGAATTTAGCCCAAATACTGGACACAAAACCCACAGTTAGTGCAGTGAACCAAAAAAAAATAAATAAAAAATTCAAAACCGTCCGAAAGATCAAGCCAAATAAAGGAGACACACCAATCCAAACAGAATGGATTCTGTGTATCGACCAAAGTTATAAAAAAAAAAAAATACACATCTACAGTCTGCAGGTAGGAGCAGCAGGGCCCAGAAGGGAAGAAGAGGCACACCGAAAAACTGACAGCATTCCAGAGAACACAGGGCCTTTACAATCAGAATCTACAGGGCACATTGCAGTACTCAAGTTCCTGCAGAGGGTATGCCCTCTAATCGAACGGGGGGACACCAAGGCCAAAGTCAATTTACTCTCTCAGTATTTACAGATCATAGAGCTGTAGGGGTCTACCTGTCTATAATACATCTGTGTAATATAGTTTTGTTCTGATAACATAGATAGATAAAACAGCTGGGAGGAAACTCTGAAATGTTGGGATTTAGTACAAAACAGTGTAGCTGTTAACAAAAATGGCTGATACAGCCATAACATTTTATAGGTTTATCCCTCTAAGGGCGTTTGGAGAGGAGTACTGGAATGTGCCGGAGTAGGAAGAGAGGTGCAACCGACCGTGCGGCTTTTTTCACAAGTCCCTGTCGGTCAGCAGCAGCAATGCGTCCGCCATTTTGACTAGCGGCGGAACAGCAGGTCCTGGTGGGGGTATAGCTCACGGGCAGGCGACTCAAGTGTGTGCCATGGTCGTCTGTGACGGTTCTGCTCAGGGTGTGCCAGATTAGTCTGCTTTATAGCAACACAGGCCCGAAATAGGACTTTAATAGCGCGTTCAAACGGACTGAGGAGCAGAACCATGCGCTCGAAGCTTTGCTTGACCCCCCCGCTGTCTTCCGTCCAAATCGCTAAGTCATGCTGCTGCCGACGCTTAACAGGTCAGCTGAACACAAAATGATCCCACGCACACAGAAAACACTGAAACAATGGAATCGCACTTCACAAGCAAGCAAGGCTGAAAACAAGTATAACCAGAAAATAAAAATGAAAATAACTGACTGGAAATTGCCACATCGGGGAAATAAAAAAAGAAAAGGAAATAAAACAAAATCTGTTTTCTTTAGATGTGTGTATGTGAGTGTAAAACTTCCTACAGGGAGACTCGCGGGGAAAAAAAGAGGAATTTGGCTTATGGAGTATCTTATGGAGTTAAGGGATACCAGTCTTTACTTTGGTTCAATAGGCTTTGATGAGCTGAGCTGAGAGGCTAATAGGATAAGAGGTAGGAGCTATTCAAATGCACAGCAAACTATCACGCTTGGAAAAGGGCCAGGAAACATTAACATACCCGGGCTATCAGGATCATCTGAACGATAAAAACATTGCAAATCAGATCACGACACCTACAACGTTGCTATGGCAACTATCCAATGAATCATGCAATTCCTGGGAGTTGCAAGCATATCCACTTATTTTTTCTTTCCAAGTCCAGTTTTTATAAATAAAAATGTTTATGGGGCATAAATTAAAAGTAACATTTTATTTAGGTATTTATCAAAAACTGAGCTTGTGAGGCAAAAAATAACAGTTTCCATTTACTCAGTCATTGTTTCCTGAATAGTGCCATAGAGTCTTAACTTGACCTTCCACAGAGGTCAAAGTTCAGGCTAAGATACCAACCTTGTTCCATATCCTGCTCTACATCAAACTTAAAATACTCTACATAAAGGAGATAATACGTAGCAAAATTATGGACAAACAGAACAAAAAGAAAGGAATTTAAAAAGAAAAACAAAACAAAAACTTAAGTTGTCATGTAAAAACAGCAACAAAGAGAACAACTTGAATTGGACATCAATCATTTTACGCAAATTGCTGCTAAGGAAAGTCTAAAATAACATCATGTCAATCAAAGTGAAGATTAGGCAAGAACATAAAAAGACAATAGGAATCCTACTTGCCAAAAGGCAATAAAATAAGATAAAAAATACAGGAAACAGCTCTTCATGTAATATGATTTTAAGCATGATTTCGTTGTCTTGTCTGCTGTATATTTTTACTTCATTTCATATCTTCCCTCATGCTCAAATATATTTTGGTAAGTAAACAAAACACAAATAAATATATATAAATACATCGGTAATGTTTATACACTAACACTGTTGCAACACCTGTTCCTCAAAACTGAAGCCTGTTGTGATGTTGTCGTGACGGTGGCTTCACAAAATCTTTACAGATTATTTTACATACTACCTTTACACCATGAGACTACCTTATCCTTCAATGTTTTTTTCTTTTGTTCATGCGCCTGGATGAGAAAGTGCATTCTACATTTTGCATGGCAGAAATTAGCTTGGCGATTATATACATATATCTATACTCAATTTACTGACTGGGAATGTGTTATTTTACACAGTGTGTCTAGATGCATACAACATAAATCTACAAAGGTAGCTAATGAGGAGAGTCACATAGCGACTGGTTTCCTTTCTGTAGACACTGATACATGGACATTTTCTGGCTAAATATGGCAGAAAATTCACCTAATTTATTTGCATATTTTATTCAAATGAGTCTGATAGTGCTGCAATGCCCTACCTGTACTGGCCGCTTTTTCGAAATGCGTATACGGCATTAACTAGTACTTAATAACAGGAATCTTTGCCTAACTGTAGAGAAAGATAACCTGCACTAAAAACAAAGCAAGTTATCCAGATAACTGGATACAGAATATAGTTCTTTTTTCTGATGGACAGTGAGATAGTAAGCTGGGAAAGAAGGAGAAGCGACCAGCTAAGCTAGGTAAATGGTTGTGAAAGAGTTTATGTTTAGTGAGTTATGGCATCCACTAGTCAAAGTAACAGTTCTATAAATTTTATTTACATTTTATGCGAGTTTTTCCTTCAGAAACAGATTAATCTGAAGTTTTCAAATTGTTTACTTTGCACTTCTCCCCTCTCACAGTGCTACACAATATTCTTGTCAGCTGAAACTGAATGAAGGGTACAGTGTGAAAACAGCTAAATCATCTGAGAGCTACAATTTAGCTTTGAGGGTAAAACTGCTTAAGCAATGGCCAAACAGCTAGAAAGTTACAACACACCGCAGCTTAATTTAAGCCTGCTTTGCAGTATAATGATTATATTAATTCAGAAAATAGACTCTGGGTGCAGGGTTTTGTACAGGATAAATGACAGAGCGTACAGTACCTTTCAGACTTGGGAAGGGAGTGGTTTTATCTCTAGCTGCCTTGTTGGGTAAAGCAAGGTTAGAGAGACTGAAACTGGTGCCATGGTTCTTGTACAGATTGCCTGTGAAGGTGGAGAAGGATAAGTGTATCAGTGCACATCAACATTCACAGACAACACCAAATCATTATGAGCGAGCATAATAATAAAGACAAAACATAATAATGGACATTAAGTCTTGTCTGTTGTCTACAATCTACAAATAATGCAATTGGCATACAACCTACAAACAATGCAAGTACATGGGTATGTCTTTCTTTGTTAAGAAATACAGCACACGTACTGTGCACACTGTGTGTGTTTGTGTGTATGCGAGCGTACGTAAATATGGTTGCTGGCATGTGATGTTCATTTAACAAAATGAACCACTGACTAGATCCTCCGTTCAAAACCTAACCAAGGTACTAAAGATAGGTATGAATAAGTAAACTGGGCTCAATTCCATTTCAATTCAGCCTGTTCAAGAAAGTAAAGAAACTTTAAGTCATTTGCTGAAAATTGTGTTCTGTAGGGATTTATCAATGAAAATCACAAGTTTTCTGAATTGACTGCATTGAAATGGAATGAGTTGTGGTAGCACAGGGTGGCATACTCACTGGCAAAGGACATGAGGCCGCCGAAGCCGTCATTGCTGTTGTTGGAGACGGTGGAGTTGGGCGAGCTGGCGCGCGAGTCCGACTCTCCGTCGGAGTCTCCCGGGAGCCTCAGGCTGCTGGGCCGAGGAGGCTTCTGGGCCCTGTGAGGGAGGGGGGCGGGATTAATAACGGTCAGAGAGAAACTTCCGGACCCTGCACGGATGGAGCGCCAGGGTAACCAGAGAGAGGGTGGGGTTTCCAACCAAACAGAGGGGCCTCTGGGCCCCAAACAAGAGTGAGGTTATCCAATAAGCTCCTCAGTCCGAGAAGCTCTTCGTGAAGTGTAAATTGAAAGTGAAAATCAAGTTTACAATATTTCACAATTTGTTCATGAAGGAAAAGGTCAAACAAAAGAATTTCCAGGGTTCTTTCTACACATTTGTCTTTTGCTGCCTTCAGAAAACCTTTTCAATTTACATATGTAGACATCTGATAAACAAGGCCCAGATAGCGTGTGTGTTTTGAAGTAACTCCCTTGTTGCCATTAAGACTCTGTTTGGAGTTTGCTGTGTGTGTGTTTTGGGGTAACACACTTGTTGCTGTTAAGACTCTGTTTGGAGTTTGCTATGTGTGTGTTTTGGGGTAACACAATTGTTGCCGTTAAGACTCTGTTAGGAGTTTGCTGTGTGTGTATTTTGGGATCACTCACTTGTTGCCGTTAAGGTTCTGGATGAACCGTGGCGTGTAGCTCTCTTCCTGCTCTCCCTCAGCGTCGGGATCGTCCTCGGTGGGGAAGCCATATTGCGGCTCAAAGTAAGGGTTATCGTACTCTCTGCGTTTGGCCCCGGCGTCTCCTGAGGGTGCCGTGTCGCCATCCCGCTGCTCGGGTACCAACTTGGGGAATGGCTGGGCCCCCAAAACTGGCACGTGATTCTGGACCGCAGCGGCAGCTGTTACCTCCATGTCCGCTGACTCACCCTGCTCCTGTGAACACATGAATCTGGGCGTTCAGTCCTATTCTCTGACTCAGAGCTATCAACCTTCCTACAACACAAAAACGTACATCTCTGGGCAATCAAAGTATTTTTAACCACTTTGAAAACATAATCCACAGTCATGGAACATTTAATTATGTGGAATCTTATGAGTAGAAATTCAGTATAAACTGCAAATATGAGTATATAGTGGCAAATAACTAACAGCAAAGATGGGATTAATATCTGCAATAATTTAGTTAGCTGAAGAAAAACTATTTGTACAATGATCAATATATTATTAAATGGAAATAATAGCAATATTGAAATGAGAGCAACTGGTAATTATTTGCAGCGTTCTTCCCCTCCCATAATTCATAGGATGTAATCTTCTAATGGCAGGTCAAAGCTAGAATGTTCTTGTTCCTTATTTCCAAAAGGTCAGGAACATGAGAGAAGTGAATATAGTTTCAGACCTGGATAATTAAATCAGTTACTCCAAACTGAAGAAATTCACTGCAAATACTGAACTTATATTAGTTGCAAATAAGGTTGAGCAAATGAAGACTACAGACATAGCAAGATTTTGTTGGTTTAAATAGAAAAATACAATGTCTTAAGGATGACATGGGTGGGACAAAAAAGCTATTTCAAAAAGCTATTTATCATAAAAATGTCAAATTAGCATCAAAACCAGTTTATTTGCAATGAATTTTCATAATACTTTGTGACATTCTTCGTAAATTAATATGTTAATCAGTCAGCAAGTAATTGTCGTCATTATTAATGTGTCTTTGTCTTGTTAGTCACTTTGCATTGGAAGTGACTCATAGTCATTACTGGTATTTGTGCTATGCTGGGTGACTGATGTATGTTTGGGTAAATGCCGAGTCCTCAGTGGCTGGGGGGGGGGGAGGTGGAAGGCTCACATGGTTGACCCCCTGAATGATGGTGCTTGGGCTGGAGCTGGCTGTGGTGGAGGAGCTGGACTTGGGCTGCTGGGCGTCCAGAGAACCTTCCAGACCCTGATCGGAGGCCTCCATGCGGTACTCCTGGAAGTCCTGGAACTCCACCTCGCTGGCATCCCCCAGGGCTGCATGAGTGAGAGGGTCCACATCTGAGGAAGGGGGGGGGGGGATTTGGGGAGGTGAAACAGAACAGGAGAAAGTGTTTACACAGGTCTTTATGCCAAGCATTCATGAAGTTGACATCAACATCGTATCGGAACTTAAATTATGAGATACCTTCAAAGCAACACAAAGTGACACAAATAAACATAATAAGGCGGCAACATTTAATTCGGGTGCAGTGACCTCACCTCATATTGGATGGTTTTGCACCTCATTGGATGGTTTTGCAAAGTAGTATGTACGACAGGGCGAATAAGAATCAAAAGCATTCATGTGTGAATGGTGAAACCGTGACATGTAGCCTTAATAAAAGATGACAATGTCTGCAGTGTACTTCAGCTGCAGGGTTTAAACCAGGCAGGCAGACAGAATGATTTCCCGCAAGGTGTAATGCGACAAGCATTGACAATAACGGCCATGAATTCAGTTTTATCATTCAGTTTTATCACATAATTATCATAAGTAAACAGATAACAACCGATGACAAAGCTTAATTTTGTCAGATATTTAGGTTAGTCTCTTTCCTGCCAGCAAAAAGTGACAACTTATTGGGATTCCATGGTTACTTTAATACGAGTGCATTATTCAAACAGTTTTAAATCACTGTCTCCCAGTTTAGCAACTTGTGTTTACAATAATCATACACTGATCTCATGATTTCACTGGTTAAATTCCACACATTTATTATTGTTTCAAATATCAGCTGGACTGATCAATGTGTTTGATTGACACCGATTTTCTTTGCACTGGTCCTTTCTCACAAGCACACCAACTGACAGCACTGATCTAGGTTTGTCTCTCTGATCCACAGTTAATATTTTAGTCCAAGTGTCAAAAATGTGGTTTGTGAGTCAATTTAGAAGCTGCGCTATCGGATATTGTTCAATTTTCAACATTCAGGCCAATCATTGGCATAAAAATTGGTAGTAATGGGTTAACAGAGTTAAAGGCTAATATGCTACAGTCTAAGCTTGAGTTTGTCACATGCAGGACCCACGCTCACTTACTTGGCGTGTCTCCCTGAATGTCACACTTCATCATCTCACTGACAAAGTCCCCCAACGAGGAGTAAGAGGAGCTGGAGTCATCATAATCCACGCTGTCACTGCCGCTGGGAAAACAAATAAATAAATAAAACACACAGAACACAAATTTGCAGAGCTCAACTGTGGGCCTGAAGAACTCTTAATCTCCTTCAGTAAAATCTGGCAAAATCTACCAGATTCTGCTGAAAATACTTCTCATAACATCCATATCCTTCACAAGTGTTAACACACTCAAGAGCTTAATTAGAATACAAACTTGATATTCAATGATGCCAAGATTTACAGCAGAATCCAGCCAATTAAAGCTTGGCTTCCATTTGACCCTCTTTGACCCTGTCTGTATTTGACTTTTGTCTGTGAACATTGAGATGTAGATCAGGCAGACTCTGAGCTGAGAGTTAGCAGAAGCTCGAAATAGGTGCCAGGGGATTTCTTGTGAAAAGGAGTGATTGTGGTAAAGGCCAACTCATAGTCGCCAAAAAAAGGAGTCAGACGGACGCCTGCAGGGTCCGCGTGGACATAAATGACGTCAATACAGGCTCAAAACTGACCCTTAGTGGACGTCCGCCTAGCAGTCAGCGCAGCGGTTTTTTAACGTCCTTTGTGCTGGACCTGTCCATGCGGAACTTTTGTTTCACCTGTACACGTAAAAAACTGTACCCAACAAGCATTTTCCTTGAACAATATCATTGCTGTTTGCATTTTGTGGCCAAGAATTATGGGAAATGTAGTCTATATGACGGGTTTGGTATGTTCTGAATATGCTTTGAGTATTCTCGACAGGGGTACTGTACGTATATGCCTGCTCCCCATTTTCAACACTCTGTAAGCACCTTAAGCCTCAAGCAGAATTACTCAAAAACAAGTATGAGCTCCTTAACACACGAAATCCCAAGAATTTGTTCCAGATGCTCCGTCTTAAAGCTTCTTGTACTATAGTCATATTTATTAGGTAGATGGTATTATTCTAGTGACAAAATGCACCTGACAACAATCCTCATAAATATTCAATTTCATTAGTCAGGGCTTTGGTCACACCTGTAAGCTTTCTTCTTTTGGAGATATTTATTAAATCAAAAGGAACACGTCAGACATTACACTGAAAGAAGGTGCCTATTCCACGGACATAAATATAGAAGTATAGAAATGAACTTGACTGCTTTCTTTTTTTAAGAGGTATTTATTCAATCAATGGAGAGACTGACGCATTTCCAAGCCAATTCATTCATTAGAGTAACGAAACATTGTATCAAATAGAGGAAAACATTCTATCTTTTATTTATTTAATGAAGGAGCTTGTCTCAGAAACACATTTGATGTGCCTTTCACTCTTAGCTGAGGAAGGGACAGACCTGTCATCGGTGGGGTCGGAGTCCTCCTCCCTCTCGTTCTCAATCTCCTGAGGGTGGCTCATGGCCTCGGCGAGCTGCGAGTTGCCGTCATACACGCGGTAGAATATGGGCTGCAGCTGGTGGGCGTACCACTTGGGCTTGTCTCCGATCAGGGAGGGGTCGTACACATCTGCGTTTTGTGGAGGGAGAGGGCGGACTTACTCAGAAACAGGCGAACATCACGGTCAAGACGTACCACCATCATCACCGATAGCAATTATTGTTCCCATTATCATCCATGTACGGTTGAGTGTTTGTGTAAATGTATGCTTATTTGGACCAAACAGGTATGGTGAACAAAATAATTTTTCAATGGAGAAGGACTCACCATGCAGAGAAATAATGTTTAAAAACCATACAGATAAACGTCCCAAAAACACATTTCAAACCACTAGTAGAGGGTGGGCAGCCACCAAACCAAACTACCCTGCAATGGAGAGTGAAGGAGCTAAGTCTAAAATGGAGGATCCTCCACCATTACCCAAATCTCTGGTCAACTTCTCAGGTGACTATACTAATACTCTAGGAATGTGTGTGTGTGTGTGTGTGTGTGTGTGTGTGTGTGTGAGTGTATATGTGATGGTATCTTACTGTTATGGATCCTCTGAAAGGCCAGGTTGGAGGGGTTCAGACTCCACTCGCCGAAGTACTCCACCGCCTGCGTGTGCGAGAGCTTCTCGGCGAAGCTGGACTGCTTGGGCCTGGAGGCCAGGAAGGAGGTGGCCTGGAAGGCGACCACAGGCCGGGGGAAGAGCCGCAGCGTACGCGTGTGCATCTGGAAGCCTTGCAGCACGTTCGGCGAGTTAAAGAACCTCACCATGGCAACCCTGCGGGGCGGGGTGCATGAGGGTGCTGTCTTAGTGGGGTTTCTTTCCCTCTCACGTCGCAATTGAAAATTAAACACCTCAATCAATGCACTCATTACATAGCGAAGACATTTCATTTTTTACAATAAGCAATGCAGACTATTAACTTGTTTACGAAACAGCGCAAGTAAAATATATTGATGTCCACTTCTGGATTTCTATCTCCATGTCTGCTCAAATCCGAAAAAAAAGCTTGGCTGAGCGTGCTCAATGCATACCAAGCGGTAGTAGTGGGAGACTAAAGATTCAAGAGCTCCCACAGAGCTATCGATCGCTGACTTGATAGAACAGATCAAAAGATCTCCAGCTCTACAGAAAAACACTGCGATTTCAAATCGCTCAATCACCATCACTGATTACTTGTGGCAGCTCTGCTAACACTACTGTTTACATTACACTTCATCCTCCCATCAATTCCAAGCTGCCTTGGGCCACAATACCACCCAAAGCCCAACTTATTCCAAACACATACAAGAACTGTTAACGTTTTTAGACTGCCCAACTTGACTGAAACGCATGCAGGATCGGTTAATGTTTTGACTACGTCTCCCTTGAAAAGGAGACACAGTCAAAACATTAACGGTGTGTTGAAAACAGGGATGCCGGTAGGATGCTCCTTGCCTGGTGGCCACGTCCACGGAGTCCACGTCGTTCCCGTAGATGAGGGGGTTGAACTCCGTTGAAGGGGTGCAGGCGTTGTCTCGGCCTGTGAGGAGGGGGATCTCCTGACCCTCGTGGAACTTCTCCAGGTTGAGGATGGGCTGTGTGTTGAGGCTCATGCTCGCTAAGGCCTTGAGGAAAGCAGGAGGCAGGTGGGGTGAAGGCGTGACAGTGTTAGTGCGATTATAAGCAAACAACACATCTGGAAGACTCTCATCTCAGTGTCAGCTATGGTATAGACTCCATACCAACTACTATACTCAGATTCAAGTAAGGTCAGCCTTACATATAAGCAGCAATGGCTGTACAGTTTAAGTTGATTAAATGCGTTGCAGTTTGTAAGCTTTAAGACTTACAAACTGACTACCCGAGTTGAGCTGAGATCTATTATCAAATAAATAATAAAATATAAAATGATCAATTTGTCAAGATTAATATGATGCATATGATTCAATACGATTCATTCCTTACATTGTGCATTTCAATTTTAGACCAATTCAAGTTCAAGATTGCTGTTTGAACCCCCACGCTGCTGGAAGATTTTTATGATATTATGAATGTATATCAATGCATCAATTGAGTCAGTGACTGCTATACACAGTAATGATATACCTGGACCCGAAACTAGTAGCCATCTGATAACACCGTCACTGAAATAAAGGTACCTGAATTTGAGTATAGTGTGGAGGCTGACACCAGAAATGGAAGTGTGAATTAAGTGGATCACAGTCGGGGAAAGGTTACCGGACAGCAATTATAAAAGCAAAGGTAAGAAAGGGTGAGGGGGGTAGATCGGGGCGGCTACCACTCATTCAGTGTTTGTACGTTTGTCAGGCTGGGTTTGGTTAGTCTGATGTATGAGGCAGTCTAGAGGGACACGTTCCCCTGCTTCTTTGACCTTTTGGCTGAACGGAAGCCACATGACTTGCTGCGGGTGCAAATATAATGATCGAGATGCACTCATTCCATCATGCTCAAGGCCATAGCCCGACACTAAGCAGTGACACAGGAGGGTGGCTCCCATTTTGTGAGGCTTCATATGGACATTTTTACAAGCTATGTTTTAACATACTGTTTTCATATACAATAAATAAACAGAGCTATAATGGTATAGGCTGGGTAACAAGTTAATATATATGAGAAAGATAGACCAAAACAAAAAAATTTAAAATGACAAGCAAGGTGTCCGGCTCCCGAATGTATCCGTGCAAAAGCATGGCAAACTCAGCAGAAGAGAGATAGGAACCTTGTCGGAGGCGAAGATCTGCCTTTGCGTGATCGCGGTCAACCTGACCAGACACTGAAGGACAAGAGAGATGGACGGTCACATGACAGGAAAGAAGGGGCCAATGGGGGGAGCGGGGGGGCGGGGAATAGGGGTATGGAGCGGGAGGAGCGGAGAGGACATGTGACAGGACGGACACATGAAGAGAAGACAGAAAACAGACAGAAGCACAGGAAGCAACAACAGGACAGGAACACAGCACACGGCATCACAGTGACAGCTGCAGGTCCACCGCACACTCATCTTTCTCACCCTCTTTCAGGTCAACACGTATTAGCGACATTTCAAGGACTATATGGTTACAGTTCAGTGTAACCATTGAAGACAATGGGGTGGTACAGCACAAAGTGGTATGAGGACGCTGCTGGCTGACAGTACTGAGAAGCACATCAAATCCAGAGACTCCAGCACTACAAAGAACTGATGTTCATGCAAATGAATCATTTGCATGTTAAATTAATCAAAAGGGAACAATGAGGGCTTCTATGAATTCACTTTTCCGCAGCGACACTGCAGATGAAAGACCCTAATTTCTGAAGTGCGCCGATAAATGTGGCGAGTGTCATTATTATACCAGATACCTAGTGTTTGGAATAAAAAATATTGCAGAGGGACAGTACACACAGTCTTAGGCTCTGTCTCTTTCCATTCTCCTCACTCTAAAGGGTGTACTTCCTTCCAAAGCAGCACCAGAAAACAAGTGCTTATGGCAGAGCTCAGGATGACCTCCAACAGGCAGTATTGCTCAAGAGATTAAGTGCAATACAAACTTAATCCTTTGTTTGAAACCATACAAAGCCGTCAATTAATTTCCTATGAACACAGGAACAAACCTTAGGTACTTAAGTAGTGGTAGTGGATATTTGCAGAAGCCAAAAAAATATAATTTTTTGCTCTCAAAAATGTTACGGCCAAGCAGTTCTGAACAAGTTTTAAACATTTTCACGTCCAATAATTTTAAAGGGAGAAAGGAAATAACATGCATGAGAAAACAGCTTTTGTTGGATCAATAACACATTAAAAATGCATTGTTTATTGCAGCTCAGTTTATATTACCCTGGTGACAACACAGAGCGAGTCCTGTTATATAAATTTGCTTTACACTGACAGCAGTTATGCTACAGTAAAATGTCAGAGTGAACAGTTCATTCCTGTATCTTGAAAGCTACAGGAAGCCAGTTACGTTGTCTGATCAAACATATCTGTCCACCGATCTATGGCCAAAATCAACAGGTGCTGCAAGCTTAAATTTTGAGGAGGGTTATTTTGTTGAGGTTTATAACAACAATCAAAGCCCTGTATAGTGTGGCTTCAAACGATTCACATTTCAGATCTTTTGCTGCAGTATTAAGCACAAGAAGCAGACAGATCTAGGTTGGGGGAAAAAGACAGTTCTGAATCCTCTATGGGCATACAAAGGCAAGCGAGGCGCTCAAGGTCTTTGTGCTCGGAATCACAACCGGGAGCATCAGCTGTCTGCAATCGGCTCCAGCAGCGGGGGAACGAAGCAAAAAAACGTCCTGCTTGACTTTTAACGTGCGCGGAGAGGAGAGAAAAGGCTGAGAGGGGCGTTTTGGCCCCCAGAGGTGGAAAAAGAGGCAGCCATTTTATCAGTGCGACTCTATTTATAGTCAGATAATGCGGTAGGGTTCTTTTCCTGAAGGGCGGTGAGGAATGTGTTCTTCCCCTACAGTCTTACTCCTGTCTGGATCCCTTAAACTCAAAGAGGTGAAGATTCATGGTTTCGCTATGTCACTATGTCATCACTCATATTAAACAGCTCAGCAGCATGGGAATAGGCATTATCACTACGAAGTTATTAAAGTTGACACAAACATTGGCTTACACAGACATGTAAACCGATGTTTTGTGGGCCGCGGTTTACCGTAAACCCTACAGGTGTAGCAATAAGGAGTTAGTCACACATGGCGCTACTTATCAATCGCATTGGGCCTGATTCACAGCTTATCAGTGGTTAAAAACCATGATAACTGAGGTGTATTTTTTTTCCAGAATTGCCCAAATCTGTCAGTGCAAATGTCTCATGGTGAAATTTCAGTTAAGAGACGACTTTAAACACTTGCAACCCAGAATGATTACATTAACATCAACACTGATGATAGGACTAATCCTCAAACTCAATATTAACATGATAAAGCACAAGTAAAAGCTGAACGTGAAAAAAATATTTTCGTTATTTCAATAGGGATATTTTTGAGCTGTGTATTACGGGACACAGTGACAGATTTTCTGAATCAGGCCCAGAGAGTGGTGATTCACTGTGGGTTAGAGAAGGGGGTGGGGTGGTTAGAGAGGAGACATCGTTACTGAGATCAGAGGATCACCCTGGCAGTAACTGTGTTACCTGCATAAGCTATGGACGGCAGAGTTAAGAAAAGATAGAGGGGGAGAAAAGAGAAAAAACAAACTCATGTTCATCAGAGCACTGTATTCACGTCTCTGCCGGCTCAGATCCTCCCTTTTTCATATAAAAAAAAAAGCTTGACTGGGGAAGAAGGGCAGAGGAGAACAGATGCAGCTACGGCTCATTGTTCGTCAGCGACTCCGCCACTGCGGCTGGAGGCGAAAAAACGGTTACACAAGCAGCTCTGGGGTTACGAATGGAATAGCTGCTCCAGGACTCACTTTCACTAGCCCCGTAACAGTGACATTTAAGCCTGCTAAGAGAATCCAATGTGACAAACATTAAAAGACAGACACAGAAACACAGTTCGGCCTGCTTACAGGTACATATATATCAGTAGCGGCTGGTGAGCTCGAAATGGGAGGAACAAACTTTACATTTAAACCTATCCCTACTTCCAACCTGTTCCCATTTATCCTCCTTAAATAATGACGAAACAAATTATTCACAGAGTAATCAACACCAGCTGACATAAAGTAAATGGTTACCAATTTCATTTTGTTATAGAATTATTGTTCTTTGCAAATTAGTGTTACATCTGTCATATCAATGGATGGTTTTACGCTATTTACATCAATTGGTGTTGATTGCTCACGAATTGACTTTGATTGTTAATCAAGGAGGATAAATAGGAACAGGTTGAACTAATGATAGATATAAAGGTAAAGTTTGTTCCTCCCCTGTTTTGAGGTAACCAGCTGTCGCTGATATAATTACAGATTGTGGACAGCTGTATGTCAAGTAGCTATATATCAGATGGTTGTCACTGAGCAAAGATACCGTAAATGATAAATGAGTTGCAAGATTGAAATTCTGAACTCCTGAATTATCACAAAACATAGAAGACGAGAAACATATAAAACATTGTGTGTGGGTACTACCCACTAGATTTTTACTAGTACAGTAGACCCTTCACTTCACTTCATTTCAAATTTTTGTGGTCTCATTTATTCGCAACTGACTACAGGGGTATAACAATACAGCACTTTTCTGAGCTGAAAAAAACGCAGCTGTCAGCTACCATGGCCGTTGTAGTGGAAAACACGCACTGATAACTGCCGTATTATCTCATAACGCCAACGCCGGTTCAGTGAAAAGTAGCTGATGCGCGACTCAACATGATAAGTCTGCATCGAACTGAAGTCGCAATGAAGGATCGCAGGCTAGTGATTTCGAAAACAGCGATAGTTAATTATCCTCCCAATTCAAAAATAATTTTTTTGCGAAACAAAACTGCTTCAGATAAGGCAGGGAGATGCAATGATTCCACTGTTTAAGGAATTTAATTAATTGCAATCATATCCATTCAGTGCATTTAGGCATTTAGCAGATGCTCTTATCCAGAGTGACTTGTACAATTTAAATTTCTACCATTGGATATTTTTACTGAAGCAATTTTGAAGTATCTCACTCAAACAGCAGAACCTGGGAATCAAGCCCACAGCCTCGGAGTTGGAATGCCAGCTCCTTAACCATCATACCACACTGCTACCCACAATTCATTTGTTATTTTGGATTCATGATTTTATTGGTCATAACATCATGATATCAATCTTTTTTCCTAGAGCCAGATAATGTATGAGAAATATTTGTTCTGAAATATTTATGAGAGATTAACAAACAGCTGAATTTTGGGTTGACTGAAATCTTGTTATATTAACTTCTGAAATACCCAACGAATTCATAAAACAATAATGCAATTTCAGCTATTTCTTCCACAAAATCTCGTTCTCTGTTAGCTACAGTTTTATCATAATAATTTAGCCATATTTAACTGAAAATAGTTGCATTCTGCACCTTCAAGAATGAGTCAACAGTTTTAAGGATTTGATTCTTAAGAGCGATTTGGTACCTCAGTGCATTTCCTGGAGTATGTAAAAACCAGGGGATTATTCACAAATTCAGTGATTTGCGCAAAGCCAGAACTTATGAAAGTGAAGAGTCTACTGTAAATTGTACTGTATGAAGTTAAAACAGCTAATACTCTGGAAAACAAATTTTGACTTACCATTTTTCGTTATCATTAGCATTATTGCATTTAAAAATCTACATATCATATGCTCTAAATGTTAGAAATACAAACATGTACAACATTTGCTCATTGCTTTACCTCTAGAATAGTGCATACATAATGTGAGAAGACATTCCTGTTTCTAAATAAATAAATATATGAATACATTTTGAATATATATAGTTTGAATATTTTTATGAAACCACATCTTTCTGTTTCTTGGATTTTTATGAATTAAAAGCATAAGGAAAATCAAGCATAACCTAAGTGCAACATATGTATCGTATGTAAGCCACAAAATCAGTTTAGGCCTTACCTGCTTCAGGTGTTTCTTCAGTTCCGTGGCTTCTGGCTCCGGTAGAGACGGCAGCATTTCCGCATTGCTGGGCACGATCACCTGCAGCCGACGATAAAAAACTCTGATTCCTCACCAACATCTAAGGCCGTGATGTCCAACATCCGAACCATGCATCCTGCTCATATCAGGGCCACAGTGAGCTACAGGAATGACACTGACACCCTCCCTCCTTATGCATTCACACATTATGGGAGGGTTTCTAAGCTAACACAACAGCCATAGCATAGTATGGGTTTTTTTTTGGTAAGAATGAGACTGTGAAGATTTCTGCAGAGTAAAGCAAGAAAGCGTATTTAGGCCATTCTGAGCTCTAACCTTGTTACAGTCCAGATCCACGAGCCACACGTCGTCTGGCATCTTGAAATCGGATTTGTACAGGAAGAAGCTGGCTGGCACACCAATGATATATGGGGTAGGGGCAAGAAGAAGCTGGGAGAGAGTGGAGAGAAAAATCCAACTTTTTAAAAAGTACACTTTAATACACACTTAGCCCCAGCAGAAATGCAGCACAATAATGAGTAGGGGTGAGAGAAAAAAGTAGGCTACATTTATTTCTGTTCAGTTCAGGTGTGTAGCTATGTGTGAAATACATCTTTCAAGATATAAAGCTTTAGAGGTATGACTCAACATTTTTTTACATGGTTCAACGTTTTCAAATTGTAACCAAAAAAATTGGAAAAATTGTAATATCGAATCGGGATATTTTTAGAATCGTGAATTGCAATACAAATCGAATCGGCACCCAGCTATCATGATAATATTGTATAGGGAGGTCCCTGGCGATTCTCATCCCAAATAATGAGTGTCTACAAAAACATCTGCTGCCAGTAATTTCTGTAAATTTAAATCTGCTGTCAGATGCCTGGTTGTAAAATATGACGAGGTACATCATGTCTTAAGATCTGGTTATTGACCGATACCCTCTCTACTTGTGCTGATTTTATTTTTTCATGAGAACACAAAAGTATTTCTGATAGGACGAGCATAACCCCAAAGACTAAGGCTACTGACGCACCCACACAGTGAACCGTCGTAAAGTGAATATCCTGAACTTTTATTAAACTTTAAAGATCGATCTGAGAAATTCAATTAAGAACTTTAAAAACAGTCATTTGTACTGCCTGGCAAAACCTTCAGGTTTCCATAATTACTTTTTATATAATCGTCCAATGATATGACAAGCAAGAAAATGGAGATTTCATTACTGGATGGATTTAAAAATATTTACAAACATTACCTCTGTTGTCAAAGGAGGACTGAATTTCCTGCTTTTTGCTAAAGGTATTCAACCGCGAAGCACAATTATCTCATAATACCGGTGTTTGGTCTCAAAGGAGCCTTTGACAGTAAACCTATCTCTAGAATAATTCTTGGCCCTGTTTGACAACTTAGAGTTCCTTTTTAGAAAAATAACTTTTGCAGACTTTTTTTTTTTAATGAGGCAGCCCTTGCCATAAATTAAGCCAATCCCTTCGGCATCTTCATTCCCTAAAGGGAGAGGTATTTATATAACTGTCGAGAACAAGGGAGGGGTAATACTGTTGCAATCACAATTTTTCTTGTGGAATATATTCCATTTAAACCCATATGTTACTCCTGTTGTGATGAAGCTGGGAGTCGGATAATTCTCTGGACTGCTGGTCCATCTCTGCTCATGATTTCAATTTACTGGCACATTTAGTGCCTAAACATTAGTTCATGGTATTAGTGTATAATCTAAGTGTACAGTGTTGTTAAAAAGGATGTAGTGATCTGTTCTGCAGGTGTGCTGTAAGAGTACCTGTTCTGCAGATGTGCTGTGAGTTTACCTGTACTGCAGGTGCTCTGTTAGTGTACCTGAGAAACAGGTGTTCCGTGAGCGTACCTGTCCTACAGGTGCTCTGTGAGTGTAGCTGTCCTGCAGGTGCTCTGTGAACATACCTGTGAAGCAAGTGTGCTGTGAGTGTACCTGACCCACAGGTGTTCTTTGAGTATACCTGAACTGCAGGTGTGGTGTGAGCGTACCTGACCCGCAGGTGTTCTCTGAGTATACCTGAAGTGCAGGTGTGGTGTGAGCATACCTGACCCACAGGTGTTCTCTGAGTATACCTGAACTGCAGGTGTGGTGTGAGCGTACCTGACCCGCAGGTGTTCTCTGAGTATACCTGAAGTGCAGGTGTGGTGTGAGCATACCTGACCCGCAGGTGTTCTCTGAGTATACCTGAAGTGCAGGTGTGGTGTGAGCATACCTGACCTGCAGGTGTTCTCTAAGTATACCTGAACTGCAGGTGTGCTGTGAGCGTACCTGACCCGCAGGTGTTCTCTGAGTATACCTGAACTGCAGGTGCGGTGTGAGCGTACCTGTTCTGCGGAGGCCATGCAGGTGGGGAGCAGGGGAATGACGGGGAACATGTACTCAAGGGGGTAGATCATAGCCACAAAGGCCATTACGCTCATGGACAGAGCGTTGTAGTCCCGGGACTGCAGCACCACCTGCACAGCAAACACACAGAGAATCAACCATCCACTCCAATCAGGTTCAAATTAATATCCATCATCTCTGCTAACTCAATTAAGAATATCCTCATAACATATTCAGCGCATAATTAACATATATCATGTTTAGAAATGGTCTAAACAAAACCAAAGAGGAAAACTTGGTTGGATACTGGTATATTTCTGATGGAATGACCTGTGTATGATACTCTATGCATTCTCCTGATCATATAGATACCCTATCTGGAGTCCTGGTCATGGAGACATTCTAGATGTACTACTGGACCTTCAGGGCTCCAGTATGTCCTGTTTTTTGCACTTAATGAGCAATTAGAACACCTGATTAGACATTTAATTCACCTAACGTGAAACATGGGGTTTGACGCTGGTGCGTAATTTCAGGTGAAAACAAAAACCTACTTACACTGCGGCTTACAGGATTACTAATACGGGGCATTCCACCAGAAATCAACCATGTCCCAAACCCTCTTTTTCAGTTTTTTTGCATACAGTTACTACCATGTGATGAAACCATGCAAAATATTATGGTCCAAGCGTTAACATATTTGGTGTCATTGTGTTGGTGAGCCTGTCGATGCAGAATGAATCATGGCTAGATATTGTGTCAGGCATTTAATATTCTGCATGACTTCAGATACATATTAATAACTGTGGGGACGTTGAAGGATCTATGATGGAATAACCCACACAAAACACACACACACACACACACACAAGGGATCTCAGTTGCATGACTTGTAGTACTGATGTGAAGTAGGAGTTTGAGGTAGGTTGGGGGTTTTGCATTGGTACTTTTGGTTGGTTATGCGTTACAAGGGCTCCAATAGGGCGGTTTTGTCAAGGGAGAGGGCCACTTTGAGATCCAGTAGGGTGGTGCTAAAGGGGGGGGGGGCCTACCTGGTGCTCCAGTAGGGTGGTTTTGTCAGGGGAGAGGGCCACTTTGAGATCCAGTGGGGTGGTGCTAAAGGGGGGGGGGGGGCCTACCTGGTGCTCTGGTAGGGTGGTTTTGTCAGGGGAGAGGGCCACTTTGAGATCCAGTGGGGTGGTGGTAAAGGGGGGGAGGGCCTACCTGGTGCTCCAGTAGGGTGGTTTTGTCAGGGGAGAGGGCTACTTTGAGATCCAGTGGGGGGGTAAGGGGGGGGGGGGCCTACCTGGTGCTCCAGTAGGGTGGTTCTAAAGGGGAGAGGGCCACTTTGAAATCCAGTGGGGTGGTGCTAAAGGGGGGGAGGGCCTACCTGGTGCTCCAGTAGGGTGGTTCTAAAGGGGGGGGGCCTACCTGGTGCTCCAATAGGGTGGTTCTAAAGGGGGGGAAAGGCCTACCTTGTGCTCCAATAGGATGCAGCTGAGGACCTGCAGGCAGGCGTCCACACCCAGCAGCTCCAGGGGCAGGTGCAGGGGAAAGTCCACCATGGAGAAGCGGGAGGAGTCGGGCAGGGCGAAGGTGAGGGCGGGCTGCATCTCGCGGGGGAGCACCTCCACGTCCACGCGTTTCTGCCCCGCCGCTGGCACCGGGGAGCGGAGGAGCCTGTAGATCCACGACTCAATCTCCCGCAGGTCCTGGAGCAGCACGCTGCCCTTCTCCTCCACCGACAGCGCCCCCGTAAACACCCGCCACATGGTGTCCCTGCAACACAGCAACACCCCGCACGGGTCACCACGGCAACAAAACACCCGCCACACTGTATCTAAGCAACATGGCGCCTTTCACATTGTGTCCCAGCAACACAGGCATGTACCCATACTTCAGTATTGGCATAGCAGCTTACAATGTATCATACAATGGCCCCGAAACACAGCAACACCCACTACATTTCACCATGGAAATAAAACACCCGCCTCACTGTATCTCAGCAACATGCCACCTACAACATTACAACTCGGTAACACAGCAATTTCTCCATACACTGCAGTACTGGGATACCTGCTTACAGTGTATCCATAGTCCATCACACAATGGCCTAAATCACAATACACACCATTTATTAAGTGCTTGCATTTACATGAGGTATATCTTCACCCTTGTATGTATATATTCTGAATAATAATATCCACCCATGAGGACGTAATTCTTTAAGCCGCAAAGGGCCTGCTTTCGCACTGACAGCATTAGTAAATTACTAATCACTGAGGAGAGGCTGGGAGATAGCACTTAATGATAATGTAGCAGAGGAGCATGTGTGTTCCAGAAGGTTCTAATTTCTCAGTTGGGCATCAACCCTAGAATCATGCCAGCGGATCCCTGAAACAGCTGGCAGGGGTGTGGTAGAACACAGGCCGTATTTAGGGGGGTGGGATGGGGGAGGGTGCGTGACCAGAAGCACACATAAGGAAGGTGGCTAATGCAGCCCTTTTCTCTGGGCAAACTGCCTCTGAAACCAGTCAGCACATTAAATGTGCACTATTGCCAGGGGGATGAGAATGTATATTTTCTGCCTGCCAACACCAGTACTTGCAAAGTAGCTCTGATTCTCAAGGATGAAAATACGCAGGTTCTCCTCCTCTCAGTAAAGCTCCCGGGCTCAAGATCCACAATTTAGAACTGCAGGATTCCATCACATATTTAGGTAAAATGTTATAAAGATTTTGTAATTTCAGTGACATGTGACTGAAACAAACAACAAACTACCTCAACCAATCAGAGACCCCTTCGTCTTTTTGCACCAGCAAAACAGTTTTGCATGAGCAAAATGTTTTATTAAATCAGGCCCATAATGATCTTAAACCAACATAAGTGCATTGGATTCTGTAGCATTACAGCACAAATCAGCCAGCAAATCAAATCATGTGACTCTCCTTTTCCCAAAAGCCTGCAATGTCTCAGCTAAGTGTATACATTTCTGTCCCAGGTTGCTATTAGACTAAATTGCCCAATTTAACTAATGGGTGGCCAACGTTATCAGAGAAAAGCCAATGTGGCTGAAGGATTTTGTTCCACTTCTGGACTAAAACACCTGATTTAATTCATAGAAGTCTTCACTGGAGAACATGATTAGTTGAATAGTTGCTTTTATTTCCGGAAAAGAGAACATAAATATGCACATTGGCAAACAAAATATTTGGTTGAGTCACCTTTATGTTGAGTCCCACTGCGATCAGTGATGGCTCATGTCTACCACAGCAAAGATTTCTTAAAGCTCCTTGAGTGATACTACAACTACTATACTATAAAGTACTGTAAACTGCTGTGAATCTTCACAAAGGAGGAACCTCTTGTTCATCTCCTGAGCTTATACAAAAGTGACATATATATGGACGAGTAGCAAACAGGAACAGCAGGAGAGAAGCCTGGGAAATAACACTTGACCCTGTACCCATAAAGCTTCTCAAAACAGGAATGCTAATCTGGAGTTAGCAAGGTTAAGGCCCCCATCTTAAAGACAAAACTGAGCCTAGATCAGCTGTCCTATTCTGAAATACTTTATGAATATGGGTTCTGTCTCAAAGGACTGCAATATTCTGTTTCCAATCTCCTCATGGACTATTTGTCTCTGCTCTGTGCTTGATTGCTCTTGCCTTAAGGAGTTGTCAAATCCAGTAGCACATTTTAGCTAGGACGTCAGTTATTCTGTTTACTTTATTTCCACCATTCTTTAGCATTAGCTTTTTAAGATATCCTGATTCTAGCTGTGCTCATGCTTTAGCTGAAACTGTATTTTTTATTACTAGTGGCATTTATTATGTTTAATTTCTGCCTTTAACTGCTCTGACCCACCTCTGAGCCATTAGCACTTTTTAGGTGGTAATTCTATCTTGGCAGCAAAATGTCCTTCAGAGAAAACAGCGTTAAGTGAGGTGAGAAACAAGGGGCCAAAGCTGTTCTCAGAGGTTAGCGGACAGCTGTAGCCCTGTATTTATTAACCTTTACTTAGCCAGGCAAGAACCTTGAGATTAGAAAGCTCCTTTGTAAAGGGTGGCCTAGCAACAAGGTCAGAATTGTGAAACAAAGTTCAATTACAAATAACAGTTACAACAATACATAGAACAAAAAATAAAATCACGACAATTTAAAAGTTATATGCTCCATCAAAGCCTTAAAATCAGAAAGACACAATTTCTTCTGTTCTGAGTCTTTTCCAGTGTACTCCATGATGACGATGCATTATGGGAAGAGGCCCATTTCCATTTCTCAGTTTTCACTTTTCGTACAGTACATTTCAGCAAGGACTGTGAATGGAGACTGTAACTTTGAAAAGATCTTACCGGATAAGAACACAAGTAAGAGGGTAACAGACAATCGCTTTGTATAGAAATACATAACAATATCAATGCCTCCTATAGTCTAGAGAGGTCTACTGCGTCATGGTATATACTGTAGGTGACAGTGACAGTAAGAGGTCCTACAGCCCCATGATATCCCATATCCAGCACCATAGGGGTTCAGGAGTATGTGTGCTCACTCCCTTTTTTAGGAGGCGCTGACAGCTTGCACCAAATTCTCCATTCGGCTAACATCACCCACTTGATGCTCTTAACCACCATTATCATTCTGCGCTCCTGCCACGATTAACCAAATAAAGCCAAGCCTCGGTTTCGCCTACGGAGAGCCGTCGCGTATCCCTGGGTAAGCCAGCATTCTCAATCTGCGGCTACACCTGTTTCAGCCTCCTGTTTCACAGCACGTTATATAACTCACTGCTGCTTACAGAATCTAAATCCCAGACTGCAAGGTGCTTTTTTGACTGAGGATACGAGTTTATACCCCCTTTACCCTTCGATCAAACTGCCCTGCTGTGTGGCCGTGATGAGGACAAGCCTTCTGGGCTGTCACTGAACGGAATAAGGCTAAGATGGCAAGATTAAGGTAGAAAGACATCAGTGCTTATGTGCTGAAATTCACGACTATGTCTGTGCTTGGAGATTAAAAATAGCAGGAATAAATTTGCTGAGACCTACGCTCAAAAATAGAGCAGTCAATAAAAATGAAATGGATTTGGATTTATTCCCCCATCATTCAGTCCCCACAGGGACACCGACTGTCCTGGGGTGGGGGGTCTTGTTATTCTGCCCAAACTATCTGTAGTGTCAGCAGATTCACTCTAAATGCTGTCCCCACGATTCCAAGCTTGTGATATCATACACACTTCAACCATCATTACAAAGATGCAGAGCCAGATTTATGTATGTCGTACCTTATATAACTAATTTGTTCTTTTAAGGCATTTAAACTGTATTCTGCAATGGAAACATCAACTCGTACACTGTGAGAGAGCTCAGCTCTTGGGATGACCTTCGCCCAGCTTTGTCCTGGTAAATGTGAAAATGAGAGGGGCCTCATGCAGTCAGATTTGTGTTCAGGGAGCCAGGGGGCTGGGTATTCGAACCCTACCCTGACACACCATCATCAGCCATGGCTGGAGGTCACGTGGGTGAGGCAACAATCGGCCCACCCTTGCCAAGTAAAGACAGGGGTCAGGTCGGTTAAGTTTGCTGATCTCATCACTCTCGTGGCCACCTACGCTGACGCCAACAACAGTATGCGATTACTGGTGTGTCTGCTGTATGGAAATAGGCAAGGACTAGACACTATGCAAATTAGCAATAAAATACCCCAGTCAGAAAGAGAAGGCTGCAATACTTCAGGATGACTTGCTGAATTGGTGGCTCAACTGGAAACCCAGATTTCAGGCAGAGAACTACCACAGACGACTAAGTGGAGGACTGAGAATACAGCCTGAGAAATGAGATACACGACTGTGTTTATGGGTCCAGGACTGAATTTTCACTCCAAACAGAAAACCTTTCTGACAACGGAGCCCGAGGTTCAAAATGGCACCTCGGACCAAAAAAAAAACAAGGATCTCTGCTACTGTAGGGGCTCTGTAGATCCCAAAGTGTAGGCTGTGCGGTAGGAGAACCACGACAGGTCATCACGTTTACTGAAAAGGAAAGGTCAGAGAAAACCGAGGACCTGCTTAGCGTTTCACTGCACGTAAGCACGCCGCTGAGAAATGCAGCTGCTCGTTTCCACTGAAGAACCCGGGATTTCTCATCATTCCAAATGAACATCATATTTTATGCCTCAGCTGTGTTTAAGACTTGGGTCCCCAGGGCTGCAGGCAATCAACATGACATAAATATATAAATACTCCAAGCAATACTTGCTACACATTTACAGTCTGCATGAGTGTAAGACCTACGCCTTTTACTCTTCGTGCACACACTATCGCCACAAGCACTATGGCGTTTACTTTTTGTGTATTTTATACATGTGCACTGCACTAGACTAACCAATTTCCAGTCAGTGATAGATAAAATGCCCATATATCTAGAACATCAGTTGTATTTTCACATACATTCAAAACACATATCTTGAGGGCTTTCAAGGTTTCTCAAAAGGGTCAGAGTTAGATAATGGACCCTTGAATTTACCGAGAAAATCGACGGCCTTGATGAAGCTGGCTTATCTGTGCTTCGCGCTGAAATCAGGCAGCTGTTCTCCCTGTTGCTTCCTTCACAGAAACGCTTTCCCTGCCTTTTAAGCCAGGCGAAGATGCTGCGCACCAAAAGCTTCCTCCAGGCAGTTACATAACCAGCCCATTCCACCAGGGTCATATGAGCCTAACGACTGCTCATCTGCCTCTCCTCACACAGGCCCGATATCTCTGGCACGGTCTGTTGTATAAGCTGAACGTCTGCATGAAGCAGATCAACTTTATGGAAATGACTCTAGCGAGCGTTTCTATGATTCACTGAAAATCCGTTATGGCAGGTTCTTCACAATCAGGTCGTTATCAGATGGGGGATCTTGGGATGTCAGGTGTCTCTACCACACACAGAACAGAATACATAGTCATTTATACATTTTAACTGACTTGTATAGCGCCACCAACAGGCTAAGCGGTGGAAAATTTGCTTCATCTCCGAATTGGAAGAGACCGCCAAACTCTTTCAGCAGAAACTGGTCAACAATCAAACCATGACGGTCCCATCAACTTAGCGTGTAACATGTAGCAGCATAACACACATCATAAATATTCATTCACCGTGCTGACAGCTACCAAAAATTGTCCTATCTATTGTGTATTCCCAAAAACCAACACTACAAACTGTAGGCTAAAACTGTAAACTATTATTCATGAAAAACACTAGATAGACTGGCAGAAAGTGAGTATAAAGCTTGCATGGCTCTTGTAGTGTCATAATAGCACAGTTAATTAATACATGAACATGTTAATATAACAAACATGTTAAAAATAATGCTTTATTTCCCTTTGAATGTCCCTGTGATGACTAATGTCAAGAATTATATGCAGTACAATTACAAACTGAATTAAACTGATGTCATATTGGCAATTGGT
Organism: Albula glossodonta; assembly: GCA_019788955.1. Classification (NCBI taxonomy): domain Eukaryota; kingdom Metazoa; phylum Chordata; class Actinopteri; order Albuliformes; family Albulidae; genus Albula; species Albula glossodonta. The sequence continues at coordinate 26,141,618 of JAFBMS010000005.1, forward strand.
TGACAAAATCGACCAAATGTAAAATGGATCTGCCTCCTGCAATTTACGTACTTTGACTGAAAATCGAACAATTCCAACCTAGGGCTGGTCAATGAGCGCATCCCTTTATATTGATGAACACTGCCGTAAGAAATTGTTCATGTTTTTGATGGTTGTTTTTGATATATTCGTCTGTTTTGCAGAACTGCTGCTTTTGTTGTTATTTCTTGTTTTTGTTTATTTGTATTGCTACCATGATCGTAATCATTTTCATTGCTTTGTTTCTTTTTAGAAATCAATGAGCATGTACACAGGACTGATTTTTACACTGACTGTTGCTGCTGTGTTCCAGGGCACCCTTGGACATTGACCCTTAACCACTGTAAGACAGAGGAAAACTGATCTTGAAACAGCACTGAAAGGTAATTTCACCCTGCCTCAGAGAGGTGGGACTGATCCTGAAACAGCACTGAAAGGTAATCGCACCCCGCCTCAGAGAGGTTGGACTGATCCGGAAACAGCACTGAAAGGTAATTTCACCCCACCTCAGAGGTGTGACTGATCCTGAAACAGCACTGGAAGGTAATTCCACCCCACCTCAGAGAGGTAGGACTGACCCTGAAACAGCATTGAAAGGTAAATTCACCCCACCTCAGAGGTGTGACTGATCCTGAAACAGCATTGAAAGGTAATTTCACCCCATGCGGAGAAGTGTTCCTGAATCAAAAAACCAACTGAAAGGTAATTTCACTCCCTCAGAGAGATGTGACTGATCCTGAAACAGCACTGGAAGGTAATTCCACCCCCCTGCAGAGAGGTAGGACTGATCCTGAAACAGCATTGAAAGGTAATTTCACCCCATGCAGAAAAGTGTTCCTGAATCAAAAAAACAACTGAAAGGCAATTTCACTCTGCATCAGCGAGGTGTGACTGATCCTGAAACAGCGCTGGAAGGTAATTCCACCCCCCTGCAGAGAGGTGTTCCTGAAACAAAAAACAACTGATAGGCTGGGACTCACCTCTGAACGCCCTTAGGGATGCCAGCTTTTTGGATGAGCCTCTCACTGCAGCAGTCCACCAGCCTCTTGAGGATGTAGAGGCACTCACGGAAGGTGGAGAAGAAGGGGTAGTGGCTGAGGATGCATAAGGAGGTGAGGGTGCTGTTCCGGTTTCTGGGCCCAAGCCTGGCGGTCCGCTTGGCCCGCGGCGACTTGCCTGAATCGGGGGCGGTGTCGGTGGCGGCGCCGGGGGCATGGTCAGGGCCAGGGGCGGGCAGGGACGAGCCGCTCCCGGAGTCCTCGCTGCCGGTCTCCTCGGACCCGGGGCCGGCGGCGGGCGGGGCGGAGGGGTTCTTGGGGGGCCTCTCGCGGGTGCGGTGGCCCTCGCCTCGTTCGGCCTTGCCCAGCCGCCTCTGGAAGGAGCGGTAGAAGTTGACGCAGATGCCGTAGCGGGTGACGCCGGAGTCCTTGTCGGTGAGCGTGAAGACGAAGGAGGTGTCGTCGCGCAGGCTCATGCGCTTCTGCCGCACGCTCAGGCAGCCCTCGGGCTGGCAGAAGAACACCACGTCCGGTGGCAGGGGGAAATCCGTGTGGTCCTCCAGGGGGTAGCGGCGCAGGAGCTGGGGGGTCTGGGCCACACTGTCACTGCTGGGCTGCCTGTCAGGGGGCACAAAAACACAGTGTCCTTCTAATGCTGCCATTTTATATCGGCCTTCCTGTTCCTATATACAGCAGAAGCTGAGATTAACTCACCGGGGAAGGAGCATGCCCAGAACTTCCACACGAAAACTATTTCGGTGTGGTGTTACAATACATAAATATAAAGAATTGTAATCCTTTACTGATAATAACATTACTTTCATTAACTAACGATTATTCATATGACTCAAATTCATTTTAGGAAAGAGATTCTAGCCGCTACAAATGTTTTTTACTCAAGACTGACTCCTAAGCCCTCAGGAAGAAATTGCAAGAGATCTCATTCCCATCTGATGAAAAAACAGAATGACTGTCAAAACAATAGGAAAGTTGGTCTCACAACCAAAATAAGTCATCATGCCAATTTAAATTTAAATTCAGCTGATTTGTGTGGCACTTTTACCATTGTCATAAAGCAGTTTCACATAGTTTTAAATATAGCCTGACTGAGACCCCCACTGAAGAAGCCTATGGTGATAGCGGCAAGGGAGATATCCGTGCTTACAAAGTACCACCTCAAAATACAACCCAGCTCAAAGAGGGAAGTCAACTACTTGAGGCAGGCACCAAGCAGTTAATGGGTAGAAACGGGGCATAGAATCTTAGGGCTAACACAAGTAAATTTGTTTCATTTTGACAGGATGTTTGGTTCAATGATGGTTTTATGTAGTTCACCAGCGATAATTTAAAGAGGCAGATTATATTAGCGTGATTATGTGACATATCGAATTCAGTTGACCAGTCAGTCCATAACTCAAGACTGCATTTCTGCGGTTCTGTCTGTGGTTCTATTGTTATCAGAGGAAATAACATTTGTCCAGATTTTAATCGTACACACTGCTTTGAACATTTAATTAAATTAACTATCAAATGTAAGCGAGCTTTGTTTCTATGATCTATGTATTTTGTGCATCTCTGCAACAAACAGAACATGTGACATTTTCTGTATTCTGTACAGAATTTTATGTTAAATTAATTACTTCAGGACAATCCTAAACATGACAGAATAGCTTTTACTGTGTAGCTGGCCAATGAGTATTATTTGCTGTGTTGGCTTTCTAATTTACGCAAATTAGAAATTTCATCCTCAAGTACTCTCCAATATGACAATACGGCAGAGATGACTGACCTGGCGACTAATCTAATTATCTAATTGGCTCAAGTTTGGGAGCATTTTAAATTATACGTGGAAGAGCATACAATTGTCTGCATTAGGGGTGTAACAGCGTTGTTCAACTGAAGTAGGGTATGTCTGTGGATACACTTCAAACGTGTCATTTACGACAGCATCACTCAAATTTGTAGATAAGCAGAAAGAGGCAAAAACAGACTGAAAGGCGAGTCCTTCTCCCCACAGCGTGCAAGCAGCCTCTCGCTGCAGATTCAGACTGTGCCAAAGCAATAACTAATGCTATAGGAGTGTTATCACTGCGGATATGCCACCATACTCGGTCGTAGAGAATTCAGGATTTAAGCATATGGTCAGAGTGCTTGAGTTGTACTACAATGTGCCTTCGCGTGTGCATTTCAGTCAGTCTGTTGTGCCTGATCTGTATAAATGAGTGCAAGCTGCAGTTGTTCAGGAATTATCAACAAGTCAGAGGGTGCTTACGATGGAGCATTACTGACATTTGTGTTCATTGCATACGTTATTTTTTCTTAATGACAATATGTCAATATTAGAGTGCCTTAACCGTTACAGTTAGAATTGTGGCCCAGGAGCCACTGTTGAATGTTTACATTTTTCAAAAAAAAAAAAAAAAAAAACCGAAAAAAAAGTTATTTTCAAAATTTGTTTGTTTTCCATGCTGTACCGAAAACGTACTGAACCATGGCACCAAAACCGAGGTACATACCGAACCGTGAATTATGTACACCGTTACACCCCTGGTCTGCATACACTGCAAAACAGAGCTAACCTCCTCTTATATGCTCCTATATTTGAAGAGGAAGCAGTCGAGATTTACTCAAGATCCACTGAAAGCAAGGTTGCTATGGCTACCGTTAACTAGCCCGCTGGTCACGCAGTAAAACAATATTGCAATCCACTTACGTAGCTTAAGGCTACAAGTGGCTCGAATATAAAATACTGATTCTTGCTCCGCTCGTTTGTTTAACTTGTGAGAGAAATACATGCATGTTAAAAATTGAGATCCTAAGGGTGCACCATTTCAGGGGTGTAATTAAGGTTCTCCACATGATAACACGGTGATGACAACCTCTCAGCATGCCCCTCTGAGTGGCATTTCAGTGAAATGACATTTGAAACTACATATGCACTTTTTGCTGCTATTCTGCTATCTTGCTGACCAGATGAGAATGTGACGAATGGGTGGTATAGGCGGAGACAGGGGGTGGACCTGTCTGCCAGTGGAGCAGTAAATGAATGAAATAGCAATCTTGTTAAGAATCTGACCGATCAGCGATTGCAACGGCAGAGATGAGGCCAACGCCTGCCCGTGAGAGACACGTCTGCTGTTTCATTTACATCGGACTTGATGGATTTCAGTTCAACTCTTTGTTCTGGCGTTCTGCTCTTATCGCTCAAATTCATTCTGTTCAGAGGAAGACTTTATTGAGATAACAGGATCTTAGATGAAAGGAACCTTTGCCACTTTTAGCCTAGTATTCAGTTTTTTAAGGAATATTCAGTTCTTAAAAAACCCAACCCCCCCCCCCCAATCTAAACACCACTCCCCACACTAACGACAACCACCTCCACCACGCCCCTCGATGAACCACCAGCACTATGCTACCAGCTAAGTCCAGAGGAAACAGTGATCACACTGATTTTTAGCTGCAACCAACAGGTCTATAGGTCGCTTGGTCGGTCCACAAAAATTTCCCCGCCCTTTGATGGCCACAGTTTTCATCCTGGGAGGCTGAAATTTGGCATGGAGGTCAAGCGTGCGTGTGTGAAGGCGTGTGTTTCTGTTCACGCCAATTGCCTGAAAGGGGGCGTGGCAGCGGGAGTGGCCAGGTTGCAGCTATTGCGAATTTGCGCTTGTTTTCATATAATTTAAAGATAAACTGCATTGAGACCAACATAAAAGAGAGAATTCCCTCCCCTTCCATGTTTTCAGTAAACTGACTTCTGATAAATTAGTCATTCATTTGTACAAAAATCTACATGAGTATTTTATTACTCTAAAATACTCTAAAACCTGATAAGTTATGTAGAGGGCAGGTGCAGGATGCAGACACAATGCAACAAGGTGAATTACACTATTGTCCAGAGTTTGACGGATCTCTGGGATATGTAATTTGATAGACAGCAAACATCCTCGGCATCACTGTGTCAACCCTATAAAGCTGTTTTGAGCTTTTACAGGTTTCCTAAGCGGTCCAATATGTTGTGAAACACAAGCCCTCAGTAGTAGATACATACACAGTGGAAAATAAGTGACAGGTGGTACATTTAGTTTCCATACGTCTGAGCAGTAAAGAGAAATTAAAACAGAGTTTTTAGGCGTAAGCAAGTGATCGATGCTTTCACAAACACGCACGCACATTCTAACATGCATTGGAAAATGATACCGTGCGAGGTCAAACATGCATTTTGAAATTTGAATTCCACAACGAGTTTACATTGAGGGTGTAGCGCAAACACTCACCTGGCTCCGACTACCACCAGGTAGTCGAGTAGGCGGGGGCAGGGTTTCTTTTTCTCCATTGTAAAAAAAGCCGTCCTCTATGTCATTGCAGCTAGGGGTGGAATGTCAGGAGGCTCTGTTAGCAGGGATAACCAGAGCCTAGGACTGGGAGGGGCTCTGAACCGTCCTGGGAGTCATCACCAGGCAAAGAGAACGATCCGTCGCAGAAACAACCTAAAAATACGACAAGAAAAACAAAATGGCTGATCAATCATCATTCGATGCCAGAAATGTCAATAACTTTCCTCTGCAATACATAAACCACCAAACACAAAGACAAACATGCTACTTCAGATAAATCTCCAGCTCTATTAGATTACCACCAATACTGATCATATACATGTGGGGTGGACAAAAGAATGGAAACACTTATCAATACATGAATATAGGCTGAGTATTTGAAATGCCTGGGACAGATTTTGGATTTTTTCGGATTTTGGACTACTTGCATATACAGCCATTCCCTGACATATGTCCGAGTTCCGTTCTGACTGACTTGTTGTATCTCGAAATGGACACAAGTCATACATATGTTAGTATGGCATGTAGAAGTACACATGTAGCATGTAGAAAATGTACACAATGCCAGGATATCATCTGACAGTCACCATCGTGGCCGTTAGCATTGGTATGACCAAGCGTAATTTTTATATTTACATATATTTTTTCTTTTTCTTTACACAGTATTTTTTTCAGTCATATGTACTGATGGTTATAAGTTGCATAGGTCAGGTGTGGAATTTTACACTTGCGGCATCATTCTGGCTCTCAAAAAGTTTCGGCTTTTGGAGCATTTCGGATATTCGGATTCAATATTCAATCGTTCCTGGAATACTATCATACCAGTTCTGAGCTGTGTGTTCTGGGATATTGGACAATTATTCAAGAGGAAAAGCTCCTTGAACGATGGAGATGGAAATATACTTTGCGCTCAGCGACCCAGAACTTCTCTTAAAGGTTTAATGGTGTTTATATGGGGTAATTTTGGATCCTATGGAGGGCAGTGAAGCTTTCAAATGCAATACATCTACTGCTAGTGAAACAGTCAATTACTGTTCCAAACAGGGCATAAAAATGGAAATGGTAAACGGTTAAACAGCCCAGATATTTTTACTTTCTGCCTGTAGCTTCCCCCAACACAGAGAAGCAATGAACAAGATAAAGCAGCCTATATTAAAAATCATTGTTTGCTGCAACTTCACCAATAGGCTTACAATCCTGGCAATAATTCATCTAAATTTTAACTTCATTTAATTTGTTACTTATACTTCTAATTCACATTCCTAAGTGATAGCTATAGTGGATCACTACTTACACATTTTTCTAAATGGGCTGGCAAACACACATCGCAGACATACATATATACATACATGTACGTCTGTGCTAGAGGCCAGAGGTTTGTTTCCTGATACTTACTAGGAAAGATGCTAAAGGGTAGTCTAGACTTCTAACTCATTTGAAATAGACTACAGTTAAGGTTTATTCCAAATGCCAAATAATGAACCCATCAATGTGTTCTTTATGAATGGACTGGTTCAACGTCCTTTCATCTGTGCAAGTCAATTCATTGGTATCTGTTTACAAACTGAGCAATTACTGGAAAGCTCCCCTCATCCTTGTGTTCTGTGTTATCTTGAAATTCCTCGAATTATCAGCTTGCTTCCAGCAAACTGTTACTTTTTAACTCTACAGACTGCTTTTAATGACCTCGGGCCCAAACACTGTTATAATATTCTGAGCCAACTTGAAATGGACACATAAATACCATTCCCCAGTTTTAAAAATGTATTTTTCCCATATTTTCACTGAAAACTACACCTATTTTTCAGTCTTTTACATACTTTGTGTTGTATTTTGTCTTCTTTCCATTAATTTGTGTTGTCATTACGATTGTTGCTGCGTTCATGTCAAGTGCCTAAAGAAAAAGAGATGTAGTTTCACTTGCACAATACGCTGGTGTGTATAGAGTATGTATCCAAAACAGTTTGTATAGATATGAATGTGTATGTGCAGTATATATGTGTGTGTGTGTGTGTGTGTGTGTGTGGACTTCTAAGATGTGGTTTGCTTTGCAAGTACATACATACTGATACCTTCTAGAAGAAACTGACAACACCTCACTTTTACACAACACCAAATTTGTTGTGTTGTTGTTGAGGCCTTTTCTGGCCTCGATTTCACTGCAGGAATTCAGTAACTGGGCAGCCAACTGCTCTCCCACATTATCCATCACTACATTTCCCAGGATCCTGTCAGGTCACAAGCGGCTGAGCCGCATGAGAAGCCCGGATCTGGCTCAGTAAAGCAGACTCCTCACTGGGACCTTTGTGCTGGCCAAAGTGGATGTGCTCAATCAGCTTAAAGGGCCTGGCCCTGAGCGGCCAGTGAGCTTAAACGGTTTGGACTGACATGGGGAGGGGACTCTCACAGGGCAAGCGTTCTGACGACCACAATGCAGGTACTCAATCTGACGTCCGTGCTCCTTCCTGATCAGGCCAAACACTTGTGCTGCAACGATTAATCGATTAGTCAATCGAAAGAAAATTAATCGCCAACTATTCTGATAACCAACTAATCATTTAAGTCATTTCTGAAGCAAAAACGCCAAAAATTTGATGGTTCTATGTTCTCAAATGTGAGAATTTGCTGCTTTTCTTGGTCTTACATTATAGTAAACTGAATATTTTGGGGTTTTGGACTGCTGGTCGGACAAAACAAGACGCTTAATGATGCCACCTTGTGCTCTAGGAAAGTTTAATGGGCATTTTTCACTGTTTTCTGAGGTTTTATACGCCACACGATTAATCGATTAATTGAGAGAATCAGCACATTAATCAATAGTGAAAATAGTTGTTAGTTGCAGCCCTACCCAACACTGAGCCAGCTAACACAAACCGTTTCACAATAAAAATCCTACAATTTACAGCTTCTCATTTATATTTTTTTAAATATGAAACCAGTGGTCACTTGACAACGACATGCCCTGTTCAGGAGCGGAGACATTGTGATGGTCCCAGATAAAATTCAACCCCAGAATGCTGCCGGAGCTATACCGGCAGTACACAGGCTGGGTATAGGCCTTATTTTGTTCGCCAAACATGGGGGCACGTCTCCAGAGGAGCAGCTGACCTCGAGTCAGTGGCTGCATGACCAAAGAGGAGGGTAATCAGCTTTGAAGCAGGGTCGAGCAGCCGGAACTTTTCCCACAGCGGATAAAGCCCTGTTATTCACAAAAAAACTGAGGGAACAACCAAAGACCCGCTGCTGTAATACAAAGCCGTTTAGCGCAACAACGATTTAGCGCAGCTTCTTAGCGAATTTGCTGATGACGGATTTCGCACATTTAGGAGAAGCTCTGAAGTGGAATGGAATGGGATTTCTGTGAGAGAAGTTTGAGCCTCATTTTGTGAAGCTCGGTCAATTAAGGTGCAGGAGGTCTCGGGTTCGATTTTAGTCATGTGACCTATAGAGCCACCATGCGCTCAATCAGCTCCACATTCGACCTGAGGAAAGAGTTCACCCACCTACCCAAGCACACTGAAGTTTTAGGCATACCTGCTAAAATGATGCCGTCAATTGGTGGAGTAAGAGAAAAAGAACCAAAAAGAAAAGCAGAATGGTTCCAGCAGAGTATGCTTGCAGACCTCAAAAAAAAATCAAATATGAACAATTACAAGAGTGCCTCTGGACAAATATGACTGAAAAATTATATGATGAGGATGTGACTGAGACCAACTCCATCCGTCCACCATTTTCAAACTCAAATATATATAAAATATATCATGATTTACCAGTAAAGTGGGTATAAGCTGAAGAACCAGGCTCTTGCCTGAAGGAAGGGGGGGGGGTGTTGGGCTCACCAGTGGGGGCTCCACCGCCCCCCATCCCCTGCTGCAGCTGCTTCCACAGCACGGCCAAATTCAATATGTCTGTCAGCCAGGATAAAGGCCCTCAGGGTACCGCACCACCTGAGCACATCTGACAACCTCCGACGACCTCGTGAAAACTCTATCACGCCATCTGCAGTGGCACAGGCCTGAATAGAAACAGCCCTGCCATATCAGTTCAGCGAAGTTCTGTATCTTTCAATGGGGACGAGCCCAGAATCTACCAGATGGCAAAAAACGAGGAGGTCCACAATGACGGTTATGAGCAATTAAGCATAATTAGCATGACACAGGCGGTGATGTCACCGGCTTTTTGTTTGGGATGAGAAACTTAATCACTCATGGTCGTAAACCTCTACGGACTACGGTTGTTTTTTTCCTCCAGTGTTGCAAACCCATCCTTCAAATCTGTTCCCTAATTACAGGGGAAAAATGACACAATTATGGCAGAACCTTAGCGAACCAAACCCCACAGGACCGGGGGAGGTTTGGATAGGGGAAATGTCCCAGATTCCTGCGAATGATGTCAAACTACAATTAAATGAATTGTAATCCTTTGATTGACAGTTACATAACTGTCACCTTAGTTTCGAGAAGGGTATTCTCATTTTATAGATACTAACATTCAAACAAGCAACAGGAGTTCCTGTCAGCTAACATAGAAGCATACCTTAAATACACATGGTACTTGATTACTGCCAAATAAGTACTATCTGTCAAAAACAAAAGCACAACTTGAAGTTACGAACGGCAAATTGAAATTGCAATAGAAAATAACATCTATGTATGATTTAGGGAAACAGAGTAACTAACCAAGAAAAGTGCAAAATATACTGACATGTGAGTGGCTCCTTTAAATGTGAGGATCCTTTTAAAGGGAGACAGTAGTGGATGAGCAGGCAGCTTTCAATGCAATAAAGAAGATTAAAAATGCCAGTTTTATTGTAGCCTGTAGCAGTAGGTAGGTATCACTGTTTTAACGGACCATGCCACATAAAACTTGGGTTTTTCCCCTGCTTGTGCAAACTACGGTAGGTGAGACCTTTGTTAAACGTTTACCATCAATGGAAAGCATGATTCATTTTGATTCAATGTTTGACTTGTTAGCACTGGTGTAACGCAAGATAGCAAGAAGCTCGGTATTTGCGGTTTAGTCTTGTAGGAAGGTATGTATGCATCATTCACTTAAATTTTTAATCATATCTTTATCACTTCACACCCTGGCTAGCTATCCAATTGTAATCAATACGAATACAAAGTAAAACTGGAATACATCGTAGGCAAATAAATGGCTATGCAATGACAACGCCCTTCTATGCCTGAAATTCACTTTCACATATTCCTAAACCCAAGTTCATCAGTAATATTTGCCAGACAGTGTACTACAACAAATGTTATAAGATCCGTTTAGATATGTGCAAACAAAAGGTAACATCTTAATCTTCACTACACAATAATAGCGGGCTAAAAAAGGCCGTTATCAGCAACAATGTAGGAAGAATATATGAGCTCTCTGTCACTTCTCGTCGCAGATCACTGCAGCCACACATCAGTTCTGCAAGGATACCTTATAAACAAGAGTATCAATCCTTCACCCTGACCCGTGATAGCCGAGATGCAGGCTTAATTCAGCCAGCATCTCGCATTACCATTTAACTTTGACAGCAGTTTTAGCACATGGCCAAAATAAATAAACCGACAATGCGGGGGACGGGTGTATGGAGAGATGGAGAGAGAGAAAGAGAGAGGGAGAGAGAGAGACTGGAACTTTTATGACTCATTTCCTCACATTGCCTCTAGCACCTTGTTCTTATGCCACCGCAACCACCTGACAGATACTCAGAATTAATGAAAATCATAATGGTGATACACTGTTTGAGTACATTAAGGGACCATCTGGGTCAACTAATTTAGCCAACTCCATAGGAACAAACAAAGGTAACCAGCTCAATTTACTACTATGTTTACACAAGATAGCACTTCAATTCACACGATAACGGCTGGTATTAAATTCACGGTTTTACAGCATGACATTATTATGCGACTTCTCTTTATTACAATATATTTTTACAAGCCTTTCTGGGAATTAAGTGCTGTCATATAGAAAATATTACCAAGACACAAAACGCATGTCATGATTTCAAGAACATTATACTTTCATAATGTACCTAGAAAACTACTTCTCAAAATAAATATCTTGGACAAGGCAATGCGACAAATTAAACAAGCTGTCTGGTCTTCCAAGGTAGACTTACACACGATTTTCATGGCAATAATCAATCCCAATACAACCTTCCAACTAAATACAACGCAAAGGAAGATATTCCACACCTGTCTCTGAAAATTCTAGAAAACCACTCAGTCTGAAACGACTGTAAATGGGAACACAATGAAATGGCACCATTCTCCTCCATTCAAATAATCCAGCTACAAAAGCATGGGGGACAAAATAATAGGAACAGCCAAAAAAAGATCAGTCATCGTTGAGGCCTTCATTCCTGACTTGAAAAGCTACCGTAGCTTTTCAAAGTGTCTGTAGTTCCCGTTCTTCAGGAAGGAGAGCCTCCGAATTATTTAGAAGATGAAGGTGGTGGAAATCTACGCCTCACCCTATGTACCAGAACTGCCCATAAAAGTTCAGTGATGTTTAGATCTGCGCAGTTTATAGCACATGTGTTTGGCTTGGTCCTGATGCACATAAAATCACTCTTAAATCCATTTAGCGGAGTATATAGGGATGTCATCATCTTGGAACGTGTCATTTCTGCTATACTCATTTTGTGGCAATATTATTCTGCATCTAGATCTTTCTCGCGACTTCAAACGGAATAATGTTCGGAGGACCTCATACGCATTGCATTTCACAAAGCGCTACTTCCTTTTTTCATAGGTGTCGATGCTGTGCACCTCTACAGCAGCAACGCACCTCTCATTTTTTACCTCAGAGCACTTGGTGTTACTGAAAAATGAACATATTTACCGGAACACTCTGCTGCATTAATATGCATGTTGCGGCTTCACTGATATGAATGTTCTATCTGTTGTATTATCCTAATGAAGAAATTGTTAACCATTCTGCAGTGCAAATACAATTATCAGAATCAAACTTGTTATGTCAATAGCTGCAGGCAGGCAATAAGTAACCAGAAGTAATAAAATTATAGACCACACTTCTAACATGTTCTTTGTTCTGTTGGGTTCTTTCATGTAAATGTGACTGCAAAATATTTAAAAATTAAAATTTCATTTTGAAGATGCTGAAATGCAAATCTGTGTTTTTGGAGGGGCTTGTCTACACCACCCAAACTGAATGTGAGACCCTCCCTGGTCCCAACCCCCTCCCCTTCTCCTCCAATCACAGTCCTGGCAGGACACTTATCCTGGTCTACGCTGTGGGCCTCTCCGTTATCGCCCCGAGGAGTGGTGTGACAGGCGACTTCACAGCTGCCAAGGGAAGGTCTCCGAACAGCTGCTGTGTAGCGTTTGTCTGTTTGTAGCACGAACGAACGCTGTGGGACACACTGAGGACAGAGACGTGCTCAATCACGCGGCATCACGTGACCCCTGTCTCCCATTTCTCTATAATTTTAGGAATATCAGGTGCTACCTATCCCCTAAGGTTTAAGCCTAAGAAGCCCAGCTTGGATAAAAAGGATATTTTTGTGTCAGTGTATTTCAATATGTCAGCTTGGCATCCCAGCAGGAATGAATGCTCTTGAGAGCGCGTTCAACCAGCCAAGCATTTCCTCTGCAGGTGGAGACAGTGCTGGAGCTGATTAGGGGTCTGCTGAGGGGTCATTATCTGGAACTGGCCAAAACCGGAAATAACGGACAAACAGATTTTCCAATTCAATCTAATTTCACCACAACCGCAACTGCTGGTCTTTTAAAGCATCAAACTGACTTTTAAAAATCACAAACACAACCTTTTTTTTAAATGAATGAAAAAATGTTAAAATCCTAAACCTACACTGTTTTATGCTCTATGCACAAACAAGCTCATGAGTAACTTCTTCACAGTTTATAATCAGAAGTCGATACACACAATTCCCTGTGACTTCACACAAGTTATTTCTTATCATTTTAATGTTATAAGTCAAAATAAAAGCCTAACCTGATTTTTTTTTCAGTGTTTTGCTAAAAATCTGCATATCAATAAACAAATTGAACTCCAGATGAGTGTTACAGGCCATTAAAACGACAACACAAGAGTGAAGCAGTCAGAAATTTGTAAATGATAAATTGAACAAGGAATGAGCAGACAAGGTTAAGGTTTGCAAAAGGAAATTTTGTTTAAAAGTCCTATGGAAATTATTGATATATTTTAAGAAAATATGAAAGGGATACAGTTTTCTGAAAAAGAGGCAAGACATTTGACACCAAGCCTGACCTGGCTTAGATCATTACTATCTCATTAACCTTACTGATTGGAAAATCCTACATGTAGTCCCTGTCAATTGCGTCAATAGCTTTGTATTCTCATTCTTAATTATGTGAGCCATAGCATGGACCTCCAAGAGACTATTTCAATACAGGCCATATGCTCAAGATGTGTCCTTCAGGTGCAGTTTTTGTTGCTGGGCTACGTCATCAACTAGCTCTGACAAGACATCTTCACAGTGTCAGGAACGCAACTGGCTTTGTTCTTTCAGAGGCAAGAAGCTGAATTTGTCCATGGTTACTCATATTCCTTAGATTACTGTCACATTAGGCTAACGTCAGTAGGAACATACCTCCTCCAATTACCAATGGCTCTTATGCAGTATTGTGTGTGACTTGTCTGGGGTTAAACAGTTACTAGCATTCATATAGTACTGTTACCCAGTGCAAGGTAAAACAATGACGGGCTTTCATTAGGCTGTAAAACAGCCACTGCATCCCCTAGTCTGTACGATGTTAATTAGTTACTAACCATCCTGTAGTACTGTGTGCCCTGAAGAATGTAGAATGGCTACTGACTCTCCTATCCTACTGTGGCATGCAGACTGGAAAGCAGTGACTGGCTCTGATGTAGCATGGAGTGGTGCGTGGCTGTAAAAGTCACTGGCTGAGGACTGGCTGTGTACATTTCAGGTGGTTCTCGTACAGTGGGGTCCAAAAGTCTGAGCCCACTATCAATAATTCTTGTTTTGCCAAAAAATAAAACACATTTTTAGTCAAATGATATTTCTCAAGCAAGATTACATAATTTTTCATTCACATGGTCAAAAGGTTGCTAGTATTTACTGAGTCAAAATGTCCACTGTTTCCCTTTGTCACACAATTTTCATTCTGTCTGACATCAATTCTACAAACTTTTGCAAAATGTGAAAATCCGCACGATAGAGCATCCCAGAGAATGTCTTGTGATGTTACAGTATGTTTTGCCTTTACCCTTTTCAAACGTTCCTTATGATGTTCAATGAGGTTGAGGTCTGGGGACTGTAGAGGTAAAGCAATGCAAGTCAGCCCTCCTGGCTCTTCCTTGGATTTAAGATAGGCCTGGCACAGCTTCAGTGCATGTTTAGAGTCATTCTCCTGCAGCAAAATGAATCCTCTTCCACACAACTTCAAGCTAGATTGGATTAAAGCACACAGTTCTATTCCGATCATCTTTCAACGGTACTTTTACTAACTGGAGCAGGGTGTTCATTATTCAGCTGGATCTGAATGTTGGATCCGGATGCTGTCCTTTCTCATGAAGATATTATCTTGTTAAAGTGGTCTTAAAGTGGTAAGTGAGGTCACTTAAGGTCTTCCTGGTTTTTCTTTGGATGAAATGATTTAGTTTGTGGAAATCTCTCCAGTTGTTGAACTGATCTGTTCAACTTTAAATTTTCCGTAATTTCATACAAACACTTCAAAAGTTCTAACTGCATCAGTTGTAAATAAAGTATTCTTGAATACAAGGTATCAACTGTATACAAAATTATGTTGGTTTTTATTAAATAATGATAACAGGTTTTGGTGGTGGGCTCAGACTTCTGGGCTCCACTGTATGTTCTGCAAGCAGCGAAAAACAAACTGAAGAATCAATTAGTGAGTCCCATTAGAGCGAAAGGGAAAACAATACACAGACCAAAGCCTCCTGAATTCAAATCACATAACAATTACGTAACAGGCAAGTCTATAAATGGACCTGCATACTGATAGCAGGGTGCAGCCATCGTGATGAAGAGAGAGGGCACTCAAAACAGGCCGCAGAGTGGTAAACCTTGCCTTCTGTCCAGCTCCGCTTCCATTCAATAATTCAGATCGCATAAATAATTGATGTAGCCGTAGCATAATGCAAAATGAAATATTCAAATCCCTCCGAGCCGGCGGCTCATACAACAGTGGCATTCTGAGAAGCGGATGCCAGAATGCGATTGAGATAACGCCACCACTGCCGACGGCAGTTGACATCTAAATTAGAGGCTGACCGTTATGGATTGCTTCAGGCTGATGGAAACGTTTCACAGAGCAGTGAGGCTGGCGGGCTGTGTTATATATGTTTTTTTTATTTCCTATTTTTTAACGTTACATAATGTAACATCTATTATTCTGAAATTCCCCCAGGGACAAATGAAGTTATTCTATCTCCTGAATTCTATTATATGTACAATAACGACTAACATGGTGGAAATTCAAACTCTGGTCCTGATGAAACTTTTGTTCATGTTACTTTAAATGCTGCCATCAACTGCCAGCGTAAGTGCATTTTAACTGGTGGTTTACCAAAAGGGTAAAGCAGTAGCTGGTTTTACTTGTGGCAAGAGGAAGTGATGGTGGAGTGAGGTTTTCACTGACGCATCAAAAATGCGAGGAGCTTCTATATAGTGTCCACGACTCAGCGATTTTGACCAATAACATTTTTGATTGGTTCAGACACTTCAAAGATTGACAGATTTGTGTAGCTCCACCGTAATAGGCCCATGAATGCTCATTTCATCCATCATGAGGCGTGAGCCCACACACCGTGAATAACGCTACTTTTTCATAAATAAACAAAAAATTGCACCCAATGCCGATGTTTATCAACCAAATAAATGCACTTATGAAACAGGTTGTGTGATTATTGGCACTTTAAAAGGCTTTGTTCATGATTGCACTGGTACTCCTGAATGTTGCGATCAACTTACAGTTATAAACCTGACTGAGCAGCCGTTGCTGTTGATGGATATTTTTCACATTGAAGTTTGGCATCATTTGTGTAATGGTAGTTGGTAATGCCAGATTATTCGTGATGTCTTCTAAAGACAGTTTCATGAGGTCTATACGTAAGCTATATTATTACACTTTTTTGGTCAAAAAAAAGGGACATTAATTATTTTGTTACTAAACAAGCTCTCCTTATATTTATTGTCCTTGTCCATTTCTTGGTGGAAAATATTGGTCTAACAAATTGGAGCAATAAGCTTAAGCCCTCTTGCTCTCGCATTTGTCTCAATCTTTTCAACATGGCAAGCTCTCCAATGGTGAAATGCTATTGTAGGTGTTTTCTTGGAGGAAAATTGCACTGGTGTGAAAATTTTATAACTGTAACAAGCGTAGTGCACAGCAAGCCTGATTTTTTCAAGTTTTCTAATCGGCTGGACGGCTGGCTAGCTAATCTAGACTGCACGCGAATTTGATGATCTTCTTGGTTTCACCGAATGCAGATCCACCAGCAGTAAATCTATACATATGGTATGTGCTTAAATTAAGACAAAAACAAAAAAATGGCTTACATTTTCTTAGTTACAGTATTTTGCAGCAAACATGGTGATTTTAAAGCTATATGTAGAATAGGACAGAAATTGTGCTGCTTTTCAGGAAAGCAATCAGCAGAAAAATATTGGACATTGGACATGCTGCTCCTGTTTTGAATCTTCCAATGAATGTCCTGAATCTTCCAATTCAACTTACATGAAGGCCTATTCATTCTGAAATCAAATTCTGTTTCAAGGCAAAGTTGCACAGTCAAACCATATAGGCTAAATTTATATGGTTTAGTTTTCTAAAGAATGTTCAGTCCACCCATACTTTAAAACTTGCTTCAGAAAATACATGCAGCTCTGACCAGGGTTTCATTAAGTTAAAAATCAAGATCGATTTTGCTGTGAATATGTACACTAAGTTTTATTTACCAGCTAGCTACTTGTACTGGTATTTAAAAGTTGTGCCACGGTTGAAGGTCATGGTCGAGGGTCAAATCCAAGAGTCAACTGATTTGGGTCTGTAATTCGGGGAAAATGAAGATAAGGGTGCTATCTTGAAAGTGTACTTATTTTTGAGAACACAGAATGCTGGCTGGAGAGGACAGATAGAGATGCCATGGAATCAGATTACTATCACTTTAAAGTCACGGGAACCACGGTGGTCAAACTGAGTACACTTAGTGAATATCCACGGCCAATTATTTTAGTTAAAAACAGATATACAGGCCTACTGTATATGCACACAGCAAAATAGGTCGCTTCGAATCACAATTAAAGCATTTTCTGAGAACAATCTGCTATTTTATTTGCTATAGTTCTACAGTTTAATCAGTTTATATTTTATGTTGTGAAGAATAACTGAATTTTTTTAATTGAAAAAATTTAATTGTACTTTATAAAAGGAGCAATTTTGTTATGTGGAAATCACACTGAGTGTTATGACTGTTACCTCCACATAGGGTGATAAATGAATAAAGTGAATGATAAAGACAAAAATAATATTGTATGCATTTTTCCTACATATTATGATTGCAGTATGAACTGCAGTATGACAAACATTTGGATCAATACTTCATATTTCCTTATTACATGTTGAAGCACATGTGTTGACCTACTTTTAAGACTAATCATAGCAATGAATAGACCATATGACCATGATACCTTAAACCAATGAGGCCATTTCCAACAGCATCGCTGTCTGAGAGCTGAACACAAAATTCATAAAATACCAAGTAACTCAAAAGATTTTTTCCACAGACCGGTCTATAACTAGTCAAAATATTTCACACATAGCATCATCTGGATTGTACATACAGCAGGTCCGGGGAAATCTTTAACGACTCAATCTTTACCGGAAGCCTAAAGAACCAGCATGACCATCATTTCCGAATTCAAACATCAACAGTGGCATGAAGGGGTGTCATGAGTTTTATGTATAAGCAGGGACACGCCTCCATAAACCTGCAGTAAGAAATGTGGTATAAAAACATATATATTAATAAGGCTCATGATGGACTGACTGAAGGCAGGCTTACCATTCCTCTTCTACCATTCAGTCTGCTCTAAGACCTAGACATTACCTTTAGTCATGTATTGGATGGCAAATGGATGTTTGATACAGTTATTTTGCATATTCATCCTAAGGCTGCGCAATGAATCATGTGTAGGCTAATCAATCACGATTTTCATCTTCACCATTATTATATGTAATTCGGTGTTATAACAGTGTTTCATTTAATCCAGTACTTCAATGTACATATTTCGGCTGATCACAGTAACTGGGTGACCAGTCATGGATTAGGAACAACGTGCAACCAGGTGACCGAAACG
The DNA here is from genome assembly GCA_019788955.1 of Albula glossodonta. NCBI lineage: Eukaryota > Metazoa > Chordata > Actinopteri > Albuliformes > Albulidae > Albula > Albula glossodonta. Next base: position 26,160,322 of record JAFBMS010000005.1, read on the forward strand.
AACAGGTGAACAAGAGTGGGAAAGCAGGCTACAAGGAGGTGAAACAAAGAGACGAGCAGCAGTTACTAGCTGGCATATTAGTCCAAAATTTGTTTTACTTGTCTTGTTACTTGGCCTGTTTTTGTCTGCCTTTGCTTTGGAAAAAAAACCTGTACAGGATTTTTACTCATAGTGTTTCATGTTTGCAAAGGACTATGGGATTTTTTCATCCTTGCTCCTGCTGAAACATGCATCCAAGCAAACTCACAATTTCAGCCAAACAGAACAGGAATCCGGAAACCTCCATACTTCAGCACTCTTTATTGTGTGCTCAGGGTATGGTAGTTTGAGTACTGAGAAACACCCAAGTTGATTACAAGAACATGGTTACCAAGAAGGTAGCATCATGTCACAAAAGGAAACTGGGAACCATTAGACTATGTCATCAACAACTTAAGTCCTTTAGTCAAAATGTGTGACAAGGAATGCCATATCTTTTTGCTGTGTGAATAGAAAATCTGCGTGGCACGAGTGTGACAAGTTCAGGGTTTTATTGTGGTTGGAAATAGTGCACCTTATCTTCTTTCTTGGCTATCAGAATTATGAATGTCCAAATCTCCACTTATGAGTTTATTTACAATTACCTTTATTTAATTAGTTAGATCAACTGAGGACTCAGTTCCCTTTTGCACTGATGAATTTGAGTGGATTGAAATTAGGTTCTATGAACCCAGGGCATGACCAGTTGGACCATTTCGTTTTTTAAACTGGTAAGAAAACAGAGTCCTTACAATGTCGAGAACTATTAAACATTGAACAGTTTGCATGCTGGTATAATAAGGAAAACATCTGTAAACCGCGATTACTGCCAGTGCTGATTTCTTTTATTTAGGGGGGAGAAAAGGTCACATAGGATGTTGCATTCTGGTACATTTGCATTGTTGTCATGTACCTCGTTCTACAGGGTGGATACCCGACCCAACGGGTTGGGCCAGGTTCAGACAAAAATTTTGAAATTATGTTTTGAAAATTTCACAAATAAAGCTAATATGACAGTTTTACGAGTGATTTTAACATCATTTTTTTTTTGTTTCGTCTTCACTCGGTGTAAACTGCTGCTCAGCAAGAATATGATTTAAAATAACGTCGCCCAAAGTGTAAAAGCAGCTAATTCGCGACAATGCGAAGAATGTTTGCCTATGGCAGGAGTACAGCGAGGTCTTTAGAAGGCCCAACTGCAGGTGCTGGCCTTAAGATGAGCCTGGCTCTCAAGCAGACCCCCTATAAAGGAGGGGGATGGGGAGGAGGAGGAGGGGGAGGCATAAATTTTATTCCCTCTCTCAGAACTGAGGGGTATTTATTACTGTCCCGTTTTATTTATGATGCTATGCCGACAACATTCCTCAATTAAATTTTTATTTGTGTATTTTTTTTTACCTTCCAGGTATTTTAAGTTATGTTTTGAAGCAGAAGTGGAAAATTCCGTTTTCTAAAAGTGGAAGCAGTGTCCATGCATTTGTTCTGAACGTGCACTAAGCCAGCTGATTTCATTAACTAACTCCCCTACCTGGCTGAAGAGTCATGCTGTTAGAATCAGCTGGAACAGAAACATGACAGTACCTATACTTTCTGAAACTGGGTTTTCCCCACATATGCATTTTAACTGCTGTCATTCTGCCCTGTTGTTCTAAGGGAATGATGGAAAACATCTAGAAATCAATATAAAATAAAATTCTGCATACTTATAAAGTTTCTTCATTTTACATTTAATAAATAAATAATACATCTGTAAAACACAAGTGTGATGAAATATATCGGTGCACTGTGTAATACCATGCAAAATACCAGTGTCACTAAATTTTGCTATGACACCATTAGATTTCGTGATTGCAAAATTCTAAGTGTATCATTAGTGGGAAAAGTAAGTTTTAGGCCCTTACATCCTAAAAGTAGATTTTACCAAAGGAAAAACCTTAAAAAGATGAGGTAGATAAATAGCCTGACATACTGTCTGTGGTACACACCACTTAACATGCTGTTCCAGACCAGGAAAAACAGAACCAATTAAATATGATTAACTTCTGTCCCCATTCATATTTTACAATGGAAATTCGTTTTAATAAGGGGTTGCCTCAACATACATATTAACCAAATATACTTGCTCTTGTTGACGTCAATAGCCTATCGCATAAATCCGGGCACTCAGCGTCTACAATTACTTAATATTATCTGGGATCACTCGAGCGTTGGAGAGCAGGCCACAGAGCAAAATGCAAAACGGCCACACACACGTTCAGTCTATTTTTAATCCGTTTTCAGAGGGCTTCATTAGTCAGATTAATGAGGCAGGTGGTGTGTGTGTGTGTGTGTGTGTGTGTGTGTGTGTGTGGGGCGGAGGGGGGGGCTTGTCTAGGGAGAGTAAACATGGTGTCGTAGGCCCTTTGCGTCAGTGACAATGTCGAGCTACAAACAACACTTCAGATGTTAACAGTTCGGATTATTGTGATTGGGTTCCTAGTGTGAGCCAGTTTTCTGTAAGAACCTATATTCAACATATTTATGTAATAATGAATACTCTAAATGTGGGACCGTGAAAGGGAAAAAACGGTGGGTTACGTAATGCTGGAAATTATTTTCAAAATATGAAATGCAAAACCCATCTCCGATATAGGAAGTGGGAAAAATGGCTTAAAACCTAAAATGCTGTGTGACGTTATGTACAAATTAGGGTTACATATTGCATTTCCACTCTTAGTAATTCAAGGTTTCAGAAGAAATCCATTATTGTCCATTTCGACGCACAAGGCGGCCGATTATTCTTCTTATCACTTCTTGTTATCCTTGCTGTACCACGATTTTGCACCATACAAATTGCATTCTGGATACACCAGCGATGCACTTCTGTCTCTAGGTTGTTCACAGAGACAATCTTAAGACTGAGAATCTCAGGTGTACAGTAAGCCAATGGTTACATCATAAACCCTAAACGCTATTGGCCTGATATGAATAGCATATATATAGCCTTAAAATGTGCCCGCAACTCGCAAAACATGTAAACACAACAATCATTATGATTTATGTGTCAATATTAAAACAGGGTGTCAAAAACTAACTGCAAATGCAGTTAATGCTACACAACATCAGATGCCCAGAGAACATTAACATCGTCATGAACCAGCCTTCAAAACTGCTGACAAGAAATGTAATTCGTTCTAAGGGAGCCAAAGCCAGCTACATTTCATTTGTTGGGCAGTTGCTGTGGCTAATAAGCTAGCTAACGTTGCTGTCGCTTTTGATTTGATACAAATTGGAAACATTGTTGACCCTCGTTAAACAAAAATATCAGCTAGCTGCCTATAACAGCAACATATCTACCGATCTAAGCAACTCACTAACTTCGATCAGTCACAGTATCACATACATAACCATAACTAACGGCATCAGTCTAGTGTAGTGGTTTACAGAAAAATGAATGAATGGAAAAAATGAATGGCAACCTCCAGCACAGGGAGATGGCTTTTAATGTAGTGTTAGTAAACATTTTCGCCATCTGCCTGGTTTTCATTTGCATAGCACGTAACCACTGTTGACACCGCGTACACAACACCATCGTTAGATGGGATGGTCGTATCTGACTAACGTTAGCCATCCATGCAAACCGAGTAACTGCACGATAACATTGTTCCCGATAACTGTACCCATTCCGGAAACGAACCTTCGCTAGTGACAGATACTCATTCGCAGCCGTTCTTTACCTAACATTTGGTCAGGTCATAATGTCCTTGGCTATTATTATGGTTAGTTATCACAGTTAACTACGGGCCCTTTAAACCTTCATTGTTGCAAGAGTGGATACAAACAACCATATTGACAAATATTGGATCGCTACTAACTATTCTATATTTGTCTGCTACGTTAACTTTCCTTTTCATAACGCCAGCTGTCGTTTAGCAGTGTAGTCGATTTAGTATTAGCAGCTAACGGTGTTTGAACATGTTCAGTTACTGATACATCTTCTCTGTGGATATTTACCGTTGTACACCAGTGGCTATTATTTGCTTATCCAGATGACGTATCAAAACTAGCAATAATATTCACAATTATTATGTTAGGTGCCATAAATGGCATAACGTGTTCTCGTACAGTTAGGCTCTAATTTGAATATTATGAGCCAGAGCTTGTGTTAGCAAGCGTTCATGTTATGCTAACTAGCTACGGTTGAAGCAGCTCATCAGCCATCTGCTGTACTGTGCTACCGATAGCTAACTGACGTTACCTTAGCGATATCATACGACTAGCCACATAGCTAGCCAGCCACGCACCAATTCAAGTGGTGACTACTAAAATGGCAGCCTGGCATAATTTTTTTTACGTTATATATTACCACTGCTCTTCGTCCTAAGCATTTCACTAGCTAGCTCGAAATATGCACACCCAGACATATGGCCGCACGAAGTGGCAAGTTATTTCCTTATCCTCATTCCTAGCTATGTCTAGCTTTCCTCATTTGCTCGCTATACCTCAATATTTCATCAGCGTTAGCTTACAGGTCGTCTACATTTCTGTGCAACTGAGCTCTCTTGTGTAGTCACTCACCAAGGTATACATTAACGTTACAATAAAATATTGAAGTGCCATTGCCTTACCTGGGCTGAATGATGCTGGTTAGCCGAAAAACTAGCCTCATTAGCCAGCTAATAATGACAGCTAGTTAGCAACCCTTTGGAAGTAAGCCAGCTCAATCCAAGGACTTCCGTTAGATGAAGCTCTTCGAACAATATTCCGATTGCATTTACTGTCTGGCTATTGCTATGTCGTTCACAGTGAGCATCGTTAACTTGTATTGCTAGCGCTGCCTTGCTGGATGGTTTCTTAGCGGACAACAACGCTGGCAAAACTACACACCATCCCTCATCACTCTCCAAGGCTAAAACCTCATCTGCAGGGAGTTCCGCATTACTGGGCGGGGGGAAGGTCATACCATTTACCTACATGGGGATGTTGACAGAAGAAGATAAATTATACGTTACGGCTAATACTGTGACTATACAGTTATATGGATACCGAATATCATTTGAATATAACAGTACAGCATGTAGCGATAGCGTACAATGACAGTGTATTAGAGCGTTATACTCCCTCACGGTTTGTGACGGAGATTAACGTTAGGCGGACCTGGCAAGGAGGTGGCGATTTAGTTCACAAGACTGAAAAACTAATATTTACATTGTGCATGTCCTTATGCCCATGTGTATTATTTATTGACTGTGCAGTCGGTGACTTATCTGATATACTGATATGTTACAGTATGAATGTATTTGCATTTACTTTTTCATAATTGCTTGGCACACCCCTAATTTGTGAAGTAATAGTATATTCTAAAAACAATGGAAGTAAGTAGGGGGATTAACATCAGAGATATGTGGTGTAGTCTACCGACCCCAAGCTGCACGTCTACGAAGTAGTTGAGTTTTTATTTAGTATACGCTCCCATTCTGTCCCATCATGAATTTGACAAACGGGAATTTTTATATAAAAAAAGCAAGAGAAAGCAGCACACAAAGTCTGACAATCGTATTATAAGGACGCAAGACCCCCTCAACAGGTATTGAGCGTTTCCATCAGTTTCCACGCTGGACTAGATAAAATGCACAAGTTATCAACAGTCATGTAAAGGCTTCTGTTGAAACACAAGCACATTGACATTCTTCAGTTCAACACTGTCTATCCAGTCTAGACTACACACTCCAAGTGCTGTAATGTTTTGAGTCAGACAAGTGAAGACTGTAAATTGATAGAACAGATTATTTTGGGAAGGTCTGCGGTATAACAACTGCACTAGGTGCATGTCAACATCATTTCTTGAGTCAACACTACAGTGACAACTGAGCTTTTCTTCCCATGGAGAGCTGAAACTGAAATTATAATGGCCATCAAACAAAGAGCAAGTACGTAAAATTCTTGCAAATATAATACTGTGCTGCACAAGAGAGAAAATGACACATTTTATTAATAATGCTAGATCATTTCTTCAAAATCACCTTAGAAACAAAAACATTATTCAAGTGGTTTAACATATCAGTTAAACAAAGTTTGTGCAAAAAGAAATTAGGTTTGCTTTCTCCTAAATTAAAACAAAAGCAAATATAGGTTGTATTTTGGTGGAACTATATATATTGTCAGCATTTACTTTTTACATATAAAGCAGAACATACAAGGATTTAAGGCGCTGAAACATGAAAAATATGTTTGTTTTTCTATTTCAACATTTATATCCATTTCACCAGAGACAGTAAGAATCAATGAAGATGAAGACTAAGAAACATGTATTATACAGCTTCAGTCTAGCTTTTCAAAATATTTATAGCAAAAAACAAATATTTTCAACATATTTCATATAGAAGACTGAGGGTCAGATTATATTTGACTCCCTTAAAAATAAAAAATAATTGCAAGGTCAGGTCAAATATTACAAACACTGGGCTGAGTCAGCTAGTAATGAAGGGTTATGAAAGCCTGATGTTTATTTTTTATTATTTTTTGAGGGGAGGGGTTACTGGCAAAAAAAGGGGGTGGCAAAAAGCTAACAGATGTAACAAACCGCTATTTGTTTTGGATTTATTTTCTGATTAGTCCGTTATTTTCAGATCTTTGTTGAAATAAACAAAAATAAGACTAGTACATGGTTATGTAATTACAGCCACACAGCCATTTTCCAAGATGGTTTGAATAAAAGTTACAATATTCAAATACTTAATCAGAAGAGGAATCATAACATGTATATGGTCAATTAATGTGATTAAATGAATCGAAAAGGTGTGACATTTCCACATTTTACCCAGAGCTAGTTTATCAACACAAGCTCAACAGTAGTTGGATCTGTGGTACTAGGTCCAGGATAGAATAGAGTAGGCATGAATCCGAAACGCTAACACAAACCTCTGGCCATGTCATGTTCAAACTGAAGGAAAACAAAAAAAAAACTCAAGAACTGACAACATAAATGACAGTTTGGTTTAATGGCGGTCAGTTCCTCCTGTAACTTCTCCGGATTTTGCAGGACCTGGCCTTGCAGCGAACAACCTTGCATTGAAACCCTGATGATACTGTTAGCTGAGAGTACAGCATCTCAAAATTGTGCGTTACGTTGCAAATACACCCACCTATCCTACATTTACTTGGTGATGTAGGCTGTGGAAAATTTTATGTGAGGTGGTTAGAGTTCAGTGGCCAGTGTCAGTCGATGCAAAAGCCTTTCATGAACTCTGGCCAATGTTGAACATTCACTCTCATGTCTGCAATGTCTGTGCGTCAGCTGTTTTTGAATCTAACTGAACTGGGAGCATTTTTTATGCACTCAATTTCAAAAATCCCAATGGCCATTTCTTCTCTTATACCATGCCTGATTTCTGTAAAATACCAATGATCCTTACACTACATCCAATCCACATTTGTTGACTTGCATTCATGACTCTTGGCCACAGCCATGTGTAAACTGCTCTAGCTACTGTTCCCTGTTTTAATCCATTATTACAGTGTTAATATTCAAAAACCAGTTTTGTTATTATTTAGTTTAACCTGTCCCAAACCTGTTGCTTGTTTTTTTTTTCAATGTCACAAAGGTACAAAACAGAGGGCAAACATTCTGATGAAAAACTCAACCCTCTGCAGTCTGCAGCCCTCGTCTATTGAAGTTTCTGGAAGTGATGCGTCTTGCTCCATTCATTCGAAGGTTTCAGAGAACTCTCCCTGCTACTATGTCTTTGTTTGTACATATACAAATACACAAATGCCTCTCATTAGTACACCAAAGGGTAAAGTGAAGACTAAATGAGGTCAAGTGAATTAAACACATTTCATCTTCATCTTGGATCCAACAGCGACTCATATGTTGAGCTTCGGTATATGCAATATCACTATCTGTTAATATTCCTTACAGTCTTTGCTAACCTTTAATGGAGATGAACTGGAGGGAGCGAAACCTGATGCAGCGCTACAATTGAATGAGGCAAGACACATTAAAAGATATCTGATATGATAGCTAGGATAAAACAGGGACATCAGCACATGTGTGGTGTTTTGTATATCAAAAAACCTTCCCTCATATGTGTGTGGTGCTCTTCGTGTCAAAAACCTTCCCTTACATTATACTGCTTGCCTCTAACCAGTAGGGCATCAATCAAATGGCTTGTGGGTATGAGCAACACACACAAAACAAACTGGGTAATCACCATAACAGGTTACCACATGAGGCCCTGTTTGTCGTTACCACTGATGTAGATCGGAGGGGGTGGAGACTGTCGTCAAGGCTTGCTGAGAGGTTTCTGGCCGTCTCAAGAGTTGGTAAGTTTCAAGAGAATGACGATTAATTTGATTTGCCAGCACTGAATAAAAAAGGAGAGCACAATCGATGACGGCTCCCCCTGCGCGCTCTGCAAGCGCTCCGCAAGCGCTCCGCACCCTGAACAGCGGAAGACAGACAGAGACAACATTATCTGCCCGCGTTTGCACGTGTTCCATCGAGAACGTGTCACAAAGCCAGGAAGGAATAGTGGAAAGCCTCCCTTCAACCTTTGCAGTCAGAGACGTGTCAGCGTTATGAGGAAAGCACTGTCTGAGATGGCGTTCGCAAGAGACAATACAATGTTGCGATAAGAAAAAAAAAAAAAAACATCTTCCCAATTGCCTCAAAAGCCAAACCTTGGCTTTGTGGATCTGGGCAAACAATACAGTCCATCCGCTCCTCTTGTGTTTGCTATTGAGGGTAGGACACTGCAGCCAGACCTTGCCATCTCATTTCAAACTGTCCCAGAAACAGCAGCATGTTACAGCGGTAAGTCAGGTAAGTTTGTGCAACACTGCATCAGAATGGGATTTTTCGAAGGAACAGACTGGCACAGCTCGCGATTGTTGCGGTGTCCTCCCCGATCCCCAATCCCCACCCCCCCATCCCCCCCGGCGGGGTGAGAGGCAGCCCGAAAGGGAGGGTCTGGCGGCGAAGGGGGGGCGGGGGGGGGTTTTCTTCCTCATTCGTGGACGTCCCAGATCTCGGACAACAGGGGTGGAAGCTTCTTGTCTTGGAGACGCAGGGCAAAGACCTGCTCGGAGTGGACGCTGCTCAGAGTGCGAAGGCTCACCAGTTTCATCAGCATGCGCGGGAACATCAGGTGGTCCTGCAAGAGATCCACCAATCAAATCTCTGAACTTCCCCAGTCATTTGAATAATGCCCTTTCAGGGGAGACAGGCCACTGCGTGACATCACATTTCTGCACCTGGCCATTATTCCACGCCAAGTTACAAATATTTGAACTTTTTACAATTCAGTTTACCCCCCCCCCTCATTTTTTTCCCATCCCAATCCAAATTTGACAGTCCGCTGCAGCAGCCCTCTCCCACCGACTCTGGGTGCCAAGAACATTTCACTCCCCGAAATCATGTGACATCTGGCTCCTTTCCACACCGCAGATGCTTCAACAAGAACATACTGTCTGCACTGTGAGAGGAACATGTAGTCTTGCACATACACGATTCATGTACGTGCAATTACCTGGTCGGCCAGAAGTGGCCGCTAGAGAGCAAAGTGATGACCTATGAGCAATGACCTAACTTGCTGAACACCTGCCTTTGATCAGCAGGGGCTGATCAAATTGCCTCGCCGGCGCAGGCCATAAGTCATAGCCAGTAATGGTACAGCTGGAAATAATGGAACATCTAAACCGTTTATATTTGTTACAAATCAAGTAGAACAACTGAACGTTTATGCGCCTTCACATGTTTGACAGTTGATGAAATGTTTCTTGCGCTTACATTTGGTCTCTTTATCCTGATGTAAGAGTTAAGTGCATCCACATAAGGCTGCTGCAGTCTTTCCACCAAATCGTGGTCTTGCACATTTGGGCGGTCTGAAAAAACATAAACATACACGTATGACACAGATATACTAACAGAATAAAAGAATAAATTGTTTTGTTGGAGGCTGAGGGGAACATGGGAGAAATATGCAGACCTGTACTGTTCTGTCAATTTGTACATTTTCAATCCCGTCCTAACATTTCTTCCCGTCTTTTCTTGTAGATATTGTTCTCAACCCCAGTCCAGGGGGACCTCTGCATATGCTGGGTTTTGTTCCTGTAAATCACTTACTAAAATTAAGATTGTTGAACACATGTTTTTGTTCTGCTCTCATTTTTCCTCTTAAATGCATTTTAACACAATGCAGGTTCGGTTCATTGCTTTTCTCATTAATTCCTTTTGTTGCATTGTTTTTATGACATGAAGCCTTGTTCATATTTTCTGGTGTCAGAAAAATTCCTCTTTTGGTAGGAACACCAAAAGGAGGATCACTGCCATCGGTGCAGTCGCAAAACGAGGACTGATGATTCGCGCTATATTCCTGACCAATTTTGGCACGATATGGCTTTTGTTCAAAAACTATGGTCCGCTTAAATTTGGAGCCATGCGCAAGTTATTCGTACCAAACCACAAATTCGTTGCCACAACCCTGGAGCAATGGAGACACACAATGAAAATATGAGAACATAATAACATACAAAAGATCACTGCTCTGTATCGCATCTTCACGCTGTGACCGTGCTGGAGTAGAATTAATTAGCTAAATGCCACTGTACCCCCCTTTAGAAAACCCCCTCTTGCCTGATCCTGCCTGTGCATTTTCTCTTGTTAAGTAACACTTTCTCCCCTGTTAAGTAATTTTCTCTCCTGTACCGCAGGAACCCTGTGGGTTTCAGGGTGCTATGAGACCACTGGTTTAATGACTGGTGTTTCCAGTTCGCTAAAACATTGGCAAACACTGATCTGAGAACCTAAACATACCAGTTCAGGTGACATTGGGCATATCCTTTGCGAAAGGCAGAAACATTATGGCCATGTATCTTTAAGAGCAGAAAGGAGAAGGTTTCCCACCTGCTGAGAAGATGTTGATAGCAATGAGCAGTGCGTATTCGGCCTCATCCAAGCTCAGGTCATTCATTCCCTTGGAGAACTCAAAGATGGGGTTAATGAACTCAACCTGAAGGCCTGAAAAATAGCAGAGAAGGTAGAGGATAAGTATTAAAGAATCTCAGAAAAATTAACCTATCAACCAAATGTGATATAGACCCAGAAAGAAAATAGAAAATTATACCTTTACAATTTCAAATTATGACACAACAAAGCAAGCATCAAAACACTTGACCTTTGCAAATTAGAGAAAGGGGTATATCTGAGACTTTTTTGCTTGCAAATACAACAGGGAACAAACAAGGCTTTATATATAAGGGAAAGGGGCGGAGTATCTGTACCCCCTTATTTTTGGTTCCATTATCATTGTGATGTATCAAGCCCTTATTGGACACAACCCGCTCATATGACTGTGGACAGTTATGCCTCTGCATATGCTTAACTAAATGTATGGCAGCTAACAATGAAGCTTTTAAGAGGCTACCAAGGCTAGACAGTGATAACCAGCGAACTTGTAGTTATGACTTAGATGTCACTAGGTTACATCAGCTAGTTAGGTGCCCTAATACAGCTCCTTAGTTAGGTGAAAAAGGCAAGTTAAATGCATTACTGGGGTGAAAACGCATAAAAAAATAACTTTGTGTGAATACATAAGGAGGGTCAAAACATAGAGTTGAGTTGTATTTGTAACAGTAAGCATGCAACACTAAAACGGTACTGGTATGGCATTCCATGGAAAGGAAACTGTAGTTACCTGCTTTTGCAAAGTCCTCCTTATTGTAACTGAAGTCCTTCAAAAAGGTGATACTCTCTATAGCTGGATTGTATCTCCTTGATGTCTCCAAAAGCATGATCTACAAAAGAAATCGTCAAATGAGAATCCACATTTGGCATCAGGTTTTTAAGAACATCAGAATACAATCCAAACAGAATACGATAACCTATTCATTCCGCTGAAAGTGAAATCTGACTGTGTACCATAGACCATACAGAGAATTTTTGGGCACTATGAGTAAACCAGCATCCTAACGGTTGTGATCCTCATTCATTTTTGCGTTGACCAACGCAAACGTTTTAACAAGATAAATTTGGCCATAAAGAAAATCAAAACTTTATAAATATATATGTACTATGTAGGTAAAACAAACCATTTTGCAAGCTTTTTATGAAATCATATCATGGAAACACCTTTTAGTTTACTGCTGACAGTAAAAATGTTAAGGATTTGTACTACTAAGATGCAATTGCCACCATATTAAGAATACGACGTCTTTCAGTAGTCAATTAAAGATACTAGATACTAAATAAAGATACGAAGATACTAAAACACATTCTCTGATTGCAATATCCATTTCCCTGATAATTGCCAGTAATTCTTAAGATCTGATAAGCATTTGCCAAGTATCTGCTTCCCTATCTACTAGGAATTTTATCACTGCGAGACAGTCACTGAATGCATGTACATGTTAAAGGAATGAAGCGAATAAATTATGTTATAAATTAAGTTTTATGAAATGAAAAAACAACTTTTATATGTAAATTAGAACAAATGGCATTAACTCTGATGCATAGCTATGAAATATGAAATCTTAACTTTTGGGCATATATCACAACATGATGCAACACGATGTCCCTGACATGTTAAGTCACCAAAGAACAGGTAAAGGCAAAGGTTTAAAAAAAAAAAAAAAAAAAAAAAAAACCTTGTTCTACACTAGACTGAAAGAGCACTGGGTGTTTCACCCCAACAAAGAATAACCAAATAACCAAAATGGTATCAGCTACAGACAGTCAGATTTACATAGGGGGTTTTCACTGTTGTGATTAGATCTCAACCATGGCAATTATAAAGTGGCCTCTGGCAGAATGGCGTGTTTTGCATTCAAAAATTTACCTTAAAGCCAACCATCCTGATCTCCCCATGTCACAAGAACTTCTGCTGGCAGAATGAGTACTGAGTCACCATTAATTTCTTGAATCTGATTTGGCTGCTAATTTTAAAGTCAAATACAAAAACCACCCATTCTGTGGCTCCCCAAGGAAATTTAGTGTCCTTTGGTGTTTTTAAAATTCCTTCACTTTTCTCAATGAAAAAGCTAGTTTGATTACTTGTAGCTGATGGCACAAGTGAACTTAAGCTGGACTTCTGTGACCCATTAGACCAACTGTTAGAGGCACATGTATGATTTTATTCCTTTTCCACCTCACCTATGTGACCCCAGTGTGTTACACCACAAGATGGTGCTCACAAACACATCAACACTTTGAACGGAAGTCCTAAAATGATGCTGAGTGAAATCAGAGAGTTGGTGAATGACAAGAGTTTTTGGGCTCTGAAGAATAAAAACGACAATGAGGACTCACAACTGTTAGTAAAGAAGAGGCACAGTACTTTGAATGTAGAATGCTCTGAGTTTGCATGTGCTTTCGGGTGTGAAAGTGTGCTGCCACATCTGGCTGGATGTGGAGAAATTCTTGTAATAACAGCATCACAGAGACCCAATCAGGTAGAGGCACCCTTCAGAGTCACTGAATGCTGATGGACATCACATGTAAATAAAGCTCACGAAAACTATACAAATGTGAATCACACATTGGAACGTATTGTATCATGCATCCATTACCACTTACAGCCAATGCTAAACTTGCCTAGCTCTCACCACCAACACCAGGTCCATCTCTTCATCAGTATCAAGATCATTTGTACTCATCTTCGCTATCTGGGAGTTTAGCATCACGACAACGTGGCCACCCCTGCTGATGGCTCCGTAAAAGCCGAGCAGGAGTTCTAGGCTCACCTCTATGGTGGAGGTCTTGAGCAGGGCGATCTGGTCCTCTCGGGTCAGCTCCAGGAAGCCTGGCAGCTGCTTGGCGAAGTCCACGATCTCTTGCACGGACATGATGGCCAGCTCGGTGAAGTGGGCGAAGCGCTGCTGGCGGACCTCCCGGTTGAGCGGGTCTTGGCTCTGGGGCCAAGGCTGCATGGCATGACAAAACCACGGGATTACCCTTACCATTCGTATCTATGATTTCGTTAAAATACACTGGATATGGCCCTTTGAATGGTCTACATGTTCCGGAAGCAGCTGGGTATCCCGTAGCTCAGAGCTCAGGAGCCCAGCCATGTTATTACTGGCTATGGCCACAGGGCCCATATTTGCAAGGCAGCAACAGGCTTAATCTCATCAGGGTCAATACAGGGAAAGCCAGTTAAAAATCTAAATCAGTGATATCCTCGAGCCTGCCAGGGACTTGTAAGTCTATGAACTGAATATATATTGGCTCTATGTGAATGTTGTTACACATGCAGTCTGGGGAGAAGCAGTGCAACACACCAGTTTTTTTTTTTTTAAGCAGTGCTAGTCTGCTTAAAAAAGAAGGTACATGTGTTACTGTTTCCACCTAACTTTCCAGTATGGGGTAGGTACCGTGACTTTGGGCCTGTCGATGAAGGACCTCTTGTTGCACTGCTTCTGCATGGACACTAGCTTCTCGATCATCTCCTGCTGCTCGGGGGCCAGCTGCTGGGGCTCGGAGGCCAGCGTGGGGTTCGGTGGCGCGGTGGACGCCCGCGCCGAGTCGTCCTCGTGCTGTTTCTTCATCTTCTTCAGACGGATCTGCTCCTCGGAGAGGACGCCTGTGCGAGAGACGGTCGGCCTTCAGACTGCCTGCACGCTATGCTACGATATGGAAGCTAAAAGAATTTCAAGGTTGGATGCTTGCTCCCTGGACAACAAATGGTCACCTTCATATACAGCTTTCAAATTTAACAAGCTCAATTCTGCTAAATTTGTCTGGCTTTTACCAAATGAATAAACAGTAATCATATTAGGTATCATTCCATCAATGTGAGCATATATTTATTGTTAACATTTGCAAACCATGAGTAAAGCATACTCACTTTATCTTTTTTCACAAGTTACAGTTCATAGGTGCTTTTGGACCAAACAGTTCTGGGGACTTTTTTGAGAGGAAATACCCACTGGGGAGGTTCCCCCAGAGAACTACGAACCTTCAAGGGCTTTTTTCTGTTTGCATTCGCATTGCCAGGAACGCTGAAGTGACATAAGCCAGCGGTTAGTATACCAATGTCATTTCTGCACGGTTAGTATACCAATGTCATTTCTGCGCGGTTAGTATACCAATGTCATTTCTGCACGTTAGTATACCAATGTCATTTCTGCACGTTAGTATACCAATGTCATTTCTGCACGGTTAGTATACCAATGTCATTTCTGCGCGGTTAGTATACCAATGTCATTTCTGCACGTTAGTATACCAATGTCATTTCTGCACGGTTACTATACCAATGTCATTTCTGCACGGTTAGTATACCAATGTCATTTCTGCACGGTTTGTATACCAATGTCATTTCTGCGTGCGATACAACAACAAGATGGAGGACGCCGTGATCGTGATCATGTGTTTCGACTAATCAACGTACGCTTACGTCTGGACCAATCACCGTACACTTATGTCACTCAAGGTTCCTCTTGTGCTAGGAGAGTACCTACCCTGAAGTTGGAGCTAAAAAAGTCCCTCAAAATGGCGTTCTAAGAACTATGATCGTTCCCAGTTCCTGCACTGCAGGCACAATAAAGAAGGGGTAGTTCCTCCAACAGTTCTTAGAACTCCGGAACTTTTAGTTCTAATTAGAGCTAACTAATGAGCGCTACTTAGAGCCTGACAATGACGACTTGATGTTGGCCTCAAAAGATGCATGCAGATTTTATTTTTATTTTATCTAGTATTTAATGCCATGTCAGCACCTGAGGCCAATTAAATGGGAAAGATAGTCTATGCATGCAAAATGTATACACTTCATAAAGGATGCCCACAGGGACACCCATTGTTTTTCATTTAGTGCCTTAGGGAACCACACATAAACCAGACCGGCACGGCATACTGAGAAACACTCACACTGCTCCAGCATGCCCGCCTCGCGGCACTTGCGCAGCCGGCACTCCTGGCACTTGCGGCGCATGTACATGTCCATCTCGCACTTGCCGCTGTTTTTGCATGTGTACTGGGCGCTCTTGATGACGCTACGTCGGAAGAAGCCCTTGCAGCCCTCGCAGCTCAGCACGTTGTAGTGGAAGCCCGAGGCCTTGTCCCCGCACACGCTGCACACCTCGTTCCCCAGCATCTTCGGGGCGGGGCCCTTCTTCCGCTTCACCGGCTGGGTGTCTGTAATGAGGAAGGAGGCAGAAGCATGGTGTTTAAGCATTCTGTGCTTGTGCACAGCTGGAGCACAAAGATTACATTACACTTAGGAATCGAGAGCGACTAACACAGTTTACATTTCTACACACTATCCATTTAGAAAGCTGGATATTTTTTCTGTTAAGAACCTTGCTCAAGAGTATGACAGCAGTACCTCACCTGGAAACTGAATGCACCATATCTGTGCTGCAAGCTCATTATGCTAAACTGCCGCCCTGATCAGGGATTCCAGTCTATTCCACAATAGTGTTCTTAACTGAAAAAAGTCATTACGACAAAGCAAACTTGGACCATCCTTTCAGTTTGCTCTCATCCCCCCTGTCTCCTTTACTATAACCTGCTTCAGTCCATTCAAAGAATTTGAGCTAACACTTAAGATAAAAACTGGCACCTTCTGCCCCTTATTTTAGGGGAATGTGTGTGATGAGGTTACCAGTGACATGCAGTCTCTGTGCTTAGGAATGTTGCACAATTTTTTCCTGGCAAAACTATTTGTGAATGAGTTGGTGTGCAGTGGGTAGTGCTCAAAAACATAAAACATTGTGCATGCTCATAAAGTTTTTATGTAGGTACAAGACTGATGATAAATCATTCAAGATAAGTATGAAACACATTGTATAATGCTAATTATTTAAATGCATGACAAAGTTTCAGGGAGTTAAAGGTCAGCACATGGTGCTATTTGAGTTACCAAACAGGATGTAGTGTTATTTGAGTTAGCCAGCAGTGTGTAGTGTGAGTTAAGTAAGCAGGCAGCATGTAGTGCTAGTACAGTTAGCAGGCCACGTATAGTGCTAGCTGAGTATGTTGTGGGAGTTAAGTCAGCAGGAAGCATGTAGTGCTAGTAGAGTTAGCAGGCTGTGCATTGTGTTACCCGAGTTAGCAGGCAGTGTGTAATGTGAGTTAAGTTAGTAGGATGTGTGGAGTTAGCAGGCTGCGTGTTGTGTTACCCAAGTTAGCCGGCAGTGTGTAGCGTGAATTAAGTTAGCCAGCAGTGTGTAGTGCTTGCTGAGCAGGCAGCGTACAGTGCTAGTAGAGTTAACAGGCTGTGTGTAGTGTTACCTGATTTAGCAGGCCACATGTAGTGCTAGCTCAGTTAGCAGGCAGTGTGTAGTACCAGCTGAATTAGCCGGCAGTGTGTAGAGTGAATTAAGCTAGCCAGCAGTGTGTAGTGCTCGCTGAGTTAGCAGGCCACCTGTAACGTGATTCAAGTTAGCAGGCAGTGTATAGTGCAAGTAGAGTTAGCAGGCCGCGTGTAGTGCTAGCTCAGTTAGCAGGCAGTGTGTAGTACTAGCAGAATTAGCAGGCAGTGTGTAGTGTTAGCTGAGTTAGCAGGCCATGGATTGTGTTACCTGAATTAGTGGGCAGTGTGTCACCCATCATATCCAGCTTGATGTTGTTGGGCTCCAGGGAGGGGAGGCAGCTCAACTGGGGCCCTGGCTCTCCCTGGGGGCCGAGAGAGGTGCCATTCTGCTGAACAGAGCACCCGTCAAACTGGGGTAGGGAGTTTGAGCCGTCATGGCTGCTATCTGTCACCATCGGGCCGTCTGGGTCCTCCACTTTCGTGTCCAGCTGCAGCTCTGGTACCGCACCAAACACTTTGTTCTCACCTAGAAAAAAATTTGATTTTTGTTTAGGCAATGAAATTTATATTCATTACTCCAACGCTGATTAATGTAAAGCCATGAAATCTTCAGCACTGAAACAATGGTTACTAAATAATGACTTTTAATTGTAACTGTACAAGTTCACACAAGAGAAATTACAAGATTTATCATAATTCTGATGACCAAATGGAGCTGCATCAAACCTATGGAACAAAAATTAATATACACTGTGAATAGCTTTTCACAAGAAAACTGCTATTTTGTTTTGTGTTTAGAAATTGGCATAAGGGCAACATTCTGTACGACAAATGACATTTTTACCCAAAATGTTAATGTCTGCCTCTATATCTATGATACTATAATACTAGAATTTCTAGCCAACCAGTGACTGTGGAATCTATTGGGTCGCTAGGGTCTTAGCCAGACCATATTAATAGGGAAAATACGAGATAACAATCACAAATGATAATTTGATTTAAAAAAAAAACTTTTCAAAAGTATAATTTATCTAATGAGTTTAACAACAGTATTGCAGTATTGTAAATGTTAAAACAGTTTCACATGGAATAAACCTTACAGCCCATTTCCACAAGCTAAAATGGAAAAAGGAAGCTGTGTAAATGTTTGTTGTGATCCTACACATATAAACAGTTGGGAATTACAATATCCAAATTGAAACTTGGACTTATTACTCCAAACAAGATCCTGAGGAACTCATGGGAAACCCCCCATCAACAGGAAGGGAGCATTCAAAAAGGCCAACCACCTAAAATCCCATACCATGTTGCATTGTAACCAACTATCATATTATTTGGAGCATATGAGGTATGAACCCACAAAATTAAAATAGTTTTCCCAGATTACACACAAACAATAAAGACCTAAACAAAGCAAACAGTTCAACAGGCTCCAATTGAAAATCTGAGAAGACAATTCTTTCCAGGACAATTCTCTTAAGCAAAACCACAAATATTTGTTTTCCTTTTGTTCTACTAAAAATTAAAACAGCATAGGCATTCATTGATGTAATGAACAGAAAATACACTGCAACACAACATGCCAATTGAAACAAACCAGACTGTGGAAAAAAAACCATGGACTTGACCTTTGAATTCTGATTAGGGAAGGAACAAAACCCAAGAAAGAGAATGCTGTAAACAATGGCTGCACAGAGGGCATGCTAAGTACTGTGCATGTGAATGCGTACAAAGGGATTTCTGTAGAAGTGCCTCCAGCCAACCTGATGCAAGAGCGGATGCATATTTAATCCCATTCACACGCATGCATATTTAACACAGCTATGAGATCTCTTCACCCCTACAATGGAGTGCTCATAGAACACAGCTGTGAGACCTCCACCTCTATGCTGGTGTATTTACAGCAGCAAACACAATACACAAGAGATGCTGCACCCGGTTTGACTTGTTTGGTCAGCCTCAGTTACAGATGGGAGTCACAGTTACACACCAGTCAAGAATAAAAAGGGGGAGGGGTCAGGCTTGACCACCGGACCAGGATTGGTCAACTAGTCCCTGATGGGCTTCATACAGGTTCCCATTACCATGTACTGCCAAACCCACAATAACTAAAGAATGGCTTTTTTATCTTATATTTTTGCTTGCATCAATTTCATATTTAATTCAATGAGTGTAAATTTTATGATTTTTAAAATATTTGCTGGTTATTAAGTTATCTTGAACAGGTTTTTAAACTTTCATTTCAAGTTAGATTACATACATTTTTCTAAATTTAAAATTTTATAATAAATTACACTTACATTAGTCTAGTCAGTTGTTAGGCATTTTCTTAATTCTTTGCTATGGAATGCTGGGAAAATTGACTAAGCAGCATAACCTAAAATTATGGTGTATAATGTTGAGGTTTGAACCAAATGTGAAAATGCTGCACTGCCCACAGAGGTCGTCACAACCTCCCCAAAATCCCATGAGTCAAACAGCGCACTCCCCAGCAGATGAGGATATTGACATTGCACAGTTATAGTACCCAAAATGTGCCGTGGGAGTCAAAGTGATAGATTATGATACAGCATGTCACAGGTTTCCAGTCACTACTACATCTGTGTTAATGTTTCGTTGTATTTATTATTTGAATATGTGAATAAGAAACATAGAAGGACTGACAGCAAGACTTTCTAGGCATTGTTACTCTAAAACGAATATAGCAATGATTCACAGGAACCAAAGAAAGAAGATGAACAAACTATTTCAACAGGAAAAAGATGCAATAAAATATTTTGCTTCTTGAATCAGCACAAAAAAATCACAATAATTGTGGTCACAATACTCAGAATAATGACTGGGATATTCATTTTCGCAATAATTGGGCAGCGCTAGTAAAGTATATTTAAATTATCATACATTCTCGTCACACAGATTTTTACGACAAAGACTGGCTGATATAAAGTTGGTTGTTGGTTAACTTCAGCACTGGCTTTCCTTGTTGAGAAAAACAGTAGGCCTACTTTGCAGGTGTTAATTACAGCTGGACAATAATTTCAAAATAAATGGACATATCCTACATCACAGGGCACCATAACTTAAGTCATCTTAATAAAAAGTTTCCTGTTATATTTAGATCTATATCTGGTCTCTTACTTTATGCCCCAGGTCTTCATACACGAGAATGCCAGTTATCTCTATAGGGACCAATATTTTCACCATTTGTTCATTTTTGCAGTTCCAAACCTTAGTATTGTATCTGGCCTTTTTTGAAAATACAGACAGTTATAAAATGTTGATATTTCCCAATCTTAGTGCACATGTTGCTGAGGGTTGCCAGGTCCACTTCATAACCCACAGAATCTACACGAATTGGTCTTGGTCAGGATGAACGTGTAAAATGAACAAAATGGCACATCAACAGAACATTCACTAATGGAGTGAGAGACTTCTCCTCCCACAGGTTTCACTATGCATGTATGATTAAGGTCTTCAAGCCAGTCACAGGGTTAAATGGATAACCCACAGCTATGTTACAGTTATACGTTCCTTCTTCAGGGAACTAACGTTCAATACAAAATTATTAGGAGTTCAGCCCTGCTGATTTGAACTGAGATTGGCGAAATCCATTCCTACGTCAGACTCTTAATCTATCCCGCAGTTACAATCGATTTTCACTGCAGAGGAGCTTTTCAATCAGCAGAAGACGACCCACGCGAATAGTTGAGGTCGGACAGATGTTCATTAATATAAAATATGTTGACCTTTGAACATCACCACTGAACTGTGGGTATTGCGTCGACTCAAAACATACCAAGAAACCCACACGGCTGCGGAAGAAAGGCTTTCTGTGTGCCGTAATGAATGGTACCTCACATCATGAAGAAAGTCTTTATGATACTGGGAACTATAGGTCAGGAAGCAGGGGTCTGCACACTGCAGCCGAAATAAAAGTCACATCATCTTCAAACACTTAACCAGTGAAGGGAAAGGATACCATTTGACTATTTTGTTGATTTCATTAATTCAATTACATTTCCTAGGGTACAAATTTAATCCCCTAAAATTCCCATTTCGGTGGAAACTGTAGATACTGGTAACCAGCATTATTTGAGGTGACTTATCTGCAGTGTAAACAAAATTTACACTCAAATATTATTTAGTTATTAGCAAACAATCATTTAAATTAATGTGGTACAAATTTAATCAACTACATTTCATGTATTATGCAGATACTGGTCAATCTTCACATTAAACATTTTTTACCTAGCAATCAAATACCTCGTGTGAAAAAAGCAAGCAAGGAAACTCTTACCATGACCAACATCAGTGATATTAGTCGCAGACAATGCGGACATCTTCTGCCCAGCAGCTTGTCATAACGGAATCAATCTTCACCCTGGAGATCCAAAAGCACAATACCAGGTAGCGTTAACGGCTCGTTCCCAAACAGTAGACCTATACATGGAAATCGCTACATTGACGAGAGCATCTCTTCAAATAAATGCTTAAGCGTTATCAAACAGCTTTGCAGATCAGCAAGTGTATTAGAAGTGGTTGGAGAGGAAAAACAGAGAGTTAAAAGAGACCTAAGGCAGATGAACTGAAGATGGGAAAATTCACAACATCTGATTTTCGAGACAATAAAAGCAAATAAAAGTTGTATTACAAAACTGACAGGTTCAAGATCCAAGTTAAGATATATCTAGAGCAACTGGAAAGCTAAAAGGCTATTCTCCCACCTGTGGTCTGCTTGTGTCCCTTTAAAGTCTCTATTCTACTTAGCCTGCCACCTTGGTTTCTTCCCCTCTTAAGTATGTCTGTGATGTTTCAGTCAAACCACTGATATTTCTATGTTCTCCACATGACCAGCAATCACATCCACCATTACACAATCATGTTCTTCCACTTTCTCCTCTCTTTCTGTTCTCTACATTCACACTTTCAGGGTTACTCTTCTACTCATCCATTTCCCTTCAGCTATTGATCAACATTTTTTTGCCAAAATTCCCATGACATATCGAGCGAGAGATTTTCCAGTTGTATTTTCCATACAAACATGCTGAACTAAAAGAAGACATTATGATACAAGAATGAGCAAAGTAGGCCACGTTTCAAACCAGACTTATGTATTGGAAAAATTGTACAACATCTGTACATCAGGGCTGGACCAACAAAAAGTCCAAAATTTCAACAAACAGAGTGCTGATCAAAATTGCAAATATAAAAATTTCCATTTCTCATCCCTGTTCCAAAGAGATTTTATCCAAATAATACAGAAGGAAATGCCATCCAATCATATCATATTTACCATTACAGTAAACCCCTCACAAATACAAAATACACAAATGGTGCAGGTAGGAAGCAATACTATTATATCAGAGAAATTCTGTTTTGTCACTGTGCTATATTATATGCAATGAGCACTGAGGGGTGATGAACACACCTAGAGCTAGAGATGTTGTCACAGAGGTAAATATCTAAAAAGACAAAATGACAATTAGTATACTTAATCAAATAGTAAATATAGGAGTACTATATTCATTTACCAAGAAATGTGAAATAATCTTAAAGTTCTTTACAGTCATTAGGGTGTAACCACTTGACAATCTCAAAATCCTCATTGGGCATCATCATCTATTTGAGACATGCCAGACATTTTTTTGCCAGAACACTACAAACATATAATTTTAGACCTCACCTCACTGCATCTCTTTTTATTGGGCCATTCATCAACAATGAACCACTAATGAACTAATAGTACAATTCACAGCCAAGCAAGAGTGACGGTTCTCTTTCGAGTAGATATGCCCAAAACCGTTCACACTTTTCAACGATTATAGTATACTGTCCAAAGCATTGTATCATGCGTTATCGTTGTCTTGTGTCTGCATAGGCTCGATGATGGCGGTAGCGGAGAGTGTCCTTCTGCCCTGCGCGCTCTAGAACAGCCCCATGGCTCAGGTAGCACGTACGCAGTTGGGTGGTGTCAAACCCCTCCCCATCCACGGGTAGTGAAAGTGATGATGAGACTTTCTGTGGAGGAGAAACCACAGCGTTCAGCAGAGTGCCCAAGGTTTCCTTCTTCTTTTTCACCTTGCTCTTGCTGACGAGTGAAAATCGCCACTGGCTCAATGGCGCCGTAGACCACACTACAAGCTTGGGTGGGGTACATAGCTGTGGGTGTTCTCAGCAATATGACCTCCTACCAAATGAAACCATGAATACCACGATTCAGCAAAATAACCAATCTGGACTGCGCTATTACGAACATGAGAAGCTGAAAACTGGCTGTTCCTCCATTAGCAGAGTGGGAGTCTTCTGGCCTAGGTGTCCGGATTGAAAACGAGCCCAATACATACAGGGAGAAACAGCATCTTTTTCTTCTCAATCCATTCATGCTCATATCTTTTAAATCCTGCAACGTCTTTATGGCACCACGACAGCAGCCTTGCAACACAGAATATAAGCAACCCTGCACTCCATATAGGAGATGCATATGTGCCAAGATGGTCACGTAATTTACATTTCTGAAAATTTCATACAGAGCATTACAGCTGTTTTAACACCATAACCTACAAGTCATACCAAAATGTTGACCTGTCAATCTTCACCCAGAATTGGTGATCATGATGTTAAATTTAATTCTCCCTGATCCCTGATGTTTACCATTGCTTTTCAGGTCCGTAGTTCTGTTCACTCACATTGCCCCTGTTTTCTCTGGTTGTGGTCTGACATGGCGAATACATGGACACCTTAACCACCTGGAGCTGACGATACTTTAGACAGAGTAAGTAAGCTGCAGAGGGAACGAGACATTTCCCTGCGTCCTCCCTCCAAACCAATCGGGCTTTAAGGCTTGGTGAATCGGTTAGGACTTCTGCTACCTTAGCACTTCAATGGACGGCCTCTTCCCATTCACAACTTATGGTGACCCTTTATAAAGGAAGTTCTTACAGTGTCTGTTCCTCATGAGGAAATTATAGAGAGTTGTAACATCGACAAGACTCTTCAAAAAAATAATTAAAAAATAAAAAAAAGAACAAATTTGGGATGTCCCTGTGGCCATACAGAACTGTTTCTGTTGTTCTCTGTCCTCAAAGCAGGAGCTGAAAAATTCCCCTCTGAAGTCAACGGTCAGCCGTGTGAGTCACTGGAATCCTATTTTAAAAATATTCACTGGCCACAGGTCAACATGCTATAGGTCATATACATCTAACCAATCACATAAAAGCTGAGAAAGAACTTCATTCCCCAGGATTCACCAGGTCTGGATGGTCGGTAATATTAACAGTAATAGGACTCAGTCTATGGATTCAACTTTCACTTCATTCAGCAAGTTTCTAATTCAATCAGATCATTGTGCCATAGGTCTTTTTCAAGACTTTAGCTCAGGTGCACTATAGCCTATGTAAATCACATAGCAACACTGCACAGCTACGAAAATAATCACTGGGGAACAATGCTAAGCACAATCTTTAAATTTGTGTAAATGACAGAAATTAAAGTAGTAATTTGTGCTTTGAGGATTTAACAGCCATTGACAACAAATTAACTGAGTCTGGGGTCAACTGCCAAATCAAACTTTTTTAATCTAAAGGTTGGGTGCCAGTTTGGAGCCTTCCATAAATTCAACATATGAGCGTATAATTCATAATTCAGGTGAAAAAACATGACACATATTGTTATGGACCAGAGATCAGTTTTTAAGGGGAACAGAGTTGACCGGAGGAGTACATTTTCCCTTCCCTACACATCCCTCACCAGATCGAAGAGGACCTTTAACATACCATCCTGGAAAAACTCCCTCTAAGTCAAAACATATTACATAAAGCAAGTGTCATCACTTTTGCCCCACATGCTTCCTTCACAACGTCTCTCACCAGGTCACCCATGCAAGAGAACACTGGCGATTAACAGCATGTACACAATAGAGAATGAATCCCCAATGCAACACCCAAACAGTGACCTGCACACTCAGACATACACAGACTCTCACCGCTACACTTTATACTGTGTCAATTGTTATCTGATGTTTATGTCAGGTGATGCTTCACTATGTGCGGGAGTTTTGAAAATCCCCATATGGTCACTTGAATGTCAATATTCAGGGACACCTACAATTAAAATGCATTCTTAAACATAAAAACCTATATAATATTTCCCTGCAAAGCTTGAACCAAAGAAGCCTTCATTATAAAGACACAAGATAGTTTTCAACTTCACTACATGGGTTAACTTAGTGTTTATTGGCTGTGTGGCTAGCATTCATGATGAACTAGCTTTGGTGTAGCTAATGGAGTACATATATGGATAATATAACAGGCAATGGGCCTCCATGAAGCAAAGGTAATGTTAATGATGTGAGTCCTATACCATATCGTGTTTGAGTCTCAGCCGAACCATTACCAGTTATGGCCAGAGGTCCCCACTGGTGAGGCAACAACTAGCTCAGCCTTGTGTTGGTAAATAGGAAAATACCAAAAATTTGTAAAAACCACCAGGTTGATGAAGAGACTGAACCGATGTTTGAGTTGAATACAGGCAAGTTTAATTATATAGCCGGCCAGGGGAACTCAACCATGAAGCAAAATGTTCAATGATGATAATTTATGGTTAACATTTACACGATTTGAGTGAGATACATTAGCATGTGATAGCCAGACAACTCGAGAAGGCGAGGCCCATATGTGGTAATGGGGAACCCCAGGTTCCCTGGACGGCAGGTAGCAGGTCATTGGCAAGAGGTGCCATTTGGCTCTGGTCGGATGTGGTGGTATACGTTTGTAATTCTACTACACAATGCGCTTCTCACCAGATCTGTCTCCTAACACTTACCAGGGAAAGACGGGTATAATCCAGTTTAAGTTCACCAGTCACTACTCTCTGGCAGCCTCTGTCTGGCAGGATCCAGCAAGCATGCGAGTCGAGCAGAGGATATCCTTAATCTGTGTTCCCCTGACAGCTTGGGCATTATGTAATTGGTGTGTCATCTGCTTTGTGAAAAATGGCATGAGAGCCACATACCACATACCAAGATGGGCGAGATCACATAATGCAGTATTATGCAGTATGTGATGCAGTATTTTTAATAACCATTTTGTACTATGGAAAGAGCTAGAATATAACTGGTCTTATGCTTATGTTTCAAACCTCTATGCCATCACCATCACACAGTAATACCCTGCACCGGCTAGGGATTCGGCCTTCCAAAGTAAGACACTTTTCTGCTCGCCCCAAATTTCCTTTCATGTCTTGCCTTGATGTGGGGAAAAAACGAAATTGAAAAATTTGTATTGGTAATGCAAAGCCAATACTTCACGGATTTCCTACTAAGCATTTTCATGAAACTGGAACGAATCCTTCAAAAACAGGAAGAGCTCTCCATCCTCTATGTAAATGTCCAAGTGCACGGAGAACAGGAGGAGGAGGAGACAGAGGATATGCTGTCAGAGACGGCATGGGTCAGAGAATTTGAGAGGAGTGCTGAAAATGATTAAAATGTCTTGTTTTTCCACCACAAGTAACACATCACATCACGCAAAACATCTGTGGTCATGAAGGTTGTTTCTATTTTTGATGGAATTAACAAAATGATCAATTAAAGCGAGCCATTGTGTATACTAGCAACTGGTGTGTATGGAACACACAACTGTACACTTTCTTTCTTGACAAGAGAAGTAACTCAATTCTCTGGGAAGGGTGAATTATGGAGGAACCGTGAGGAGGACAATGTGCTAAGTGGCTACTTTATACGTGGGGGGTCATACAGCCTGAAGGGAAAGTAAAGGAACAGGACATTAAGGCAATAATGACATGCTGCGTCTTGAATGTGAATTGCACACCTTACATTTCAATTGTAAGATCTGAATGTGAGATGTGCATTTAAAGTTTTAACTTAAATGTAAAAGAGAAAAACCATTATATTCAATTTCAAATAGTTCCGTCGTGCAATTCAAATTCAAGTTTGACTACGCAAATCCAGGTTATGTAATTCAAGTTATGCAATCCAAAATGAAATTATGCAATTCAAATTCATGTTATTCCAGCACTAATCTCTGTCCATAATTAATCACTGCGAAACATCAAAACAGAACGAAATACAATCAAAATAACTCGAGGAAAAGAACTGCATGGGACTCTTTCTTGGATACAAAACAAAGTTGGCTAATGAGTGGCTAAAGGTAAAAACACTTCAGATATTATCTGTAATGGACTACTGAAATTAATTTGCTTGCAACAACATTGCGCAATACACGTATGGTCAGTTTCAATGTTAGCAAGTTACTTTATGCAGTGGCAGTGGAATTTTTTTTCCCCTGAGGTGACACAGCAATCTTAATGACCTACACAAGAAGATTGCTCAATAATCACCTAACCCACTGGTTCTTACCCTGGGTTCGATCGAACACCAGGGGTTCGGAGAGTCAATCTCAGGGGTTCGGCGGAGGATAAGACACACACCCTACTCATATGATTCGTGATGTCACGCCCCGTTTTTGTTTTTGTGTGAAAATCATGTTTTGACGGTTTTGTTCTTTGAATACAGTGATGTTGATGCCCGGTTCATTTTGTGCACCAGTAAAATATATACCTATGTTTGAATTTGAAAAAATCATATTTTATTTTTCCAATTAAGAAGGGTTCAGTGAATGCGCATATGAAACTGGTGGGGTTCAGTACCTCCAACAAGGTTAAGAACCACTGAACTAACCAATGGGAGCATCTATTTGCGGAGAACCATTTAAAACTTTACATATGGCAACGTCAAACCTAAAAAAAGGTTTCATCTTTCCATACCAAATGCCTTAGAACTATCATGGGGATCTTTGGGCCGCAAAAAAGCTTGAAACAATATCTGCTTAATCGTGTGGACAGCCAAAGACAACCTGGAGAAGAACCATGGATATTTTACTGAAGACGAAGAAGCCAAATCAGGGCTCAGCTGTCCAAAAGGTTCGATTTCAAGATTGGTTAGATTGCTAGAAGTAGATGAGTCTTGTTTCTGCCTTGCGTGCAAGTAGAGGTTAAGTAAGGATTCATATTGTAATAACCGTCAAAAACTGAAGGGATAAGTGTTCCGTTCAATTTAATCAAGGACCCATCAAAGGTTGTTGCAACATGACAATATAACACCTTAGAGGTATAAAAGGTAATTCCTCACTAATAACAGTCGAGAGAGGGATTACATCAACAAACTCACTCAAAACATAACACTGTTTGTCCCTCCCTTTCTCAGGGACTGCACTGGCTAAACTGGTTTGCCACTGATCTTAGGTCACACAAGTGTACGACAGCGAATGGTTTTATAAGGTCACAGTTATGTTTGCCCAAAACTGAGCTTGGAGAAACGTTCTTCTTGTCTATCAAGAAACCACGTGGCTGAAGCATAATTACAGATGAGGGGAAAAGAGAAGGATGGATGGAATATCGTACAGGAGCAGGACAATCTGAAACAATTTTTAACAACAGCTAAAAACGTGAACAACAGATTCAAAGGTGCAACCCCTCATACAGTTGAACTAATAGGTTAAGCCAACTTCAGCTTGGTAACTTCAAACAGTTACACCTACCTGAGGTAACACAAGCACAACCAGACAAGTGGTTTCCAAGCAGTTTTGCCTATTATCCAAACTAAGACTAAATATCTAGCTATAAGACAAAACCGTTTGCAAGCAATTAGCTAAGTACGTGTCCTGATCACAAACATGGAACTTCCAAGATCTGTGTCCTGAAACACCTGTGAGCTTTGGACTGCTGGAATATTCTGACAAAGGATTAATAAACCACATCTTAAAAAGGCATAGAATAAGTTAAAATTCTTGCCAGGCTGACTGAGCTCAACACCAGATACTTATGTATTTCAGAGAAAAGCCAGAAAAATGCAACTAACATCCCCAACAAGGTCGAAACCTGACAAGGCTTACTTGTCCTGTAGGCCCCATTTAAACAACACAATATGTGCAACAGACTACTCAATAGGCCATCATAAGCAAAAGTAACCTAAATAGCGCCACCCATTGTTGAATAAATCTGCCATATTAGCCTCTTTGATAATCACAGTCTTGGATACACCATGCCAAAGCTTCTTAAAAATTAATACCAGTTGCTTCATAAGTTATTGTGGAACTTCAAAAAGAACAAATAATACTCCTAACATTATGCATGCAACTTATACATAAACTTACTTTTCTGTTTTGTTCATTAAATTTGAAATTTTGAAGTGCCCCATATTCTGAAAATGCAGGAGGTGGATGCGGTAAATATCTGGGTCACTGCAGCTAACAAAGAAGCAAACTAAAGACTTTTGTGTCTGTGTGCCTCTGTGTTGACATTCAGTTTAATGACAACTGATACATTGAAAATGCTTGAAGATGAACAAGTGAAAAATGTGTTCGATAACAGGGAAATGGGGTGACTGTAGGGAGTAAAAATGAAATTACAAGCCAACAAATAAGTATGTAAACTGTTTGCATACAGTAATTCTAGGCAATTTTCTATTTACTTTCATTCACTTTATTATAACATTATTCACTTCAATGAATGCCCCCCCCAACTCTGCTTATGTTTTCCATTTCGTACATTTAATTTTTTAAAAGTTGAGCTAAAACCATCAGTCCTCCAAATCCACTAGTTAAGGAGGCACAAGACTCTTAACATGCAAATTAAGGTGATTCCCGTTGCTGTGTTACTCCTTATTCACATAGGCAGCCAATTCTGTTCTATGACCAGCAGAAAGCCACTTGTATAATGAAATAAAGTGTACTACACAGCCTTACAGTTGCTGGGTTTGATTTTCTCTGAACATGACAAGTATTTTTGGGGGAGGAGCGGATACGCTCTTCCTGCTAACACTCTGTATGTTCATAATCCCATATCCACCCTTTTAAGGCCATAATTTTTAATCCGTGTTTTATTTTTTTTTTGCCATTAAAACAATAATATTAAAAATAAAAATGATTAAATTCCCAAATTTTGGGAAATAAAATGATAAACCTTGGCAATAGTTGATGAGCCTATCCATGGTGAAACACTGACCCATTTTGAAATGTTCTTTATCATATTTCAGGAATTAATAATTGTCTGAGGAACTGACCAATGAGTGAGGATCTTATGTAAAACAGACTGCTCTCTCCACCAGTGATGTCCCTGAAAGCCATGTAGGGGGAGGGGCAATGTGCATTACATAAGCGAGACCCTTGTCTCCACCAGTGATATCTCTGAAAGCAATGTAGAGGGAGGGGCAATGGGAAACATGTTGTCATAGGCTTCTTGAGCACATCTGATACAATGGTCTAATTAGCCGCAACCTGTAATTAGGGGTGTGAAGCAGTACCAGATTCAGAGTGGCACAAATTCCGTTTGTCCGTTTATCACAACTGTGTGTATGTCAGATATTAGTGCATTACCTTTCCTCCGCTGAGAAGACACAGCAAAAACTACAGCCTACACTGTTTATTATAATAGAAATTATAAATGATATTAATGTAACTGCTTGTCCCTGGTACACTCTCCAAGGTCTGATTTACTGATTTTCCAACTTCATCACATTTTTCCACAAAATATAGCATCTATTGCAATGTCCCATTGAAAACATACTTAACAAAAAATGTTAAGAGACAAGCCATACATGCAATCTAATAATGGGATACCTGCTAACATTTTTTCCGTGAAGATAATACAAGAGTACATGTGATGAAATTGTCATCCAATCATGCAATTTTGTGCTCACATAAAAGCAAAGTGTGTTCAAATATATTATATGTTCAAAACTATACTTAAAAGAGAAAAGTGACACTAACATGTCTTTTATGAAATTAGGCTTTAGCTAAGGTATATAGATCTTTGAGGCATCTTTCTTAGATATATGGGACAGCAATGCTAATGTAGCATTAGCACAGCAGTATCAATGAACACAATCCATAGATCCAGTAGTTCATAATAGAGAGCTATTCAGTGAAATTTCCAAGTGGCACGCTTCATGTAAGAGTTATCTCTTGTTATAACAGTCTGTAAATGTCAACAACTCAGCTAACACCAATAAATCATGTTTTGACAGAAATGCGCCCTAACATGATGACTGTCATAATGCAATGTGACACGGTATTCATACAAACAACCTATGCTTCAAAATGGCTTATCCATTTCAGTACATTACATATAATCACACTGCTCACTGTGAGACTGAGCACACATATGGCGAAAATACATATAAAATTATTTTCACATACCTCTGTTATTTTTCCAGCTTTGGTTTTTAATTCCTCTCAAGAGGCAATAGGGGATAAAGAATATGGGAGGGGTTGTTTTACCCTCTTTCTCTTTCCACCAAAAAATGTGCCAGCACTTTTAGAAAAAAAAAAATAGTTGGTACTGACGACTGCAGTGATCCGTCCAGGTCAAAAACTATACTTCAGTCCGTTTGTCTTGCAAGTTTTACATATAAAGTTCCTGAGTACAACAAACTCTTTCTTGGCCCTGTGGAAACCAGATAAAATACAGAGAGAACAAGGAGACAGAAAGGGAGGGAGGGAGGGGGGAGAAAGAGAGAGAGAGAGAAGGAGAGGTTACTATAGGTCGTTCACACCACTTTGAAATACCCGCAGGGCCTGTGCAAGTCTCTTCCTGTTTGACAGTCTGTGCCACTATCCAGGGTAACCACTCCTAGCTTTCCATAATCACAATCATCTTAATTTCACTCCATACAAAAACAGACAGTTCTCATTTTAGGTAGAGTAATCTTTGCAGACCTAACGATAAACAAAAGGTCTGTTTAAAAGTAAAAGCATATCCTCTTTTTTTCCTGTGTTGCATCAGTTGTTTATTACTGTAAAAAAAGTAGCGGCTGTCTAGTGACGTGGAGGGAAAAGTCCAGAATAAATCAACAATAACCGTTCTCAAAAAGAGGGTAGAACAACGACAGGATAAAATTCCAGTTTTCCACACCCCCGAAACTGACGGTCAACTCAAAGACCAGCTGGAGTTTACTCAGCACAACCCAACGCTGCTCTGAACAAAGAACATATAGGTACGGTATTGCAGCTACTTCCTTTTCTGTTTCCTACATCATATTATGCTCAGAGTTTTTTTTTTTAAGTCTCTCTCAAACTTTTGCATTTCTTCGGAACAGATGTATTATCGCTTAAGATGTGAATCACACTATTTATGACAAACATACAGATGTTCGCTCCTTATTTTGGAAGAATCCTGCAGTGCAGAAAGTCTATTAGAATGTGTCGTGAGGAGATAATGAGAACCATATCATGCCTGGAATGCTGACTCCACACCTGCTTTTAAGTGGCATGAATTCCACCATGGAGAAAACAATGCATGAATTTCTCAATAAATGCCTTGCAGGTGTATTACTATGGTATAGGTCAACAACCTGGGACAGACGTGTACGACTACAGAGCAGAATGAAAATGCTTTGGTTGGTTCACCTACATCCCGAACCACACTGATCATATAGAGATGAACCTATGTTTCCCCCTCCCCTGGGTTTATCTCAACAAGCCTAGTCGACCTGAAGTAACCCCTCACCGTCCGGTCCAATGTCTGTGCCACTTATCTGTCTGTGATTCACCTTTGTCCAGCAAAACTGTGTGCACTCTGTGCCAGTGACACAATATTTATCAGAAAAATGATTTAAAATGGAAAAGATCATCTAAATACAGTTACATGCAATTGCAGTGAATATAAAAAGCACAGCAGAATCTAAAAGACACACATGCACCACAAATGGTCTCTAGAAACCCTGAAATGTTTATAACATTGTAATACATTGGAATCAGAGCTGAAGATGCAATTTAAAACATCATCCACGACAATAAAAACAGAAGCGGGGCCGGACATGCAGATTGGAATTCTGTAGGCTATCACTCTAATGGTGTAAAATGGTGTACTCTACTTCTAATGGTGTAAAATACAAAACCCTTCTTGAATGTGAGATATACAGACCTAAACCCAGATGCTGCATAAACGACAATGTGGGAATAACCCAGGGCTGATGATTAGATCTGTAGGTCAGAAGATCCTGGAACCCCAAACCTTAATTTCTATACAACTAACCTTAATCTGGTAACTGGCTAGCTAGTTTAGTTTTGAAGCTTCCTAGCTAGATTTCCCTACTCAGCATTTGATAGCGGTAAACACAGGGAAGCACTGCAGTCACT
This sequence comes from Albula glossodonta, assembly GCA_019788955.1. Lineage (NCBI taxonomy): Eukaryota > Metazoa > Chordata > Actinopteri > Albuliformes > Albulidae > Albula > Albula glossodonta. Next base: position 26,193,722 of record JAFBMS010000005.1, read on the forward strand.
GGTTTTGACCACCTCTGCTGTAAACACGCGGAATGTGTGATGTCAAAAATTTTTTAGACAGCTGAGGTGACAGTATTTCTCTTGGACAAGTGTGACAATTCTCCTGCACGATGTGAAATACCTGCCTTCCTTTGACCCTGCTATTACTATTATTAGCTAGCTCAGTGAATGGTTTTTAATAAACTGAATATATTTTTCAAAGCAAAAAAGCTATCCCTCTCGTATGTCTTTTATGTTAGCATGCTAATTTTTCTTAGTCACCTGTCTGGAAGCAGTAGCAGCACTACAGCCTTTGGGTTTAAGCACCTGCTAAGAAGCACTGCTGAATCAGTCATTTGCCCACCACATTTCAAGCTGGATATGTGGTCAAATAAAAACAATAGAAGACACTGCTACTAACAACACATTAGCTATTAGCTGAACTAGCTGCTGATAGCATTAGCTAGCTAACATCTCTATACGCTACTGCACATACAGTACTATTTCATTAGATGTCCATGCTACATTTACTGTGACTACATGTTGTCAGCTAGCTTTCTGGCTCAGTGGTATCCAAAAATCTTTTTTGCACACAGCTAACTGTAATCTGATTTGTAATTTGGCTTTAGTGATTGCTACATAGCTTTTTCTTCAGTGTAGGGTTGTTCAAATTATAAATGATGGATTTACATTCCACAAATTCTAGTGATGGGATATTCAATGGTGCAAACAGCAGTTAGCAGCCATTTGATACCGGTTATATGATACATGTACGCTGATAAGAAAATGCCATAAATAAATGGCAGAGCCTGTAGCCAGTGCTTCACTGTAGCAAACCATGAACAAGGCTCACCACAGTAAGAGATGGAGGGCCAACAACAATGACATTTGGAACAAGAAATTCCATCCATATTCCAGGATGTTCTATGATCTACAGAAGAGGTCACATAATGAGTAGATTCAGTAATCCCCTGCAGCTCAAATTAAAAAAAAAAAAAAAAAGAAAAAAAAAGAACAAGAGTCTTGGTAGCTGGCCATACAGTGATTTTCAAGCCAACCTAATTAACCACACTGCTTTGTGAAGCTGAGAGCTGGAAAACACCCTCCTCCTTCCTGATTGACCTGTGAAATTTATTTAAAAAAAAAAAAAAAAAAAACATGATCATATGCAAATAATTCAGAGAACAATTCATAATTCCATTCACTCATTTCCAATTAAAAGCAGCTAATTCTGAAAATGTCTAAATTATTAAAAAGTGGTTTTCCCATAACCACCTCTGTCTTGTGTCATTTCCCCCTTTGAAATTCCTTTTAAGAGTGTATGAAAGAACAAATATAAGGGGCTCATTGATCTGTGATTAGAAGCCCAAAAAACTGACTCTAACCAATGCAGTCAGAAGTATATGAGTGTACTATTTCACCCAGAAATAGTCTTGCGAAAAACTTGTACCTTAAACTAGTGCAGCAAATACAATACTCTCTGCTACAACTGCAGTATGCATAGCAAAAGCATCCCAGAAAGATTAAACACGTTACAAACATGACATGGCGCTACATTTCTATTAAAATTTTTACTTCACTACACCCTCTGCAATAATTTGTGTGTTTATTTGACAACCAATTAAAAGTAGCCTGTTGTCGACCTCCCATGACCACGGGCTGGATAAAGCATGAATAGATAATGGATGGATGATGAATGGATGGATGTTGGCTAGCTTGGGTTCACTGTGTAGCATGCACTCTCTCCACATTCCCAATGTTTAAACAAGCGGGATCCTTATTTACCCTTCTTCAATGTTTAACTCCCAATTTCAGCATCAGACTTGTGACTCTAATGGATTATGACATCAGACTCCTCTCTTCAAAAGCACCCATAAACATTCATGTTTCATGTCAGAGCTGACCCAACGGTTGTACATGGGATGGATTCCTGTTATTTTAAGCCAATCAACACTGGTTTATAAGATGATATACAATCCTGCACGCAAAGAAGGTGCTAGAAAGAGAAGCTGATTCAGACAGAAGTATGATTTGTCTTTACTGGACTGTGCCCTGTATTTCTCTGTTTAAGGCTCAGGACAAAACCATACCTTCACCCTTGTGACAATCATCATTGCCTCGAAGACTTGGACTACCAACAAGGCAAAACTTTTTCCTCAATTATAATTAATCAAAGTGAAACTCGTTAGCTGGTGCCCCATTATTGGAGGAAAGCCTTGAATAATCTCTGAGGTGAATGGTCATATTTTAACAGGCGACACCACCACATGACGACCATTAAGACTGACCTGGTTTAATGTTACCCATTCTCACTGCTTCACATCCCCTAAAAATAGATTACATGATTGCCAGGGACATTTTGATTATACATTGTCCCTGATAAATATACAACAAATGATGTGAAATGAACCTGGCTTGGTCCTTGGTTATTCTTTTATCAATCATTTAATGTGCCATTGCATCCAATTGCGGTTTACAAAGGACATCATAAAATCACACGCAATGTAATGAGCTTAGTAGGTCTGATTGACAGTTCAGCTTTTTTTAAACAACCATAATCATATGTCGCTGCGAGTGAAAATGGCTACCAGCTGTAGAAAATGAACATAATTTCGCCACTTCTCACAAAACTGAAAGCTCCCAACCTAAAAAGGAGGACCGAACGAATAGCGGCACTACTTGTGGAGTTAACTCTAACGGAGTAACATTTACCGTGTTTCAGATGACCAACTTAAATACTGGTTACTGTACTACTACTGCATTAACACTGGCTGAGCCCAGTCTGTAACACTAATCCATTTCACTTGTCACAGCGATGCACCTTAAGAAACACACCCAATATTAATGTCAATATCTGCCCTGTCCATTTTATTGACCGTCCATTGACCCTTCTGCCACCTCACTTGCTGAAAACAGTGTTCCTTAAATCACCCCTGGACTCATCCGAGCAGTTTCCACTCATACCCAACTAGCACATATAAGTGACACTTTCTGGTACAATTGCTTTTTGTACACAAATGAAAAATATTTAAAATAACCATGTCATACATGAGCAGTCTCATAAACGTCTTATGAGGTCTTACTCAACAGGACTGTGGTTATTACTGGGACTACACAACTCATTTAATGGTATTTTGAGTCATGCATCGGTTCATTTGTTGATTACAGAATTAATCAGCATTAACAAGAAATGTCTTTAATATGAAACAATCGGAACAGGAGTTTACCCGTCCTGTAATAAAAATGCTAGTGGTCCTCCTCTTTCATGCGGATTTCTCAGTCAGCGAATCCGTGTCTGTGTATTTTTTGTTTGGCCTTACTGCACAATTCAAATCCTGTTTTACTCATTTTTGGGGATTGTCTTAACCCTCATCTTCTGTTTGGGGGTCTGTGAGACCTCAGACCCTCTTTAAGAGCTCAAAAACATACTTAAATTGTTTTATCAGCTCAACACTTCATGACTTTTCCTCATTTCATGATAACTGCTTACATGAGTTTGAGTCAATCGCGTATTCCAGATGTCCTCCACAGGAAAAACTCACATTGGTTCTGTTTGGGGTCTCACAGACCTCAACTATAAAACATGGCTAAATGCAATGGATTTTCATATGCTTTGAAACCTTGAGTGATGTTGAAGGTATACTTGATTCAGTACAACCCCTCCCAAGTAATTATGGTAAATGTGCAGGCACACACATATTCACAAATCTTTACATACCTAACCCTTCCCCTGCCTGTCTCTCTTTTTCATCACCTTTTTGGCAAGTGATTTGCAAGCCCACTTTGTTGCAAAAGGGAAAGACAAGACTTCAAAAAAATGTCTGTCAACTGGGATTTAATGTGGTCAGAAGAAGAAAAGAGACCTGAGAAAAAATAAAAATTGTATGATCTCTAACTTTTAACTATTATATTTGCATGTACAGCACTGGGGTCCGTGGGACCCCAAGCAACAAGGAAGTACAGCCAATTAAAACCGAATACAAGACTTAATAAAACATCTCTCATAAAGTCCTATTCAACTCATTTATTGAATAGGCCTATTTTGAGTTGTTCTTTTCATAAGCTATAGTAGACATTCAGCTTATCAGTTAATCATGTAACTTGGTATACCTAGCTTCCTTTAATTCACGCACCATTATGATTTTTTTATTTATATTTTGTAATATTCTGCAAGATTCCAATTATATTTTCAACTATGGAAAAGGACAGCACTACTATGCAACATGTTATTTTAAGACTGAATTTCACCTTTCAAAAACCCTTTTCTTTACTTAGCGTAGCAACAAGGATCGCTATAAAAATCCTCATCCTGAACTAAGTCTGTACTTTTTTCTTTACGTTTTCCCCACCTGCAACGAAATGTTACCAGCCTCACTGTGCTAGTTTCACCCTGCTGCCTCAGGAGGAAGCACCAAACATGTGATTTCTCCAGTTTGCTATTTTTCACACTTGAGATCTAGGGCAACAATCACGCATTAACCATGCTGTCAGAGGAATGAAGAGTAAACATATGTTCGGTCCACAAATGTGCAAGTGCCCAGCACATAGGGAAAGCCTTGGAGAGTGATGAACCCAATGAGTTTAATGGGCTTATCCCACTACTTGACCGTAAATGAGGCAGAGCCAGCTGTAGGATTGCCAGCGTGGTTTCACGCCCATAGCCAATAATAGTGCATTTGGCATTTAAACTCACAGCTGCAGAAACACGACTTTACCACGGATGAGTCTTTACTCCAAATTTTTACAACTCATGCCAACTTTTACTCTTGAACAAAAAAGAAATGGCCAGCTACACAGAGAGTAATGTCTGCCCCCATTTAATTTATCCACCAGGCAGGCAACCTTGCCAGCCACATGCTATTGTGTTAAAACAACAGTCTGTGTAGCTTGCTACATAAAGTTTGCCATAAAATTAGGCAACTGAAGTACATGAACAAGTTTGCAAAACTGTGACATATGGAATCATAAATGTTAGCTCAATTCCTGCCTTGCTTCCTGATTAACTGGAAGTAGCCACCCACAGGTATTAGCTTGTTAGCAACATGCCTTTCTGTGTAGCATGTTTACAGGAGTAAACATGCTAGACAGAAACTCAAAACAACCATATTCATTTTGATACAAGTTTATTGTATGAAAGATTTTGAGCACTGAAATATTGCTACCCTGCTGTGAGAAGAGGGACCAGTGAAGGAGTTCACCTGAAAGAAGACCATAGCACCTCTAAAGTCTACCTCTACACTTCATCCGCCGGATCGGTCTGTCAAACTGCAAACGCTCAAGGAGGCAAGTCTCCATAGAGATAGTTTAGGAATGTGCACTGCTCCAAGTATTGGACAAGTGTGACTAAATTTGCACTTATAAGCAGCCAAAGGAGGATAAATTCCCAAAAATGTACATACTGTGCCTTCAATTCATGCAATGCACAATATGAATACAGTATTCAGTACGGTACACAAAATACTGCTAGCTACATTCTTGTGAGACCAGCCCATGTAATGTCACTATGGTCAAGGAAATAACTATGTGAGATAACCTGTGCCAACTATATACCAGCTGCCAAACATGGTCACACTTTCACTTGCATCCTCTACCAATCTGCTGTGTGATCTCACCTTTTCAGGTGATATGATCTTCACTGAGCTCTTCAAAGTTCTTATTGATTGCATTTATTCAATTGCATGGCATAAGAAATAACTAGTTTGTGGTCTCCCAGTCTGACTAACAACCTAAATTTCTTTATATATTAGATATTTCGTTATAATATCTGCCTTTACACAGTCAACACTCAACTTCCCCTGTTACTTTACCAATTTCCAAAACGAAACTTCATAGACCGTGCATGCAAAGAAAAAAATAATGTCAACTGTACTTCTAGGTTCTCAATGCCCAGACGAGATGGCAAACCCAGGCCTGTATGTTTCTTAGAGATGGTGTGTTTGTGTCTGAGTGAGAGAGATAGACAGCAGGCATGTGTGAGCAATTTCATTGCATTATGCTTCATAAAAGTGCAAGATTATCATTAGTAGTTTCTAATAACACGTCAAGGACAAAATTAAACTAAGTCACCAAAATGCTTAGCCAAGAATGTACAAAAATACTACATTACAAGCACAATGTGCTGACTGTAAATGTCTACTTTGGTTTCTTCATAGATTAAATTCAAGTAAGACCACAGCCATCTCTGTGCATAGAAAGGCTAAAATGTCTGTTCAAGTGTAACACAAACCCAGTAGTGACCTAATGTTTACCAGACGTACCTTCTTTTCAAAATAGCTGATTTATTCCAAGAAAAAGCTCTGATATTAGCTATAGAGTTACCTTCCATGTAAAGCTCATTAGCCAATTGTAAACTGGCCAATTTAGCGAGCCAACTATTGCAACTATCTAGACAAAACACGGAAGTTCTCAATCCAGATTCAATCGACTTTGCCAGCACGCTATTGCTACAATAAGCGAACTACTGAATGTTAGGGTGTGCACGGCTCAACTTCTATATGTTCAGGACAATATACTGGCTAGCTAATCTTTGGTTAGCTAAATACAAATGCCAGCATTCAGATTCTGAAATGTTTACCTAATGTCAGTGCTGTCTACAAATGACAGCACCCAGTAATAGCTAGCAAATATTTCAATATTATCGCTAGCTACATCACTATCTAGTTCATTAGCTAGCTTGTAACGTTACTCACCTCTAGTCTCGGTGACATGTTTACGATAACGTTACAGCTATTGCTAACTAGTTTAGTTAGGCTAGCCAGATATCTATCTAGACATCTTTGTTATTGTTTGACTAGCTGGCGTGTAAGCCTGCCTATCTATGCAGACCCTATTTTAGCAGCGGATTTCGTAACTCAGCGAGTCAGTCACTAATGATGACTCACTTTCTGGTTCAAGTATTTTCATCCCATAATGTTCTTAGCTAGCGGCTGGCTAGCTTGCTACCTCACCTCCAGTTAGCTAGCTATCGCCAGTACTGGCTACTTCTACGGTTGGGATAGATAGCTATCACTAGGTATCTAATTATTTTGTAGGAAATGTGGAGTAACATAAAGAGCTTTTAGAGACATCGATCGTATAAGCCGTTTCCTGTTAACTGCTGCCTGGGTACATCCCAGAGTCTTCGCTTGCTATCGCTAACTATTTTGCAACTCGATACAACGTGAAAGCTGGCAACGTTTATAGTCATCACCATTTGAGTTAGCTAGACCTTTGCTAACGTGAACCGAATAAAATGTTGCAGACGCTAGCTAAGATGTTTTCTTACACATCTGCTAACTTGTTACATGGGGGGTCAGCTATGCTGGCCGTAAATATGCTATTTAGCTAGCCATCAAACTTACTTGGTTAGTTAACTACTTAAGGTTGACTTAATGTTATTCATCTAGCCGTAATGCGTCAAGCTGTCGGGAATTAGGTTTGTGCCTGATATATAGTCAGAATTTACTCAGATCCCATGGTTAACTTGTCACATGGCTAAATAGGTAGTTGGTGTGCTTTCTGATCATCTAATCATCAATTCCCAACGTTATCCTTGCGAGCGACCGATAGCTACCTTGTTTACTGGAAGACCTCTCTTCAAACGAAGCCAGCACACCGACGCAAGTCCAATCATGTGACCTAAGCAGGAAATAGAAGTGTGTAAGACAAAAAGCAAAACCGAAAAGTGCCTCGTCTCTTTGTAGGTTATTGAATTTTAGAAATAAAGCAAGCCGTCTTATCCACTGTTGCCGAAAAAGAGTGATGTCACATACAACCAGGCGACCCACGCAATCACATGTTGCCACTTGTGCGTATACGTAGCTCCTCCCAATTCGGCCTTTGCCCTAATCGACATTACTGAAACAAAACAGTGTTGCCATCCATGCTGTGCATAAACAGCGGGCATATGGAGAATGCCCTGTATTTAAAGGGTCATTTGGAGTGTACGTAGAATTTGAGGCTAACGGACTTTTCCTGATCTAACCTATTTGTCATATGATCTTTCTTATCGCAGACCAACATTAAGACCAATCTCTTAATGCCGATTTTAGGGCGCTCATAATTACAGTGTGCTTTAAACGCCACCTATGGGAGATTTAATTTGGGTATAAAACTTTGCTGATGACAAGGTTTTGACAGAGACAAAAGACTTCGGTATAAGCCACTTCGGGCGAGCACGTCTCATTGTTTATTGCGACCATTCATTCCAGGCTTTAAGGCGTTGTACCGTTTCCAATTCGTTTGTGTACCACCCCGATGCGGCAGGCGGCGTATGCACGAATAAAAGCATAGTGACAAGTAAGTGTGGGTAGTTTTGCAGGAGTTCACAAACTGCACATACATTATTAGAACAGAAATTTACAAAACGACTTAGACCTCCAAACCCAATAGTAAAGTAACATTAGTTGAGAATTACCTAGTACTTGAGCATACAATAAGTCTTCAATAAGGAAACACTTTGCACATGTGTTGTATTAGATTTTACTACTACGAATAGTACAACTAATAATTATAAGTATAATGATGTTTGTTGGGTATATTATTGTACTCTGTAATTTCATTGATTGTGTGCTTTTTTATAGTCAAATACCCTAACAGTAGACATAAGACTTTTTATAGTCTACAAGAAATTATAAATATTTGAGAGGAAGAGAGAAATATGGGTAAATTTAATCAGTTTTATTCTTTTCTCAATGATTGGGTAGTAATTATGTTTGTGTTATTAAGTATATTTTTATAGTTATGAAGGGTTTCATTAATATTCTACCAATATATCTATAGAGTCCTCTCATCCTCCAGTACCACCTGTATGAATGAAAGTAGGGTTCTAACTGCTTTGGAACATTTCTTCCTTGATCAGAACCCCACTTTCACTGTATCATTTGGTATGCAAATCTTGCATTTTGCCAATATGGCTACCGCTAAAGGTCAGCAGCAGTCCATACGACATATTTAGTTCCATAAATTCCTTCTCTCCTGTTGCGTGCTTGTGAGGCTGCAGCTGGTTTAGGTGGCGTTCCTGAAAGCAGTTTTTAACTATTCAGCCCGTGACCTGCCAGTGGAGGGAGCCAGGCCAGTGGTATTGCCACATGACAAGACATTGAGTTTTTTTCAGTTTGGGGATATGGGTCTTATAGGGGCCTGGACAAAAATGTATTTGTGTGTTTGTCTGTTTGTTTGGCTGCTTTCCCAGGTTCTGTACTTAGTTACCCCTTAAAACCGATCATTTGTTTTAGGTTATTTACCCACTAATTTCTTAATACTGTGTACACAAAGCAGAGAGTGTGACATGTCTAACTTGGAGTAAATTAGTTTTTTCCCTACAGTTAACTGCTGTGGGAGAGTGGCCTTCCCTGAAATGTAGCTATGAGTTTAAGGGTCCCATTAGGAAGGGGTGGGGTGTAGTAGGAGTCTTTTAAATGTTTTGTATGTGTGTGTTCAGGAGAGACATCCTGAGGTGAGGACAGTTGGTTCCATTTCAGTTTGGGAAACTGATGGCTTTTCCTGGCTTCAAACCACCCCCCCCCCCCCCCCCCCAATTCTTTGAATAGCCACAGGGGTGACCCTTGTCCCCATTGCTGTTTGTATTGGTAACTACTCTGTGCCTTATGGGACAATCAGCATGCAGCAGGTATTATTCTGTGTACACACAATAATACAATAATGTCAATGACCTCAAATCAAAACTGAGGTCTGCCCTATAAAATAGCAAAGAGGAAATTCACATATCTGAAAATATCTGTAACTAGCATATGTAATTACATGCTACTAAACAATTTCTCAAGCCAGGAAGAAAAAAATGTTTAAATGTTGACCTCTGTCCCTGGGGTGGAATTAATTTAGTAAAAGAATATTACATTCACTACATTTCTTTATCTTTTCTCAATGTACACACCCAATTCATATTTTAATACACTTGATTTAATCTTTTCTGCATTCATATGCTGTGGGAAATGTATGTGCACACTTAAGGTCTTTCAGAAGAGACCTAGGCTAGTGGGGGTGATTGGCTTTCCCAGACTTCCCATATTTTTACTGGTGAATATGTATTTTATTTTATAAAGTGTTCCATCTACAGAACACTTCATCTTCATGGGCAACTTCAGAGGCTGGGTCCTGCGATCCAAACTCCTTAGCAGGACTTTTCATACCATTTCCACATCCCATAGTAACCATCTTTTAAAAAATCACTTAAATATGGGTATATATTTATTTATTATTGTGTGAATGACCATCATGTATTATCGAAAACAATACATAAATTGATTAAAAGCAATCTTCTATATCTCCTTGCATCTGCCTAGTCCATCCCACCCAGGGTTGTCACATGGCATGTGACAAACCCAACGCTGATCGGTGTTTGAACTGGGCTTTGACACCTATCCCTACGTTAAAATGCATCCAATTTTCCAAATCTTACAGAGGAAATTCTGTTGGAGAAGTCTTGTTTTTCTCTGGTAAGAAACACAATAAAAATCTACAACTTAATTATAAAATATTCAAGTTTATCAATAGGAATACATTGGAGTTATTTAAAACATATATGGTAAATTATAGCCAGCGTGGGTTATGTGAAGGGATATCTGGAATATTGGGGTTATTAGAAAGTAGGTTTGGAATTGGTTGAATGGTATCACAGAGTGACTCTTGGGAGAAATCATATCAGAGCAAGAGGAGATTGGTGTTGGGGCCTTATCTCTACCCTATCTACATAAATGATCTTGATATGGAGCAGGGGCGGTGACAAGACGTAAGTCATAGTCCAGAGAGGGTGGGGGTATAAAAGCAAATCAGGCACTTGTGTTTTTGATTTTTCAACACATTAAAGAGCTGCAGCAACTTCAAAATCAAACTCTCTGAGCAGCAATGAATAATCACTACAGCAATGACAGCACTCAGTCACGGCTCAAGACAAAAAAAAAAGCTTTAGGACCTTAAGCCAAAATATTTAGGTGCCAAATCAAAATTTTATACATATAGGGTAGGCACCTCCTGGAGGCCGAAGGGTGTTCTAAAAGTGATGATCTTTTCAGTGGTACTTGCCAGTAGCCCATAATCAAGTCCTAGGCGGAAACAAATCAAGCCTTTCCCAGCCGTTCCACCAACTTGTCAATCCAGGGCATGGGATATAGGTCAAATTTTGGCAGGGCTTTCACCTGACTAAAATCTACGCAGAACCTGATTGTCTCATCCTTTTTAAGGACAAACACAATAGGAGTGTAACACTCACTTGTAAAGTGCTTAATCACTTTTAGGGACTACAGCTCCTGTTGCAATATGAGGAGTGAGAAGCAGCAACAGTGCCTTCTGAACTGGTTCAAAAGTTATGCTTCTGGCATGGCAATCTCACCAGGTCCTCTGGTTCTTTTGTGCTTCCCCCATATTCTCCTGGGCAAGCGCTGCCATCTCCACGAGTCTTTCCCTCATCCGGACCATGTTTGCCACCACACTCTTGCTCTCTCATGTTGGACCTTCCCAGAACTTGCAGAGCAGAGTGTCAGGGTAGATCGATGGTCAAGCATATCCCATGGAGCCTTGTGGCACTTCTCTATAGGCAAATAAGCAAATAAGGCAGCCACTGATGCCAGTCCATTCCTGCTTCAGAGACAAACTTGTGTAATATGTTCTTCAAATGTATCAGGTTGAAGCATTGAACTAAACTCACAGTCTGGAGAATGTGAGTAATGGTCCTAATACCCTTTATCATTTACAGCTTGTAGATCTATTTTAGGAGCTGTAAAAGGAAGCTGGTTCCCCGGTCTGCAAGTATTTCCCGAGGCACACCTACTCACGAGAACAGCTATATGAGACAGTTAGAAGCTTGCTTAGCTTTAATCATATTCATGGGAAAAGCCTCAGGATATTTTGTGGCATAATTCCAAGTGACCCGTATGGACAGTATGGACCTTCAATGGCATTTTTTGGACCTTGTAACAATGCCATTACATGGTTTAGCCTTGAGTTGCGAATCTAAAATGATAGGAAAGTCCTGGCCTAATACCACAGGACACAGCAGCTTTGGTGCTGGAGCAACAGGCAAAAAATGGCTGTGTATCAGCTGATATGCCTCTATGGTAAGGTTTACTTTTTTTCTTCACTCACACTCGGATTCATTTGTGCAACGTACATGGACCTCGACCTGAACCTGCCACCCCTCCCTGGGCACTAAACTATGCAGCACTCATTTCTGGGAACAACCGGAGTCTACCATACATTACATTACAAATACTTTGCAGACGCTCTTATCCATAACAACTTACAGCTCAAGTGCATTCAGTCAGGAATGAGACTTAAGTCCTAGAGTAGAGTATAAAGCCCAAGTGCCAGAGGGCATAGACTTAGACCCTGTGAATGAGCTCTTGAAGAGACAAAACAGAAAACACCAGTAAAACACCCCATTATCCAGTTCGAGGCTTGGACAATTGTTGCCTTGCCATAGCATGCATTCTAACACTCTACCACAGGGTTCCCTGAAACAAACAAAAAAATATTTAACTTACCACAACAATTCTCTTTATCATTTATTTTTCTGGAATCTAGTTGCAACTGGATGTATGAAATTACATCACCTATTGAATTTAAAAAGAAGTAGTGCAAGAAATACAAATTCTGGTGTGGCACAAGCAAGTAACTGTTATTTTGGCCCATAAATGCAACATAATTGACAGAAAACACATAATGTAACTTTTTAAAGATACTTTATCATCGTAAGACTCTTTATTTCATGTAAAATTCCTCAATTTTCAAAAGTGTACCCTTGGAACCTAAAAGTCACAGTAGCTTCAGAAATACCTATATTTGTGTGTGTATACAATACATAACTGCATTTATTTATTTGATCAGATGTATTTTTATTTTATGTGGACTAAATTGTCATACTATTTTATACCAGTGACATATATTAAACCATTCCTTAATTTTTCAGTGAACTCGCATAAGCAAGTAGCAAGTTACTCCCGTTTAAACATTTAATTGTTTATCGGAAGTATTTTCCTCGACGTACTTGCAATACTACACAATATCTCTGTACAATTCGAGTTTTACGGAAAACATATCTGCAGGGGCTTTTATTTTGACTGAATGTGTAGGCTGAGGGCGCTGCTGGCAGTTAGGTGCTTTGTGCTGCTGGAGGAACAGAGCCCATGCACTTCGACCTAGGCCCTCCCACTCTCTCCATTTCCTACATAGGCAAAGCTTGGTTGGTTCGTCAATTGCGGAGAACAGAACTCCGCCTCTCCCGGTTTGTTGAGTCTTGATTTTGATGCCATTTTGTAACGTTAGATGGCAAAACAATACACACTGACGGAATTTTGTCCACAATAATTTGTGCTATCGTTGCTGTCTTGTATTTTTGCACAATGCCAGTTTCGTGTGCTGCTGTGGGCTGTACAAATCGATTCATAAAAGGGTCGGACATACGGTTCTACAGGTACGATTAGGTTTTCCCCCAATGGATGAGGCTAAACTAGGTAGCAAGCTAGCGACGGTTGTTCCTCTGTTCCTATTCTCATTTTTGGTTTCGTGCGTTAATCTTTCTGCGCAAACTCAGTGCCAGCACGTGCTACGCTTGCTTGAAACAGTATCCAAGCAAAACAAAAATAAAATGTACCAGGTATTTTACATATGAAGGTTTCGTTAGCTTGTAAAGCATTTTTTGGCGACTAGCCTATATTTCTTAGGGTTTTCTGTAGTAAGATGTGATCTCATGGCAAGGACTGCTGTTTGCATTATTTGTAGTAAGGTGTATATTTTCCCTAATTCGATAGATTGATAGACATTTCGCTGGATTATTTAGAGCGATAGGTTACAGACCGGTACTACTAAGTACCAATACGTCCGATAACTTGGTTTCTTTTTTGTAGCATTGTTCTGTAAACAGCATTTGTTTATGTCGGAAATGTTCAACCTAATGGAACGCTACTTAAGTGTTAAAACTAACAATAATGTTTTACTTAAACTTGGCAGTTTGTTGCTCTTTTCCTAGCTGTGTTGACGGTTCTAGAAAGCGTTGATTGCAAACTGATGAACCTAATTTTTAAAAACTTTCCTCACTGCAGGTTTCCAATCAGTAAGCCTCAGCTTGCTTCTCAATGGGTACAGAGTCTGGGTCGGAAGTCCTTCATTCCTACGCCAAATTCATGTCTCTGCTCAGAGCACTTTGAACCAGACTGTTTCCGTGACTACAATGGAAGGCAGTTTTTGAGGGAAGATGCAGTGCCTACCATTTTTACAACCCCCCAAAGCCCCGGACCAGATGCTTTGAAGGTAAAAAAAAAAAAAAAAAGAAGTAATCCCTAATATTTAATGAATGTCAGTACAATTGGCCAAATGTCATACAATAACCACAATTTCCTAATTAAAAACATGTTCAGTAGGTCAAAAGTCAAGTGATTTTATGATTGTGGGTTGTTAAATGTCTTGCAGATTGAATTACGAAAGAATCGTGGAGGGGTTGCGAATAAAGATGCTAATAAAGTTCCAGCCAACCAGTTAAGCACTTTGTCTGAGAAGGAGAAGGCAAAACTGCGTGCAGGAGAAAAGCGACAAAAATTAAAGGAGACCAATGCGTCCAACTTTAAGGTAAGAAACCACAGATGTATTTCAATGCTTTGCAGTCTCTGTAAGTGCCACTTGCATTCTTCATCAATCATGGAAGCTATTCAGAAAAAGCTAAAGCAGATCCCTAATGCCCATGTTGACCAGGTAGTATCCATAATAACCTGTTGTTCAACTAATGGGGTGTAATGGTAGGCCTATGTGTCTCTGAACTGTTTGGTAGCTTTTTTCGGTCCACACTGAAACAATTTTTGGTTGACAGAGCAATAGATCACACAGTAAAATATTAAAGTCCACTCATGTCAGGTGTATATGTTGTGTCATATGCCTCTCATGATTGATTAAAATATTTCATTCTATTTCTGTAACCAATTTAAACACTATGCACCTGTTTTTAACCAGTTGAAGCAATGTGATCCTGATCAAATTGAGTATTCTAAGGTTTGGGCTCATTGGAATTGGCTTTTCTCATAAAATCAATTAACAAATTGTTTAGTTTCAGAGATCAGGCATCCACACTTTCACTGAGTAGGACTCCACTTTCCCATTTGTATAATTTATCAAATAAAATGTGCTGCTGTATTTAAAGAAATTGTTTGCCTTGTAGCATAATAAGAGAATGAAAGCATCTGATGCTTAACCCTAACCCAAATGGTACACAGAGTGCAAACCATGTAAACCATCCATCATCACATTAAAACTGCCATATTATGAGCAATTAACAGTTATATATAATGTAGTGATTAACACTGCTGCTGGAACCAAACCAGCATACTCAGTTGTCCTACAGGACTGAGTTTGAGAACCACTGCTATTGGCAGAATTTTAGTTTAAATGTAGTACCTTCATGGTAACTGATTCTTAACAAAAACAAAAATCACAATTACTTACAAGTTATTCATTAAAATCCAAAATATTAACAGGGACATGTACCTGAGTCAACGGCCATACGCAAGCCTTCTCCAGTTCCACTGAGTATGCAGACACCATGAATTCATTCAGTGTAACAATTCAAAATATGCGTGCCCTGAAATGACTGTATTCAAACATCAGTTTTTGTTTATATGCTCATAGGATGTAAGCTAAATGAAAGTTAACATGCATTAAAAGATGGCATGGACAATATCACTGAAGGGTCCAATATTGCCTTTTTCACTTTGGCCAGCTGGTCACAATGCCACCTGGCTAACCTAAGATGGGTAACTATCAAACAAACAAGTTGGCAAATAAGAAATGAGGTGAGAAACTCATTATGGTTGCATCCTTGTGAAAACTATTAACGTGTTATCTTTTGTGGTTTGTTACACTGCCAAAAACAGGGAATCTTCACACATTCAGTAGCCAAAATAAAATTTCCATATAAACCTAGAAAATAAAATTAACAGGTTGCTGATCATGTAATACATGCAAATTTCCATGTAAAATTGCACATGAGAGTTAACATTTGGTTTTTGTTTTCCAGTACAAATAGAATGCACATAGATAGTAATTTAACAAAAATTTTGCACAAAAATGAAATTGTTGGAATTATCCCAACAAATTTTTCATGATATAGATTTTTGTTTGTCCTCAGTTGAGACATTTTGTTTCAGTTTAAAGCAAGAAATGAATAACATTTCATGTCTGTAATTTTGCTTTGAAACCAATCAGTTTTATTTTTGGTTTTGGGGAAAGACATTCTATTTTCCATTATCAAGGGTAGTCGAAAATCATTCGTGTTTCATGTATTTTGAATGTCCCAAGAGGCACAAAAAAATTCACGATTTCAATCTCAAGAACCCAAAACACACAGGATGATGCTATCATTATTCTCTAATGTAGATCAAAAAAGTCTAAGATGCAATAAAAGAAAACCAAATATCTTTTTCAAAAATGACTGTTTACTGCAGAGTTTGTCCCATGAGTCACCCAGAAATGCAGTCTGTCATACAAGTAATGAAGATAATGTCCCTTATTTATAGTGTGATTTTCATTCTAGGCCTTATGCATCATTGTAATATACTGTCTGTAATAAGGTGTTGGTCGTCCCTAGAAAAATGCAGATACACGTCTTTGGAGTTCTGAAATGAATCTATCAGCAGTGCAAAAGAATGAGGCAGGACTTGATTAATTTCTATTGCAGATTAGAATGAACATACTTATTATGACATTTAAGAATGAATGTAAGTTGTCAGAGTTAGAGCACTACATAGACATCAGTTTTGCAGGAAAACCATTTTGGTTGGGATCCAGTCTTACCTGTCATGTTCTTGTCTGTCGTCACGATGAAGGCTTGAAATCAGTTTTAGAATTTAAAATAGGCTATGATGCATTATGGCAAAACTAATAATAAATAGTTATAATTGCAATAGAGGTTATGTTTGAAGTGATTTAGCTTCCATGAGTAAAAACCGCTTCCAGTTGCTTACTTTAGATAGCACTTTGTAACCAAAATGAACAAATTATCCAAAACTGGTGTGTCTGGTAACTGTCATCTGAAGAAAAATCTTTTCAAGTTATACAGTAAAACCTTTAGGCGCATTAAGTATCATTCCTACTCGCCCCCAGGTGTACCACAGCACAAATGAACAACTAAGTTCTATTCTACATCTTTCACCTCTCAAGTTAGATGCTGTGTCCTTGTTCGTGCTGAAATACAGTAACATTGTTGACCATGACGTGATGACGTAGAGCGACGTGCTTTAGTCGACACTCCGGAGCAATTCGGCGAAGCACAGTTGGTCCAATTAACTTTGGTTCCGTCGTGCCCGGTGCTACGTTTTAGTGTTTGACAACTGGCAATGTTCTAAACATGGTGTATGACTGAAATAATCCCAAACCTTTTAGGTCAAAACGACAAAGAAAAACCTTTGGTTTACATTGTAGACTTGGTCATTCCCTGTATCGGTTGAGTGAAACGGCCCTTAGTGTTGTTTGTTCTTAATTTCGAAACCATTCTAATAACTGCGCACTATCTCCGAGGTGATTTGTTTTTAATGCACTGTTAGTTTGCAGTTCTGAAGGGAATTATCTTCTGAAGACGCAGCGTTAATGCTTGGAGGTAATCCTTTCCTTTCTTACTCCGAACTGCCGCCATTATACACATCACAGTTGATGGTAAATGGGGGAAAGACGCCGAGGTGAGGTTAAAGAGGAAAATGCAATCCAGGACCTACAGAGAAGCTTAAAGAATTACGTTACTGACGGATAACGAACAAGAATGACATTTCCTTGACTTTTTTTGTTTTTGTTTCGTTAGTAAGTTGGCTTGTCTACGTTGTCCTGTCTTCTGTTTGAGTTTAAGGAGCTTGAAACCCGTTTTGCACCGCGCGAAGAGTCGTGGCTTTGTTTTGCTGACTGCTAAAACTCGCATTGTCTGCAGATAGCCTTAAGTGGCTAGCGACGTTTTAGTCTTTGGTTAAGCGAAAATAATACTAGCTAATACACAAGATGAGTGTAAATATTCGATAACTTACGAAGTTGTTTTACCGGTTAAATGCCAATGTTGGTTTCCCTCTTTGTGGCGATGGGCTTTCAAGTTCCCCCTATGTTGCGTTAGCAAACGGTACTCGTTAACTAGCCCGCATTAAAATTTTGTTTTAAAGAAAAGAGTATAGTTGACGTTTTTCCATGTGGCTACCGAGCTCACAAATATTTGCTAGTTTTGTATGGTAATTAATTCCAAGCATTCAAAGAGTTCACGCCTTTTTATTTGGATAAGCGTAAAGTTGTGTTTTCAGATAACTCTCTAGGTACCGATAGCTTGTTATGTTTCACACGCTGGAAAAAGCATGTCAACTGATAAAGGGTTTTTTAAGCAAACTATTTAGCCGTTAACTGCAGTCAGTTTAAATTCAACACGCACGAGCGTCTGAAGTAGTGCATCTCTCACTTTTACTTTGGAGACGCGCCCTAACAGTCGTGTAGAATAAAGGCATGCACATTTACTACTGTATCTATTTTCAACTACTTATCTTTCATGTTCCACAATTAAAAAATGTACCGGGATGAGTGATTGTGTAGGCTCTGTCATTTTTATGATGACAGATTATATGAATGGAATGTATTTCAGATACATTCACGTAACACGACGTGACAACAGTACTTACTCCGATATTAAATACGTGTGAAAGCGGACACCCACCCACTATTTCTTTTGGATTTTTTTTTTTATTATTATTCAATCGATTTGTTTTTTTCTTTTTTTGCGTTAAAATATGCGTCAGTGTTTTTCTGTCTCTTGAAGGTTTGGGGAAATGTAAAACAAAAAGCTCTATTCAGTATATTAATGTGATAAGTATTTAAATATGTAAAGCACAGTTGCTTTTTCAGCCAAATCAGAGTATAGCCTAAGGTAGAGGTTTAAATTGTCCTGTTGTCTCCACAGATTAGTCAGATTATCAGTATAGCATCTCTTGAATTAAGAATCTCAGTAGTTTGGATACAGCTTTCGTGTGTAAAACCTGATCTGTATCTTTTTACAGAAATCACAGCGTACATAGTTTGGTTTTGATTAGTCTGATTTTTGATGCTTTTCCTCAAGGTGACATACTTAGGATCCTTGTATTCGTGTTAAATAGGTCTTGAGGTCCAGATGTAGTCATTGAATGGTACCCAGATAAATTGAAGCGCCGACCAGTAAGCAGAGGGCGAAGCGTTATGGAACTTGCTCCCTGCTCGGTCGGAGAGCACCTGCAGATGACGGCAGACTGCCATAAGACCACCACGTGCCGGGAGGCAGGCCTGAGGCAGGTGGCGGAGATGCGCGAGAGCGACGCGCTCCTACTGCAGCTACGCACCGGCCTGATGGGCCTGCTGGGCCGTGACACCGTGTGCATGCACCACCACAGGCTGTTCGTCGACCGCTACGAGGACATGCAGCGCACCTGCTGCGACCCCTTTAACAACCACAAGAAGCCCATCCGCAAGGGCCTGCGGGCCATCGACCTGGACGAGGCCACTTTCCTGACCGATCGCTTCGCCATGCAATTCATCCCCGGCTGGAAGCTCTGTTCCCGCTGTGCCCAGCTGCTCAATGGATACGCTGATATGGATGTTGACTTGCGCCAAAGACAGAAGCTGGATAGGGAAGTATGTAGTCCAGAACAGCAGGGTAGAGGACAGGCCAATGCACTGTAGAGCCATGGCTCTCAAACTGTCTTGATACCTCTCTGTATGCTGGTTTTCTTTCCAACCACAGCCCTAAATTTGCAACAAGCTGTTAGTTGCTCTCGGACATATTTAAAGTTTAATGATTTGGCCATATACTGTCAGAAATAGGCCCATATTTCACATCCCAGTACTGGGTAACTATCATTCAGATAAATGAATGCTTTCATTCTCTTACTGTGCTGTAAGGCAGATGGTTCCATTGAAAAGAGGTCACATTTTTCAATTGATGTAAGTATCGACTGCTGAGTTGATCAGTTTAGCCCTAATTCGTGAAAGTGGACATCTGGGGCCTCATTTTTAAACAATGCAAATGCACAAAAAGCACCCCAGACCGTACATGCATCAATTTTTGAACGCTCGTCTGGGTTTATAAAAGTTAATGTTAGAATGTGTATCTCTGTATGCAAGCAAACACACATGTATGCATAATTGCATGACCACACCATATAGTACAAGATCCCGCTATGCTACTGTCTCAGTCTTTCAAATTAAATGGGTTTCCATCGTTATTAGTCAGCATATTGTTTATAGATAATTTTATAGTTCTGAGCAATTGCATATGGAACACGGTTCCTGGACTGTAATACCATGCCTAAGCTATTCTGAGCTAGCAGCATTCGTAGCTGTGAAAGAAAGATGCTTTCTTGAGCTCAGGTTTGCGCTTGCACTCCAGGGATTTTTTTTTAGTTCTCTGTCTGCAAAATGTCACCACGGCTGTATGCTGCATAGATTGTTATAGGACTAAGTTAGATGATTTAGACTTCTTAAACACCAAATTCTGATTTGTTCTATCATATCTAGAAGTTATTTGGTCCTTCATAAAAAATTGAGTGCCACAGATCTTGCTGAGTATACCATCAGAACTGAAAACTCCGCTTTTTAAGATATTTTGACTGTACATTTTCAAGAAGGATTATTTTAATTTTCTTGAAACTTTTTTTATTGGAAAGTGTTAATATTCATTGCAGATATATAAAAAAGTTTTAAGATGTTATAGTACTCCATCATTTAATAATTTTTTGAAAATAGCTAATTTGTCATACTTTTCACTGGCTGTAATATTACATTCAGTGGTTTTATGATTTAGGTGGATATTTGAACTATGTGGACTTCAAGGTTTTTTATCTCTATGTGATATTTCAACTCTATCCAGTGGAAAAATAAGCAATTGGTGAGGCTTAGAATACACACAAAGAATCACAGAAATTATTAGATTTAGCTGAGGGCTAAATTTCAAATATTTAATAACTAAGAAAAATATTTGGAGTAGAGCAGTAGGATTTCGCAAGGTCCCATGAATTTAAAAGAAGTTTTTACATTTTTTTTTTTATTTTTTGAGAAAATCCATGGCATGAACTGGGAAAAGTTTGTGTGAATTTGCGTGGAATGACCCTTAATGAAAATATCTGCCAGAATTACTCAGTTAATCTTTGTGTGTGAATTACCTGTAAAAAACAAAATGTATCACTGCTGTTAACACTGCAGGTAAATCAAAATTTCTAAATGTACACCCATGTCAAGGTATTTTGTACTGTGATAAAAATGTCTCTTCAGTGGTTTGGCAAGGCCTTTGATTTTGTTTGGCAAAATTTGGACATTTAAAAATTGATAGATCATGGTGGTCTCTGAATAACTTTTATAATCTAAGATAAATTGCCAGTCTTTGCAGCTCTGTTTGCTTATGTCACCTAAGATTAGTCTACCTTGCATGTCTTCAGAGGAATATGTGTAAAATAACTGGTTGACAGTGTAAAACAAACAACGTGGTACATGTTTAATCTTCCAATTTACATAATCACAGTGGCTGTGAATAAATTGTACCTCCGTTTCTGAAACTAGAATTTCTCAGTATCCATTTCTGCTTTGAGAATAACTGTAGAAGAAGTTGGTATTTTGTTCATGAAGTGCAAATTTGGAAAAGTTGCCCTCCCACAATTAAACTTAACAATAGATGGATTCTTGTTTTTGTCCATTTCAGGGAAGAACCGCAAAAGCTTTGAAGTCACTGGAGTTTGCCAACCCTGGTCGCCAAACAGACTTTAACTCTGAAAGTAACCGGAGGGACAAGAGGCGAGCGACGAAGCTTTCGTCCAGCGACCGGTATGAGACTTCCCTTTACCCCATAGTGTTACTTTTCCTTATATCCAAAGATGACAAAAGAGCATCAATGTACAGCTTGCTTATCCAACAGAGTAACCTATTTAGACTGTGTGAAAGGAGACCTAGAGGTGAATTTTAAAGTATTTTATATATTCATAAAGGGCTAAGTAAGATGAACTACAGCACAATCGTTTTGGATTAAATTCAGTATGCAAAACAAGGGGACATAAATGGAAACTAATTGAGAGTTCCTCACAGTATAGGAAAATATTAAGTTATGCAAAGAGTTATCAAAACATTTATTTGGTTGCCAGGTCATGCATTTGAGATACTTGCTGTGTCCAAGTTGAGGGTGTACACAGAATTGGATACTCTTTAGTTGTACATGGTGAGCGCAGCTCACCGAGGTGTGCCAAATGGCCTGTTCTTGTCGTAAAATGAAATGAAATGTGATAATCACATTAAAAAGATACATTTTGCAGGAGCACTAAGAGTAGATTGCTATGTTATAAACTGTTTTTTATTTATTTTTTATGTGTGAACAGTCAATGCAAAAGGAAACACCTGAGCAGTCTTTCGTTATGTACTCATTTCGCATTCCACTTATTTTTAGGCAAACTATGGGTGCAAAGAGCAAAGTGTACGACAGCCGGGGCTTGCTGATGGGGAGTGGGAGAGACCTGTGCGACTGCCTGGATGTAGACTGTATGGGCTGTTTCTACCCCTGCCCCGACTGCGGCTCGCGCAAGTGCGGCGTGGAATGCCGATGCGACCGCAAGTGGCTCTATGAGCAGGTGGAGGTGGAGGGGGGCGAAATCATCCGCAACAAGTTCGCTGGCTAGCCCTCGCCTTTCGCATGCTCTTGCTGAACCAGCCAAAAAACTGCATACCGCCTACGTTCTTCTGAAGTAACTCATGCACCGCCATGAACCAATGTTTTGGACTTCGGTTTGAAGAAATCCTAGACTAAGCAGTTCTTCATCTTAACTGACTGTTGGTTAATTGAGGGCATTTAGACTGCTGTTAGCTTTCGTGGGCCACCTTCCCACTGACAACTCTGTCCTTAAGAATTTTTGTTTTCATTGTGATTTAAATAAAATTATTTTATATGTAAACATGCTGTCAGGATTTTCATTTTTAGCTCCTCTGTAACTGTAGTAACCCTATGGACGTGCACGGTAGTACTAGGGTGATGGCTTTAGGCTGTTATACTCTCAAAGGCTCAATACCACCCATCCAATAATTTCAAGAATCATGTAGCACATGAAGCACAAGTGAAAAGATCTCATTAGCAGCGAAGAATTGAATTGAGATGCATTTAGATTCATAGTATGGCAGTTTTATTGAACATGAGTAGAAAAAGTGCTTTACTAAGTATGAAATTCCTTTGCAACAAAGGATGCTTGGAATAATTTTAACAACCATTGTTAATAAATATTAGTCATTAAGAAATTCTGAATGTGCAAACAAGATTTTATAATTTTGTAGAATGTAGAATAATGTACATTACCACTTTTTTTTTTCCTTAACCATGCATGTGTCATTACATGATCACAGGATAACTGGTATCAATTAGCTGTCAAACGATTTATTTCCAGATATGCCTTTAACACAATGAGTGCAGCCCTGATCACCAGAAGTAAGAGGAAGGTCATTCTAAAATAACCATGTCTGTTCCATCGTATTTAGCAAAAGGGGAAGTACATGATGTAAACCACAAAGGCAACATCAACAGGAAAATGCGCTCTGTAAAACTAAAATGTGAGAAAACATTTTAAATGGTTGATGAATGGCACATGAGAAAAGACATGGCTCTAATAAAATGCCAAAGTAAAAAAAAAAAAATAAAATCTAAAAAAGAAATAATGGATACAAAGAAGATGAACCGTTTTAATAAAATACAATGAAAAATGCATGATAATAATCTAGGCAACCTAAAGCAAAGGCATTTGTGAATATCTTTGCATCATGCATCATAAGGAATAGCTTATCTGAAATGAAAAAAGACATACTAGCTATGTGATTACTATGAGGCGAAAAACTCAAAGGTCAGAGTTTTGGATGACCCCAAAATTCCTTAGTTTTATTTGAGCCATTGGTAGTATTCTGTAGAGATGAAGTCTTAATCTTAATGTCTTTTTATCAACCCCTTTATTTCCCACATTTTATTTGAGAAAATTATTGTAAACCCAGGTTGTCACGGTCAAAATCAGCAGATGAAAGGATCATGAGCAATTTCATTATAAAAAGTACACAAAGAAATGTATAAATATGGAAATGGACATGTTCAGAAATTATTTGTTGTCGCATGCTGTGGCGATGTTGGCCCTCAAACTGATGACTGTCCAGATTCTCGCAGTAACATACAGGCGCAAACATGACAGCTGATGGCATAATTCTGGCAGTACAGGGGTAAACACAGAGCAGCAGGTATTAAACCAAAAATAAAACGCATGTGTCTGGACAGCTAATCTCAGGCAAACGATAGCCGAGTGGTTTAGGAGGATGTTTAATAACTACCACAATATGATCGAAATACAATATAGCTAAAGTTAACTCATCCAAGCGGAAAACATCTATCACGAAAACCTACAGCCATACAGTTTATGTCTATAAAAATAAGGGAATGACAATTAATTCACAATTTATAGAATGTTTAATGTTGTTTCCAAACTTGGCTACCCATCTCTTGGATAACTTAAGCAGACTGGGAAAAGAATTAGGGAATCCTCTCTGCTTCGGTGGAAGACTGGAAACAAGACAAGGAATTTTAATTTGCTGGTGTTCCCTGGAGCAGCGTAATGCATTCTGTCACCATCAGTTTACTATTGATTACAAAAAAGAAAGAAATCACATGAAAACTTTTTTTGTAGTCTCAATGCCAGCTCATGATGGCCTCAGAGGAGACTAATAACCCTGGAAAAATAAGTGCTTTTCTGTCTCCCTATAAAAGAAAAAAATATATAAGGCGAGTCTTCTCAGGCTTCTACTCTGACCTCCCTTTAGCCAAAGAAATAAGTGCATAAAAACAAACATCCTGCCAAATACAAATGCTATACAGCCTCAACTAATGGAGCCACCAAAATAAGTGAAAAAACAGAAGAGCCTTCTTTTCTGCTCTTCGTCTTCTTCCAAAGGTGTGCTAAATTTTCCAGTTACCTCCAGAGCTCCTGTATGGTGCCCCCCGTAGGAAGGAACTGAAAAAGCAGGATCCCAAACAAAAGTAATGGTTCGGATAAGAACTGAAGTGAAAACAATAGACCTCCAGCACAAATGGCCATTGCTGCGTTTTGACAGCGAATTGCTAATAATTTTATTTCTAATCATTTTATTTCCAACAATCTGGCTGGACAAGAACCATAAGGCCGCCAAATTCAAATGTTTTTGCGAAACTGCATTCTTTAGCAAGTCCCCATCTAAAAACTTGATCTATTGTATTGAGTTGTCATGCACAGTCCGGTGCAAAAGTTTTAGGCAGGTGAAAAAATGCTGTAAACCAGGAATGTTTTCAAAAATGGAAGTGTTAAGTTTATTTTCAATTAAAGTGCAGTGGATGAACAGAAGACAAATCTAAATCAAATCAATATTTTGTGAACAGCCTTCAAAACAGCATCAATTCTTCTAGGTACACTTGCAGGTTTAGAAGGACTTAAGCTGGTAGGTTGTTACAAACATCTTGGACAAATAACCACACATCTTCTGTGGTCTGCAAGTTCTGAGCTGATGGCACTGTTGGACATCTTCCGATTTCAAAGGGAAATAAGCTTGATGCGTTTTTCATCTGCTGCACTGTTTCCTTGGCTCACCACTGCATCTACAGTCCTCAATGTTACCCATTTCTTTGTGCCTCTTGAAAAGAGCTTGGACAGCACATCTTGAAACCCCAGTCTGCTTTGAAATCTTCGTCTGGGAGAGACCTTGCCGATGCAGTATAACTACCTAGTGTCTCGTTGCTGTGCTCAGTCTTGCCATGGCATATGACCTGTGACATGAAACTGTCTTCCACGACCTCACCTTGGTAGCTGAGTTTGGCTGTTCCTCACCCAGTTTTAAGCCTCATACACAGCTGTTTCTGTTTCATTTAATGACTGTGTTTCAACCTATATGTGAAATTGATGATCATTAGCACCTGTTTAATTGGTACTGGTCTAATTGGTTGACCATACACCTGATTTTGTGCAAGTGTAGCTATAAGAATTGATGCTAGTTTGAAGGCAAAGGGTAGTAACACCAAATATTGATTTGATTTAGATTTTTCTTTTGTTTGCTCACTTTGCATTTTGTAAATTGATAAAAATAAACAATTATTATTTAAATTTTTGAAAGCATTCTTACCTAACAGCATTTTTTCACACATGCCTAAAACTTTTGCACAGTACTGTATACCCACAGAAGTTTTTAAGGGTTTCAGATATGGGGAATTACTTAAAATTTGTCAGTTTAGTATACGCAGGTTTGGTTGTTCTCATCATTTGTTGACACATTTGAATGTGATATGCAACGCCATTGGTCCGTAAAGTTTTCTCAAAGAAAGGCCGTAATAGTCAAAGGAATAGCATAACTACTAAAACATTAAATTAGTGTCACTCACAATCTTAACACAAAGATCCACTTTGGCTTCACAATGAGCATGGCCACACGCTGAACGGATTTCGATTAGCTCCCCACATACAATTCTCGTGAAATTTGGCAAAACAATTGCTCACACAGTAAGACCGAAGACGGAGTGCGGATTCTACTTTTTTCTGTGAAAAATTCATCAAAAACTAGTTTTGACCAATGACCAGCTAGGGTTTTCTGGATCCTACCACGCATGTGGTGCCACAGGGCACTACAGTTCTCATCCAAACCATGACTTAAAACAGAAAATAAAATAGGGAAAACTGTAGGGCATAACAGTACTGATTCCTGAGAAATAATTCCTGGCCTTATTTAAAGTGGGGGTCGAGGCTTCAACTAAATCAAATTTAGCATGTCACAGAGGAGCCTCGTTTCTCCAAAAACTTTATGAAATATACCTTGGTGGACATTGATGTTCATGGACTATCTCTTGCAAGAGTTTCCTACTGGCAGGCAATCTACACAGCCACTGTTATGTACATGTGACCCACACATGAACACAGTCTTTCCAATAGAGAAATATCCCACACTCAGAGAGTGCTTTGACTGCATCCACTAATTCTGACACCATGCTATAATAATGTATTATATCAGACATGTGCTATAATAGCCAAAGACATGTTAAAATAATTGATTATTATAGGCAGGTAAGAAAACTGAATGAGGTTGTATCCAATCGTTTTAAATTCTGTCCCAGAGATATGTACCACTTTCAGTGAATTAAACACAGCCAACCTTCTTCAATTCAATTTTCAATTGTGTTTTATTTCTACAGCGTTTTTTTTTTTTTTTTTTAAAGCAAGTTGTCACAGAGAAGCTGTAGAATACATCCCAGGCCTGAAACCCCCTCAGAGCAAGCCAAGTCAACAGTGGCAAGGAAAAACTCCCTGACAAACAGGAAGAAACCTTGAGCAGAACCCGGCTCAGAGGGGGAGCCCATCTGCTTCTGGCTGGCACTGGCTGGACAAAAAATTGAAATAAAAATATTAAGTACTGTATTTAATATGACATACTTACACAAATAGTGACAGTTATTAAGATAATAACAAATACAGCAATGATAACAATAGCAATATTAATAATAATTTTAAAAAAATCAAATAGATAATAACCGTTAAAGATATGTAGGGTCCAGTTCTTGGCAAAGGGAGGGAGGGTCAGGGAGGATGGGAAGACAGCTGGGCCAGACTGGGGTCATGGTGCCTAAGCTACACTTCCAGGAAGGAGCTCGGAGCAGGTGATGACAGCAGAGAAAAGCATTGATTAGTGGATGGTAAAATTAGCGGGAATGAAAAACAGAGAAGCAACAACAGGTTGAAGTAAACAACCTTCCTGTTTATTTACATTTAAAGAGATCCTGTCCAGTGAGGAAAATCATCCATATGCGCAGCAAAATGATCTCGGCTGGACCATCTTCGGCTGCTCAAATCCAACAAGTGACTAAGGAAATGCAATAGGAACCAGTCACAGTATAATATAAACAAATATTTTTTTATGCCAGAATAATTGATTCAGTGTCACTTATGTTTTTAAATAATATAGTGTCCGTACCAGGGTTGAGGAACAAAGTAGCCAATTTTTAAAAGGTGTAGCAGTCCACATCATTGACCTTGGCCAAGAAGCAATTTCAAACTAATTTATGAGATGGATCATCTACGTTGGGTATTTGCAGGACATTCAACAGGGACTTTCTCGATGACTCAGCCGTCAGCTTATATTTAGTCTTTAGCTAGCTTTATTGTGCTTTTATACATTTTCTGTCTTCAGCCTTGTCGTTAATTATCTTCTATAGTTTCCTCATGCATTTTATGTTAACAAGCGAGGGACTCATTTTTGCTTTATGGAAGATCTTCACTGCATTTGCATAGCTTCTCGCAGTTCTGACTGCAGGACAAGGAGAAACATTTTAATTAAGTCATGTATGTATGTTAACTATAACTGGTATGTAGTATGTTTGTAACTTAATGGTATGTTGGTATATTTGTTAAAAATAAACCATCATTTGTCCTTTTGTAAGTTGGTTTGCTCAACTGGATCTGTTTAGTTGTGAAGGGTGATCAGGGTGGCTTAGTGTTACAACTAACTTGGTCCTCTTTGTTATGGAAACATTGGTGAACCTTTGTCCTCTAACAGAGGGTATTCACGGTGAGTTGTCAACATGATAGCGGAACGGAGAATGAACAGAGTTTTCAAATCCTGCCCATTTTCACGCCAAATACATCTGGCATACAGTGATGTGAAAAAGATAGGTTGGGCTTTTCTGACATATTCAGACATATGGATATTTTCATTTCAACAGTATTGGTAGATAAAATAACTAATTTACGAACTAAAACCGAAAAATGTTCACTTAATAATTTGTATGTTAAATCAACAGAACAGCAATTTTGTTGTGTGGGAAAAACTTAATACACCCTGACCTTTATCATCCCATCAAATGGCTACAGTTGGATCCAGGTGCACCAAACAAGATGTAATTTTATAAAGCATTATGAGAGAACAAGTTGGATTTGAGATCGGAAACCAGTTCAGTTGTCTCTCTGTAAATGTCATTCAAAGACCAACAGAACTCTCAAGTTCCCTCAGTCGTTCAAGGCCCTCAGAATAATTGAGGATGCCCATGAGTCTGGGCATCCTCAATTAATGGTTTCAAAACCATTTCCAAGACATTTGAAGTCAACGATTCCACAGACTGAAAAATAATCTACAAATACATAAAAATCCAGACTGCTTGTAATCTGCCCATACCAGGCTGCCTCACCAAATTTTACCCAAGGGGTAGCCAAAAGATGCTTAAAGACGCCTCTGAGCACACCATGGTAACATATATAAATCATAAAAAAAACCTGCAAAAATCTGATCAACATGGTAGGACAAAAGGACAGACGCCTCTTCTCTCAAAAATAAATATAAATGCATGAGTGAAGTTTTCCAGACAACGCCTGGGTGAAGAACGTGTCTGCTGGAACAATACGCTCTGGACAGATGAGTCAAAGGTAGAGAATGCCCGACGGCGTGTTTGGTGAAAACCAAAAACTGCCTTTGAACAGAAGAACCGTTCACCAACCGTAAAGCTTGGTGGGGGTAGGGGCATGGTTTTTTGGGGCTGCTTGGAGCCTCAGGGCCTGGCCAGCTGGCCATCACATTGGACCAGAGAGTACTTGAGAAGAATGTGACGCCATCTGTCAGAAAGCTGTAGGTAAAGTAAGTGGGCCTTGCAACATGAATATGACCCAAAACACTCAAGCAAATCCAACAAAATGGCTCAGTACAGAGTTATGGAATGGCCCAGTCGATGCCCAGACCTTAATCCAGTAGACATGTTTTGAGGGGACTTGAAGCAGGCCGTAACTGTAAGGAAGACGGAAGCTGAGGGTGTACTTATTTTTCCCACACAAGGAAATTCTATTTCTGTTGAATAAATGATTACGATGCATAATTTTTTTATTGTTATTTGTTAACTTAGTTTACCTTTGTGTGTCAGTGATGAAATGAAGATCAAATATTCATATGTCCAATTATATCAGAAAAGGGAAAAAATTGAATGGGGTGTACTTACTTTTTCACATGACTGTAAATGCCAGAATGTCAGGGTCAGACAGTAACAAAAATTACCTGACGTAGAACTTAACATTCCAAGCTTGTCAGTCTGTTGTCCCTCCTTTACCCTCTGAAAAACCTTTAACAAGGAAATCAAAACAAAATTCAGGTAGGGCTTGTTGTTGTCTTTCTTTTTCCATTTCCTGGATCTATCAACAAGCACTCCTGCAGTATCTGCAACAGCCACCAGCACAGTCACCAATATCGCGAAGGAGGCTTCAACACAGAGCTGCATCTTACCTGCACCTGCACAATAGCGTTCCTGACTCTAGAATAGCAGTTTTACCTGTATCTGTAGTACGTTAGTGTTACCTGTGCTCGTAGAACAGAAGGTAGGCCCTGTCCCCTCTCTTCTGAAGAACCTTCTCCTGGGCTCTCTCTTGAACGATGTCATCGTCAAATGACAGCCAGCGGTCGCTCCCATCCAGGCTGTCACTAACATAATGGCCTGTGGAATTGCAGATGCTCACATTAGACTGGCCAGTCATCTTGTTATAGTGGGCTGATGTAATGGAGAACGTAGCGCATATGTATCTGCAAAGGGTGGTCTGGAACAAAATGGCAGCCGTTCACCACCCAGGTGGGTGCAGTGCTTTGAGATGATGAAGTAAAAGACACTGTATAAAGTAAATTATTTGTGATCATTGTGTGTGTGTGTGCGTGTGTGTGTGTGTGCGTGCGTGTGTGTGTAACTTACCATGGTTGATGCTCGAGCCAATGTGTGACAGAACACTGGAGATCTTATACTGGGAGCGAGCTGATGGGTCACTCTAAGGGGAGTAACAGTAAAAAACAGTAATCAGAAAGATATACACTGCTCAATGGCAAGTCCCTGTCCTGCTCTGCCTGTCTCCCATCTTTCTCTCTCTCCCCTCCTCTACTTCTTCCAGTTCTATGGTGCTTTATTAGCGGAGCCACCGGGGCAATATTGCCAAAACACATCAACTGAATATCAAGTTAAATTGCAAAGCATGTTTCACCAAACAAATGTCAAATGTGCTTTACAGCCGACACCAGTGTACACCCAGATTCCAAAGCTATCCACAGGACACCAGTGGCAAACAAAAACTCCCTTAACAGAAAGGCAGAGAATTTGGGCTTTGGGAGGAAGCAGACTCAACAGGAGGAGGCCATCCTCCTCTGGTCAGCTCAGGATGTGTGTTAATTTCTAGAGCATGTGTTTAATTTCTAACTTATCTCTCTTTTTTCTCTCTCTCTCTATCCCCCTCTCTCGTATCTCTATCCTCACCGCAATGTAGCTGTCCTGAACTATCTCGCTGGCTGCATTCTGCTCCTCAGGTCTCAGGTTCTTCTCTGCTTTACGGGAAACCAGACAAAACCACAGAGTTTTTACATGCACTAGATACTCAGCTACAGAACCATAGAATGGAGGAGGAGTGCAGGAGCTGAGAGCTGAGTCTGTGGGATATGAGGCATTGCTGCATAGCTTTACAGCAGGCCCTCTTTCCTGTTAAACCACTTTTCCACTTAGCATAAGATGAAGTGACTCAAACATAGTAGCTGTAAAGGAAACAGCACCACCTGTGGGTGGGAGGTCTAATGCTTATGTCTACAGTACCAGTGGTTTCAGAAACACACATACACATACAGGTTCACTCACACACAGTACCTGTAGAGGGGACGTCACCCCCCTGATGACGGGAGGTCTCGTCACTGTTCCCAGAGGGCTTGTGGATCTGAGCTCTTGGACAGAGTGAGGAGCTCAGATCCTGCCAGTTCCTGTTGCCATTACCATGGAAATGAAGACAGAAAATGCGTTGGATAAAGCAACAAGGGGAGGAGTTTATTCTGAAAGCCAATGAGGAGAGTGGCAGTACTACTGCCACTGTGTGTGTATGAGTGTATGCGTGAATATATTGTGTTTGTGTATGAGAAAGAGTGAGAGACTCACATTGGTCGTGGTGGCTGTACTTTAGTCACGCTGTGAGCACTCAGGTTGAGGTCGGTGGAGATTTTCAGCTGGTCCTGCAGCTTCACCAGTTTCCCGCGGCGGACATTGTAATTAAAACGTTTTAGTTGGAGCAGCAGGACTCTGCATGGACAGAGAGAGAGAGAGAGAGAGAGAGAGAACAGCTGTCATTCAGAACTCAGAGAGAGAACAGCCATCATTCAGACCATAGCCAGTGCTCAGGAGCCTTGTTTAAACCTGATATAGTCCACTCCAACCTAACTCACTGCCTGATTTTAGTCAAACATTCATAAACTTCTTAAAGCGGAACCGTTCAAGGACCTAGTACTAGAAGTAAAAGCCACAGCTCAAGCCCTCAGTAAATTGCACACAGGATAGCTTTGTCACATTTTGTCACAAGTCTCCTGCATCCACTGCCTGCCTCCATTTTATGAGGGTCTCTGTGGGTAAGATTAGGAGGGAAGTTTAGCTTCCTCTCCCCCGCAGGTTCTCGCGCCCGCATCATTAGAGTGCACCGCGAATGAAGGCGCGATGCTCTCCTTACCGGGGCAGTGATTGGAACTTCTGCACCACCGAGGCCTGCTGTCCGCCGCAGTACTGGCACCGACACTCCAGCTCACAGGGCTGCGACACAAACCAGAGCAGAGCTCAAACTACAGCAGAGCAAACAGGCACGTGGTAACCACCTATTTTACCACTGACTGACATGCAGGCTCATGAAATGATTGCTACTATCAATTGTGATGCTAACAACCCGGTATTGTAAACCTCTTGCCTTTTTGTCGGTTGCACGAGATAAGTCTGCCAAATGCAAATGTAATATGAACTCGCCTTTGAATGTGTCACATGACAGTATTTACCAGACACACTAATCCAGGGAACCTTACAAAAGCATCTTCAATGTTTTAGGCAGCTTATATATTATGTAATTATATAATATATAGTATATATTATATACTATTATGTAGCTCATATAGCTGGATATTTTTTACTGAAGTCAATAGGTTAAGTATCTTGTTTGATGTCAGGAACAATGCTGGGAATTGAAATTGCCACCCTGCACAGCTAGTTTTGTCTTTTCCACTACACTGTAACACTCTGAGTTAACAGCCCAGCTCCCTAACCACTATACTACCCTGATTCATGGAATAGTCACCAGCGCTGGCCCAGACAAACACTCACCTTGAAGTACTGGTCCAGGCTGTCCTGTACTGACCCACCTGGGACCAGGTCAACAGGGAGACAGCTAAATGACTCTGTCCTGATCACCTGTCCTCCACAGCTGCAGAGACAACCACGGAGAGACTGCCATTAGCACTTAAAGAGCAGCCATTTTAAATATATAAAAGACCTGTACTCAATGTTTTTAGTTTGATTCAAACGCACACATACCTCACAAATCACTATGGAGTCAGTCATTTCATAAAATGAACTGAAAAATACCTATTATGTTTTCCATACGTTTTTTTTCAAATAAATACAGTGAATTTACACTCATGTCCTCAGTTGGCTTAAATAACATGGTGCTAATCTCCACCCTTGACTTATAGTTGTCTGCCCATAGTTTCACAGGAAATTTAGGTTTATCTGGACCACAGGTGAAACTGACGCTGCGATCCAGTTTACTTGATCGCAGGTGAGATGGGAAATATGGCATGTGAGACCGCTCACTTGTTGCACGTTCTGATGGACTCCAGCTCAAAGTCAAAGTTGGCCTGGACTGGGCAGTTGAAGGTAACAATCGCCTTGTTTTTCTTCAGGGCCGCGCCCTCCTCTTTCAGCACATAGATGAGAGCCATAAGGAACTCATGTGCATCCTGCAGACAGACAGACAGACAGCATTTGAGCAAAACTTTAAACACTGAGCTGGGTGACAATCCATCAATCAATCAATCAATCTGTCTGTCTATTTAACACAGTTACTCCAAACCAACGGATAACAATCTCAGTGGGGTTTTCTACTGGATAAATAAAGGGAAAGGATTCATGCAGGATAAATGAAAATAAATAGCATAAATGCTCATTTAGCTTCAGCTACAAAACGCCTTGAGAACTCTTTCAGGATAAAGTTGAACTGAACCACCCAGGCGACTGGACAAAAGAACATGCTAGGACTGATCACCCTGATTTTCCAAGCAATGATTTGCGTGGCAGTACGAGTTAGTTTGGGCGCATCTCACCTGCTGCTCGCTCCCAGAGAAATCAAAGAAGTTTTCAGAAACTGAGTGTTTGACCAGTTTCAGCAGATCCTTCTTCCTCCGTCCGTTGTTGTTGGAGCGAGCTGTGTGCAGATCCACCAGATACCTGCAGGGGGCGACAGAGAGGCAGTCAAATCACTTCTACTCAAGATTAAGGCTCATGCCCTCTGCTGGTTGTTGATCGCATTGCTGCAGGCAGTACAATTGAACCAAGGATCACTAATTAATACTAATAACACTATTTATGTTTCTATAACCACCAATACTAATCTCATAAAATAATAATGAAAAATGAAATCATAAAAACATCTCATTGGACCAGGCAGGATGGGTGGGTCTTCAATCCACAAAAAAGCACAGTTTTCAACCAATGACTGTTGTTCTCTGTAAGAGTCATTCTGTCTGCTGTCAGTCACAACAGTGCATGAGAAGTACATAATTCTGGGCAGCTGAACCCAGTCCCCATACGTGTTGATATTAAAACTGTAATCACATTTGATACATTTACCATCGTTAACCTCATTCACGTGAGTGATTACAATGATGAACCGAACACAGAATTATAACGGTATAATTGTACCAGTATCCTTTATGTAACAATAGGGATGACCTACATACTTAAGTACCAATAGGACGTCCTTGTTAAGTAGTGGTTAAATTTTAGAAAAATGCAGTTATCTGCTCACTTTAGTAAATGAGTGGTGAGATTTGGTCTCCAGCAGCTCTCCTCCCTTCTGATGTCGCTGACGAATGTTGGGAGGCTGAGCAAACTCTGAAGAGTTGCGTTCATGTAGCACGTGTTTCCCATGTTGGGAAATCTGTGGGATAAACATGGGCACATCTTAGCCAGTTACATCATACCACACCCACTTTGATGACATTTTTTTTTCACCCTAACTGTAATAAACAGGAGTAAAGACCAGAAGAAAACACACCAAGATATATTACATATCTGTTAGATAGCTATACTGTGTCTATATTGTATGTATTATATATGATGTATTACATAAAGTAATACATGGTATACAGATAGGGAAATAATATATTTGGTATACATACGTCCCAAAAGATGCAGTCTAGAATTAACTCCAATTCTGATCTTTCCGTATTAATCTACGCCATATTTCTATGGTATGAAATATGACATCTCTTTGACAAATAGTAATTTCTGAAGAACATACAGCTTGAAATGTAATAAACTTGAAAGATGATGCAATGTCTTCTGAATAATTAAAACAAAAAAGGTCCTCCTCCTTTTCTTCCTCTCACTCTGGCATTCTTACCCTAAGACCGTGTGATCTCTCTTCACACACACGGGTTCTTCTGGTCTGTATTTTTTCAGACTTTTGATTGGGTCATAGAATGGTTTCATCACGGGCCCCTCAGACGACCTACGTACATAAACACAGAAATAAAATCTAAGTTATTTTGCGCTTCTTGAACATAAAAAGAAGCATAAAGTGCTTTGAACAAAATGCTTCCCGGAGTAGACACTGTGTTTATTCATTCAGCGTATGAAGAATTTCAGCTTGTAGCTAGCTATAACATCTGTAATAGATTTTAAATTAAAACTCAGACGGTAACCAAGAAAGAGTGGTGACTTAGCTACTGAACATTATGACCCGTAGTGACCAGTAGCTTGCCAAAGGTCAACTACTCTTTTCATGGTCAAAAATATTTCCAGAGAAAGACATTCACGAGTTTGCTAAGCTAGCCAATCAAATATACGCGACAAGCTAATGTTATTTAGCGTAGGCTACAATGAAAGCTAGTTACAGTCAGAGATAACAATATCAATTATATAGCTGTTTCATGTTAGCTACGATTTCATCTGCCTTTGCTGATTGGCTCCGAAATCAGTACTGTTATTTTACTAGCAATTTTGTGACTTCTGTTTGATTAATTACCTAAGTTGGCTCAGTTAGTTTGATGCTCTTGCTCTCTGATGGTGCAAGAGGCTGCGAGCATCATTAGGATCTTACCTCTCCACTAGAGATGGGGATGATGGTGGCGATGAAAGGAGGGGAGGGGGGAGGGTTGGCGTCGGAGTGGGGATCAAGGATGAAAGGATGGAGAGTGCAGTATTCTCCTGTAAATTTGCTGAGGCAGCCCCTGTTTCCTCAGTGTCTGTGCAGTTGATGGCGATGGCAGGCAGGCCAGGCATCGTCTGTGTGGAGACGATGGCCAAGGCCAGCTGCTCTGCACAGTCACCAAACAGGGTCAATGCCTGCTCTGCACTGTGCGGGTCTGATATCTGCTCCACACAGTCAACAGGCTGAGCGCTGCTGTCAGTGATGTTCTCTGCGCTGATGATAGTGTGAACTGCGCTGTTGCTGGATTCCTCTGCGCAGTCAGGAATGAGTTCTGTGCAGTCGCTGTTCTCTGCACGGTCATGGCTGAGCTCAGCACAGACGTTAATCTGATCTGCGCAGTCGCTATATTCCTCTGCGCAGTCAGGAATGAGTTCTGTGCAGTCGCTGGTCTCTGCACTGTCATGGCTGAGCTCTGCACAGACGCTAATCTGATCTGCGCAGTTGGTAGTCTGATCAGCACAGTCCTGGATTTTCTCTGCGCAGCTGATGGTCTGCACCTGCTCTGGAGACACTTTGTTCTTCTTCTCTCTCCTCCAAAACCACTTCCTTTTTTTCTTCTTTTTCTCTTTTACTGGTTTCTCATCATCATCCAATACCTACCCCAAAATTAAAAAATCATAATAGTTATAGAACTCAGTCATCTTGTTTACTTTTTTACGATTTCTACAATGCTACATTATTGCACTCAATATTCTAAAATTATGTAATAAAATAATACAATGATAACTTTAATTTAGTTTATCTTTTTTAAAATATCTATAGTAACTCCCAGAAAGTTAGTCAGCCATACAATTACCTCATGGTTGTAGGAAGATTCAAAATGAATAATTGCAATTAATTATAATTAATTACAATCTGTTATAATTACCGTATATAGTCGTGTTTGCAGTCATAATTGTTTAACATATCACATAACCTTTAATATTGGGTTTTAGAGTTAAAAAAAAGGTATCCCAGCTCTCTTCAACTATGTCAAAGATATGAGAGGACACTAAATTTGCTGATGTGATACTGTAACACACGAATGGGTTAACAATGAACTATGCTCAAACACAGGTGAAGAACATACAATGAAAAAAATGTATACCTTACCGGGCAAAAACACAATAAAGACAACCTAAAAGGCATTTTGGTATTGAATTTTGGTGATTGCTTAAAGTTCTCTCTCTGAATCGGTGTAGATATTTTGGTAATTGAGTTTTAGTAATTGATTGAAGTTCTCTCTCTGAATCGCTGTGGATGTTCTGAACAACCGTGTTATAAATCAATAATTATGAACAGAACGCTTCTGTGACGTCATACTTCGAGACATATATACATATATATCTATACCATTTGCTGACGGCTATTCCTCTATGACGTAGAAGAATTTCTACACAACTTGGCTAGGGAACGTTGGCAAACATTCCACTTGGCTATGATGTACATGTCATTACTGCTGTCGAGTACAGTTAACCAATCATCATACAGGACCAGAACTACAATTTAAGAAAACAAAAACTAAAATATACAAAGCAAAATGTTTAGTGTTCATTTAACTTAGTAGTAATAGTATTTATGTAATAAAGTAGGATTATACAAACGGCATCAGAGTGCAATGTAGTTTATTTAACACTGACCATTTTCTATGTTATAAAACATTTTAGTGTAGAAAATTTCAAACTTCCACCCTGTCAGGGTAAACAAGTTCATCAAACAGTTCTCCCAATTGGCACTTCTCTGTCTTGTGACATCTTTGAATCACTGACAAGCCAGATATCTTTGTGACAGTTTCGTACAGAGGGTAGGGTTGAACGGTTGAAGCGTTCAAAACGGTTGCGCTTTTTTTTTTTTAAAACTTTTACCTTTGAAATACGCAACTTTTAAAGCTTTCCATCGTACACAGACCTGTTCGCTCTTTCTGGGGTAACCACTCTAATTCTGAACACCTTTAAAAAGTCATGCTTTCGCCAGTCAATATTTTGTGTACACACTCTTTAGCACGTGTGCAACTCAGTTAAAATGGAAGAAAAGCGATTAAAATTATGTTAAAATATGGGCTAACCTTCAGAGGTGGGGATTAGCTCCATGTTATTTAAGCCAACTGAAAGTATGAGTGTAGAACAACGAGGAAAGCGTTGTTTTATTTAACCTGAACCAAATACTAAAATGCCTTTTTTGATCATTCGGATATTATTGTCGGGATGGTATTTCATATGGGGCAGCGCTGGTGGATACGGGCAATCGATTCCGGCTCTTTGCTCGACTTTGTGTCGCTGTGACGGAGACGGAGGTGCTGATTGCTCCGGTAAAGGACTCGCCGCCGTTCTAACTGGACAAAGCGCTTTTACGTACTATCTGTAAGTAGCTCCTGTTTATTTCTGATTATACTGGCGAGTATTCAGTGAGCTACAAAGTTCTGCTGCACCAGAGGCCTCAATTTCAGAGTTTTCATACTGTATTTATATAAGTTTTGGCAATTGCTTGTTTGGCTATCACAGTTGGGAAGCAGGTTACCAGCAGCCACTATACTTCGAACCGGCGTCAGTTAGATTGACTTTTTAGTCCTTTAAATGTTACATGTAGGGTCACAAAACAATGGAAGGCCTTGTTTGTCTTGAATTTCAAAATTGTTATTAATTACTTATGAAAAATGACTGCATTTTAGCAGTTGTGATTGAATCAGAGGTTACAGTGTAGTGTAGTATAGTGGTTAGGGAGAAGGGCTTTTAACTCAGAGGTTACCATGTAGTGGAAAAGGCAGTTGAACTTGTAGCTGAGCAGGGTTGCAGGTTAAATTCACGGCATGGGAAGTGAAATCAGCCAAGATACATAACCGATTGGCTTCAGTAAAAATATCCAGCAATATAAATGGACAATATATAAGCTGCCTAAACCAATGAATATTGTTTTGTAAGTTTCCCCGGATAAGTGTCTGATAAATACCGTAATGTGATATATTCAAATGCAAGTTTCCATTACATGACATATACAAATATTGTAATGGATATGTGTCATATTCAGAGATATACGCAGGGCTCAAGTTCAGGGGAGATGCCATCCTCCTTGAAAAAAATTTTGACCACAAGCCCCCCCCTGTAAAATTGTCTTCTCCCTTTCAATCCCCTTTGCAGTGGAATTAGCTATGCTATTTATCCCCTAATCCGAAAAGACGAAATTTAAGCGATATTTAAAAGTCAATCTTACATTATTTGCGCTCATTTACTGTACAAAAAATGCAAAATGAATCATGCAATTGTTTTAAACAAATTATACTAGACCTTACAGGAATGACACAAAATATACAAAAACAAAATTAAAAATAATTTAAATGGGCCTGGTTAAATTAGATTAAATAAGCTACACCATTGCTTGTAGATAGGCCTACATGCCTCATGGTTTTACCATGAAAGACAGTGTTGAGACCTCAAACTAGAACTCACTTTAAAACTCAAGATTTCTGGCCAGAAATACTAACATGCTCACCTTTTCTGGCTTTAATAGGCTGCGGAGTGGAGTATCTATCTGTGAGCGATGTGGCTGAGGACTTCTTGTTTGGGAAGTATCTCTCTACCGATACACGAGGGGAAACGATCTTCAACACCCTGGACGAGTTACCTGTGGGAGAAGTCCATTCCGATCCCCAACATCCTCGTCTGTGCCACAGACGGAGCTCCCGCTATGGTCGGCAGGTACCGTGGTTTCGCCACTTTGTCGAAGGAGCGTGCGCCCCATCTATTGACAGTGTACGTGCTGCACCGTCGCAACCTAGTGGCCGAAAAAATCAGCCCTTCACTCCACCAGTCACTGAATATAGCCGTCAAAGCCATAAACAAAATTAAGTTCCATGCACTGAATGACCGGCTCCTCAGGCAACTGTGTGGAGAGAATGATGAAGCCTTTCAGTGCCTGCTGCACCACACTGACATGCACTGCCTCTCCAAGGGGAACTGTCTAGCTCGGCTATGTGAATTGTTCACAACTGTCTTGGAGTTTCTTGAGGGTGTCGACACAGCTCTCAGAGACATGCTGCGGTCTTTAACCTGGCAGACTTCTTTGTTAAGATGAACGAGGTGATGCTCAAGCTCCAGGGAAATGGCGTGACGCTGGTCCACTCAAAGGCCACCATCCGCAGCTTCCTCGGAAAGCTGGAGCTGGACAAGGAGAACACGAGCAGGCGTCAACTTAATCATTTCCCTCAGCTGACCAAGATATTATTATTATTGTTATCCTATTGTTAATTGACAAAGGCAGTCTAAACATTAATTGAATGAAATAACGTTTGTCTTTCTGTTTGTTACAGTCAGATGTTGGAGGAGCTGGCTGATAGCAACCTGCTGCGCTACACCGACCACTTGAGGGCAGTCAGGACGGACATGGAGATCCGTTTCGAGGACCTCAACCGATTAGATGTACCCGACTGAGTGGTGGAGCCATTTCAAGTGGCTGCGTCTCGCAGCGAGGCTGCTACCCAAGAAAATCTCATTGACCTCCAGAATGATGAGGAAGCTATTGTCATTGCTTGAGGTTTTCAGGTGAGCAAACTGCCATTTTCCTTGGTCTTGATAAAATGACAGTTGGTTTTTAAAAACTTGGATAATATGTAGGCCTAATTAAATGCGTAAGCATCCGCTGCTTTTCATTGGTCACGAGACCCGCCATTTAGGCCTACATACTTTATTCTTTTGTTGTTCGCTTGATTGGTTAATGTCTATCTAAGGGGTGTCATGATTAGGTCAGGGGGAGTTCGTTCAAGAAAGGTTGAGAAACACTGCTTTAAACAATAGTTGACTTGCCGATAAAGAACCACGACTGAGTAACTCAGAAAAACCATCAGCTACCTAGTTTGTGAAAAAAGAAAAAGTGCTAGCTCATAAGCTAGATTGCAATAAGCTGTTAAATTCCCACCAGCACCATGCAGGGATTCCTGATCTCGGGCAGTTGATAAAGCAGGTAGCAAGCTAGCAAGGACCTATTCACCACCTAGCTAAGTGAAAAAAGAACACCAATTCGATGACAGTGCTAGTTTGCTAGTTAAGCCAGGTAGCTAGCAAATATCATTCCAGGGCTTCCGCAACAATTATCATAACCGTATAATTACGAGTAGGCCTAGAAAACGAGAAATTAACACAAACTGACCACTGAGGCATTAACAGTACTGTTCGTTTTATCAAACGCTGGGTAACGATGCACTGTAGAAATGTTAGCCTGCTAGGTAGCTACTGTGTCAGTTAGCCAGCCAGACATTTCCTGAATAAGGACGTTAGCCAGACAGCTAAGATGTTGCACACAAAAGCTGACAAACAATGTAATGTAACACAATGACACGCACAAATACTGTGGTGCAGAAGTTTCAGTCACTGCCTCGGTATGGACATCGTCATGCTTTCATTAGTGGTGCACTCTAATGAAGGCATGAAAATGCAGCCGCAAGAACCTGCAGGGGAGAGGAAGCAAACTTCTCTCTTAGTCTTACCCACAGAAACACTCAGAAAATGGAAGCAGACAGTGGACACACAGAACTTCTCTGTCTAATGTGTAGCGTATGTTACAGCTGTGACAATGCTGTCCTGTGTGCAATTTACTGAGGGCTTGAGCTGTGGCTTTTACTTCTAGAACTTGTTCCTTGAACAGTTCTGCTTTAAGAAGTTTATGAATGTTTGACTAAAATCAGGCAGTGAGTTAGGTTGGAATGGACCATATCAGGTTTAAACAAGGCTCCTGAGCACTGGCTATGGTCTGAATGATGGCTGTTCTCTCTCTGAGTTCTGAATGACAGCTGTTCTCTCTCTCTTTCTCTCTCTCTGTCCATGCAGAGTCCTGCTGCTCCAAATAAAACGCTTTAAATTACAATCTCCGCCGCGGGAAACTGGTGAAGCTGCAGGACCAGCTGAAAATCTCCACCGACCTCAACCTGAGTGCTCACAGCGTGACTAAAGTTCAGCCACCACGACCAATGTGAGTCTCTCTCTTTCTCATACACAAACACAATATATTCAAGCATACACTCATACACACACAGTGGCAGTAGTACTGCCACTCTTCTCATTGGCTTCCAGAATAAACTCCTCCCCTTGTTGCTTTATCCAACCCATTTTCTGTCTTCATTTCCATGGTAATGGCAACAGGAACTGGCAGGATCTGAGCTCCTCACTCTCTCAAAGAGCTCAGATCCACAAGCCCTCTGGGAGCAGTGACGAGACCTCCCGTCATCAGGGGGGTGACGTCCCCTCTACAGGTAGTGTGTGTGAGTGAGCCTGTATGTGTATGTGTTTCTGGAACCACTGGTACTGTAGACATAAGCATAAGACCTCCCACCCACAGGTGGTGCTGTCTCCTCTACAGCTACTATGTTTGAGTCACTTCATCTTACAGCTATGGTTTGTGTCACAGCCCTGTGAGCTGGAGTGTCGGTGCCAGTACTGCGGCGGACAGCAGGCCTTGGTGGTGCAGAAGTTCCAATCACTGCCCCGGTAAGGAGAGCATCGCGCCTTCATTCGCGGAGCACTGTAATGATGCGGCCGCGAGAACCTGCGGGGGAGAGGAAGCTAAACTTCCCTCCTAATCTTACCCACAGAGACCCTCATAAAATGGAGGCAGGCAGTGGATGCAGGAGACTTGTGACAAAATGTGACAAAGCTATCCTGTGTGCAATTTACTGAGGGCTTGAGCTGTGGCTTTTACATCTAGTACTAGGTCCTTGAACGGTTCCGCTTTAAGAAGTTTATGAATGTTTGACTAAAATCAGGCAGTGAGTTAGGTTGGAGTGGACTATATCAGGTTTAAACAAGGCTCCTGAGCACTGGCTATGTTCTGAATGATGGCTGTTCTCTCTCTGAGTTCTGAATGACAGCTATTCTCTCTCTCTCTCTGTCCATGCAGAGTCCTGCTGCTCCAAATAAAATGCTTTAATTACAATGTTCGCCGTAGGAAACTGGTGAAGCTGCAGGACCAGCTTAACATCTCCACCAGCCTCAACCTAAGCGCTCACAGCGTGACTAAAGTACAGCCACCATGGCCAATGTGAGCGTCTCTCTCTTTCTCATACACAAACACAATATATTCACGCATACACTCATATACATACTGTGGCAGTAGTACTGCCACTCTCCTCATTGGCTTTCAGAATAAACTCCTCCCCTTGTTACTTTATCCAACCCATTTTCTGTCTTCATTTCCATGGTAATGGCACCAGGAACTGGCAGGATCTGAGCTCCTCACTCTCTCAAAGATCTCAGATCCACAAGCCCTCTGGGAGCAGTGATGAGACCTCCCGTCATCAGGGGGGTGACGTCCCCTCTACAGGTACTGTGTGTGAGTGAGCCTGTATGTGTATGTGTGTTTCTGAAACCACTGGTACTGTAGACATAAGCATTAGACCTCCCACCCACAGGTGGTGCTGTTTCCTCTACAGCTACTATGTTTGAGTCACTTCATCTTATGCTAAGTGGAAAAGTGGTTTAACAGGAAAGAGGGCCTGCTGTAAAGCTATGCAGCAATGCCTCATATCCCGCAGACTCAGCACTCAGCTCCTGCACTCCTCCTCCATTCTATGGTTCTGTAGCTGAGTATCTAGTGCATGTAAAAACTCTGTGGTTTTGTCTGGTTTCCCGTGAAGCAGAGAAGAACCTGAGACCTGAGGAGCAGAATGCAGCCAGCGAGATAGTTCAGGACACCTACATTGCGGTTAGGATAGAGATACAAGAGAGAGTGGGATAGAGAGAGAGAGAAAAATAGAGAGATTAGCTAGAAACTAAGTACATGTTCTAGAAATTAACACACATCCTGAGCTGACCAGAGAAGATGGCCGCCTCCTGTTGAGTCTGCTTCCTCCAAAGCCCAAATTCTCTGCCTTTCTGTTAAGGGAGTTTTTGTTTGCCACTGGTGTCCTGTGGATAGCTTTGGAACCTGGGTGTACACTGGTGTCGGCTGTAAAGCACATTTGACATTTGTTTGGTGAAACATGCTTTGCAAATTAACTTGATATTGAGTTGATGTGTTTTGGCAATACTGCCCCCAGTAGCTCCGCCAATGAAGCACTATTGAGCTGGAAGAAGTAGAGGAGGGGAGAGAGAGAAAGATGGGAGAAAGGCAGAGTAGGACAGGGACTTGCCATTGAGCAGTGTATATCTTTCTGATTACTGTTTTTTACTGTTACTCCCCTTAGAGTGACCCATCAGCTCGCTCCCAGTATAAGATCTCCAGTGTTCTGTCACACATCGGCTCAAGCATCAACCATGGTAAGTTACACACACACGCACGCACGCACACACACACGCACAATGATCATGAATAATCTACTTAATACAGTGTTTTTTACTTCATCATCTCAAAGCACTGCACCCACCTGGGTGATGAACGGCTGCCATTTTGTTCCAGACCACCCTTTGCAGATACATATGCGCTACGTTCTCCATTACATCAGCCCACTATAACAAGATGACTGGCCAGTCTAACGTGAGCATCTGCAATTCCACAGGCCATTATGTTAGTGACAGCCTGGATGGGAGCGACCGCTGGCTGTCATTTGACGATGACATCGTTAAAGAGAGAGCCCAGGAGAAGGTTCTTCAGAAGAGAGGGGACAGGGCCTGTCTTCTGTTCTACAAGCACAGGGAACACTAACGTTCTACAGATACAGGTAAAACTGCTATTCTAGAGTCAGGAACGCTATTGTGCAGGTGCAGGTAAGATGCAGCTCTGTGTTGAAG
The DNA here is from genome assembly GCA_019788955.1 of Albula glossodonta. Lineage (NCBI taxonomy): Eukaryota > Metazoa > Chordata > Actinopteri > Albuliformes > Albulidae > Albula > Albula glossodonta. The sequence continues at coordinate 26,238,618 of JAFBMS010000005.1, forward strand.
CCTCCTTCGCGATGTTGGTGACTGTGCTGGTGGCTGTTGCAGATACTGCAGGAGTGCTTGTTGATAGATCCAGGAAATGGAAAAAGAGTGTAAAGGAGGGACGACAAGACTTCAGACAAGCTTGGAATGGTAAGTTCTACGTCAGGTAATTTTTGTTACTGTCTGACCCTGACATTCTGGCATTTAGTCATGTGAAAAAGTAAGTACACCCCATTAAAATGTTTCCCTTGTCTGATATAATTGGACATATGAGTATTTGATCTTCATTTCATCACTGACACACAAAGGTAAACTAAGTTAACAAATAACAATAAAAAAATTATGCATTGCAATCATTTATTCAACAGAAACAGAATTTCCTTGTGTGGGAAAAATAAGTACACCCTCAGCTTCCGTCTTCCTTACAGTTACGGCCCGCTTCAAGTCCCCTCAAAACATGTCTACTGGATTAAGGTCTGGGCATCGACTGGGCCATTCCATAACTCTGTATTGAGCCATTTTGTTGGATTTGCTTGAGTGTTTTGGGTCATATTTATGTTGCAAGGCCCACTTACTTTACCTACAGCTTTCTGACAGATGGCGTCACATTCTTCTCAAGTACTCTCTGGTCCAATGTGATGGCCAGCTGGCCAGGCCCTGAGGCTCCAAGCAGCCCCAAAAAATCATGCCCCTACCCCCACCATACTTTACGGTTGGTGAACGGTTCTTCTGTTCAAAGGCAGTTTTTGGTTTTCACCAAACACGCCGTCGGGCATTTTCTACCTTTGACTCATCTGTCCAGAGCGTATTGTTCCAGTAGACACGTTCTTCACCCTGGTGTTGTCTGGAAAACTTCACTCATGCATTTATATTCATTTTTGAGAGCAGAGGCGTCTGTCCTTTTGTCCTACCATGTTGATCAGATTTTTGCAGGCTTTTTTATGATTTATATATGTTACCATGGTGTGCTCAGAGGCGTCTTTAAGCATCTTTTGGTTACCCCTTGGGCCAAATTTGATGAGACAGCCTGGTATGGATAGATTACAAGCAGTCTGGATTTTTATGTATTTGTAGGTTATTTTTCAGTCCGTGGAATCGTTGACTTCAAATGTCTTGGAAATGGCTTTAAAACCCCTCCCAGACTCATGAGCATAAACATTTCTTCTGAGGGCCTTAAAGAGTTCCGTTAAGTCTTTGAATGACATTAACACAGAGACAACTGAACAGGTTTCCGATCTCAAGCCTAAATTATTCTCTAAGAATAATCTATAATTGCATGTATCTTTGTGCATTTGGATCCAATTGTAGCCATTTGATGGGATGAAAAAGGTCGGGGTTTATCAAGTTTTTCCCACACAACAAAATTGCTGTTCTATTGATTTAACTTCAATTTAAATTATTATTAAGTGAACATTTTTCGGTTTTAGTTAGTAAATTAGTTTTTGTTTATCTACCATTACTGTTGAAATCAAAATATCCAAGTTAGTTGAAACACTAAGCCACCTCGATCACAACCCTACACAACTAAACAGATCCAGTTGAGCAAACCGACTTACAGAAAGACAAACGACAGTTTATTCACAACAAATAGACTAGCATACCATTTAGAACATAGTACATACCAGTTATAATAAACGTACATACATGACTTAATTAAAATGTTTCTCCTTGTCCTGCAGTCAGAACTGTGAGAAGCTATGCAAATGCAGTGAAGATCTTCCATAGAGCAAAAATGAGTCCCTCGCTTGTTAACATAAAATGCATGAGGAAACTATAGAAGATAATTAACGACAAGGCTGAAGACAGAAAATGTATAAAAGCACAATAAAGCTAGCTAAAGACTAAATATAAGCTGACGGCTGAGTCATCGAGAAAGTCCCTGTTGAATGTCCTGAGAATACCCAACGTAGATGATCCATTTCATAAATTAGTTTGAAATCGCTTCTTGGCCAAGGTCAATGATGTGGACTGCTACACCTTTTAAACATTGGCTACTTTGTTCCTCAACCCTGGTACGGACACTATATTATTTAAAAATATAAGTGACATTGAATCAATTATTCTGGCATACAGACAATTTGTTTATATTATACTGTGACTGGTTCCTATTGCATTTCCATAGTCATTTGCTGGATTTGAGCAGCTGAAGATGCTCCAGCAGAGATCATTTTGCTGCGCATATGGATGATTTTCCTCACTGGCCAGGAGGAAATAAAGGCTTGTTTACAGTGAACAGAAGGCCTACTTTGCAGTCCAATGTTGACGGTTTGAGATAACTTGAATGGCTATGGAAAGTGTGTAACTATTGATCCCGAATTAGATTTCTTTGTAAATGTAAACTACAGCAGGCCTAAATGTAAATAAACAGGAAGGTTGTTGATAACTATGAATTCCTTGACAACTGTGTGAAGACTGTGGGAAGCCTAATTTCTGTACTGTGTGGAACAATTTTAGGGTTATTTCTTTTTTTTTTTTAAATTTGAATCCCTGATTTTTCCCAACCCGAATGTTCAACCGAACTGCTCACCCCGCCCCTGACAGCTATGGGAGGAGAGGTCGTGCACGTGACTCCTCCAAATCACGTGTCGACAATCTCGCTTCTTTTTCACGTTGCGGCCGCACCACCAGTCACACATTGCCTATGACGTCGGAGGAAGACATAGTCAGTGTACAATTTTAATAACTATTACTATTTGTGTAGGTACCTATTCTTCATATTACAAACACAATACTTAACTTTTTTATTTCAATTTTTGTCCAGCCAGAAGCAGATGGGCTCCCCCTCTGAGCCAGGTTCTGCTCAAGGTTTCTTCCTGTTTGTCAGGGAGTTTTTCCTTGCCACTGTTGCCTTGGCTTGTTGCCTTGGCTTGCTTTTGTGGCGGTTCAAGCCAGGGTTTACTGTAAAGCGTATTGTGGCAAAATATTTGTGAAATGTGCTGTACAAATAAAACTTGATTGATTGATTGGCTTGCTCTGAGGGGGTTTCAGGCCTGGGATCAATTGTAAAGCTGCTCTGTGACAATGTTTAAAAAAAAAATGCAGTATAAATAAAACTGAATCAAAAATTGAATTGAAGGAGGTTGACTGTGTTTTCTTGACTGAGAGTGGTACATATCTCTGGCACTGAATTTAAAATGATCGGACACAACCTAATTCAGTTTTCTTATCTGTCTATAATAATTAATTTCACAAATTTATAGGCTATTGGAACACAGAAAATAACAAAAACAGGTTATGCTTACATTGGTGTAGGCACCAGACAAACATTTAATGAAACGGATATTAAATGACACTTTTAATCTGTTTCTCAACCGTGGGCCTTGAGACCTCCTGTGTATGCCGGTTTTCCTTCCAACAAACGCTGGAATCCCAGAATGTGAACAAGATGCTAATTTTTCTTAATTTTTATGTTTAGAGGAATTATTTATCATCATTGGCCATATTATGTCAGAAATAGCTATGCAAGCCAAGAGGAATAATGTCCCATATTTATATTGTGGTTATTGTGATATACTGCAAACAAATACATAAAAGAGGTAATTGCTTTATTTCCTCATCAAATTAAAGACTGTTGTGAATCAATAGCCTCTTCATCATAATTAGGTGGTTGAAAACAAAACGTTTCCCCCCTTACACTTACCAACACAATGCAGGTTTGGCTCATTATCATCTTCTTTGCCTTTAATTTCTTAATTATCTACAAAATGGTTAATTTACTGATCATGGGTCCAGACCTTTAACAATTAGGAGTCCACTCATTCACCTCACTCCTTAAAATGATCTTTCAAAACATTGGAATTGCCTGAATATGGCACAATGTATATATATATGCATGTACAGCGAGTCCCCGAGACAGCCTGAGAACCACTGCACATTCGGCGTGCTTCAAGGCTGGTTTATACTCTGTCGGTTGACCATCGCTTGACTGAAATCGTAGAATTTTTCATAATGTTCTAATGTCCCCCAATGTAGATGATGGTCATTGTTTTTTTTTTACAAAAAGTATTAAAAAAGTACAAAAAATAAGAAAAGAAATTCCAGTGACATTTGACACTCATTGATAATGGAGGAAGAGACTACACTAATTAATCTCGTTTTATCCACTGCTCTACTCCTCAAAAGAAGAAAATAAAGACTGACGGAATATGTCAGTTTTCTGGCTAATATGCAAGATGTTAACGTTTCTAGCTATCTATGAAAGCTACTTCTGGGTGGTATAGCTGATCAGGTATTATTCTGTTTGCATCTTTATAGTTGATCATAGACATACTGTATATATACCGGTATCCAGCAACAGCACTTCACAGTTTCTTGAAAATGAATCAATCATCCACTGGCGATTTTACAGGGGATAATCAATTAAAGGCTAATAAGCTAAGTATGGAGTTGAAGGCGCAAGACAAACGTTACCATGACAACAGAGCCAGCGACCAGGTCAAAGTTCAGTGTATTTTAATTCGGGTTACGCCTATGAATACATTCACAGCGATCACTGAAAGACTGTCGCACAACAGAATGTTGTTGCTACTGGCAAAGATTAGTTAGTTGCCTCAAAAGTTGTCCAATGAAGTATAAACCAGCCTTCATAGCTTTATATACAGTGGCCTCCAGAATTATCGGCGCCCTTGGTAAAGACAAGTGAAAAAGTTCGTAAAAAAATTAAACACAGGTAATTCGGTATGTCTTTTGTGCAATTTAATTTTTCATCACTCAAATGAATTTGTTTAGAAAAGTATTTCATATCCATTGAGAAATAACTGAGTCCGTATACAAAATATGGTCAAAATTTTTGGCACCCTTTGCTGTAAAGTGTATGAACTCCTCACAATTGTGCTGCTTCCAAAAAGTAAAATTTCAATGACAGTTAATGTAGCTGCTTCAAGTAAGACCCATCAAGATCATGACTGTTAAAGTGTATTCCCTTCAGGTACTCTACTAAGACTTTACAGCAGCCTGTGTGTGGGTGTTGGGATATGTGTGCATTTTATTTATAGACAGACACACAAACATACGATCCCAATGACCAATATATCAAAAAGTCGATAATGGGCCTGACACTTCATCAGCAAGAGCCCTGAAGCCTCACTATAGATATCTATTCACATCTTCATCACCTGTCACCTTTGATAGATGTCAGGATCTCTGCTTTATCGTTTAGAATGCAGTTTGTCACATCAAAGTGACAAGTCTGACAGATCTCCATCAACCTTTTCAGAGTAGGACTGTTGTACAGATATTTGATGTTGTGTCTTTAGAAAAATGCATACAATGAGCAAGATAACAAAAAAACGTTCTGAAGCATGGCTCTCCCTGAATAGCATGTACAAGAGCTAGATGCAACTGGTGCTATAACAGTGGATGTAAGGAATTACATTGCCCAGCGTTTTTTGAAGCAGGGCCTGTACGCCACCTTTTACACCACCCATGATAGCTGCACCATTGTAATACTGACAGATAATGTTTGCGGCATTGTACCCACCATCATGCAGATGTTTTAGAATTTAGGTTGTCAGATATTTAGCATCTTGTTGTAAATCTAACAAGCCAATCAAGTGCTCTTCTGGCACAAAATTACAAATAAATCTGATTACCAGATAAATTTTCTACATTACATCTGTCCCTAGTGCTATCTCTCTTATGACAGAATCCAGCCATATCTGAATTATCATACCTGGTTTTTATTTGTTTTAGTACCATTTTTACCAGTGTTTCAATTATGTTGTTTTGTATGTCTGGTGTGTACTTTGCGTTTTGTGGAATGTTTTTTGCTTTGTCTCTTAGTTTTGAGTCTTTGGCAAATGTGTACTCAAATAACTCAAGGAAAAAACCCATGGGTGTGTCAATACCTATGGTGCCATTATCTTTCTTGCACTCCAGGAGAGCCAGTTCGTTGAATGCCAGAAATTGCACAACTTCGCCTATGCTTTTAACGTACACCGATTTCTCTCCGTTTGCGCCCCAGTGAATGCGAATTGTGAACGCATCTTTGGCATCAATCGGCGTTTGGGTTTAAATTACGGCAGGGAAAACAAAAACGTGAATCCCTTACAACCGAGTACTCCAGCCAGGGGTGACTGCAGTACCAGCTTGTGCTGAAAGACCTGGGTGTTTGCCCAAACATACGTTTAGGGAACGGATTTTAAAACTTGTTGAGCTGGACAGTTATTGTTCAAGTCTTCAATGGTTGCAGGGCCAGTGTTGCAGAAGCACAAACGTTAGTGGCACTATGCCTAGTGGAAAGAGCTAGCCTAGGTTGCAGCTCATTTCTTTCCTCTACAAATCGTGGCTGTTCCTCATTTGTTGTGGTAACATCGGTTGTTTTTTAAACTACAAATCTGCATTTCGATGTAAATATACACAGTTCAATACAAGATTAAAGAGAAGTATCAATGAATTGAAAAACGACAAAAGTAAGCCAGCTAAGAGGCTATCTGTCTCCAGAAAACGGCTAGCTAGTTTACAAATAAAACTACACAATCATAACTACTCAACACGCAAAACAGTTCTAGCAGAAATATTTGCAAGTATGAACAGAAACAGTGGAACAATCAGTAAGTATTATTTGTATTAATTTAGCTGAAGCATTCCGTTGTGTGTTATGCTTGACAGCAGTGCAGCAAAAATGAAACGAGAGAGAGCGGGAGAAATTCAAATGGAAGTGACTTGTCATGAAAGGCGCTCTTGAATTCGGGCCCGCCCTTGCATTACTATTGTCTAAACTAACTTAACTATCGATATCTATAAAATTATCATACTACTAAACACTAAATCAATAACAAACTAACTACGTAACAATAACAAACAATAAACATCTAGATATGTACAATATTCAGCTAATCTTTTAAATTAATCAAACGTTTAAAGCCAAGTTGTCTTTCGCCTGTCTCTCATACAAAACCACCAACGTCTGCATAAAATGATGGGTATTCAAGTGCTATGTAGTGAACGCTGTCTGGTTAAGTATAGACGGTTCAATTTGTTCTAACAAAAACCTTACTATTTACCAAGCCCTTTACAACTGTTCAATTTGATGACCCCTTTGATCTGCATCACCCGAACCGTACGCTGCCTACGAGCATCTTCATCTACTGCAAGGCGGAAAGAACTCACGAAATTTAAAGATTCTGGCAACCCGAATCGTGACGTTGCAAACACGCTAATTAAATGTTTTTAACACGTGGGCACCACCGTTAAACGTTAGAAATAGGTTTCAGATACGTTCGTTATTCAACGTTATGTTCAACACTTATTTAAAATGTGTCAGTCACGTTGGTTATTGGGGCTTCCATGGTTGGTGTAAGTTGGCACCAAATAAACAGTTTTGTTAAACGTTGGAATCGGTGTCAGATGCGTTCATTTTTAAATGTTGTGTTTAAGAAACGTGTATTTTTGGGTTCCTTCCATTGGTGTCAATACACACGTTTGGTGGACGTAGTTTCCATGTCGGTTTTGTTGAACACCAAAATACAACCCAAATCAAACTTTGGATTTGCTTCAAATACCTGAACTGAAAACAGTGTTTTGCTACTTGGCACATAACTGCTACTGTATACAGATGGTCGATACACAGCCCCCCTCGAAGATTAAGTTGCAAATGCAATGACTGGGGATTTCTGGCCTGTTTGTTGAAAAAGAAGAAAATTGCGGTGGTACAAATCTTAGCCTGTGTAGATTTGTGAGGAATAAACCACAACTGGCGGTGCAGTTCTGGAAATAAACCTCGACAGGGTGGTGTGATGTGGCCCCGAGGCGAAGCCGAGTCTGGCAAAGCTCAATTGATGCTGTATGGATCCGGACCAGGCGAAATTCTTCCTCAATGTGAAACAGTGAGCTTTAAGATTTTAGTCTTGGTAGCTAGGCTACAGATTTCAATCACCCATCTCCCTATTTCCATTACAATTAGGTTGACAGGTATCTGAATTTAAAATCGAGCTTTCAGACCAATCACCTTGAGCTGTTTACATTCAAATCTAATTGAGTAGTACAAGTGGAGCTGTTAAAACAAAATTTTGATCAAGGAAGCAAATCAATCCAAAGGGACAGTGAGGTCTCAAAGACAGGTCTGTGTATTGGAGCAGCAAATGGAGAGGACAATGAATACCATGTGTATATTGTAATTATTTTTTTTTTGTCATGTGCAATATTTAAAATTAATTACAATTTACATACTCATTTGTTTGACATTATTGGTGTGATAATAACACCTCTTTCACATCATTCCGGTAAATACTCCGTTGTTACCCTGTCACTGGTTACCTTTCAGTAATACCTAAAGCAGACGAGGTAGTAATTTGGGATGGTGATTAAACATTTTTTTTTCCGAGGGTATTTTAAATTTGCTCAATTATTGGAGAAGCAATGCAGACCCTCCAGCCACTCAGAAGTCATTAAAGTCTATGGCGTAAATGTATGTTGAAATCCAATGAATTTCAAATACGTGAGCTTTATGATTCATTTATTTATTAACAATTAGAAATGAATCATTGCTGTTTTCTTGTCAGAGTACGAATATTGGAGCTGGTGAAGTCTGTGCACGACTTATTAGGATATTAATCTGTAGCGGCTGGATTGCTTCCCATTGCTTCAGAAAGGCTTCCCTTATTCCAGAACCATGAGGGCCCATTTACCTCCTGGGTCCCGAAAATACCTTTTTGTTCTCTGTTTGAGTCCCTGAATCATTTGATGAAAGACTTCTATATCACAAACATGAATGCATTCATGAATAATACCAGATGTTATATGCACACATTATGGCTTTATTTCCCCAGAGATCCCCTCTAACAATCTAGCATGAGTGGAGAATGACTCAGACGCAAGGTTGTTTTAGTTTTAATTGAGCCGATGTATCAGGTCTGGCCGGTCCAGGGTATGAGGTGACATTTCAAACGGGAGCGATGCATTATCTTTGTTTGGAGCGGCCCATTAGCTGTCTGTCAGGTATAATACGTTTTTGGTGCCTTCAACAGAAGTGCATTATCTGTCTGCCTCTTGCAAGGATTGGATTCAAGGCTTTCAGAAAACCCATCTTTAGAATTTAAGTGCTGCATTTTCTCCACAAAAACAACAAACAAAAAACAATCAATGTAAAGTACGACCGTATGGTCTTGTAAGGCATTAATGTATTGATGCAACAATTTATAATACACTTAAAGAGAAACCTGCTGTGGTTTTGTTTTAAAACAACAGGATTTATAATTACCCTTGGCAATACATTTTACATATACATTTCTTTTTAATAAAATGGAAATTTTTCCTCTTGTGTACATTAGAGTAGTATGTCAGAGTACTCGAGATTTGGAAAGACATTCACTCAAAGCATGGTCCATTTTCACTGTGACCATATTTCACCAAAACAATTTAATTATGTGTGTGGAAATATTGCAAACTTATATATATTACACTGCAGGCACTAACCATACAACACATTTCGCTGACATTTGTATAAACAATACTAATACAATGTTCCTTAGTTTAAAATTCCATAGTCACCCACAATTTAAGTAGCATTGCAAGGCTCTGATGCAGACTAGTGAAATCATTACTTGAATTGTTATTGCTTATTGTTTGTAGTTTCGTGGAGGGCCTAATGGCAGCCTGAAACCTCAGCGTTCACTGGGCCGCAGTCAGTGGTGTCAGTGTTGCACTGACTGCACTCGCAGCTCAGGGCCACAGGGTAGGTGAAGTGGGGGTCCACTCCCTCGGGACACCCTGGCAGACGCACCGTCTCGTAGACCACTTCTCTGAAGTTGCAGGTCTGCTGGCCATAAGGTGCTGTACGTAAGATGACCTCACTCTTGTACACAGGGTCCTGCCAAAGCATATCAAAAACTGGATTTACAAAACATCAATTTACTTGTCTTTGAAAGGCATTCACATTTATATTACATACCATTTTTAAAAAGTGTAGCACTCATATACATTACAACTGAGAGTTAACGGGGAGTTAACACGTTCATCTGAGCTACTCATGCGTACAGATATGGTTATCCAGGGGCCTTTCAACAAACACAAAAACTGATAAATATAGATGAACTTGTGGCATGCTAATACACATCATTTGAATGACTTTTGGTACAACTTTTTCATATCAATTATATGGAATATTGCTCAACCAATCAGGTAAACCTGGAAGCAGGACATTAACAAGATTCAAACCACTGCTTTATGAGGAAAGCAATGGCTAGCCTGCTAGATGGCAAAAAAGCTAGATACAATTAATCGGAAGAAAATGTGAACAACACTGCTTAATTTAACATTGTGAATTGCACAAAACAGTTAGCTAACAGAAGATACTGAACCAGCTAAATGGAGGGCAGGATTATGAATACTCTGTGGCGTTTGCTAGCAGTGAATTCACTTGTTTATTTGCTGGCCACATTTGCAATACTGAAGTGTGTGTGAGGGGGAAGACTGATAAACACAGTACTGGTATGAATGGTGCACAGCAAAATGCCCAGTGTTAATTTAACACTAACAGTGTACATATAAGTTCAGTTGTTCTCATATCTACACTGTTAGTGTTAAATTAACACTGGAGATTTTGCTGTGCATTTACTTGAGATTTACCTGTTATGTGTTGCCTCATCATGAAGGTACCTGTTTATCCAGGTATGTGATATTCCGTTAATGTTGTCATTGCAGCATACATGGGGTGCACTGTGTTCTAAGATGAGGAAGTTGTAAAGTGCTAACCAGCTGATCATTTCTCATCATAATTCAATGCGATATGTGCCCAGGGCAAAAGCAAGCGGAGAAGTAGATGCAGTGAATTGGTAGAGGCATAGAGAGTAGGGAGGCAAAGGAGACGTAGGTACCTGAGTGACACACATGCCAGCGCAGGAGGTGGTGTTGAAGGTGATGCAGCCCTCGCAGTCTTCGCCCTCCACAGAGATGGAGACACTGGTCAACCCGCACGCGGGGGTGGCGGCCTGCGCCCAGCCCCTAGCCAACGCTAAGCACAGCACCATGACGACCAGATGCATGGCAACCATCAGGGCTAGCAGTGTGTTGGGTTCCTCACCAGAGTCTGTCGTGGAAAGAAAAGACGTCAAATTAACCCTTCCAGCAGCCACATCAAAATGGGGACTAACCAAGATTTCACTGCCGCTCAGCACTTCAAACTAGACCACATGACAAAATTATTCTCATGAATTGATTTCTCTTTTAATTTTTATGTATTTTTAAGGTAAGCCAATAATTATTGTTTGGCTGTATGTTCCAATATAAAGTAAAATTCATTGACAGCAATGAATATGAGCATTCTGTAAGTTGAACAACTTATACCGTTTACATTTCTACATGCTACTCATTTACACAGCTGGATATTTACTGGAGCAGTTTGCGTCAGGTACTTTTTCCAAGGGTACAGCAGCAGTGCCCTTTTTAGGGAACTCAACCTGCAATATCAAGCCCAGCTTCCTAACCATTATACAATACTGCTCTCTCTATAGAAATGGACGAAAGTACAAAAAGAAGGCAGGAGAAGAGAGGAGTGAAGATGGAAGATGGAGTTGAGGTTGTATAGACAGGACCAAAGATTTTGGCAGCCACCTCACCTGTCCAAGTGCAAGCAGGGTACAGAATCCCCCTGTGGGCTGCCTTTTATCCTCTCCCTCTGCCGCGACTGCAGAGGTGGGCCCAGAGGACAGGTGCGGGATTTTCCTGCGTGTATATGAGTTTGTGTGCATGCAGATGGAGACACAAATCTTTTAAGCTGGGATGTTATGTCTGGCTATAATGTAAGTATACTAGATTGTTATTATTTTTTTTTCCGTTCCGCGTGGAGACAAGGTAAAATTCCAAGGTCGGCCCTCCCACATGAAGCATCAATGATACCGGGGGTAAACCCCTGCAATGACATTTACTGTATTCGCTTGAGAACACCTGCCGAAGGCACCGCGAAACCTGGACCTTGACTCAGCCAGTACAATAATACACTTTAAAATATCCATTAGCTGTTTCAGTCCTCAGCTTCCCTCACTGAATATGCAATGTGACCTTTCACAGAAACAAACAGTACATCAAAACCAAGGATAAACACTGCAAAATACAATGCCACAGCAGATCTGCAATTCTCTTTTGTCAGCTGTCAGTACTGTGAAGATCAAGTAGTCTAAAAACTGAATTAGTATGCCTGCTGGTCTTTCGTGAGGCGCAGCTATAGAACTGGGGATGGAAAATTGGAGCTGACGGGTAAAAACTGTGCCCCAGTGCCAATAATCACCTGTTCTTCACCAGTGGAGCCCGCACCCATAAGCCAGTATTCACTGTGCATACCATTAGTGCTAGAGGGGTTTAGTTTGCTTTGTTGCTAAACTTGAATTGCCTGTGTATGAAACTTAGCTTCATTTTCGCAATTGTATCTAAAAATAAATTATGTAATTTATCCTCCCTTGTAGCATTTTTGTCTGCCTCTTCCATTTCACAGCTATGCGATAGCTAGCTAACTAGTTTTTGCAAACTTATTTCTGCAATGGCCAGCTGATGAATAGTGTTAGTTACCTAATGTCAATAACGTTAGCTAGCTGGCTTGCGTACTCTTGCAACAGTATTTGCAGGCCGTTGCTGTGACGTTACTTCTCTACGATAAAGTTCATTTCACACAGTTACAGTGGGCTCACATCAGATCATATACACCAGTGTTTTACAACAGATTTATGAGCATAAACTTTCTATAGTGTGTGACTAGAAGCAAAAAAAAGGCACCAGAAGTGTTGTTTTGGTGATCTCTTGTTACAGCCAACAAGTTTTTTTGCTTTGACAGTTACCCAGACATTACCTTACCGAGCTATAAAGTGAACTACCAGATGCAATCTTATGTTTAGCTGGCTTGCTAGGTGACTGGCTCTTCTGGTCAGCTACTTAACTAGCCACACATTGAATTTGTAGAGTAGGGAACCCAGTAAAAAAACGTTTTGTGGTTTAGGACAAATTGCATTTTTACTCATGTTAGCGTAACATTAAGCTTTATCCTAGTAACATGTATATTGAATTTGAAGCATAGATGTTCTATCATGATAATCACCATGTGGTTGAAAATTGTCATCTACCCATGAATTTCTAATAGCTTTTTATAAAATATTCCACAACAACATGCCTAGTTTATATTTCACTGGAGAACAAATCTGATTACAAATGCAAACATGATTTAACAGGGCAAGTTGTTAAATGACTCTTTTGAGGATGTGTTATCAAAATTCACAAACTTTAAAAAGTAAAATCGAGGGGTGAGTTAGGATGGAGAGGATTTACGAGCTGTCCAAATAAAAACGGTGTATTAGGAATAACATAATGGTCAACACAGAGGGGCATTCGAAAATATCATGTATATCAAACATCACCATTTTATAGCCCAACACAAATACAACTAGTTAAAATAATGTTATCTAATGACCCAGATTACTAACAATTACAGACATTAATATATTTTGTGTCATAAGTGTTCAAATTGTAAAAATGGTTGCACTGAAATGTTAACAAATTACATTTCTATGTGTAGAACTCATCTATTCTTGGCAGTAATCTACCATTTACCATTTTTAACAGCAACCAATGGTTTTCTTAAATGCTTCCATCAAAGGAGGAATGTGGAAATATAAAACAAATATATAAATACTGGAAATTCTCTGAATTTGAAAATTCTGTCAGTTTTTTTGCTGCTAGTCATGGCAAGTCCCCTTGTAATGGAATTGGTAGATTGAAAAATAAATTTACAAGTTTGAGTTTGATGAGGCTACCTCCTATCATTTAAGTCAGTTATTGAATATTGTAATTAATTTTAATTATTTCAGTACAAGGGTGCTATCATATTAGTGGTAATATTACACTTCTCTTACCATCATAGCCTTTTGTAAACAGATGTTTCAGACTCCCCATTCTGAAATAACAAGGTAAAAGTATTTTTCATATTTTTAATTTGTGGCAAACTGGTATATGAACTATAAACCCTATTTGACTGAACCCTATTAAACCCTAAATGACACATGCAATGTGAAACTGCAATGAAGACAGAATTAAAGATCGACTCTAACCAAACCTACTTCCTAATTTTACCTGAAGATATATTTTTATTTATTTAGCCTATTTATTCTTTATAAAAAAAAAAAATAATGGCTATATATAGCACAGAAGTCACTAAGGATTCCAAGAGTTCATTACACTGGATTCAAATGTGTTGTACAAAAGATCAGTTTGTTTCTGCATCTTTTTGAATAACTTTTTGCTGCATCTGCATCTTTTTGAATAACTTTTTTGCTGGGTAAATTTTTACAGTCCATTTTTTTATTGAATGATTTAAACAAACAAGAAAAGACATATAATACTCCCTTTCAGATAATGGGATAAGATCACAAGCATATCTTTCCCATTATAGTTTCACAAAGGTCAAGTGAATACACATGAGTGGGATTATGATTCACCTACATCCTGAATGATGAAGAGTCATAAGGATAAAGTGACCGCTAGGATCACAGTAACCGTCCATAACAAAAGAGTGACACCTGCCGTTCAGTTTGACCAATGAACCGTCTGTATGTCACTGCCCTTTAGACCTGCAGATCTTGACACTGCTATATGTCCGGGGAAAAGTCACTTTTGTGGGTTTAGCAGACAAAAAAGGCTTTGCACTCACAGGGTTTCTTACAGAAAGAACGGACAGAGAACTGTACCTTAAGAATGCAGGAACAAAAAAGTCAAATGTGGCGAGAGCTGAAATCTCAGCTGACCATACATTTTGCATAACAGCTGGCTGAGAATGTCGGTTTTCATATGTAGGCTAATCTCTTTAACATGCAAAAGGAGATGAAAGTTATATTTCAGTATTGTTACCCAGTATCTGAAATCCATTCACATTTCTGAGTAAAAGGGCTTGAGGCTTCCTTAGGCCTGCATTGCCTTGAAGGTGCTCTCCTTTTATTGGAGAAATCTTTCCTACCGTGAGCTGGAGTAAAATCCTCTTCCAAATACATCTTATTGCCTCTCAGATATGCAGCTGTTTTTGCCACTTCCAACAGTGAGTAATTTATATCACGGTCTACATTGTATGATGATGTTGTGGGGCTTTGGCTTATTTTGATCTGTCTTTCCATGCCTTCACACGGCATCAGTAAGGTCAGGGAACTTGCTTTTCCATTAAAAAAGGTTTCATTGTAGGTGCAGGTGACATTGACTCTGACTTTTTCCTTTCCTTCTCTAGGGTGTACCCAGCAGGCTCAGATTTCTGATGTACTCTCAGAAGTTATGCAAACGTTCATAAATAAAGTGTAGTATAAACCGTACATTCAGTTTAAATAATTTAAATGAAGAATTTATTTCAAATACTTTTGATTGCTTATTGCGTATTTGATTGGAGCCTGCAAATGTATGCCTCTCATTGGCTAATGCAACTTCACCGTGAGTTTTGCTTTGGACGAGGGTTGCAGATGCTACTGGTTAAAGTGGCTAAGTGACCGGATCAGAAGGACATTAGTCACATGACGACAAGTCCTTGCTTCTTTTCACACTATAGATGTAGTGGCAAGTACATGCTTCCTATGTAGCTGGAGGATGATGAAGTTATCATGTATTCAGTTTGTATATCCACAGGAACCTGTGTTATGAGGAGTGGCTGCTAGAGAGAAAAGAGATTAACACACGCACATGCCTTAACCCCTGTCATTCCCTGGCGAGGCTGGGCCAATCGTTGCCTTGACAATGCCACAGCCAGTAATGGCACACCTGGGACTGGAACACCCAGTCTCAGGGCTCATGCTTGCTTCCTTAATGAGCCAACCAGAGGCCGGGTCCTGAATGTGCTTAATCACCGTCTGCTCAAAGAGTGCTGACAGAAAAGCCTGCAAGTTTGAAATTTTAGATTACAGAAGTAGAAACAGAAGTAGGCATCTCAATACACATTCAAAACATATTCCGGCGTTTTTGAAATTGCTGGTAAAACAGCTACATCGTGGGCTTTAGTGACAAACAAGCCTGTTTTTCCCAGCTCCTGTCGAACAAGATCTCTGACAGTAGAACAGAAGATAAGTGCTATCACTTGCTCCCGAAGTTTGTGGCTCGTGACATACGAAAGCTTGATGCTAATGCTGAGATTCTCCTCCTACAAGGAAGACATATGCTCGAGCGCACACGCTGTGTGAGCAGCAAAAATGGCTCACGCAGTGTGCCTTATGCTCTTTACAGTTAGATCTGGGTTGAGTTATTATGGATGATGTCTGCCTTGTTGGTGCCCAAAAGCGTTCATTTTTGAAGGCATTCAACTGAGCAGAAAAAAGCTCTTATCCACACCCTCACGTATAGGTAAGCATTGAAGGCAACTGAGAACAGAGCAGGGAGCTCTGTCTTCAGGAAATAATTATCATGGTGAAAAACCTTAGTGTAGAGGGAGTATTCTTTAGGAAAAATGGACTGGGTCCTTCATTTGTGAATGTAACAACTGGATCATGCTACTCCCACTCTACACTTACAGTCACTCTTTGGTTATGTGTCACCCTGAAGACATTACCACTAGCACAGATACAGACTGTGGATTTGTAAGTAATGAATATAATATATATGAATATAATAAGTGCTTGAAAATGGCTAAGCAAAATGAGCAGCATTGCTCTAACAGAGTGTGCTGACCTAAACATAAGTATATTCATATTCAACTTCAGTGTGCAATATCAAGGTGTATTTTCAAACTACTCAGAGTAAATCATTAAAAAAATGACCTTGGGTGCCCACATTTTCTTGTTGTAGAGAAATACATTTTGTGTTTTGACAGGCTCACTATGAACAATACAGGGAATCTAATCTCAGAACAAAAAAGCTAGTTACTGTCTGTTCCTTCAAGCTCAGTAGTTCTGAGGTCTGACCCAAGGAAGAACGAACACTTCCACTCCTTTAGACCCTGGAGAGTGCATAGGTTTAACATTTTCACACTGACGTTATACCTGGCCAATTATCCAGTCCGACTGAGCATGCCCAGGCCAGACGTCTTGAAAGAGAGGAGCGGGCCCTCCCTCTCTTGCCGCTCCCCAAGCTCCACTGCTGCCAACATTGTTAGTTTACAAATGCCAGCTGATGGAGAGTTCAGATGGGTATGGGCAACAGCAGGCAGGGCTGAACTCAACTCCTCCAACACATGCTGGCAGAGGCAGACCAACACCTGACACCTGTCAACCATGCAGGTTCCCTAGCCATGTGCCACCTCCCCTCGATTCTCAAATGGCGGTCCCTGGTGATCCCAGGGTGACTTCAATAGTGCAGTCATTACTAAGTCATTGTAAGCTGTACCCAGGTAAAAAAAGGGCTCATTCCTTACCTATCAGCCCATCTCAGTGCCCTCCTGGTGGGTAAGTACTAAGCGATGCCACAGCTGGAACAGTGGGCAGTGAAAGGAGAGCAAGGTGAGTTTCCCAGAGTCCAGGTTCCAGTCCAGTCCCAGTCTTCCCACCTGCTTTGGAAAAGCACAGATGAAGTCCATCAACTTAGGATGTGGCAACTGCTGCACTACCAGCCAGCGGAATGCAGCCATTCTGCTCTGAACATGAATGAGACCCTTCCCCCCTCCTGCCCTAGCCAGGAGAGGACTGGAACCCTTAGCCGGTGCTGCCCCAGCCAGATAGAGTCCACCAGCTCCTTATGGATCTTCTCCACCAGGCCTTGGAAGAAGGGGCTCAAAGGCTGCTAAGAGTCACCACAGAATTGAAGCAGCTACAAGAAGTTAATGGTCAGAACTCTCCCACCATACAGCAGCTGGGGTAGGAACCATTTTCATTTAGACAACTTGGCACACACTTTCTTCACTAGCCCCTCCCGATTTCTCTTGACAATGTCACGCATGACCAAAACACCCAAACACTTTATCCTGTGAAGGACTGGCAACTTAGACCTACCCTCCCCCTGACTCGTCCCCTGTCACAGTGCTTCACATTTACCCCGATTCCCCGATCGCCAACAAATCTCTCTCTTATAACGATAATCCATTTTAATGCGTCACAGAGTTATGCTGACCCCGAACAATGACATTCACATCATCAGCGTATGCAGAGACTTTGACTGACTCCTCCACCCCCGGTACAGAAATCACCCTAAGGTTCTTCCACGGCTGACACAGTATTGACTCAGTAGACGAACACATGAGCTGACCCCCCTGAACCAGAACTGCCACTCTAAACCCACCCCCATGCAAAATGCCCCTTAGTGCAACATTGTCATCGATGACAAAATCTTTCCCTAAACTCAAAAGCTTGCAAAGTCTACAAAGATCATTGCGGCCCACATAGTCGAAAGCTTTCCCCTGATCCAGAGACACCTGTCTCACGTCTATACAATGGTGCAACATATAGTCAGGTACATCCTGCATGACGATAAAGGTGTCATGGATGGACCAGGTATACACTATGTCTGGTCTTCATTAATCAAGGCATCCAGCTGCAATTCGAGTCCATTCCCAGGGCATCTTGATAACAGTTTGTATTGAGCACATGGAAGCACTTCTGACCTCCGGTGATATGGAAGACCGAGGTCCTCCCTCTTAGGGAGCAGAGCCAGAACAGCTTGCTGACAGGTCCTCAGGAACTCCTCCGCGTGAAACTGTCCTTCAGAACATTATGAAATTCTCCCCAGAGGTGCCTGTAAAAATCCCCAGGAAGCCCATTGATGCCAGGAGCACCGCCTGAGGACAAGGCTGGCTCGCTGTATCAGACACCTCCTGAAGAGAAGTTCAGCTTCCACTGCCTCCAAATGCTGCAGAGAAAAGAGGGGTACCCCAGCTGCTCTGTGCTCTCCATTTC
Source organism: Albula glossodonta (assembly GCA_019788955.1). Lineage (NCBI taxonomy): Eukaryota > Metazoa > Chordata > Actinopteri > Albuliformes > Albulidae > Albula > Albula glossodonta. Next base: position 26,257,367 of record JAFBMS010000005.1, read on the forward strand.
CCAACTTTCTACTCTGTGGAGACCTGAATAAACCTTAAAGCTATCATTTGCATCTGCATCAAGTCTGATCTCACACTCCTATCTGGAGAGTGCAAGGAATTGTTTTCTCCTGTGCATCCTTATGCAAAAAAAGCTGTTTCTTGGTGCATATATGTCATGTTTCTGTGAACTGAGACCGCACCATGGCCCCCTTCGCCTTTTCTTGCAGACAAGCCGACCCCTTACAGCATGGTATGCAGACTGGGGTCATCATGCAGTATCAGATACTGTTTCCTGTAAATGTCTCGCTCTAACAGATGGCATTTCGGGATGACGGAAGTGGACTGCATTAGAACTACTCAAAAAATGTTAAATTATGGTATGTGAACTATTCACACTATAATGCTTATTGTGTATTTAAATGCAGGCCACAGGACAATAAGCCTAGGATATCTCCACCACACTGGGGATGTTATTGATATTGGTTAGTAATTTTTCTGTAATGATATACAAGAACTTTAATAAGACCTTACCTACTTTTGTAATTCAACAGTTACTCATGCCAAAATATGGAAGCTTGCTTGTACAACAAAAATTCCTGATTTATAAACATTGAGTACGCCACAAATACACGTTTCCAATAATAAGTCATAACTAATGTTACGATAATGCGCCAGCGGACATGCACAACGACTGGGATGGTCAGGCATGGCGCTGCCCCACAGGACTCGAAGCCAAAGATCAAACACTAATGTCTCTACTACTCACGACTTCATAATAAACCTCATTTAAACACATTCATATTGTATGACTATTTTTTTCTGCTGAATCGATGACATGGTCACCTCAGGGATGACACACAGGGGACATAGATGACATGCTCGTGAAGGACATTCAGGTAGACTGATCGTTAAGGAAACTACACTATTACAGTTGGTGTACACAAATTAAATTACCGATGGCATCTTCATTGCAATGTGAGTGCAGTCAATTGCCACAATTGCATTAGGAAAACCGGTCATCGCTGCAAATGGTCTTTTAATGCTTGCCTGTTCACCGGCTAAGGCTCAGATGACCGATACTATCCAACAGGGGTGCAGATGGCGGGGGAACAGGAGGATACGTCCGCCCTGGTTTCATAGGGACCCCAATCCGTCCCCCCCACTTTTGAGAAAAGAAAAAAAATAATAATAATATATGTTTATGATATATATATGTTATATGATCTTAAAAGTTGAGACCTTTTGCTCACAGTTTGGTCCCCCCCCCCCTTTAAAAATCTCTCCTGCGCCGCTGCTATCCATCCCTCTTTGTGTGACATGAATAAGCCGGGATATACCTGACCTGTCCACTATTTCATGCTGAAAAATCACCTTTGCCAAGAACCTGAGAGTTGATAGGATTTGCAGGTGGGCAGGTATCAGCTGTTTGCAATGCTACAGGGTGCTCCAGAGACAGCCCCAGTTCAGCACAGAGTTCCAAAAGCACAGCTTGTCTTAAGTGAAACTGACTCAGCAGCCAGTCACCATCAAGGGCAAAGAGTCGAAACGGTCCCCGAAGTCACACTCCCGTCTCGACCATGAATCTTCGAAGCTGTTCTCTTCCATGTCCTTGTCAGGACAGTACTTATTCAGCTGTCATTCAAGGAGGATAATACTGTGCTTATATTGAGCTGTAGATTGTGTCATGTTTTTGACGTTGGATTCTCTTATTAGGGGCTATTGACTTTCTTTATCATTTATTTCCTAGTTGGAAAACAGGACCCGCTAACTTGTGCATCTTTCTAACTTAATTCTAACTGTAAGAATTAGTTCAACCATGCTTTTGTTTGAATGTCTTTTAAAAGCTACTTCTCTTTTTTCATCATATTTAGTCTTACCAATTATAACCACTGTATTACAAGCAAACTGTTTTGCTTAATCACAGTTGACAAACAGAATTTAGGGCCGGATTTAGCGCATTTAGTGAATGTAAACATTTTTGCACATGTAATTGAAGTGAAATAATTTGTCATTGAAGCAAATGAACCACCTCAACTAATCACATGCTGTCTTGATGTTTTTGCACCAGCAAACAAGTTTTGCATGTAGAAAATATAAACATTCCCTTGGTTTTAAAATAAGACAGAAACGTCATAATATAAAACATTAAAATGTACTACAATTATACAGTACCAAGCGCATAATCTGTGTGGAATACATAATGCAGCACTTAAACTGGGGAAAAAGGTTGTGAAACCCTGTGGTTGACAATGAACAGGAATTTGAGAAAAAGTTTTGTGGTCCAGCATTTACCTTTCGGTGTTGATACCCACTCACCTAGCAGCTTAACTTAATGTTTCCCAAAGGTGAACAAAATGCTAAAAACGTTTCTCAGCGAACAAGAATTTACAATCAAGACATCATAGAGGCTAATGGGTGCCAAGCCCTGCCCTACGTCCTGCTAGTCAGTCAGGATCATACTAGAGCCGACCAAGGGTGGCAGCCTCCCGGCCCAGTGCATGACTGAGCATAGGGACCTCCACTAGCATGATCATCCTATTACAACCACCAAGACAAACCTAATCAGAGATCTACACTCACATATTGCAACAGGTCTAATTGGAAAAGGAATCTGCAAGAACAATGAACTCGCAGACATCATGCAAATCACCATTCAAGTCATGATATTTATTTACACTGAAAACCCAGAAAGTGATTATACCTTATTTTGTGGATCTAGACAATGTTGTTCACCTATTTTGGACAACCAGCCTTTGTACTTTTATCCATGTCCTAATGACCAGGTATTCCTCTTGATTTATTGCACTCAGGTCTTATGCCCAGAAATGGCCATTAAGCTTTAATACAGCTCTGAGAACGATGATATATTGGACCATTACAAGATAACAAAGATCGGGCCATATTAATTGTCAAAAAGTATTTACTATCATGGTCAACAATTAAGGATAAAATAATTACATCATAGAACTTCTGAATATCCAACAGGCATGCCACATTATGAACTATAATACTTGGATGTAACCAATGAACAATGAGAAAAGGTTGCTGCTGTTGGCAGTGATATTGGCTTGCGGTAAAGTTCATTCCAGAGGGCCGAGCTGGAACCAACAGCAAAATGTAGTGCTGGAACGAAGCCTGAATATCTCACAAAACCCTTATTACTGGCAGTGACCCAATTCCGTACTCACTAAAGCTTTAAAATGAGGTATTATGCTGAAACATGTTTAAAATGTGAAATTCAAAATCATTTTAGAGTGAACAGATCATGGGAATTTTATGCACAACTGAAATAGATTATGTCACGTAAAATCCCTTAAGCAAGGGCCACGTTTCTGTGGAATGAATCACCTTTGAAAGCAGATATGTTACTAGCAGTATAGAGCATCGTAGTCTTTAAAAACACTCTCAAAAGCACCAAAGATTTGCACAAAATGAGTGATCAATAGGATTCAAGTGCAGATTCAAAAAGAAGAATCTGACTCAACCATTGATCATAACTTTCCGCTGAACATTGTTAATTTTTCGCATTTTCCAACTGATCTGTCACATCGTCGAATCACTGCAAATTCATTGACTGGTTCAATGGCAACAGTTGTAGAGGGTACAAAAGTTTTGCACTGCAGTATGACTGTAGGGGATGCAGTATCAAAGTCTAGCCACTGGGGGCTGATCTAAGTCTAGGAAGCGCTGCATAACATACGAAATGCAACGGTGCTGTCTCTCAAAAAACACATGCACAATGGGGAATAGCGAAGACAGAACGGCGGACAAATGCGTGACACTCTGACTCTCATTTCAGTTGACAATATAAAACTTTTATTTGCGATCATGTTGAAGGAAACGCGCTTTTTCTCGGAGCAATGCAATGGTGTGAATTTACCTGCTTTTCTGAAGAAGGGATGCAGCCGTACATTTTGTTGTTTTTGCAAGGTGAGGCTCAGGTGATGATTGATGCTATTGAATTGCGTTGCAAACAGCTGCATCAATGAGATGCTAGCTAATTTAGGCATGTCTATTTTTACGGGTTTGCATTTGTGGATTCCGAACAAACACACACACAATGTCTCCATTATATATTATAAAGATATATTATATATATAATATTATAATATATTATATATAAGATATATAATATATTTTATATATATAAAAGATCAACAGAGAGATAGAAATCTGGTTGCATTTGTGCCTTCCCAATACCGCGATGAGAGGGGAGAGGGGGGTTTAAATCGGTATTTTCGTATAGCTTCTCACTTTGGCGTCACTTACCATAGACTACGCGTCAAAAGTGAAATCCCTCGAAGGCGATAACCACATATGTAAAGGCAAAAAATTTCTCAGGTCTATGTCATCGCGGATTTTTACGTAACGAAAATGGAAATTGTACAAACCCGAAACTTGCACCCTCTACAATAAAAGAGTGTTAACAATGAAGAAATGAAGATATTCTTTTTTGGCATTATCAAATGTAAGTAGCATATCTGAAGGGATCATGATGGAGTATTTGGGGACAGAGAAGGAATTAGCATGCATAACCGGAGGAGTGTCTGTATTTATGAAGGACTTTACACGGGTTGTGATGCGAAATGCAATCACGCACTACCTCCTGTTGCCGGGGCTGGCCTGTATTATGTTATATTTATTGTGATTTTCCGTGAGACAGTTGGCTAATTATTACCAAGTTTAATAAAAATTCGTGTCGGTATACATTTGCAAGCGATGACATTATTTGGTTTATATTTTGTAGAATGTGTTTCTAATTAATGACACTTTCTTTTCTCCGTTTCTGTAGGCATCAATTGAATACATAGTTAAAAGAACATCTGACGAAAGAGAGATACAGTGCTGTCTACAACCACCCATTTCAAAGGGCAACTAAGAGACAAAACAATCATATTCTGCTTTATATCTGCGCACTTCTATGGCAGAGGAGCCACTGGAACCTGAAAGAGATAAGAGACGTACATTTTTGGGAAGGGGGCGTGGGACACATTCCAGCTCGCCATTAAGGAATATCTTAACCATTCTGAAAGGGCTGGTGTTCACGCGCTCTGTTACATTTGATCACCGGATAGAAATGTTATTACCAGCTGAAGATTCACCCCCTTCATCAATTTGCAGTGTGCGTGTTTTGAAAATGATGGTCGTAATCGAAATATGAAGATTTTCTCGTCTGCATCCTGAGGATCACTTGAGTTCAATTGCAAACTGACTGGGAGCGTCTAAGACAAACTTTACTGGTTTGCATCAATGCATAAGCAACAATAAAGCAATGATGCAAGAATGCCATTGTACATGGACTGTTACGGCTATGATGTATATATTCAAGGCTACCTACATTTGCTGCTGCAGGCATAGAATAACAGGTGCACGATTCTGACAATGTACTACTGCAACCAGCTTTTCACCCTTTCCCCACGCCCTTAAACAATTCTGCAACTTCGTTTAGGCGTGCAAAAAATTTTGAGACAAAAAAATATATATAATTCACAAAACCGAATACAGAAACCAAAATGGAGTTTGCCATGGTAGGTGCAGATAGTGGTGGGTGCAACAGCCACCTGCCTTACGGATACGCCCAGGCGCGCGCAAGGGAGCGAGAGCGAGAAAGGGAGAGACAGGCACACTCGCGTGCAGCAACAGCAGCTGCTGAAGCTGGATCAGGTGGAGAGGGAGGGGTGTCCTCCAGCCATCACCACAACAACCACAACTACCAACAGCATCAGTCTCGCACCGCCTCCTCATCCTATTCCAACAACAGTAGCGGTGTAACCGCCTCGCGCCCCTCCTCCTCACAACAGCCGCAGCAGCACCATCACGAGCCACAACAGCACGCTCTCAGAGGAAGGAAAAAGCAACGGGGTGCAGAGCCCCGGAGAAGAAATCGTTCGATCCTCGGCGGTGACTTGCGCCACTCGGAGTTGGCGCTACTCGGATCCGAGGAGGAAATTATGATAGAGGAGGAGGAGGAGGCGGAAGGCGAAGAAGAAGACGAGGACGGAGGTGGCGGGGGTGGCGAAGAGAGCAGAGGAAAGAGAAAAAGTTTTCTCTTTAACATGGATGATGAAGAGGAGACAATCTCACTCACCGATAGACGTCCCCAACCAGGTTACGAAAATGTTTACAGTGAGTACGGGTGCTGCGAAAGAGTTGTGATAAACGTATCTGGTCTGAAGTTTGAGACACAACTTAAGACTCTCACTCAATTCCCTGACACTCTCTTGGGTGACGCCGAAAAACGAATCAGGTACTTCGACCCCCTAAGGAATGAGTACTTTTTTGACAGGAATCGACCAAGCTTCGACGCTATTCTTTATTACTATCAATCGGGTGGGAGGTTAAAGAGGCCCGTTAATGTACCTTTTGACATTTTTTCGGAGGAAGTGAAATTCTACGAACTTGGAGAAGATGCCATGCTCAAGTTTCGGGAAGACGAGGGCTTTGTAAAAGAGGAAGAGAAACCCCTACCAGAAGACGAGTTCAAACGTCAAGTTTGGCTTCTTTTCGAATACCCAGAAAGTTCAAGTCCTGCGAGAGGAATTGCTGTCGTGTCTGTTTTGGTCATCATTATATCCATAGTCATTTTCTGTTTAGAAACTTTGCCGGCGTTCAGGGACGAAAAAGAATACGCAGGTAACAATTCTGCATATCCAGACAATGGATTTACACCTTTCAACGACCCGTTTTTCATTGTGGAGACCGTGTGCATTATTTGGTTTTCTTTTGAAATAATAGTCCGCTTCTTTGCAAGCCCTAGCAAAGCTGCTTTCTTTAAAAACATTATGAATTCTATTGACATTGTATCCATCTTGCCTTATTTCATCACTCTTGGCACAGATCTCGCCCAACAGCAAGGCAACGGGCAGCAAGCGATGACCTTTGCTATTTTCAGAATAATTCGACTTGTCAGAGTCTTTCGCATCTTCAAGCTCTCCAGGCACTCGAAGGGTTTGCAAATCTTAGGACACACTCTGAGAGCCAGTATGAGGGAACTGGCGCTGCTGATTTTTTTCCTTGTCATTGGCGTTATTTTGTTCTCTAGTGCTGTGTATTTTGCTGAAGCTGATGAGCCTTCGTCCCAGTTCACGAGCATTCCTGACGCTTTCTGGTGGGCAGTGGTTACCATGACCACAGTCGGATACGGGGACATGAAACCAATAACTGTTGGTGGTAAAATAGTGGGTTCGCTCTGTGCCATAGCAGGTGTGCTAACCATTGCTCTACCTGTCCCGGTCATTGTGTCGAACTTCAACTATTTTTATCACAGAGAGACCGACAATGAAGACCAAACACCAATTGTGCAGAACACACCTCCTTGTCCTTATTTCCCTACAAACTTCCTCAAGAAATTTAGGGGTTCCCCTTCGGCTTCCTCCATCGGAGATAAAGCAGAGTACATGGAAATGGAAGAAGGAGTGACAGAGTCCCTATGTGGAATAGACAAGCAAAGCCCGAGCAAAGGAAACGGTACAGGCGTAGTTAGAAAAAACAGCGCCAATCCAAAATCTCTTCAAACGGACGTGTGAGAAAAAAAACAAACAAACAAAACACTGATCTTTGTTTCTATTTAGCCACATGTTATGAACTAAGGTCCAATGTGCATACGAGTCGACGCAGAAATTCTGAGACATTATCCTTAACAGCGGAAACATGCATGTCACTAGCATTTTAAACACCTTACCTGGCGATTTTAACACATCGCCATAGACCTCTCAAATGTAACGTTTATGCTATTTGTCTCGGCTAGGAAAAATGCATCTCTTTTTTTGATTTGGACTCTTCCTTGTAAAGGGATTAATTCAAAATAAAGGACACGGAAATCACGAGTTTTATCAACCAGCTGAGTTAATAACGAATTCCACGGAGGAAGTTTGGCTGTATTTAAATCAGGCTATAGAAATCGAAAATATTTCTTCTTTTATGACACTAAAGTAAAAATGCACTTTATTCCTTTCTTTATGTCTCTGTAAAAATGTCAAGGATGTGGTACAGATCGTTTTGCTGTGATGCAATAAAGTAACACTTTTGCACTATTGTACAATGCAAGGTGACTCACTGTCACCTGAAGAAGGCCCCACTCTCCATTTCTGACAGTCTAACACAAACATTCACATCTTAAGAAAAACTCATAAAGTACTGTAAAAATAAATCTAGTTAACACTGTCCCTTTGAATCTGGGCAAAGTATGTTGCGTGATATTGTCATGAATGCGCATGAGAGATTACCGAGAAATGAAATAAAGTAAATTGAGGTTCTATTTATATTAAAGTGCCCAACAAATATCTCAGTCACATGTTTTTTTATTTGAGAGAGCACCTAGAATGACAAATTTAATTAGGAGATTCAACCAATAATTTATTCCAGTTTAAAATGTTGAATTAAATTTTCGTGACCATTAACTAGCCAGAGTCTGTATGCTGAAAATAAAGGATGCTCTGCTAGACTTAGAGAGGATACAATTAGTGATAGTCCCTCCATAAAACACACGATTTGCACATTGGTAGGCCTACAAGTCATCTCACAAATGTAAGATAAAAGTGTGTTCTAACTGCCAACCAATGCACAAATAGTTGTTTTATGTAGTTTACAAGTACCTAGAAAATTTTACATTCGAAACTTGGAAGATTTTTTTGTCCCTTCGTTTTATGTACTGGCAGAAGAAGGTCAGTATGTAACGGCTAAGTACTTTTCCCTTTAAAAAGCCGACCACAACAGAATGACTTCAGATCCCTTTACATGAAAAAATGGACAGAAATTTGAAGAAAGTTTGCTGAACTTTGAATATCTGGACTTTTGCTCAGTGGACGTCCTGAACAGCACTGTCGATGAAAGAGAACTTTTTGGTCTTCCTGAGGAACAAATGCATGACCCGGACTGAGGGGTTGTGAATAAAGGTACGTCGCTTTTTATTTTCATTTTACATGCTTGTATACACATTTATTTCATTGACAAAGCAGACATTTTTATTGTTACACATACTCCCACATTCATGTATTCAAACGGGTGCCACTGAATGTGTTCCGTCATAGGCAAATTATAAATTCGAGATTTTAAATGCAATACAAGGGTGTTTTTATGTTTCAGCATGTATTGCGAAGTTTATTTATGCTGAAGTACAAAGCTGGGAGTTATGGCGACAATTCAGTCCAAATACAATAAATATTTATTTTGTGCCCAGACTGTACAAAAAATGTGCCGATACATCACTTTCTTGTCTTGAAATATTAGATTTGGAGAGTGAGAAATGGTGTCTGCATTTTAACTAGTTTGTTGTTTGAATGCATGATATAATGTTTTTTAATGCTAGAAAAATGGTTAACTGCTGATGTTAAACACCAAGTTAAATGTATTGGAAAAATTCACATGACTCTAAAATAGGGGTGTTAAAATTTTAACAATGGAACCCCCCAAACAGCATACTCTTTGACAAGCCCCCACCCCCATTACGATATGCTGTTATGCTTTGGATGAAAAATATAATGATAACACAAATGAAACAGGACATGGTCATGTTTAACCGAATGGATAGATAAATGCTGCTTATCACTTGTATCTTTTTAATCTCTGGACACATTTAAAAAAAAGAGAGCAAATAATACAATAAATAACAAATAAGATGATGAGCATGAAACAAAAGACCAGCTCATTAGCATTTTAAGTTTAAAATTGCATGCCAGGTAATATGCTTATTTATGGTATCCTCTCTCTTTTCTGTTTCCATTTCTTCCCACTCTGGGCAGAAATGGAAACATAATTATCTGTCAAGCCTTTTTTTGGGATTTTAAAATACTTTATTGTACTTGTGTATGAGTTGGGAAAATTAATGAAGGAGTTTTTGTCATCATAAATGCTTGTTTCTTCATCAAGTACTTATTACAACAAATCATGACAGGATATTAGTCAATATAATCATAATAAAATGTAAAGGAAAAATACACTGCCAGCCAGTCTATGCAAAGAACAAATAAAACTGCAATACAACAAGATAAAGTAATCAATGTACAGTAATTTCATCTAAAAATCCGGGATTAATATTTTACATGTATATACAGGTATTAAATGAGCACCCTAGCAGCTCCATGTGAGCATAAATATTAAATATTCTGTTCGGTAAGCTGAGACTGTAGTTTTTGAGAACATGTACATTTTAAAGTGCAGTTAGCTGTTTATTAATTTATGTAGCAATGTGAGCCCCCCCATGCATGTTCATAGTGCAGCAGTGAGCCCTGTGATTGGCTGTTTGGGTTTAAGCTGTGTTCGTATTGGCTAAGGCCAGATGTCCATGCTGGTGAGGCAGCGGTTGGCTCAGCCTCACTTGGGAAATGCTGAGTCATTTAAAATCATTCAGGGTCATCCCTCTCTACTGGCCTCTGCTGGCTGGTCAGGCAACTGCAAGTACATGACCTGAGCATGTGTTGCCTTCATGTTCCTCTGATGTCTTAAGCTATTTGTAATGTGGGCAACAGCACAGTGGTGAAGGTAATGGTGATTGAGCTGGGCATGTTTGAATTCCAGGTAGGGCACTGCTGTTCCCTTGAGCAAGGCACTTACCCCAGACTGCTTCAGTAAATATTCAGAGTGTGTGAAAGAAGGTTGCTACAGTGAGGTTGATAAGATCTGTTAGGGAGGGGGAAAAGGTACCAATATGGAGCTTCTGCTGCTACTTTCTGAGTCACTTGGCACCACACTAATATACTTAGGGTGCATGATGAAAAATCAGTTTTTAAATAATTATATTTTCAAATAATTTGATTTTCTCGAGATGTTCTGGCTTGCTGATTTTTATCACCATAAACCACAAATTTTGGATAAATATCTCATCTTATACGACAATATAGAGGTGGGAAAAGGTGTTCAAAAAACATAATTATACCATGGCATGGTTAAATACTTACTTCTGACTGGGTGGAAGGTGTGCATTATTTTTTGATAAATACACTCGCTGTATGAGTATTTTCAGTTAAAGTGGCCTTATCACTGTTCGAAATTAATACATAAGTTCAACAACAACGCAAACAATTAAAGACAGTGATATTACCATCTAAAAAGGAAGGCTTCTCAGAAACCACATGTAATCATTTTAACAAATATGTTGTTTATTGATTTCTGAAAAAGACATTTTGTCCATTTGTGAGAATGTTGAATTCTGTAATCCTGTATCTAACTTATAATACCACAACTCCCATAGTGCTTCAGTTCACTGAAGGTGTGAGCAGCATCTCATTAGCATGAGAGGCTATCTGAGAATTATCCATCCTTCCATGGCATTTAGCCCTTGCAACCCCTTAAGAAAGCCTGTATTTAGCCAGTCTGTGAGTGTTCTTCAGCACAGGTTTAGAGCTTAACCATAGAGCGTATAGTAAGCAAATTTTAGTTAGCTAGATACCACCAAGGATAAATCACTGACACATTTGTGTGTGTAGCCAGCACCCGACACAGAGAGATTATGAAAAGGATAGACTAACTTTGCTCTTTGTTTAGCATCCATTCCAAGAAGAAACGGTAGCCAACTAATCAACATTACCTCGTGAGCTAATTAAAATATGTTGAAATGGGTGGTTATTGTTCGAAGATGGCTGCAAGCTAGGAGCTGGATGTTTAGGGTATACTGAACAGATGCTATTGGGAATGGAATAAATGACCCCATATGAATATTGTTGGTAGCAAATATTAGTGATAAATTGTTAGCTTGCTGTAAAGTTAGCTACAAATGTGCTAGCCTGACTAAATAAGTATGTAGGCAGCAGAAATACAGACAGTGCAAAGGCTTGATGAAGGAAGGGATTATGGGAATTTGAGCCTTTAATGGCAGCAAATTATCAGTATAGTTGGATTAACTTTGATTTCCAGGATTATTACACATCTATTCAAAATATATAAATCAGTCAATGTCTCCAACTACTTTTGTAGTGTGTTGGTTTGTGCTACATCCCTCACTCCTTTATGTCAGTAAAATGTATGACCATTTTTGAATTATTCTTTTGTTGTTCGATAAAAAATTATATTTTCAGCACTGGTTTAGTCTTTTCTATGGGTCAGGTGAAAACCAGAGAGTGCATGGTGTTACAGTTGTCCTACCTGGCCAGAGGTGTACTACCAGCAAGAAATTTGACATCTGGATAAATTAATGTATTATCCTGTAAAAATATACATGATTTTGCAAAATAGGAGGAAATGAAAGCTTTGAATATGAGCACATGAATAAGACTGATCTTATAACAACAAGCCAAATATTAGCAAAGATGATTTTATTTCAGATTAGTCATGTCAGTTGACTCCAGTGTTACAGTTTACATGGAGGACTGTATGATGTCATAATGGGTAGGAGTCTGGAGGTTTTAGATCAGAGGCATTCCTATGACATCACAGCATGGATTTGAAACCGAATATCCAGATGATCTATGCATAAAGGCCAAGAAGCAATTTAGGGGCGGAATCCTCAGGGAGCGCGATGAGACTCTTATTTCAGATTTCGTTTTATCAGAGGAGAACAGGTGCATTTTATTTTTATTTATTTATTTCGGGCTCAGCACGCTGTTGCCTGGCTCACTGCTTTGTGTACAGAACAGAAAACCATGGTGTCCGTGAAACCAATTTCAACTTATCTGTGCTTATCTAAGGCCTTGAGTACAGTCTGAAGGTATTTCGGCAAAATGCTCTCTATCCCGAGACTAAACTCGGGAGACTTGAGAGGAGAGGCCGTCGCTGTGGACGCGGGCAAGGGGAGACGTGACTTCTGCCCCGCTCAACAGAAGCTGAGCGAGACCAGAGGGACGGATATCCTCCCGCGACGCCACGGAGCTAAATGTCCGCAGATGAGGTCTGCCACAAAGGCGTACGGGAGGGGCTGCAAAAAAAAAACTGGATCAGCATCGTCAGGGGTTACAATGACAGCGAAAGCAGCTTAGAGAGATGGCCTGCAAAATGATCTAAGAGAAGGGCTCACCACTGCTGCTCAAATCAAAACTCCTGATTCAAGACCTTTACAATACTGCTAACCTGCTACAGTAAAAAAGAAAAAAAACTGCAACAGATTTGCAGCCCACTACATTCTGAGCAGCTCAACATGACCCGAGCATTAAATTCTTAGTGAGGGCCCCTCTAGCTAGACAGCTGTGGTGTAAGAGCAGCTAAGAGCGTCTCATCTGGTCATTCTGACACCGCACCCTGAAGTAGGGAGGAAGGTTACCTCACAGCAAAAGGCAAGGAGACAGCATCGCTCTATTCAACCTGCAATGTCAACCTCAAACAGGTTCTTTACAAAGACAAGGACAAAGATCAATCAGTGGGATTTTGTTTTAGATGTGGATAACGTTTTTCTCAAACTAGTTAGCTAGGTAATGTTTACGCTGGACAAATTATTGGTTTTGACAACACAATAAAAACATAGTGATGTCATATGATGACGACTGGTGATTGGTTGAATAGGTTTTGCTTAAGTACCTCCCATGTTGACCCAGGGATAGGTCTCACTCAGTAGAATCAGGACATGCGTTAGGAATTGTTAGAATATTATCTGAAGTAGAAGATGCACAAAGATACAACGGTGCTTGATATGGCCCACGTTGCAGAGGCCCCTAAACAAGTTAAAAAGGCTGAAGAAGTAACTGATATCAGATTTATATTAGCATAAGTGATATCCAAAACGGAATCAGAAGCTCTGGAAATGCATTTCGACAATCTCACAGAGAAATCAAAACCTCTCAGCAAAAAGATAATCTTTACAATTCATTACAGTCATTTAGCAGACTCTCTTAACCAGAGCTAATTAAAATGTGGGAGAAAATAACTGCATTCATCTGCTTAACATGTGAAATAGTTCCAGATCTCACTAACAATATTCCCAGAGCAGCAAGTATATATCTAACATATGGAGTAGAACATAAAATCTGCACATTAGCTATGCTAAACAGAACTAATAACACAAATAGCTCAGACAGTAAGTTCATAATTATAAGAATATAACCATTATAATCCTAATAAAAAAGTATAACTACTGTACTGTATAACCGTAAGCCAAATAACCAAGAGCAATATACCATAAACGGTTAAAACTCCATGACAGATAAAATTGTATTAGTGGCTGTGAAGCATTCAGGAGGTTATTTTCTGAACACCATTGTTTTTATTAACACCAAAGATTTTTTTTTGGAGGTAATTACTGTACAAGTAATTCTCTACTTACAACCTCATAGGTTTGGTGTTGCCGTCTCAAGTAAAAATATACAGATCACAATCCAGTAAAACAGACTCGTGCCCACATGGACACATTCAGAACATTATCTATAAGATTTACCGCCTAGGTTTTATATAATTATCATGAAATGATGTCCCCCTTTAGTTCAGCAGTAGTGTTAGAAGTAGTGGACCTAAGATATCCCCAGCAGTTACAAATTATACTAGTTGCGCTCGTTAAGGTCCTGTCCAATCGAGATCATTCATAAAATAAGTTAAGAGCTACCATGGGCATGCTGAAATGTAATCAACAGTGTCGTAGGCCTACTGTACAGATCACATAAACTTCTGCTTCTGCATTCTAATTTGAAGAATGTCTATGAGCAGGATGCAGTGAATAGCACTTTGGTTCTTTAAGTGCATATGTAGTTTGATAAAAATGGACATAAAACTATAATCAAAGCTTCTTTGAATATTTATAAGTGATTGTAAACAGTCATACATATCTTTTAGAATGTGTTTTTATCATTCCCGAGTAGAACAGAATATGCCCTTAAAAATACTTAGGTCAATGTTGACTGATTGCATTTGCCCTTAAAGAGACCAAAGTTCATTTGGCTGAATATAGCCCGGTATCTTTTTGTAAAAAACGAAGTCTTACGTAAAAGAGAAATATACGTAATCCGAACATGCGGTTGACTGGGTTTCCGGGCCAACACATTTCTCTCTCAATTTCATTTTCCTTTTTAGTCCAGAAAGACTTGAACTCATTAAAGAATTCTCCTCTTGTGAGTTAGTTTTGCTCACAATTTATAGTCATTTTCCTGATCTCTTTGTAGTGGTTTATCATCCCCCTAACATGGATAATTTTTCTTCCTGGAATTTTTATTGTTTCTTGTTTAATATGACTGGATTTTACCTGTAGGATGAAAGGTAAAACCGAGGTCCTGACTGTAAGTGGTCATTAAAGATCCCCTGGTGCTTTTTCGAAAAAGGAGGGGTGTTAACCTTGGGGCCCTGGTCAAATTCCCATAACGATTGGCTGTCTACATGTGGACAGCTAAATAACCCTTATATCTGATTGGCTAAACAATCCCTTTGCAATGCCCATGCTGATTTTCCAGGTCCTCACTGAAAAAGAGAACTGAACTCTCAGTTGACCTGATCTGGTTAAATAAAGGATAAATAAAAACAAGCTGTCTGTTCAAGTCCTCTCACCATTGATTTGTTACATCTTGTAGGACTGGTTTCCCAGTCAGGGATTAGGCCCAGTCCTTAACTAAACATTTTTTTCACTGAAGATCTTCATTGAAATAGTCTTTTAGTCTTGGACTAGGCTTAATTCATATATGGGGAACTAGTCTTTTTAATCATGTATGACAACCAGCTCATAAAATGGGGCGTACTCTTAATCTTACTTTTGTAACTTATATTTGCGTATCTAATCATCTCAGTATTATTTTTGACGTTCAGCTTTCCATTTTATCTAAAAATTGTAAGTGTTCTTTTTGTTCTCGCTTCATTAACTTGCATATTCTTCTTATGTTTTCCTCAGCTTTTGCAAATGGCAGAAATAATTCCATAATGATATTAGACATGGACTATACTATTGCTCCTCATAAATCTAGGAGTAGTTAAACTTTTTTAAAAATCCCCATGTCTGATTACCACATGCATAATGGAAGAGAGAATACAGAAGAGCAGAACATAAATGGAGGGCCTTTAAATGGAAAGTTTATTATCTCAAAATGAAAGAGATGATTACACAATTTAATAAGGAAGTTAAAGATGCAAGACTGAAATATTTTTTCAGCCAAGATTCTGAAAGTTGTCATAACCCAAAATTTTTATTCCAAACTGTTGATAATTTCATTAATCCGTCTAAAAAAAGCTCCTTTGAGCATTGTGTGAGGTTACTTTCTTTTTTTTTGTTGAGAAAAATACTAGAGTCAACATTGACACTCCACCTGTACATTCTGTTAATACAATTCTGTGCTGAATTCTTTTCAGCCTGTTTTGGTTGATGATCTCAAAGACGTTGTGGGGATCTTTCATAAACATTACTACAAGGATTAATCCTCAGCTGAAAGAGTGGATGGCGTGTAGACCAGATATTTTCCTATGCATAAACATACTTCACTGTTTTCTCTATGCCAGCACAATTATTTCATGGTTCTCCGACCCTTTGTACGTATTCATGATGATTGACAAAGATACAATGCATAGGTAGAAATTATAACTGGTGGAATTATCCTTTGTGACATCAAAGCTGTGTATCGCGGTGAAAGAATGAGTCAGCTGTATTGATAGAAACATCAAAACATGTTTGATACTTATGAATTAAGGTACAACATTTTTAAAAATGACAATAAAATTTTACCATATAGAGAAACACTTCAGCGTTTCAAAAATACGTTTTTTGTCGATGATCACAGGCAAACAAACCTGTTTCACCTCTCAGGCCAAAGTTTTTTGTCTTGAGAATATCCTCCACATGTAAATCTGTATGACTGTTTCAAATGGTGGGTGCAGTATTTTCCCATGTGCCATTAAAGAAAGCTCTTTCACGCCAGAAACCCAACTATAGAATGTAGAACTCTAAACCTGAACCGAGCACATTCCTGCTACCAGTTCATATTGAAAATCTGCTGCCTGTAAAGGCTACCCTCCAGTCCTCACTGCCGTTATTGGATCATGGTAAACGGTTTGTGTTGTTGTAGCGGCGCATGAGGAGTAGAGGAGCGTGATCTGCCTGCTGCCTCTCTTCCTGCCAGTTCTGCTGATTGTCTATTACAGAATTTTTCACACTGCAAAACAGCTTTGACATGCACGGAGTTATATTCCCATATTTGCTTTCTTTTTTTGCACATTTGCCATGCTTTTCCCACCCCAAAAAAGTGTGACACCACCACTGCTTCCTCCCTCAAAACACTGAAGTCAGCAACGGAAAACTCTGGCTTTTTTAAAGCACTCCAAAATGGCTTATTTGTCACTCACCATGTAGCCCTCTTAATGGACTCCTTTTGTAACAATCTTTTTTCGGTTTTTGAGACACGTTTAGTATAATGCTGTCATTTGTTGTAAATTATTGTATTAATTATCTTAGAAACCTGATGTACAGATGAGATCATCTATCACCTTGTCAGTAACATATAAGCAACAACTCAAATCCAAATCAATAAGGTTATAAAATAAGCTATAAAGTGTCAGAGGGTTGTACAATTAATTGTATATTCCCTATTTAAGTTTCCATGATGATCAATCATGCAATTTGGTGGTATGACTGCAGCACTGAGTACACAACATATAGCCTTGTGACCAAAACACACAGGTGAGCTTGACCCACGAAGCAGGCTGCAAGTGGGAGAGGGAGAGTGACAGACACAGATGTGACTAACTAGAATGCTATTATTTATCTGATAGTATAACATACTTCCCTTGAGTCTGAACACAATCTGGAATAATGACGCTCGAAATTGTTTTCAGTGAAAATGTGTGGAAAATTCTTTTCTGATTTCACAACAGTACATTAACCATGACACAAGTTTTGAACTTTAAAGAAAAGTGTAATTTTTCCCAAAGGAATCCGAACATGTTTCATAAGTCACAATGAACTCATGAGTAGCTGAATATTACAATATCATTTCCCCATAAAACAAAAACAAAAAAAATCTTGACCGTTCGTAACTTTCTGTGGTAAAAAAGCAGACAAACCAGCTATGTCTACCATAACTCAAACCCGTAATAGAGGTTTTGCACAACAGGATATTGCTACGGCTATCAGCTGCACAAAGTGAATATACATTGACATGAAACTGACATTTTGAAGTGACAGCGCTGCATAGGTGATTTTGTATTTTCATTAGGAATGACATGTGATGTTCCTCAAGGGTCTATCCTTGAGCCAATTTTGTTCTCCACTTTTATACTACCATTGCTACCATGCCAAATTATTGGTCATGAAGAGACATTCTCTTTCATATTGATAGTCACCTGAAACTATCAGTCTAACCACATTGAACAAACTGACAGTTTTGCAAAATGTTAAAACTGAGGTTCAAATACAGAAAATATGCCTCTGACTAAATGAGGCTGACTCCAGGCTCTCTTGCCCCTAATGTAAAGTGTGTTAAGCTGTCAAGCTAAGGCCCAGCTCCAAGTGGGATAAAATTCAGCTGCCAGTCTGTTAATGAGGATAAATAGCTGAGCGCATATCACCCCAATTTTAGCTTCCTTGCACTGAATACCAATTGTACTCAGGGTTGATTTAAATTGTTTATTAATTGCCCACAAAGCACCCAATGGTTTAGCAACAGAAAACAGAGCTATTGTCACCATACCAAAGCAATCTATCCTTTTGGTTAACAGACAAATCTATTGCCTGTTTTAGACTGAGTTAAAAAGAAAGGATAGTTGTGCTTTCAGCTGTGTCAGTGTCGTTTTTTAAGACCTCTTTTAACTTCAGATACATTTGGTAGAACAGCTTTTCATATCTTCCATATAGATATTCCATATCCATAATCTAATTTGTTTTCTTTGTAAACTGCTTTTTTACTGTCTCCATACAGCAATAACTTACCTTGATCTTTTTTCTGATATGTTTTTGTGTATCATGGTTTTTATTCACGTCTTGCTGTTTTACTCAAACATGCAGCAGCAATAATACTTGTACATACATTAATGTATTTACCTGACCATACCCTCATACTACAATCCTGCTTGGTCAATTTTCTCAAAGCATTATGGTATTATGAGTCTTTGAGTAACTCCACCCAGCTTCCAATATGTGCTTTGCTAGTAAATGAATAATGGGTTTCATGATCTTCTGTAGGAGGCAGCCATTCATACTAACTCATCCTCTTACCTTTAACACAACACTAGCTCAAACCTGCCATAACCATCAGATTACTGGAAACCCATCTCACAAAATGTCACTTTCTTTTCCAGGCAAGTTAAGTGATGCACACAATAAAGGTGTATGTTGTTACACATACCTTATGGACTTTTCAAAGGTGTGCAAGTCACAGTGATGCATACTACATGCAAAGTTCTGACATTAACGGGACAGTCATTTCAGTAACACCTTACAGCTCAATAGTTATTAAAATATTCTTCCTTAATTAAAAGTTACACTCTGTAAAGCCTGCTACCTCAAGCTTTGCAACCAATTATATTGAATAAGATGCCAATAAAAAATGGAAGAGCTTCTGTTACCACATATTTTCATATTTTTGTAATGTTATACTGAAGAGAACAGCAGTCATCAAACACTAATGTTAGAGGGAGACAAAGACTTTATCTTTAAGGACGATGTTAACTTTAAACAATGTTGCACAAAGTTAAAAGCTCAAAGTAAGATAACCAAAAGGTCATTGACAATAGAACCTCTGGTCAGTCATGCAAAAGTCAAAAATGAAATGAATGCAATTTCAACCTTGAATTCCTGAATACCTAAATTAGTTACCAAAATACTGAGTATTAGTGAGGTAGCATGGGTAGCTATGTTATCACTTGGTACATGCTAACTGGACATGTTTGGTGGACCATGGTCACAATTTTAACATTAATTGTAGGTTTGCTAGCTTCTACACCAACTAATTAAACATTTATGAGCTTGTGTACGTAGGCATGGGAGAGCAGTGGCCCCAGCTCTGACCCTTGCGGTACACCACATGCATATGATCCACCAACAGAGAGAGAACATAAAATTAGAGTTGCTATCGGTTCACAGGTCTGCTCTAAGTAAAGGTATAATCCCATTTAGGTCATGGATCCTATGAATTAATAAAATTCTTGTGAAATTGTAAAATTTTAAAATCACTCATTTTTAGCAGAAAATATAACAAAAAATTACTTCAATTTCATACTGAGAAAGAAAAAAACTGGTATGGCCTTCTGAGCTTTATTGGGGGTTGGGTTCAGCACAGTAATTAATGTTTGACCGCTAAGCCGTTAAGATATCGTTGAGAGTGTACTATGAGGTGCGTTTGATTAAGCTTCTAATCCCCCCTGTCCTTCACCCTTCTCCATCCCATCCCATCCACCCGAAGGGATAACAAAAAAGTAGTCGGACAAATTCGAAATTAAATTAAACAGTTTAATCAAAGAAAAGGAAGAAGTAAAATAGAGCTGTGGCAACAGTCCCAGGGCTCCAAGATGGCCCCCGAGTGCAGACTGTCTCACAAATGTGACATATGGCAGCTATATTCTGAAAAAAAATTGTCAGAGCACTCTCCGAGGGAGACTGTAATTTGCATATTTTCATAATGTGTCTCGTCCAATGGACAGGAGAGGTGGGGAAGCTCTCATCTAAATCAGGACGACCGAACAACAGTCCAGTAACGAGGCAAAAGCTTGGATATGCGCCAATATATTGGGGCAGCTCTGAAAAACATAATAGCAGAGTAGACTCTATGAGGTATCTAATAACTTGTGAATACATTTTTGCACATGTTGGATTCACTTCAGCATTTTTAATTTTTTGTTTTGTTTCAGAGATCTTTGTAGAAGTAGTAAGAATAAATAAAATGTAGTAAAATTATCAGTTTATTTTGGAAAGGGGTAAACCTAGATTATGACAAGGGACCTGAAAAGTATTATTATATAATTTTCATGGTATTTCTCTAAGCAGATCTAACTATGGCCAGTCCTGGCTCTGTTCTAACGTTAGCTATGCAGTCTAAGCAGGAGGAGTGAGGTGGTCTTGGCTAATGCTAATATAAAAGCCTAATGCTAACATTAAATTTTGTACATGCTTGCCCCTTTACAATTGAATCTCACTGACACAGGAGGGCATTAGTTCTAGTCAGTTCCGGGTCTTGGGCCTTTGAGGTTACAATGAGCCAAGTAAAACTGAGGTTGCAAGAGGAGTGTTTCAGTTTCAAGCAATTCAACAATGAACTTGGAGAGAGAAGCAGACAGTTTTGGATTCCCCCAAACATTACATTACAATCATTTAGCGGACACCTTTATCCAAAGTGACTTACAGTCAATTTGACTAACCAAGGGCCAATCCCCCCTGGGAGCAATGTGGGGTTAAGGGCCCAACAGCAATGGTGGCTTGAACCACCAACCTCAGGGGTCCCAGTCATGTACCTTAGCCACTAGACTACAGGCTTCCCTAATCAAATGCAAAGATTCTGACCCCTGCTCCAGTCCCACAAAGTAATACCATTTCCTTAAAGTGTCTTGACGTTTCTCACTCAGGGATCACAGAAGGCCGCCGTAGCCCAGGTATACTTGATTTACTTGATGTGCCGGTATCTTTGACATAGGGCTTAGAGCTCAACATGATGGCATCTTAAATATCAGAAAGAAACCATCCAATGTTGGTTCCAACTCTCATAAAATGTTGTTGCAATGTTTAGCGTTCCTGTTTTCAGAGCTTCATGGCTAGACGGAAATGGGCTTAACCTCTGTGTCTGATGCCGGAGAGCATTTTGACTTTGCCTAGATTGTAGTATCGAGTTTCAAAAAATCAGTTTGGTTTAGCTTTTTTGGAACGGGATGGAGTTAAATTAAAATGAAATGTGTGGGACCCAGCAGAGCTCGTCTCCATTTCCACATCATAGCTCAGTTTTACAGGAAGAAATGAAAAGGAATGATGATTAACATTAAACTTATTTTACATATAGCAATATATGGATCACCTTTGCACAGTGTAGCACCATATACCATATACTATATATAGAGTACACTATACAAAAACCGTTAAGAGAGTTCAGAACTGACTAACCTCCTGTATATTGATCAGCGCTGTTAAGTGGTACAACCTGTGTTACGTAAACCAGCTGTATCCACCTAGCATAAAAGAGATGGCATTTCGTCCTGGCTCTAAAGCTCTCAGTAGCTGCTGTGCTGTATTTTTTTTTTTTTTTTTTTGCCGCAAGCACACCATACTGTGGGCCCGTACTCCCACCTCCTCCCTCTCTCAAGCTTTGATATCTCTGGCTGCTTTTATGTGGAATGATTAATACGAGTTCTCCAACAGCCTGGCTTATGCATCTCTATGTGGCGCAAAGACTGTACCGAGGGTCACACTCCCTAATGACTCATTACCCAGCAGACCCTGCACAGAAAGGGCTAAGATCCTCCACTTCACTGTGAGTGAGACAGCTTTCCAACATGAGTCAGATGAAAATTATGTTTGTGAATTGCTAATGTTACCAGATCGTTAAGGTGTTCAGGTATTTCACTGCACTTTAGTTTTACTTAATCTACCTGCTGTGTGATTTAACATATTTGCGTAATAATTAAGGTAGCTGCGCTGTAAATGTGTATATTATTGTTTTTATTTTCGTTTGAGGCGTTTAGCTTTCATTGGGCACTGAGTGTAAATGAGTGACACATAAGAGAAAATTGTAAGAAAAAACTTTGTTATAAGTTCATTTGATAAATTATGGATGTTTTTTATTTAACCTGATTACGCAGAAGCGCCCTCTAGCCAATGAAAACTTGGATCTGCATTAACAGGTTAATATCAGATTAAGAGATTAAAAGAGCATGTGATTGGTGAAGTTAATGTGTTTCCTCCAATCGCAATTCACGTCACTGAAACTGCATGCACAAAACTTGATAAAGGCTTTGATGAATCTGGCCCTAAGCGTGTCTTTAGTTCCAATAAAGATTGCTCTCCGGCATACTGTTAGCGGTGTTACTGCAATATTAAATAATATGTTGCAATCCAGCCAGCTAACATTGCAATGGCTGGTTTAATAGCTTCAGTTCATGGCTCTCATTGAAGTTGCATGTATAAGTTTGGCTACTGCTCAGAGACACATAGCAAGAAAGTTGTTTAGCTTTACTGTCAGAATTGCTCAGAACACATTGTTGAATTAGTCGTTGCTAGTGCAAGTGTTGGCATAGTCCATTTAGATGCACACACACACACACACACACATACACACACAAAATCAGGCCATACACAAATATGAAGAATGAACGTAATTTAAAACTTGGACTTGGAGGCTGCCGAAAATTAAGTTGCTGCTTTAAGTGTTGTTGATGGGTCACGAGGGAGTGGGCCGTCCCGCTGGACCGCGTACAAGAAAACTGCTTTTTTAATAGGTCTGAATCCAAGCAGCTGAGAGGTACCCTGAATAGTAGAGAACATGCCCGGACATGCGTGATTCTCTTGATGCTCTGAACCGGAGCCCTGCTAAGGAATATGCCAGATGATTTAGCCCTCGTTTTTGGGGTCATTTCATCTCCTCAGCGAAATGTCAAAATATGTATTGAGCAGCAGTAAACAGTATGATTTTATTTATACTGTAAGTGAAAGGCTAAGTATGTTATATGTGAGACGCAGAAGATGACAGATTTCTCAGTACTGTGTAGAGTAACTTAATTACAGGTTTTGTATAAGGAAATTTTACTCCACTGTAGGAAATTATTTTAAAACCCAGATCTGCATAAGTTTTTTTTTCATTCTCAGTGATACGAGATCATTTTGTATTCCTGAATTATAATACATACCACATACAAGCCATGTTTTCTTCAAATTCAGGTTTCAGTACAATTTAATTCAGGTTCCGATGCTGGTGGCAGTCGTACCAGAAAATGTGGGAATTTTGAGTCTGTAACTATTGAGAAATGTTCCCCAAAGATATAGATGTAGAATTTGGAACTGGGCATCATTTCCAATGTTGTACTAAGGGCTTTTTTCTGACTTGTTGAGCAAGGGTTCGAGCCAACTTGGCTGAGCTGCATAAAAACAATGCTGTAACTTACTGGCATGATTTTTACACTTAAAACCTGTTCCAGTGTCTCACATTATGCAGTGCCTCACCTATACACTTCTGAGTGTCATACATTAAATTACTGTCTGTGTTTAAAAGGGGAAAACAGCTTATTGTCCACACTGTTTACAACCTGGAGTGTAAAATATCAGCCTTTTGTTGCATGTTGCAACCTGACCCTGGTGCATACATAATTTAGCAGCCTAATGAATATACTGTATAGATGCGGATCAAAGGAAGTATAAGTTTAACAGAAGCAGGACTGACAGCCGCGTGTGTGTGTGTGTGTGTGGGTAACAGAGAGACAAGGTTGACAACTGGAATTCACTGTCCCACATCCTGCCAAGTGAATTCACTGAGCATCATAAAATAATGTACATGTTTTTCTGTGGAAGTGAATCGGAACTGTATTTCTGCCATAGTCTAGTACCTCAGAAAACAGTTTCTCCTTTCACTGCAGGCAGTTTTTTTCTGTTTTGGCCACTATGAATATCAATGATTTTTTTTTTGCCAGTATCTGCCTTGTGTGTGACAAACTGTGATATTCCTCACTTACATATTGGCAGAAACTACCGGAATCAGTTAATCTGTGCTTTTCAAGGACTGTTTCATGCAGATGCTGTCTTTGTTCCTACAGTTCAAAATAACCGTTGCCGTTGTGAGCTAGAAACTAAATCCAAGTCTGTCGAGATTACAACCAAATGTTCAATACCAAAAATTAATAACAGAAAATTGCCTGATGACAGAAGTTATCAAATAACCTGGCAGTTATGAAGTGGCAGGAATTAAGTTTATTGATTTAAAATAAGCAAATGATTTCTAGTTCATGCATGAAGTGCTTCATATACATATTAATAAATCAACAATGTATTAAATTGATGGTATGTCTGGATCAAACGAAACTGAAATAGATGTACCTTAGCTGACTGTAGCAGTGCAGAGGACAATCCACCAATCACATTTGGGACTTTAAATCGTGTTGGGCAACCTTGCTCCGTACATAAGTACTGTGGTTACGCAACTTCCTACACTACACGAGCGCTGTAATTCTGTATTTCTTTTTCAAAAGCTCAGTGTAACATGAGTATGGGATATTGTCGATGTGTGACAGGCCTGACGGCTCTCGACACGTCCTGTGTGTAATCTTACGGGCAAAAAGAAGAGCGGGGGGGGATTTAATGCCGTGTATATGAGCCATTTTGGTCATCTTAGTCATCCTTAACTCACAGGGGTGCAAGGCTGGTTCGGGCCTCACACATTAAGTAGCAGTATTTTCTTCAAAACTGTATAATTCTTCCCTTTCTCGCTGGGTTTTGAAGATTTTTTGAGCTCATATTGAGGAGTTTCACAATCCCAGTGTGTATCCCTGTGAAGTCCTGTTCGAAATTTGAGTTTTTGGGAAAGTTTTGCTAGCGTTAACTAATGCTAGTTTAACTACCTTGTTAGTTGGCCAGGCAATGGCTCAGCTTTTGTTTCCCCTCGTTTTCCTTTCAGCTTTCCTTGTAGCTGCACACCCAAAGTTAAGATTTTCCTATGGCTGCGAACATTGTCGTTAACTCCTCTGGATGTCATTCTCCGTTTTTGGTTGCTTAGGTGGTGAACATGTGCCAGCAGCCACTGATAGACACGACAGCTTGTTTCAATTCATTCAGCTGAGAATTAGCCCAGGGAATAATTAGCACTGAAGTTGCTGTTGACCCAACAACTGAGAAATGATAATATTGACCGGATTTTGAGCCTTTAATAAAGAATTCTGAGCCAAGTTTATAAATTCATCAATAATATGTTGCATTCTGAACGTCACATTCCTCTCTACCATGTTCATTTTCTACTACCTCTTGTTACATAATGCATAAAGAACCTGCAGTCGTAGAATGGTTTGTTTTTTTGTGTGGAGTTGAGCGCTGTCACTCAAAAATGATAAGGACTGTACCCTCAGAATCAGTTCAAGTTTTGTGAATAAGAGATCTAATCGAGGGACGTGAATGTGTTATGAATCTATACATTACATACGATTCACAGTCCCTTCTAAAGACATTCTGTAGGTAGGTACATCTAGACAGGCAAAGATTCGATGTTTCGTCCGTTTCAAGATGAGCTGATTTCAGATTAAACGCCTTGCCTCAGAGCCCTACGAACAAGCGTGTGGATCAGCTGATGAACGTTTACACAGTACCTGAGGAGAACGCAAATATGATGTGCAAATTAAATCATCAGTATTAGTGAATATTGGTAATTGGACGGACCTAGAAAAAGAAAAAGGGGTCTTCTCCTTTGTGGGTTGCAATTACATGCAAGGGATGAATGATACTGGACAGAAAAAAAGAGATCACCTCATTCAGATTAATTCAGGTTGTATACTATCGTCATTTAAAACAATGGACATAAGATCGTTCTATGATCGTACCCTCTAGCATTCTAAAAATGTGAACAACATGGGTGTGTTCCTTTTTTGACATGGTTCTGTTTCTTTTTTGACATGGGTGTGTTCCTCTTTTGACATGGTTATGTTTCTTTTTTGACATGGGTGTGTTCCTCTTTTGACATTTTGTGACTGGGCACCATAACCTTCAACAACCCACCCACATTGCTGTCAAACAGCACCTGAAATACCACTGGCTGAGAACGTACCATTGATCGTTGACTAAATTTTAATCGGTTATTGCCATGCCAAAATAAACTGTTCTTCATGACAAAAATAATAATCTACAGCGTAATAAACATTTGTGACAGTCCTGCGCATTGGGTTTTATCTTTTGTCCCCATTATAGTATTTTTTACTGAAGTCAAATAACATAAACAGTCAGACAAATCAAACATGCTGAGAGTTATGGAAATTTATATTACCATAACTCAGCTCACAAACAGCTGCAAGGTGCATTCACGTCTGCCTCTACAATCTTTGTTCCATATTTTCAAATTTACCCCACACCTCCACAAAATAAAGCAGGAAAAGGTAAATTACATTTTTTTCTCAAGCTCATGTTTTGTGTTTATTTTCTGCCTGAATAATACAAAAATGAAAAGCTTTGTAGTTATTAAAATTACCACTGGAGGCAACTGGGGAGAAACACACAGTCATATACAGATAAACCATAAATCAGATCATGTATACACGGCATTTTACAGCGAGTATATGCGCTTAAATATTTCATTGTTCATTGCAATACAAAGGAGGAAAGACCAGACCATGTAAAAGTACCGTTCAGGCTGCCTGTTCTGCTGCAGCAACACACCGCTCCCAGTTCTGGTGTGAAAATACAGAATCTGCTGCCATTGCAATTGGTGTACTTCGGATATTCGCAGTCTAGGCACAGCCTGTGTTCTGTAATGCATGCTTGCAGAGTGAATGTAAAAATCAAGTGATGTATGAGTATTATTCAAGGCAATGGGCCTCATTTATCAATATATCCTAAAAATGAGTGTACATTCGAACTTAGAAATTAAGACAAGTCTTACACATGATTCATGAAATGTTCTCTCCTCGTCAGCATGAGTGAAATATCTTTGGTTGCTGATAAACCTGATGTTGGCTACCAAACGTTCATGTGCCAAACATACCTTACTATATGTTCAGTTTGGAGGCCTTACCCATAATGCATTTGGAATATACCCACAATGGAGCCTTGTTACAATACAGAGAAAACGTTTTCAGATGCTGATATAGACTTATTTTAGAGGTCTCAATCAAGAAAGAAAATACTGTTTGGTTGTTTTGGATAGGTATAAAAAGTAATGCAAAACATACGGCGCGGAAAATGATAAATAAATGTATAGCTGCAGAACCTGGTTCGGTGACACAGTCTGGCAACTGGCATAACGGTTGGCACCGGCGGTGACAGTGACAAACCTGTTTTCCGGGAGTAAATGCTTATCAAATGACACTTATTTCGGTGCAATACAATGCAGAACCGTACAGGCCAAATGATGTTCCACAATTTCTATGGTATGTACAGGAGAGAACCAGCTGCTCCACAGTGCAATGCACTCCTGCTCAGATCCTGGATTGCCAATGACATTATCAAAAATTCCGTTAGGGGATAGGATAACCTTTGAACCCTCTATAAAACTTGCATGAAAGATTTCTGAAAAGAAATTTGCGCATCAAGCTGAAATGAGTCGATAACCCTATTTGTTAAAAAATGGTTTGTACTGGCAACATAACTTTGTAGCCTACATGATGAATTTATGTTTCATTTATATGTCTATTAACTTAAACATATAGGCCTAGATATAGAATATGAAGTGAAGAGGTTGAGGGTTGAGCAGGCCCTTTGGCTCCTTCCAGTTTGCTGCATGCATGTATCTGTAGAGGCATCAGGGACTTGAACAGCAGTGGCCTTAATAACAGGCAGGCTCACCTGTGGAGGATCAGCACAGGTGTGAGCCATTGCCTTCATTAAGCAATCAACAGAAGCACAGCCTGCCAGGCTGGAGGAGGGGTCGGTTTTGTTATGTTAGTTCGACTTATTAGACTGTGCTAAAACGTTGTTTGCAGTTGGTTTGAATATAGTTTTTTCCCCCCATTTTTGATTAGTTTTCACCATTTCCGTCAGAAGCTGCAAAACAAAGGAACACCTGGCTCATTTTTCGTTAACTTATGTATTCCTGTTTTTCCTTTGACATGTTTATTAAGTAGCTGTATTTGGTCTCAGTCGCTGCCCATGATTCTGACAAGCTGACATTTATATATCCGTTAAAAACAAGTTAGTTTTCAAGGTGCGCCAGTTTGTCATGAATACATTTGCATATTCACAGCTTGAGTTAATTGATGTGTGATTTTAGGTTCTCTTAATTGAGGCTTTTTTATGTTTCCCTCTTAGACCTTTATCCTTCCTCATATATACTGAAATTTAAAATCCTCCCACCACTAACCATTAGCGCCATGACACTGCTTATCAGAATGAAGAGGAGTTTGCACAGGGGTGGCCAGGCACTGTATCTCTTGTTACTAAATACTCTACGGTGTTGTTCAACCTTGCTTTTGTGACCTAATGTCTCAGAGAGCCAATATCAATTGACATGAACGCAACTACCATTAGTGGGGATCCTAGTCTTTGAGTCTGACCTCCACTTGGAGCAAAGTAAAAATAAAATCTACCTCTCATATTCGGCCAATACATAAACACAACATAAACATATTCTTCTGTGCATTACAGCTTGGCAAGCGTGTTCATTCAGCTACAAATCAAATATGTTTCAAATCAAAACCAATGCCAAAAAATAATCTCATAAATGAAATATCACTGAACAAATCAAAACAGAAAAAATGAATATGACAACAAGTATTAATCTTTTCCTGTATTATAATAACAATGTAAACCTTTACCCTCTACGTTTACAACTGAGAAGCACTGTGGTTATGAAACCTTCCCCAGTACAGTATAGTTCTGCTCAGTGAACATTTTTTTCATCAAAACTTCCATAATATTTGATGGGTGTGAAAACATTGATAATTTCATTTAATTTAAATAATTTGAGCATTAATAATTTAGAGAAAGGGGGATATACATTTACAGTGTTAAATAAATGTATTATAATGTATAATAAAATATATTATACATAATCTGTAGTCAATGAGCTACTCTTATCAAAGATCAAACACAGTCCCAGCAACAACAGTACAGCAGTCTATACGGCCACATTAGTTGAATTATGTCATAGATTATTGCGACATTTTACAGCCTGCAGGTAAATTACTTTCTCTTCAGACATAATTACAAATATGAATACATTTCATGTTTGAGAGGATTAAAACAAGTGATGGCCTTTTCCTCAAGGAGATTTTCATGTAGCACAACATTTCATGTCCTTTATCGTTATATTTATATTTACAGTTGTATTGACCAGGACATGTAAACACTATGGTGATGTCATGATGATGCATTGGAGAAGCCCCGCCGTACCCTGGCTGTCAGGACTGATGACTGTGGGGGTGAAAATATGAGTATTCTATACATATCCTACTGAAATGTCAATCGTGCAAGGAAAATGAGTAAAATATGTGTATATTTTTGTTGTCGAATCCTTCTACTGATGCTTTGGGACATGTTATCAGTGATGTAACCTGAGGTCGTTTGGTGTTTAAGGTCTTTAAATATCAGACGCCCTCCCCCAGGTGACCCAGCCGGGGGTGGATCAAGCCCTTGCTCATGTCCCCCCTAGGAGGACTGACTGTCCTAGCGCTGGCTCTTGTTAGCCCCGGATGCTCTAAGGAGACTCTATGTTCTGCATAAGCACTGGCCTGCAAACCCTACTCCAGCCTACCATGACTGGCTTACCCCAAGGTCTACACCCTTGACAGTCTATGTCACGGTCTCACAAGGTCCTCGTACTCACCTCCCCTCCTCTCACTGGCCTCCTCGACCTTGTTTTTACGGGGGGCAGTGAGATCTAGCATCATCATACCTGGACACTTAGTTCTTTCAGATACCAAGACACTCTTTTGGTCTGAATGTGGTCATCACAATGTTATCTGGGAACTTAAGCTGTTTCCTTAGATCAGCTCAGCTGCAGATGCCATCCTGTTACAAGGTTCCCTAATGATGTCTGATGTCTTTCACTGAGTCTGTGGCTGCTCTCTTTCCCTAGCAATTGTGATGGCCTGCTTTGCAAGTTGTAGGCGCCTGGCGTTGCTGATGCTAGTATGGATTGAGTCCGCTGATGCCCTCAGCTTCTGGTCTTGGCCCCAGTGGTAGAGCCCGTCTCCTACAGCTTTAAAGCAACAGCTAAGGGCACGCTAAAGTGTCTCTTCTCTCTCACTCAAAGGGCATGATGGCATTTCTGTTTTCATGGGCCTGGAAGTACAATCGTAGACAGCTTTGGTCATGAAACTGATTTTTTGGGGCATCGTCTTCCAGTTGTCAGTCCACGCGATGTCTCATTCCCTTGCATACTCACATCTGGTCCTTGCTCCTTGCCGTCCACTTCTTTCATGGTTTCACTTAACATTTCAACAATCAAACGTAAAATGTAAAGACAAACTTATTTGCTATTTTAAGAATGTCTGCACTTGCTTTGACGCCCCAGTTTGCTTCAGGTGAGCACAGTTCAGACGGAAAAAATAACAGTTCGCCGGTGCATTTTGGGGTTCTTGCTGTGTCACTTTCGCCTGAAACTGTGGACTAACTTTCACTGACTCAAGGTGAACCGATGAACTCAGCGCCCACTGTCGTCAACGACTTGTCAGAGGCGGAGGCAAATGCGGAGACGATGGTCACTCCAGCGGTCACCGTTTCGAACTCGTTCATTCATGTGTGCAAAGTCTACTTTTGTCCAGTTGTTTGCTACATGAACTTTACGTTTCAAACTGGGACATGAACAGCTTTGAAGAGAGGTTAGCCGAAGCCAGTCAGAGGCTCTAGCTAGCTAGCTGCAATGTGTATCGACTTTGTGCACTTTTTACAGAATCCGTTCCATTCACATTCAGGTAACGTCTGTAAAGCTAGCCATATTTACTTGAAACAGTGCCTTATATTCATGAGTTTATCAACTGCTGTGTGGGGGTATTAAAAAGCCAAACTCAAGCAAAGCAAAAAATGACTTCTCTTGAAAATAAGTGAGGAACTACCAAACCAACTCAAATTTGAGCTTCCACCGCACCGTATACACTTAGTGTCAGATACGGCCCTACGTCACTATTGATAAGAGAATCTGCAAAATGACTGTAATGAAATTTAAGCTATGTAAATGTAGGCTACTTAATGAACGTGGGTGTTTGTTTCCTATGCCACGGCACAGTTAGGCTTTTTCAGGCATCAGTTATGTAATACTACTAATTGCTTTAATCAGAAGCAAAAACATTGGACTCCTTAATCATAATAAACAGAATACAAATTACCTTAAAACACTTCAAATATTAACTCACCATGGGGAATACTCTAACCCATAAACAGTAAATTAAACAGTAAATTATTTTTGGCAATTAAAATATCTTTAACACAGATGTTTATAATCTTAGAAGAAAAAAACAAAAAGAGAAAACATGGGAACGTATGATAATATTCTTCAGTTAAACACGTTTTCTGTTTGAGCATGTAACATTGAGTTTGAGATAAGGGAAATCATTTATAGATTGTAGCTGCACATTGGTAGAGACACAATATTTCTAAATACAGCTGCACTTTGGTAGAAACACTGCATTTATATAGAGCAGGGCTATACTTAGTTACCTTGAGGTGCATAGCAGATATACTGACAAGTGTGAGGGGAGGAAGTTCTCCTTTTTCAGAGATTTGGGTGATCCCGTCAGTCTGGGTTTCGATGCTTTCAGCGGCTGACAAACTCCAGCACACAACATGTTGCGACGCAGTTGAGAGAGGCAAGAATGTCCTGTTTCTGAAAAGACTGTTTACTTAACAGAACTCCTCATCAGAGTTTTAGAGCAGATTTGTCTCTGTCTGACAAAGCTGACATGACCCCCCCCCCCCCCCCCCCCCCCCCCAAAAAAAAAAAAAAAACCTATACCCACCCCTTTGTTTTCAGATTTTGAATTTGGTTCATTTGTCTTTTCCCTTCTTGTTGTGGCGACAGTCTTGACACAAGCAAACATTCAATGAGTTATAATGTTTACGATGTTTATTCAGATTTATAAATAGTTTCTGCAAACGATCAGATATCAGATATAACAATGACGTGGACTATTGTGTTTAAGGGTTTTTCTCGATATTAAGACTGAACATTTTTCCTGC
The DNA here is from genome assembly GCA_019788955.1 of Albula glossodonta. Classification (NCBI taxonomy): domain Eukaryota; kingdom Metazoa; phylum Chordata; class Actinopteri; order Albuliformes; family Albulidae; genus Albula; species Albula glossodonta. The sequence goes on from JAFBMS010000005.1 coordinate 26,289,950, forward strand.
CACAAATCACCTTGTTTAGAAGCGTTCATTCCCTTCAGGTGTTTTGTTACTTTGTTTTGTACCTCTCGGCCGCTACTCTTCCTTTGCAGATAGAATATTCATGGCCGCCCATAAAAGTGACACAATGAGTAGAGGTGATTGGATTGTCTTTGGATAGCGGCTATAACAAAGTGTGCGGCGACTGGGCGTAAGCCAGTATTTCCATTACATGCCAGCTATCTGATGTAGATCGATGCTCATCTAAAAACTATTATACTCACCCCTTTTCAGGATTTGGGTGTGAACGTTGATTTTCTGCTGATCTTTCCAGTTTGTTATCGGAGTCTGAGTCTGTAGCAAAGTTGTATAGGGTTGACTCAGTGCCCTTACCATGCTGTCCTCTATCAAGTTTGTGTATATTTTGAGCAACATAGGAGGCAGAGGACAAGCTCTGTCAATCAAAGCAAGTCTATGAATATTAATGAAAGTGAAGAACACCCCCTAACAATGATGGCAGACAGACTGATTCTGACATGGGGAGAAAAATGTTGTCTCTTTCCTCATAATTGTTTTAATTGAGAATGTCATCATGAGTGATTTTGTTGTTACCTAAATATTCTTTGTATATTAAAAAATGATCTCATATTTCCTGTCGATTAAATGCTAAATGACTACCACTTCGAAGGGGCAACTTGCTCATCTAAAATAAAGTTTTATGCCGTTGACCGATCACCAGGGTCACCGCTCCCCTTTCTTTATGTTGGAATGATTGATTATCTGCCGAGCTACATCAAGGTCATGCTAAGCTACAGGTCCATAGACTTTTCAGCCTCATCTCTTGAATGGATTGCGTCTTTCCTGCATACTGTCTCCAGTCTGGGCCCGAGCTGCAATTACTGTCATGGAGAATACCTCTGGCTTGACTAATGAGTGAAATGAGTAAGATTATTAAGGAGAAAATAGTTTGTCCTTTACTGTCACAGGAGCATGGCAGATTGAGGTTAGGTCACTCCAGTTTTAGCCTCCTCTTTTAAACAGTCAATCCACTTATATAAAAATAAACATTATTGTTTTTAAAAATCTACCACTAAGCTTACACTTTACATGAACTGAAATTAGTGTACATGTAAGAGGGAGCAAAATAGAAGATAACTGCAGCCTTAAAAATACCAATTTTGATGATGAAACCAAGATTGAAGTTCCATTTTGTTTCTTTTGGAAATAGACCTATACTTTCATTCTAGATGTGATACATTCAATAGTATGGTGATATTAACCATTTTATCCCCAAAGTTCCTAACATTAGTTTCTTCCCTGTTAAAGTAGTCATTGCATTCAGTCAACTGGAGTTTTTCCATAATTGGCAGAAAATGTTTTTTTTTTATTACTTGGAAGACTTCTGAAAATCCAGCACTTTATCTCCTCATCAGAAATGTGATATGCACTGCTTCACAAGCAAATCATTCTTTCAGTATAACATCACTGCTTGGCTATAAGTTGCACCAGACAATAAGGCAAATACTGCTGAACAAATTAGCTGCCCCGTTTCACAGGCTAGTTATGGTGTTTTTAAACACGCAATGCATGTGAGAAATATGTGAGAGGCATGCCTGAAAAAGTCTAGGATTTAAAGAAGAACTATATACTAACTGTACTAAAGAATTTCACTGGTGCAAAACGTTTGTAAAAAACTAAGAAAGCATATGATTGGTTCAGGAAGCTAATTTGCCCCAATCACAAATTCACAAATGTCACTGAAATTGCATGCGAAAAAAATGTCAACACATGCTAAAGGCTTTGATACATTTGACCCATATTCTGTAATGGTCAACACAAGTTCCACAATGAAACATATTTTGCAGTATTTCTCTAGATTATATAAAGGTAGCAGGTTATAGTTGTTGCTGTATTGTCAAATAACTGGTTCTAGCACTGTCAATGACTAAAGACTTCAGTTAATGCTAGTTTTATTGTACTTGTCTGCTTTTGAAGACCAGGCCCTTTTCAACCTATCAGTGGGGAACTTCAAACAGCACATTTGATTTTGCCAGATTTTTTATTGTGATTTAATTCGTTTCAATGCCGATTTTTTGTGGTTTGTGGACTATAAATTTTGCAAATGAGATTGATAATTTGCTGATGTTAAGAATTTCAAAGGAAAAGCTTTTTCCTCCAAAAGTTGGCACTTGATACAGAATCTAGTCGTGATTGATTCTGCATTGAATGGCCCACAAACTAAGCACACAGTCATAAAATATTGTGGGAATTTGAGTTAAGATTCCACATTGGTATGTAATATAAAGGCTTGATGTCTTCAGTCATTCTTAGTTCAATTCACTTGGTTGAATTGGTCCTCCAACGGCAAGTCTGTCCCACCGTGTAACAGTCTGAAAGAACATTAGCCAACGGCATTAGTTCAGCGTTATGCGAAAGATGGTAATTGTTATCTATTAGCACTGTCACTTTAAGTACAGATTAGAAACAAATCCCACAAGAAGAATTTGTGATAATTTACATATTAAAAAAGTCCTAATACAGTGGAACCTAATATACAATTATACCTGTTTCTATTTCTTTTACTTATGCATATTGATAAACCATTCCTAAATGTTACTATAGTGGAAGAGCATAGTGATAGTAATGTTCTTGCACATACATTGACGCTTTATTAATCAAAAGAAAGAATAGATACTGTATGTAGACCAGGAAACTTGCTGGCTTTCGCTGGGAAATTTCCCTCCTTTTGTTTAAAAAAGATTATTTTGTTTGTCCGTTAGGTCGCTCAATACTTCCAGCAAGACTGAAATGTTGAGTCCTTGTATGCTCGCCAGTATAATCTTCCCAGATTGCTCTGCTCCACTCACCCGGTATTCTACCAAGGGGACAGGCTCTTAAACATAATGATAAAATTTCTGTTGTAAATGTTGAAATGGCAAGAAGGCAGCTTTATCAAAATGATTGAAAAGCTGGGTTACGCCTCTTTGCTTCCAGATGTATATTGTTGGTTGTGAAAATGGATTTTTGACTGACTGGGAAATGCAAATGGGGATGAAAACGTTCTTCATTCATAACGGCATTAGATTTTGACCAGGCCTCAAAGGTTGTGAATATCGTTATATAGTTGTTGACTTCTCATTTACATATGTTGGTAGTGCTAATATAAAGATCATTTAGAGGAATGCCGTTGCTTCTGCTGTTCTGTGTTTGTAGCCAACGACTTGTTAAAGGGGTCCGTCAATATCATTATCAGGTTAGACTGCACTGCCAGAAAGTTTTCGAAGAAACTGGGAGCCTCTAACCCACTCAGATGTTTATGTTGCGAAAGGGTGGACGTATTTATTCATGGTCTTGTCCTTTTTCCAATACAATTTAGTGACTGCTGCATCCAGGCTTCTTAAACCACTTGGATGTTGGAAAGAATGGGGTCATAGAAAAGAGACACGCTCGTTCTCATGTTGGATGTGTATCCTATCAGAGAGATGTGAGGTCTGCTCCAGCACTCCAGATATGATGCAATGGACCGCAATGAGGGACATGGCTGAGTTCATATAAATTAGCCAAGTTCCTTGCGATTCGTATGCCAATGGCATCCGAGACCAGTAAATGTTAAACTTGAGGGGAACTTCCACGGCCTTGACATCTCTGTTGGATGCCGTCCAGTTGACTGAATAACCAGAAGTGCAGAAGAGATCAATTAGTTCTGTAACTGAGGGAAGAGAGGAGATAGAAGGCTCTTTGAATAAAACAATATTTTCAGATTATTTTGAGATTATTTAAGCGTATCGCGATTCCTGGAATCTGTATGAACAGTCGCAAGGGGTTCTAAAAAGTTTGCAGGAAGTTAAGGCGATAATGGGCATTCTTGCTCCTTTGAATAGCTGTTTGAACATTTGGGGGGGTGTGTCTACCAGACAGACATACAAAGCAGCCAATCACACAGACACAAACGCACAGTCAACCGTTAGCCTATGCACCTGGCTTGTCAGTACATCGTATCTGATATGAGTTCTTCGCAATCTTTTGTAAGCAGTAGGACCAAAGGACAAAACGAAAGCTTATGGGCCGAATTCAGGCCTGCGCCTGGCTGCAGTTCTCGCTCAAGTCTCCCATTCTCGCAATGATAAGTTACGCGGAAACGGCACTTAAGCGGAGGTCTGAATTCGGCCCTGTGTCTCCACATAAGTTGCATCATAAGTATGACACATTTAAGAGTTTATTGAGCGGCATACATCCAGATACCCTCCCACGTATCTGAGATGGCCCTGATTCATTTTCATCTGGTACTGCTATGACTCCACGAGTGGGCTACAGACTTCCATAGAACATGGATACCTGTTAGGGATCGCTATTGGAGTCAGGATTCAAAAAAACTCCAAACGTCCCCAAAAATTCCACATTTTCACAATTTTCAAACGATACTGATTCAGTTGTGTTAATGTGGAAAATGCCCAAAGTAAATGTCTTCCAGGTCCCATAGTGAATCACACATGTTTAGCTGAGACCAAATTGTTATAGTTGCTACACACTCATTGGTCTATCATTTTGTCAATCACAACGTCAAAATTTGCAAATATAAATTTCTAAATTTGTAGGGGATTGAGGAGAAGGTGTGGAGGAATACATAATGAACATGCATACTGCACAAATACATATTCACAAAAAACATATCTGTCCAGCAGGTTATGTAATTTTTTTACTCCTATCTAAGTCTGTATCCTAGATGGTCCATAAAATAAATCAATTAAGTAAATACCACTCTGTACCCACAAATACATTTGATTAAAACACTTATTTAAGTCATTTGAATTTTCAATGTACAGTTTTGAGTTCAGTTTCAGTGTCAACTTCCCTAAAACTCCATCATAATACCCTCTAATTACACAAGAGGGGTCAAGTTTCAAATACATTTTATTATAAAATATGGCTTGAAAAAATAACCTGAATAGTAACGTGAGGCTAGAATTTTCATTTTGGAGACACTTTTCCAAATTTTAGAGTTCAAAGTATAACTTGGAGTATGTAAAATCTTGACTGGAGGTGTTTATTTTGTTTTTGTTCTCTGAGAGACTCTGTCTGTTCAGTTCTTTATCCATGGGAAGCAGACTGCTTGCTTCCTTTACTCAAGATAATGTTGCCTTTTATGTAGTAAAAAAAAAACAAAATAATTAATTTGAGTGTAATGTCCAAACAGCTGAATACACACAGACGCACCCACAACCCACCAGTATAGACGAGACTACAAGAATACAAAACAGTGTTTCGCTCGCTGTTTGGTCACGTTACCACATGTACATTTGTAATTTCATATAAAAATATCCAAACAGATGCATATCCTTTTGAATGTGTCACCGTTGCTCTTTGTAAACCATCATTTCAATATCACAATCCTCTCAGTGTATTTTGGACGAATTTACTTTATTGCAGTTATTGTTTCCCTTTTATTGTTTTTGGTATCTGTTTTTATTGGGTGATTGCAAGTTTCATTGTTGAGGTGCCACATTTTGGTTGAGCATTGATCAGATTTCATTTAAAATCAGTTTTTCAATCCACCTTACTTGAATCCACCTTATCAGTAACTTTTTAAATGCAGGTTCTGTACTGAGTAAACTGAGTTCCTGCAATTATTGGACGTTGTTATTCCAGAATGTTCTGTGGGATTTAATTAAAATGTTGACTTGCCCTAGGCTAACCTGGATGGTCAATACTATGGTCGTAAATGTTATTGGTAAGGCACATTTTAAGGGTAAATCCACTTAGGACTCACTATTAACAAAAAAACTCACTATTACAAATTCAAAGGTGCCACAGAAAAGTATATAAAACAATTTATTTTGGTGTATAATTTTCTCCTCATAATTAATATAGTATTTGCATGAACTGTACATGACTCAAGGAGCCATGTGTATTATAATTTAAATTTTCAAGCATACTAGACTAAACGTTTTTTTTTCATATTTGGCTTATTATTTTTGCTGTTTCCCAAATAGGGCTAATTTTTTGAAGTCTGGGAGAAAGGAAACATTTGTGATAACAAAATTAAAGGCATTTCTTATCAGCTGATTGTTTGTCCCTCTGTAGATATGGTCGCTATTTGTAAGGCTAAGCAAATGTGTTTTGTGTTTAGAGACGGAAATCCCTTTTGTTATTTTTCCAGAATATTTTCCTGCTTGAGATTCTGATGATATGACTGGGGGCTTGCGCTTCTGAGAACCCACCGAAATATTATGCTTCCAAAGCTATAAATAGACATCTTTCCCTGCAGTGTTTGAGAGCAGCTTGATTAGGGAGTGGAAAAAATTGCCTATATCTGCACATTATATTAAAATTCTTTTGCCGTCACCCTATATGTGGACAAATTTGGAAACCTGCCTATTATATAATTGATGACACAGACTGCTGGAGGAACATTATTCATAACTTAATTTATGTTTGTCCTGATTCCAAATTGTGAGGGAATGCGATGAATCAGTCTAAGGTTGACTGTTTCTGACAGCGTTTCGGCCCCATCAGGAAATCTCAAAGCTCCGACTCCGGGACAGAATCGTAACAGCGGCCTAGGACCCGAGTCAATCAATTGATCCAGGCACGGACTTTTCCACGGTTCTGTTGCTAAGGAGAAAGATTAAAAAAAAAAAAACAACAGGGGCTTAACTCTCAATTTTACTATGGGAGGAATATCAGAACAACCAAATGTTTGTAGTAAATGTTAGTATTTCCATGGCAACAAGGGACTGCAAATGTACAATCTTGTACAACTTTGTGTGTGTGGGTAATTAGAGCAGTGTTTTTCCAGGGTATTTGAGATAGGCCAGTTCTCTCTTCGGAAAATATGTGTAACTGTTTCTCTCAGTGTAGTCACTGAAGGAAATAATCATAAATTAAGTAATTATAGCGGGGGAGTGCCTCTGTTGCAGTACATGATATGTATGTGAGTGTTTCATTTGCTTCCCTCTGTGCACCTCCTGGACGATAAGATCTGTCTGATCATGGCTTCGCCAGACAGTGATGGTTTTTACGCAGATCTCGTCTAATTAAGTGTTTTTCATTAGCTGCTTTACATAGCAGTGTTCCATTACTGCTCTAATGTTGAATAATTCATTACCTGCAAGTTTGGTACACGTACATGACCACAAGGAGACACAACTTTAGGCTATATTTTCGTGTTTTCTGTCACAATAATTAAGTGCATTCATTTTTTTTTGTACTGCGAGTGTTGACAGTTATTTGGCAAAAGGTGGGGATGTTGTGTTTGTGTGTTTGTGCGCGTGACAGTGATTGCATTTTGGTGTGTGTGTGTGTTTGTGTTGTGGGATGTTGTGTGTTTTGGGTGTATGGTGTGTGTGTGTGTGTGTGTGTGTGTGAGTGTGTGATATCTCAACGAGGACCATATTTCCACAGGCTTAGAACAGGCTTCTGGTTCAAAAATTATAATTCTGTAAGCAGTGAGCCCTGGGTCATTTAGTCAAGCAGAACAAATTTTGAAGAGAGGGGTGGGCTGAACACATATTTGAGATGGGAGTTGTTAAGTACAAAAAAAAACCACATCACAGATGTCTCCTCTGAGAGATGGAATACTATATTTTAGCTGTCAAATTTGCTTGTAAATACACTTCTGAACAGACAGATGCGTTATAAACAAAATAATTGGGTTTTATCAAATTGCTGAAAACAGTGACTACCATAAAAGTTGGGGATACTTGAATAGGGCCTGAAATTATTGACCTTGGAAAAAAGTGAACATCATGTCACCATATATATTGCAGTCATACGTCTTGACTATGGTTTATTACAGTAGATGTTTTTTGTTGTTGACAGTGGTACCCCTTTTTTTTTTTTTTTACAAAAATGCACTTTTTAAAAATAATCACACTAGATAACGTGTTTTCCTTGGAAATGCGGAAATGGTCTGACGTCCTGAGTCACAGAGACTACAGGATGAATCAGCAGTGCAGGAGAAATTTTTGAAGTGGGGGGGGGACCAAACTGTGAGCAAAAGGTCTCAACTTTTAAGCTTGTACAATATATTTTTTTTTCTCAAAAGTGGGGGGGCGGATCCCCTCTGCCATCTGCGCCCCTGCGATGAACGCTGCACAGCTCGGCCTTAGTCAAACATATTCTAAAAATAATGCTTTCCTTTGGAGCTTCTGGCGATCGATAAAAATTTCATTCTAAATTGCAAAAATGTTTTGCAATTACAGACGCTCTTCGCCTGCTTTATCACAGGTGAGACAGTGGCCTTAATGATTTTCAAATCTTCCTTTACCAAAATTATGATGCGATTCCCTGTTCTCCTGTCATGTGTATGTTCATTTGCCTCTGATATTTCAGTATCAGTCTGGTGTCCTTTGCTTGTGAATGCATGTTTAAAATGCGACAGCGATCGGATCTGGTGAAGACAGCACCATTATTATGGCAGTGATAGCGAAACTGACATAAATCTCAAAGTAGGGGTATATCACACAACACGAGTTCTGCAGAAAGCACGCCCCATCAGCAATCTTCAAACTGATTGTATACTTTTTTATCACAACATGCAATTATTAGCAGGCCACTTCAAAGATTTTGCGATGGGATATCGTTTCACTGGTATCGTCTGGATATATTGTAAAGCTGTCAGTGACAGTGGCGTGTGTAGGTGAAGTCTTGCTTGGAGCAGACAGTATCCAGCAAGCAGAATGTGCAAAGAGAGAGGAATGGTTTTGAAATGAAACATCACAGTTTGCCAGTCCGTGCTGCAATAAACCTCTTAAAAATGGGGTGGGCGGGGGGTGTTCTCTCCGAGCAGTAGGCCGAATCATGACATGCACCAAACAGATACAGCATATCCGTTCTCAGTGTGATAATAACTTCCTTTAAACGGGGATCTGAGTTCACAGTTGAATCTTTTCTCCCTGTCAGAAGATGCTCAGAAATAGACAGCTTTCCAAAAAAAACACATATAAACATTAATATACAAAACCGACCTCCGTTACCATAGCGCGTCTTAAATATGTAATACCCTACAAGGTCAAAACCTTATTAAAACAATAGCGCGAAAATTGGTTTAAATCTGCAGCTTTGATGTGACGTTGATGTATGTACACCATTTATTAGGTCGTATCAGAATATATCGCCCTGGTGAGTGTTCATATAAAAGTGAAATGTATGGCGTTTCTCATCAGAATTTTATTATGCCCGTGTCATTGTAAAAATAATGCTTCTGTTCTTTTTGGGGCTGTCAGAGAGTGTGGATATACAGCATAGCACAGCGGAATAATTCATCAAAAGTTCGCAGAATTGTAAGTTCCTAAAGGGGAAACAATACGTTGTTCTGCGACTCGGAAAATAAAGCATAATGGTGATTAAGCAGCAGTGAGCAGGTATACGACTTAAATTCTTCAATGGTAAGGAATTGCGCGGTGTAGCTGTTGTCCGTGTTTTGAACGTATCCTGGCATTGTCCTGACAGGTGTGGCTGAGTGTTGAATTGTAAGTAATACTTGGGGGAACCCTGTCAGTAGCGGTCCTCGGCGGAAGCCAGGATGGAGGCCTGACCGCGGAGATGTCGACTGAAGCATGGAACCCCCGCGGGGCGGTAAATAAGTGCTTGTGTCAGTTGGCTAGAGACTCGCACACAATAGGAGTTCCTCTGGCTGTTCAGGTGCCTGCATCTTTCTGCAGCCGCAGCGTCTTTGCACGACGCGCTTCCGCCGGAGCATAGCTGCGCAGCTCTGCTGGACTGCGACATAAGGAAAAAAAAAGGTGACCCGCCTCATGTTTTTGAGGAGCTCTCAAAACAACAAACTATATCACAGCAATCAAACACACTTACAGATCAGTAAATATAGACCAGAGAAATGTGAATGAAATAATTGTTCAAAATATGAGTATGACTTCCTGTACAATACTCTGTCCTCCCAATGTCTGCTTTTGTCTTCCCTTATTATTCCTCATAAATTCAAAAATACACAATGCTTTCAATTATGTATCCAAAAAAAAAACTGAGTTTCATTTAGCACATTTGCTATGTATTTCGCAGTCAGAACAAAGCGGCCAAATGATAATTGTTTTTAGATAAAATAAATTAGCATGCTGTTGAAAGTGGTTGATCAGAATGGAATTAGAATCATCAGGAAACAGTTCCTGACCTCTTCACTGACATTTACATAAAATTCACAAATAAAAGCAATATATTCATTTTAAAATAAGCCCCCCCAAAAGCAGTTTGTGGAAAGACAAAGAGTATGCAAGCATCCCTCCCCCATTTCCCCTCCCCAGACCTCCCCACCCCCAACAAATGGCATTAATTCAATGTGACCGTATGTCATTGTATAATGTGATTCAAAGTGCAACGTGCTAGTGATTTCAGAACGGTAAACCCCTGTGTCAGTTTGGATCACAATTATGCTACGCGTGCTGACCCAGTGCTCTGTCAGAAATGTCATGCCTGATTTTCCACGCTCTGCACTGTTCGGGGAGGAAAAAGCGCAACAATGGCGGAGGAGACGGATGCATAAACATGCGGGAAGCAAATGTGGAATTCAATTACGACAGGAATGCACGTGAGTTAACGCAACGGAATGTAACAGACACAGTTTTGTGTGTTAGATGTCAAATGCGCAGAGCGGTTGACATACCGACAAAGTCACCTGACCACAAGGGGCACCTGTGTATTTATAATCACTTGGCCTTAACAACCCGAGAGCTTTATTATGAATTCAGAATATAGTATCCTTTTATTACCTCACCTGTATGTAGTATATCAATGCTGCAAAGATGTATGTTTACATGGAGGTTTTCCCTGTAAGAATAAGTAATGAATGAACATATAAATAAATATAATTTTGTCCATATGCACCATAATATGCCAAATATTAAATCCAGAATTAACGTTCTGACGTATTTTATCCTTGGATTCCTTTGGATATCGTACGTCATTTTTCTTTGCCTTTAAGTCTACTTGACACAAGGTGGCATAGTAATTTTGGGACTTGATTCATGAAAAAATGCTCTCAAGCTTAAGATTCTCCTCCTGTAGCGATAGACATGATCAAATCATGTATGTTGCTGTATCTCCTAAAACCCTCCCAGTACAGCAATATAAAGACCAAGATATAAAAATATAAAGACATAGATATGAAGACTAGGAAATACATGTAACCTTTTTTCCAGTGTTTCCTTTGTAAAATTGGCTTCTTGCTTTTCTATAAGTATACCCACTGACTGATATTGTAAGGGAAAACATTTCATTAAAGTTACCCCTTGGCAAAGACTGAAGAATGAAACAAGCATAGAGCAGGCAGCCAAGCAGCTAGATTCTGGTTTACTGCCTCTGAGATCTGCAGTGAGCGTGTACTCACAGAGTCTGATTGGTATGGCAGAGCCAGCTTTTAGCAGAAAATCAGTTCAAACGTTTGGAATAACCTTTTGCTTTATCAATGAGCCAGGTGAAGGACTCTAGATTAGACTGGATTTGTTGTGTTGTACAGGGCTAGGAGACCATGACACGGATAGGGTGAAAACTTCGCAGATTTGTTTGAACATTTTTCACTGTCGCGGCAAAGCATTCTCAGAAATGAGGTAGAGGACGAATAAAATACCCAAGCTGTCCTGAACGCACATTTAGGGCCAGATTTATCAGCCCAAGCTTTAAAAAAAAAGGCGATCTCAGTGACGTGATTTGTGATTGGAGCAAACAAACCATCTCGACGAATCACACACTTTCTTAGTCCTTCGCGCCATCGAAACAGTTTCGCACGTTCTAAATGCCTTAGCTTTTTGGTCCCCTGGTTCTCAGAAGATGGACGTTTCAGGTATGTGTCAGCAATACATAGTGAGTATTGCGTAAACCTCGATATGTTCCCCTAAAGTCGGAACATAGAGCGAGCTGCTGCCAAAGGCAATTTGTGTCCTGAGGAACGGGACTTCGGGATGTAGCATTGAGCTGCTCCAAGCAATGGCCCCAGGTAGATCCGTCCTGTCAAGCGCGGTCCCTCCGCACCAGTATGGATAGCTTTCCTAGCATGGGTGAAGGGAGTCAGTCTGTGGGCCGGGGAAAGGCGGATTCCATTAAAGGCCATGGAAAATGCATGAGCTTTGGGACACGGTGACAAACTGGCTGAACCGCTGCAGCGGGGAGGGACAAGCCCTGTACAGGAAAGATTACTGATATCAACAGAGTCTCGAAGCCCCCTCGGTCAGCTGGAATAAGACTCAGCTCTGAAACCGACTGAACCTAAATACTGTGGCAAGGCTCTCCGGATAGCCATAGCCTTTGTTTGTATGCTTTGCATAATTTCATATTCATGACCTGAACCGACCAATCCCCTCTCCAGTTTTCTCTCCCATTACATTATATTTGTATTTCTGGCCCCCTGCAGTCTTGAGTCTTGCTAGACATTTGCTGTGTTCATCCTTGATATTTCGGTCACGTGATCTGTTAGCATCCAGCGCGATGACTATATGTTGAACTGCGCGTAGAGCAGAATTATGGGCGAAATACGGATATGGGTGAATTGTGCTGCCCTGCTCGCTGTTGTATTTCTGTGAGTTTACGTCCGCTTTTACAGGCAAATATTTAATTGGAGAGGGAGGAAAAGCACAAGTAAGGGAAAAAAACTGGTTCAGCAAAAACTTGGCCGCACTCTGAAAAATTTCTGGGGCCATATTTTCTTTTTCGTCTTGCCAGGAAAATGTGCATTTCTATCGCAGTTTTTTTTCTGGAGGGGTTCTTATGAAACTGCAGGATCTAAATGCGGTGGGCATGAGTTTTTTGTTTTGTTTAGTAACTCTCCAGGCAGCATGAGAGGCAACGTTCTGATGTGATACTAACCGGACTGTCGATGAAGTAAGGATGGGGATTTAAGTGGCTTTTTAAAATTTAGAAGGGCCCTCGCTGCAAGTTTCAGGTCAGTTCCAGACACCACGTTTACCAAAATAAAGTGGAACAAATACGAGGCTGTACCAACCGTCCCCCAGATAAAACACATGCTACAGTCATAGCTTTTCAGAGACAAAAGCTTTTAAAAAAAACTGAAGAAATGAACATAATCACCTCCCCCAACTGCATTTGTGAAGAGAAAAGTTTTACAGCCCGAAAATTCAACGTTATTACTACTGATTTTATCACTGTGGCTGGGCAGAACTTTATGTGACTCATTGCAACAGACTCATAGCCCATAAAAAAAGCTATGATGAAAAGCCTTTTTAATATGCATTACTCATATGATTATATATTGGAATATGCAGGAACAAAGCATGAGCAGGATGAAGAATTGGTGCCTTTCTGATACCAAAAGGGATTAGAAAATAGACAGTAAATGCATGTGATATGTCTTGAACTGAACTAAATATTATATTGCATTAAATATTGTATTGCATTATGTTAATTATACTCTGATATTCATACATTTCTCACACTTACAATATATATTAAGGGTATATTTTTGCAGCACATTTTTTTGAAATTAGATGTAATATCCATTAATTTATGAAATATAATAAGTTCCTGAATTGGAATTAGAAGGCTTTCTGCTACAGGTGGCTTCCCAAAAACACAAGCATTATGTTAATTATGTAAATTAATTGTGTAAATAATCGGTGTAAACACTGATTCATTTCAGCAAACAATCAGGGACTTGTTCAGCTCTTGTGCTTCCATAGGCTTCACTTCACTTAAAGCAGCTTTCCCATAATTCCTTATTTCTCATGGCTGATAGGGGCGAAATAGATTAAACTAACAACCTGTTGTAATCCATTTACATTTAGCTAACTAAAATGTAAATCAAAACATATATTCCCACAGAGAGAAAAAACACAGCCAATCTAGGTAACATGAGAGACTATGGCCCAAAGCAAGGTTTAGAATTTTCCGTCCTTTCCTCTCACTGTTTGCCTCCTATCCTGGCCCACTCACTGATAACATCAGAGGCAGCCACACGTTAGGAGAGAGCGGAGAGGTGGCCAATAGGGACTCATGCTAGAAGTCATTTGGAGGTGCATTTCCACTCACGGTTCAGGATAATTTCAGTATTGGCTGTACTTTGCAACTCTTACTCTTGGGGGAGGGGGGATAGGACAACTCAGCTGTTCATGTTTCTAACAGTCAAAGTTGCTGTTTTCGAGCCCAGTAATGTGCTGCTACAGAGGCCTCCCTGCATGGATTCCCCTTTATTCCAAGCTAATTTAGCTATGCTATTAACCTCAGCCTCTCCGAACCTACCCAGATGCTTAGCAGGAAGCAATGGCAGGGGCTGGCACCATTTTACATCATGTAGATGCCATACCATATCCATTTTGCTTATACAGTCAGAGGAACCCAAAGTCAACATGTGCTCTGTTAATGAGCGTACAGGGGCTTGATGGCCTAGGAGAGAGTGGTGAGACTGAAGGCCTACTGAAATAACCTACTTAGCCTGTATTTTTCCTTGGCTAGCCTGAGCTGATTGTTGCACTGCCAGTATGTAGTCATAGCTGTTAGCTGCTAAAAGCTCCTATTAGCCTCACAATCCACAGTTACACTGCAGACATGTACACTGAACCCAAAAGTTCAGTTAACCCAGATTTAAGTTGACTCAAAATTAAGTTAATAATCATAATTGTCTTGTGTGGACAGTGATTGAAAGAAATATGTCAAATTACCTGAAATGCTAAGCTCTGTGCTCTCATCATTATTGACTCAGCTAACTCATTTATTTTCTTTTCAAATTAATCAAATTAAATTTAAATTGTTTGTGCCTGTGTCATCACACTGCATGTGTAACATTGGTGACATATTGCTAATGTCCTCAGGGGAACATGAAGTCAACAGAGTGGCTGGTGAGTTTAACCAGTTTAACCACTGTTTTACCCTAACAAGGATGAGACATTGCAGTCCTCTGAATGCAGTCCTCCAGTCGTAGCTTGTAATAGCTTGAAAACCCTGTGGGTCACGCAGTTTCACCAGAAACATCCTTTTACTCCATGGGCCATCTGAAGGTCTTTGTCAGAGAATATTTGTAATGTCAGTATAAATCTAACCAAAACCCATTTACTGGGTGTATCCTGATGTTGATAGCATGTAGAGGGTGGGGGGCTGGGATGGTTGTCCTAGCAACACTAAACATGAGCATAGACTTCCTGAGAGGAGGATTTAGGGAGGAAGTCAGCTATCTGATTGTTTGTGATAACCATGGACATGGAATTTAAACTTTAGGAAATGAAAGAAAGTTAGCGGTTTTCTAATCTTTTGTGGTCAGGCTGAGTGCCTGATCACAAAAGTTTGTGTATAATTTTTATACACACACGCTAAAAATGAAAAAATGCATTTGTACAATCATACCTTAAACATGTATTTCATGTACAGAATGCGTACTTGTGAAATACTACTGGACTTTACACTGGTTCTGACTGGTCCTACGGCTCTGTCTTCAGGGTGTGCCTCAACACTTTTTTTGTTGTCCTGTAGTTTTCCCCTCTCATCATTCCCCACCCACCTCTAATTTTAATTCTCTTCCGCACAAAACATCAGAAAGAGCTTGAGGGGAAGAAAAAAGGGCTAGAGGAGAAGTGAGATTATGTCAAATATAATAATGTCACCATAATTATCCATGCCCATGGTATATGATCGCATTTTATTATCACTGTTTAGCTGTGTATGGTATAAAATATATGGGGCTAATCTGGCACTGCTGTTAAAAACAAAAAACGAAAAAAAAAAAAAAAAAACATTGCAAGCACCCATTTCCTGGTGCAACTGTTTCAGGAAGGTCTAAAACAACGGTTTTAAGGCTTGGTCCTGGGGGATTCCTGTATGCTGGGTTTTGTTCCTACCGTAGTTGCAACCTCTGGATCTTTATAAGCTCCTACATCCTTTGTTCTTTAATGTTTTGATGGATGATTTGTGGTTCTGAAGTGCAAATGAAAAAACAGCGAAAACTTCTGAAATTTCCGTAGTGTCAATGAAACATACAAAAAGAAAAACTAACAGCATACCTGACAGGTTCTTTATAGGCTATTAGCCCACATTCATAGCCCATTTTAGTGTTCAAAGCACACATCAGAAAAACTATAAGAGGCTGTAACAACATATTTGGACAATATTTGAACACCTAACAGTAGCCTGAAATATGAGAAATTGGCTGCTAAAATAAATTGCAAATATATTGAAACAATATAGGTTCAGACATCAATAGTCTTGTTCATTACACAAATCATTCTCATATATGAATGTCTTTCACGTTAGCTTGTGGAAACATTGCAGGGTTAAAGGAACATATTAACGAACCAAATCACTCATAGATAGGCTAGTTTGCTACAAAGGCCCAGCGCTAAAACCAAACAAACTGCTTGCAATGTCTTCAAAAATGGCTAGCCGTCTCAGAGTTCTGATTGTCTCCTTCCCTTCAAAAAAAGGATGGACCACACCTTGCCAGCTGAAAATCGCCTCTCTCAACAGACATCAACAGTGGGAAATACTTAACATAACAGAAACAATTTGGTGAAATGTATCAAAGTTAAACGTACTTAGAAAGCAAAATCATTAGTACTCACTCCTCAAACGGGCGTCGGGTTGTTTGAAAAGTGCTGGGGACAACGAAGGGTTAAACTAACTAAATGCTTTCAAAAAGTGGTGGGGACGAAATGGACCATGACAAAAATTGCCACAACACGTCCCCAGCTCAAATGACGCCTATGCTTGTTTATACATTTATGTTACTTGTAAAACGTTACCATTCACCTCATTGCGTACCATACTGTACGATATCAGAATTTATGAATACAGCATTGCAGCGAGATTGTTTGCTTTTTCATCTACCTCTTTCTTATTATGCTATTACAGCCATTGTCCTAGTGTGAAATGTTTAATCCCGTCTCCTGTTTAATCTCATCATCGTTGTCTTTAATTAATGCAAGAGTCTACGTAGCATCACAGGATCCAGTAGAGTAACACTAATAAGATACGGATCCCCTGTGGTTAAAATGAAAAATGATGTCAGCTTAATTTGATGTAAATCTCTGATGTATAACCCTGATTTCTACTCTGATCACAGAATTCTGATGCAGCATAACTGAAGTAAGCCAAACCCCTTGGGACTGAGGACGTTCAGATTACTAAAATAACATCAAAATAAAAATGAAACATTTTTAATCCTTTGATTGAAACTTTATTAATTGTCACCTTTTTTATATAGGCTACTTTTGTTTTTTAGCTACTGAAAATAAAACCAGCAGGAGTTCCTGTCAGCTAACATCGGCACACACCTTAAATACACATCTGTGCCGACATCTGATAACTACAAATAAATACGAAACACTTTAGCTCTCAAAAACAACGACTTTACAGAACATGACATGAACTGTAACAAAAGAGGATCTGTTAATTTTTGTTTGGTATTCAGAAGATGATGAGCAGTTAAAAAAATGTTTCATCATAACCAGAGTAGATAGGCACTGTTGTTTTGTTCATACTACACTCTTCCCTTACACATGCAAATTATTGCAGAACAGGTTTATTTTAAATGTTTATTATCAATAGAAAGTTTTTTTGTTGTTGTTTCAGGTTTTGTTCACCTTTTTGCATTGTGGTAATACAGAGAAGAAGAAACTGCATATATTTTAATGCTTCATTTACTTTTATTTTTTATTTTCTTTCAGCCACTTTGTACCCTATCTGAGTAAGCCCATCATTTGTCTTATAAAGTGCACGTCTTCAGTTTAACAAGCTTTGCCATCAATTTGTTAATTTTCCCAAATAGTATTATTTTAACAATGGAGCTGGCATGTTCCTTGTCTGAATATGTTCACAGTTAATTTACATTTTTAATATTTATGTTAAGGGTTTCTGTTAAATGCTTGCCTTTTTTATCAGTTTTGGCAGTAATAAGGAATAACTTCAATGGTACTTCTAAATTTATAACCCATTCAGATATTTCTGTATCTTTGATAAAATAGATTATCAATGTGAAAAAGGTTCTGTTTAGGCTAATTCATATTTGCTCTGTTCCGTACACTGATTTTAGGGTCAGCATGGACAAAATCAAACTATTTTTTTTTTCCATGCATGGTGATGTTCCACTCTCTGTTTTTGATATCTGCTAGTCTGTGCCTCTCTGCCACTGTAGAGTAGTGCTTGACTACTGCACCTCTGCAGAGAGAGCTAGAGAACAACATGGATGAATTTAAAGAGAGGCAGCGAGGGGGGGGGGGGGGGGGGGGGGGGGGGGAATGTGTGTATGCAATGCACACAGTTTGCAGGCTTTCCAAAACGTAGTATGAAAGGATAGCTGGTGTGTGTTCGGTATGTTTGTGCCTCTGCAGTTGGCTGCATGAGAATGCGTCAGGACCAGAAATCTCATATACAATGCACATGCTCTTTCTTTAGCAAAACACACTTCCTGTTTGCGAACAATCTGCTTACATCAAATGATGCCAGGATTCCACCTTTGTTTTCCATTCATTTGTGTTATTTGGCCATTACCCCAAGCCCTCTTTCATTTCTTCCCTTTATATGCTGTGCCACTTCAAAGTGACAAATAGCAAAGTATGAGTGTACGTAAACCATTTATATAACTTGCATATTCTCCAGTTGAAAATAGCACACTCCATAAATCATCCAAATTATTCCTGTGTTGATTATTATGTAACACTACAACCTTAATCGTTCTAAAAAACTGCATACAAACCTGAGTCTTACAGTACACTCCATATTTCATATTCCCTCATTATTCTACACAGGAAGTTGGGAGAATTACAATGACTAAAAACTGTAGGATTGCAGAAATCCATTGTAATAATAATAATCATAATATAATAATACATAAATATAATTAATATACCATCATAGTAACACAGTAGTTCTGAATCCGGGACCACCATTCTTATTTAATATTAGCAATTATAGAAATCGTAATACTGTTTTATGTCTGGGGCTATTTGTACTCATCCCATCCTTTAATGATAATCATTGAATAAGTAACGTAAAAAAAAAAAACAATTGGATTGTTGGTAATATTCTGTATTGCTCTCCTTTCATTTATGATGCTTGACAAACGACAAGCCAGAGATGGATTACTCCATTTTGCGTTTCCTCCAAAATACCAGGATTTTCGGAGGCAGTTTTTTTCTTGTGTACACTTTCCATTCCATGGAACTACAGCTTTTGGTTGAACGAAGTACACAATGGTTAAGAAAATAAAAAAAATTCTATCACTCTAGTCAAAATTGCATAACTCTGGAAATTACAGTCAACTACTTTGCAACACCTAACACCTAGCTAATTTCGAATGATTAGATCGCTAATTGAAAATAATGCACGAGTTGTATTTGTTTCTGTAATTTGAGCTTTGGGGATCTGGAAGCAGAATTAGCTGGCTAAGATTAGCTAATTACCATTTATCCTGAACAACACTGATATAATACTCAACTTGAGTGCGTTGATCCTAAAGAAGTATTTTGAATCCGCCCTCTCACTGTTTATGTCCCCAGTTGGCCTTCTCAGTAATATCAACTAAAACCTGCTTGTTGAAGTGGCCTTACATAAGAAGAGGGAAGAGTGTGTTGATTTGGACGTAGCAATAACTGTGGGACTGGGGCTTTTCGATGATATATTTGGCAAAAACAAATAAGGAAAAAATTAAGTTGAAGCTAAGAAAAAAACAACAAAATACTCAAGTTTGGAGCTTTACTGAGTGAAGCAGTATCTTTATTTTTGTATCTTTGTTTTACATATTTAAGTATATATATAAGGTAACACATTTTAAATTCTGGTGTCTTCAGTGATTTAGCTTTGCTATACCGTACCAGAGCAAGACGACTACGATTTTTGCCCCCAAGTGATCCAACCAGTAGAATTTCCCTTGACTGAACAGCGTTCCTGCCTCTGGGTTCTGCAGTCAGCCTTAATATCCTCTTGTATGAGCGTTATGCCCAGAATCTCAGGCTCTTTTACATATCAAATCTCAGCCCCACAATTTTACACTGCTCTTTCATATTAATGTAGTTAGTCATGTGTATACATACAAGTCTAGTTTGTTCCATTTCAAGACGAAGGACACAGGGTTCATACAGGGTGATTTAAGTGCCCAAAGCGTTTGATTGATGCCTAGAAATGTAAGTACTGGAATAGCTGGAATAAAATTACACTCTTTCATGAAGAACCTATTAATAAATTGATCTTTTACACAGAATGTGTAATGTTACAATTTCCCAACAACACTGGAGAGTGGAAGTGTCCTCTTATCAATCCAGCAGCATGGTTTCCTTTTCTGGTTGGATTTAGCTGTAGCAAGCCGCCACAGCTTTAGCCTGTTAAGTGAGCTGTAGTTTGTGTAGAAAACAGCATAACTGTTCTGGGTTCCAACCAAACATTTTAAATGTCCTTGTGTTTAACATATGTAGCCAAAATAGGGCAATGCTTATGTTCAGATAACAAAAATAATCTTTGAGGTTGGTGAGAAACTCTCTCGTTACTTGAATGTGAACTAGCAATTGGTTGATCTATGATAGCTAACTGGATGTACATTTGTAGCATTAGCCTTCTTTCACCTTAGTCATGGTTAGCCTTTGTTAGCCTTGCTTGCTTTGTAGCGCGGGCTTCCTTCAACAAGGCTGAATTTGAGTCTATTTGGACTTCTATAACTTCTTCTCATAAATATGATGCACAGGAAATATGAAAAAAAAAAAGTGGCTCAGCAAATTAGAAAGAAATATTGTTAATATTATCGAGTCAGAACAACTGATAACAGCAGTATCCAAACTCTGTGAATTGAAGTATAATATTACTCATACTTGAAAGTATACCGGGACATTTCCTGTAAACAGTTCATATAGAATAGAATAACTTTAGTGCAGATTGTCAGATTCCCTGGTAGGTTGTGATTGACCGGCTTGCATAAATAATTTATTCGACAGCTGATAGCATGACTAGTCATTTTGCAGCTATAGCTAAATAGCTAGCTGTTAGTGCTGTGTTTCAAAGGTTGCCAACAGAGTGTTATGAGTTGTATGTGGATGTGTGCATTGTATAGTTTAACTTCTTGATTTTACAGATTTAAAAATGATGTTTTATTTGTTCCACACCGGTCCACACAAACATCATTAAAGGAAGTCCAAACATGTACAATTTATAAAGAAATGCCAACCATTTTTTTTCCTATAGTTGACAAAATTATCAAGACCAATGTTTTTGAGTTGCGTTGCTGTGCAGGAAGTATAGAATTTGATATTCTTCTATCAGAGAAAGAATACCAATAAAATGTGGTATAATATTACAACTATTTTCTATACTGCACAGAACCAACACATACTCAAAACTTGTTTTGTGTAAGGTCATTGAGATGGGCCAACAGTACTTGAGAAAATACTTTGAGGTCCTTTGATTTTAATGCCATGCTGTCTGTGTGAAGCCTGAGAGAAGGTCCTGGAATGTTAACCTTTCCCTTCTATCTGTCTCTGTCCACAGTACAGTTACGCAGCAGTCCAGAGGAGAGTCCCGCCACAAGCACCCATCTTCCCTGACAAAGCGAGTATTGACGCCGTCGAGAAAAACGTTGTGTCTGACAGCGCGAGGATAGACGCTTCTCTCGTGAGGCGGCTCCCCGAGCCGCGCAAAAGATTGAGGCCGTCACAGCGAACGGCGATCCCTTTTGATGGCGTGGGGACTGACGCCCCAGCAGGACTTCCTCTTGGACACAGACATCGCAAGGTGTGCAAATCACAGCTCAGTTGATTGCCTTAATAATAGTAAATATATATGAGGTGATATTATCGAGACCTACTGAAGGTAACCTTTTTGTTTTTTTTTCCTTAATTACTGTATGACGCAGTGTCTTGCAAGAAGCAGATGTGAATATTTTAATATAACGGGGGAAAATAGCCGGGTTGTGATTTTTTGCATTTGTTTTTAATTTTATTGGCTTTATTATTGCAACAAATAACCAAACAAAGAATAACTGTCGGTCTTGCCAGTGATGTCATTTGATCTATTTTTATCTTGTTTTATTTTGTTAACCAAATACCACTGGCTAGTGCAGTGGATGTGGGGCTGCTGGATCAAAGAACTTTACGTCACTTCATTGCATTCACAGTTTTAATCTGTAGTATTTCTGCAGTTAACAGATCTAGTGTAGAGAGATGGAAGTGTGTGCGGTTGTGTGTGTGTGCCAGCATGCATGCATTAACTCAGATTCGTTTATGTCATAAAAATGGTAACTGAAAGGGAACATGTCAGAACATCAGAAATATGTTAGACGAGTGTGCGTGTGCATGCAGGCACGCACAAACACACACCCACATACACACACACCAAATATATGTAGTACAGGCCAGAAATCAAAAAGTGTCTGTTCAGTTGGTATGTCGTTTTTGTTTGCATAAATCTCAAAAAACATCTTAATTCCATGGAATGAAGCTGTTGCCGTGGCATTTTTACATTATAAATGCGTAAATGCCAGGTGTTACAGTGACTGTGATGCAAATAGGACCAACTGCAATAGTTCTGTCTATAAGAGAGTCTTATGTAAGAAAAAAAAAAGAGTACAGAAATTTTTATTTTTTAAATTATTCTAGCCTTGAATCACTTGACCAAAGTTGTATTGTCTGACAGTATTCTGGACATGTAGTGACAATAAATATATAAGATAAATATTAAATAGAAAATTCACAATGAAATTTAAATCGTCTACAATATCCAACATCATGTATACAAATGTCTGGTATTAGTTGACATTTTACACAATACTACAACACCGTGACTGTTAGCTATTTCCAAAAGATTGAAGACTTCACGCCTGCATCTACAGTCCAGATAAATGTTCAGGTATACAGTAATCTCTGGAGGTTACACCTTCAAAGTTGAACAAAAAAGGCACGATACAAAATAACCAACACAGATAATGAACTAGGGCTGCATGATATGGAGAAAAAATCTGATATGCGATTAACTTGTGGATTATTGCAATGGCGATATGCAATGCGATAAACCAAAAATTAATGTATTTAATCGGTTTCACTTATTTTTAAGTATATTTAAACCCTGAAATAATGACATTTCCAATTTGCATGTTTCCTGTTCTTCCTGGGTAAAGAAACATCACTCCCAACTTCTCTGTGACCAGTAAATCTTTACTGCATATTACTTCTGATTGAGCGTGGTCGTCATGCGTAAAACCGAAGTACTGCCACACAACCGAGGGGCTTCTTCGTTTAGGAATCAGATAAAGTCCCGCAGCTGCGGCGACTGCCTCGCTACGACCCTCATTTCGACGGCAAGCCAAGCCCTGCACGTCTCGCACACGATGTCGTTGGTGTGCATGTATCTGCATCACAAGCAAATTGCCCGCGGTCAAATATTCTCTGCTCTCTACGTTTCATACAGTCGTCGGCTTGTTAAAGTAAAATAATTGAATTATTGCAACGCATTGTGATATGCTAATCGCCATGAGTTCATTTGAGATGCTTTTAAAAATGCGATATATCGTGCAGCCCTACAATTATCTATATTTTATGCTTAAACATATGGGGAAACTGTTTTCTTTTATTCTAATACAGTTGTTCTAATAAAACTTTTTTCGACAGCCCTGTATTTAGTAATGGTGATGCCTCCCCTGGTCACAGTAATTGTTTTTATGGTATTTATAGTAAGTATGACGAAGGCATTGGGAGGTATCTTAGATCATTCCCCATTCAGAACTCTTTCGAGTTCTCTGATGTCTGCGGTTCCATGCTTATGGCCTGCCCTCTTCAATTCACACCCCAGCTTTTCAATCCAGTTTAAGCCCGGAGACTTCCGCGATGGCCTTTATAAAACGTTTATTTGGCTTCCAGTCGACCGGTCTTTGCTGATTTTGAGGTGTGCTCGGGGTCATTCTAATGGAAGGCCCGCTGGCAGCCAATCCTCAGCTTTTTTGGCAGGGGCTAACAGTTTTTTAGCCAAAACGTCCTGATAGGAAGTAGAGTTCACATTGATGTTGACAAAGATTCCGGGACTAATGGCAGAAAAACAGGCCCATAACATCAACGATCCATCACTATATTTCACTGTAGGTATAAGGTTCTTTTCTTTTTAAGGTTCTTTCATCTCTCTTCTGATGCTAAATGGACCGATGTTGTGCATGGCTGAAGAGTTCCATTTTGGTCTAATCTGACCATAGGACAGGGATCCAATCAAAGAGCTAATGGTATCACATAAACTCCAGGTGCTTCAATTTGTTTGTTGCACTGATTTAGGGTTTTCTTCTGATAACCTTTCTGAAGAGCCTGTTGCTCTTTATGTAGATCTAGCTGTTGATCTAGGAACTTAGTGACTCCAGAATGAGTGAACTCCAAAAGTGAACTCTGCATCCCTCCAGCTGTGACCCTTAGATACTTTTTGGCTCCCTCATCATCTTATTCACTGTGTGTTAAAACATGATGCACCCCCTGACAAGTGAATCATTGTTATAGTAGTTATACATTTTTTGTTCATTGTCCTAACATGAGTAAGTGGTATGTTTAACTTATATATTTTAGTACCCATTACCTGATTGGTGAACGTCATGTCATCTACTTGCCTCTTGTGATTGGCCAGTTGTTGTTCTGTCACCATGGTGATGGACGACAAATAGATTTGTCTCAGTTTAACAGGAAGTCGTAGATGGTGACAATGCAGTTTGTCAAGACTAAGAAAAACAGCATTAAACTTTTTTTTCAGAACAACTGTATCACAGTAAAATAATGTTTCCCATATACTTAAGGATAAAAAATAGCTTGTTATCTGTGTTCTTTTTTTGAGCCTTTTTAGTTAATCCTCATAAAAGGCGGACAATGTTGGAGTTGACTGTATTTGTCGATTATACTGTGTTTTCGAATTTCAGATTTTCTCTGCACAACAAATTTTTTTTTATGTCCGTGTACTATGGACCTGGTATCTGATCTCACACCCTCAGACTGCTTACGTGTTACATACATTCAGAAATTTAGACAGATCGATTGCCTGTCGAATGACGCGGGTTTGAGCCACTGAAAGCAAAGGCGTTTATTTTCCTCAGCTGAATCCGCACTATCCATCATATCCATGTCAATAGCCAAGAATAACCAATATATGAGTAAAATGAATCTGCACCCATGTGTATGTCACTGTTACTGTAAACCAAGCCATTTCACACTGGAAGTCATATATTGTGCATTATTTTTAGAGTTGTATCTGAAGTTCATTAGCTTAGGAAGTTATTATCTTGGCAACGTATTGTACAAGTTCCCCTGAGTGTGCACATTGATACAGTGAATTTATGTATAAATACTTCGTCACTTTTTTTGTGATAACTAACTGGAAATGGTTTATGTTTTATATTTTAGGCTGTAAAGATACAAAATTGACTATTTTTGGACAGTGATATCATAATTATGACTAAAATTTATTCAGAACCTGTCTACCCAAGCTGTTCGTTCGTGTGTCTGGAAATGTCTTGGTGTAGGAATGACAGTTTTTTATTAGTACTTAAGTAATACCATTGTCCCATCATGAAATAGTAATTTAAATGCTACTTTATTTTTTTATTATTTTTGAGAGCGATAATTTCTCAAATGCAAGAATATTATTTTGTAAAAGTGTGTTTCTAAATGCTGTTAAAATAATAATAATAATAAACCTAATTGCATATAAAAGGAGTATATTTAATTAATGGTACCCAAAGGCCATAACTATATTTTCACCTTTGGGAAATAGAACAAAACGCAGGAGCTGGCGAATTCCTTAGGCACAAACTAACCACGTACTTCTTGCCAGCGTCCATCATTTGGCTGTTGGATGTGTCACGGTGTCTGCAAACTGTAACTAGATCCCATAAAACAACATGGAGGAAAAGATACTTTTCAGTAACCGAGATCAACTTACATCCCTCATGATATCATATCTCTCTGAACTTTGCAATAAAAGCAAACGTCAATTACCTAGTATTTTCAATGTTTAAATTCATATTGTGTCATTGAACTTTGTATCGTATGGTAGTTTTCATAAATTCTGGTAGATAGTTTATGGGAAGATTATGTAACCCCCAAAATGGTCTATTATTTAAGAACAACAAAAAAAGAGATTGACATTCTAAAGTATATAGTTTTGTACGGAAGGACTGTGTATAATATTGCTATCTAATTCTTCCTGGTGATCCTGAATTCATATGAACTTCGGCCGTTCTTGCTTTTTTTGCATGATGCTCTGTTTTCGACATTTGCATACTTATTTAAGATGTATTCTTGTTATTTATTTGGGTGCTATCTTGGTATTTTTGGGACCCTCTCATTCTCTTTGTTTGACTTCTATTTTTGTAAAGCAATCATCCAATAGATCCAATGACTCTTCTACATTCATATCATTTTGTAGGCAGCAATATGGGGTGATGGAATACTGAATTATGTGCAATGTTCAATTAAAAAACATGAATATATGAAATAAAAACAGAGAAACAAAATCTATTTTGTAATGTGTCGACTGCTGTTTGTATCTGTATACAAGAACAAATAAGGAGAACTGGACCGCACTGGAAAGCCCAATAAAGTAGCCTAAAACGAAATGTTTAGATTCTGTCAGAGCTACTGATGCAACCATGTATATACATCTTCATAACATTTTGGTTATTGGTTTTTTTTTTATCTTGGATACCCAAGCCTTTCAGGTTAGATGCTGTTTAAATATTTAAAATGAGCACTGTGTCGGGTAATTACTGAACTTTGGGATGTGTGCCAGACCCCATCAGCGGGACTCAGTCAATGGCCGCGAGCAGAGTCCTTTGTCCTATTACAAATGGCGGCCCCGGTGTTAGGTTGAAGGCAAAACTGTTCACATGTGTGTTTGTTTGTGTATGTCCCGCAGTCAGCTGAACCACCCACCTCTTTCGTCATGCAAAGTAAAGAATGAAGAACAATAATAAGGTGTAATTATAGCTACATGTACATAGGATACAATTTTTTTATGTTGACCCCAACCAATTAAAGAAGCTCTGTATGGCTTGAGGTGAATAAGGATCACACATGCTTCCCTTTGGCTGTAATGCTGCCCCGTCTCAACGGTTTGTTCACACAGATGTCTTTGAGAAATGTAGTCCTTATAGCGGATAATGTTTCCTCAAAGCACTGTTGGAGAAATATTTAGATACATTAAAGAAGGTAATTTATGCTCATGATTTAAGAAATGGCCGTGCAAATGTCTAACGTGCATTGTGGGTATCTTTGAAACTGTAGAGTACACGTTGTGTTGTCACAATCTACTTAGTCTACGTCTGCCTCTCTCTCCAAAGAATGGGTTTCATTGCTGGCGGCGGTAACACTAGACTTGTCAGTGAACAATATCCTGCAACATTGGCAACATTCTGTAGTGTTTAAACTGCCAGCATGCGTTGCATCCTGCTGCATGGTATCCCAGCATCCCCAGGGAAACGTGAGCCCTGTTGACTGTGCAGTAAGCCTCCAGCCCTCACACTGTCCATATGGAAAATCTGAAACTCTACACCCCCCCCCCCCCCCATCTCCCCTTCTCCAACACATGACTGGGTCTCCTGGGTTTCTGTGCGAGGGGGACAAGTTGCGAAAACCTCCGACCACACATACTGTCTTACGAAACCGTTACTCGCTAAAGCGAACAAAATATTGCTCACAAAATAAGCTTGCTCACAGTAAGCTTGCTCACAGTATTCATCGTAACATGATGCAATTTATTAACAGGGACCGAATTATTTTCCTTCTTTTTATGAAAAATATTTTGACTTGTGACAATTTCAGACCGGGGAAAAAAAAGTTTTCGCTTTGGGTCATGGGTCCACTTCGCGTTCGAGGTCAGGTCGCATCTGCAGGACATCTCAGTTGTTTTCGCAAGTGATCAAAGACTGGGGAAGAAATTTATTTATAGAGCTGCCTTTTAGCTGATGAGCCATGCATGTCACTACAGCTTTGTTACACACTCGTACTGCAGTTGTCCTTGGGGTATTTTTTTTACAGCATTACTGTTTATTTATGTTACTCTAGTCGTTGTTCAGTAGATGGCTTTATGTAAGCCGATATTTTTAGCCAAAAATTATTAACGTGAGAATTATGAACATAAATACCGTCTGTTGATGTAAACTGTAGTGGCCACTTTATTTATTATGTAAGAGGCTCAAATCCAGAGCAAGTCTAAGGTCAGCATAGCATTATGCTAAACATACACCACAGCAGAAACAAGTGTACGGAACAATTACATTGTTGTATGGTCATATTCAGAGAACTTGTAGGATGAGTTGCAGATGGTTTTTTTTAAAATGTGATTTTGATGATTCTCTCTGAGGTATTTGGTTCACACAGTTATGCATTTTACTTCTTTAAAGAGTATCTATCCGACTGCAGTCTGAGATGAGTACATATTGTGTGAAGTTTCCCAATTTTGATAACCGATCATGGTCATCACCACAATTTGCTGAAAATTCTCAGTGCAAAGGTAATACAAAGCCATGGACATTTCAACCAGCTTTTAACATCAATACAAATATAGTAAATGTAAGTAATCGCCATACTTTTTATTACTAAAATAAAAATTCTACCCAGAATAGATCATGTGTAAGCAATGTAAACAATGTGTTAAAGAAGACGGGGAAAAATGAAAATGATTCTACCATAGTGTAACGCCCCTTTAAATTATCCAGCAAAGGATATTGATAACTATGTCAGCTTACCACAACAGGTCGCAAAGTTGAGCTAAATGTGCTTCCGGAATATTCAGCTATGCATCAGCATTCAGCAGTGCATCAGTTTCTGAGCTGTGGCCAGAGCTATACTTGGTAAGTATAATTAGCTAATATGATACATTAGTAGTGTTAAATGTTATCTATGCTAGTGTTACAGCTGTAGCATTAAGAATGCAGTTCCATTTAATGAATTGATCAGGTAACACAACAATGTCATCAATATGACCAAGGAGCAAATACATTTGTTTTAGTAATAAAAATTTCGAGCAAGAGGTCTGTACACAATGATGGTGCTAGAGGGACTGATTTTTTAACCCCAAAATTGGTAAGTGGACTTGGGACTTCCCTCCAATAATTTTATTTCATGAAACAAAGACTGGCTGGTTGTACAAGCTACCATAGGCTCCTATGACAGGAAAAATGCATTATTATTTTTAACACAATTTGCTCAAACGCCTCTTCGGTGCAAAGGTCAATATTAAGGTTGCATAAAGCCTTTCAACATTGAGTTAAACTGTATTATTACTATTACTATTTACTTATTTATTTTGAATGAGCAAAGCTCCTCACACCAATGGTGGCGCTATAGAGCATGGTCCCAAAATATGTCATGAAAAAGCTAGAAGGTGATCATTTCTTAATAATCTGTCTGAGAGACATGAAACAAGTACTCTTAAGATGTCCCTCCTCAAAATGAAAAAAAAATAAAAATATATATATATATATATATATATATCATGGACTCAATATCATGTGCCAAAATAGGTTCTCCAGCCTTTAAAATTTAGAAAAAACCCACAAATCTTCTTTTGGTACTCATGTTGGTCCCACACGAACGGCTGTGTCCAAAATCGCTCATTCACTGCTCAGTACTTAGTGAATATGGTGTAGGAAGGAATAATTGGATGGAATAAGACAATGATATCAGACACAATTAAAGTTTTTAGTTCCAATATAATCATACATCCCAACAAAGGACAGTTATACAAAGGATTAATGGTATTCTGGTTGTAGTTTTATGTCCACAAGTTTATTTGAACACAAATCGTTTAAATTGTATGAACAAATAGACTCTTAGCAGCTGATAAAATGCTGTACAAATAATGCATAAAAAACTGAAATTAAAAATGTTTGTTGCGATTGTCTATCTTTTGATTTGTGCTCGACCTTCACCTTCGTCTTCCTAAGCTAAATAATTGCAGTTGACTTGAGCCTGTCAGCTAATAGCCTGTCTAATGAAAACTAGCTTGGAAAAGAGTAACTCCCAGTTTCAGATGGTCAAATTAGCTGAAACTAACTTTAGCTAGCTAGCTGTGGACTCCAACAATCCATTGGAAAATGCCAAGGTATGTTAGTCTTACCTATTTTTTTTTTTGTTAACAATACCACAGAACACAGTATCCAGCTAAGTAACTGATCAAATGGCTGTAGCTACTTAATGTTATCACTACAGCTGCACCATTAACTGTTAATTAATCAATCTCTCTTGAACCTCATGTGATATTTACATTAATTTGGTATCTACACCTTT
This sequence comes from Albula glossodonta, assembly GCA_019788955.1. Lineage (NCBI taxonomy): Eukaryota > Metazoa > Chordata > Actinopteri > Albuliformes > Albulidae > Albula > Albula glossodonta. The sequence goes on from JAFBMS010000005.1 coordinate 26,320,105, forward strand.
GCACAGTCCCTACCTGAATTGCAAAGCAGGGGAAAAGCCTAAAACTGCTAGATGGTGTGGCGCAAACTCATGAAACTTGAGTTATGTTTATAGGCTATGAATTTTTTTTTAAAAATGTTCCTCTGTTTACTACCACCAATTGGTACTACACAGCCTGGTAAAAAAAGTGGAACTTTGGAAAAATCATATTTTTTTAACTGTTTCTTAAAAGACATGATGGAGACAGAAAATAAACACTGCTAGATGCATCTGTGCCACAGAAAAGGCCTCATATACAAAACAGATCTGCCACATTAGGTTTTCTGCCATTTTGTATTTTATAAATTCTTCTCATTAATTGTATGGTCCTTGTCCCATATCAAAAACTGAATGCATCTGTATGTTGTCTATATGATCTTTGTACTAGACTGTACCTAAATTTCAAAGGAAAGTTTTAATATGAAAAACAATTACTGCTATCTGCAAATGAATCTATAGGTATTATTTTGTAATACTCAATCATGTGTACCAACTTTGAAACTTTCAAAAATCCATTCCATTGTCCATAATGTTGTAAGATAATACATATATATAATATATAAAAATTATATATAAAAATGTAAAAAAATATAAAAAATTATACTTTAGTAGGTTCTTGTCATTCATCCTATGAGATATTGACAAGAAACTTTGTTTACACCATCTTTGTACTATTTCCATGCTAAATTGTGAGGGAAGAGGCAAAAATTACCATGCCAGAAACCAAGTGCTATGAACCTAGGGAAGGTTGTAATGCAGTATTTTTCTCACCATCTTTTGTGAGTCACCAATTCACTTCAAGAGTGGCTTTCATGTCAGTATGCATTGTAATGAATCACATTGAAGGTGTGAAGGTCATATATGGAAAACAAGAAAGAGAAATGGTATGTACCACTGGCAAAATGCCTGGGTAACTACCATTTTTATTGGACTGTAGGAGGCCATGGTCAGGGTAAGTGTCATTCGTTAGCATCATATTATTAGTGTGGAAAGCTTATTAGCGTTGCTTGACGATAAGTTTTTGTTCATTTGTTTCAGCCCCAGTGGTTTTATATTGGAATGCTCCCATAAGTTACCCATGTGATTCACTAGGGTGCCTGCTTATTATTCTTTTAATTAATTTTACTTTTTGCCACTAGAATCATTCAATCAGAAATCAAAGTTTTTTAATGAAACGTATTCATTTGGCTTCATATATGAGAAGATGAAAATACGATTGTATTGAAGATTGTTACGGCTAGGGCTTCAATATTTTGCAGGGTTTCATCATATACCTATCATTAACCATGCACAAAAAATTTGGGAATTTGGCAGGGATCAAGTGGGGACATTGGTTGACTTCAGAATCATTTGTCTTATTAAAATTTTGGCTACACATTAATATTCATATCTAATCCTGGACCTAGTATAATTCTTGTACTCAGAATTTTAATTTTTATCATTTAAAATTTTGTATAATTTTTGTTAAAAGAAAGAAGATGCCACATTTATTTTAAAAATATTACAACAGCGTTGACAAGAAGTAGTAAGACATCACGGGGTGCGTCACTGTTGTAAGATCCTGTTTAATTTAATGCAGAGGACTGTTTTGTCACATTTATTTGTATGTGCGTGGGCAACGGTTGCATAATCCTGTAATGCCAATCGACCTTATTCTGCATTTGAAGCTGAGAGAGAGAGAGGGAGTCTGGAGTGGGGGGGAGGGGCCCTAATAAATACTGCCGAATGACTTTTTAGCATCTTCTTTCCCGTTAGCATGTTTACCCCCCCCCCCCCCCCAGAAACGGATGTGGCGTAATGTTGGAGCATTTCTAAGCGTGACTGAGGTGTGATTTCTGTGACAGGCACAACCATTGCCCCCCCCCCCTCCCCACCCCCCACACACACCCCGCAGACGGCTGCGTGCCCGGGGCCGTCACCGCCGCCGCTTGAAGCCTGTTGCTGTTCGAGATTATTAGGCGAAAAGACCAAGACTGCTGATGCAGAATTGCTATATTAGCATGTCATGCTGTATTCATGCACCTTCCCATTGGGTTACAGGTCCATAAGCACGCTAGCCAATGATAGAAGGCAGCTTATCTGTCACCCTTTCTGTACATCCTACACTTATATCCTTTTTATCAGCTACTGAGAGTCTGTTAAGCTTGTAGACACAGAATTTATGGCAGTGTGGTATGAGTGCCATGTTGTGCTAGTGGGGGAATTCAATTTAGTGTGAAGAAAATTTCTCTTTGTTGTCATGGCAACTGCCGGTATAGATAGACCAGAGTGAAAAACGAATCCTAGTGAGGGGTTGATTTCAGCATCAGAGAGTCATTCGAGGCAGCCTCTCCGTCATGAGAGGGCTTTATTTTTGGGAGGAAATCAATACCTGAGGGCGGAATGTTGCTAAGCGAATCAAAATATTCAATTTTGATGATTTGGGAATTGGAACATTAAAAATAAGCCCCATTTCATATGGCTAAAAAGCAAAACATAAGCGGTGACATGTTATTCAAGGTATTATGATCACATTTGTCTATATCAATTGAACCAAAGAAAATGATTGGATATAGAACATTTTGCTTTGCATGCCTTTTTTGCAGTTTGCATCTGTCACAGTTATTCCTCTTTTCCAAATATGCCAGGACATAGTGGTACTACAGATTTTATTGTAGTATAGCCAATCCATATTATTTTAAGCATTGTCAGGATGGCTGCTTGTCAGAAAGTGCCGGAACCTATTGTGTTTGCTAGGATTCTTGTGTGAAAGCCACAGAAATCGGTCCACAGTACTTTCTTCTCATGAGGAACTAATCTGTTTCGAAGACCCATAAAGTCCCCCACACTGGATTAGACCAAAGCTCCTTAAAATTGTATGCTAAATTTTACTTCAAAAGATGGCGGAATCGTAAGCTACTGAATTTGCATGAGGGTGTGGCTTTCCACAGATACGCATATAAATACCAAACCATTTTATATGAAGTAATTATTGGATTCTATTTACTTATCTCTTAGGCTGAATCCCAAATGGACTACTTGGCCAGTAAACCCTTAATCAGGTGGGCAATTGACCTATACATTCACAAGTGGCCACTCAAATGCACTGCATTGTAATGTAGCTGTGAAGATTAAATGAGCACGATAGCACGAACTCAGCTCCATCTGTCATTTGTCAACATTGCAGCCTCCCGTGAAACATTTTCCTCACAAACATTCAATAAAGAGAAGAGAACTGTTGGTTTTAAGTGTGCAACGAATAAATATAACACTGCATTGCATTTGTAGAAATAAAACACACTTGTTCTGTCTATGGTCTTATGAATATGATCAAATGAAGATTAAATTACAGTCCTACACAATGTGACAAAAATTTGTTGAATTGTTACAGGCATACTTTTGTCCAGTTACCATCTCAGTCGTGTAAACTTGTATTTAGCAACCAAAAATAACATGCACATAAAGAACATAATATACTTGTGTGTGAGGAAATCGTTGTTTTTATAGTTAAAGGTGACTAGTATGTGTCTCCACCCTTTGGTGCAATGTAGCAATCTAGCAGAGCCCACTTGGGCTATAGAAAAAGTTCAATTGTATTTTTTTTAATTAAACGAGTGAGAAATGAAGCTGAGTTTTTTCACCCGATGCGCCATGCAGTTTAAAATGATTTGTTTATTCACAGAATTTTGACCGAACTGTACAGATGTTTGTCAGACATTACTTTTTGCCTGTCTTGTTCCAAAATGTGAATAATCTCGTGATAAAGCATTTCATGAAACATTTTATCCGTTGTTATTCATAGGATTTATCATTTCTGGCTTTGCACCTGCTGTCTCCGCAGAAAACACCTTTCTGTAAGCCACCCTGCTAGCGATTTGAGGGTGCTCTCCATTTAGGGGGTTATTTACTGTTACAATGAAAGCACTTTCTGAACTGTATAACATTTGTTGCCTAGATGTGACATCATTGTGACATCATACCATTATTGACCATTATTTACTTTTTGTTATAACCATTATTCTATTAATATATGCGGTATTTTATAATACAGTACAATCTTTCTGAGTGCTGGAAAGGAATTAGTTTCAGCTGAATACAGCCGGTAGGATTCAATTGTATTTAATAGCAACATATGAAACAAATGTATTTCAACAGCTAGTTACATAGTAGCAACACCATAAAGTACAGCAGGGCAACATTGTTGAATATCGGAGGTTTTGGGGGGTTGAGGAGAATGTTTGCATGGTATTGCCATCGAAACTGCGTGCCTTTGGTTGTTCCCCCCCAGCAAGCTTGGAGCTGGACACACTGGCTAATGGGAGGCTCTGAATGCAGTAGAGAGATCCCGTTGCTGGCTGGCCTTCGCTGGTTGAAAGGTTGACAGCCCACAACACAATGTGCCTCTGGTTCTACTGGCTGTGAGGAGAGATTCCTCTGCAGTATCACCTCCAGCCGTGGGGCAGCAGACTGCATTGTTATGGCTCGGGGTGTTTTGTTTGTTTCTGTTTAACCTTCAATTATCTGTGTATGAACTTGAGCTACATTCTACCGTTTCTCTGGCTCGAGAATGTAAATGGTGGCTAGCGAGCAGGGATCGTTAGCAAGCCGTTGTGAATTCTGATACCTGATTGGTTGGAAGTCAATAAACTAAACAGTAATGTTACATATGGGAATGAGAGACCAGGACTCTGAAGTGCCAAAAACACTTTCACAGGCCCTCACCTGCATGACTATCAAAGATACGAAAAAACTTGGAAAACCCCGGATCCCATTACTGATCCGATTAAACAATCAGGAAGAAATTGTTCGTTATGCTATTATTTTAGCTAGGTAATTATATGTAGGTCTAACTATGAATTAGCTAATTAGCTGACCTAAGTAGAATAAGTTACGTATCATTCAAGGTTCATTGTTCAATAATGTCATTAATGTGATGATTTAATGTTGATAACCAGATATGGTCAGGACCAAAACCAGTAAGAGTTTCTTGTAGAGTGAAAAAGTTGTGCTCGTTGTGAGGATGGACAATCCAAAATCTAACTAAGACTGCTGCTCGATATGTTTGTCCAATACACTCTTTATAATCTGTCCCAGTTTTCGGCTTGTCTGATGTATCTAACAATTAAGCATTAATAAACGTAGCTAAATAGGAAGGTTTGTAATTGCAAAGTTATTCTCATGTTTTCTACCTAAAACAGCGATTTACGCAAGGTTGCCTGATATGGCTAATAATAACGTTAATGAAGGAATGGATCACCAATCTCGACAAGCAAAAGAGTCCTGAGGAATACATCCAGGGTGCACACAAGGTTTTGCTTGAGGCAAATGTAGAAAATAAAAGAAACGCACTGTTTAGACAATTTTAAGGTGTCTGTGACTGCCGTTTTAAGTAATACTGACACCTAGTGGATGACATTTCATGCTTACAATCGAAGTTAAAGGCATAACATCTGGAAGTTGGTGTACTGAAAAAGTTGTAAAATTACAACTGTTGCCCAAATGAATATAGCCGCTCGTTATTCAACTACAACCTGTATAGGGTTTTATGCAATTGTGTCATAAGGGTGAAAGGGTCTGTAATGTTTCACTGCATTAACCAATGAGGCTAACGAGCTAATATATCCTATATAACGATACTAGCTGCGTTCGACCAATGAAGTGCTGCCCCTCTCCTTGGGGTCCAATTGGATTGTGGGAATCTTCACTGTAAAAAATAAACTTCACACGGTTTGCCACCTCACTGCCTCTTTGGCTTGAGGCAAAAAAAATAAATAAAATGTGGCAATCTGCATTTCCCCTACAGGGTCACTATATGGGCGTATAAAAATAAAACAGAAAATATTAATTCCGTGCGCACGGTTTTGCTCATGTGTGCATGTGTGCAAGAGTAATGTGTGTGCGTGGAGAGGGTGGAGGTGACAGAGAGAGGCAGAGTGTTTGTGAATAACATGTCAAGGGGAGGGAGAGACTGTGGGACTGAGTCGGCTGACAGACGGTGCCCGGAGGATTCTATCGCTGAGGTAGGGCGTCACTGACGTGTCAATGGTTGGGGATGATGCAAATTCCCCTGTTGAGAACGGCTCTGAGTCCATAAACACATTTCAGCCCTCCTCTCATAGAAGAGTGGGGGAGCTAATTGATTTATGTGGGATTAAAACCTCTTTCCACACTCTTTTTTAGGCCATGTATAGGCTGCATACAAATGAATTCTTCAACAGATGACCCCAAACCCAAGACATTGTACCTACACTTCTACCTAATGCATACAATAACATACGAAGAATGATCTTGCCTTCATCGTTTGTTCTTCACATTCTGCTTATACAGCTGTGAACTGACTATTTTCCAATGTCTATGTAAGTGTGAACCGAATGCATGCGGTTTTTTTTCTGCCAGGACTGCATGCTAAAAATACTGAGACTGTTTTAAGATCTTGTTTTTCTGAGATAAAAATAGAAAGACGTAGCTTGGAGGTAGACAAAAGATGTATTCCAATTTAAGCATCCAGAATCCTCCATGATATACGCATTCTGAATGAAATGAGCATTCTTGGACACGTTTTCAGTAGCAAGCTTACATAATCTCATTGTTCAGATGCTGCTGATGGAACAGAAAAGCCATTGATTTAAATTGGTATGTACACGAATGAAGCGAAATAGCACGATGCTCAACCAATGTTAAGAACGAGGGAATTTGGTGTAATGCTGAATTAAACATTTGACTAAAGCATGTCAGTTGTATTGCGGAACTTATATTGGTAGAACAGCTTTACTTTTACCAGAACCTTTGTTTTTGAATTAATTAAAATAGCAGACTGACCCTTACCAACTGAATTCAGATGCATTCCGCGTACACTGAATATAATGGTGATAGCACCAAAATACTTAAACAGTTTTGCACACAACAAAGCCCACAGTTCTGATTTGTGTTGTTTCATAATGAAACACAACAGGAGGAAACAAGCTCTGCTCTGGGAATAATGTGTTTATTTGCAATATTTTGTTTCAGGATTGCTCCTTGCCCTGCAGGTTAGGTTCCATAAGTGTGTTTCGACTTTTCCGTTGAAGAATGAGGACACACATTTGTTCTGGCACACCATGGAGGAATGAATGAAACCGCTTCTGCAACTTCATTTTAAAGGAGTCCCAGACAGGCAATATAATATTGTGTTGTGGATAACCGATCAAACAACACTTTTCATAATTATGGCTATGAGCTCCAACACGTCAGTGAGTAATATGTCATTTGTAAAAATGCAGTTAATGCAATTCTCATGAAATTTACAATCTATTATACTATTTATTACAGTTCCCATATTGTAAAGTTTTCCTACTCTGAAATGGTACATTATTTAATGTATGGTTATGGATTTGATAATTCTACTTTAAAATAATGATTTTATCAATTCACAACAGTTGGCATTCATACTAATGTGTTTCTAATAGCTTATCCAAATTTAGGAGCTTATCCTGTCTTTTTAGTGCACAGTAAAAATGATAGTTTTACATTAGAAAGAAACAAGCAGAATACAAAAATCTGTTATTTTTTTTAGGGAAGTCTAAGTGTTATCAAACTTAGAGGAGAGCAATTCATATAATGTTGGTTATTATGGCACAAAATATATATTCTATAATAAAAACTTGGAGATAGCCATTACAAAAATAAAAAGCAAAGCACTGATTTGCTTCACTTCTTTATTTATTTAGGTTACATTTTTAATAAAATGAAATAGCCTACTGGTCTACAGCATTATCAGAAAGCCTTCACAGTCTTCTAGACTGCATTTGTCACATGAAATATCAACAGCAGGCTGGTTGGCCTGTACTCTTGTGTTTATGGAAGCAGAATATCAGCAACAATCGGTTTTATAGCAATATGTACCAAATTATTGCTAGACTTTGCATAGAATTACTATATGAAATACCAAAGAAAAGGGTTTTTTATATAAAATAAAAGGACCTTAAATGAAATTCAGACAAGAGCTGCATTTGACTGCAGTTTTATTCAGGATTTCGTTCAAGGTCTACATAAATAGTTGGCAAGAATATGGAAAAAATTAGCGATGAACTGTTGATCATTTTTGTAGCTCAATCTAATGAATAAAGAACATCTAGCATCTAGCATATATCTTGGAACAGTGCTGATTTCGCCAAACTAATGATACCTGGACACTGAATTTTCAATTGTTACTCAATTATTTACTCAACTTTCAATTGTTCAATTATTTACTTTACAGATGTGTCCTATTTGTTGTTGCTGCCTTTATTTTAGAAGAAAAACTAAGAATAATAGTGATATGATCTATTTATTCATTCTACTTCAGCCTCCTTAAAATATTCTACCCCATAGTTGTAAGGAAATATGGAGGTTTACATGTTAGTGGAAAGTGTGCTGACAGAGTGGTCTAGGACATGCATTAGAGCCGAGAGTGAGATTTTTTCAGGGACCAAAGAAATGACATCTTGTCTTGGTAGTGAGTAAAAAGCCTCTCGACTTTGTGTCCTTAAGTGATGTTGACACGTTAATACATTTTGGGTTTCAGCTGAAATCTGCATAAGCCAAACCCTTTTGTAAACCCTGTGCTCCTGTAATTCTCAAGGTGCTCTCCTGTCTTTGAGCAAAGTTGTTGTTGTTTAGTAATTATCTATAGAGAGCATGTGCTTCAGTGAAAGTGACACAGGGCTCAGAACAGCGGGTGGATTTATTTGGGTAGCACCTGACAGATGTTGCATTTATGAGGCCAGGACTTTACCCAGGACGTTGTTATAATGATGTGAAACGTTAAAATAATACTAAAATAACAGGGTCGGTGAACCATTACACAGCACTGCTGTGTATAATAAATATATGGTCAGAACACCTGCACCCCCCCCCCTCCTTTTTTTTTGGCAGAAAAGTTTCTGTGGAGCTAATGCCCGGTTTGTTAAAGCAGACTAATGGCCTTCTGCAAGGTTATCAGATCCGTGGTTCTCCAGAATATATATCATTTCCGGACACTTTGACTAAAGAGAACTGTCACTGGAGAGGTCTTAACATCTACAAAATGTCAAATGACCAAGACTCCAACCCATACAGTTCAGGTGTGTGTGTGTGTGTCTGTGTGGAGGTGGGGCAATAGAAAATGTGCACCAGCCTGTCCTTAAAATTGTTATGCCACTGTGATACGGCTTTTATTTGCTTCCACAACCAAATACACCAGGTGTTTATCATAGACTGGTGGTTATAGGAGACCTTCTGTTCATGCTTTTTGACACAGCTGTACATCAAAGTAAATGAACTGAGAGAGGCCAGAACTAAATATAGCTAATTCTGAACACAAATCTGTTGCAAAGTTATATACTTATGCATCCATAAAATCTCTCCTGTATCCATATTTCAAGGTATACAGCAGTGATGTCAAGAGTGTTGTTAGAAAACATGTCACTTTTGAAGTTTTGTATTATGAGGATGTCTGTCTTGTGTTTATAACATTACCAGATTTTAGAACAGGTCAGATGAAGTTGGTGTTTTCTTGTATTTGTATACTGTGTTGTATAACAAGTCTTTAAAAGTCTTTAAAATGTCACAGGATGCATATAATGCGTTCGTCTCTTCGCTCAAGTAAATGCAGTATCCATGGTAACCAAGTTTTACTGAGTAAGTTACCTCTGAAGTAGCTTAGCTTAACCAGCAAAGCTAAGCCAGATTTCACCTTGAGCTCTCTAAGACAGTTAAGTTCAAGAAAAAAAAAATTTCAAGAAAGGTAACTGCAGTTGTAATATCATGACTACATGACACATACCATAGGCATACTTGCATATTTGAGAATAAATGCAAATTAATATAAGAAATAACATAACCATTTGTGATTTGGAAATGAGTTGTACATTGTCTGCTTTTTTTTTTATTGTTTCGTGTGTCATCGCAATAACCCTCATTTTACAATCAAATATTTGTATAGTTTTACTACAAAAATAACCATAATGAATTTGGAATATTAACATGAACCACGCTGTAGAAGTGTACATTATTTGTAGTGGTAGCTGGCTAACTAAAAAGAAGTAGATATTGTTGCACTGCTATCCAGCGACACACATCATTAGCCACTGTTACGCATACAATTTCAAAGGGGCTATTTCTTTTTCCTAGTACTTACTGTTAAAACTCTTGAGAGGACAATGCTGTTGAATACGGTGCTAGTAATATGCGTTTTCATGTTTTCTCAATAACCAAGTTCTTGAGAATAGTCCAATAACTTGATTTGCCATATACTACTGTAAAGTCTGTAGAGCCTTTCGCTGTATTGGATCATTAAGTCAGCTTCTGAACAGGTAAATAGAGCTCAAATGGGGTTGTCATACTGATGTAGACTTCAGATAGTTCCCGTGCAGAAAAATGTGAAATACTTTTTCTTTCCAGTGTTTAAACAGCTTGGAATGCATCCCTGGTAAATAAGTGCTGTGCAGTTTAATAGATTTTGTTTCCCAGATGGACCCCCAGAATGTAATACCCTCATTAATTACCTGATAGAATGATAAAAACATAAATAATAGAGAATGAGAGATTCAGTGAATTTTGCACTGATTTCTCATTAGATATTGCATCTGTCTATTCAATATTTAGGTCATGGGTTATACCAGTTTGCTGAAGTTTTGGAAGGATGTTCATACACATGATGTCACAGAATACATTGACATGGTAGACAGATGTTTTTTTTTTGCCGTGTCAGTATATGCTCAATCACTGACAAATGCCCTTTTAAGTGCCATAAAAGTACATCTTTGAAATATTCTTACTGCTGTATCACTCTCAGAAGTCTGGCATCTCCCAGTAAATATAAAATGAAATAAAAGCACCACAGCTCTCAGAACATCCCAATATTTTGGGCTCTGTAGTTTGAATAAAAAAATAAAAACATGGTACATTGTAAAAAACGAATAAGGCAATAAATAAAAATGATACACTGTATCCCTTTTTTAATCTTGATTCACTGAGATTATACAGCATTATTTTATAATCTTACTAATGCAATGTAGATCATGTGGCAGCCATCCAATCTAATGCTCCGATAAACAACAACCCTGATCTGAATGAACACAGTATTAACCCATAAATACAGAATGAAGTTGTGCTTCTCGGTGATGAAGAAGCTGTCGGTGTTCTTCAGGAGCGCGGAGCTTGGCAGTGATAGCAGATGGCAGGCAGCCGTGGACCCAGTAGTAAGCCCTCTGGGCAGATTCTCCGCCCGGGCTCAGGAAGCATATACAGTCAACAGACCAAACCGTTACTATAGATGCAGAGCTGCCAACTGTTCCAACACAGAGGCAACAACTGCGATTTCTCTGCACTGCTACAGATATTAAAAAAAACACACACACACACACTCACACACAAATGTTGTATCGCATCACTTGAGTGGACAATTTAGTTCTCCTTTAATAATACAGTAATAAGGGTTTTCTGGGTCTGTGGTGCGGAGGCGTAATCTGTGCTTGTTACTGTGGATAATGTGGGTTTTTACGAAGAAGATCGCGCTCTTGTTTCAAACAGTGGCATAATGGGGCAATGTTCTATCTGAAAAAGCAACATTTGCCATCTACAGAAGTGGTTCTCGCTTTCACTCCTGGGGGACCCCTGGGTATGCAGATTTTTGTAAAAAGCCAATTTCTCGATCAAGCGAGGTTGTTGAACATGTTCAAGTTTTAACATCGTTTTTTTCCTTAAACTTCATTTGCAGTTTTAGCTCATTGTAATTCCCTATTTCTTTTGATTTCTTTAATTCACCAACAAATGTTTTAGTTCAATGACGAGGAGTACACACTTGCACCAGCTATGATCCTAGCTGTTTTACCTGTTGATCTACCATTCAAACAATAAGAAAAATGTAACCTCACTCTAAAGGGGTCATTTTTAATATAGCACAATGAGAGTAAATGCATTAGTTGAGCTGACAAGTGATGCATCTCGGCTATTATTCTTTTTGGCATGCATTGCTCTTTCTGACACAATGCCATTGAAAAGGGTTGGGGCCCTATCTTTTGTTCACTGGTAGCACAAGTTGCTTTGCTAGTTTCGGACTAAGGATGTTATCATTTTTCTCTTCAGCACCCACATTCTTAAAATAACAAACAAACTTGTGGGTTCGTTGACCTTACCATGAAGAGAGGTAAGGCACATTGCAGGTCTATTGTTGTTTTACAGGTTCTGTAAAGAATGTGTACCTACTTGGTTGGTAACCAAGGGAGTTAGGGACATCAACTCCAACAGAGTCTTCCAGACTATAACAATCATGTTATCACTAATACCTTCTTCAGACAGGAAAACACATTCAAGACATCCTGCATACATCTTTGCTCCAAAGCTCAATATATTGTGTCATTGTTCAAAGACGGAACTGGTGAGATCTATACCTCACCAGAGCGATACCCAGTGCTGTTGGGTCTTCCGCAGACTACCATCTTATTCGCTCCAAAATGTGCATTTTTGACTAATGTCAGAGAAGTAGAAATAGAAAAAGCTGTACTGCCACAGGCTAAACACTCATCCTAAGACACAACAACTCTTCTAAGCTGGTCTCCCATTGGACCTACCCCGAAGATGTTAAGATACAAAAGAACATGCTCAAGTCAGCTATATTGCATACTGGCAACAAGTCCTGGCCAATAAAAACAAGAAACAATCGGGCTGATTTCACAGCAGTGACATAAAAAGTTTTCATGTCATTGCTAATAAATGGGAAGCCTTTTGTGCCTACCCTATTGCCAAGCCGAAGGAGTCATTCCAGAGTCAAGGTTGATGTCCATTGGTATGCAAGGGAACAACCATATGGCAAACTGATAAAACCATGGAAACCCAAAACCATGTCACCTCCAGAGGTTTCCACATTTCCATAAAGGCTGTCTATGGTCCCAGCTACCATGATACCCAGACTTCCTCGGTCTACAGATTGTTCTGAAGACAGATGAGGTTAAATCCTGCTGGAGAGAATTAAGAATGGAAGCAGTAGAGGCTGGATCTTGACGAAGGTGGTTTAACAGCATCGGCAACCAGAGATGCTGAGGCCGCAGCAGAGAGAGGCAGAATCACCTGAACGGGTTTCCTAGCAGGGTACAGGTGTCAGGAGTTTCTCCACACTGTTAGGACAACTCAAAAATGAGTGGAAAGCAAAGCAGCAGGAATCGGCAACAAGAATAATACTTGAGCTACTGGCTTCATTGAATTAGCAAGAGCCTTCTCATCATAGTGACTTACCATTGCAGTCTGAGAGGAGGAAAGTGCTTCTTTGGGGAGCGATGATGTAAACGCTCTCAGAAATGACTAACACAGTAGCTTTGGGGGGCCAGTCTTCAGACACATACTGTCCTATCAGAACTTTTAGGAGACCTTGCACTGTTTGTGCTAACTCTGCAGGCCAGTCGATTCCTGTACTGTTTCTCTTAGAGCAAAAGAACACCCTGAGCCCAACATCTTCCTGCTTCCAAACAGTACTTACACAGAATCAGCTTACAGGTCTGGTGCTAGCACTTGAGTGTACCTTGAGTTTTAGGTTGATAGGTGCTGGAGACCGTGACAGAGAGAAGGTCTAATACCAAAAGGTGAGGAAAGCATTAATTATAGCTTTTACAACAGACATGGTTGTAATCATACAAAGAGAAAAACGCCTCAGAAAAAAGCGTGGTAACAGACATAATAGCAGAGGCATTGCTAGGATCTTAAGACATCAGGGTTTAGGCCGTAGACTTCATTTGTTGGGGGTCCAGGGGTAGCCTTCTTCAGAGGAAATGTTTAAAATTTTAGTGGCTAAAATGCACCATTTTCAAGCAAATTGAAACCTAAATGAAGAGCCTAGATATCGGTTCATAGGTGCAGAAAATCATGCCATGGGTTTACTGAAAGCGACTCACGGCAGGATAGTACAACCTACTTTTTGGTTCTGTGTTTATTCAGAGGAATATAAGCAAGTTGTAAAAATAAACCAATAATGCAGGCTAAACTATGTTGTCAGATACAACTTTGTACTTAGATCGTTTTTGATGTCCCTTTCATTACAGAAAACATTCAGAGTCACTGACATTTCTAATATATCCGCATAAATACTGAAATGATCACAACTGCACTTAAATTGTATTTCTTTGTACTGAGATCGTTTTTGATGTCCCTATCATTACAGAAAACATTCAGAGTCACTGACATTTCTAATATATTCGCATGAATTGTGAAATGATCACAACTGCACTTAAACTGTATTTCCTCCAAGTCTTTGCCTGAGGTAAATTCCCCTAAGTTAAACTTGTGCAAAGCTATGAGCGATGTAATATTCCTAAGAGTCAAAAAAAATTTTAATCCCAGTGTAGGTATAGCAGTTGACGCTATATCAGCTGTTAGAACCCATTGTTGCATCACCCCGGATAGATATTTAGCCCCTGGACCAAATGACAGAGCCCTACATTAGCTAGTTGGCGATTGTAATCAAACATCACCTAGATAGCTAGCTAACTAGCTCAAGTTCGTTATCATGGCGCAGCCGACAAAGTGAAAAACAGTTTACCAGCCTTGCATAAAAGAGATTCATGGGACTCCGATTACTCGAAGGCCCAAGGCTAGCAACACCCCTGCATAATTGTAAGAAGGATCTGGCTGCCATATGTAGGCCTTAGTAGCAGCTAAATGACAATACAGTTTACATTGTAGCTACTCATTTTCAGAGGAAAGCTATCTAGCTAACTAATATTGCAAATTAGCCCTACATATTATATTTTTTGCCTGTTTGTCTTGCATTAATCATACATTTCCACTGTCACATTGTACCTGCGAGACTCTTTTGTCTTTGCTGCCATCTCACATCCATGACATTTAAATCTCATGGTACCCAAGTAGGCAAGTTTCACCTATGCTTCAGCGATATCACGGTATTTTGAAATTTTGGTGGTTGCAGGTCATTATTGCTGTGAAACTGGCAAACTAAAGCAGCTGTTCGGCATCGTATTGCAGTTCATAACTGCAGTAAAACAAAATGAACTACCTTACTGTAGCCTGTGAGCTTCTGTTGCAAAATATGAAAATATAAACACTGTCTTTATTAAAATGGACTTACTACAGGTTAATCCTATTGTGGCTAGTAACAAGCAGTCACTGTAATTAATTTACCAATGATTACATAGGTCACATACCTTAGGTTGAGAAAAAAAAGTTTAATTGAACTACCCCCTAAGTTAGACCAAGGACGAAAAGGATATTCTTAAAATGTTAACATGCTTTATACTTATCACAGCACCAAAATGTCCCCTCAAATCTGGAAAACACAGCTGAAGGAAGGAAGTTGAAGGAATTATAACACAGAGCTCGTTTTCCTCAATGACTGACATGATATGTGGCATTTTATCAGCCTCTGCGCTCTCTTATCATTATCGCCGACCTGTCAAACTGTCTGGGTACGAAACTATGTGGCGGATTTACAGAAATGTGGACAGCATGTGAAAAGGGACGAGGTAGCGATTACTTTGTGAACTGAATCCGTAAGGAATCTTATCACAGACTTGTCGTGGGTTGTGAGGCGCATCTACCATTCCAGTGGTCCGAATTACAAGGGGCATGTAGACGGGTACAAGAAGTTAAAACCCTTTGGCCAGGAGTGTAACTGGCGGGGGAAATCTGATGGTTAATGGTTTCTTCTTCTACTTGTTGCGTTTATATGCTCTTATACGGTTACATTTCTCCCAAAAGCCCTGAAACGCATTTCACCCAACAATAAAATGTTTTGTGATGTGGCATGCGCTATGGGCTGTGAAAGCGTTAAAGATGGTACATCTTTCAGTCCATCGTTAGAGGGAGTGAGGACAAAAAAGAGCTGTCAAGTAATAACGATAGTTTAACAAAGATGACGGGAACGGGCGAAAAGGTGACCCTCTGGGTGGCTCACAGGATAAAAAAAATGTTGCTCGGGAGCCCTGAGGTCGGGGGCTCGATCCCCAGCCTCGCCATTGCTGGCTATGGTTGGAGGTCCCCGTTGGTTCTCATCGCCATAGCACCCTCTCTATAATGCTGGGCACCTGTGGCGGCACGAACTGACGGCACGCTGACTGCATCCTCCAACATCATAGTCAGTGTGCGATTAGTGGTGTGGCTGTGACGTCAATAGAAGCGAGAGCGTCATCAAGGGAATCTGAGGAGTCACGTGCTCGACTTCTCCTCCCAAAGCCGTCAGAGCGGGTGCTGCGGTCAGGTCAACTAGTTCACACAAGTCACTAGTTGAACAAGTTCAGGTTGGGAAAAATGGGAAAAAATCAGGGTAAAAATATAAAGAAAAAAAAAGAAAATGGCAAATAGGAGATCCGTGTTTGTATAAATTAGGACACACCCCTTTTGGTGATGGGGGTAGCTCATGGTTTTTTTTTATTTCCCTATTTCCATTTCCTCTCGGTTGCCAGGTATGATTATTCAGCATTTAAGAGGATGTGTAGCATTAGATATAATAATTACATATAACTGACACCTCCCTTTGTAAAAACAATAAATGATACTAACAAAAGTCATGAGATGTTTGGTTTGGCCAAAAACAACAAAAGACTAATTCAAATGAGCACCACCATCCCACAAAAAACTCTGAAAAATAAGGTTGGTACGGTGGAGACATTGGTTTCTGATGGAATGACCCGTATACGTGTGAGTGTATAAGTTTGTGTCAGGCAATACAGATCTTAAAAAGTGAAGAACATTTAAATGTTTGGGCCTAGTATTACCGATCAAACTCTTATTGTTGCTCTCATGCTTCAGTGCTCTATCTGGAATTTGTTAGTGAGATTTTCCGGCATTTGGATGTCATCCCAGGTTTTATAGGAGTCCTGGCATGGTAACTCTTTTAATTCACAAGGGCCAGAAGCTTTAACCCCTCTGAACTCAGCCACTCATACAATCCTCTGCCTGTCTCTCCTTAAAATGAAGGATTTTGATTTTATGATAGCCATCGTTGGTCAATCCTTTTATTATCACTTTGATGGAGAAAGCAACGCAGCGTTGTCTGCATACAGTCTGGCTTTTTGGAAATGAAATCATAATCGGCTGTTTTACTTCCAGCATACTTATGATGTATGAAAACACAAAGTGAAATAAATAAAACAAATGGTACATTTATAAAACACACACACTCTACAATCAGACCTGACGCATTACCTTTTTCACTTCATATACTGGAGATGTAATTATATTTGGGTATGTACTGGCTTTGTGTTGGAGAACAAAAGGAGTGAACTGAATTATAAAGAAGTGCTGGGAGTTAATGTACCCTCGGTCAGGGTTCTGGCCGTGTATCTTTTTGTCAGCCGCAACTACCAACAAGCGGATTCGCACACTCAATGATTTTAATAAATGTCAATTTATTATCTTAGTCACCAGTGAGTTATAAAAAGCAGGGAGCATGGGGGAATGCAGCAGGGCCAGGGCCAGGAGTTTGGTGGAACGAGTCACAGGGAGCACATGGATTCATTTATACAAGAGCTTTTCTGCTCTTGTGTAAATGGCAGAGAGGATTGGACAGTAATGTAGTTTTTCAGAGAGGGCGATTTTGATGAGTGTGTGTCTGGAGGTGGATTCTGTTGCATACATCATGTCCAAACCATCTGTTGCATACAGACAGATTTTTTTCGACTATTTTTTGTTCACCTTTTTTCCTCACTGCTGATTTTTTCGCCTTATCTTGGAAAGGGCAATGATATAGCCATGCCGTTGGGGCAATGTCCCAAACCAGACTATAATGTCATGTCCCCTAAAGAGTGTTCTCCCAGCTGCTGTATTTCCTTCCTCTGCAGTGCACAAACTCACATGTGTGGTCACTGTGCTGGAGGAGCGCGCTTCCTGACCCAGTCATGCAGAAAGCCTTGCAGACATCTGATTCACCAAATGTGGTTGTTTTCCATCCCCCCCTCCTCCAAAAAAATAAAGGCCCAGTGTATGCAATGGCTCACACCTGGGCTGACTGCAGATCCACCTCAGTGAGGCCACTGCTGTTGAAGATCCTGGAGGCTCTCTAGTGTAAAAAAATATGTGATCATTACAACATGAAGTTTGCCCCTGTCAGATTTTTAGTAAAAATCATATTAAATGTATCTATCATGGGAAAATTAGTATATTATTCACATAAAAATCTGGCCTTAACAGCAAAAAAGCTTTCACCTCTCTGTAAACAAAGAGCAGCTAACAAAGACTGTAGTATATATATTATATATACTGTACATGCCAATATCTTGATGTACAAGGGTAAGTCAAAATGTATTGCTACCAGGCTTCCAGTTCATACATGCACAGGTTTATTCCAAACAAAATGTATTTAAACATGTCTCTGAGATCAGTGGATGGCTGCAGACAAGTTCTCTCTCACCTGCTCATTCTTTGAGGGTAGCAAGTGCTGTCCTATGAGAATTTCATTGGGAAACCTTACCCCATGCACCCTACAGACCTTCCTTCAGACTTCCTTTTGTTCCCAAAACTCAAAGAACATTTAAAAGGAACACGATTTGAGTCCCTCGATGATGCCAAAACTGCCATTTTGACATGGTGTACATCGAAGAGCACAGAATTCTTCAGGGGAGGGTTAGAGAGATGGAAACAGCAACTTCAGAGGTGTATAGACCTAGATGGAGGATATGTCGAGAAGCAATAGCTTCACATTTTGATGTTTTTGTTTAATAAAGGTTTCTATGATTTTGTAGCAAAACTTTTTGACTTACCCTTGTATGTTAATTATACAAAGAAATGTAATGCATTTTAAGGAGAAAATATTCTCTAAAGCAATGTTATACCAAATGTGACATCACCTGACAAAAGGGTAAATGCTATAGAGGATGACAAAACATACAGTATAACACAATATCCCTTGAAGACATCTGATGACATCATGTGTCGTGAAAGTCCAAATCAGCCCGAGGGAAGTTGGTCCCCGTGAGTCAAACTAATGCGGTGACAATGATCGGTCATGTTGGAAGTGTGCCATGCAGCTTCAGTAGTCAGGAGTAATTGATGATGCGAATGGCCTTTAAAGACTGTCACCTATGATGGGCAGTGATGACTCCGTCTGTTACCGTGCAGTAAGACAAGCTCCTGACCTGATTGGAGGAGGATCCAGTGGTCATAGTGCATGTTGAAGCCAATGGCGATTAACCATCTGTCAGGCGCTAGAATAATGCGATCATTGGCATAATGAAATCAGTAGCATTTACAGGAATTATTTCAGAGTGGGAACGGATACAGATCCTTGGTAGAATTCAATGAGAAACTATAAAATGGACTTTGTCTGAGCAAGATTCTATGGGAAGTAGAATGCTGTAAAAATTGGCCTTTGGGGGAATTGCTGTTTTCCATTTAAATGAACTCTGTCTGGTTCTTAATAGACCAATATTAAAGCCTACCAAACAGAAATTTACATGATATTACAGAATGACTGGGGGTTGAAAAATACTGTCCTGTAAGCCCAGGAATTTGAAAAGATAACATGCCATTTAACTAGGTGTTTGGGGATTGTCTTGATGGTTTCAAATCAAAATAAATCAAGTACTGAACATTTAACAAAAAGTTTGTCACAATATGCTTTATTCCAGACCCTGGCCTTCACCTCCTTGAAAGCAAACATAAGGGAAACAGTGGGGTGAGAAACGATCACAGCTGTTGACAGTAAAGAAAGGATACTTCCCCATAGTACTGAAGTACTTGTTAGACTTTTTAGGTTAGCAGCTCAAATATCATTGCTAATACACTTAACTGCTGGACCAGTGAAGCATTATGGCTTGTTTACAAAACTAGTTTTGCTGGGGAGTTTCAATGATCATGCAGCACACAAATGATGTGGGAAAATACTGGTGCATGAGGGCCTGTCAAGAATTCTTAAAGTGAGGGGGACAAAGCTGTGGGTAGCTCACTGTTTGCTGAGTCTTTGCATACTTGGCCCACACAAACACGAATGCTATAACTACCCTAGCCTGCATGTTGGTCTGTCCACCTTCAAGCGCAGACTGAAGACTTACCTCTTCAGAATGTACCTCTCTCCTTCCCTCCCTAGCTCCCCCGCTTAGCCACAGTTTTGCTTATAGCAACCTCATCTTAGGAATTGTTGATATCACTAATTGTTTCTTATATTGTTTCTTCAACAGGTCATCCATAAGGTTTTGTCCATGCTAACCCTACTGGCGCTTGAGACTTTTACCCTCGCTAGCACTTTAACACCCTTGTCCTGAAAGAAATGCACTTTGTGTTGTATGTCGCTCTGGATAAGAGCATCTGCCTATAAAGTAATGTGATGTTATAAAATGCATCTCCGGGTATCTGCACGAACTAGGAATTGCACAAGTGTTATGATCGTTTTGGAAATAAAGTAACTGCCCTTTCTGAATAAAGAAATAAGAGTACAAAAAGATGTAGGCTTCTACATTATGATTAGACATTGCTCTTATTAACCCGTTGACTGCCCTCTCCCATATTCAAAAAAATAAATTGTGAGACTTTCATATTTCACCACTCAAAGTTCACCGACACAAATATAGCGCAGCCGGACAACTATTCTCATATAGGCCTTTAATGTATGTAAATATGTGTTGGTCAACCGCAGGTTTGCAAGACAAGAAAGCAGAAGTATGTGTTTAAAATGTGACAATAAGTTATTTAATCTGAGGGGTATTGGCAGGTTGTGGACTTCAATAATAGTGGGGCGGTAGCATCACAACAACAAAAACAAGTGGTTTTTGTTGTTGTAGCTCAGTGGTTAGCATATCCAACCCCTTGACCCATCGGTGCAGGTTCGAATCCCAATGCAGACGGAATGTTAGCAAGACAACTGTATGGGCGTAGTTTGGCCGTTAGATGATCCTCCAGAAAAAGTGCGGGGGACACGTCCCCCAACGCTGCAACACCCATGCCGGTGCATATTTAAATAGTGAGCACTCATAACTACACAGTACACTCAAAGATCCCCACACACAATTACAGAACAAAGAACTATAAATCATATGCATTACTTAAAGTCGATCGCAGTCATGGTGTCAAACCCCTCTTTAAACACTTCTCAGGATCACCTCATTTACAGCACTGTCACAAGATCAAATTGTGCAGAGCTAGCGTGCACGCATTACCCTACTGGAGTATGCTGTGGGGAAAAGCTGTCTAAATGTCACAATCAGGTTGCAAACCAAATCAATATTGCCACAAATTACTAGCACAATAAAAAAAAAAAAGTTTAACGTATTACAGTACTCATAACATCCATACACAAAACAAACCATAAGTACTCCCCAATGAGTCAAATATGACAAGATGTCCAAGGCACGGTAACTAGGCAGGGATCCTACCACATCCAGAGTAGAAGGAAACAGAGGTCAAATCATCATTCAAGAAGGGGTAAAAAACCTCATGCAAACAAAGGTCCTGGATCCTGGGAGGCTTGCAATCAATGGAACCAATCCACATGTACATAAAAACCTCATCAAATCAATAGAATGACAGCATCTGCCTTTGTCTAATGCAGCCAAAATGGCAGCACACCTTACTCAAACAAATCACAACCAGACCCGGTATGAAACTGCTTGCTCTTGAAGCAGGGGTGGCCCGAAGCATAAGCAAACTAAGCGCCTATTTAGGGCCCCTCTGGGCACCAAAGGGCCCCCAAGAGCGCTTGAAATGTCCCACAAGGCAGTGGGGGGGGGGCTCCCAAATCAAGTTCTGCTTAGGGCCCCTTAAAGACTTGGGCCGGTCCTGTCTTTAAGTAACAAAAATGGAATAAAAATTTTACCTATAAACCTTTTTGTTTTGACTGCTTTTGTTGTATGACAGTTCGATTTGTCATTCTGTTGTGAATAGCAATACATCAAGATTAATAAACAGCCATTTCAGTGACCATCTTAAATTTTGATCTGCAAGCAACCCAAAAAAGATACAAATGTTCACATTCATTTTGGGAAAGTATAGTTTTTGGACGACTGTCAAAGAGTATAAAATGAGATTTTAGAAAGGAGTCCTCTAAGAAAACATACCATCCTGTAGCTAAACTAACAGCATTCCTAACACCTGTTGTCAGTGCTTTTCTTATCTTCACTGTCACTGAATGGCTTGTTTTTCTGCCTGTGGAAAAGGTAGAGGAGCATAAACAATGGGCCTCATTTATCAAACGTGAGCCGAATGAATTTGATCGTAAATCGTTTGTAATGCATTTACTTCAAAAATTTGGGATTTATCAAAGTTTTCGTATATTGGTTAGTTCGAAGGATTCGAATAAATTTCACAAGTGCTCTAAACTGCTCGTATAGTGTGTAAATGTAAAAAACATGGCTGTAAATTGTGTTTTTGCCTTTATTTTCCATTCACTCATCTTTTATTAAATTAATAATGAGTAGCAAATTATTTGGTAGTAATACAGTAATATTATAACAGTTCAAACTGTTATATAAAATCACTATTGGATTCAACATTAAAACAGGGGATGCTTCATTTGTGTAATCCTGATTAATCAAATTAATTCTTATTTTGAATTTTACTTGAATTCAATAAAACACTTGAACGAAGTTTGCTATAAATAAGGAGAAAAAACCATTTCTAAGGTCTTCATTGCAATGGCTGACCTCGCTCTATTAGAAAAACTTAAGCAGTCAACATGTCTCTGAAACAGAGCAGAAATAGTCATAATACATTTACATTCTTATGTAATAAACATTATGCTATTGGACGAATATAGCCAGCTGATTGGGCCATGTACTGTGTAGGAATTTCTAGTCTAATTTTCTCCTGTCTTAATATTACAATTGTTGTCGTTATTTTTATACAAGTTAAAATGATGTTAGACATTTTTTGTTTTGAAAAGGGACTGCATTGTATAGGGAAAAGCAATGGAGGGCACACTATGATAGAGGATCCTAAATACGTAATTTGAACAAATTGTTTTACTTGGGATTTGTTCCAAGTTGATTTTGGAAAAACGTGACAGTCCCAATGATGTATTGCATGTGTCATTACCACTTTAGGCAACCATGCCCCTCCTCGCGGGCCTGGGTGCAGCTGCCCCCCAGGATTTATGGAAACAATAAGGCTGGTATACAAAAACGTACCCTCAGAGTTGGAGGGTGATTGATCCAAGATGAGGGAAAACAGACTGCTGTCACCCTCCACAGTAATTCCAGCCAATGACATCTCTCCAACAATTCGTCACCAGTTTCATGTCAAACCACTTTCTTTTAACCTGTTGCAGCGTACCCGGAACTTTTGACACCAAATTTACAACAGCAGTTATTTCTTGCCAGGCTTTGGTTTTCCCCAGCCCTGACACTCCACTACTTGCAAGAATTTTTTTTTATTCTACTTCCATTAACAAAACTTCTGTCGCCGCTTTAGAAAGGTTTTTTCCTTTGCCTTTTCTCTGCCATCTCTTTACATTGCCAACAAAGGGATTACAAGCTCCTTATATGGTATTTCAGGGGCGTGGATTTATGCTAATCGGAAATTCTGTGAACGCACTTCTCATTTACAATTGATTGGTATTTATCAACATACGCACAGGGATACGAACAAATGCTGTGTTTACACGTGTTTAATAAATCTGGCGGAATTTTGTAGTTTGTATTTGTTGTAAATTTACACACAGTTTTACGAAAATATTGATAAATGAGGCCCAGTGTGTTTAGGATTTACACCTCATTATATCAATAGAAGCCATACCCAAAAAAATAATTGGCAATATTTTACAGACATTTCTGTACATGGATTATGTATACATGACAAAACTCATATTTTGTACAAACAATAGATACATTAGCAGTCCTCTAGGTTATGTTCTGGCTACTTTTCGTCCAAATGGGATACCTGCCATCACAACACCTCTATATGTTCAGGGGGTGGACAAATGAACAGAAACATCACATGAAAAAGGACTTTACCTTTGAAGTAACTAAATCACAACCACAAACGCGGGCACATGGATAAATCATCTTAAGTTAAATGGTAATTATTATTTTGTTTCAGCTATAAAAGACCTGATTGCTCCAATTCCAGGACATTTAGAAACAAAAACTAGGAAATTTTTCAAATGTTCCAATGGAAATACTGTCAAATCATGTCAACACAATCCAAACAGATAAAAAATGATCATAAAACAAATAAGTTATAAAAAGCCAACAATATAAGGCTACATGAGAGTGCTCCCAGATGCTGATACATTTAATTTCCCAGCAAATACAATTGCAATTTTTTCAGTTTAAAAATGATTCAGAAACGTAAATGCTGTGTGACACAGCGGCAGGTGTGGCCACTGTGCCGAGTGGTGAGTGGAAGGAAAAACACAACTAAAAGTTCAACAAAAAGGGGCCAAAAGCCATTTAATATGCCCTTTTTGGGGGAAGAGGAAACACAACAAATGGTCGAAATACAAAATAGGGCAGAAACACAAAAACAGCAAAGCCATCTGGAAAACACCAACACAAAACTCAAAAAAGTCCCCTTCAGCCTCTCAGGCTGTGCTTAAATAAATGGCCTAATTGAAGGCAAGTGCTCACACCTGAGTTGATTAGAAATCACTCTCAGGTGAGCCTGCCTGTTAGTGAGGCCTCTGCTGTTGCAGTTCCAGTTACTTCTCCAGGCTGAGGGAGGGAACCAGGAGACTGACAGCAGTACAATGGGAGGAGCTGAGGAGCTTGCTCCTCCCTCCACCTCTGCCAGCGTCACAGCAGTCTAAAAACAGAATAAAAGCATTTAACAAGTCAATCTAACAAGTCTAGAAGGAGTCTTTTGTTGGTACTTGATACAAATCCTCTTTGAATTTCATTTATTAAATGATGTTTCCCTGATTCTATTTGCTGACATGGGGGCAAGAATGTTATTATCACAGTTTTAAAATGTTAGAGGTCATAAATGATGTAAAAAAGGTTCTTTATCTGGTTTTGGTATAAGAGTGATCAGACCTTAATTATAGATAATGGAAGAGAGTCATAAACGATCATAGCTTTGAGCCTTCAACACAGAAGTGGGCCAAATCATCTTGGAAATGCTAGTATATTTCTAAACCATCAGGAACTGGAGATTTACCTCAAATGGTTTATTACATATTTTATTATTGTGTTTTTTTATCCACAGTAGGGGAGCTAAAACCACACAGCCGTTTCATCCATTGCAATAATGTTGCTGTTGGGTATTTTCTCAGTAACGACGATGTCACTCACATAGTTCGCACAAGTTTTTCCGTTGAGCAAACTGTGTCCTTTTGTGCCACGCTTGTGTAGTGTCTCACTGAGAACCCATTTCACGATACAAATTCAGTGTTGAGTAATGTGTTCAGCCACCCAGAGCTACCCTTAAAGACAAATCCTCCATCATGCACAATAGGAGAAAGCCCTTCAGCCTTAATTTTAATCATTTCGCAAGACGATCGCAACAGTTGAGCATGCATGGCAAAGATCCACTCAGACAGCGTCACCTCTAGCTCCTCGCTAACGTTCTTTCGGCTCTGTGTGCCCTCGCTCCGTTCTTATGCTCCAAGGTGTGCAGAATGAGTAGTTGCTCCATCACGTTTTCCCCATCTCTGATTCTCCTGTCATCCATTCCAAAACGTCTCACTGTAGCCTCCAGATTTTTCCTCTTTTGAGAAGAATCTAAGAATCCTTCAAATAAACGTTGCAGTTTAGCATATTTCCTGTTTGATGCCATGTTACACGCTTATAGTTATTTGTCAAATACTGTGGTGCACTGGAGGTGAGGTGAATAAAAGCATAGATAGGCACATGCCTCCCTTAATTTTCTTAAAAATTCAGTAAAAAACATATGTGTGTATATGAACGGAATACTAATGATAAGTAGTACATATTTATGCTCTGTCAGTAAAGCTATTGTAGGCTAACCAGCATGATTACACGTCATATACAGGTAGTACTGGTGTGAGACAAAATGTACTGACTTTGCTAGCTGTTCAATCAATGGCTTATATAATATCAACATATGATAATTAACAACAGCAATATTTGTGGGGGAGCTTTGAGGCAATCTAATGTGAGCCTTTGAAATAGCATGTGGAAGCGGATACTGACGAGTGCTTGAAGGCCGTCTTAGCTGACAGTCTTTGGGGGGTTGACAACCTAGCTCATACAGCCAGATGCCGATCCAGATCCAGATACCAAGCCCAATATTTTCTGGATCAGTGTTTCTTCAATAGCTTGTCTCAATGAAACTCTACTGAACTATATCGTTTTATTTACAAAGTAGGAACACTTCCTGGCCCTACACAGCTTATCATACAGTTTTTTCCAAAGACGCAAAATAATCACGTGCCTGAAATTCGATGGTCCTTACTGTTTTCGCCATCCCTCCTCTTCCCTATCTCAGCCTCGTCCATGTCCGAACCCTGGACACTAAACCCAACTACTGAGTGCATAAAAACCTCTAACGCAATATACAGCACATCTCAATAAAACTCCATTCAAATGCATATTTGTGGTATGGAAATTTATTCAGCAGAATTTCACGTTGTTGAATGTTTTCATGCCAAATCGTGCAGGTTGGTCATACACGGGAAGCTCAAGAGAACCCATATCGGCTTTTCCCACAGCGGTGCATGTTGGGTAGTATACTATTCGCATATCCTCCAAATCCTCTCCTTTCAAACATGAATATGCAGATTTAACATGTTTCACTACATTAACCAAACACCCAGTTCTGACAGCATGATCTTTCAGTGGCGTTTTGATGCCACATTAATCATTTCTAATATGCTGGTGTGTAAGACTATAAAGTGTCTTGTAACTAGGCTTCTCCATATCTCCTAAATTAATTTCAGCTTAGTTGCCACGACATTAAAGACTTCAGAACACTTTCAAATTTGTGGTGTGCACATTGACTCTGTACTTCTGTAGTTAACGCTCGTCTTACGTTAACTGTACGACTGCAGCAGTGCTATAAAAGACTCCGATAAATACATTCCTTTAATATACATTTAAGGACTCAACTCCACTTCATGATAATTATATTTAATGGCATGGAAACACAATAACACGGACCAGTGAATGATTCCCCCTAATGAATAACTGCCTAATTTCCTCTTTGCTCATGCCAAGCCGTAAATAAAGTACTTTTTAAACCCATGCATTCCGCTCTTAACATTTTTATCCAAACAAGCAAATGATTCCACCCAAATGTAATGCTGAAGAAGACAAAGACAAACTCCCCTGAGTCTTTGAGACAATAGCCATGGAAGGCAAAATGTAGATCTTGTTGTCAGCCTAAAATGATGAATTGTGTGAATTGACTGCTTCCACATATTCTGCATTCAGGTCACGCATGTCATGCAAACATTAAAACATTATTTTCTTTTGTTGGGCACATGTGCAATACATTTGACCTTTCAACAAAGCAAATGAATACATTCCGTCACCCTGGTATGTCACACGGAATGGAAGGAAATGTAAAGAGGCAGGAGCCATATGTCTCCTACTGTGTATTATATAAGGGAATCTCTTGCATAATAAATGCTTTCAGAAGAGATAAACCATAGCTAACCTCCAATCACCCATAACTTGTCTCTCCCATCTTTGCAAAGCACACAATGCGTGCTGTTTTTACCTTACAGCCGCCTGACACTCAAGCTCAGTTTTAAGAAGTATGTGAATACTGCCATCCACGATGGCTTAACAGAAGAGAGGGTTTGATGAGAATCTCAATCATTATTGTCATTTGCTTAGGGGTTTCTGCAGTTTTTAAAAATACTATCATAATTCCCCAAGAACTTTCTTAAGAGCCATGTCTCTCCACCAAGGACTATAAAACCCCCCTCCCAAAACAGGGGATCCAGGAATATAATGTCATTACCTGTATAATCAAAAAGTCACCTGAGGAGTACAATTTATTTAGCCAGGTCCATAATGGTTGTGTTTGTTATTCAAATTAATACTGGGGACAGTAAATTGGATAACTACTTTTGTTAATTCCTTAAAATTAGTGCCATGTAAAAATAGCATTTTGGTAAAAGCAAAAAAAAAAAAATCACTCTAGAACAATGATTTACTAGGCTTTTCCTCATAGGACTGTAGGACCAGGTACTTATTAACATGCATAAGCTTGCTTTGCTTGACAGTTCTTTTTAGACACCTGCTACCATTACAAATGAAAGTCAAATGCACTCACAAGATAACAGAATGACTTATGAGCTATATCCACTTTAAAGTATTGGACCGAGCCTTTAGCTGGGTTGTTCTACAAATGGGATAACATAGTTAAGGAGGAAGCTATATAATGCTTACAGGCTATACACTGCAATTTTCTGAATTAAATATAATCCACCCATAAATGCAATTATCAGCTAAAGGGTATTAGAAAACATAACCTTCAAGAGGACTGGGGTTTCATACTTTGTTCAGTGGAAGTCTGTAGCCTACTGCGGCTACAATTCCTGAAATGAGACAAGCAGTTAATTGCTCTTAATTAAACTCTTTTGCTGACATGAGACAAGAGTTACCATATTCAGCCATGTTCTGTCAGAAACAGGTCCATACGTCACATCCCAGGACTTGTAAACTATCAGTCACATAAACATCTCTTGCTTTGCTATAAGTAGTTACTTTACACAGATACAATAGTTTTAATTGATTGACAGGTGAATCAGTAGATTTCCAATTAGTGAAAGTGTGGACACCTGGTTACTAAAACAAGAATTGAATAGAAAAGCCAATGGTAAAGAAACCAAACCTGCATTACATTAATATAAAATTAGGAAAAAATGGTTCGAGAACTCAAACACACCTGTTCAGCAACCATAATTTAGTGAAAGACTGAATGTAACAGAACCAACCAACACACAGGAGCTTTCCAGGATCCATTTTTAAACCAGTGATTTAGACAAATCATATCTCCATCATAACCAAATCTGATGAAGGGAAAATGTAATGCATATTGAAGTTATTGGCAGGTAAATACTTCCATTGTGAATTCAATATATTTAAATGCATTAACTCTGAACTACATAGGTTTGACTTTGCTGGTTGCGAATTAAAACATAAAATATTCAGGTCCACAGAATACAAATTGTCAGGTTTCTGAAAAATTCAAACCTTTAAGATACAGGTTCACAAAATTCAAGTTGTAAAAATGTTAGTTTCCTATGCCTGATCAGGGTTATTTAGGTTCAACAGTACAATGATCAATAACAAAACCAGACATAGAAAGGAGAATTGTAGGCAACACAGGCTACCTAGTGGTTTCTTCTGCACTTCTGCCATTCATCTCCCCCGGTAAACTCCTCCTTAAGCTTTGACTGTGTCCCCAGTGAATTTAAGGAGGTGTGAGGAACATCTCTGCTCAAAAATTTGAGCAGTCCGAAATGGTTGACTGGTATCCTATTTCAATCATTTCAACCTTCAAACCCTGAGCAGGTCATGTTCATCCACAATATGCATACACAATAGTTGCCACTGAACTGGCACTGTCTGGCTTCAAGGCCAATTGCTCAACAGTGATATTTCTCTCCTCTGAGGTGAGGCTAAATTTGCATCCCTGTCCTCAGTCTTGGTCCTCCCTTGACCTCACGTGCTTTCCATACAGCCACCCTGTCAGGGTACAGTATGGTCTCAGGCGCAAGAGGGTGAAATGAACCGAAGTTTATTAAAGCCAAATATAAAGTCCAAAACCAAAAACGTAGTCGAAGGCGGCACAGGTCAAACTGGGAAGTCACAGAGAACAGCACCAAAACACAAACCAAAAACGAGGTAGGGAAAACAGGCAAAGTTGTAACCAGGCAGACACAGCAATGAGAGTGAAATCAGGATAAAAAAAAAAAATCAGTAAAACAGGTAAACAGGCAAAAGTCAGGACAGGCAGGTCAAAACAGGAAAAGGCTTGTAGCATAACTGAGAACAAAGCAACAGAGACAAACTTGTGACAAACAAAGAAACACCAGGGATATAAATGCAACAGGTAACGAGGTGAAACAAGGAACAGGTGAGCTGATGGGCAGGTGAAACAGATCAGACACTAACAATGAATCAATAAAACAATCAAGTGGTAACAAGGGGGCGGGACAAAGACATGAGGGAAACAAACAAGCACATGGCACAGAGACGGGGGAAAACAAGGAAACACAAAATGAAAAAAAAAAAACAAAACAGAACTAAGCCACAGGTTTACTGAGGTCCTTTTCACAACCCTGGCACACTTGGACATTTCAGGACCTGACCAAACATGATTTGCTTCATATCCTTCTGGCCAGTCATATCAGGTAACCTGGCATGGCTCTGTCTCCATGACAGGTGTTCCCCAGGGATCAGTTCTTGGGCCACCACTGTCCTCTCTGTACACATGTTCCATGTGTGTGTTCATTTGCATTTTTGCCTTGTGTTATCCCTGCTGTGTGTTCTAGTGTGTGGTCTTTGGTGTAGTGGAATCCCTTCTGTCTTATCTCTCGTGTTCCCTTTTCGGCCACGTCAAGGTTAGGAACAGGTAAGATGGGGCCCCTGTACACCACACGCAGGGGAGATTTGTGTATAGACACATTAGGGTAGGAGTGACTGCCACCTCTTGTATTTCGGTTTGGTTAGTTAGAATAGAAAGGTAGTCTTTGGTTTTGTGTCCTCATTATAGTTAGCCTTCTACTTTCGTTTTAGCCAGATATGTTTGATTTTGTTCTTTTCTTTTCATTGGCAACGCTCTTAGTTTTGAACCTTTGGTTGTGTGTGCGTGCCTATATATATATTGTAAATAGGATATTGTACATATGTATGTCACCTGTGCACCTTTTTACACTTGTGTCACCAAATAAACACTCTTCACCGTACTTAGGAATTTATGCTGTTGATCCCCCCAGAACTGGAGGTCCAGTGACTTGTTGCTTCCGGTGGCAGCACTCGGCGGTCAGCGACTTGTTGTAGCTTGCACAAGCATCTAATCGGTGGATGTCAGTTGATGATTTGTTGTAGCTGTCTGCGCCCTGTTGTAGTATCTAGCTGCACACAGAGGCCAAGGTACTGGGTGTATCTCAGACTTGCATCCAGCGTTCTGTGCCCTGTTGCAGTGTCTGGCTGCACCCAGCGGTCCTGAGGCCTAGATCAGCTCAAGTAAGTTCAGGGATCTTTGGGAACGTACCTGTCTCAGTATACAGAGGTCTTGTGACAAGTGTTCCAGGCGGAGCTCGATGCGATAGTGTGGGAACTGGGGCAAACCAAACTAATGGACCAGTAGCAAAATATGAACCCCCCCATTGCTCTGGAAATGACTACGCCAGCCAGGAGCTTGTTAAGCAATGGTCCCCGAATGTATCACTGAGCTTCCCTTAAATACCATCCCAACAAACACCTTCCCTCCCTAACACTCTTCAGTCATCAAATAAGATTCTGCCAGAACCACTCTACAACCCTTTTCCCGTTAGCCAGTTGTCACGACCCACAGGGCAAAAGGAATTGAGTGGCAATTACTCTTTCACCCGTCATCCGGAATGGGTGGGAGAGTCAACAAAGTGATTGATGTTACTTTCATGGCAGAGGCCTGATGAACCTCCGATAGAAGTTCGCAAATCCCAGGAACCTCTGCAACTCTGTGTGGGACATGGGTAGAATCCAGTACACCACGGCTTGGACCTTCTTAGCATCCATCTGGACTCCCCCTGCTGAAATAACATACCTCAGGAAGGTGTCCCGGTGAAATTCACATTTCTCTGCCTTGACGAATAAGTTGTTTTCCAGGAGTCTCTGCAGGACCTGGCGGACGTGATGGGAGTGCTCAGCAGGGACCAGGAGAAAATCAGGATATTGTCTAGGTAAACGTAGACGAACCGCCCCAACATGTCACACAGAACATCATTTACCAACACCTGGAAGACTGATGGGGAATTAGTAAGGCCAAATGGCATAACCAAATATTCGTAGTGGCCAGTAGGGGTGTTAAATGCTGTCTTCCACTCATCTCCCTCTCGGATCCGGACCGGGTGATAGGCGTTGCCCAGGTCAAGCTTAGTGAAGACAGATGCACCCTGCTGAGACTCAAAAGCAGTAAACATTAATGGCAGAGGATAACGATTATTTACAGTGATACTGTTGAGACCCCGTTATTCAATGCAGGGGCGCAGTGATCCATCCTTCTTCCCCACAAAGAAAAAGCCTGCCCCTGCTGGGGACGATGACACCTGCTGCCAGGGATTCCTGAATGTACTTCTCCATGGACTGTGTCTCGGGGGGTGACAGAGAGAAAAGGCGACCTCTGGGAGGCGTGGTCCCCGGCAGCAGATCAATGGCGCAGTCATATGGCCGATGGGGAGGCAGCGAGGCGGCCCGGGATTTGCTTAAAACTCCTTTAAGGTCCATATATTCCGGGGGGACGTTGGACAGGTCAGGGAACTCCTCAGAGGTCTGGCGGTTAACTGGGACAGGTGCCTGGGCTGGTATGTGCCGGCTAAGCCAAGGACGACCCAGCACAATGGAAGCCTGCGGGGTATCAATTATGTACAGCGTGAGATCCTCCCTGTGGTTGCCCGACATGAGCAGACTCACCGTTGGTGTCACGTTGGTGATGCAGGTGAGGGATCTCCCCGTGATGGCGAGGTCCTCTAGTGCTGTCTGAAGCGGGATGCGTGGAAGGTGGAACTGGTCGACTAGGGAGATGTCAATGAAGTTGCCATTAGCTCCAGAATCAATCAGGAAGGAAACCACCTGAGAGACACCGTTAACAGACAGAGTGGCCAGCAGCAGAGGTCTGATGGTCGGGGAATCAAAGAGAGGAGTGAAGTTCAGTTTTACCTCCCCAGCTACTTGTGAGCATTGGCACTTTAGCAGACTGGTGGATATGAAGTGGCCAGGTTGCCGCAGTACAGACAGGAGCAGGGGAGGATTCTTCTCTGCCTCTCGGCAGGAGTCAGATGAGTGTGGTTGTTCGGCCTGGGCTCTGGAGCTCGAACAGCGAGAATAGGAACAGGTGACCATGACCTCATGACCATGCCGAGACCAGTCAAATACTCTCTTCTTTTCTTCACAGAAGATGGGATAAGTGGAGCAGACAGATGAGTGAGCGTCCTAGACCGCCCTCCCCCATTCTCTGGCACGACCAGAGAGGAGCGTGATGATGCAGGCAATCCTCGTTCTGTCCATGGGGAAAGTGGATGGCTGTAGCTCGAAGACCAGGGAGCACTGACAGAGGTAGGAGCGGCAGGTCCCCAGCTCACCCACGTAGGTCTCAGGAGGTGGCAACCGGGGTTCTCTCTCTCGGGTGGGGAAGTGACCGGCGGGTACGGTGGAGTAGTGCCAGTGGGAGCTGTTCGGGTACGTTGGAGCTGTTGAAGCTGGGTGAACAGGTTATTCATGCTGACAGCTAAACTCTTCAGGGTCGCGTTAACAGTGTCCAGCTGGGACTGGTGCCGGCGAGTTCGTACTGTCAGAACTCAAAGAGACCCAAGCGCAGACTGAGATAAGTAATAAACAGGAGTATATTAAGCAGCCAAAAGCACAGTCCACAAACCTAAAATCAGAGTCGGTAATCAGGCGGAGGTCAAAACCAGAGAGACTCGGCAAAAGTACAAAAACGCAATCCAGGGCAATAGTCAAAAACAGATTTCTGAGTAGTTCACAGTAGATTTGTAGTACTCAGATTTTGAGTAGTTCCTTAGATTTGAATGTAAAAGCAGCAAACGTGGATTGTGAGCAGACACCGTAATGTACAACCCTACTAGTCTTTGTATCGACTGTCTTGAGGTTTCTCTTCAACTGAATCATGGTTAGTTTTACTTCTAGGTACAAACGTTTATATTGATTTAGAAATGAAATTATGTCTTTTTCTTCCCATGACACAGCTGCACAAGCTGTGTAGAGAGTACTGTTACTCTCTTCACAAAGAGTAACAGTACTCTTAAACAGTATCACTGGACATTCAAATGTGCTGTATCTGCAACTTCAGGTGAGGGAAACTAAAAGGATAAATACTACATGTCCTATATATATGTATGCATATATATATATATTTCAAAGCAAAATTTCAGTTCATTCCCAAGAGAATCCACACATTTTCTGTTACTCAGAGACATTACAATGGTATATCCAGAGCTCTTGCAAATTTTGAAATATAATTCATTTGTGCATAACCGGGTGAGATCTGGGCTGTTTTTAACTTCACTGAGAGCCCATTCAGCATATGAGTGTCAACCCTGTCACTCGGGATCACAGACCTTCGCTCTGACCCAGAAAAACAGAGCGAAATCATCGAGTAGCAGGAGGAAGACATCTTGTGACCTGAACTTCAATCAGGTGTACTTCATTTCTGGAAGACAGTTCCCAACAAAGAATCTCTTACAATCAGATACTGTGTGAAAAAGGTACTGACCTTCTTTGTCAGTACAGACATTTGTGAAACCACATTTTCAACACTGAATGTTGTAAAAAGATCATTCTGCATTTAGTGAATATTCTGAATAAGTCTGGTTTCTTATTGTACTCAATTAAGTGTGCATGCATTGGCCTAGTTACCTGCATAGATTAACTTTTGCTTCTCCTTTTTGCAGTCAAATGGAATTTCTAAAACCTGGCTGAAAGTCCAAATCAAACGTTATTTCTCTAAACAAGAGAGAACATACAAAACTATACACACAATATGCAATATATATGGTCAAGTTCAATTCTGATGGGGTTCATTCATGAAGACACAGCAGAGGCAGGGTCCACCGCAAAGCTTAAGCATGACCAGAGTGCCATGCCCCTTTAAGGCTATGTTCTCATTGCCGTTTTAAGTGATTCAATTAGGATTTATCATACAAATAAGATGCCAATATTATCTTTTCCTCTGGTCTGAACAGGCAAACACTACACAGAATCCGGTCTTGCCAAATGCTATTGTGATGCAGAGGTGGTTTGAAAGCGTTACAAATCTGATATGCCACAATACAACTTCCAATGAAGGATCAAATTGGATTTTTTTGTGGGGCTTTTTTAACGTTGGCATGGAGTTTACCTATGTCATCCCTCCAAAAATAGTAATTGGCGTAGTCACTGAAGCAAATGAACACATTTTGTTGTTTGTAATGTCCTCTGTGCTTTTGTGAGGTTTGAGGCTCTTTGCATGCATTCTTCTTCTGATGCCAAGCATACTGCTGGCATGCAGGGGTGAGGGGGTACCATTTTTGGCCTCTAATCTGATTACAGGCTCAATCAAAATGCTAATGGCTGCTGGCAAACTTTAGGTCAGTCTGCTGTCAGCGAAAAGCAAGAAGCCGTGGTCGCAGCGGGTGGAGGAACACTAACGTTGGACAATGTGGGACTGAAAAAACCGTGCTTAGTCAGGTGATTCCGCATTCCTGCCGTTTAAAGCTGATGGGCGGGCCACAATATGGCGAAAACCAAATAGTCCACATACCCGTCCAGCTGGGTGTCACCAATGCAGGCTGGTATTGGTGGTGTAACGATGTGGGGTGTGCTTTCATGGCACACAGGGGGTATGACTACAGCACATATGGGTGTGAAATAGTTCTTGGTCAAATAAAATGGCTGAATTTGCCCTTTAGTAAGAGTGTTTATTATATGCATTAGCATAAAGACCAATAAACATAAGGTTTGTATGCATCAAAAAGCCTGGAATACCCCTCTATCTGCCAAGCTAGACTTATTGCAATTTAACCAATCCAATTTTCTGTATGCCTAGCTCTTCAGATAGAGAAACAAGGCCACACCAGTCTTTTTGATGCCTACATACCCAAAGAATATTTGTTTGATATAGCACTGTTTTTGGCATGAGTTTTTGGCACAATAGTTTTTGGCATGAGTTGTAAATGATACCATAACATTCATTCACCTTTCTGTTATTTTTGCAAAAGGAAAATATTTAGTAGACCTTAGCATGTTGAGACCAGTGTGTCTCTGTCAAATATTTGAAGGGGATGCAACAACAGGAAAATTTGTATTTTGCATGCTACAACGTTATATTATAGTATTTAATTGAAAGTTACCTATAGGCACATATACACAATTCTTCATGAAAATGTTGTTTAAAGGTTATTTTCCTGAAACAAGGTATACTATAGGCACGACGTGTCATCTTGTAGTATTCCTTTGGGTGCAAGGAATGCAAAAGAGATGCAGATTTTTCCGTCTGCCAACTGTTGTATAAGGAAGATTTCTGCCTGGACAGACGTTGTTTTGCTATGGTGACTTGCACATGAATCAGGCTGACCTACATTGGAGTTCTCTGGCTGAATAATCTAATTGATATCATCAGTGCGTATGCATGCACACACACACACGCACACGCGCACACACACTTCTGATGGAGCTATTTGACGTGCAGTTTTTATCACAACATCTGGCTAGTAACTCAATGAGTTGGGCAGACAGCACTGTTATCAATCACCAGTACAATACATTACAATTAGATGAATAATAAATTTGCTTGATGGCTGCATAAAACTCTCTAACACCTTAAAAATCACAGTAATAAAGCTGTTCTTAAAATATATCATATAGGACTTTCAATCTGTGTATACTGTACTTGCTGATAATTTTTCAATCTTTACTATCTGAGTCTGTGATTTCAGTGATATATAAACTCCTAGGAGCATGATTTTGGTAACAGTATGGAGGAAGAATGCAGATTGGTGGCTGGCTTTGGGGGGTGGGGGAGGCTAACTGCTTCACGCTTGTCCTGGCAAATCAAGGTTCATCCAAAGTCTGAAGGATGTTTAGTTACTGCTGGACATCAGAGCTGATGTCAACCAAACAGCGCCATCTGTTGGTGGTTTTGTGGGATTGCTGAATACATCTGATTGCATTCTGTGGACTCGGTTTTTCTCGACTGATTTGTCACATGTGACCAAACAAAAGTCAGTGCTCTCAGTACAGTTAATAACTGTGCCTAGACTCAGTAATTCTGCAGAGGTGAATGCACATTGATTTTAAAAGTGAAAAAATTGAGGTGCCAGTTTTTAAAACACTTCAAACAATTCTAGGAGGATTTCAACATACATTTCTTCTTGCCTTGTTTCTACAACAGCACGGCTGTGTTCAATGTCATATTCATATCAGGTTATTTAATAAATCACACAGCTAAAAAATGGTTAAATTTTCTAGTTTACTTCACAGCAATCAGCAAGTAATTTCCTATAGAAGGATACAGGAATGCAATGTCAGAGACATTTCTGTGGAGGCACTGGAGAAAGAAGAATCACTGGAGAGAACTGAGAGAGTAACGATGTAAGGGAATGGACTTGGTGGAGGATATGGAGAAGATGGGGGTAGGTAGAGAGCGTCCTTGTCAAACAAGGCTTTCCAATGAATAAAGAACAACATTGACTATATCCTCATTTGTGTTTGTTCTTCGGAGAGTAGTGGAGAAAAGGGTAATTTCAAGACATAACATATATGTGATGATCAAAACAGCCAATCATCTGGGCACTGAAGCCTACTATATGTACAGCAATAGCATAAGTAGAGTGATTTATAACACAAAAGGCTATGAAGCAAAGTGTGTTGGTCTGCAGTGTAGTTTTGGTGTTTGTATGGGAATTACAGAAGTTCATTTTTCCTCAAGTCACCTTGGAATTTCCTTGTAGTATTTGTTGTGGTGCAGTGGTATGGGTGGCCACTGAGCTATGTGGCGAGGGAAGGAAAGTACAATCTGAACGCGATTTGAGCAAAAATGGCGAACTGCCAGGAACAAAGAGCGCTCACACCTGGGTTTATTAGAAACTCTCCACAGGTGAGCCCAAAAAAACGTGATGCCTAATCAAACGGCAACTGGCCTATCCCAGCGCCAGATGCAAATCAATAGGGGAGAATTTCATTTCCATGGACGGGCCTATTTATGACATGACATTTAAACATGACCACTCACAGATTAAGCCAATAACGTTGATGATCTCGCAACAACGGCGTATGTCAAGGTCTGGGATATATTACACATTAAGCAAACATTTGGCTCTTGTAGTCGACATGCTGGATGCGGAAGAAATGGGTAAGCGTATAGACCTGAGCGACTTTGACAAGGGCCAGATCGTTATCGCCAGGTGACTGGGTCGGAAGCACCTCCGAAACAGCAAGGCTTGTAGGTTGCTCCCAGTAAGCAGTGGTGAGTACCTACCGACAGTGGTCTGAGGAGGGACAAACCACGAACCGGAGGCAGGATGTTGGACGCCCAGGGCTGATCGGTGCACTAGGGTAACAAAGGCTATCCCGTCTGGTCCAAACTGACAGAATAGGCTACTGTGGCACAAGTAGCTGAAAGGTTAATGATGGTTACCGTCGGAATGTGTCACAACACACAGTGCATCGCACCCTACTGCGAATGGGGCTACGTAGCTGCAGACCAGTCAGAGTCTGTGTCATGTGTCAAATTGATTTCCACATGAATGCCTGGACCAAGGCTTCCTCAGCACAACATTGTCCTGCTAATGGTTGCTAGCCAGAACAATGTTACATCTTTTATTTCCTATTTATAATTACTGAAACAAGCATTAGCAAGCTAGCGTGTGTTAACTGTGGGTTCACAGGCATGCGAGATTGCAATGTGACAAGATGTCCCAACTCCAGACCAAAACTATCTGAGATGAAGTCTGCACGTATAAAAAGTTGCCTTTTAGCTAGTCATAACTTAAGCCTGCTCACTAACTGTTGAACTTGAAGGAAAAATACAGTCAGTAACTTGCTATGCTAACCATGTTTCTTAGCATTTCCTATTGGAAACAATAGTGGGGAAAATAATAGAAGAAGAAATCCTGATAAAACGGAACCAGAGATGTTCAGTCAAGGAGGTAGGGAAATGTTTTATATACCCAACTGGTATGCCGAGATGTGAGCAATGATGGAGGAACTACCAGCTCAGGATAAATTCCTCCACTCATCATTTTGTCTACTTGCTAATAACTTGAAATGTTGCTGTGTTTTTTGGATTTTAATTTCAATCCGAGAAATATTTAGTGAGCTTGAATGAGCTTCACTATTTTTTACTCAGCCTTGCAAGGTACAAGGCCATAGTTATGTATGTGCTTTTTAATATTTCACTGCATGGGTAAAATAGGTTGGCGCTGGTATATGTAACAGTATTAAGATTGTTAAAAGAATTCAGATTGTTCTTTAAGTTAATTACAACATTGAAGTGTATATGTATACATTATCCCTCCCAGTAGAATTGTGGGGGAAACTTGGCGGTAGACCAAAGCAAGCTACCCATACCAAACTGGGTCCAAATCTGTGCACTATTACACCCCCAAGACATGTCATTAGAATTTCCGTTATCACGACTCAATTTGTAATTAGGGAATTATAAAATTATTATATACATTAGTAACACTGTATTTTGAATGACATGTTACATGCCTAAACAAAGCCCCCAAAATTAGGCAACAAGCAAGTAGTATGCCCCCTAGGCCATAACAACCACAGAGCTTATTATTATAGGAGGGGGAGAGAACCCTCTTTTGGTCTCTAATCAAATATACCTGGGAAATAAGCGGTTGCATCTTGAATGAGTTGAGACTTTCACCCTGTACTCTTCACCATGGGATCTAAATATCGTAATTTGTAGTATTTAGTTTTAATTTGAACAAATTCAACTCAAATACATCAAGAACAAAGCACATTTAAAGTAATTTTTTTTTTATCTCTGATCTTTTTCCCTTCCTCAACCTCAAGTTAACTAGCTAATGCTCCTCAACCGAGCGCATCTGCCAGCTAAAGGAGAACCGTAGACGAGAGACTCGTCCAATTCATTCACCCGCCCAGCTCGCTTCTTTCAACACTGCAGATGCACCAACAGTTACATGTTGCCTTTGTCACCAGAGGATCGTGAAGTTACCTTAAATTCAGTTCATGAATCTGCAGGCACCCAGCCTGACAGGAAGTGACCTGCAAGAGGAGATGAGACCAATGACCTTAATCAATCATGGGGCTTTACTAATCGTTGCCTTTCCTTTGCAGACCATCATACATGGCTGATAACGTTGCAGCTGCTTCCCAATCAAGCGTCTTATCACGAATAAGGAGCAGGGCTACTCCACACCTTCACACCTTTGAATACTGCCACACCGGGTCTGAACCATGGTTTTAATGGAATACTGGGTCATTATTCAACAGGGAAAGCCTCCAGTTTTATGAAGGATAAAAGATATGGAAAGGTATTTTGCGCTCTCCTTGTCAGAACGTTCCACAAAGGTTGTGTGATCTTGAGATCTGGTGATTGCAGAGACCACAGGCATTTGACTTTATCCTGGTGTTCGTGAAACAACTTGAGTTTGTTTAGCAGCGTGTATGGTAATATTATCATCTTAGATCATGGGGACATAATGACAGCCTACAGCTCGATAAGCAATATCACTACAACAGCCAGTGGCAGAATAACACAAAGTCAAATTTTTCCCAATAAATTAAACATAAAAACTTTTATTGCAAGGGAAAAATATGAGGTTCCTTGTTCTTATTGCATCAATTCCATTATTTTATGATGTAGTATACTTCCTGTGAGTAAACAATAATTACAATTCCTCAACACTAAAAACGTTTTTTTTTTCCCACAAATTATAGATAAGACCAAAAAAACTCTACACACACATATTAATCAGTCCAAAGTATTGAAATAAACACTTTCACTGCAGTCCTGTACCCAGCTGCATTTAGCAGGTTCTGTCCTTTGGCTGGAGTACAGTTCTGCCCGTTCTTAGTCTCCTGAGTGCTCTTATGGCGCCCTCTGTGCCGTTCAGCTGCAGACTGCAGACGTGTGTGTTTTCACTGCAGCTTCTCCAGGTAGCCGATGAACCTCCGCAGGTTTATCTTCACGTTGTCCAGCACGCACAGCTGGTCCTGGCTATACTTCCCCTTGCACTCTTTCCGTAGCTGCAGGAGGGAGGGATACGGTCAACGGAGAGCGCTTTTGAAACATAAAGCGGCGCACGTGCGTTGGCGATTCTGCCGTGTGCCTGTATGTGCGCGTATGGGCATGTGTGTGCAGGACTGCGTACCTTGGCTTTAAATACAGGCTGCAGCGTCTTAAGGGAGGGTAGCAGATGGATGTTCTTAGCGGCCGTCTCCGCCTCCTTCCCATCTGCAAACACGTCGAACAGAGCGTCCAGAGCCTCCCCGCACACCACCATATTCTGGTCCTTCGATGCCACTTGCAGCAGAGCGGTACCTATCATCTGCGGAGTATGAACACTGCTACTCAGAAGCTCTGTGCGCTGCACAGACAGTGAAGGAGCTGGCATGTGCTGGATAGAGATCTCATTTTCATTTAAACCGGGGCTTCTGGTGGCAGGCTCCCATCTGCTTTTGTGTGTATGAGGTCCTGCCTTCCCACCCAGCAAATTGAACACTGAGAAAAGTATGCTATGGTTCTTGCATATTCTGAATTCCTGTGGGACCACTCTGCGAACAGTGTTATAACAGGGTCCTGAGGTACTGTAAATACGCAAACTTATGTGAAGTTTTGCAGATATCTGCATGGTAGTTGCTAAAAAGCTATTTGTAATTTTTACATGTCTTTTTACAAAGCAACACTGATAATAATGGATAATATACTACTAATAATAACATCACATTGGGATCAGCAGAGATCTTGTCCAAACAATGTTGATGAAGGAAGGGGATACTCAGGTCATGGTTTTGGTGGATGCCCCACCCTGATTGGTGGGTGCAGCACACCCTAAAGGTCACTGAAGTAGAAACAAACTGTAGCACCTGCAAACTGTATACTGCTGTGTATTACCTGCAAATGTTAACGTTGCGCTATTATAACAAAGCTCCAGAATCCTGGGTAAATGGTGTTACAGCATGCATTTTGCATACTAAGGTAATGTATGTTACAGTATGTGCAGTCTGTTAGCTGGATAAGGTGCTTAGTGGACCGTGTTTAAGCACATTTATGATGTGTAAGGTGTAGTAGAGCACACCGAGGCGGTGTGAGGTGTTATGGTACCTGTAGACTGGCAGCAGTGCCCTGTTGCCTGGCCAGCGTGCTGCCCGTGATGCCCAGGATGGCCAGGGCATTCACCCTTA
The DNA here is from genome assembly GCA_019788955.1 of Albula glossodonta. Classification (NCBI taxonomy): domain Eukaryota; kingdom Metazoa; phylum Chordata; class Actinopteri; order Albuliformes; family Albulidae; genus Albula; species Albula glossodonta. Next base: position 26,362,026 of record JAFBMS010000005.1, read on the forward strand.
TGCTGATGGCGTCACAGCGCGTCGCGGCTTCGCTCAGTCTCATCAGCTGCTCGGGGCTCATGCACTGTCACACACACGGTTACACGACGTCACACAAATGGTTACGCGCCATCACGCACACGGTCGCTCACAGTCACACACGCTGTCACATGGTCACACACTGTCACGCTCATTGCACTTCATTTGGTTTGATTGTCTGCTGGCCAGTTTGATGATCATGTACATTGTTTGTCTCGATTTATAGATAAACGTCCTGTTTTGTGCCACTAACAGTTGACCAATCAGTGCGGAGTTTGCCATGATGGTCCTGTAAGCCTAGAAATGTCGGTCTGTGCATGAACAGCCAAAAAGATCCCAACCATAGTCAAATGAAAACGTCACCAACATCACAACATACGGACAAACCACGGGACATCAGTTCACTTACAAGTGTAAATTAGGCTTACTTTGCAGAAGTACAGCCAACTCCAGATGCACTGCTCCTTCAATGTGTAGTGCATCTGAATACATCACAGGAGTATTTTCTCTCACCTGTGGGATGCTCCTGGAAGCCATGATCTGTAACAGTGACCTCACAGCGCTGGTTACTGCCTCCAGAAACTCCTCTTGTTTGGGAATCTCTGAAAATGAAACAAACCAGAACCACAACAGTCAGCTATGAGAACAACAGAGCCAGCTGTACAGATTGGCGTGTTCCAAAGAATTGGTGCATTTACTTCCTGTTTTACCTGGTGTGCTGAGCACATACTTCCTGTTTGACCTGACTTAGAGCATGTACTTCCTGTTTTACCTGGCGTACTGAAGACCAGATTGGACAGATGCTGAGCCAAATTCTGAAGAGCTGGCGTTCCTCCCAGTGACTCGGGATCCATGACAGACAGGATACTGTGGAGGCAGGTTAGGGCCCGACACTGTACCCGGTGCATTCTGGGAAAAATAATACAGTAAATTCAAGGCGTGCACAGTCCCACTGCACAGCATCGGCTTTATCACACAATTTTATACTCTATTTACATTTCAGCTGATTGTTATTAAATAATTCCTACAGCTGCTTATTGCTTGTTTCAGACAAATAAGCACAAATTTGTTTTCATATGGACTGTTCAATTGTTGTAATGGACTATATTGTACAAATGCATAAAGTTACTATGTTGTCAATTGCTGTGGATGTCTGTTGTATAAACTTCACAGTCTATTTGCCCATTTTTTATTTTGAAGCTTCAAGATGTGTGAATGCCATTTTCATTCTATCAATATATTTGTGTTCATGACTAGGCTATTTATTAGGTCGTAGGCTGTGGTTGAGAATTTTTATGGTACATAAATTTAAACAAATTCCTCATTGCATTTGACCTAAAATTTATGAAAATAACATTCATGAGTTTTCCAGGTGCCTCAGGCAGAATACATTGGTTAGGATGTGAGCCCTGTGACTGGGGGTTCGAGTCTCAGCCACACAAGTACTGGTCAAGGCCAGAAATCAACAGTGGTAAGGAAATAATTGTCCCAGCCTTGCTAGGAAAAGATAGGACTTAAGCTGGATAAATTCAGTGGACTCATCACTCTCTAGCAGCCAGTTCTAGTCAGCCAGGTGCCTGTGGATTCACAAACTGAGTGTATGCTGACTTTGTCATCCTCTGATGACTTAGGCAGTATGTAACTGGTGGTGCATTTACTATATGGAAAGTAGCAAGGGCTGAGCCACATGACACCGAGGACGGCTCTATAGCAGGCTAAACATTTCAGCTGTGTTTGGTTGGGATAAGGGGAAAAGACCCAAAGAAAAAAGTGACATCCCTATTACACATAAATTATTTTTGCCTTCAGCACTCTTAGATAGAAGGTTCTGCAATTATAATGATCTTATATGTGTATAATATTTATATATAAAACACAAAATCTGTGTTGAAATGAAAGGAAAATAAATAAGGAATTCTTAGCTATATATATATAAACATCCCACTTTGAAACTTTCTGCATCTGTACAACTGGCCATACAAAAAACTATACATACAAAAAAAATACTAATTAATTTATACTATACTAATTTCATATTTGTCATAATCATAATTAACGTCTTACAAAATGTAATTACCATTTTATTAGAGCACTCAATCTGCTGTTAGTGTCTCTTACTGCCCCCTGGCCAAAATACTGTAAGAATCCAGACTATTCAATTACTTCATGCAGATACAGGGGGCAATTATATGTCCAAAGGACCTTTCAGTGTTGTAAATAAGGAAATGTTGAAGTGATTACTTTTTTATCAAGCTCTTCCAACTTGGACTCTTGCTACAGACTTCCATGGCTTCATTACTTGGAAATTCAGTCTTCTTGAGAACCTTTCGTAGGCATTGCACAAAAGGAAACACAGGATGAGAAGATTGACAGGCACAAGGACAACAAGCATGACAAATTGCTTAAAAGTTGCAGACGAGTATGAAATGTGATAGGGATAAGCAAAACGCAATGTTTAATTTCCAATGGCCAGTTTAGGCTTTGGAAATTGCCCTTTGGTTTATTTTCTTGGCTTACTCTGACGTACTTGGGTTTTTAAAAACAGGAACAAACTCAAAAGCTGCGTACTGCAAAAACGCAGCGTCCTTCAACATACCGTCCTGATTAAAGTCTAGCAGATAAATGTCAGCGAATTAAGGGTTTTGTGGAGTATGCAGTTGTAACATATAGCATAGAGTTTGCTCTCTTTTCAGTGACTTCAACTGCATCTCCTGCACTTGCAACAAGCCATTATCAGAACACATACCAATCTCTGTTTTGTCTTATTTGGCTCATTTATTTCAAACGCAGATCTTCATCGCACTGACAGTGAACAGCTCATTTTACAGAAACCAATCATATTAATAGGTCACCTTATCGTTTAATAGGGTAGAGGAGACAGGATGCTGAAATAGGAAGCTTTTCTGAGTCTATAAATACTATTACAGTCATACCAATACTGATTTGTCTGTACTCAGACATAAATCTGTAAGGGTGTGTAAGTGTATGAGATGAGCGTCTGTGTGACGGTGAGAATGACACACCTTCTGTGGGATGCCATGGTTGAGCAGCGCGCTGTGGACCTCCGCAGACAGACAGAGGGGTGACAGCAGCCCCGAGTTCCCCTCACACACGGCGTCGCACAGCTCGCTCTCGTCGCTACTGGACGTCTCCTCCCACTCGTCATCGGAGGGATCTGAACACAGATTAATACGCATGCGCATGCACGCATGTACGCGCACACATATTTTCGCAAAACGTTAGCACAAAAAAACACGGCCAAACACATGCATAAACGTAATGAATGCAAACATATATGTGCACTCATATACACACACAGACACACACACGCGCATGAACAGACACATGCACACACAAACATATGTACATTCATATACAGGTGTGAATGCCATTTACACAATATTTTACAGTAACCATTGGAATTTAGTATTTTCAAAACTGAACGAACTTATGCCCCAGTGCAAAGCATGCTGGGATATTGCTGGTTATACTCTGACACAGCCCATGGTAGGACAGTGTTGGTGCAGGACTGGCAGGGTGTGCTGGAGACATACGGACACAAAGCATGCTGGGATATTGCTGGTTATACTCTAACACAGCTCATGGTAGGACAGTGTTGGTGCAGGACTGGCAGGGTGTGCTGGAGACATACGGTCATGAAGCACGCTGGGATAGCGCTGGAGAGACTCACCGTCGCTGCAGCACATGTTCACGATGATCTCCAGGGAGGTTTGCTGTGCCTCCAGCAAGGCGGCAGCTTCTCTCAGCTCCTCCTTCTCAGTCTGTGGCAAAAAAAAACAACCAATAGCAGGCATTTAATTCACCTGATACTGAACCAACCACAAATACACACACACACACACACACACTCACACATGAGTGTCAAATAGCCATTTTAGGCATGCAGATACATTTTCCTGAGAACTAATGATGATCTCTTGCTGCACACAAACTTTGAATGAACCTGTAAGAGGAATTTGTTCAAATTTACATAATGATCAAATTCCCAACACAAAATAGCCCGACTATGACCATTTCATTTTCCTATTCCTTTGCTTTGGCCTATTGATTAACTACTCATGAATGCTATGATACGATATATGCGGTAATGACAATGATATTCATTTATCTTGAAGCACTATTAATCAAAATAAAGAGTAGCTGCACATACCAGGACATTAGCACTCAATCAACACAAGGAAAAGGGACCATAAGTAACTGGACGACTGGCTGCTCAAATCTTTCTTGGGCATGACATTTCATTTCATAGTTGGGGCACACACAAAAGACCCACTAAAAGGTCTACAGTTGGTTCTAAGAGTGACATTTGAATTTCGTCTTCTTGTCTCTAAACATGAGGACCAAAGCAGTCTCAAATTCAGTAAAGCAGGTCATCACAAGGCTGAAAAATTATGTTCAGTCAGAGACATGGCCAAAAAATTAGGCTTGATGAATTGAACAGTTTGGTCCATTAAGAAACAAGAATGCACTGGTGAGATAAGCAACTGCAAACAACCTGGTGGACCATGGAAGACCAGCGTAGTGGATGAAAGAGGAATACTTGGATTGAAGAAAACCCCCTTCACAACTGTTCGGCAGAGCTAGAACATTTCGCAGAATGTAGGCGCAGATGTGTCAAAGACTACCATAAAGAGAGGACCAAATGGGTGCAAAATCTAATAAAATCCCAAAAAGTCACGTGTCTTAAGAATGTCAAGTGACTTATGAGGAGCTGGACCACTCTTTGCATTCAGAACGCCCTCACTCCTCCTTGCCACTCAAGTTTTGAAATGAGTATAGAGAGATACTGTACCATTATTCAAGAAGGCAAGCCGCCAGGTCTTTGGGGGGGTGAGGAAGTGGAGATCTATTCTGCACTCTGCGTTCGAGAAGGTTCAATGAGGTTGGATCTGGTGTTTGTGGAGGCCATGGAAGGTGCCGGACTTCATCCTAGTGTTCATTAGGTCACCCCTGAATTTGTTTAGCAGTGTGTATGGAGTTGTTATCATCTTGGAATATGGGTGCATCATGAAGGAACGGTTTACACTACAGGGTAAATCCAGTCTTGTAAAATGACTTCATGTTCCTTGACTGTTACATGGTCATGCAGCACAATCATTAGGTCCAAAGAGTCCCATGAGATGGCTGTTCACCATTATAGTTGTCAACAGAATGTTGGGTTGGGGGCCTCCTCTGGCTGGCTCCAAACATAAACCCATCAAGATTTAGGAAAAAGAATACAAAAAATACTCTTACCCCACTTCTCAGTGGTCCAGGTTTTTGTGCTTGTTCAATGAGGTCATGCGTATTTTTGCATTAAACACAAGCTCTGTGAACAATGTACAGTTTTTGTCGGGACCGGGTCACAGGGGTTTGGATTCAATTCATGTCGTCATTTTTGAGGCTGTAGTTTTGGGGTGGTAAGCAGATGGGGTGTTCATCTGTCCTTGCTGCTGCGCTTTGACTTGAAACCACTGCAGTTTGTTTTTGTTTGGTGCGTGTTTTCATACGTTTTAACACACACTCCCCTTGACTTTGTTTTTCGACCAACTCAACAGCAGTTCAGGCAGTCACCTTTAGGCCTTTTTGGAACTTTAGCTGACCCATGTTGCCTTTAATTGTGATTTAAATTACTTAGAGAAGGAGCTGAGAAGAAGTTAATGCATTCTGGAAATGGGTATGACCACCATATTCAAATGAAACATACTCGGATAATGAATATTTCTCTTTCACACTAAGTATTCGAAATTAGCTGTTTACATGACATGGTGCTCTGACAATACCAGCAAATTCTAAGCTCATACTTGAACTTATTCCTGTTAAAGCTGAGATACGCAGAAGTTCTTGCTGACCATTCCAGGACCTGGTGATAAATACATTTTTGCGAGTGGTTCACTTAATAAAGACACCAGCATATACTCACAGGTAGCAGATCAGAGATGTTATTGTCCCTTTTGGATGTTTTCTTGTTCCTCACTACCCCATCCCCGTCCCCCTCCTCCTCCATTTCCACTGCCTCCACGTCGCCGTCCCCGGCCGCCTCCGTGGTCTGGGTGGTGCTCCGGGCCGTTTCGGCCTCCTGCAGGGCGGGGATCAGACTGCCCGAGTCCAGCTCCAGGCTCTGGGACAGCGTGGCCACCAGGGCGCTGAGAGTCTGAGCCTGCTGCTCCGAGGGCAGGCAGCTCTTCATGTTCCACAGCGACCCTGCACGAAGAAACAGCGCTATGGTCAGGGTTCAGCACTGACCCTGTCAACACAGACACCGCCGGGGTTAAGGGATCAACAGTGACCCTGTCGACAGACAGACTACTGGGGTTAAAGGTCTATTGTGACCCTGCACAGAAAGTGCAATGGGGTGTAATGAGGTCAGCTGCTCATGGAATGAGACGGACTTCACCCAGAGTTATGCTGAGAGACAGTCAGCATTGCTGTATACTCCTCATAAATTAAAGGCAAAGTGAGATAAAAGAGTAAATTTAAAACTAAACGGACAGGAGTTGAAGTACAGAGGGTGGGTGCATGAGGAGGACAAAGTTGTATGGAAGATGTGTGAATCAAGTACCTGCAGCCAGTGTGCGCAGTAGGATGTGTCCCATGCCCACCTGCGCAGACAGCAGCACGGACTCCAGCGCTCCCAGAGCCCCCGTCGTCAGGGCACCCAGGAGCTCTGCATTCTCCTCACTCACTGTGTGCAAGCAGCGAGCTGCGAAGGCGGACACGCACACACACAGACATAGCAAGACATACAGAAAAATAAAGGCTAAATAAGTGAGAGGGAAACATCATATGGCACTGGTATCTGTGTTCATGATGAGGTTACAGGTAACACCTGGCACAGCTACCTGTGTTCATGATGAGGTTACAGGTAACACCTGGCACAGGTATCTGTGTTCATGATGAGGTTACAGGTAACACCTGGCACAGCTACCTGTGTTCATGATGAGGTTACAGGTAACACCTGGCACAGCTACCTGTGTTCATGATGAGGTTACAGGTAACACCTGGCACAGCTACCTGTGTTCATGATGAGGTTACAGGTAACACCTGGCACTGGTATGTGTGTTCATGATGAGGTTACAGGTAACACCTGGCACAGCTACCTGTGTTCATGATGAGGTTACAGGTAACACCTGGCACAGGTATCTGTGTTCATGATGAGGTTACAGGTAAAACCTGGCACTGATATCTGTGTTCATGATGAGGTTACAGGTAAGAACTGGCACAGGTACCTGTGTTCATGGTGAGGTTACAGGTAACACCTGGCACAGCTACCTGTGTTCATGATGAGGTTACAGGTAACACCTGACACAGGTATCTGTGTTCATGATGAGTTTACAGGTAACACCTGGCACAGGTACCTGTGTTCATGGTGAGGTTACAGGTAACACCTGGCACAGCTACCTGTGTTCATGACGAGGTTACAGGTAACACCTGACACAGGTATCTGTGTTCATGATGAGTTTACAGGTAACACCTGGCACAGCTACCTGTGTTCATGATGAGGTTACAGGTAAGAACTGGCACAGGTACCTGTGTTCATGGTGAGGTTACAGGTAACACCTGGAACGGCTACCTGTGTTCATGATGAGGTTACAGGTAACACCTGGCACAGGTATCTGTGTTCATGATGAGGTAACAGGTAACACCTGAAACAGGTATCTGTGTTCATGATGAGGTTACTGGTAACACCTGGCACAGGTATCTGTGTTCATGATGAGGTTACTGGTAACACCTGGCACAGGTATCTGTGTTCATGATGAGGTTACTGGTAACACCTGGCACAGGTATCCGTGTTCATGATGAGGTTACAGGTAAAAACTGGCACAGGTATCTGTGTTGATGCAGTGGGACTAACCAGCAGACAGGGCCAGCTCCATGTTGTGTGGGTGCTGCTGCAGACACTGAATGAGCACGTCTAGGAGGCCTTCTTTATTGAATACTGATACTGCACGACCACAGCACTCACTGCAGGGAGAAACCAAACCAGACTTACAAACACACAACACGTGCACGTCTACACAAAATTATCTTAATGCATCTGACATGGCCATTTATCTAATAAAGCTTTCCTAGGTTCTTAATGTGTTGTTATTCACGATTCATGAAAATGAAATATTAACAACTAAACTGTGAGGCAGGGCGTTGCAAATTCTATTTAGTTACAAAATTTACATTGCCCAATTATTCAGGGTGTCCTCATGAAACCTTTACAACTATGAGTCAAAATAAAAACTGAACTGAATGTATATTAAAGACGTTTGTGTTATAGAAAAGGACATATTAAGTTTATTTTACATGCAGTTATCCAAATTTCTCTTCAACATAAGGAAAAGCCTATTTGTCTCTTAGAGGATATCAGATTGAATCCATAATGTGTTTAACTTCCTTTGGTACACAATATGACCCAGATGCCAACAGATTTAGCAAAATCACAATTTCTTCCAGTTGTCTAACCTTGATGAAGTGGTTTCCAGCGAGATGGTTTCCCACTACCTTGGGAAAAGGACGTTCACATCCGTAATTGAGCATTTCCAGGTCATTGGATTAGTAGTGGCGATCCAAGCCCGTGGCTTACCTGCTCTCTTGGTATAACTCACTGCAAACACTGCTTCTTGTGGCGTCAGAGCCTTAAACGTTTCATGTGGACACCCTGTATATTGACACTGCCCATTAGATTTTATGAAGGCAAACCCCTGTGCTTTAGCCATTAGCATTAGCAGTTCATGGTGTGGATGGGCGAACAGAGCACCTTACCACAGATTCCACAGTAAGTTCACGGCCTCGTTGGCTATGGCCTCCACCACGTTCTTCTGGTCTTTTGGGGATTTTGGTGGATTCTCTGTGCTTGAGGGTAAGCCCACACAACACTGTGAAAAATTCAAATGAAACATGGAGATGAGGAAGATTATACAAAGTAATACTACAAAAAGTTTTTTTCAGGTAAAATCACAGAAGGACAGACAGCCTTTTGGTTTGTTTCTCACAAATTCAAAGCATGATCAGAATATTAAAACCCTATGTTATCATTACTTTCAAACTGAAAAAGCACAGATTTAATTACAGTGCGTTTTTCCGTTTTTGTTTCTTCAACAGGTCATCCACAGGGTTTAGTCCATGCTAACTCTCTAGCACTTTAACATCCACGTCCCAACATAATGCACTTTGTGTTTTAAGTCGCTCTGGAGAACAGCATCTGCTAAATGCCTATAATGTAATGTAATACTAAGACATGATTGGATCCCACAGGAGACCGATGTTTGGAGTGTGATCACCTCTCTCAGCAGAGCTGTCAGTGGAGTCAGGATATCCTGCTTCACCATGTCCTCACACACCTCCAACCCTCCACAGGCACTGAGGTTCCTACGATGACAGAAAAAGCATCACAACGCAGCCAGCAGAATTATGGGACATTCATAACGAGCGGATCTACCGGCAGACGTTTGAACGTGTTCACTTACCTGATTTAAGCATACATTTAGAATGTCAAATGGTTTCAGACAAACAATCAAATATTTTGGTTACATGAAAGCACTGGTGGAAGTGGTGGGACAGTAAGAATTCATAACCTCTTAATAATTTAAAATAAAATTTTGAGTAGCAAGCCATTGTGCAAAAGTAGTAGACCTCCCAAACTTTGCCAACTAAGGAGGTCTGACACATGAAGAAGTCAGAAGTGATGAAATGAGACCCACTTTCACATTTGGCCTCCCACCAAATAGATTTGCCTGTTTGCCGTAAGTCAGAAAAACCTTCAGGTGAAAAAGAGGCAGTGAATGAGCCTGAGCGAGGTAGAAAACTCTTCTCTAGTCTTCTTTTACCCCCCTCTTCCACAAACTGTTTGCTTAATATATGAGACTTTGAGTTTTAATGACACCATAAACGGGTGGAGCCACTACATGCTACCTGTACCTGAGTGAGCGTGTTTTCCTGTTGACAGTAAAACATTTTGATTGGTTTTCCAATACTGATCAAACAACGCTGATAAAGCATCTCAGCTAGCAAGCTGTGGATGTTATACGTTGTCCGTATATACGTGCAATCACATTATCAGGGGTTCAACTGGGATTTGCTACACGTAGGCCCATGATTTTGCAGGGTTGTAATGGCTATGTATGCTAGCGGTACACAACTTCTAATCTAACACCTGAAGACTCGTGAGCTGACCGTGTAAGTGATGATGCAACATCATATTTAATATAAAGAAAACACTGATTTGCTTTAACTGGTGCACTCTTTCAACAATAAACATGTAGAAAACGTATAAATATGTTAAGTGTTAGTGGTTCATGTGCCAGTTAACAGTTAGGAGGCTTAGGGTAGCCCCAGCCCAATTTAACCGCTGGTCATCGTAATTAACTGGCCTATTGTTTTATTAACGTGCTAAACATTTCAAATTAATCACATTAGTTAACAAGCTAATTTTTCCGGTCCTAATTTAAATATGAATAAGTTGAGGGATTCCGAGTCTTTGCCAGATGCTTTGGTACAACATGAATCATGATTTGCTATTTTCGAACTGCAGTCTGTGCACACAGTCCCTGCCCCAATGAGAACCAACTGAACAGACCATGTGTACACACAGAGCTCTGCGTCAGCCAGGCTAATTCAGGAGTTGGATTGGGACGGAATTCTGTTTTTGGAAGCAGCAAATTCACTCGCATACTAATGAGCCTTTTAGAAAAGTAAGGCACGGCTCATCTTTCGTTCGAACCATCGACAGCTGCGATCGAAGGTGTTTAGGCCCAGTGATGGCGGCACTTAGGCCTGAAGGTCCTTACAGTGTGCATGTGCAGTTTCTATTAAAAACATTATACTGTCTGTTACACTGAATTTATTTCATTCATTATGGTGGATCACAATAACAAAAAAATACTCAAGCGGGCTGAAGAACTGCAAAGAAGTGCATCTGAGGCTGAAGGATACTGTTCAGGTTCAGAAAGCACAGACTCTCTAGAGGGTGTGCTGGCTAGAGGAACTGACCCTGTGGTTGACATGCAGTTGCATTTACTCATTTAATATTCGCAAATTTACTGTCATGCACTCACTATTATAAATTACATTCACCTTGGAATTTGAGTTCATAATAGCAGCAAGCACAATTACTTATGTGCCTGTAACTAGTATGTTGTTTCTTGCAAATGCGCTTACTGACACGTACCAACGTCCTAATGAATAATGATCTATTAAACAATTCCGTCCATGTGTTCTGCATTCCCTATGAGGATCCGTTTGGGTTAGCTGTATTACATTTAGATTTTGTACATAATTTGTATGTATAGTTGTACTTCATGTTTATTAACAGGAAAACTAGAAAGCCTTGAGCAGAAGTATGCCTTTTCATCAATGAAGTATTGGGCATGAAGTCAAGATGGAAAAACTAAAAACACACTGAGAAATATACTTCTTTCAAACTTGGCAAAATGAGGAAAATAGATTTGGTTCCCCACCACCCCCAAAGTAAATCACAGAGGCATATACGACAGCAAGGCAGAAAAGGACAAAACAATTTTTTTAAATCGGAATAGAAAAGCAGAAAGCGGAACGCTGTAAGCAAAACGCAATTCTGTTTTTCTCACCCAAGTGATTCAGAGAGGAATGCGAGAGAAAGCAATGCAGAAAAGAATGAAAACAGTTTTTAGAGCAGGACAAAAAAAATAAGTATACGAACAAATGTGTATATGCATGTGTATGTGTGTGTGTCTGTTATATATATAGAACTTGTAATCAACGAAGCTACCCATAATGCCCTGTGATGGAATGAAAGTATTCACGTCCATTTTGTGCTATGTACCTCTGAACCCATTAAAAGCTGGCCATAAAGTCATTACATGTTCAGCACTGAAACAACGATTAACATAGTTTTATATAATGTAAAATGAACAAAACGTACCCTGTTTTCCAATGTATGAAGCTAAAGGCATGAGTTTTAACAGATCACATGCTTGCACTACTAATGTTGCCTGTGAAAATTAATAGTCTGATAAGAGGATTTATGATTATGACAATCAAATTTAATATTTAAAAAAATATAGACAAAATTAAGATACATACACAGTGTGGACTGTTGTGTGCAGTTTTTGTTTCTTTTGTCTGACAATTTGCACATTAACCAAGAAAAATGCTATATAATTGTGCTTTCTGAGCGTGTGTCTTACTGTGTGAGACACCTGAAGCTCCCCTCTGTTGTTGAGCTTTGTCTAGTCTTTGTCTAAATTTTAACCACTGGATGATTGAGCTCTTAGGAAGAAAGAAAACCCTTCAAAAAGTTCAGCTTACAAGCTGAGGATGTGCTATGAATGAGGAACAGTGAGACTTTTCCCATTTGGAATTTGGAAAATTCTTTTAAAATATCACACATGCCTATGTCATTATTCTGTTGAAAACTAAAGCATGATCGAGCAAATGTAAATATGCTGTTGTGTGTGTAGAAGGTTGCTAGATGTGCGTGTGTGTAAAAGGGCCCTGGATACGTTTATGTGTGTGTGTGTGTGTGTGTGTGTAAAACAGGCCACAATATAATATTCACTTTTTGTGTAATGGGGGCTCTGTGTATAACAGTGTATTGTGTGACATGATTTTGTGTGTGTACGAGGTAGCCCAGTGTAACAGTGCAGTATCAGGGCTGCTGTGTGTTGTTACACATGTGTATCAGGTCGCCCAGTGTAACAGTGTGCAGTATCAGGGCTGCTGTGTGTTCTGTTACACATGTGTATCAGGTCGCCCAGTGTAACAGTGCAGTATCAGGGCTGCTGTGTGTTGTTACACATGTGTATCAGGTCGCCCAGTGTAACAGTGTGCAGTATCAGGGCTGCTGTGTGTTCTGTTACACATGTGTATCAGGTAGCCCAGTGTAACAGTGCAGTATCAGGGCTGCTGTGTGTTGTTACACATGTGTATCAGGTCGCCCAGTGTAACAGTGCAGTATCAGGGCTGCTGTGTGTTCTGTTACACATGTGTATCAGGTCGCCCAGTGTAACAGTGTGCAGTATCAGGGCTGCTGTGTGTTCTGTTACACATGTGTATCAGGTAGCCCAGTGCAACAGTGTGCAGTATCAGGGCTGCTGTGTGTTCTGTTACACATGTGTATCAGGTAGCCCAGTGCAACAGTGTGCAGTATCAGGGCTGCTGTGTGTTCTGTTACACATGTGTATCAGGTAGCCCAGTGTAACAGTGTGCAGTATCAGGGCTGCTGTGTGTTCTGTTACACATGTGTATCAGGTAGCCCAGTGTAACAGTGTGCAGTATCAGGGCTGCTGTGTGTTCTGTTACACATGTGTATCAGGTAGCCCAGTGTAACAGTGTGCAGTATCAGGGCTGCTGTGTGTTCTGTTACACATGTGTATCAGGTAGCCCAGTGTAACAGTATGTTCTGTTACTAACCTGAGTGCTCCAGCAGCAGTCTCCCTCACATTCAGGCTGCGGTCCAGCAGCAGCGGCCCCAGACAGCGCACCGCGTCTCTCTGCAGGAAGGCAGGGATGGTCTGGCTCTGCTGCACCACACGTGAGATGCTGGCGCACGCATACTCCCGCACATCTGCGCAGGGACTCTGCAGCTGCAAACACACCGACGACACCACTGATGTCATGCTGCACATGCAATACTGCTACCTGACTGTACAGGGACTCGAAACTGTGCAGACACACATTCATGTCAGCACAGGGATTTAACTGCTCCAAACAAATCTAGACCACAATAAGCATGGCGCACCACAATAGTGCCAATAACCCCCAAGTACTGATACCCATAGCCTCCAATATCAGTACCCATAACCCTTAGCAACAGCACCCATAACCCCCAGCATCGGTACCCATAACTCCCAATATTGATACCCATGGCCCCCAATATCAGTACCCATAACCCTTAGCATCAGTACCCATAACCCCAAGCATCGGTACCCATAACTCCCAACATTGATACCCATAGCCCCCAATATCAGTAGCCATAATCCCCAGCATCGGTACCCATAACTCCCAATATTGATACCCATAACCCTTAGCATCAGTACCCATAACCCCCAGCATCGGTACCCATAACTCCCAAGATTGATACCCATAACCCTTAGCATCAGTACCCATAACCCCAAGCATCGGTACCCATAACTCCCAATATTGATACCCATGGCCCCCAATATCAGTACCCATAATCCCTAGCATCGGTACCCATAACTCCCAATATTGATACCCATAGCCCCCAATATCAGTACCCATAATCCCCAGCATCGGTACCCATAACTCTTAACATCAGTACCCATAACCCCAAGCATCGGTACCCATAACTCCCAATATTGATACCCATGGCCCCCAATATCAGTACCCATAATCCCCAGCAGCGGTACCCATAACTCCCTATATTGATACCCATAGCCCCCAATATCAGTACCCATAATCCCCAGCATCGGTACCCATAACTCCCAATATTGATACCCATAGCCCCCAATGTCAGTACCCATAATCCCCAGCATCAGTACCCATAGCCCCCTACAAAAAATGTTCAATTTTAAAAAACTTCATTTTTGTCTTGTGCCCAGTAATAATGTTCAAGCATTAGGAGCAGAAGAGTGGCTTCAATCTTGAATCTGTGTGACCTTCAGTTCATTCGTTCAATTTTTGTTATTACGGTCATTGGGACTGACCTTCGGGCCCATTAACATTCCTAAGTGTTAGAACCATCCACCCCATTCCCTCTCACTACAGCAGTGAGAGCAGGTTGACTCTGGAATCTGCGGCACTCTACTGTTTCGATAATGGAAACCAAGTAGTAAAACATTTGATGTTGAACATCAGTTGTGTGGTTAAATATTTATTCCGTCATATCACAATTTGTACTACAGTACGTTACAAACCACGGTTTTGACAATGTGGTATGGTGCTTGTATATGCGCTGCTATTTTTTTTTTAACATCATCTTGCTCAAGGCGGCTGAGGGTTTGCCTTACTAAAACTGTGATCTAGTTAACTCCATATGGTTTATGTTGGGGAATTACATTAAGATCTTAAGATTAAGTTTGTAGCTGGTTCACAGCGTTAAAAAAAGGCCTGCATGCTCGTGTCCTGTTTACTACATTTAAACCAGTTAGACACAACTGTAGCAGGTTGTGCGATTAAAAGGATGTCATCTCCACCTCTGTTTTATGTATAGTGTTGACGGGCAACTATTCTTCTTTCTCTCCTCTCATTATCTGCAGGGCACTTTCATAGCACGCTCCTGGTCTGGTTAAACACTAGCGTGGTGCAATCGTGGCAAAGCAATGGAGAGGCTATGCCGTGCATCTTTCATGTGTTAATAGTCTAATTAACCCATATTTCCATCTTTTGACTCTGAAGGGGAACGCTTATTTTTACTACAGTGCCACCTTCATAACATTCTTCTGGGCACGCTGTGTAAGTGTGTATTTGTATGAATCCATGCATGTGTATCTGTGTGTATGCATATGTTAATGTCTGAGTATTTGTACTTGGGGTGTGCGTACTTGGGTTTCTCCCTTTAATTTCCTCCGCACGTCTTTAGGATTGACCTGGATTTATAGTATTGGGTACACTGTCCCTGTTCTGTTGTTGTTGGATGATGGAAGTGTGAAGCGTCCTCTCGGCCTGAGCAGCGGAAAAAATGATCTTGCTGCTTTGGCTGGTCATGGCAGGGGCGTCTCCATTTTTCACTGGCTGACTGGAATTTGTCTCCCTTCACCATGTTCGATTTGTTTCAGATTTGTCGCTACACAAATATCTGCACATTGTTTACTCTGGGGTATTTCTCAAATGTATCATTATTTCGTGCAAGCATTTATTATATAACTTTCTTCATGACTGTTCATTTTCAAGTGCACCATATACTCTTCTCTTCAAGCTAGGAATTTCAGGTTTACATTCAGAAATGTTTTGAAAATGGAAATGATTTCATTAAGACTTCTTTAAATATGCATACCGTTAAGAGATAAATGCCTTGATTTTTTTTTTTTTTTTTTCCATCCCTACAGAACTGATTCTGCTGTCACTATGGAGACCTCCACTGAGCTCCCTTTCATGTTCATGCATTTCAAAACAAGCCCCAGTGCCACCAACAAGACAAAAAGGGCTGTAATATTGACTGATATAAAGTTAAATGCGATTCTTAATCGCAATGGAGGAGATTTGGACGGCAGGTTCTGCTACAAATTAATTACCATCGGAGGTAATAAATTCTGTCCTGCCTCGCTATATGCTCCCAACGATTTGGATCCTTCCCAATGAATTGGAGCCAGTTTGTTAATATCGCGTGGCTATTTCAATTTCACTATCGATCCTCCTACAGACAAATCATATTATTCTTTTTAGGACAGTTGCTCCCCCCCCCTCATATTTACAGTCCTTCATGACTGATTTCAATATTATTGACCCATTATGTCTCAGATACCCAAGGGTTAAAGACTTCACCTTTTTCTCAGTTCGTAATAAATCTTATTCAGGCATTGATTAGATTTTGGTTTCGGTAAAATGTGTGATTTGTTTCTGTTTCTCAGATCCTACCCATGCTTTTATGTGACCTAGCTCCACTGCAGCTTACTCTATCCCTCACTCCAGTCCCTCCCTGTCCCAAGAGGGGGCATTTTAATGTCTCTCTTCTGCGTGAAGTGCAGTGCCCTCCCTCACACTGAAGCTTAACAATTCTACTGAGCTGAATGATACTCCTGATGTCTTCTCGTTCATTGTGGGAAGCTGCAAAGTGTTTCAGTCGTGGTTACTCTATTTCTTAGGCTTCGAATTTGTCAAGGATTTGAAATGAGAAGATAGCTGTGTTGGAGAGAACGATTCCGCAAACAGTGCAAGTTTTGATGAGGAGCGACGGGGGACACTTATCTACCTTGAGCAGGGTTTCAGGACCTTGCTGGTGTGAGAATTGAGTTTTCGCTTTTAAGGACAAGACAATTTTACTATAAAAACTCTGAGAGGCCAAGCAGACTGCTAGCCTTAAGACTCAAGCAGTCTGAAGGCTTGTCTTCATTTGATATGATAAGGAATGATTCAGTAAAATTGTATTCTTAGCTTGCACATTTGTATGTATTTATATTTGGGCATATGTTTTTGTGCTCCCACAAATTGTATTGCTTATTTTTGTAAACTCTTTCCTTTTTTCTCCATGTGCAACAGAATAATTTTGTTATTTAGGCTGATCGTTTCTACAAAGTACAATAAAAATACTTTACAAAAATTCTTTTCAGATCGCCACAATTCACACAGGTTCCCTGTTCTGAAATCAAAACAGTCAATTTTTCCATAAGGTGGTTAGTTTACGGCCCTGACTACATTTTGTGAAATAATTACACAGACAAGAATATTAAAATTAGGTGAAGACCTGCTGCTATTTCATCCATGCCACCAAATACAGAATACATTCAGATGAAATATGTCATTACCACTTATTTTTGCACATTAATTTTGCACCAATCATTCTGTAAATATTCACAAATCACTATGGTAACATGTTTTATATTCTAATGGGCAGCACATTTCAACCTCAAATACAGCTCTATGAGTCGTTGTATTTTAGAGTGCTTTTACTCAGCAACACTGGCCTCCAAATTCTACGATCCTACAATGCAACCGGCTTAACATAGGCCCACACACCGACAAGAGATTAGACATGCTGGGAGTAGCACAGATTACTTTGTGTGTGCATGAAAAACCTAGCATACATTTTCGTGTACATTTCAATACCTTTCGTTCCGTTGTTATTCAAGTGTATTTCTTTTCAAGTGATACGCAAGAACACATATTACATATCACTCCATATTGATAGTGTAGCTTAAGTAATATTCCCATACATACAAGGAATGCAAGTTCTGCGTGTTCTGTGTCTCAACCAATAAATGTACTTCTCATTTTTACCATGCTTACTCTAAGCCAATCAGATTTGTTTCTCTTAAATTACGCATCATCTTAAGTTTAAAGCGTATAAATCTACACAGACAGCCTTATGAGTATCATCCAGAGAAGATTTGTGATTACTTGTGTCATTTTAAATGAGGTTTCTATGGCCTTTCTACTTCTGACATTTCATTTCCACAACTTGCACACAATGTTGCAGTGGAATTTTGTGAAATGACCATCCACGATTAAAAATGCCATTTGAAATGACCTTTCAGATTAAAATTATTTAAACAAAAATTAAGCCAGTACTGCTTTGTACTGAATTCTTCACTGTTGAGGCTTTGCAGAAAATGGTGTTAATTACTATCATGGTTTAGCAATGGTGGACTGCTTTACATATTATGCACTCATCTCAAGTTTCTCTCAAACAGGAAAATACATACTCTTCAGAGGAATAAACATAATAGCTATGTCACTACATTTACAGAGACAATAATTTATTAGTGAGAGCTGATGCTTAAAATTCTCATTTTCTATATATTCTAGTATTCTTATATACTGTGCTGACAATATTTTAATTAATATTACATTAATCTTCCTGTCTTTTAAGGCCTTTACTAGATCTTAGTATCATTTTAAACTCATTAAATTCAGACTCATCTGCTAATTTACTTGTTTTGCTATTGAAATCCATCTCAAACTCATTTATACAAAATAAGGCCTCAACACATATCCCAGAAGGACTTCACTTCCCACAAGACCTTGCTCAGACAGGGTCCCTCCTACTGATACTTTGTAAATCTGAACTCATTCTAAATTTACTCCCTCATTTAATATTGATTTCACTTTCAAAACGAGCCTCTCTTGTGGTACTTTTAAAATGGTTGGGAATCCAAATGTGTAAGGTCATATGCCTTATTATTTAAAAAAGTGGCGATTTCTCCATTTTCTGACTGTTCTTCACGCTTTAACTCAATATCGTCTGAGATCTGTACCTCAAATCTCTGTCAATCCTACTGTCACCAGCTACACTTAACGCCAGCAAGATAACAACTACTCACCAACGCCAATCTGTTGTGTCTGACTGGCAACTATCAGAATAAAAGTGATTCACATGAAAAGAAACATTAGCACTAGCTAACGTTTGCTACGTAGATGACGTACACGTTGCCAACTTCGTGATGTTTTCATAAACGTCTACCCACAAACATTTTTAAATACGAGACAAAGACACATGGCATCCGGCTTATGACATTTATGAATATTCACTGTACAGCAATAAAAAGGGAAAACTCGTTATCTTATCGAAACCTACTTTCTCGAGCAACTCGCCGACAGGCGAATCAACTTCTTCCTCCTCCTCAATATCCTTAGCAGCAGACACAGGTAGTCCTTCTGCAGAGAACTGGGGCCGTTTAAATTTTTTGTTCTTGCTTTTACCCATAACGCAGCCAAAATGTTTTCAAACTGAGTTTACGAACAAATTCTGTCTTAAGAGCATGTAATTTCCACGGCTACGGTAGTTCGCTTGCCAACTACAACGCTGAGAGCGGAGCCGACATGTGGTTCGAGACAGGGGAGACTGCCGTAAACCAATCCGGAACGCAAAGTGTGCCGTGCGTCGTGAAAAGGTAAGGAAGAACTACACCACAGCACGCCTGACGTCCTCTTCACGAACCTTTTTATCTTCATATATGCTTGTAATGTATCGGGTGTAATCCATAACTTAATCTCACCGCCTCTCGCAGCAAATACAGCGTTGTTTTATACCCATCACAGATTGGTAAAACAACAACTGTAATAGCCGACAAGTTGATCGTGGCCTTTCCCCCACAAGAACATGTTTCGACTTTTTTTTTATTTCCTACAAAAGTATAAAAATACAAAGTTCGAATCAAATAAAGAAAATGCCCAATCATAAATAAAATAAATATGATATAAAATGTATTATTTGAAATTAAGTTAATTGAAAGTAAATTAACAAATGGTGGAGTTATTTCACAAATATGTTGTAATTCTTAAAAAGACTGGCTTTTTGCATCATGTAAAAGTGAAAATGATTTGAAAAGGAAATTAACTTAAATGAAAAATAAATCACAGGTCAGAATAGATACATTTTTGCAGATTGCTATTGAACACAATAACAAAGTAAATATATAGACTAGCAAAACAACTCAAATGAAAAGATGACTATGAGGGTGTTCCTGAGGGTAAGATACTGTAAAGCTTAAAGTACTGAAAGTTTAAAAGTACAAAAAAACAATACAAGGTAACTCACACAGCACATATCACCCCAGCACAAGATGTATAAAATGGGGTTCTTAGACTCAGACACGTGCTCTCAGTGCATAGTGAACACCCCCAGTAATTATTTGCACTCCAGCTGGCTCTGTCCACCAGCTCATCACACCTGGAAGCAAGTCACTAACTAATCATGATAGCTGTCGTATACCTCTCTCCATACAGACTCAGAGACGTCTCAGTAATCAACCCACCAATCCCAAACGCCATACCCATTCTCATCGCCCTGGATATCACTAAGAAAATGAACCTCCTAAACTGTGAAACTCAATAAACATTACACAATGGTTAAACAATGTCAAAGAACCAATATCCGCGGAAATCTCTGATAGCCCCCCATCAGTGTTGTCCGCAACCAGGCCTGAGTTATTTTTTTAGTTTTATTTGGAATTTATAGGGCATCATCCATGGTATTTCTCACTCATTATCAAATATAAAGAATTTATGGTGAAATACACTGATGATTGTATTCTTAGCGTGTTAAATATTTCTTAGGTATTTGTGTATAGTCTATACGTACATATTTATCACTGCATTTTCAACAAGTATGTAATGAATCTTGGTTTAATTATTCCATCATCCCCAGAAGATTGTGAAACCATATGTAAATGTATGAATCTAAGTTATATGTGTAGGTTAGTTTCATCACTGCTCGCATGCCTTTTTTTAGACTTGGATATTTTGAATGGTGCATGTTATTTGAGACCACAATTGCTAAGCCGCTTGAGAGATGAGCCTGATAGAATGTAGCCAGCTCAAGAACCTTCAGCAGTTTTATCAAGTATGTATCTGTAATTTTAAATATTGACTTTACACATCTATACTGACATAATGGACTATTTAATCAAATTAGGGAGCTTTGAGATACAACAGTTTTTTTGTGCCATCCTGTCTTGAATCTGCTTTTATTGAACTTGGTCCAGATATGCTCTATACAATTTTTGTGTTAATCAATCAAACTATATAGAAGTACAATAACAGGATTTAAGATATTATGCACATAATTTAAAATGGCAGCCTAACCACAATAGCACTATCAGGTCACATTTCTTTGTGCATTATGGCCCAAATGCATTACTCAAACAAGTTTGAGACCATTCTAAATAATGGTAATAGTTTGGTAAATAAGATCCAAAATGGCAGCCATTTTAAGATCGCTCTGAAGCACAAGACCTATTATTGTTTTCCTAATGGGGTGTTTGGCCACTACAGAAAGTGTAATATGTATGTGCAGGAACAGTGAACCTTTCGTGAATAATTTTTTCTCCATATTTGTGTCTTTTCACTGGGGTAATAATCCAGGGCTGGAGTCCAATAGTTGAATTGCATATCAAGTTTCATCACTTTATGTGAGACAGTTTGGGAATTACTTAAGTATTTCTGAAAATCCATGCCCACTGGAGTTTTATTCACTTATCAATCGGCCAGCTTTTGAAATAACCACAAGAAAATAGTAGTGCGTATATAGAGTGAGTTCAAAGTAGGTTAATTTTGTAGGAGTGGCATTTTAAGTGCTTTTCGGAAAATCTAAAATAGAATAAAATCCAATTGTGCAGGTTTAACTGGTTCTTGAGGCATATTTAATCCTCTTGAGGAAAGAGACGACTGTATTTCTCTTGGGAAAATAGGGAACAGCTTTTGGGCTCATAAACATCAACTGTGTTTTCTTTGCATTACAGCGCCACCAGGTGTCCAATGTGCACAAAATTTTAGAATACCAAACAGTTACGCTCTCTTCGCACACAAATATCTGATTTGGTGATCCTCTGACCAATCAGCTTAATGTTATTTCAGGAAGTGAAAATGGAATCCTAAAAACAACCACCTGCAGCACCTGCAAAAGAGGTCCAATCACTGCATTACAAAGAATGACATCACACATAATGCTTAAAGCAATGTTTTATATAAGGGTTTGGTTTACAAAAATTACAGTATACAGTACATAAATTCCTCCCACAATTGATATAAACTAAATATGTGAATTTAATTCAGTGATGATGTACAACTAGACTTATTTACAAAGGAAACAAAAAGTGAAAAAAAGTCACAAAAAAACTTTAAAACTACAATTTCTCACATACCGCTACTTGTAGCCACTACAGTTAAAGAGGTAGCTTCCATTGTTGGATAATGCATCCCATTACTGCTTTATTGTAAACGGTTGAAAAGTTTACAACATACAGAAAGACACAGATACATTTTAGGATTTTTTTTCTCCGCATGTTATGCAATTCAAATCTAGTGTTTCCAAAAGAAAACTGGGCTCAATCATGGACTTTTAGTTGGTTAAAATCATACATCTTTTAAAGAAATGGTGACAGGAGTCTGATATACAATTAATTATATTACATCCTACAATGAATGAGGACAGGCAAAAACAGGTCCCCAAGTCGGAGTCAATTAAAGGCAAAGCATCTTATGATATCACCAGACCCCATAAAATTGTCCAAATAAGACTCCCCAAAAATCCCTAATTCATATAGCATAGTAATCACTACGATCGTTTGCAATGTTTCTACTCAAAAATGGGTGTAATCATTCAAAGCCGCACTGTGTGAATACAGTATGATGAAAGCGGAATTTGGAATCCGAGCTCTGAATTGAAGGAGTCCAGAGGCAAGACTAGGGCTGTGGACCATGATGCCTCGCGTTTTGCTATATTAGTGAAATAAAGGTCCATGTGGAGAAGTTTCTTGATTAAATCAGGAGCATGACACATCACAACAGAAAATTATATTTTATCTAAATATCCATATACTCAAATCCCTGACGTTATGCACATGATACATTACAACCCACATCTCAACTGTTTTAGCACACATACACTGAAACACACACTCCCACACACACACACACACACACACACACACAAATATCCACACAGGGTGCTATCTTAAGAAATAAAGTGCTCTCTTCAAACTGTGTGTAAAGAGAGCATGACCGAACAGGCACTCTGACCAGCATAATGTAAGCTGCATAATTATGCATGCAAATAGGCACCAGAGAATTTACCCACATCTACGGTTAGACTGCTCCTGTCTCTTTCCTGCCCGAGCAGTGACACGAGACAAAAGTGCTTTACGCCTTGCACACTGTCAGCAATGTAGGCAAATTGAGAGTGAAATGGGCAGAGGTGGAAAGTACTGGCTCCAAAAAGCAAAAAGCACGACAATGAATTTGTTCCATCCATGCACCAAACCAGCTAATTCGAATTAGCACAGCTCTTTGGGCTCTTCCAGGTAGATGAGCTAATTAGCGAAAACACCTGTTTTGGAGCTCAGGTAGAACAAACGCATGGTAATACTGTTACTTTCTGAAGGCCAAGTTCTCCAACTCTGGAAATAAGAATGATGTGGAACAGTTGTCCTCATTCCTGGAACTGAAGAGACACAGTGTAGGCTGGTTGTTGTTACACAGCACTTAATGACCAAGCAAAACAACTGGTTACACAGCTAACTCACCTCACCTGGTTTCTTGGGCCTGAATTTCAGGTGGAAAACAAAAACCAGCATAAACTATTGCTCTCCAGGACCTGGACTGACAAACACTGGTGTGGAAACTTGCTGAGTTTTACTGGCCTAGCCACCCATATTGCTGCAGTTACAGGCAATGCCGGAGTTTGTGTTTCTGGGAAGGCAGTGTACCAACTGTGTAGACCCCATGTCCATTGCCTTAATTATGATTCATTTATGTGGCCTTGTAGATAGTGCATTACCAAGGCTATACTCTGAAGCTAATACAGCAACAAATCCAACTAAAGACTAAATAAAGACTCGCTAAAAACGAAAAGCAAAGGCTGAGAAGTTGGTATGTGTAGCTCTTAGCTCTTACTGTAAAATATAGGCAGAGCCCAGCGATGGACCTGACCCTGGCACTGTCATAGTGTACACTCAGAAGGCTCAAAGCTGAAATACTTTTCGTCATCACAAGAACCGACTGATTCATCTTTACCTGAATAAACCCTTTGCCTATAAAAACAAACAAATAAATAAATACAAATAAGAAAAGGGGAAATTAGAAAAGATAATCGAGCTGATTGTCTAAATACAAAATATACATGAAACTGTCATTCACTTGACACTTTGGTGAAGAGTTCTTTATACGCCTGGCCTAGTACGTTTCTGTAAAAGTAAGTGAAGAAGCAAGTCTCTTACTGGAATGGATTCAAAAGGGATATTTGTCTATCAAAAGTTTGGTGAAGTCGTTTTGGGAGTTGGAAAATAAAAACCTGAAAAATGTCACTCCCCCGCTGTCCTGAGCTTTCCTGTTGACGAAACGTTCACTAAAATCATACTAATCGCGACGAGAACACACAATTCTACATGCTGATGCACTTTTTGGGTGAAATGCACATTTCCAGACTTCCCTGATTTAAGACCTGTCGTATTTTATCTGGCGACTGTTATTGCCATTGCTGTTTAATAGAATTACACTTTCAAAGGCCCACATCTTTAGCTGTACATTAAATCTTGTAGTTTTAAAACAATGTCGCACAATGCCACACAATGGTGTTGTTTCAGTGAAATTACTAGCAATTGGACCACAAAAGTTTTAGGGGGAAATAACATGAATTCTCTGTCCTAAAAGAATTTCCCACATCCTATAGCATACGTTCTTGCATATATTACAACTGTGACGTAGCTGACTTGTTTGTTAAGTCACTGCGCAAATGAAGGGGCTTTCATAGAAGAGGAGGTAGTAAAGGAGGTCCCACATCACTCTCTGCTTGATTATTGGTATTTCTCCAGGTTAAATCAGGGACTCAGTCTAGCAGGAGTAGACCTTTATTCCCTCAGCCAAAGGTATTTTGTGTTTGATGGTACTTGTAGTTTCTCACATTAATTCTGAGAACTCATTAAGCCTGGTGTGTCAAGCCAAGAAAAACAGGCTGCCACCAAAATATCACACTAACTGCAACTTGTGTTTGCCAAACATGGCAGGGGTATTAATTTCACAACGCAAAGCTTTACAAATCATATTATGCCAAAGTGTATGTTAATAATTATGGATGTAGCCCATAAAATGTTACCAGTGTTTCTTTTAAAATGAACTTTGTATGTATGCTATACATTTTTAGCCCCCTATACTTTCTGTGTGATCTCTATAGTGTCTGCTCTGATGTCACACACATATATGCAACATCTTTGTTGGATAGAACTCCTGTATTCTTGCTCTGAGGACTACGCTGAGGATTCTTACACATTCATTGACAGCACTATTTAGCGTATGCTATACGTTTCCAGAGGAGGAAACCTTCTGCAGTTGACCACGCTCTGCTCCCTGTCCATTAGCAATTTTGTGTTCCCCGAACTTTCAGTTCGATCTCAATTTTTCATTTAAAGACACTTACGGAAAATCACATCTATTGTTTGGCTTGCTACATTAATTTAGATTTGTCTATCAATATTTTAGTTATGCTAGTTTGGGTTGCTGTTGTCAAATCTGATGGTTTGATATAACTGGCTGGACAGCTGGCTTCTTTATGTGCTTCATCATGTATGTAACAATACAAACGTTTGACGACGACAAACATTTTACATCCTGAATACGGAGAAGAAAATAGGAGAAAAGAAAGATGGCTAGCAAGATGTCTCATATGATAAATTTCATCAACACAAAATGAAATTTCCTTCAGGTAACTAATGATGGCAAGATTATTTTTCAGTTAACTAGCTTTACTCAATGTTTGGGAATATAACTACCTGAGTGGACAGGACTTTCGATGCAGACAGATATCAATAAAATGATTTATCATTCGCGTTCCCTTGCATATTTTACACTCAAAGATACAACACTGAAGGAACATCGTTTTTCAGTTTCACAGTAAAATATTCTTTAAATAAAATCATTTCTCCATATGCTCTTAGATATGCTACGTCTCCCCAGAGCTAGCCTCCAGTCGCTAGAGCTGTGATGTCATAAGCAGAAACCCGGCAGGTAACTTTTCAACAAACTGGTAAGCCTGCAGTTGCCCTGAATGGGGCATTGGGTTCTTCAGAAGGGGGACAGACACTGCTCTCAAAGCTACAACCACAACATTGATACAGACCCATAAAAGCACGCTATTAAATGAAATAGAATCGTGTATAAAACATTTGTAAATAGAGTGTGCAACCACAAAGATAAAACTAAAAGTCTAGTTCCTGGATCAAAACGCTGTGGGGCCATATTGTATACGGTGAAGATGTGTCCATTTGCCCTGGCGATACAAATCACTAAATCTATTCTAGAACATGCCGTCTCATGAAGACGCTTTTCAGAGTTCTCCACCCCCTTCTGTACCTGTTTCTGCAATGACGGGCTTGTAAGCATGTCAGTTTTGTACTTGCCATTTCTGGATTTTCTTTATACTACACTCAATTGGTCTTTATGTTACAATATAATTACTAAAAAAAAAAGTCTAGGTAGAAGATCATGAATAGATCAGTGACAATCATATGTGCTAAGTACAACGGTGACTATCAATTACAGCCAAAGTAAATATAAACAGAACAGTCAAAAACAAAAAACATTTAACATCTGAACAAAAGCACTTTGAACACCTTTCAAAGCTTAATGAGCGAAAAATGTACTCACAGAATGGATCCGAGAGAGACCACGTTTCTGCTGAAGGCAGTGATAAAACTGGAGAAGTCAGAACGCTTATTCTAAGGTCCTAAATTATATTAGTGACAGGAGAGGCACTGAAAAATGCTGTATTTTCTTCACATTCATAGTTTTGATTTTCCAAAAAATATGACCTTTGGCTGCATCATAATTGCAAGTCTGCTGCTGAAAGTTATGGTTCTATAATTACATCACTAAACATGAATCTCGATAGCGGTTTGGGATGCATTTGGGTAGAATTATGTCATATGACAGAAATTTTACATTCTATTTATATATTCTATCTGTGGTAGTTATTTGTACTTGTGATCATTGTTTATACTGTTTTAAGTGCTAGATAATGGAGGGTTTATAGCTCATAGAAAAGAAATACAATGTATTTATCTAGCTAGTTTGTTCAGTAAAAGCGAAAAAATAAAGTGAAAACATTATGGTTTTGTTAAAATCCACAATCATTTTTCTTCAACGATTAATTCACTGACTAAAATTACTGGCTAAATAGCTTACTTGATAGAAAAAGGAAAGCTTAGCAAGTACCAAAACATCCAACTAAATAACAAATATTCCCACCTTCCCCCTGAATTGTTGAGGGCTGGTCAATCAGAGGGCAAGACAGAACAGCAACTCAATCCAGTTGGGAACAAAAGATGGAAAAATGAAGATATTTAAATAGCGAGTCAAACTTTGGTTAATAGATTTGTTGAAATGTATGCACATGGCCAGATACCCCAAGTACTCAGAATAAGTGATTTTCAGTTAATACAGATTCTCCAGCCTCCATAAGTTTAGTTATGACTTTCTCCATTCACTTCCATTCATTCGTACATCGCTTCATGGATCCAGGCTGTGCACGCGTATGCATTTTTCAATAAACTTTGAAAGGTGTCCAAAGGCACCTCTATAACAGAGCCACTTTTTCAACTCCTGCTTTCCGTTTAAAGGTGATTGTGAGTCAAAAGAGGAAATTTTGAATAGATTAACCCTACCAAACCAGGCATCACATATATATTTTTAATTTTCAATTCGACAGTTAACATGTTAAAATTACAGTGAAGCGATTACAAAAGCAAAACAAAAGTATTGAAAAAAAGACAAATGGCTCAAAAAGTTTAGCATATTGCCAGATTCCCTTCTTGACAGCCGATTTCTCTAGTCACACAGTGATAAGAAAGTGCTTCCTGAATGGATTTTTTTTGTGCAAGTCACCTGCACATCTTTCATAGTGTTTTTTTACTCTTACAGTTTGTTTTCTGAGTGCAACACACCCACACACACATTCACACGCATAAAAACACACACGGGCTAAACAAGCCATTCAGCACTCTGTGGTTTAGTCTCTCAAGGGGGTGTGCAGGGTAAGTCTATGACGGGGTGCTGTATGAGAGCTTTAGTCTGTGGAAGGGTGCTGTAGGAGGGTTTTGGGGTTTAGTATCGTATAGTGATATTGTGTGAGGGGTATAGTCTATCAATGGGGTGTTGTAGGAGGGGCTTAATTTTGGATGGGGGTTTTGTACAAGATGTTTAGTCTCTGATAAGGGGTTTGCAGGGGGTGTGGTTTGGTCACTGAGGGAGGTGATGTAGGTGGGGTTTATAATTAAGAGAGTGGGGCCGTGGGAGGGGGTTAGTGTCTGAGGGAGGTGTTGTAGGAATAGTGGACTAAGGGGAATCCGCGGCTTTGGTAGAAGCAGGCTCGCCCGCAGACCTGGAACTGATCTGAGCTGTCGGAAACGAAGGAGTCGCCCTCGTCGGCGTACTCTGACTGGGCGGAGGGGGTGGAGCAGTCGTGCCAGTACCCGTCGGGCTGTGGACACGCCCCCCCGGCCAGGGCAGGGCAGCTGTGCCACTTCATGGTGTGTCTGCAGGCGGAGGGCTTGGACAGCAGCGGCGACTGGCAGCAGCTGCACAGGGGCAGGTTGCCATGGACGTCGGAGTACGCCTGACAGTCATAGGCCAGCTCCTGGGCGGCCCCGCCCATCTGGGCCCCGCCTCCCGCTGCTGACGCCGCCGGACCCGCCCCCCTGCACCCACATCCTCGCTGGCGCAGACGCTGCCAGTCCTGGCGGAAGGCGGGGTTAAAGAAGACGTACAGCACAGGGTTCAGGCAGGCAGGCAGTGGGAAGAAAATGAGCGTGACGGACTTAATGATGTCCGGGCTGTTGGCGGCGCCCGTGAGGAGCGGGGCGAAGGAGAAGGCTGCCACGGGGCAGAAGAAGCTGCAGTTGGTGAAGATGAGCCAGGCCACATGGCGCACCATGCCGGCCTGCAGTGGGTCGCTGAGCTGGGCCTTACCCAGGCTGCAGTACAGCTGCGTGTACACCAGCACCATCAGCAGGTAGGCCAGGGAGTTCAGCAGAAGCAGCGAGACAGGGAAGCCCAGGGAGGAGCTGTCTGTGCTGGAGAAGGGAAGGCAGAGCGGGGAGGAGAACTCCCCCTGGTGGAAGAGGGTGGGACAGGCGGCCCCCCCGGCGAACAGCCCCAGCAGCGTGGCCGCCAGCGGGAACTGCCCCCAGCGCCCGTGCGAGGACTTCCCCAGCAGCCGCCGCACGGCCACGCTCCGCTCAACCGCCGCCAGCGCCAGCAGCAGCACCGATGCCTCCCAGGAGAAAACCGCCAGGAACCCCGCCGCCCGACACCCCGGCCCCGTCTCCCACCACACCCCGAAATCCCCGAAGGCGCCCCAGGTAGCCCCGTCCAGCACGCTGAGCAGGCCCACGTACGCCCCCATCAGCAGGTTGCACCCCGCCAGCAGGCCCAGCAGCAGGGAGGCCGGGGACAGCGCACGGCTGGGGGAGAAGGTGGCCACCAGCACCAGGGTGTTAAAGACCAGCGCGGCCAGGCAGATGAACCACACAGTCAGCCGAATCATCCAGCTCCCCAGCAGATAGTCACAGGGCTTGAAGGCACCTGCAGAGAACAATGTACAGGTTATTGTTCAAGTATTACAGTACAAAACTACCTCTCTTTTAGCCACTTAATTTATCACAGCTCCCAATGATTCTGTTTAATTACTGCTTTCCGTAGAAACTGGAGACAGAACAGCGGGAAAAAGGTGCACTCACCTGGCGAAGGAGAACAGTGAATGGCGATCTGAAATCTCTCGTCCTCCTCTTGTTTTTCTACAATACAATTAAAATAAGACTTCGGTAAGGGCACTGTTAGCAGTTGGGTATTAGAGCCGTATTATCGACTTCCTCAGACAACATAAACATCCAACTAAGATTTCCTCTTACAATACAAACAACATTCCACTAAAACTTCCTCCAACAATACAGCAGCTAAGACTTAGTAACTTAACCAGCACCCCACAAACATACCGCTAAGACTCCGACAATACAAACGGCATTTCATTAAAACCTCCTCTTTCAGCACAACCTGATATCTGATTTTGACCTTTCACAAATGAGAAGTCTAACTGAGGCAAGTCTAAGATGATGTTTGTACTGTGAGTCACAATACAAACAGCACCTCACATAGACTCCATTTTACAACAAAGAAAATCTATCTTGCTTATCCTACAACACAAACAGTATCTCATTCAGACTTTTCCCTCACAAATTGTGAGAAGTTTAACTAAGGGAAGTCTAACTAAGAAGCTGTGAGTCACAAAACAAACAACATCTCAGATAGACTTTCCTTCAAAACAAAGACAATCTTCCTTGGTTATGTTACAACACAAATCATATCTCACCAGGACTTCCGACAAGAGAACAAACAACGCTGCATCAATGACCAGATTTACGAAGTGTTTCGAAGTTGACTAACGTCTATTCAGTAATACAGAATTTGTCAACGGACACATTAAAAAAAAACATACATTTTTATTATAAGACAGGACATTAGGGCAGCAGTTAAATATGTTCTAAGATGATATTCTAAACAGGCTATTCTCATTCACTTGAGCACATTTGCGAAGATGTCTTTTCATCTGGGCGAAACAGCGTTATAGTGAAGTAGCATTAACAGGTACATGTTAAACAGAGTACACCATACAGGTGTAAAATACCCAGCTGGGTAAAATATTGGTGAATATATTAATGAGACTTATTGCTATGACAACAATACTGTGATTATGTAGAATGAAACCTCAATGAGGAATGCAGTTACTTCTCAACATTTTCCTTTTGTACAAAAGCTGTTGGAAAGCAACATGCCTTTGACATAATTAGCATTTACAGAAAAGACCGAAACTAGTTAAAAGTCTTGTGCTTGAAATCAGATCCATCTTATCGCGCACACCTGCAATTACAGTGGTACACTGTATGAGAAAGACGGCAGAAGCTTGGCTCTTACCGGGATCCTGGTCACTCATAGCCTCAGGTACACTCCCACTAGCGTCACAGCCAGTGAAAGCACAGCACTGGTAAGCATAGGGGACATATATTGACCTATCAAATCACAGGAGAGAGCAAACATAAGATCTCGGTGTTGTTGGCACGGAGGAACTGGAGTCAAACATTCACTGACCCAGAAATAGGAGACGGTAATGCAGAGAGCTTTAGAGGGAGGTTATGTGAAAGAATGGAAGGAAACATGGGTGGCATTACTTTAGAATCGTATTGGTTTAGTTTAACTGGAACATATTGGTAAAGATTCAGCTGTAACATGACAACAGTTTGGTACTCAGAGAGATTTTTATGAATTGTGTTTTTGCATGTGTGTAGAGTACATGGATGTAGGTGATTTGTTTATTTTTAACAGGGGGGATGGCCCACACCATCAACCAACGCACACTCGTGTAAAATGGGGATGGCAGGTTAACAAGGGGGATGCATTTTGGTCATTTTGCTAACAAGGGGGATGACATCCTCCCTCAAATTGCCTACTGGATATAGTGATTCATCGATGCCAATAATGTATGAATGTAACAACAGATGCGACATGTTGCTCAAAAATCAGTTCACAATTTAAATAATGGAAATTCTAAGAAACCGCACCTTTTATTTCGTAGTTTGTTTAAAATGCTGTTTAGACCATTGTCTATCAGGTCAGCGAGCTAGCTACTGCCAGCTCACTGTTTTAAAAACTTTAACCCACAAACTTGAAACAATTAGACATGGTTTTTGTCCCAAATAATTATAATCTATATTCTAGGCAAAAATACTTAGGTCGCTTTCACACCTATTGGACCGTTTGCCCAATCCGAATCAGACTGAAATTGATACATTCGATCTTTTTCTGTTTGGTCTGATTAGGTTTCACATTGCTTAAATTTAAGTGGACCGGAAAAGAAAAACATTTATTGAGTCACGTGTGGGTTGGGGCAGGGCTGGAAACGTAATCGCGAAAGTCATTCATTCATTGGCCATATTTTCGAAGCAAGACATGATAGACGTGAGAGTTTGGGAGAGAAAGAATTGTCTGTTATTTTGACAAACAAAGAAATAAAAGGCATAATCCCCTTGCTTTATACTTTTCTGTAGTCAAGCAGTAAGAACTATTTTAACAACAGCCTGCTCTGATAACGAAGGGATAAGCAAGCTGAATATCAGAATAGTTTGAACTGGAATTTTCTGTTACTTGATGTATAATTTGAAAACGCCCTATAAACAGCAAACGAAAGCTTTACTATACTTAAGTTTTTTGCCAATCAAACAGAAAACTATTGTGCCCAGACATTATCATGCCGTTGCTATTACAATAACATACATTCAATTTTAACTGAATCCTACTGTGGTATGGAAAAATATAAATATGTATTATGTATACAAATATAAAAAACCTGCATAAGCATGTTTCGATTTGTGACGTCTCAAAACACCTTTCATTAATCCAAAAACGAACAATGCTTCCTGCAGTTGGGTTGGATCTAGGTCGGATCACGTTCTCACCACAAACGAACCACTCCAGGGTTTGTTTGTAACCAGACCGAGACCACCTCCTCAACAGGGTCACAGTGCGTTTGTTTTGTTCCGCACCCGAGTGCGATTGCTGTGTCCACACGTGCCCAAACGAACCTCACTAATGGGGTAAACGCACCAGGGTTCGATTCACCCAGACTAAACGCTGCAGGTGTGAAACCGCCCTTAGATTGCGTTTGATACTTTAATTTTGCTTGTTGAATATGAGCGGTAAAATCTGTAAGCCCCGCCTCATTGCGAAAATAAGACCGATTGGCTTAAAATGTGGTCTTTCTTCTGGGAGGTTCAGAATCAGAATGCGATCCAGAATTTCTCAGAATCAGTGATAGCTTCTAGAACACATGGGTAGTGTATGTGGTGACAGAATAATTTTTGATGACACAACCGCAGTACAGTTTAAGAGCCCGGACAGCGTTCTCTCTGACCTGAGTTTGGGGAGGTTCTTGGCTGCCAGGTTCCCTTTCATCAATAGGTTTCCAGACAGTTTGATCTGGGTGAGAGCGTTCAGCCCCGTCGTTGGCATACCAGTCAGCGAGTTCGTACTCAAGTCCCTGAAACATACACAGAAACTCAGAAACAACACCAATATAGGGCTTACTTCACAACACATTTTTCAAATGCTTCAATTTATGACTTTTGAATATTTGACTATAATTTAAAATTGTTTCCAAACAAGCCACGTGTAATTTGTGCTTGGGAATTAACCAGACATGGCTAACCCTAGCTAGAAAGTCAGCTGCCAAATCTGCAATTAAATTTACAAGAAATGTGTGGAAGCTTTCAGTGCACTTGTACACTGCATCTCATTCCAAACCAGAATTATTACCCTTAGTGAACTTAAAAAACTGTTGTTGGACAGCAATTTGTTTTTAGCACTTTTATGATGATCAAATGCATAGCAAGACTGTACTCACAGGTTAGTTAGAGCGGTTAGTGAGGAGAATGCATCTTTGTGAATTGACATGATCTCATTTCGACTCAGGTCCCTGTGGAAAGAAAACGAGATCACATTTACCCATTATTATCGACCTCCATCCTATTGAGTTTGAGAAGATCACATTCTGTATTTGTGAAATCATGTGTAAAAACAACACTTTACATGATCTGTGTTGTCAGTTGTTTTACCATCTGATGTCATTAAAAGAAAATATACACAGAAAGAGCATCCTTTAATCCTTAATGTAAAAATGGCTAAGTGAGTGGTAAGGCAAAAAAAGTCAAGCAAAGGACTAGTGGTGCACAGTACACTGAAACTTCTGTACTTTTTTGATCATTTTTTAAAAAACTTTATGATGTTCTGTACTTTTTGGCCAAACGTGTCTCCTGTGCTGAGAGGATGAAAGGTGTAATTTGGATATGTATTCATCCTCGGAGATACAGCGCAAGCTTCGACTCAAGGAGTACAAACAAATTAGCTAATTAGGTCAGAGAATAAGCTAGCTTGACTGTCTTTGGAACTACCACCGTAAGGATTGATTGTATTTGTGAAATACTATCTATAAAGTAACGCAAGAAAAAAATATATATGCACCTTATGCCTCATTTATATAAGTACACAAATATAATACCTATAATTATATAAATGAGGGATAAGAGAGTTGAACAAAAAAGATATATTGCTAAATTGTCTTTGGTCTGTCTGTGCCTTCACCACACACCCTGCTTGTCCCATAAATCATATCTGCTCTTTCCTGGTTTGAAACTATTCAGCTCTCCTTCCTGAACAGGTGGACCTTAATCAGAATGAGTCCACAGTCTGAGTCTTCTGGCCGCATCTCAACATAAATGCTACAGGACGGGCATTTTCAGAGACAAGTGGTCCGTGTCGAAGAACTCACAGGCCGATTTGTGTGTCTGATTGAGAAAAGTGTTGAGTACTCCACATGGAGAGATAAATGACACAGTGAAATCTGTGCTCACAGACAAAACTGTTTAGCATTCCACGTGCATTGTGGGTAATAACTCACAAGATGCGCAGAGAGGCCAGCCCTTGGAAGGTGTCTCCATGGATTTCCCGGATGCGGTTGTGCTGTAAGGATCTGTGGAAAAGGCAGTTTGAGAGAAAATAATGACTTGGGGAAGGCACGGCAGCGATGCGTCTGGAAGTGCCTATCGTATGAGAGGATCTCAGGAAGCAAAGTGCACGCTCTGTAAACAGTCAACCTCTCTGAGGCCAAGCCCCAAAACATGATTCACTGAATGAGATGCCCTCGTCTGAACTGTGCTCGTCTTCGCTACGTGAGCTGGTCTTGTTCAAAAACAGTCGTATCAGCTTGATCATCAGCTCGTGATTGAACGCAATCTCTGCTGGCCATTTTGCATACTTTGACAATGTTTAATGGCACTGCGACTGTAGTGGCAAATGTCTTGCATGAATTCACCAGCCCTGTCACAAAATGTCGAAAACGTTACACTTCAGACCAACTGTATTCGGTCATGGAGGTATGTGGACAGCATGATTTTGCCGACACGTTATCTAGAAATAAGCAGTGGTTTGTTTGCTCTGCCAGCAATTTAACCATTTTAACACAGTTTTGTATGTGACAGCTAGCCATCTATTTACACCTCTCGCTAACAACATGACCACGTTTTCATATTTACCATTAAAAGGCATGATCCGTAGCAAACAGAGAGAGAATGGCAAGTCGACTGAGCCAACATTGTTACCTGATAAGCAGTGCCTATGCAGTAATCTTCATTTCATTACATAGACTCAAGAGTGCTATATAGATAAAGGGTAATGTAACTCAAATCAGTACTATTACGCCATTAAGTGATCATCCACACTTGTGTAAAACCTCAGCAGTACAAAGACCTCAGGGATGTCGCGGTCTGTATTTATGACAACTCCACAACTCTTAAACAAGCATCAAAACACAGTTTAAAAGACCTAATTACTTTGCATCCCAAAACGTTTGTTTGCCTTGTGAAAACAACTTAACAAGGCAAACAAACATGAAAAATGGAGTCCAGCAAATAAGGAAAGTAACTTATTGTCCGATGAATCACATTTCTCTGACAGAGACGGAGCAGCACAAACATTTAAGCAAATCCTTTTGTCAGCGATGTCCTTACCTAACCCCTTTCTGATGGGTACCTGATGGGAGTTAATCCTTTGTCATTTTGACTATGCTCATTGTTCCCTTTTTCCAGCGCCCTAAGGTCCTTAAAAGATAAACTTCAAACTTCCTAAAATAAGTTGGTCAGGATAATTCTGGAAAACTTCCTGCCTGCTCTCACTTATAATTCTTTCGCTTTCACCGGTTTAGGGTTCAGGAGAGAGAAAACCAGATACAAATGTGTCTTGGGCACACTGTTGTCGATGGTGCTGTGCCCAGTTATCTTTGTAAATATTTCAAGCATGTAAGAGATGCCCATGCTTGTAACACAAGAGGGAGTTCAAATAATACCGTCCCTTTCATTTAAGTTCTGTGTGGGCTTTTAGCTACAGAATTTGTGTTTGCAAGGAGAAACCAGTAACTGGAGCAAAATGTGACGTTACTAACTGGTTTACATTCTTTTAAATTAAAATGTTCTCCTCAGAATACTTGAAAGTGATTCCGTTTTTGTTTTCCTCTTTTTTCCATAAACAAAATATTTTTTTTTCCCCTGAATTGCTCCTAAACCCCTGTGAACATTCTTGTGTGTGTTTTCTGTGACAGCTGAAATCAGGAAAAATTTAATTTTGTGTTGTGTTTGGGGGTCTGTGTTGGCAGGAGAGAATGGTTCTTCGCATATAATAAATATGACGAATGAAAGAGTTTCTTTTGCCCTAAATTTTCATATGTGGCTCAACATCTAGCCAAGATTCTACCATACAAGCCTGTCAAACACACTTCCATCCATCATTTAGAAAAATGCCATAACTGTGGGCCTCAACTGTCCAATAAAACCACATCTTATGAAGGACTTACTCAAAATCTTTGTAGCAGTGTGATACAAAAGTTCACATACAGCAACTACAAAACCATGATTTCTTTTTGGGTGACAAGTCAACATATGTACAGCCAACTCTAAAATTTTCAAAGAATGAATTACCTACCTTATAAACATAACTTTGACAATATGTAGGTCATTCTGTTAGAAATCAGGCAGTGTCCTCACCTGACCTTTCTGATTCATATCTGGTGTATAGATATCTGGTGTATTGTTTTCTGGTGTATAGATATTATCACATGTAAGATCAAACCATGCAAAATATTAGGGTCCTAGCTATTACATCATTTCTTATGTGTCCCTCGGGACCCATGGGGGGGGTTCTTATTATATAACTTAGCAAATGCGTTATATTATGACAGTCTAGATTATTTATTTAAATATTGTTCTTGAAGAATTTTAGACTGACTGGTGTACTTGAATCACGCATTTAATATCATACCATTCAGAATTATAGTGTATCATAAGTCATAATCTAGAAATAATTCTTAAAATATCAGATAAAATGGCGGTAAAGAATCTCACAACATAAAAAAACAGAGATTAAATAAATATAAAACTATAAATAATACTGATACACACAACAGGTTTTCTCCCTCAGGGTTTGGTAACATAAAGATTAAAAAATTATAATCAAATAAAAATTAGAGTTTGTTGGAAACCTTTCAGACTGTGAAAAACACCTGAGAAAGCCGACCCGATTTCATTAAAAATGTATGTAGTATTTACAAACATAGTACTTAATACACGTCTGTGAAACAGACACAGAATAAGATGAATTCTCAAACTTACATTTCCTCAAGCTTCAAACACCCCTGAAAGGCTGGGAGCTCCTTTATTTCATTGTAAGAGAGGTCTCTGTGGGCAAAAACAAAAAAATAGAAGAATGTCATGCAGTATATTTAAGTCTTAACTAAAATCAATTCCTTCCTTACAGGTCGATAAAAATTATATTCACGAAACTGTCTCTACGGAAGACAGCTTTCAATATAATTTCTCAAATTTTACAGATTCATTTATTATGCTCAGCTGAAGAAATTTGGATTTAAAAGCACACAAGGCCACAAACAACATAAAATAGAATATTACTCGTGTCCTCTTTTTTTGATAAAGGCATGTGAATTTGCACTTGACACCTCAGGTAATTTATCCCACACAAAAATGTTAGGAAATGTAACATCTTGGGCTTCATGTACGAAATTGGTTCAAATGAGTTGAAACGGCGTAACATTAGGGATGTGAGGATACATCGTAGCATGATATACTATATATTCTAATTAGAAGGGTCATTTTTGTGGTAATATTAACAGATACGTGTTTCGCAGGTTTCATTTGCAAAATGTTCTCAGAGAGGGGTGGAACATACAGAGTCCGCAGCAATTTCAACTCCTCACAGAGTCTCGCTGGGATAGACTTCATCTTTGTCCCGGTCAACGTTCTGGAAAAAGCAGGAGAGAAACGTAAGCTAATGTTTTTTGTCTCTATAACCAGTGACGTGCACAACGCTTGGAGGGCCAGTGGCTCTACCAGTGCTCTATTAGTGCTAATGATGGCTAATCCTGGCTATCAAAATCCGTCAGAGGGGCAGCTTGGCTAAAAGAGGGCAAATGGGCCGTTGCCCAGGAAACAACACCACCATGGTATGCACGTCCCCGCCTATAAGCTAAATGGTTTCGTCCTTAAAAGGTAAATATATTAGAAGACAACCCAAAACAGAGAACAATGAATACAAAGGTATAATTACTGTTTAACTTATTTACATTTAGCAGATGCTCTCATTCAAACGACTTACACAGAAACATTTCACCAACTGTATATATGTTACTGAAGTAATTTGGGTAGGGTGTATCAAGGGCACAGCAATTCCCTACCTGGGACTTGAACCCACCACCTCTACCCAGGTTCCTAACCATTATACTACACTGCTGCCCCAGTAAGAAGCTGTCCAAGAATCGATAAATCGTATTGATGACAGATCAAATCTTGCGTATGGTTATTGAGTATGGCATGATGTTTTTATCGGAGAGTGTTCGGGGTGACTGACTGATGCGGCTAACTCACAGGCTCTCCAGGTTGACTGTTCCGGAAAGACTGGGGAACTCCTCCATCATGCTGGCCCCACGGAGCATCCTGAAACGAGCGAGCGTGGAGAAAATGAGCGATTACCCACAATGCTCCGGGCATTTGGGACACGTTTCAGTGCTTTCCATCAACAATTCCCCCAGCTTTGCAGAATAAGTACCAATAATAAGTATCAATTCCCCACAGTGCTCCATGTGTGAGATACATACTGGCGCTTTCAATTACAATTTTAATTTGTGGTCAATAAGCAGAAAATTAAATGTAAAATTTGAAGCTAAGATTATGGCACCAATGAAGACTAATTAAATACTTTGCTTTAGGGAGAGCATTCACAAGGTTGATTCTTCTTCACAGCAAACCCATAGCCCAGGAAGAACAGACATGTGACTTGTCCGAGCCATGTGATAATGTGCTCTCATTTCTTTCCACACTGCAGATATGGCACCAATCACATTCTGCCTTTACCACCAACACAAAGTCAATATGTGATAAGTTCAAAGATCTTGGCTTGATGAGAGTTTTAACTGGTTAATCCCCTGTTCCTCCCAGGCAAAACTTCCAACTGTTGCCATGCCAATGGGGACATCTGCCCACAGCCAATAAAAGCCAAGGGTGTGACTCAAGCATCCAGCTGAAGGACACACAGCTGCACAAAGCTAAAGGCCTTTCACTAGACTTACATTTAACAGTAACGATGATCGTAAATATAATAATGAAGATGAAGAAATGTGTGATCTAGTGTGAAAACTTACAGAGAATGCAATTCAGACAAGTTCTGGAAAGCTGAGTTTCCAACCAACGACAGAGGGTTGTCATACAGGTGGCTGCGAAGAGATAGGAAAAAATTAACATTCTGGGAAAGGAGGAATATTTCTGAATATTTCACATTATCAGTATCCATTTACTGGATAATGCAAAATTACCCTTCTGTAAAAGTACCTTCTGAATAGGCCTAACCAGCAAATCAAGTTAACCAGATCAAACGAGTTTAAGCAAACACCACCACATTTTATATGAGTGTTCTGAATTACGTCACACTTCCTATACTGTATACCAGTATCTTAAACAGATAGTATGCATAAAAAGGTTCTATACTGTTGCAAGGTCTTGCATTTCAGTGGTAATACTGTTAACTGAACAGCCATGAAGACACGAACAAAAACTCTGAATAAATTAAACTGACCTAGTTACAATTATATGACTTGAGAACTACACATACACTCATGGATGGACAAACTAATGTGAAATCAATGCGGAAAACAATTTTCTGAAATAATAAAATCACAATTGCAAAAGCAGCTAAACATACAAGTTATTAAATTAAATGTCAATTAGCAGTATGTATCAGGTATAATAATAGGTTATAAAAATCTGGACTCCTGTGCAAAGGCAAAAGTTATATGGGTTTATAAGTCATCTACTCCTCTTTCTTCCCCAGTTCATGATGAATTTACATTTGGAGAAAACATTGAACACTCAATGTCTGTTGAAAACTGTTAAACGTGGAGCATTAAAGCCATTTCACAGGACCAGGTGTACCCTGCAATGATAACACAACTCCCTCATAATCTTCCAAGATGATATTGCAACCATAAACACTGCTAAACAAATCCACAAGTCTTCAACTCCACCATGAACAACACCAAGATCAAACACCTTCCAAAGCCTCCACAATCACCAGATCTACAGATCACACAACCTGTGGGGGTCATTCTGAAGCACAGTGTGTGTCGTCAATTTCCACTTCCTTCATCTCTCGGAAAAACTGGAGCCTTTTATTGAAAAACAGTCCAATATCCCACGAAACACAGTTCAGAATTTCCATGACAATATTCTGAGAAGGACTGAAGCTCATGAGTTATTTGATATCCATACATTTTAAGGTTTTCCATTATTTTGTCCATCAAATATATGTATGTGTAAATATTTAACATAAATGTGGTTTGTGTTATTTCCTTGTTTTACCTCCTCCATACCAGAGACAAAAAAACCTTCTCACATAAATGCATTTAAAGATGATAAATTGTGTCATATTGCATGTAGATGCAGCCATGACATTCTAATGAAACACAATATGCCTTATCCGTTAATCTCTTCAAAGGCCTGAATTTGGCCTAGATGATGACATTATCTGCTCTTACATGGTGCGCAGCAGTGGGTTCCTGTGGAAGGCCCGTTCTGGGATGGCCGCGATGTTGTTACTATGGAATCCGCTGGAAATGAAGCACCAGAAATGAGTACAACCATTCCCCCCCCCATGACCCCATCCTCCCCTGGCCCCACCGCAAAGTACATAAACACAGCACTCAGTCTGCTTTTACCTCGTTTCTAAAAAAGAAAAAAAAAGCTGACAATGTTGCATAGTGTTGATACAGAAGATATTATCTGGAAAAGCATGATGGGAAGGTAAAAGGAAGTCTTTCAGCGCATAGCTGAACATAGTGGTTGACCTGCACAGTGCAGGCTAATGCCGCTCTGAGCATGGAACTAGCTTAGCACCTCGCCGGCTTTGACACTGAATACATTACTAATGTGTTTTTCTTCCTGGACACGAGTAAGGCACGTCTCTTTTCTTTTCTCCAGAGTCGGAGGATCTCTGTGTCCCTGTAAACGAACACCGCCCTTATTTTTCTTTCTCTGGCCAAAAGATTTTTTTTCCCCAACATACAGCTCTAAAAGAGACACAGTCAAAGAATAACAAAAATGGGTATTGTAATCTTAAGGCTCTGTCTGGAAAATTCATCAATCTCAAAACTCCGTGCTGAATTTCACAGCTCATCAGTGCGGGACAAAGGCAGCAGACTCTCCTAAATACACACCCATCTGATTGCAGAGTTTTGATCTTCCTGTGAAATGCACATAATGCACTGCATAGTCCAACTCCAAAAACAACATTTGTGTGAATCTGTCCGTGGAATCTAAGGTACAATAAATCAACACCTACATCAGTGGTTCCCAGCCTTAAAACTTATCTGAATGCCCTGTAAAATAACCACTGTCTGACTGAGGGACAATTCAGCATGTCACAGAATTTTTCACCAATCAGACGTCATCGTTTTCAAAGGATATTTTACAACCTGATGAGGACCCTACCCACCCCACCCCCACCCCCACGGACTATTTGGGAACCCTGCTCAGCCGGACTCTGCTTGTCTGACTGGAAGTGAGCGAGTATGTGTTTGTGCATGTACATAGAGTATGCTCTTACTGTTACGTATCCTCCGTAAGGCTATGTGTGAAAGCGTATTTGTGTAGTCGAACCGTTCTGTACTCACAGCTCCTTCAGTTTTGGAAGTGCCTGGATAGCCTCAGGAAACATCATCAGGTTGTTGAAGTTCAAATCCCTGACAAAACAGAAACATGAGGGTAGTGAGGAAAATGTCCACTCAGTCACTCATTCACTCATAATTCCATCTGTATGCAGTCAGAATTACAGATTACAGCTAGTGTTATGTACCAGGGCCTTAGACCACATGGAACAAAGCTCAATGAGTCAGGGTGCAAAGGTTTCAGTCACCTACAATTGGCTTGTCTTGATGTAATACACACTTAAAAACTCCTATGAATTTACTAATAGTTGAGCAGTACACATTCTCCAGTTTTTCAGCCTTGTCAGTACATAGGCTGGACGAAGAACAGCCGTGGATCGCTTGACAGCGAATTTTGTCCATCGGCACTTTACCTCTGGTTGTTTTGACAGCAGAGTATGAGACAACAATGAACTTACAGGATCCAGCGAGCACTCATGCCAGCCACTTTCCCTCATAAATTAAGGCTGTGTTATCATGTTACAAGTATCACATGATCACAGAAAAGACAACAAGAGGAAAGCAGTAAATTCTCACTGGCAATGGCATATGAAGTTTGTTTAGTTTTTTGTCTTACTGACAAGAAAAACATCAGAACTGGTTTAGTCTGATTAATTTGAAAAAAAAAAAAAAAAAATGACATGCCAAGAAATAATAGTTTATATAGTCATAATTTGAATGGCTGCAATTGTAATTGATACAATAACTCACTTTTTTTTAACCCTATCCAGCTTACCCAGCAAAAATCTAATTTGATAGTGGATTAGCCACTTCTACACATAATTACCTGTTCTAAATTACCTGTTAACTCGTGTTAACCATCAGTAGCTACCCAACAAGTAGAAACCAGGATCAGGGCAAATAAAATGTTTGTTTGTTTTGGCAACATAAGCCCAGGAAAGATGAGGTAAGCAGTGAAAATACCAATCACATCTCATTGTGTTTTGGTTGACATCACCATTGCTAGCTAATAGTCAGTGACCGCTTGACTTGTATGAAAAAATATGGGCTGAGCCGAATGAACAGTCTTTGACATCAACAAAGTTAAAAATTTAATTATTTTTTTTTTCTCCGGGCATATCTTAGGCCACTTTGCTTAGGTCACTCTTGTTTTTAGCCATAGAACTATTTGACCTCACAATACCAAAGATCCTACCAATATGGCGGCCCCCAGAGAATTCAAACCACGAAAAGTAGTGGAACATGAAAAAGTAACAACGGTGGCAGCGGCAAAACATTTTTTCACTGTTCAACTGTCGACAATTACAGTCCGATCAATAAGAGGCGTTTTTGAAACAGCGGTGTCCCCCTTTAAAACAAATCCTGAACGCGTCTACACTGGACGTTGCCAGGCCGGCGCTGGAGATCGCCAGGCCTGCTGATGTGACTTTAAGGGGGGGAGAATGTTCCCAAGGGCGTTCTGCTGCATTTCCTGGGATCGCACAGGACGTGCGTACCCCCGGTTACCCCCAAGCATATGTTTTCCAAGGACAATTCAAACTGTCAGGCAGCAGATGGGATCTTAAAAGCACACCTGTCATAAAAGGTCTCTAATAACAGTTACCAACCCATCCACCATATGTATCTGCAATAAAACACTGTCCCTCCTGCCCCCTGTTGAGACACGTAATCAGGAGGTTCCATCTGTAACAGTGATTAGGTGCGGAATGCGGTTAACTGGTAGGGGTGGATAAAAAGTGAGGTCAGACAGAGACTCAAGGAGAGTCTTCTTAAAGAGGCTCCTGGCTACGATACACAAAGTCCCATAAGGACTCTACTGATGTATCTTTCTTCTTACGGTCTGCTACTTTTGATTCCTGTCCATCTGTGAGGGTTATCCTGTGTATGTGTAAGTTGTCTTGACTTATCCAATGCTTGAGCCAAATGAAGGAATGCTGCGCACTCGCATGCGCAAAGTATCGCCTCTGCCTCATTTTCGGCCAGGTAAAACCCTGCTAGGCCACTTGCCGGCCATTTCATGAACAGGGTGTAATGGTGTCAGATGCAATAGGTAGGTGATGAGGCTGTGGCCACATGCAGTGGCTCTGATTGGCTGCATCCCAGCTACCTCACAGACCCACAGCCACACCGCAGGACACATGGACCTCCAAGGTGGGAAAATGCCCATTTACAGGG
Organism: Albula glossodonta; assembly: GCA_019788955.1. Lineage (NCBI taxonomy): Eukaryota > Metazoa > Chordata > Actinopteri > Albuliformes > Albulidae > Albula > Albula glossodonta. The sequence goes on from JAFBMS010000005.1 coordinate 26,406,115, forward strand.
TAAACTTTACTGAAAGTGGATAAGCATGTGGAAATACATTACACATGACTGTGCATAGTGGTCAAATGATGAAGTACGTAGTGTGATATTGTATCAAATAACAATGTAGTTAGCCTGACCCAATTGGGTTGTCTGTTTGTCTCCACTTATTGCAAACAAAAGTTACATGCAACATGCTACACTAGCTAGCAACATTCTTTATGTAAAAACTGTGTTTGCTGGCTAACTGTCTACTTTATGTCAACTAATTATATTTGCTCAGGAGCTCATAAATGAATTCAGCCAACATATGGATTGAAACAAACATTACACAGGAGGCATCTTTTAATAAGATGTTTCTGAGAGATCTGACAGGCAAAATTCTTACTGAGGAAGCCATCAGATATAACCAAATGCTTACAAAATTATCATTACAGTAATTACAATCTAACCAGCTAATAAACCTACTTCGCCAGCTTAGCCAGCACGTAGTACTTCAAAAACAATTCACTTGAGAAAACCAAGCACCTCCAAGTATTAACCAATTAAACCAAATATTAACCAATTAACCAATATTCTAAGTTAGTTTGTTAATAAATATAGGAGGCACACTTGTTACACAGGGGGCTTTATTTGCATGCCAAAGTAGCCTGCTTTAACATGGGCTACAATGGACAGAATCCATCCATTATAGGAACATCTGGTTCCTATAATTTCCGTCCTTACCCAATCCATTCTCTCGAGGTCCTATATACTCTACATGATCACTCCCTATCAGGACCATGGATTACTAATGAGATAAGGGCACATATTATTAAATCAAGAGAACAGATAACTAAAAATGGCATGGAGTTCAGTTAGTTATGGAACTGATTACCAAACCAAGGGAACAAATTACCACTCTGAGGGAACAGATGACTAAATTTTGGAACGTTTACGAAAAGAGAGGGAGCAGCATTCTCTTTTTCCTCCACCATGAAGGCCCAGAGGCTGCTGATGTCATCATACGGTCACAATTCAAACCGAACTGCAACTGTTAACTGGATTCTAACATTCCTTCATTAAATCTACATAACAGTTTAAGGAACCGTGCCGTCTTTTCCCATAATGCAGTTTGCGTGGACGATAACGGTTAGAACACAAACAGCTTCTGGAGCGCGCAGGTTGACGCAGCTGGCGTGGACGTGTGTTTAAAAACACGCTGTATATTTCCATCGCCCTAATGACTTCAGCAGTCCTACGCTGCACTGCGACGCGCTCGCGAAGCCTTCCCTTTGGCAGGCCTCAGTGTTGACTCTTCCTCTCAAATACCTTGCTGAGCAGACGCCACTCCCTAGATACATACTGAAAATGGGATTTGTGTACAGCCAGACCACCTCCACACTTGGGGCAAAGCCAAGGTGAAGGGCTGAGGCGCTATCCAGTTATTTAAAAAAAAAAAAAAAAAAAAAAAAAAAAAAAAGGTTTCAAAACACAACGGGGTAAAATAAGGGAATACCTTCATCTTGCGAAGGCTGGGTTCAGAACAGTGCTGCGAACTGTAGATTTAGCTGACTGGGTTCTTAATGTCAGATTAGTGCTTCAGATGAGAATTAAACAGTTTGCAGAACTACAGCAGCTCTTCAACTGACCTGTTTACCGTCTAGGTTTTTCAGCACATGCTGCTCGGATGCTCACTATGTTATCATGGGTATATCAGCTTAATATAGGCCAAAAAATATGTACTTAGATTACTGAACAATAAATAATCAATGAATAAATATTATTGATTACTTGCATTCATATTTATAATATTTGCTCAATAAATACTTATTTCAATTTATTGTTTTGAATTCATAGTTTTTAACACATAATTTGAAATGGGAATTTTACATAGATGCTATATCTATATGGAAAATTTTGATATAAATCAGTTTAGTGAAGTTAATAAATTTGCGTTTAAGATTTGCATACTTTATTGTAGCAGAACCTCAGACATACTAAAACATTGTGAATATTTTATACAGTTCCAGATCTCTGACATAGATGTCAAGATACAATTCAAAGAATCTGAGTCCCTTACTAAAATTTCTATAAAAATCCGTATCACCATAAAACCATGACTTCTGCCTCAGTTTTTTCTGCTACCAAATTAAGGGGCCAGTGACTTAAAGGTTCTTCATTGGAATACGCAAACAGTCATTCTACACTTTTGTAGTAATAATAATTATGTTAGCAACCATCACCAACCCTGTCAGTTAACTTATAATGCCAATGGTATACACCTACCACGCTTTAATAATCAGTATAGCTCTTTAAATCTACTCTTTATGTCCAGATCTGGTGAGAAAAATGCAACATTATACAAGACATGCTTGTGCAGTACATGTTTAACTGTTGATTGCTCTACTGATATAAGACCTAACTCATTTGGCTTTGCTTCCAAACTGGTCATGGTGCCTAATGCAGCTGTATAATCAAGAAGGGATGTGGAAAGTGAATACTGAGCATGCTCACAGTTACAGTTTTTGAAGCAGGAGACTGTAGCTAGTTAAGCGGTTAACTTTAGCAAACCTCTTGTGCTCCTATTGTTCTTGGCTACATAATACCAAAAATTATTTTTTTTTGTTCACTTGCATAAGTCAATAATTAAACAGCAAAAACAAAATGAATGGAAGAACAATAAGCTGGCTTGCTACCGAATACTATGCTACTCAAGGATTCTCTCCTGACGGGGTGGAAAGCCACAAAAAAAAAAAAAAACCAGGTCAGCTGATATATTCCAAATTTGCTAGCTTACAGAGTTACAACAGATAGCTTGCTAACTCTGGCTTGACGGAGGAAAATGCTAGAAAATTCCCTCTCTCTTCCCCAATTGCAACAAAAGATACAATCAATCCCATCTTATTTACTTATAAAAATAGCACACACAATTACAAGTGTATCTGATGAAATGAGCAGAAGCACAGACACAAACTCAAAACATGACTCCAACAACAAAAGGCAAGCAGCATGTTTCCAAAGAGCTACTGAGAACTGAACAAGCAGTCATTATATCCATATTGTTTCGTTTCATAACCAGTATTCAGTAATTGTACTTTGCTGTATGTCACTGAATCAAACATAGCTTCGATATAGATAACACATTTTTTAATATAGTAATTTGCTTCTTTGCAGTTCATAGCATTTTAACTCACCTGCAGGCTGTAGTTACAAGGTATTTAAATAGTTGGTTAACAGCTGGTTACAGTCTTGCTTGCCAATTTTTAACATGTAGGAATGGTACAGACATACTAAAATAACATAAGAACTGTCAGTAAACTTTGAGGTACTACTATATTCAACTGTTCTGCCCTGTTTGACCTTGGGCTTTGCAACAAACTGTGCTGTATCTCCCTCCTCACTTAGAACAAGTGCAAATATAAAACTCAGAAACTATAATCATTTGTAAATAATCTTGCATAAACTAAATGCTAGTTGTCACTCTGGCTTATATTAATGTGAAATAGCATTGCTAATGCACTCTGTGATTATTTTCATTTTGTTGATTTATTCTGAGAATTATGTCAAAATTTTTATTCTAAAAAATATTTGGGAAGTCAGATTAAATTAAATTGTATGGTGAATTTTCCCTTTTGAATGACTTTCAAAATTATCAATGACCGCCCCTTGGTTTGTTCAATTTTATGAGAAACATAGCAAAATCATTTCAAAATGTCACCCGTCTGATCCTATACCAGCACACAACTGCCATATCCTTGTGTCAACAAAATCATTGGACAACAATAGAATAAAACATTGTTAAAGAACAGAAATTAAATTAAGCTGGCACAAAGTTAATCAGAAATACACAAGACTCCTATAATTTTTGCATTTTCACTTGAAGATTTCCCCACTTTTTATTTCAGCTAGTTTTTGTTGCCAGAAGTTCATCACGTATTTTGATTACACAAAGTGAGCTCCAGTGCATTGTTCCGAGATTTTCTCTGGAATTTGTAAACAAGAATGAAAGTGGCACCGGTGGACTTTGCTCTCGGTAAGCAAACAAAACTGCTTAATTATCAGAATGTAAGCATGTCCCTTTAAATAGTGACTGCAGATTACCACACAGTCAAATGTCATGTCTATAAATATTACAATTCAGGCAAGTGATTAGGTACACAACAGGGCTCTCAAGAAAGGAAAAGACATCCAATTCTACAACTGTTTGTATGATAATTTGTATAATTTGTAATGAAAATGCAGTTTGCCGCTTATTATTAAAAAAAATAAAACCTGTACTAAAAATAGAACGCACTCAGGCATTCTAATCCTCAGCAATACAGAAGGAAATGAACAATGAAGGGGAAACTAGATAGCGATCTCGGACTATACACGATTTATCTCCACTGCAGTCACAAGAGGAAGTTGATAGGCCAATGTCCCGCTCTAGTGGGGGAAGAAACTACGTCCATCTTTTGGAGCAAAACAAATAAAAATCAGGCACCCAAAGGAAGAGTCTGTACATTTGAGCGTGCTCGTTTCTCACAAGGCAAACATTTCTAATATGCCTTTCGCAGCTCTGCAAAACTCATATCCTTGTATGGTGATGACTTACAGATGTATGTGTCAGCAAAGTCAGATAAAGTTGTAACAGTTGCTAAGATACCATTGAGCCTAAAGAAACGTGCCGTCAGCAGCAACGAAACTGAGATACTCCTTTTCTGACAATTGCAGGAAAAGTGACTGGATGATTGGCAAACCCTGTTGTTAGTTTGAACTCTCCGAAGTCTCAAACATTTAGAACAATGCGGGCACTAATACGCTTGTCAGACTAGTAGATGGCTATCACCGGCACATTAGGCCACATTCTGTTATTCTTCTGCTCCCTACTGATTGCGCTTAATGTCCGGTATCCACTTTAGCACCTGCAGCTGTACAAAGAATCTCAAATACAGGGGCCCTATTCTAACCGAGAGCCTAGCATGGAAAAACTGAGATGATATACTATGGAACTAGGATCAGCAGCTCATGGCCTTGTGTTGCTATTAGCCTGATCGGATTAATTTGGGCAGCTTGTAGTCTAGTGGCTAAGGTACATGACTGGGACACCTGAGGTTGGTGGTTCAAGCCCCAGACTAGTCACAGCAAGAACACCATTGCTATTGGGCCCCCAAGGCCCCTAACCTCACACTGCTCCCAGGTGGGACTGGGTTACCTCATCAACTGTTAGCCGCTTTGGATAAAACCGTCAGCTAAATGACAATAATGTAATGCAATGTAATTTTGTCGTACTGTGACTCTGATGGTTCCCTTGCTAAATTTGCGATATGGATATATGAATAGGAGTCTTCAGATGGTGCATGTAAAGTCAAATGTCCGTGGTGCAGGTAAGTGCCAAGCTGCTGGGGGTCGCCAAGCCATTATTCTCCAATGGCCGGTGGCCTACGTTGGCAAGGCAACACAACATTGGTGACCCAACAGAGTGCATGCGCGCACACACACAGATAAGCACGTCAGGCCATTAGAAATCAACCAATGCCCCTACCTGACCCACTCCAATTTTGCTGATTTTTTGTGTACTGTTACTACTTTGTACATGATTGAACCATCCAAAATTATTAAGGTCCCGGCATTTAACATCTTCTGCGTTATGTCCCTCTGGGTCCATGGATTGTACCTTCAATTTCAACCCATAATTACTACAAACATATTCCTCAGAAATCTGAGAAATGTATGAGGATATAATGTTGTGTCACAGTGGAATGCAAACCTACGTTTGGAGCTTTGTGACCGCCTAACCAATAACAAAATATATGGGTATTACATAATCCTGCCGTTGCACAACAAACTTGCTTTGCTCATTTATTTTAAACTTGCTTAATTTATACATATTTATAGATGCAAGTAGGATAAAGAGCTAAGAAATTTATACTTAATAAATATACTATATATATATATATATACACACGATATAACTATAATATGCATCGCTGTGTAATATGCATCATCATTATTTTTATTAATTTTTTTTGTTTGATTCCTGCATGGAGATGCACAGATACTTCAGTGACCTTAGGAATGCACCCCAGTGCAAAAGCTTGTGACTTCAGAAGGCAATGGGTGATAGCATTTACTGCACGCTCTGATTAATTTATTGCATGTTATGCCCGCGACACACCTTTAGGTAAATAAACCATAAAGTCCCGCCCTTTGATACTTACGCCTGCAGTTCTGCTCCCTTTTACTGCTAGGCATCAAGAATCAATTTAGACACGCCCGAAAGAAACTTAAAATATAGCCTTCAGTCTCTTTAAGGACTTGTGCAATTCAAAAAGACTCTACATTACAGACTTACACCATAAGTTGAAGTATTTTTAACTGATTCGACTCAACGTGTCCAGTGGAATATGTCCTTTTCATTCAACATAGAATAGCACTGGCCCTTAATGAGACTCAAGACAGTTTTGATTGAATTGCAAATTGCATTTAATTGGGTGCTTCCCATAATCTGCTGCCGTTGTAATTACAGGAAAAAGTAATCTAAATGTTACAAGATTATCAACCGGAACCCATTTTACTAAAGAAGGAATCTAATTGAAGAAAACAAAACAAAGTGGTGATATTTATTACAGTTCTAAACCTAATACCCACTAGCCCAAGTGAGAAGGTAATTGTCCCTGAGACTCAGTAATTGTTAATGCCACCTTCAGCAGCTATGGACTACACCCAAATGCTTCCTGCAGTTTCTGATTGGCCTCCTGCAGAGCTGAGGATTTCTGCTCCGTTCCTCCACACAGAGGAGCTTCCCCACGGTGACGTTTGTGGATTTTCATACGTCGCGTTTATTTCAGGCCGTAGCATCAATGTCCTCTTTTCCACTGTAGGGCCGAGTGGTTACCACGCCCGCATTGCGCCGTTCCATGCAGGAAAACTCGGAACGGTTACGGTTTCTTTTTCGATCTGTGGTGCTGCTAAATTCATGACTAGGAAGTGCCGAAAAAAAAAGTAGTGACAACAGCAAGACAGCTGTTTTCTCCTTTGTATGTAAAAAATTGGTGGCATTTGAATAACGATATGGAGAATTTTGAGTCATCTGTAGGGCTGTTTTTGTTTTTTTTTTTTTTCAGGCAATTTTATTTTCCGTTATTTTTTTAAAATTTTTTTTTAAGAATACCCATGCTGACTATATGCAAAGAAGATGTCATGCAAGATACTGGATGGGGCGTCACGAACATGACGTAAATGTAAGACCAATCAGAGAATATCTATGTCATTAAGCCCTCCCACCCGAACGGTTCTGCTGAACTGAGCTCGGGTATCCTCACTGTGCCGAGAGAACCGTTCTGGGCACGGTTTGCAGGCGTTCCGTTCCAAATCATGTTCAGTGGAAATGCCATTGGAACGGTTATTCTCCATGCTCAGAACCGTTCAGCCCCGCAGTGGAAAAGAAGCCAGTGTCTCAGTGGAGATAACGGTGAGATTGGTAATTCTGAAATCCTCATGTGTACTTACAGTGTTTCTAGGTTGTCCAGGCCTGCAAAGCAGTTCTTGCCAATCTCCTTGATTTTATTATTATGTAGGTGCCTGAAATAATAATGAACAATTCGTCGATGTGGACAAACTGGTAAACCAGAGCATGGACAGTAGGAAGGACTGCACATAGCGGGTTCCTACATGACTAACCTGGCAGTCCAGTATAATGTAGTATATAGTCCAGTATACTGGTTGAGCACTGCTGCTGTGACCTTAAGCTAGGTACTTAAGCTCCATTTCTTCAATATATAACCAGTGCATAAATGGACACAGTGTGAGAAAATGTATGCTAATATACATATTTTGCACATATTTTTACATATTTAGTAAAATATGAATGAGCTCATGAATATGCATGACAGTAGGTGATGACTCACAGGACGACCAGGCTGGAGAGGTTGGTGAAGGCGTTGTTGGGGATGAAGGTGATTCGGTTGAGGGCCAGCGTCAGGGCCTGCAGGTTGCTAAGGCAGCTGAGCGGCCCCACGGGCACTTCCGTCAGGTCGTTGTCGTCCAGCCAAAGGTGGCGCAGCTGCTGCAGGCCGAGGAAGCTGTCCTCCTGCACGGCCGTGATGTGGTTCGCGTCCAGCCGCCTGGGGAAGCACCAGCACACAGGTTAGACCACAATGCTATAACACAGAAACACAGGTTAGAGTACCATGTAATAACACACACAGGTTAAAATACCATGTAATAACACATGCAATACACACACACACACACACACACAGGTTAGAGCTCCCAGCAATAACTAACACACACACACACACACACACACACACACACACACACACCCAGGTTAATCCCAGCTATAGCACATAACTCCCAGCTATAACATGAAAGCTTACTTTATCATCTAATTCGCAACATAGCTGCAAAAAACGCATGCGTTCATTCAAATATTTTTTCATAGCAGGAATGACCCTTGCAGAATGTATTATGTTGGTTCACAGATTTGACTGAGCCTTGAGCTGTGTACTGAATGGTTCAACACAAACGCACCTTTACACCCCATTTAGCACGGGGTGCCCAAGGTTACAGCGGACCAATTCGCTGGTCTACACGATATCATCAAAAGGGTGAACATAAATGCACACTGTAATTTTGACTAGGTGCTGGTAATCATAGTGGTTATGCTCGGAAAAGGAATGAATTGTCTGATCAAGACCTGAGGGCTGAAATAGGGTAATAAAACAGTGTATGGGACTTCAGTACGTAGTGTACATTCCTTTATACAGGATATCATCACCATCTGACGCAGCGCTCAGCAGAAAAAATCATATAAATCTTCAATAAGACATAAACCGGCGTGGCCAAAACACATTAACGCAACTGCTACGCTGGCACACCTCTAGAATGCATACATACTAAATTTACAAACAGATCTGTGCTTTTGCATGCTTGATCAATGAGATCACAAGCTCCGAGGGTGGGATCTTAGCTTCCAAAAAATCTCTTCTCCACTTTCTCCATGCACACACCCATCTTTTCCAGCTCTTCCGGACCGAAATGAGCAGTTCCTCGCTGGAAAAAATAGTAATTATGCACTTAAAATGGCAATTAGAAAATACTGTCTTAGTGACAGAATTACCAAAAAAGAGCGACACCCTCCAGAAACAGAAAGCAAACCGGGCCTGTCACCAGTTATCCAAAAGAAGACCCATTTTCCTCTCTCACAACACAGCTACGCTCATCACTGTCCAATTATAACCAATAATCCACTGTGCAATGGACTCCCATTTCTCACTGTACAGAAACACCCTGTACCCCCACAGCTGTACCCCAAAACCACAGAGCTGTACCCCACCTTGCCAACAAATGAGGAAAAACTCTTTTCAACAAAGACTATCCTTTGCTGCCATATAATAGGATAAGGAAGCGAGGAATTTGTATTGATTTTTAAAGGGTAATATGCTGAACAGATTAACACAAGTACACATCACATACCTGTGAAAGTCACATTAGGACAGTCCTGGATATCTTTTTTAGGACCTTGCACAGACAGTAGTATAATTAATTACTTGTTTTCACTGTCACTTGACAGATCTGAATGAAAGGTTGAGCAAAATTAATCGCTAACATTCTTTGCGACGCAACACCTCCCACTTCGTTCTCACGTTTTCGTCGCATATGGTTTTCAAACGACTGTTTTTCGTCTCTCCGTTCATCGAACCGCAGTTCAAACAAGGTTTCAGAAGAGTCCAAAACCCCTCGCGTGGGTCTGCCTCCGCTTCTAAAAATTTTATTTTTCTCCACCCATCCCCCCTTCTCTCAATTTCAGTCTCTCTGTGTCTTAATTTTTTTTTCAGACTAAGCACCAGAAGGCAAAAGGCGTGTTGATTGACAGCTTACTCTGAGGCTTGTTATAAAACCAGCTTTGCGCTGCCAAAACATATTACTGCAGCGGCAAAGCTTAACCCCTTGGGAACGGAAAAGAGATACCTGCTAAAAGGGAAGAGAAATGGAGGGAGGCACTCAGTCCGACTTAAGGAAAGATCTAGAACAGCGCAAGAAACAAGTGTGTCCGTTTGGAGTTTTGAGAGAGCATCCTCTCCTTTGCTGATCCGAGCATCAGAATTCAGTCAGGCACCTGGCCAGGACGCCCTGACCCCTTGAGGCCCCAGCTCCCATGCACAAACTACAATGAGGACAAATGCCTTTCAGGGTTGTGTTTCACGTATACAATGTAACTCGTCACTGTAAAACGAAATTGCCTTCATTTTGCATGCTTCTCCCTTACAGCCCTTCACAATGACAAAGTAGACTTCAGTACTGATTCTGGGATCTGCTTTTTGTTGATATCTGTAGTGTCATTGGTAATGAAGGATGTCAATTAGAGCTAATAAAACATAATACACTCAAGAGAGTGAATTATTCACTTTCCACTGGTATTACACTTCCTGAAAGTGAATTATTAAGTTATTTTCAATTTAACAAAGCTGATTAACACGATCTGAGTTTTACGTGTACTGAAGAACATGAAATTACAAGAATGAAAACAGAAAATACATTTAATTCACATGAGACCTTAGACTGTTTGCTTTACCTTGGCCTTATTTTTTCAGTCAAGCATTTGGCAGACTGCTCTATTTTAGCAAGTATGTGTACATTCTTTGTGTATAGGAGTAGCGTTACTCTGAAAATGTTTTCACTGAGATAAATAATAAATACAACTGTGTAACCTTTGCACCATTGATTACTGCCAAGCTAGCTATCCAGGTAGCTAACCTTTCAGAGCTCATCTGAAAGGGAGGCTTATACAGGGCTTACTCACTTGCATGTGTAGCCTGTAGCTAGCAGTGAAGGGGTATGAGACAGTGCACCGACATACTGGAAATTTATATCAATATCAAAAGCTGCAAATTTACAGTTTCACACTGTAACAACTGAAAAGTAGCAGTGAATGACTGCCTGATATGTAAAATCATTTAAACAATGCATAATACAGCTCATCAACTCTTTTCAACTATGATACTTCATGGGACACATATGGTCTGTTAATTCAACCTGGGGGGTGGGCCTACCACTTTAAATCCCGTTTAGTCATACCTGATTTGCCTAGCTGATTCTTATCGCTGATGCTGTGATATTTAAGTGTGACGAATACGCTTTTCACTGATAGAGGGGATGTAGGAACTGGGGAGGCTGAGAGGTGCGAGGACATGAAGCAAAGGAGGTAGCTGGAAACAGCCTATTTAAGGCTCCAGTTTTACTATCAACCAATGCCTGTAACCTTTCTGACATATACAATAATCCCTTACCCTGTCCAAATCTGTGTCCTGTACTCTTTTCAGACTTGACTGTGCTGGCATGCTATTGGTCAAACTGATCAGGTGATTTTTCCCCTTGCATCCTAAATGATAGATTTGTGTGGCCTAACACAACATGGCCTGGGTGAGATTCTTAAATAGCCTATAAAAATATGGTGGAATCGTGATTATGTCTCTGAATGAGAGGGTGCTATAAAGATGCCTTTTCTAACCGACACTGGCTCAAAATATTTACTTTGACATGACTACAAGTTGAATTACAGACATTACTTACACAAACTAAAGATAAAATAAAAAAAAATGACCTCTACAAGAAAAGAAAGGGAATATATATTTGTAAAATCTGAATTCAAAAGAGTGGTAAAGGGGAAAAGACTGAGTTTTTTTGTTGACTGACTTTTCTACACTAGAGCTTGACCAGGAATATGTTATAACCTGTGTGAATGAAAAGGCAAACTGCAGGGTAGGCGCCCTATTTCACTCACAGTTTCATCAAATTAGACTTCCCACTGAACCACTGTGTTCACTTTCATGGCCAAACCACAGTCTCCATTTTTTATTTTCTCAGGTTATCCGATGACAAAATTATCAATGGCAAGATATTCATCTATATTTGTTTTGACCAACAAATAAAACTGTTAACATGTTCCTATATAACAGAAGCTGGCAGAAGCCTCAGGAGATGGGAAACTCATCAACTCTCAAGATCAAATAGGGAGGGAGTTAAGATTGTTTGCAATTGTCAAATGTGCTGTCATCATGCAACCAAACTGCAGCAACTTTCATCCATCAAATAAGGACTTTTCAGGCATGATATTGGCATCTGCAGGTTTCCCACAGAAGTTCATGCAGACAACAACCCAGTTCTGGCACAGGGTTCCCCCAAATATAGCTGGTGCACATTCACTATGTTGATTGATGCTGGTTCATGTTACCTGTTTTGATTGGTGCTGGTGCAAGTTCACTCTGTTTATTGGTGCTGGTGCATGTTCACTCTGTTTATTGGTGCTGGTGCACGTTCACTCTGTTGATTGGTGCTGGTGCACGTTCACTCTGTTTATTGGTGCTGGTGCATGCTCACTTTGTGTATTGGTGCTGGTGCATGCTCACTTTGTTTATTGGTGCTGGTGCATGCTCACTCTGTTTATTGGTGCTGGTGCATGTTCACTCTGTTTATTGGTGCTGGTGCATGTTCACTCTGTTTATTGGTGCTGGTGCATGCTCACTCTGTTTATTGGTGCTGGTGCATGCTCACTCTGTTTATTGGTGCTGGTGCATGTTCACTCTGTTTATTGGTGCTGGTGCATGCTCACTCTGTTTATTGGTGCTGGTGCATGTTCACTCTGTTTATTGGTGCTGGTACATGTTCACTCTGTTTATTGGTGCTGGTGCATGTTCACTCTGTTTATTGGTGCTGGTGCATGTTCACTCTGTTTATTGGTGCTGGTGCATGTTCACTCTGTTTATTGGCTCATGTTGGGATGGGAGGCTGTGGGAGGGGCTGTACACAGCAGGCTATAGGATTGGCAACGTGCATGTGGGAGGGGTTAAGAGTTTCTGTGTGTGACTTACAGAGACTGGAGGGAGAGGAGGCTTTTCAGAGCCTGGCTGGGCACGGCCTTCAGCTGGTTATTCTGCAACATCCTGCAAAAAAAGAACATGCACATAAACAGCTATTTATTAAACACATATATAAAAAAACACACACACATCAACCTTTATAATTTGCCAGCTCAATGACAGAGTGAACAACGAAAATTAAGGAAAAGGTAGACATGACGTCGTTTCAGAAAATGTGTCCCAAGCTGAGCAGTGGAGGCTTTACCCGGCCCATGATTCCACATTACTGAGCTCAGAGATAATGTGCGTCTCCTCCACGCATCACTACTGCGTCCATGGACTCTGATTTCCACCGTGTAATATGGGTGTGTGTGGAAGAGCATGAAATTGCGAGAATTCCGCTCAATCGATTTAAAAATTGAGGGATGATTTCTCAGACATGGATTAAGCCTTGCCATGGACAAAAAAAAAATTGTTCAATAAGGACCCTTATTAAAGTTTCCTCTTACTTTAGGACAAGGCTTCACCCACATCCAAGAAACTGGCCCTAAATGAGATTAAAACCGAAGTTCTGAAGCAGCTAAACATGGTTTAACCGCTATGCGAAGAACAGCAGCAACAGAAAATGAATGAAGTAAATAGAATAACACAAGCATATTTGAGTGTGAGCTGTAGCACATAAATCTGCCGAATGTTTATCTTAGTACTCACTGGAACCACACAGCTGGAAACAATGTCTGTGTCTACATTTCATACATTTGCATTGAACAGAAACTCAGACAAAATAAAATATTTGACGACTTTTGTCTTTCAGGAATAAAAATTCGGGATTACATGCACTCCCAGTGTTTCATTTTTTAAAAATACTGCAGATGCTGTTTTAAGTAGTACTTGAACTGAACACAGACACATAATATCTTGAACAGAGCATTCAGCCTGTATAAGCTATCATTTTCCTACAGTCTACAGCGATGGGCTTCAATTACAGTCAAAGATGGATGTGGTATAAGCTAATTTTTGTTTTCACCTAAAAATTTCACTGTCTGTTCTGATGCAAGAGACCAGGTCGGGCCAGATAACTGTAATCGACTCTTCATTAAGTGCAGAGTACCAGTTAAATCCAATACAGAGCGTTCTCAGCATTCTTTTTGATTGACCACAGGTCTAGATTGTATCCAACACTGCCTTGAGCCTGGACTTGAAAAACTCACAGGTTTCTTCATCTACGAGACTTGCCAATTTAACTTTCACAATTCTATGAGGACAAAAACTTCCCAACACCGTTTGGAATATACCTTCAGTTAATTTCGTCTACTTAATGACAGGACTCGTCCTGAAAAATCGTCTGTAGTTTACCTCGCTAAGCCCTTGAATTAATTTAAAAACCTTAATTAAATCCCTCACCCTAAGTCTCCCTTTACTAACCCCGGACAGATTAAGTCTTCACTTCTACGCATCTACATTTCATACCAGGACATGATTTAGTTGGCCTTCTATGTACTTACTGAAGATATTCTATATCTCTCTTACTGTATGCTGTAAAGAACACTTTAAATGTATTACTATAAAGTAATTTTATGACCTCATTCTTATCCTTTGATTTATGGTTAATACCTTTTTATATATAAGCAAACATTGTGTTGGTGTTACAGCTACTGCATAAAGACAAGTGTTTCTGAAATTGGGCGAATTCATAATATTTTCATTGCACAAACTAACCATGTTTAATTGCCAAATACTGTATTGACTTTGGGGATAGAATTTACTAACTTGTAGATTTACAAAAATCTTTTGGAATTACTTTAGATTTCAAATGCTTCTCTAAACCTCCAGATTTTGAATCACTTGCAAATCAAACAATTCATTTGATCAGTTTCAAAATTATGATCTGAATAAGTAGCAAAATACTTTTAGGTGCACATATAACATCATAAGTCCAATTCAAGACAAAACTCTTTGTAACGTCCCCAAAAAAAAAAAAAAAAGCCAAAAGAGTTGAGGAGGCTTGTTAGCCAAGAACTCTCACTGCAAAAAAATTTGGCTGCCACTTCAGATACTGATATTTTTAAGGAATATCTGTCCCTATTCATACATTCCAGTATTTCATGTGAGATGCGAGTTAAGCTGACAGGCGTTTAAGTTTGATTACAAAGCACAGTCCACTCTCCTGAAAATTGGTTTTCTCACTTCATTTCCAGTCATCTGCTTTTGACATTGCATTAAAAATATTTGTTCAATGGGATAACATAATTACAGCCCCCCCCCCCCCCCCCCCCCCCCCCCCCCCCCCCGCCGACTCCTCTTTGATATAGGCCATATGGGCTAGCTGCCTTTCTTGTATGTTTTCAAGGGCACAGGCTATTCAATCAAACGAGCCCTTATGCCCACGAGGATCGACTGTAGTGTTCATGAGGAACGAAACCCCAAAGGACAACAAAAAAGATATGATCTGAAACTGGGACATGTTCTTTGAGTTTGAAATGAAAACGCCAAGTTCCAAAGAATATCCTAGCATGTCTAAAATAAAACATATACACAGGAAAGAAAATTACATGAGAACGATACTTTTCCCTTAAGATTCGGTCATAAATAAAACAAACATCAGTATGCCAAAGTACGTTTTGCAGACTACAAGATATTTGAAGTTCAAATAATAATGTTAAGTTTCACATGTTCCACGGTATTCCACACAACCAGTTATTATTGAACATGTTTGTAGTTAATTTGTATTCCATTTATAACAATTATGAAAATCAACCTTTTGGCAGATACCATTCATATAATATTATGTGTAAAACTGTTAGCATTATATTAATTTCTGCCTGAAAGGGGGAAATAAGAGATCAAAATGCACTGCCCCATTCTATAGGGTATAAAAAACACCAAAGATCCATGCTGTGCCATTAAGTATACAATGATCCTCTAACCGCAATTACTACAATATTACTTAAGGCCAGTAACATCAAAAGCTCTTTTTGGCTGCAAATTTAATCCTAGTCATAAAACACGAAAATCTATGTGTAAATTAATAAAAGTTCAAATCAATGGCAGCAACTGCATGAGAAAAAAAAATGTTTAAACAAAATGTCTATACAGTGTTTGAGTATCTGCTCATACTTATTCATTCATCTAAAAATCAACGCGGCTCCAGCCGGCTTCTTTCTGACTATCCTTTGTTTGCTTAAATAAACTTCACTACTGTTTTCATGGAATATGAATGCATTACTAAAATCACTTGTTTTGAAAACATGGTAGATTTAAATATTAAATTCGTAATCAACACAAATATTAATTTCCTGTGCACAAAATTTGGATTGAAAATGGATACAGCATTGGTTTCACTAACATGAAAAGACATCTACGGTAATCGTTTTTAATTGAATGTGAATATTGGCCGGAGCTACACCACCAATTAACATAAATGCAACACAGCCAATTACAGCAAAACTGAAATATAATTAAACAGCATGACCAGTTAACTGCCAAGTAAACATGCACGATGTAGTCATTCATTTTACTATACTGTACTTCACAGCTTTAATATTTTAATAGTAACTTGTAATGCAGTTCAGTAACAGTAACAATATACGTTCTCATGCTGCAGAGACCTTCTGTTGAATGGAACTGTAAGAGCGGTCTCTCTTTCAGTCAAAGCCTCGCTGTAACATGGATATAGGATATCCCCATCACCCTGTGACCTGCTTGACGGCTCAAATCATATTCTGACTGTAATCATACAGGCAGAACAAAGCATGAGGAAATATGAGCTCCCTCCTTCCATAAGTTAACGTTCTGCTCGTATGGCATCTTGGTCATCTTCTCGTCTGCTACCCCACGATACGCCTCCGATCAGGGCAGGGTCCCCCCCCCCAACATTCAGTTCATGCTTTGTGCTGGGAAACGTTTTGGGGTCAAACCCAGCCATCTGGTATCTAACCAAAGTTTGTGGTTCTGAGTTCTTAGATTCCCTTAAATGCCTGGTGCCCGTCATTCTCTCCTTCCTGCAGGAAATGTTTGACCAGTGCCGCTCTCCGTCCACATTTAGGGTGCATGCCACTACAATACTGGCATACCGCCCAGGGTTTGGAGGTGCCATTATGGGTACCACCTATGGCAGGATTTATTTGAGAGGGAATACGCACTAAAGAGTTCCACGCTGGAACTATTGTGAGATACTCTGCATGAAGTAGTTCAGTACTGTCAGCTAACGTTGCAACCATCCCTGGTAATAGACAGCTGGAAGTTCGAAAAAAAAAAAAAACACATAAATAGTTAGGAGATAAGTCCAGGGTTTAAGTCCCCAGTGCTGAAGAAGGTTAAATGAAGAGGCAGCTGACTGTTGCTGACTGGCTCGGGCCGGGATGGAGAAGGCAGTGAGCCCGGGAACAGCAGGGAGATGATCCAAGACAGCGAGCCAACGCGTGGAAGCACCCCAGGGACGGCGCACCTCGGGCCAGCCTCAGGATGCAAGGAGCGGTTATCCACTGTCAGCTTTCCACATGCAACCGATAGGCTAGCAGCAATAAACCAACTCAT
This sequence comes from Albula glossodonta, assembly GCA_019788955.1. Taxonomy (NCBI): domain Eukaryota; kingdom Metazoa; phylum Chordata; class Actinopteri; order Albuliformes; family Albulidae; genus Albula; species Albula glossodonta. Next base: position 26,423,454 of record JAFBMS010000005.1, read on the forward strand.
TTGGACTGGAGCAACAAAATATGCTGACATTTGAGTATAAAGCGAAAAAGTAGTCAAAGACATCTGCACTCTCTCTACAAAGATTCATGACCCATCATGGAAAAACAGGCTTAAGTACGAAAAAGACATTTTTGTTTTTTGGACAGTCAATGATAAGTTTCAGACCTTTAAAATGGTGTGTCATACACTACAATCAAGAAAAAAAAAGACAGACGTTAATTTCACAGAACAGCAACATTCAAAAAGCCATTTCTGAATGTTGCTAGGCAGCTAGAGTGGGGCGCTCTGGAATTAGTGTTGCAGATATAAAACTTATAGTAATATACTGTTGGATTTTTGAATGTTGCTATTCTCTGAGGTAAACTTCTGAGAAAAAGCCCGACAAAGATTTCCATGTCTTTTCCACACATCTCTAGCGTAAGCTAGCAATGGCTTGGCAGCCAGAGCAAGCAAGAACGCTGGAATTACAGTACTGCAGATATAAAAAAATAATAGTAATATACTGGTTGATTGACCAAAACATTTACATAGCTGTAATTCCATTCATAAGGGGCAACTGAGTTGGTTATTTATAAAGAATGCATACATATGTACTTGTCCGGTTGGCAAAGTTTCAATTTCACGTTCCAGTTGTTCCAAAATGAACAAACAACAATTAATGTTGAGTCCAATATATAACATAATATTACGTGTTTTCATTATTCTGCATGTAACAATACTGGAAGTGTGTGCGATGTCAGTACTTGCATGGCTTAACTAATGTTATTATGTAATTATTTAATAACATAAAAAGCTTGTAAATTTCATAGTTGATGCTGTATGAGTGAGCCATCCTGGATGAAGACTCTTGATAGACTTTTTATTACATTTCTGAGGGTTTGTGTGTGTTTCATGTTTTAAAATATCCCATAATTTATCAGACATGCTGATGTCCTTGGCACTTCATCATTACCAAAAAATTAGAAATACAATTAAATAAACAAGCTGAATTTCTCCAGCTGTTCGGCAGGGTTATTCGTGAGGTAAAAATGCATGAGTTATGATATCAACTATTTAAATATTTGGCTTTGTTATCAAAAACATCCTGACATCGAAACAGTCAAGGACTTACACTGTCCAGTTCCAAGAATTGCAAGTCGTCAACACTGGCCCTACAGATGAGGCGAGAACTTCTTCACATTCTTTCTTTCGGGCTTGAGAATAACTCAGAATGCAGTATAAGCTTTTTGCTGATAAATTAAAGTCCTACTTACAGAACATGGTGTACAGAAACTGGAGGTTTCAAGTGTTGTTCACTGTTTCTTGCTGAAGAGCAACCATACAGAAACTCCGATTGAAGTTTCGTTCAGCCATTGTTTCAACCAATTCAGAACATTTACCTGGGAATTATGGTAGTTTCAGAGTATATTTGAGAATCGCCATTGTCTTTCAGTTATGTAAGATTACCATTACACAAATAGCTGTGTTTAAGATTATGCATTTGACCATTCTCCGACTTTTTGGTGGTGTAGGAAACTGCACACAATGTCGAATTTTGCAGGGGTCAGTTTTAGAGGAAGGCGAACAAAGGCCAAATGTCTCAGACTCTTAAAACATAATATTGTATCATAATAAATTGTATCCTTTACATTCATTACGGTCTGAAGATAACATTGAACGATTTTAATCTGGAGTTTGCTTATGTATGCCGTGAGCACGCACAGAGGAGGACAACATCTGTACTGATCTGTTGCCCAAAATGACCATCAGGTCATGGCAATAGATAATAAAATTGCAGAATGTTTGTTAGAGACATTTGTGAAAAAACACAAGACACTGTCTGAGTGGAGGCCAATTGGAATGCAGAGAAAAATCAACACTGCTTGTTCAAAAACAACAGACAAAAAACTGTGGTTATATCAACTGAGCTTTGGGCACTCCTGTGGAATTATGGGTAGAAATCTAAATGTCTTTATTTCTTAGTTCTGAATATGCGCAGAGGCCCTGGTCCAGTTTTTTCCGACAGACCCCACGGTCATCACCAGAAAGATGGCTCATCTCGCTACACATGTGAATTATGCTACGATTGTTTCGATTTGAGTTTCCACAGCTCGGACATGGTTACCAGAGTATCTGGAGCTTAACTTACAGGACTTTGAGCTGGTGGAGGCCGGAGAAGGCTTCGGGATGGATGTAAGTCAGGTCGTTTCCGGCGAGCCGTCTGAAGGAAAGACAAACACCACACAGTGAGTGCATCGTAGCCTCCAAATGCGTAACAGTAAAAACCAGTCATTTCAAACATCAGGCTACAGTTAAAACCCATTTACCAGTATCAAATAACTCATTCAATTCCACATACCTTTTACACAAGCTTTGTTTGAGATGGCGATGGATATCAAATCTCAAATTGTACCATTACCAAAGACAAAAGCACCAACAATTTCTCAAAGCAATGGGGGGTTTTGGTCTGAAGTAAGTATTGGATTTCATTCATGATTTTCATAAACATTCATTATTTTGCAGTGGCTGAATTGTCATTAAAAATGAGTCTTAATATCCGTTTCATATCAAAGGTAATTGTAAATATATTCTACTGCTTCTAAATAAACACTTTATGCGAGTCTCTAAACCAACACTGATCTAACGCATTTTTGAAAAAGGTAAAACAGTTGGCATGGAAACTGAAGGTGCATCAGTGAAAAGCGAGATTATTAAATGTACCCACTGTACCCAAGGCCGAGGCACAACCTGGTGTAATGAACATGTATTTCCAAGCAGCGGAAGAAAGTAATATTCTCTGATGAGCCGTGTTTTCCTTTATCAAATACAATTCATCCTCTTTACAGTAGAGATGTAGCTGAACAGTTATTAAAAGTAATAGCAGCACAGAGTATGGAGTATGTTATACTTTCTCCAAAAGGCTTTCCTTCATGCTGAATGGTCTAAAATAGCACAGAAACAGGTCTGAGCTTGTATTCCAAGAAAGATTTAAGTTGCTCTGAAGGCAATTGGTGGCCCAACCTCTCATGAGTTAACACATTTTTATGTATTGTTTTGTGTTTCCATTATTTTATCAAACCCCTGAATATGCTATGCAGTCGAATGACTTCTGATGAACTGTGGAGCAAGTCTGAACTTGGTTTCCCTGTCTAACATGAACGGCGAGAAAAAAAAAATAGTGACTTATTCGAATGATGATGTCAAGTATTTCCTCATATGGGTACACCCATATGGATTTTCGCACATAGATGTCAGTCCATGAAAGAGGCAAACCTAAACCGCCGGTGATTAAATTCAACAGCAAAATACGAAACGCAGAGGTCAGCATGTAGCAGGACAGTTCACAGGACGAAAACAAAAAACCAAAATGGAAGACAAATTCTAATTAAAAAAAAAATTCAAATAAAAACAAAAGCACTTTGTGATCCAGACAGAAAATGTTATTTGAAAACTATGTAAACCAGTTAATACACAGTTACCTTTAGTTTAGCTTTTTTTCCTCCTTTCAAGTCCCAGTTTCTGTAGCCAAAGCCCATTTCCCCTTTGTTGTCTAGTTAGTCACTCGCTGATGACTTCTCTGCTGCCCTCTCCTTAGTCAGAATGTGGTGGAGACTCCATTCAAGGCTTTTAAAATCATTAAAATTTTGCTGTTTCTCTGCTTCTTACATCTACCGATTTAGTGCGCTTTCATTTTTGTTAGATGTACGTTATTTACATATGGACACATAGGTCCTCATAGACATTATCATTAAACATTGAAGGGTTCGAATAACCTTCACCAGCTGACCCCTAAATGAAGGCGCAAGGGGCAACATAAAACAGATACAAAGCACTCCAATCCATAAAAATAACTAAATAAACTCTATACATTTTGAAATTATCAACACATACTGAATGAGCCCTTTCTGGGAAAATATAAGTAAGTGTGGAGACACGTGAGGGGGCGGGGCTATCAGGGATCACACAGATTAATTTGATTCGTCACCTTCTTAATCATGAACCAATAGGCATAGACTCGATATATTCAGGTCTAACTGGAGCCGGTTCAGAGTTGTGTACCTCTTAGTGTGTTGCCACCTTTGTTCTGACAAAGATCATTTACCTCAATTGTACAAACAAAACGGGTAAAAAATAGTCTGTGTGTAACATTGCTGCATACAAACAGTCCATTTGGTCTGCCTGGTGTCTTTTCCTGCCAAGGCATAGCTCCAGTGTGTAAATGGTCCCCGTGGTCTCATTTCCAGTCTGGCGCTAATTACCGGCGCTAATTACGAATGGCACTGCCAACCGTACGATGCCTAATTGGCCTTAGCTCCTCTGCAGCGACAACTACTGGTCAATACAGCGTCTACAGTCCGCCTGCACGAAGCTGCACATTATTATTCCTTCAGCTGATGCCTGCGCATAAGCTAAATGTACAGCGGTAGGAAATTAGCGACAGCTCATATCACATGCTTTGAGGAAGGCATGCGCTTGTCTGTAGCTTTCCTAAATTGGCAGCAGAGTGTGTATCAATGACTGGCTTCTGCTCCAAGAAATGAATCCATTCTTTGGCCTGAATGAAAACCTGTAGTCTGAACTGAAGATGACAGACCATTAAAACAGACCTATGACTATCAAGGGTCCCGAAAGCTTATTCAGAGAAATTCCTCCAAGTGTTGTTCACCTCCCTCAGTGAACACGACTGGAGAATGTTCAAAAACAAGGAAGGATTTTTGCTGTGATTTCAGATTAAGGATTTTTTTTTTTAGAACAACCATATAAAAGTATATAAAATGTGTTGTTTACTTTGGCCATTCCTTTTCAGTCATTGTCATGATTCACGGTCCAAATAACTGTGGATTTCTACGCACATTTCTATGCATAACTCATATTAAGTGATACTTCACATTCTTTCTTTCAATCACACTGGTTCTATTTTAAGAGATGTTTTTTTCTTATTTTTATAACTATTTTATGGAGTTCATTGTTGTAATTTCGGGAAGAACAATACGTTAGTGGCTCTCAGACCCTGTCCTGGGGGACCCCCGTGGATGCTGGTTTATATTACAGTTTTATGACCACAGTTTTAAACCCCAAATTGAAACAAGTTGCTAATTGCTCTAAATTAGACAGTTGCAGTGTGGTAAGAGATGATTTAACATCTTAGGCCGTGTTCTGTCAAAAACAGGCCCGTATTTCACATTTCAGGAGTGAAATGCTATCGGATAAAGAAATGCTTTCATTCTCTTATGCCGTCAGGAAAACGGTTTCTTTAAAACCAGGGTACATTTTAACTGATTACAGTTCACACAGTCAGGTTGACCGTTGGGATTCCTATTTAGTGATAGTGTGAACATCTATCCATTTACTAAACTTAACTGTTTGTTAGAAAGTGCAGAATTCACAAGAAAGACAAATGGCAATGAGCCAGACCTGAATTGTATTAAAATACGTTCAAGAAAAAAAAAATAGGATTAGGCCTTCTTCGTTTATCAAGTGATTGGCTGAAACAAAAACCTGCAAACATAAGGATCCCCAAGTAGCGACTGCAATATGTTACAATGAAAAGCTGCTCTTTTCATTCTCTAGTTACCTTTGCAGTTCTCATGCCCACGTTGGCACACCTTACCCTTACAGAGTCAAGCAAGAACAAGGCAGTGTTAGATTGCAATCTAAATATACACATGCGAGATGGCAACATGAACAAACATTTAGTCATATATCAATCTTAGGACAGAATAGACATTTCTACCAGACACTGGTTTCAACGGAAGGGGTAATTATAACTCAAATAATAAAAAGATAATCTATTTATGATTTAACTTGTAAATAGAAATATTTCACAATTCGCCTACTCGAAGAGTACAGGTATGGGCATACCTTCAATATATTGGAAACAGTTAAAAGTCGGCACTTTGCCATGCTGTCAATCTTGATTAGAAATTTACATTTCAAAAGTGTCGGGAGTATACCGTAACTGAAATGGTTCAGCACCAAATTATCACTTTAATCACAAGTCTCTACATTCTAGACAATCAATCACAGTTAATATTTTGTAAACATGACACACTTACATATAAGTCATTATGTAATTCAATATATTAATAGTTACAGGATACTTATATGATATATACCAACAAAGAGATTCAGTTCAGACAATATTGACTGATGGAATGCTGAATGATGAAGTCTGTGTGTACAAATATTTAATGAACGGGGCACAATCTTTCCATTTTTTTTCTCTACAAAAGATCACACCAACTTAGCCAGGTTGATTTTTTTTTCTCTGGAATATGGCCAACCTTAAACTCAGGCATCCCATCACACAGATTCATTTCTTAGAATCATATAAACAGGCTACCCTATTATTTGACGTTATAGAATAGCATTGCTAACATAAAAGTTTGTTGAATGATATGCACTTAATCATGAAAATGTAGACTTTATTTTGACTTTTTACAGTCTCCCCTTTTTGTTAAACATACATTCATAAGAAAATATAGGCCAAGCTGCATCTGAAATATTCATATTTCTTATTTCCAGCATCATCGCTTCAAAGTAATGGAGCATTATTTATTGTTCAAAACCCCTAAAGACACTAAACAGGAGACATAAGCAGATTTTAGTGTCCAACATTAGGACTGCTCAACTTTTAATGCTGAAATGTTGACAGATTTGGAAAGCATGGAGATCAGAAACTGCCACAAAAACAGAATTCCAAAAACATCAACTCAAGTTTCAGTCCTGTTTCAAAGCACACACCACCTCCCACCACCCGCGTCAAGAAGAAGACGAAGAAGAAAAAAAAACACTCCTTACAATCTCTCACCTAAGAAAGATTCTTGGATTTGTGTTCTTTGCTGTGTATTTGTCCATGTTGCTTGCGGACTGCACAAAGTTTTTCGGTGAGAAAGAGTGGAGGTGATAGTGATGCAAGCTTGCATGACTAGAGGGAAGGGAATGTCCTGTCTCGCTCAGGGCAGGCCTCATTCCTCCAGCTAAACCTGGAGTAAGTCAGGACACATGGGTGCAAATGGGCACCAGTCCTATTCAGTGATTAACCAAAACACACAGTGAGCAGATGCCAATTTTTGCTGGCTGCATTAAGATTTCTTTCTGACAGTACTTAATTTGTTTTAAAATGGCTTCCATAAACAAAATACAAGATATAAAATATATCTTTCAGGCATATTAATTAATGTGATCGACACGACTGTTTGTTCCAAACAGTAAATTTGCTGATTACCACCTTTCTGATCCATTTTAACTCCCTCTTCAAGTGTGAGGTCCAACATAGGACCAACATCTGAAAATACTAAGGTGTTTTACGTGTGGGTTGAAATTGTCTCCAGTTCTGACATCACAGTTGGGCTTCAATTTAAATGGACCATCATATTTGCATATCCCTCCCCCACAAAGTGACTCTTGTTTTAATATACCAATCAGGTATAACTGACCTCGAGTTCCCAAGAGCAAGGTGTCATTTATGAGATGCAAACTCAGACATATACAAGACAAAAGTGTTGAAAGATGGACAAGATAAAACTTTGATCAATAAAATTCCTCTATAACACTACTATCACAAATATATCTTTTTCAACTACAAACTATACTGACCAGATGAAATTGAGGCAATTCATATTGATATCAACAGATTCTAAATTAAGAGTCTAAGGCATAAATCATATTAAAATTCATTTATTATTTCCTGAAAACCTGTATATTCTCTGAGAATAGTAAATTGAAACAGCTGCAGGGGGTTTGCTGCACTGTCGTTGATGACATCCAGCAGACAGACTTAACAATACATGGAGATTTGTTAACAACTATCAGGCTCCAATAAATAATAAAATAAATTTTCTGTGTTTAATCTTAATATTGGATTTCATGGTTGTACGACTCTTTGATTAATCAACACTGGACACGCTCTGCAGAGAATGTTGGGCCAACTTGATTGAAATTCATGAAGGAAGCCAAAAATTCACGACATGCAATGGATGGCCACACAACGTCACAACATCTTAGCTAATGTTGCAGCTGCTAGAAAGGGTTATGGTGTGAGCTTGAGTAAAAGTTGCCAAAATACTCCTTATCGAGGCAAAAGATGTTCAACAGATGATGATGAAGATTACAGGAAATTCCACGCCATTATATGACGGATACATCTGAGAATCCGTATAAAAATTTTAGGGGCAATTTTTTTTAAAATGAGGGAACAATTAATGAATTTCAGAGACTGATTCATAGAATTTCGGGGAAGAATTAGCATACCGTTTCTTCCAACCAAATGGCCCCAAGGGGCCACAGTGGAAAATCCATTACTTTTTTCTTGGTAAGAACCTTTTTTTTTTTCTTCTGCCGGTTGACCTCAAATAACTTATCTAATATGCCAACCGAACTTGACGGACGTGTGTAGGTGGGATGACGACTCTTACTAGGCCTCAGCCGCTACGCTTGTAACCGTACTCTTATCTGTATTGGGAGGCCTGATTCTCATACTCAAATGATGACCCTATCAGTAAAAGCTGTCTAAAAATGCCATATTCACTGAGGAAGAGACTGAGACCGGTGACCTCTCAGAAGTATCACTGGCACACAAGACAAGCGTATTAAATTGTACTTTACGATTGTAACGACGGATAAGAATAATATTGTGAAAGCTTGTATGTATCATCAATCTCACGCTTGAGAAGTTCTCTGAATCGCGGCCATAACTTGCCCTATTGTAATCATCATTCGTTGTGGCCCCGGGGCACATTTTGATTTTACTTACTGTAAATGATAGGAGAAACTCCTATCAACTCTCAATATAAAGGGAACCGTACCCTGTCAAACCTTGATCATCCAAAACCACAGGTTTGCGGAAAAAGGCTTCCTAAGCACTCTCTCTCTTTCGCATGTAACAGTAGCCTTCTGCTGCCAGTGACAGGAATACAGACAGAGTCATAATTTTCCAGAGCTGAAACACAGTGCCATCCATATTGTTTTGGATAAAATCTTTTTTTTTTTTTTTTTTTATTTGGCGGGATGCCCTCCAATGGCATCCAACCATAATAAACCCTCACAACTTGGCATATTTTGTGCCAAGCAATTGGCTCTCACCATCAGGAAAACAAAGGGGAATCAGTGAAAATCAATCAGTGCCACATTGATCAGTATATCCACTGAAATCAGTGGTGGTGATTAGTGTTGGTTATATAGCCCAAGTTAGTGAATGAAGAACATGTCCCTCAATAAGGGCATTGCCAGTGTTTCCGCTGGTAACTTTCTGTCATGGCACAGCACCAAAATACATTTTAATGACTGAAAACATTGACATCAAAATAACTCTGACTGTTATTTTGCATGCCAACTAAACATCAGTAGAATTAGTAGTTAAAAGTAGGTAGTGGTTAAGACTACAAATTCTGCAGATATAACCACTTTTCTTGTAGGTGGCTAGCTAGCTGCCTGGAGGTTAGACTTTAACTAGCTAGCTGGCTGGTTCTCCAACACTGCATTGTTACATTACCAGACTTAAATCCTTACCTCACTGGACAATTTCAATGAACTTTCCTCTCTTGCTTCTAGAGCTAATCTTCTATTACCTGCTTTACAAAGCTACACTCATTTGAAAGCTTCACCCCATATAAATACTTCAAGAAACAGAAGCCATTTGCTAACAAAATATTTACCCAATATATAGGCTGTTGGCTGAAAGCTGGTAAAGATGGCGTTTGTAAAGACCAGAAAAACTCAACTTCATAAGTAAAATAAAAATAAACATATGACACAACAAAGATTAACAAACACCATCAAATAATCAAAAAAAGTTAATGTTATTTGTTTCCACAAGTAACATAAATGAACAAAAACATAAACAGTTAAAAACTACATGAGTCCTAAGGTTAAGAAATCTCAAATGAAGATAGCGCTGTTAAAGTGACGTAACAGAAAATATTGTGGATAATATGGAACTGGGTTACCCTTCAGAACACCTTCAATCCTTTTTTGAAATACACAAAAAGAGATTTAGTGCAAGAGACGGAGAATACTGACGCCATACACTTTCACTTGGCAATTCAGAGTTAACCCCATGCAGACTATTTCAGATTACATCACAGCTTCATAACACGCCAAGACATATGAATATTTTCATATGTTTTCAAGCTTAGCAATATTTATGCAGGTATATGAATACTAAAACATTACACAAAAAATTAATGAAATGGTTTACTTTTGAGGGGGTTAGAGTGGAGTGCCCAAGAAAGCATAATGTGAAAAAAGTTTTGTAAAATGGAATATAAAATATATAAATATTGATTTGATTTTGATATCTCCGCTTAGGGAGAAGGCTACAGCGAACGGTTGCGCAGGGTGACATTTTCTGCCTCTGACAAGGAAGTGCTTTTCTCCTCGCCCTTCCTCGCAGCTCCCCTGCATTCTGGCTGAACCGCTCATGCTGAAAAGCAAATCGCGCTCTGACAAAAGAGATAAAGTAGTGTTTATGGAAAGGCCAGAACAGAGATAGGTCTGGATGAAAGATGGACAGGGACAATGAGACAATGGGGCCACGTTTCCCTTCATTAGCAGATCGTTTTCTCAGCTTTAAGTGGCTCCTTGCGGGCATAGGGGACAGTGGGGTGACGGAAAGGTAGCCGGAGGTATAACTAATACGTCTACACATATTTCAGGACGGTGTCATTCAGTAGAAATTAAAGGGAAACTGCTAACGGTGAACAGGTGTGCCAAGCAGAACGACCAAAATGGCCTTTTTAAAACTGATGAAGGCTTGTTAACCGAAACGCTTGTTTTTGTCTTGTGGCCATGCAACAAATTGTTTTGAAGACCACAAGACTATGACATCATGCATATGAGTGTGGAAGCCCTTCTGCTTCGTTTATGTTGCTCTTCAGTGTAAATAATAAGATTTTACCTGCACATAACACATCTGAAAATATGACTTGTGAAAAAAATATGGGCCATGGGCTAGGCTTGCCCCATGACGGGGGTTAAAGCCGATCGTATGAAGGCTATTTGGGCCACAAGGGCTTGAATAGCTTCATGCATGATCAATAACAATCCACTTATAAATGAAAAGAAGATCTTTATAATACAGTCACCTCCAAAATTAATGCCAACCTTAAAGCTAAAGATACGGTGGTATGGTGTATAATAACACAGACAAAACATTTCATTAGTTGAGGGCAAAATGAGCAATGATTATGTTAGGAGTTTTAGGAGAAGCGTAGATTGAGTTGATTGAGTAAAGTAGTGGATACTATTGAGTCTCAGAGAGCAAAGTAACCTAAAACGATCTCCTTGGTGCCACTGGGCATCTCCATAGACATGAGGGAGGCCCTGAAGTGGGCATCTGCCAGCTAATATTTCATTGAGTTCAATGGTAAAGTGGGTAGAAGGAACCCTACTTTGCCCTTTAAAAGGTTCAATACCAACCACTAATTTAGCCAGTCATGAACGCTGCTTCTGCTAACACTCCTGATACGATGCTTGAACATATTATCATGATTCTGAACTGAACTGAACTACATGATGCCTGATATAGAACGTAATATTGCGGTAACATATAAGAACACTAAGGTTTCTGTTAGACGATCAGCCTAACTGCAGTAATTTGTTGATGGAGTAAACTGAACCACTGGCTCAGCCTGCCCCTGGCCTTTCTGCTCCCTTTACCCCACAGCCAGAATTTTCAGAAAACGGTGTAAAGACCACATTTCATTCCATTTCATTACCTCCATCTCTCCCAAATAGCAAAAGTGCAAGCAATTAAAAGTGCCATAAGCTACAATTGGCAGTTGTAAATACCGTTGACAGGAGTAAGGTATGATTGGCCGAAAAGGCAAGAAAGCAGTTACTTTGTTTTTATTTAGTCTAATGAGCTTATCAAAGCAAGCCAGTCTGGATAAGGGCGCCTGCTCAATGCCAAAACACAACCCATTGTTACCTATTAGCCTTAGCCCAATGGAAACATTTTTTTACAACTTTATCATTGAAGAAAGTCCAGAAAAAACAAAATCCTACACTACTGTAGCCAAATAAAAACATTTATTGACGTCCGAGTGTTTTATGACTCCAAAAACAGGCTCTCTCAAAAAAAAAAAAAAAAAAAAAAAAAAAGTGACAGAACGGCTCAATACTTACAATTCCTCCAAATATGGTAAGTTTTTGAAGACGTTTGCGGGGAGGTGCGTGATGTTGTTCATGCTGATATCCCTGAAACACAAAGGAAACGGTGTCAGTCCTGTTTACCTCGCTCAAGCACGGCTTAAACTTGTCGTAAAAGGTGCTGAAGCAGGTGGCCAACCTGCCGTGAACTGCGGACCACGTGTGTGGCCCGTGTTTTACCATGTGGGTGGCAAAGAATTAAAAAATTACCCCCTTATTCGCATTCCTATCACATGACCAGTAATTCATCATTTTAGTTTTATTTTTATAAAATTAAGAACAATTTTATGATTTCACACACACACAGCAGACGTAAAATGCAAAAAATAAAGTGTGTGCAACTCAAAAATGTTTTAATTTTGAAACGTTTCCATTATTCATTGACAGGCTGCATGGCAGAAGAGGACGAGCTGCAGGTTGGCTGCACGGAATGAAGAATAACGCATACAGAGTTAATTACTGCAGTGTGCATGTCTGCATCAGTGGAGGGTCTTTGCATTTGTGCGTATGTGTGTCCTGTTCACCCAGCTCTGCACATTTGAGCAAGAACACCTCGCAAAGCCCTGTGCGTGTGTGTGCGTTTGCCCCTCTGTGTATCGGCGTGTGTGTCCTGCTGATCGTGTGTGTCCCTCTCACAGGCCTCTGAGACACACACAGCTCTGTGGGCTTTGTGGTGGTGCAGACAGCTACAGGCATGTGCCTGCATGACAACTATGCAGGCAGGGCGCAGGGATTTTGTTATTGACATGTGACTGTGCATTAAGCCTGGTAGAGGCTAATCAGCAGGTGAAATGCGGGCAGAATCAAGCGGGAGGTCTCAGAAGGGTGAGGGGGGTGGGGTGGAGGGGGCGCTGGGTGTTAAGATCTGTGCTACCAGCATTTAAGCAATGTGACACTGTGTAGAACATCAAAGCCATCAGCTAACACTGAGCATTCCTTTTCATGTGCTTCCCAAAGATATGTCTGTGATATACTCAGTTTAAGATTACATGCAAGGGTTTTGACAACCATGTCATAAACAGTGGTGTACTCCATTAAAATATGATCTTTTGTGTCATGAAAATGCTACTATGAAATGCTATTAATTAATTACTATTTCTTAACAAAAGGACTTGAATTTTCTTTTTTCTACATTTTCATTTGTCTCAGTTAGACACTTATGAGTGTTGCTACTTTACCTGCATATTTCCACACATTTTGCTAATGACTCACACATTGATAAAAGTAACAAAGGTGATATCACATACCATGAAAGTGCCGTATCTACAGAGGTCATAAGAGGTATGTGTCACTGTCTATTGGCACTTTAATTGTGGTATTACTGCAAGCTTAGACTAATTTCTTAATGGCAGGGGATAAGCATGATTTAAAAGAATGAGCATCCACAATGACCAGGCCTGGGTCAAAGGTCAAGGGTCAAACACTTCAGCATTCTCCCAGAGGCTATAGCTAGCACAGTTCTACTCATGACTAGCTTCTGACGTAATGTAGATGTGGGTTTGGTTAATGCTTGGAAGAGAAACCTACTAGCAAAACAAAGAGCACAACCATGAAATCGATTCTCTTTAATTTCGCATTTTGTGGTCCAAAGACCACATTAACCTTTAAGTACACCAATCATTTTCAGTAAAAATTCCATTAAATTGTGTATAACCTTGCTGGCTACCAAATTGGTCGATGAAAACAATTACAACTGATCTTCAGGTAAATTAGCATTTGCTACCCATCCTTGCTAATCTTCCCAAGTACTACACTTCAGCAAAAGTGCCAAGACATGTAAGGAAATTAACCCAACCTGTTACAGGATTAATGGCCATCTAGTTAATCATACAAAAGATGGCTCTAACATTGCTTTTCTTATATCTTACAATCCCGCACTACCATATGTTTTGGTCCTCCAAGAAAATAAGGCCAGAGACAGGGGTGATGACAAACTGATGACAAAAATGTTATCTAGACAACTTAGCAAATTATGATTTTGACTGGAGTGAGCCATCAAACCCTTCAGAATTTATGGGCACAGCCATGACACCATGATATAAGGGCTGTAAACGTAAACATAACCGCTGAACAATACGCAAGTCGTAAAAGACTGTTCTGTGGATTACCGTGCCACTCAAAGCTATTTATAAAGACATGGAATTGAACTTCAATGTGCAAGGTGACTCAACTGAAGAACAGATTATTGTATTCCAAAAGGAAATATTTAAAAGGAAACTCACAGCGGGAGTCACAGATGGTTTCTATGTAGAGGGCAATTCTGTGGGATCGGTTTTCTCAGCCGTGCGTGGGTCAGATGGGAAGATAAAAATGCATATGTCCTGTCTATAAACTGCAGACAAATTCTTGCCTCAACAACACAAGAATGTTTTTAGTCCACAGAAACCTAACCCAATGACCTGCTGAACGGTGAGCACATTTAGACTGAAGTGAAGCCATGCACAGTGAAGTACCATTTATAAAAGAAGCGTGCGGGGAAATTGCTGTCAAGAAACATGTCAAGTAAGAGTGCTGCGGTGTTATTTGAACTGACCAGATTTTTCTGCACTGTCAACGTTTTTTTTTTCCCCACTGGAATGTTTTAAACACCCACAACCTTGTGATACTTCAGTGCTGTGAACTACAGTGTATCCTTTGACATGTTTTGTGAAATTATGATTAACTGTTGTCAGTTGCTGATCTACTCTGTACAACAGAATAAACTAACTTTGAATGGAGAAAACTGTACGGCAAATTCAATAAGTATTTTGAATGAGTTTAAGAAACAAAGGCAAGCTTTTTCACAGCACCTGGGAGCGGCCAGCTTTAAGCAGAAGATTATGAACGAACAACATAATAATAGTAACATGGAAATAGCACAAAACGAGCGGGGCAAAGATTAACCCAAGAAATGGATACTTACCCCCACTTTTGTGCCACGGACTTAAGTACTGCCCAAGCTAGTTGGAGACATTGACATATGATGGCTCCACTATAATCCTTCTGTACATTACCATAATTCTCTTCCGTAATGAGTCAGCCAATTCATCCAAACTTTCTATGATTGACATTCTGATAACTGATTTACGGGCTCAAAGGCCCAAATTGTAACGGATGTGGAAAAGACAGGGAGATCAGAGTTGAAATGCTCTGCCTTAATGGAGCGGAAGCATTGTAAATAGCCCGTCTTATATTTCACTACCGTTTCCAACTGTATCAAGTGAGCATACGGGCTGGACCTGCACACACCCAGGCCCGGCCCCACGCGGCCCAACACCCTGCATCTCATTCAGAGGGGGATCAAACACCTGTACCTGCTGCTGCGGTTTATCCCACAACCCCGGTGGTCTTTTGCACGTGCTCACACGCACACACACAAATGCACGCTCACACGCACATACATACATACAGTGAGGGCAAGATCCATTCCATAACAAGCTGTGCTCCATTACAATCCTATGGGACAGGAGAAAGCTCTGTTCCATTGCAAGGCAATGGGACGGGAGAGAGCTGTGCTCCATTATAAGCCTGTGGAACAGGAGAAAGCTCTGTTCCATTGCAAGGCAATGGGACAGGAGAGAGCTGTGCTCCATTATAAGCCCCTGGAACAGGAGAAAGCTGTGCTCCATTATAAGCCTATGGAACAGGAGAAAGCTGCGCTCCATAATAAGCTTGTGGAACAGGAAAAAGCTGTGTTTCATTATAAGCCCCTGGAACAGGAAAAAGCTGTGTTTCATTATAAGCCCCTGGAACAGGAGAAAGCTGTGCTCCATTATAAGCCCCTGGAACAGGAGAAAGCTGCGCTGCATAATAAGCCCCTGGAACAGGACAAAGCTGTGCTCCATTATAAGCCTATGGAACAGGAGAAAGCTGCGCTCCATAATAAGCTTGTGGAACAGGAAAAAGCTGTGTTTCATTATAAGCCCCTGGAACAGGAAAAAGCTGTGTTTCATTATAAGCCCCTGGAACAGGAGAAAGCTGTGCTCCATTATAAGCCCCTGGAACAGGAGAAAGCTGCGCTCCATAATAAGTCTGTGGAACAGGAGAAAGCTGTGCTCCATTATAAGCCTGTGGAACAGGAGAAAGCTGTGCTCCATTATAAGCCTGTGGAACAGGAGAAAGCTGCGCTCCATTATAAGCCCCTGGAACAGGAGAAAGCTGTGCTCCATTATAAGCCTGTGGAACAGGAGAAAGCTGTGCTCCATTATAAGCCTGTGGAACAGGAGAAAGCTGTGCTCCATTATAAGCCTGTGGAACAGGAGAAAGCTGCGCTCCATTATAAGCCCCTGGAACAGGAGAAAGCTGTGCTCCATTATAAGCCTGTGGAACAGGAGAAAGCTGTGCTCCATTATAAGCCTATGGAACAGGAGAAAGCTGCGCTCCATTATAAGCCCCTGGAACAGGAGAAAGCTGTGCTCCATTATAAGCCTGTGGAACAGGAGAAAGCTGTGCTCCATTATAAGCATGTGGAACAGGAGAAAGCACTATAATGGAACAGGAGAAAGCTGTGCTCCATTATAAGCCCCTGGAACAGGAGAAAGCTGTTCTCCATTATAAGCCCCTGGAACAGGAGAAAGCTGTGCTCCATTATAAGCCCGTGGAACAGGAGAAAGCTGTGCTCCATTATAAGCCCGTGGAACAGGAGAAAGCTTTGCTCCATTATAAGCCCGTGGAACAGGAGAAAGCTGTGCTCCATTATAAGCCTATGGAACAGGAGAAAGCTGTGCTCCATTATAAGCCTGTGGAACAGGAGAAAGCTGTGCTCCATTATAAGCCTATGGAACAGGAGAAAGCTGTGCTCCATTATAAGCCCGTGGAACAGGAGAAAGCTGTGCTCCATTATAAGCCCGTGGAACAGGAGAAAGCTTTGCTCCATTATAAGCCCGTGGAACAGGAGAAAGCTGTGCTCCATTATAAGCCTATGGAACAGGAGAAAGCTGCGCTCCATTATAAGCCCCTGGAACAGGAGAAAGCTGTGCTCCACTATAAGCCTATGGGATGGGAGAAAGCTCTGTTCCATCATAAGCCTACAAGACAGAAGAACGCTGTGCTCCATAGTGAGACTATGTAGCACTGTGTTGGACAATTTGGACAATGTTCAGGTCATCCCCTTGTCCTCGTTACAGATCGGTGGGGGGGGGGGGGGGGAGAAATAAAAGAGGAAATAAGAATAGATCTAGTGACAAGACAGAAATGCTTCTCTTTATGAAGAAGAACTTGCCATTAATGTTGAAGTAATTGCTTTACATGTAGGCTAGGCTATAAATTAGCACTTGTTGCAAATCCTGTTTCTTTATTTTCATTTGGCCAGGTAGAAAAAATGTCAAGTTCTGTAACCTGGTGCATTTTTTCCATTTGAAAAAGTATTGTAATATGTCTCATATGGTGAAAATGGCTATAAAAGAACATTTACAAAAATGTGTTTGTGGAGGTTGTCAAACATATGAAACTTAAGAAAATCGGAATTGGCCACAATTGATATCATTAGTTAAAATGTGTTAAAGAAAAAAAAAAAAAAAAAAAAAAACGGTGATTGGGATCAGCCAAGAAAAACACAATCGGTGCATCGCTAACTTTCACCTACCGGGAATATTATTTAAATTTCATAACCAAAGAAATTAGGCTATACCACACCAATTAATTCTGCCAGAAAGTTTTGTTTATTTGCCTTATGGCTGATTTGGTTTCATATTCTGTTGGGAATTTATGAGTTCAGCTGCTTCCAACAATGAGATCATGTAAAAGCAATCTGTGGAGTTTGCTTCATCTCAATAGATGACATCGACTGCTTGGTTTGGCAAACAGAAACAGTTTTCAAAACTAAAATTCTTATGCATAACTTGAACAGCTGTTTATCAATAATGATGACACTGTAACAAAAATACTGGATCGCTCAATCAAGCAAAAGTAATGATTTTGACCACTGGGATCTTTAACCAAGTAACAAAAATACCCAAAAGTTTTGACATGTGATCATCCGTCAATTAAAATCTTTCCAAAGTTTAAAAAACAAAATTTGCCTTTACCAGACAGCCCAGCTCTTTAAGAAGTTCTGGGAACCTTCCAAATCTCAGTCTTGGCTCTCACCCACCCACAGCTCATAAACTCTCCTGGAAATGGTTTGCTCTTACAGAACGTTTCATCTCTCGAAAGATACACTGGCACAGTTCGCGCAGTTCACTTGCTGTTGCAGAATGAAATCTGTGTCGTATTTAAACCTCCTGAAAGACTTTCTCATTCTAATTACCACCCATCCCATCCCCCCCCCACCCTCAAAAATGCCTGGCTCTGCCAAAACCAAAACACTGTCTCCTGGATATCCACTGAGTCTCCTGAAACTCAACGTCACCGAACTGGCCTAGTCCACTTAACACAGGACAGGACTCTGTATTTTTCAGGCCATCAGTGACTAAATAATATTACTAACAAATATGGGATTGTAAATGTTATACAAAAAAAAAAACTATCAAATATTTATCCAACTCACTCGATTCACCATTTAACAGATTAATGATAAGTTACCACCAGGGAATATTCAATATTTTCCACTAACACAAATGTGTTTCTACAATTCAGCCTGCTGTTTTATAAGGCTTCCTGGTTAAATACGCCTAAGCATGCTGGGAAACTGCTGTGGCCGGCTATCTGATACGCATTATAAACATTCTGCTTTGTCACGATAGCGACTACAAAAGCCCAGATTTCATTTGCCGTGTTAAACGTTTGGTGCTGTGTTATGCGGGGTGTTCCCGTCCGAAATGGACGATACGTCTTCCAGAGCACTTAGGGATGGGACGCTGAAGGAAGCAGGGTAGAGGAAGCACATTCCAAGAGAAGAGGGAGGAAATGGACATGACAAACAAACCATAGAGAGGACCCATCTCCTGCAGCCACTTCATCAAAAGTAAAGAGAATCTTCTGGAAGGAGTCAGAAGCCCTGCCAAATACACATTTACAAGAAGCCTCACCAGTTTTATTCCTTCATCACAGTACAGTATCACCATTGCTTAAAATATGTCGAGTTCATTTAATTCATTCACAGACTATATTATATTTGTTTCTATGTGCTGTGCTACATTTCTGTGTTATTATAACTACTAAACATCACATATCTTATTTGTTATACAAATAATGGTCTCTACTGTGACAACCCACGCTGATATTGCGGAGACTAAACTACTGCACTAAACGGCCACCTGGGTGCATCTTCTATATGAAAACCTAGATCTATGTGATATTTATGTCAGGGCAAAGTTCATTTTACAGCACTCTGGGATGCAACCGTTAGAGCCACATCACTGCCGCATTGGACTTGTGTGAAATTGATGTTGTAGCGTTCAGAAATAAATGCTGCAGCAATTTTCACAAAGAATGTGGACCACTAAAACAAAGACCAGTATCTTTAAGCTACATGTCTTTATGCTTTAAGCTACATGTCATGTATATCTCGATTGACATGGCTTAAATATTTAAAATTCACCTTGACATTAGTCCACGCTAAATTTCCAGGTTGACCTTGAGCTTTGCACACGCTACTATTCTCTTTAAGTCAGTATATTTCTGCTGAAATTTGGACAATAACATAAGGAACAGTTTTTATAAAATCATGAGGAAAAACCGAAAATAAAATAAAACAGGTGAGCGTATGTGTGAGTGTGAGGGCATGTGTGTGAGTGTGCGTCTGTGAGTGTGTGGGTGGGTGTGTGCGTCAGTGTGTGTCATTCATACATAAACCCCTGACCTCACAACACCCTGCAGAGAGAAATATGGTTCTCTCACTCAGAGTGGGAGAGAGAGAAAGGGAAGAGGAGGGAGGGGGGGAGAGACAGAGAACAAGCTCTGTATAGTCAACCAATCAAGATACAAAATTAATACTTTCACTCTAAAATGGAAAAACAAATGCACATAAACATGACACTGTGTTCATTTTGTATTCTAAAAAACATATTTCTGGAGCATACAGAAAATATTTATGGAGGGTACTGTAGGCCGTCAGAAATGCGCACATGACTTGATTGTGCACTGCAACGACACTAGACAAACCAGGCCCAATTTCTGAGTGTCACAGCCAGTGTGCTGACCTGTCTATAATCATAGTCACCACTGTGTCCTCCATTTGTGGTATTATATGGTTGTTGTCAGTTACGAAAACTATATGAAAATAATCTCAGGCGAGATATAAAGTCTGGGACATAGGCTTGGAGAATGGCAGTTGTGTTTGACTGGCAAAAGCATTCTACAGGTAGGATTCTATGGAATCAACCTGTGTTAATCCGAATCCCAATCACAGTGTACAAGATTGTGTTTGTATTTTGTACAAAATCAAAAAGATTTGTAGCATTTAGCAATGCTTAAATATCAAGAGATAAAGTTAGCAACTGTCTGACCACAATACACAACTACAAACCTTATTTAAGATCAACAGCATCCCTTGCTATAAGCTAGCTGGCCTATGTGCTAAATAGTTTTATCGCTGTAACTGATGGGACAGCTTTTTCATTTTTAATGTCAATATTTTAGAATGAGACATTGGTGATTAGGTGACTAATACCAGTTGAGCTGCCGCTGAAGGGCGGCTCTACAGTTTACACCTCTATCTTTCCCTCCAGCACCTTTCATGGGTATTAGTTTTCGGCTTCTTTGATATACTTTAAAATAACTTTAAAATACACAAGTTATTTGTTTTTGCAACTTCACATTGTGGTTTGAGGCATTATAAGAGGAAAAAGAACTATTAACTAATAACTATTTATTATATATTATTCTGGATTATATATTTTACATGGTGGTTTGGAGGCCCTAGACAGACACCCATGTGAGGTCACTTCCTGTCTATGGAACAGTGGCTACATGTGAGTTACACAGGGTTGGCTGCTTTGGGGAAAAGAGGTGCAATTAACAGGCTATGCTGAAAGACCTGAAATCCCCCCAAAATAGAGGTCTGAGTTACCACATCTACTAGGTGGTCTACCCCAGCCCAGGGGCATTGTAAGGATTTAAATTCTAGGAGGGACCAGTCCCAGCCCCCGGCCCCCGGCCCCTTGAACTTAAATATTTTCACAATCTACTCGAACCACTGAGCCATTTCGTATAATGTACTCCTTTTCACCAGGTTGGCCTAATTACGACTTTACAGAAAAGGTAGATGATAAACAGATAATGGCATGCAGGTGAAATACATGGAATGTGTTGATGCACTTGTGGCTGAAACACCAGCTAAAAAAATGAAGATTAGCAATACGCAGTTCAGCAAAAGGGCAATAATAATCTTACTTGTTAATTTCTCATTTTAATTGATAACCTCCATAAAATGCTGCAGGTCTGTAGCAATACATTTTTATGAGCTATATCTCACAAGAGACTTATCCATACCTATCTTATTTATCTAAATACCATAACCCATACTCTAAACTATAAGGTCAGTAATCAAAAATGGCACATAAACAGACTTAAAATCAACACACAAATTCCTAATTTATAAAGTCTGAGTTACTGTTTCAATTACTGCCGTTTACTACTTGGCTGAACTGTCTCCTAAATCATTCCACACCCATCGAGCACACTCACCAGCAATTTACACTAATCTCCCTCCCACTAAACTCATCCTTGCCAAATCAAAAGCATGCGCTGAACTTAAAATGAAGAGGAATCTCCCGCCTGGATCACATTTCACCATGGCACAAATAAAAATACATCTTTGTTGACCCAATATCAATGATGTTGAACATTGTTGAGCTTATCAACTGGTTAAAATAATAAAATAATTAGAGGGCTGATGAAGGAAAAAAATTGGACTGTATGTCTTCAAACGTCATATAGAAACTACGCTGAATTAAATTATGCTACGTTCATGATGCCCCCGGTGCTATACCTCCCTTGTTTGCTTAACGGTATGGCTGTCAGCGGTGCCTGCTATTAATTGCAATCACAATGTGGAAATGTCTGTTGAGGATTGGGGGCATTCGGTGATTCTGGTTGGTTGGCTGGCTCATTAAATATTAACCAATCCTGAAATCCTAAACACAGACAATATGTAAACATTTTTTGTAAGGACAAAAACCCACTTTAATAGGCTGGAGTATATTATTAGTTATAGTACATTATAATATGTAAACTAGATCATTGTTGGGGGGGTTAAAAGGCAAGCTAGGTACATGGTGTGTTACCAACACATGAATTCTTCTTCCTTGGGGAAATGAGTTATGGAGCCTGTCGCTGGCCACTCTTTCAGCAGAACTACGGAATGTGGATCAAACAAGATCTGGCAATAAAGCCACAGTAGTTTTCTTCCCATTTTCCCAATGTCAAGTTTGGCGTACACTTGGCACTGGTAAAACGTTAACTACAGCCTCCAAAGGCACCATATTTACCAGCGTGTTTATCTCATGCATCCAGTCTGGGTTTGTTGCTAACTATTGTTTACACTGTGGAATGTTGCATCACAATAAATGTTGGAAATCAAACTCCTGCCAGATCTGACCTCCTTATTTGAGCAAACAGACACAGAACAGAATCCAGGCCCCACTGGCTGAGTCCGATGTAGAGGGGTCGCTTCAGAATTCAGTTTTCACACAGGTGACTTAGCTACCATAAATCGTCCATTAGTCACAGAGTCTAACAGTTTACAGACATTACAGATAAGACAACAAAGACATTTTGACATTGAATTCAAATTAGACATTATCAGTACGTCATGGAAAAAAATCGGGGGAAGCAGCAACGAGACACGTTTGAATAAACCCAAGTGGGTGCACGAACGAAAGGGCAAAAAAGTAAAAATTTCCCAAACATTCTACAGATCAAACTCATTATCAGATTCATAGCCATGTTACCGGTACTTGCTCAAGAGTACATTTCTCCAAATAACTTCTCCTAGTCTTTTGATCATACTGATTATCTAGTTTAAAATGTGGTTTGAAATGATTTCACTTGTATCCCAGTTCTTGTATTTTTAACATCGTAAGTTTTAGAATGTGGAGCACTCGTAAGCGGAAAGCATTAATGTTACAGGAACCAGGCTTTACTCATGCTGTAACCAGTTAAACTGTGGGCTATTAACTTAACTTTTATGGTACACAAACTCGTGAAGCAGATCTTCACCATAACCATCCTGGCTGAAATGACTCGCAATGCACAAAACCCACAATCCGCTGGCCGGGAGGCACAGGTCACCGCGACTGTGCTCTGGAAGTCGGCCATATCACGGTTTGTTTGTTACAGAGTTACCTGGGGTATTCCACGGATCTGATGGCGTTCGCTTGAAAGCGTAGGGGTTGATGAACCTTTACACTTTCACACACTTTCTGTAAGTCACCTCGAATCGAAAGCATCTCCTGAATGACTAAAATGTAAATGTGGAATTTGTGATAAACACATTCAGTCGTTACATGCCCTGATAAAAGCAACTTCTCGTCCTGTTTATGACTAACTCTGCTGTTTCTTGGATATTCGGACTTGAGGGAAAACAGATAACCATAAAATATGACATGGAATCACAACATCAATAAACATCGCTGACACAGGTGCACACGGTCCAGTTAGTAAGAACTAACAAAATAACAATTATTTTTTTTCCAAACCAGCAATATATTCTGTGAAGAAGCCACTCATGTAACACATATGTCTCAGAGTGCAGCAGCATTGTCCATCTCATGTTTTGAACTCATGTCCCTCAGCTGGAAGATGCTGAGCACTAAAGCTGCTAACCACAAGCCACACTGCTTTCCTTCTGGTCTTTCTAGCGCAGGCTGAACATAATGATGGTTGCCGTAGAGGAGCCCTCATTTAACTGACCACACCACGACGACGTACAAGCACCACCAACAGCAGGTTAGCGCCGTGTCAGTGTGTTGCAAAAAAGCACAACATGCGCACACGCAATGTGGACGATTTTGCAACAGTCATTTACATTCACTTGACTCCGGCTCTTATTTACAGCCAGACGTTGGCAGCGTTCAATTATGTTGTGGCTCAGTTGAAATAAACTAAAATTAGCCCTAAAAAAACTAACAAAATAAATGTCAAACTGATTTAAACCAATGGAGCAGTAAATTATGTCCTCTTCCAGTGCTGTTTAGCATTGGAAAAAACAAGGATTTTTGAAAGGTATAAATGGGCCTAACCACCTCATTGAGCCAATAACAATATGAAAATGAGCCATCATGACAAGAGGAATATAAAACACGCAACTGTGATTTATAACAAAGCTTATGGAATTGTTCCAGTTCAAAGAGTGCAGTTTTGCAAACTGATCACAAAAGTGTTATTCAAATGTACACTGTAAAATAATACAATGGCATTAGCACTATCTGAATACCTACAATCAGAAAGCCAGTTATTTTCAAGATAATGTTATCCCGTCTTGACAATTTAGTGTTTGTTACGTCTTAAACCAATCAAGGTTAATTACAAATGCATTTAAGTTTGTGTTTTAAATATGTTTGTATTTAAACTTTGATTTGTTTTACGTCCTTTGCCTTTAACCTGAGCCACAAGCCCGGTTTCAGTCCCTGTTCGCCTCCTTGGTATATAATTAACCAGCGCGTTGCAAAATCTACGGGCCGTTTGCCGGTGCAAACCTATTAACCATTAAATCCCTTTCAGCTTCCTCTCCTTGGAAAGTAATGATTAATGGGCCTATTAAACTGCACGTTGGTACATTATGGCTACAGTGCAGGGTTTACCTGGTGAAGCACAGGTAGTGTTAACTGTAAAACTAAGACTGTTTCACTATTGATCTCATGTCAACTATAGACACACCTGCACCACTTCACACATGCAATATCTGAGACCATAAAAGTGCCAGCACCAACCTGTCTTCAATACTTTACTAACACCAGATCTGATTAACTCTGGGACCCATAAGTAACAAGCTAAGTATTTTGCATGTAGCAAGATTATAAATGTTTACATGCATGTAAGAGTTCATTTAACGATAGAATAAAGACAATGTCCACTAAAAAAAAAAAAAGAAGTATTTCAGTTTGGTTAAGAAGACTCATATCAGGCAGCTCTCACTATTTAAAATCCACTTGTGCTCATAACTACTTTAATATACATTTGAACAATATCCTTCCTGTATTTGTTTTAGTGCCAGAAGCTAAAACAAGTTTATAATCCATGTTATATTTACACTGGTAGCAAAATTTTTCATTAACTCAAATATCATTAAGCAGCATACAGTTGCCTATGTCTAGGTGTGCCCACACTGACTAATATCTGATGTGTTTCTGAACAGAGTAACTCAAAGCTAAAAACAGAAATGTACAATCTGACAACTGCTGTAACTTTTAAAAGTTGCTCCTCACTACAGCCACTCTTGTCTGTATGGCATTCTACCATGTCAGAACTATTCAATATGGCAGACAATTAAAAAATAAATCTGTCAAGAGCAGGTGTAGTGGCTACTCCGATTATTGACATGTGACTGCTTTTGGGTATGGACAAATCCACTCCCTGTACTCAATTTAACCGCAAAATCTTGCCAAGTTTAATTTGCAACACAAACAAACCCATTACTATTGCAAAAAGTTATACACGCTGTATTTAGAAGTATTTTAAACTTGGTATACTTACAGTTTTAAAATAAATCCTCCCAGAAGATTGACAGAAAATTCATATTACATATTGGTTTTATTTTAAGAAAATATATGTTCTTTCCTATACTACTTAAGGTACAGATAATCACATCATGACTACCTTGGTAGATCCAAGGGCATTTTAGGTGTCATTTTAGTTGACTCTTCAAGTGGCACGAACACATCCATGCGTAAGGAGTTTTAGTACCGCTCATAATTGCATTCGAAGCTGGACATGAATGGGCATTCTGTTCGGATGCAGCCAGTTAAAAACGTCCTACTTCCTGAGATTTTGTTTTTAAGAATTAATATGAAATATGGCCACTACGTAAAAAACTGCCACAACGCAATATCAAATGTTTGACTTTTTTTTTTTTGTGGAATATGCACGAAATGGTTATATAAGACCTTGAAGTGTAAACTCACGCAGGACGATGCTAGTTAAGCAGTGCTCTGAGCACGATATGTTGCAGTTTGCTTCATGCTTTTAATTGTGAAAGTTCAGACGATGCTGTACATTAGACAACAACGCATCTATTTAACATTTAATTGGCTACAACTGTGCATAATTTACTACCTTAACAACAATTTATCACACCGTGTAGCCTAGCCTATATCCCTGTATCACTACTTTGCAAATTCAAGTTACGTCAAGACGACTCAGTCATAATTGCTAAGAAGATGCAATAATTTTGTATGTAAATAATAACCACTCCAGAATTCAAAAAGGCCTTCCATTGTTTTGTGACCCGACAGTTCACATTAAAAGGAGTAAAAAGTCAACGTAACTGACGCGCGGTCTAAGTATAGTGACTGCTGTTGACCTGCTTCCCAACTGTGATAGCCAAACAAGCAATTGCCAAAACCTATATAAATACAGTATCAAAACTCTGAAATTGAGGCCTCTGGTGCAGCAGAATTTTCTAGCTCACTGAATACTCGCCAGTACAATCAGAAATAAACAGGAGCTACTTACAGATAGTACGTAAAAGCGCTTAGTCCAGTTGGAACGGCGGCGAGTCCTTTACCGGAGCAATCAGCACCTCCGTCTCCGTCACAGCGACACAAAGTCGAGCAAAGAGCCGGAATCGATTGCCCGTATCCACCAGCGCTGCCCCATATGAAATACCATCCCGACAATAATATCCGAATGATCAAAAAACGCATTTTAGTATTTGGTTCAGGTTAAATAAAACAAGTCTTTCCTCGTTGTTGGTTTAAAACAACAGCAGGTTTGGTTGCTCCCCTTGAATTTAAGTCAGTACACAAATACTACACGACCTCTCAAACAGGTTAAATCATTTGTATCAATGTTTGACGGCAAAAATGAGTTTCTTTATCTTACGAGCAACTCATAAATCATCTAAAAACGAAAATCCATGTTTACAGTTCAGTCTGCACAAAAAGAAATGCATAATCCTTTTTTTCCCTCTTCTCCGGACCTTTATGGTGTTTTAAAAATGAAGGGTAACAGAATTTCAACAAAGAATATTCGAAATGTGCCAGTCTATTTTAAATCCTGGTTCAGTGAAGGGTCCGTACGAACAAGCGGTAACACGGTAAACAGATCAACACCTTTCGCTTTTTTACGTTTTCGGTGTCCCATTAAAGCAGGGAACCAGGCTTCTCGGAGTTTCCTTGAATTTGACAACCGGTAGGCAGATTTTAAACTGCGAAAAAAAGAATAATATGTACAATGTTCACGCTCTCTTTTCTTCTTGCGATTTGTTTCCTGTGAACACACAGTCAGCTTTCAGCCATTCCGCACGTTTCCTCCCCTCGCTCCTTCAGTACCAGCGTTACAAGCCCTCTCGCTCACTCGCTGGAAACCCTGCGGGACACGGACACGACCTGCTGAATATGTAAATTAAATCCTACATATTAATGACTTGTTGACGTCACTCATTGGCAAACGATAGTTTAAAGACATTACATTGCATTATAGTCATTTAACAGTCGCCCTTATCCGGAGCGGGTTACAATGTGTGAGAACATAGGCGTTATTTCCCTGATAGTAAGTGAGATACACGGCCAGACCTGCCAAACAATATTCCCAGACCAGCGATTACATGCTTTACATGTCTAAAGCATTAAGTTCAAAAACCTGAATACACACAACACAACAAATATAATATGCTTTAATAACAAAAACAAAACCATATCAAAACCATGACCAAAACCATACATTAGCTGAAAACAACAGGACAACTGTTCCACCTGTGTGGGGCCGGGACAGTGTATAGTTATGTATTATCCTATGTGTGTGAAGCATACTTTAAATTCAGTGGGTGATAAAGGATGATATGTTCTATTCTAACATAATAATATGGGAATCAAACAATAACTTTCTTAAGTCAGAGAACAACATTTCACCACCCAGCAAATAATTTATCAATTAAAATACATATATTTTATTATGACCTGAATGCAGCTTTCTATTTCTAAACTCTAAACCTTTTGGCATTTTGTTTTGATTGACCAAAGTAGTTTTTGGTCCCAACACATTGGTTTATTGATCCATTCAATATACTAATTTGCTTTGACTGGAGATAATATATCGTATGTACTTTAGTTCAAGGGTACTTTTACTGTTTTATTTTTTTATAATAAAAAATTACTTGTTTTTATACTTATGTTATCTTTAGTCTCCTCTGTGTTTCTTTGCATGTATATATTGTGTCTAATTGTGATTGAAGGAGTGCTTCATTATGTGTAGCTTGAATTGTTTATTCAAAGGCTCTGAATAAAGTTTTAAAAACAAGAAGGTTCAATCAGAGAAAGGAAACACTTAAACAGAGGTGGTGCTGGACATGCTTTGCAACATTCTGACCTCAGACGCAATTTTAAAAAAGTTATTAAATCTTTTGCTTAGTTGAAAACAACGGTAGCACAGAATATCATCGCTTTTAAATTAAATATGTAATCTTGCATGTGTGCCCTGTGTGGTATCCATGCAAATAAAAGAACATCAAATACCAAAAGAGTCCAGTGTAGGAGACTTCACTGATTTAGCAAAATTGCTGCACTTAACTGATTTTAAATACCTGCTGGAAAACATGCAAGTATATCTAATTATTGCTCATGTTCCTCCTTTAGTTAATGTACCATGCGCTATGTTAAATCAGGAGATTCAGACAATCTATTGTTACACCTTGTAGAGCAGCGCTCTGACTTCAGGCTGCTCTTTAGCTTTCATAGTCGAAGTGCTTCGTATGGTACCCACACCAGAATATTTAATTCTGCGACGGGAGAAATGAATACAAATAAGACAATAGATTTAGTATTAATATTTTGAAAAGTGTTGGATTGATTAAAATGCCAAAATCAAGGGCAGTTCCTTCCATTGTTTTGTTTTTGTATCCATGCTATAGTTACTTGGTTGGCATACTTTCTCCTGGTTCATTGAAGCACACAGTCCAGAATCCAATCCATGCTCCTGCAGATTGAACATTCTAAATAATAGGATGAAACATAGTTGAAAAAAGAAAATAGCTGAGCAAAATTTTCCTGAAATTATGCACTTGACATGCATTTAGTAAAGTGTACATCAGGAGGCTGTACAGACGTCGGTCTGGAATATGGCACTTGGCCAGAACAGCACAGTTCAAAATCATAGCATTGCAAAGATAGACGTCAACACCAAAGTGGTCATTGTCAATTGTGGGAATCAAACCTATAACTTAAGTGAGGATGGGCTACTGCTTTATCTACTTTAACCACAAAGAAAATGGAATTATACAATGCAAGTATAAACAATATTTGAACCAAATTAGACATTGGCAATTGTGATGTCATACTATTATTAACTATCACTCCACTCATCTATGTGAGCATATTCAACTCAACAGAATTATGTGATTACCTGCAGGCAACAGCATTTTTCCAGCTTCATGACAGCCCTTCATATGGCTCCACTGATTCACATCATGACAAACTTGCTTAATTCCACACTACAGACACACCACCAATTACATACTGCCCATGTCCTCAGAGGATGACAAAGTCAACATGTATTCAGCTTGGGCACCTGCAGGTGTATGGCCTGATCAGGAGTGCCCACCAGACAGTAACATGAAGAATCTACTTAACCAACTTGACTGTTATCATTCCCCAATAAGGCTGAGCTAATTGTTGCCTCCCCAATGAGGACCCCTTGATATTCATGGTATAACTATTAAATTGTTACTTCACATTTTCATGGTGGAAAGCAAGTTATAACTATGTTCACATGTAGATTCACATTATTGTGACAAACTGGCAACCATTGCTGTTTAGGCTAGATCTGTCAATCCAATGAATGCATCCTTAAAATAATTTGTCCAAGAAAAAAGTATTACATTTCTAAACGGATGCACATTAAGTTTATAAATCACAATCACTAGGACAATGGTTTCCAAAGTGTGGTTCGGGACACAGTGGTGGGACATGGGCGAGGTGAGAAGGGGAATAAAAACCTTATGACTGTACATTATACACTTTCCATTGAAATTCACACCAGTCACAATAAACATGACCGCTTAAATGCATCGCTGAAATTTACATAAATCACAATAAACATGACTGCCTAACTGCAACGCTGAAATTCACACCAGTCACAATAAACATGACTGCTGAACTGCAACGCTTCCTTAGACTCTAATCTGTATGAAGGAAAACAGGAAAATGAAACAGGAAAATCTTCAATTCTGATCAACATTGATTACATAAAATTCTATTTCACAAAAAATATTCAAAGCCAAAAATTATAGGTTTGTATTGAAGGAATTCCAGTGTAGTCTTCAAAGAAGTTTTGGAAAGTGTCTACTTTTTGGTGTACGTCTGTCTCATTTAAAATTCAGTCCTTAACCCAACAATTATATGTGAGACAATGTATTAATTTACGACTGAAGGAACACCTTCTGACTGCAGTGCCATGTATACAGTTTGATCCATTCTTGTCACAATTTAACATATAAACAGGCCTAATAATATAAGCAGTGAGTCCTATGTGGATATTAGCAGGTGTCTCACTCATATCAATATTCCATGTACCATATTGTATTTTCCAGATGGTGCAGGGATATAGAGGGATATTATTTTACATTAGGTTTGACCTTATGGACTCTCTGTCACCCTGTTGAACTCCATTAAGTAGAGTAAATACTGGAGGTGCATTTGGAAATCGAGACTATTTACAAACGACATTACTGGTAATGCATACATAACCCCTCAGGTGCCACCGTGGGCCGTATACTTATATATTGACATTATATGGCATTTTGGGATATCTATACAAAATCTTAGGAATAAAACACAATTTTAACAGGAAAATGGACAGAACTGTGTATAATCAGATGATAGACACCCACACCACAGGAGATATACACAAAGAATCCTTTCTTTTTCATTGTCATGATCTGTTTTGACCCTTGAAAACATGCCATCTCTAGTTAAACTGAGAAAAACATATTTGAATCTTTTGGTTAGCTAATTGCATTTCCTACAGTTAAATAGATTATTAACTACATTAATAATGTACACTAGTTTTCCTGAATGATGGATCTCTTTTTAAGTGACACTTTTTTTGCAAGCTTGTTTTGGTGAAATCTTTGTATAGATTACAAACGGTTGGTTTTCCCATTTTTTTAATAACAGTGTCAAATTTGAATGGTAGTTTGGAGTCTCTTGACGATGAAAAGCATGATTCATTTAGCTTTAATTCTTACCCTTGTGCATCTGAGATGTAAACTGAAAAGCAGAAATTGCGGATGTTACCTCAAGTTCGATCAGTTGGCCCTAAAAATGAAGCAACAGAAAGTTCATTCCAAGTCTCGGGCAGGTAGTATAACAAACCAGAAAAATCAAGCATACTTTCGACAGTAGTAAAACACAACAAAAACTTTGCTAAATAATTAGAAGTCAGTTTCTTTTGATTACATTTGAAATAACAATTAATAATATTATTATTAATAATAATAATATCAGAATATTTGATTGAATTTTCTGCACAGCTGTGACAGTTGAATTGAAAACATTAATACGCACACCCAAGCACACATACTAATACTCCTAAAAATATGTTCAGAATGAAAGAAAAGGTCTGAACAGGTTGTCATTTTTCATGCAAATAATATTTGCATAACTTGCTTTAGTCACTGTTGGGTGAAAATGGACTTGTACAACTTGTTATGATAGAGTGTTTAAAAGGAAATAGCTAGAGCAGAAATACATTTACATGGCAAATATCTAGATCAGAACATAAATAGACAGTGAATATCAAAATGTAGTTATCAAAGCAGTGTCAAAGAGAATGATACCTAAGGTAAGGGTAGACATTACATATATATATATATATAATTTACATCCGATAATTAATTTCACTATGCATTTAAAGTATGATGGGTAGCAATCGGCACTTAACTATAAACAGCACTTTTTGAGAATGTAATTTGGAAATGAAAAAGAATTGCTGAATGAGTGTTTGGAAATATTGGGTTAAGTAATACAATTATACTTCATTGCTTAATTGTTAACACTCTGTCTCTATAACTATTCATGTTCTCATACATAGCCGTCATTCTTTCCCCTCTCATTTCATTTCATGCGTCCACTTCTTTCTTTTCTAGATGTCCCAATTGTTCCTTTTTATCGCTACATCCTACACTGAAAGAGGAAAATAAAGACATTGTTGCCTTCCTTTGGTTATTTAAGGTGTGTAGTTTTGGATATTTGGGGAATTTGGCAAAACCAACTGGCAAGAAGTGTTGGAACTGCTTGGATTTCAACCCTCCCTTCCCTGCTTCTCTGGTTACCACAGCTTGCTGGTTCTCTGTAAGTTCTGTTCAGTATAAAACTCAGGCTAGCTAATGCTAACTAGATTCCTAATCTTGACATAAATGTTCAACCTTAAGGTTTCTGAAGAGTAATTTAGTTGTCAGGAAGCCTAAGCTAACAAATAGTTAGCAAGCTAATACATTATAATATAAATACAAACAATAATCACTGAGCTGGCAAGCTAGCTAATGTTAACCATTGCAAGTGCAAATAATAAGCAATAATTCACAATTAATTCCGTTAACTTTCAAGCAGAAGCCCTTTGATTAACGTAGCTCTCTCCAGTGATGTCACACCAAAGTTCATCCTTGTATTGGCCCAGGCTGAATAAGTATAAACTGGTGTGGAAGGCAGCCATTTGCATGTCATCATGTCATTTCGGCTTGGTGGCTATCTACTGTGATGGACTGGGCCTCAGACACAGTTGTGTTCTCTCTTATTTTATTGCTAGTTGCCATGGGAATTGATTCCACACATACAATTCAAATTATACTTAATACACCCAACAGAAAATATCAAGTGTAAGGTAGAACGACTAAGAAAGCTGAAATGGTCTTATATTTTCTGGAATCAGAAAAGAGGATTGATAAGCAACTGAGCACAGTTGGCAGAAATTTAAAAATGTGTGTATAGTCATTACATCATTCTGAGTGATAAGGTGTATTATAAGAATTATAAGGTGTATAACTGACATTTGTATTGTTTTTGTTGTACTTAACATTGCCATTTCGCCTAATGTATCTATAATTGTTGCTAGTTAGCTAGCCACCGCTAGGTAGTTACTGTATCAGGCTGCTTGTTGGTTAAATGACAGCACAAGCATGTGGGTGGTTTACCTGGGTCACCATGAATGGGATACTGCAGACAGGTGGTAGCATCCTTGCCCTTTTCAAGAGGGCAGGGATGTTCTTACTGTTTTAGGCAGTTATAGCCAGTCTTTGGTAAAGTATAGCATGTGTATTTTATGCTATCATGGGTAACTCTGCTCTGGTATATAAACATGGTGAAATGTCTTATCCCCCAAACCCCTGTCCCCTCTCTGACATACCGGGCACTAAACCGGTGTCAGAAGTAGGACTGTGTTGAACACCCTCTAACTGATGAATAGAGGATTGTAGTGGACTGGAGAGAAGAAGCAACACCAGAAAGAAGATGCTAGTGGCCCTTTAATAAGTGCCTCAGAAAGCAGTATTCCAGACTGAGCTCCATCCACTGGGGGAGGAGCTCAGGAGCGACTGCACTAGCGAGCCCATCGGTGGGGCCAGGCTGCTGGTGGTGGGGCGCTATGCAGAACCCCATTCACAGGCAGCCAGGCCAGGGACACACTCTGGCGGTGTTCAGACCATCTTCACAGCAGATATGTAGCACGCCTATCCCCAGCACCCAGCAGCAGTGAGAGACAGATTAGCCCTTGATGCCTTCCTCCAGGGGGGGGGGTTAAAGCTAGCAGCATTAAGGCTGCAGGTGTCCAATCTCAGTGAAAAACCGGAACCAAGCAGAGGTTGCTCAGAGAAATGACATGGGGGAGTCGCCAGTGCAGACAATGCAGCAAGATGGGACTCCTGGTAAGGGACTGCTAACTGAGAAGTGAGAGTGGGGCATCTGGGAGACGTCAGGCAAGGCGTTTACATTCAGCGCACAGTCCTGGTGCCTGCCTCCATCATAACCACGGCCAGCAGTCTGCACACTTACCATCTCCAAACAGCTGTTGCCTCCAGCTAGGCCTCCAGAAACCATCATAGCCATTACGACAGTCCCCCGCGCTGCCTACAAGAAAACATGAAACAGTTATGGGAGTCTTGGTGTGAGGCTGTTCGAGTCTGTAGAAGAAGGAGAAAGTTGGTCATCTATAACAGCAGAGTTACAGAATGCACAAGGTGAAGTGCTTTGGCCCCCAAACCTCAGTCTACTCTCTGACTCATCGAGCGCGACAGTGCAATGCATGTTTAAAGTATGAAAACAGCTGCCTATTATTTTTAAGAGCCCAGTTATACTTATTGAGATTTTGTATGCAATTAGTGTTGAATATTAGGGATCTGGTGATGTATGGCCTGTGTAGCTAAAATCCCTTGTCCAGGATTGAGAAGTCACTTTCTAGCCTGAAGCGGGCTCAGTGATATTCCACCCCACACCTAGCCTGTGGAAAAAAGCAGGTTGAAAGCCCCTTTGGGGCTGTTCCAGTTTTCCAAGATGCCATTTGTGCTTTGTAATGCCCCTGCCAACCCCCAACTGCTTATGTAGCGTTGTCTGGGGAAGGTGAGTACATGACAACAAATCTCATTTCCTACTTGAATTTGTTCTCCGGCACAATCAAAATCCATGTGTGTTTGGAAACGCTTGAAGGCATATATGCTGAAGAGGGTTCTACTTTGAATGATTTACTCTTCATGCAAAGTCAGTTTGAAGATCTCATATTAACAACAACTAAGTTTCAAATCTGTTTGCTCATGTTGAGAACTCATTGAGATCTCATTCTTTCCAAACACCTGTGAACTCCCATTCCTCAAGCTAGTGGCAGTGCTGAAGCAGGGTGCCCCCCGCCCCCCCACTGTTATCATGTGATTTGGGGGTGTTCTTTCCAATTTCCTATTCTTTAGGTATGGTGGGA
Source organism: Albula glossodonta (assembly GCA_019788955.1). Lineage (NCBI taxonomy): Eukaryota > Metazoa > Chordata > Actinopteri > Albuliformes > Albulidae > Albula > Albula glossodonta. The sequence continues at coordinate 26,458,560 of JAFBMS010000005.1, forward strand.
ACAGCTGGTTAGTTATGCAGTCTGACACGTGTAACTATCCAATCTAAATTTTCAAAATATGTGTGTCAGGGAAAAATTATTTGGAAATATAAAATAATTAAATGCTTAACAGGAATACTGTGAAAGTAAAAAAAATATTATTACCTATTACAAGGTTTATCCATACATATACTCTAAGCATGCCCTTGTGCATGCATAAATGAACAGCCAAAAACTTTTTGCCCTCTAACCAGCAGTCAACGGAGGCATGGGCTTTGCACACCTTCACGCCTGCTCTGCACCTGCAAGGGGGCGCATTTTAGCAACAGGAAATTAACCATATATAAACATAAACACACAGTAAAACAGGAAATAGACAATTCATAATACGGATGATACACTGAAAATGGTTTTACTGATTTGAGCCAGTCAAATAAGTTCACAGAATATGCTTCTTTAAACTCTTATTCATTAAACCTTTTTATATATAGCAAATGCTAAATTATGTAAACATTCAACAATGCATCACCATTACATAGATGATGACGGGAATTTTATCATGTGGATTATCATTGTTGTTGGTTTGACAGTTATATGGCGAACATTACTGACAGCCATATTCTTGATAGCAACTTGGCTCTAATAATTAACCTATATCTGAATACGCTCACTGTTATAAAAATGCTAATAAAATTAATTGAGAATTCAGGTAACTCAGAATTTAAAGAGTTACTGATGGTAATTTGATAACCCAGTATTTGATGCAGGATTATTGATTATCCCTTATTGAATTAATGTTGTGTATAATTTCCTCTAACAGCCTGTGTGTTTATTCTGTCCTTTCTGAAGAACCATGAAAATCATCAACTGTTATTATAAACTTAATATAGACTGACCTGAAGTGTTACTGAAACTTTACTGGAACAGTGTCATAAGAGCCAGTATTGGAACCAGTGCCGTCACTAATAACCACCACCAGGGGGACCAAAGGTGTCAGTGAGGGAGTAGAGTCTGGACAGTTCTGGTGCCCCCAGGTGTTAACTCATAGCAATGGCACCAAGTATGACTGAACCAGCAGGAAGTTCAGAAGTCTTAATTGAACTGTAGGAAGTTTCAGAAGTGTTAGTGAAACAACAGAAATTTCAGCAGATTTCAGTGTTTTGATGTTAGTAGGCCTGTCAAATGTTGTTTTAAAAAAGCTCAAAGGAGCGTTGTTGAGACATGGTAGACTACATTTCATGTGTTTTTATGAGCAAAGACAGCTGTATAGCCTTTCTGGTTTGCCAGGGGAAGTGAAGAATAAATTAGGATATTTCATTAGTGAACCTACATGAAAAACTAAGTTTTAAACATTAAATTTGTAGCAGGTTACAGGTCTAACCATTCATTGGATAATGTTTGAAAGCAATTCAAGCCTCCTTCATAGAATTAAATATTGGCAACATTGTTTGATGACAGTTGTGGCATATAGAATATCAGGAGTAGGCCTACATTAAAATAATAACCTTTAATTAGCTTCAGTAATATAGCACAAACTGACCTACATTTCCAATGTGTTATGATGGTGTGAGACTAAAGGAATCTGTAAGCATTACATTGTTTTTTTTATATTATTTTTATTCTCTCCATTTCATCTTCAACACAGTAATTCTATACAGGTGCACTCCCAAAACTAAATGTATGATCAGAAAAAGGTTGCATTATCTGTACGCTCTACCCATTGTACCACACATTCAATATTGTATTGGTACGTTCTACTTTCATAATTTTAACACAAGCACTAAAATGACTTAATGACCGAATTGAAGGTAGAGGGCACGGGGTTTGTTGAGAACCAAGTTATTGTAATCAAAATTAAAGATGAAAGATTTTAAATTATCATAAACCCAGTATTTAAATCGCACATGAAGAACCAACATTATTAGAGTGAGGTTTCCCTCTTTAAAGCAGATTACAAAACAGAAACAAAATACTTTTGGAAATTGATGTTATAGAAGAACCAAGTTCATCTCTTCGCTAGAGCAAGGAATTCACATACTACCTTCAACTCACCAGAAGCATCTTCAAACAGTTACTCTCAAATGCAAACAATATAATATGGACAATTTAAATTATGTCTATGTTGCACCTGTTTTATAGGAGTAAAAGGAAGAGAATTGAGACACCCTTAGCCTATAGAAGTGAAACTGTGGAAGAAATGCCCACAGGCCAGTAATGTTGCTGTAATTCAATCCTATGTGTATATTTAACCGGATATGTCACAACTGAAATATGTTTGATTGCAAATAGCTTTCTTAAAGTGTTGGCATGTTTAAGGTTACAGTCTTCTGAATGTTAATATGAAAAAAAATGTGAAATCACAGAAACAAAGGTTTAAGGCGACATTTTATTTTTCTTTTGAAAGATTTGGGTATTGGTTTTGAACAATATTAATGGCATATTCTCTTGGTGCATGTTGAATGCCAATGTAATCTGAGTTATTATACATTGCTCAGTTATTCTATGTGTTGCAACAGGAATGCCCTTATCTGGACACATTATGATGCTGATAATGGCCACAATGCAACAGTTAAGCATGAAGTTTTGAATTGTTTGAATGAGTAAAACATTCTAGTAGAGTTTCCTTGTGAAAAGCAGTTCCGTCATGGGAGATAAGTAATCTATATACCAGCTCATGACTTTGACACTGTTTTGAAACAAATGGCTTAACTGTTTTACTGTTCAAAGCTGGTTGGTTTTCTTCATCGCTAGCCAAATGCCTCACAAAAACGTACAATGTCACTGTTCTGACTTTAGATGGCTACAGCCCTGGATGTGTCTTACCAAAGCCAAAGGCCCTTTATTTATGAAGGAACATTTCATAACTGTAATGCCAGAGCAATGACAAATAGGCACAGAGAGTCTATTTAATATCTGCACTCTAGTTAGAGCAGCACATTTCACATTTAAATTAACAGGCAAACGGTTTGTCTTCACCAGTCAACTCAGCAGAGTTCAATGTCACTTCTCCCAGCTGAAAAACAACTCTGATTTTGCTTTGGAAGGGGTACAGCTAGCTTTTCAATTGTTAAGCCAGTTTAGGAAAGGTAAAGATAGCAGAATTGCTACAAGCTGTTACCAAATTGTTGCAAAAAAATAAATTTAAGATGTTACAAGCCATATTAAGGGTTTCCCTGTAACCTTACAATTATAATATTTGTGATATTTAGGTTAAGCATTATGAGTTTTGAATTTCCTGAACTTGAGTGCACCTCTAGAAATATCACCTGTTCATTTTGAGTCAGGGACTTTAGCACAGTATTGCAAATACCATTCATTTCATGGGATAGTGAAATAAGCTTAACTTTTGAGTAAATTGTGTGGGTGCTGGGTTACAATAATTTCAATTGTTCATTCTTTCATCTTTTTCCTTTGTGGATAAATTCTGAGGATGGTAACGTGCCCGGTAATAGTTTCATCAAAAAGGTCTTTTGAGGATTCATAGACAACATGAGATGACAGACACAGCCTGGATGACATTATACTAGTAATTCAGTTGAGGTAATTTGGGGCAGCCTGTAGTCTAGTGGCTAAGGTACATGACTGGGACCCCTGAGGTTGGTGGTCCAAGCCCCAGTCCAGCCACAGCAAGAACACCATTGCTGTTGAGCAAGGCCCTTAACCTCACATTGCTCCCAGGGGGGACTGGCCCTTGGTTAGCTTTGGCTAAAAGCATCAGCTAAATGACTATACTATAATGTAATGTAATTCCTTGAACACATACAGAAACTGCATTTCATGTAAATTGTGTGTGCTTTTTTCATTTTTCATTCAGGAGACAGTTCAGAACAGGCAAAGAGTAGATACTCCCAATAGCTACTTACCCAATATCTACTGTGCCCTCAAAAAAGAAAATAAATACTGAAGGTACTGATTTTGTACAAATATAAATCCTATATACATATTTCTTCTACATTAATTGGCATGGGGTGTACTTTCATATTTCAGTTTGTTCCTTAAAACAAAAAAGCAGAGAACATGCTTTTCTATAATAGGATCATTTATTTTGTGAATCATCCAATCAAATTGTTTGAGTGCATTTCATTTCATACATAAACATCAATGTTACACAGAAAACAACATGAACTTGTAAGTTGAAAGAGATCGCAGCAATGTTTTAAATAACCGTCAAAGTGGACAGTCTGAACACAAAATACATAAATTAAAGTTTGGTCTCGTTAAGTAAAATGGATAATGCGGTCAAAGACAGAAAGACAATGTAGCGAACTTTCGCATGAAAACCACTTAATCGAAAAAGAGAACATAAAAAGTAAATAAATTGTACTACACGGGAAAGCTCAACTCATATTGCTGATTTTGTCTGAGAAAAGGAGAAAATGACACAACTGTCATCTATATTTTAAATCTCAAACACAGAGCTCAGCTTCTTAACAGGCCCACCTTAAATTCATCAAAAGAACATTCTTAGTTCATTGAACATTTAGTTAAAAAAAGGATCCCTCCTGCAAAAACATTTCTATTTATAATTTAAAGTGAGTACTATGAAAGGGACAAATTTGAAAATTTAGAACACTGCCAAATGTTTTACAAGCATCCAGGCTGGTTTTTCTGAGCTTGCTAGACATTGTACCTGCCTTTCAGATCAGAAGAGATGCATAGCATTTTTTTCATTTTCTGCACTTCTGAGAAAACAGATTAGTTGAAATTGATTTGAAATAGGCAGTATTTATCAAATGAACTTAAAAAAGATTATTGGACTCATGTCTTGTTTCTTGCATAGGATTGCTCAGTTAAGTGGTTCATTGCTTTTATTAAAGACAGCTTAACATTTAGGTATAGAAACATTCCAGGCAAGGACAAAAATGTTATTGTCCAGGTGTAAAAACATTTAAAAAGGCAGTATAATTTAGATGCAATTGCTTATATATACACAGTGTCTAACAAATTTCACTTGACATGTTAAGAAAGCTACAACATTACTTTGACTGGGCTACCCAATTTCTTCCTAATTCTCTTATTAACACTATACAAAAATGGCTATAGTTCCCAGATCAGATAAAACAACAATACAAAAGGAGTAAAATGAAAAACATGGAGAATGACATTAAAGATAAATTCCAAAAACATTCATGAGATTATTAGCAACGACAGAGCAAGCTACATACTCACTCAAATCATGTAATACCACCCAGATTGTGTGATGCATTTCTGAATTGTATTGCAAGTAAAATATAAGAAATTACAAACTCTCCAAACCAGATTTGGAGGGAATTCCTTTATTTACTGTTGCAGTGAAGTTAGCCCAATTAGTCATGTACATACTATAAAATAAAATAACCATTTTTTTAAGATTATCACTTTATCACGGAACAAACCATGAACACATCCCGACTACTCAAAGGAAATTTAAGAGCTACAAGTGCGGAGGGGCAAATCCCTAATTTAACTGTATAAAAACCCAAACAATACTTCAAAAAAAAAAAAATCAACAGAATAAACTGTATAGGGCACAGAGCGATGAAACATTGACAGTGGAAAGCTGATGATGAAAACTTTGTATTGATATGTCAAACTCAAAAACGTACAGTTTATTCATGATGCAGACATTGATCGCTCTCATTTTACCCATCTTGTTTCCCAGTAACCTGGGAAAACATATTCCTTACAAAAGCATTTCTTTCTTTAAACAGATGTTGTATATTTTGAGTTTTATATTTTGTTCAGGCAAATTATACTTCACGAAGTTACTTAACTTCTTGGCAAATTATCTCTCAAATAATATCTCTGGTTAATGGTGTTGATTGGAGGAATAAACAAATGTTTTATATCTTTTGTTAAGATTACCTATTTTTGCTGAGTTAAGATGGATCAAAATTCTCTCACAACCTCTACCCCTTAATCTGCAGCAAAGTCCTAAGCAGAAAACATTAACATAGCCAAACATTTTTAAATATAGCACAAGATAATTTTGTCATGTCATACTGTTGTGCATCTTACAAATAATTAGCTATTATAAATTGTTAATACCAGTTATATATTTAGACCCAGTTATAACCTGTTCCTGTGTATCACCAGGTTTTCTGTTCGTAATTTCCAGTTAAATTAGCCAGTAATTTCCCATTTTTGTCAGTTAAAATACTTTTGATTCCAATAACATTAAAACCCTCCGAGATGTAGAAGTCTGGTACGCAGCGACACCCAAAACATATCTTGCAGTCTCTCCAGTTCTGGTGTTATCTATGTTTGGAGGAATAGCCTAGCAAAGATGTTTCTTAAGGCACAAGCCTGGCCTAACCACCCATAAATAGGTCACGTCAGCCGCAGGCAAGGATGGGCTGCAGACGATTAAAAAAATGGGCAGACAAATTAATATTTCAGCAAGCTTAGGACTAACCTAATGATGACAATGAGATATCTCCTCAATGATTCAAGAATATGCAAAACCAGGCATTAGTTGCACTGTCGGTCATTTTGGCAAAGAATGGGCCAGAAGCTGAACAGAAAGTTCCCCGAAACCCATAATCCCCCCCCCACCCCCTTTTTCCCCTACATGAACCTAACTTATCAGTGCCACCACTACAACAATTTACTTCACACTCAGGAAGGAGCAGTCGAATGTACGACTCCCTTCGGATTCACGTGTCTACAAGCTGGCTTTTGTTAACAAACCTGATTTTGTTTGTGCTACAGATGTGTCAACGCTTTCATATTGCCTGTGCTCTCAAAGGAACCCAAAGTTAACATGCTTGGTTCATTTAATTGCAGGTACATACCATTGACAGAGTGTCACTTTAAAAAGCTTTCCAGGAAAGAGACTTAGCGTCATTATTTCAGTATATGTTGATTTCCAGCATTTCAAACTTTTACATGATTTCAAAAAATCTTTAGTGTCAACGTTAGCTAGCCAACATGATACATCATAATAACAGATTTGATGGCTAGTTAGGTAACAGATGAGAAGACTAATTATAAGCATAAACCACAGCATGTTTTAAAGCCAATTTGTAGACCCTTATGCTAACCCTTTATGCTTTTAAGTAATGCAAAAAGATGTGTTGTATTTGTCTTTCTATTAAAAAACAACACACTTAAAACTTTTATAATGCATATCCGTTATATTTGATATTATCTATGCTGGTTTTATTTTCGGGTTAACTAAAAGATACTAACATGCAGTTCTAACAAGCCCCTTTTTTCCCCCCAAATGAGCCTATGAGCCTTGGCAAATAAGACATGGCAAGTTTGAATTAATTAAAATCATCTTCATTAATGCTAGTTCTCTTGTTTGAAAATATTAGTAAATATCCAGGAACCAGTTCCCAGTATAATCCAAACTGTTTATTTGTGCACACAGAAACGTGACGACCATTTCCTGAACTCAAAACCGTCTGTTGGAATTTTATTCTGTGCTTCACTTCATCCTTCCAGTTAAACAGATCTATATTCAAGAACGCAATCTGAATTCATTGAAAAAAGTGATGACGTGATACATATGCCAACATGTGTGAGATGTCAGTCTATTTATTGTAAGAGACGATTGTTGGAGTAACATCAACCTTTGGTCGCTCTAGTGATGCACAGCATAGTATTAGTAAAGCACTGAATTACCAGTAGTTCCTTTTCATTAAGATGGCCCAATAAAAGACCTTTGGCTCATAGTCCCCCTGTTTCCTTCCTTATACCTGCAGGTGATGGGATCATTTATCATCCTCCATTTTGTTTCTCCCTTTTTGTGTGTCATTCTCAGGGAGTCGAGAAACAACAGCCGTTTTTGGCTTGAAAATGAAACACGACTAACACAAAATACAATGAATTTGAGGAAAAAAAAAGAAAAAGGATAATTATGATGACATTCAACAGCACAAAATCACAACAAAAACTGATTAGGCCAACCCCCCTTCCCCCATTTTGTACATACATCCAGAAAGGGACATAATCACTTTCAAGGCTAATGCTAGAATCATTACAAAAAGAGAAAATGATGCTACAGATTCCTCTTTAATTCCTAGATAACAATAAATCAAAGTACTATTTGCTTCCAGGTGAACTATTTACATACTATTTCTGCCTTTACTAAAATTGTGCAAACTGCTGAATTTGAGCTTTCTTTTTGTTACTTTTGTCTGAATACATTTCAGAGACAGGAGATCTGTTGATTGGAAAACCCTCTCCCTTTGAGTATCTTGTGAGTGCTGAACTTAGCTTACTGTACGTAGTACTTAGTATTTGTAGCACATCAGGAAAGAGTTACCTAAGAAAACTGCTTTAAATCCCCACAATAAAACACACGTCAATACACAATCATGAGAAATAAGGAGGATAAGAACCATCGTTAAAAAAGGTTCTCTTAAGGTGGAGACAGTGTAACAACATTACGAAGTGTTGAAAACGGTGCAAAAAAATTATAAAATCACAACGTGAGTAACCCATGGGGGAAGAGGGATAGATTGGGACAAATAGGTGTTGGAGAGAGGTGGAGTGAGTGAACAGTAGAGAAAGAGAGAGGGGGTGAGCAGTGGAGAAGGTGACGACGAGGTGAGGAGGTTTGGTGGGTGGGGGTCAGGACACTACTGGGGATAGCTGTTCTGTTGTCGGCGTTTGGCGGACCTCATTTTCTCAAACCGGGACTCCATCTCTTCCAGCACCTTAGGGGTGTACCTCACCACCAGTTTGACCGTGCCCTGCGCGGCCTTCAGCAGCTCCACGGCCTTCTCGTGATGCTCCCCCTCCACGCTCTGAGGAACAGGTACAAACACAAATACATGAGTGTCCCTGCTTTAACTGAGGGATTGAAATGCCACCTACTCTATGTACATGCGCAGACTGAATCAACCAATCAATCAACTTTTATTTGCACAGAGCATTTCACAAACATTTGCCACGATATGCTTTACAGTAAACCCTGGCCTGAGCCCCCAGAAAAGCAAGCCTGAGGCGACGGTGGCAATCACAGCTTGAGAAAAGGAATTTTAAAATTCAAATATCTCAATAAAACCATAAATGCATTCATTGATCTACAGAATGAATCTGCAGTAGTCTGCAAGAGGCAAATTTTATTTCTAATTAAGAACCATTAACGGCTCATGATAATTCGGCAGCTGCTATTATGGACTGAATGAAAACTAGCATACGCAGTGGATCCTCAAGACTGAGTTTACGAACAACTGTGTTAATGTCATTCTGTCGTAATGGGCGGTGTAATGGTAAGAACGCTTTAACAGTCTGAATGTGGTTGGGCGTTGGTATGTGCGTAGCGGATGCTCACCACGCCGTTGACGGACAGCAGCTGGTCGCCCCTCTTCAGGCCGCCGTGGCGGTCGGCGATGCCGCCGGGGATGATGCGGGAGATGTAGATCGGGGAGTTCTGCTCTTTCCCGCCCATGATGTTGAAGCCCAGGCCCTCCTCGGTCTTGGGCAGCTCCACCACGCGCGGGTGCGAGTGACCCTCGCTGGCAGCGAAGGCCGCCACTGTGGCCTGGTGAGGGGGGGGGGTCACAGCTCCATTTGAGACACATCACATTACAGGTAAACGGCAGATGTTCTTACAACACAAAGTGCATAAGTCAAGGACAACAGTGCTGAAAGTCATAGAGGCAAGTACAGTCCCAAGAGGTAGAAGTCACAACATAAGATAGGAGTACAGCCCTGTAAAGTAACCTGTGGAGGTCACACAGGATTGGTCACACAAGATTATCATACACGCACAAATAGACCAATTACGGATAAGCAGAGGGGCTAGGGAGGGACAGGGAGAGGTGCAGCCTGGAGAGGTGAGTCTACAGTCTGCACCTGAAGGTGGTCAGTCTTTGTTCTTCCACCTTCCATGGGAAGGTCGTTCCACCACCAGGGAGCCAGAACAGACATGACTGGGAAGTGCGTAGTTGGGTGCGCCTATACCTTCAGCCTTTGTATTTCAGACCACATGTATTTTTAACAAAATTCCTGCACTGGACCTGGATGAAGAAAAAGAGGAAAGCTTTTCTCCATCCCTGCAACAGGACCAGACTGCCTGCAATGGTATCCAGCAGTGTCTGAATGCTTGTCGCAGTTATGCAGTTTGGGTTGACTAATGTCAGCCATAACACCAGAATGGTATTATCATCTGGGGCTGATGTTTTTTTAATAACTCATCATCATAAACATATTTAAGACCCTTTTAAAGTTTCAAAATCATTCCGTGCTGCATTTTAGAAAATGATGCACTGATAGTAACAAACAGTATTACTCTATTCCTCATTCTGTAATTGGAAACACGCTCGCTATTGCTTTCTACTTAACAGGCGACATTAACTTAAAAAGACAGTGAAAATGTATCCAATAAACAGACAGAATAACAGACTGTGTAAGGTGCATGGTAATACAAAAATATAAATGGCTGGAGTTGTTTCTGTCTCACCATGGAGAAAAACAGTCAGAAGCAAGAGAAATTATTGCCCCTAAGCTAATGAATTGTTTTTAAAATGTCTGGTTAACAACATAGCTTCCTATGTACTTATTATCTAACCGATCAGATAGCTCATCAAGACACTAGCTCTTGGAAAAAATACACCATGTCGGCTTTAACCATAGTCACCCTTAATATAGGGATTTAATATATAGGCTCCTGAACAGCTACAGTTGATTGAAGAGAGAGCCACCATGAAGAGAGAGACGGTTAAAAGGTTTAGTTTACCTTGGCAGTGGCGTTGGCTCGGACCTCTGGACTGCTGTTGATGTCTACCGTCTCATACACATGTTCATACACCTGAAACAGAGATTCATTTCTTCCGTAACACTCTGTTTGAAGCCTCTCAGATACACGCCAGTCGGCAGGTCTTTCACAGCTCTTAATGTCCCTCATGAGGTCATTTCTTGTCAAATTACCAAGGCCCCAAACCACCTGTCACAGATCTTTCTGACACTTTGCGAGATATTACGCAATTATGTCAAAGATGATGATTGAGATTTTTTTGTGAAAATATTAATTTGTTGGAAAGAAAGGAATTAATCAATTTGAACAAAACTGGCCATCTTGGTTACATGTGTTTTCTATGAAGCTTTACATTTTTAAAATCATGACTCAGAATTGGACTAGATTTGGTCCAAATAACAATATGGATCAGGCGAATCCAAAACAACAAGTTACAATCAAGTCTCTGAATCCCAAAAGTTAAGCATTTATCAAAACAGCACATTCTATCAATTATCTATTACTTAAATATTTTAACAGACACATGTTCTGTTAAAAATCACTAGGCAGGCAATGTGTTCAAGTCAAATGTAGCAACTTTTTACTAGCCAGTGGAAAGATGTTCCAGCACTTGGCTGATGTTAATTTCAGTCCATGATATACTGCATGGAAGAGTCTAAAATATAATAAATACAGGCTATATCTAATGTGTACTCTGTATATTATAGTGTTACAAAATATACAACATGGTTGGGAAAGGATGGTTAACATGCTTATATTGGCAACATTTTCACTCTCACAGATTTTGCACATGTATGGCTGTTGTCATTTGTGGGCATTGGGGTTTTCCCATCTCTTTTCCCACCCCAAACTCAGCGGAACTGTTCAGCCTTATCTGGCGGCCTACAGCCCAATGATCAATGCGACTGACCAGGACTGGGAGGAATGGGGAATAAAGCCCCAGTGTAGCCACAATATGATCAGTGCAGCTGTTGGGCCTTAGAGCAAAGCCCTTAACCCAACATTGATCCTGGTTAGCCAAATTAGCTGCAAGTCACTTTGGATAAAAGCACCAGCTAAATAACTAATTTTAGTGTGCTCCACTGCAGGGGAGGGAAGCAGTGAACACTTGAGTCCTCTGATTAATGTGACTGCAAGCTCTCTTTTTTCCCCACACTGCAGGTACACAGACATGTGCAGAACGCTGCCTTTGCCGTTGGGACACCTGCAGATGATCAAACTACATACAGTACATTCACCATCTTGTGATGACATGGGCAGTTATTGCTGGTGCATCTACAGTGTGGGAAGAAGCGTGGTCTTTCTGCTATTAATTTAGTTCCAAAGAGAGATCATATCACCTCATATAAGATATATTGAGAAAGATTTCTGTTCTACTTAAAAATATCATCAAGTCCTATGGCCGTGTTATTGGTGAATGTGACACACAGTGGCAGTCATGTGATGCTGGTGTAGGTGCAGGCTCACCTCTCTCACAGCGTTGCAGAACTCGCTCTGCAGGACCCTCTGCAGCGCCTGCAGTTTCTGGGGGGGCATCTCTCCCGTCCTCTGCAGCTTGTCCAGCAGCTCAATCGCCCGAGAGATGTCTGCAAAACGCCCACGTTAAACAACTCTCCTTGGCATTTCAAACACTCAAAAAAACACTTTTGCACCTTTTGCACACACACAAACACACACACACAAGACTACTTCTAGTTGGTCTTCCTCTGCGTTGTGATGCAACTTTGACAGGACAGAGACCTTCAGGTTGGATTTCAAATTACCACCCTCTGCCATTTCTCTATGTTTGGTTTCCTCATCCTGTTCTACACCTTGTTGTGCATTCCACCAAACAAGGAACAAATATAAAGTGAAGTAGCCGTTTTTGCAAATATCCGGGGTATAACAGCAGCGATGAGGGGCAGGACCTCTGAATTCAAACCTTCCACCAGGTTGACAAGCTTAGTGTGTTTGGCTACATCTCATACGGCACTTCCTCTCCACATTCCTTCCTTGCTGGAAAATTTGGCCAGACTTTCCATTTTTCTCGTCTAGATGACAGCACCCTGCAACCAGGACCTGGGCCTGTCGAGCACATTTTGGGTCCACCAAAAAAAAAAAGCAGCAGCACTGATTTGCTTCAGGATTTAAGTTCTGTATTTGCTTGCCAACTGAAGCGGTACTGTTAATATCTTTCCCCTGGGTCTCTCTTCTAAGTACTACCTAAATTTTCGAAAAAATAATTTAACTCAGCTTATGTAATTCATACATTGTTGCGTAATTTATTTTTTTTATGTTGAGCTTTCTATATTTTGTTGGTTTTGTTCAAGTATGTTATTGAAAATTCACAAAATCAAAAAAAAAAAAAACTGCTTTGTATGGTAAATTACTATGGAAAATGGGAGTTAGTGGAAAATTCCAGAAAGATACTGGCAATACTCTCTCCCTTCGGGACCCCATTTGTATAATTATTATAACAGTCATTTGTGTGCATGTCTTTCACAGCACAGGCAAACACATGCATATTGAAACCAAGAACCCAGCGAATTAGGTTTACAATATAAAGAGGAGGTGATACATTTGTATTTGATATACAGTTGTGGTAAAAAGTTTTCGTACACTTACAATGGATTCTACAACTGTTCCTTTTCTGAGACAGAATGACTGGATAGCATACATCCTTGCTACAAAAACATTCAGATATTTGATCCACAAATTTGGGGTTTTATGAAAAGAATATAGGGTGAAAAGTATACATACAGCCCACATAATATTTAGCTGAATGTCCCTTAGCCTGTTTCACCTCGATGAGAGGCTTTTGATAGCCAGCAACAAGCTTCTAGCAGAATTCTGGTTGGATGTTTGACCACTCTTCTTTGCACAACTTGTAGAATTCAACCAAATTTGTTGGTTTCCTGGCACTGACTCGCTTTTAAGCACAAGATTTTCAGGTCAAGGAAAGGTCAGGAGTTTGGTAAGGCCATTTCAAACACTTAATGTCAGCCTGATCTAGCCATTTCACAACCAGCTTTGATGTATGTTAAGGGTCTTGTCCTGTTGGAACACCTAATTGTGTCCAAAATTTGCACAATAAACCAGTTCCACTGGCTGCAAAACAGCCCCAGAGCATGATACTACTGCCACCAACCACCATGCTTGACAGTTGGTAGCGTGTTCTTAGGGTTGCATGCTTCATCTCATCTCCTCCAAGCATACCTTCGGTCATTGTGGCCAAACAACTTAATCTTTGTCTCATCTGACCATAAAACCTTCCTCCAGAATTCTTTTTCTTTCAAACTTCAGTAAAGCTTGAAGGTGTTGTTTTTAAGCAGGGGCTTCTTTCTTGCACGGCAGCCTCTCAGCTCATGGTGATGTAAAACTCACTTGACCATGGACAGTGACATCGGTGTTCTTGCTGCCTCCACTTCATGGCAGTCTGTTTCTTAATGGTTCATGGGTTGGATCTGACCATACGGACCAATTTCCTCTCAGCTGCAGATGACAGTTTGGGTCTTGGGTTTGGCTTCAAGATCCTGGTAGTGACCAAAGTTCCAAATAATTTGTACTTCTGGACAATCATGTGAACTGTTGATTTTGGAACCCGATGTTGCTTAGAAATGGCTCCAAGTGACATCCCTGACAAATCTATGATCCTCTCTTTTAAATCTGAGCTCCTTGAACTTCCCCATTTTAATGTGTGTTGGTCAATCCAATCAGTGCTGTCAAATGAGCTCTTTTTATGTAGGCACAGAGAAGCTACCAGTTGTAGTTAATCATGGTCACTCATCTTAATAGTTGTATGTATATTTTTGACCCTGTACATATAATTTTGACTCTATGTTGTTTGCTGAAAATGCACAATAAATTCAAATTTGTGCACCAAATCTGTGGATGTTTTTGTAGCAAAGATGTATGTTATCCAGTCATTCTGCCGCCAAGAAAGAACAGTTGCAGGGATCATTGAAATCCCGATACTGCCATGACATAGATGGTCATTATGAGTGTATGTAAACTTTTGACCACAACTGTACATGTAGAACTATGTTATATTAACCTTGATAGGGTTCCACATTTATAACATATTTCAAAATCTGAGATCTGATCTCCATTTCAAATATGTCATTTAAACAGTCCCAGATAATTTGAGGTTTGCCATATCCAATTTTCTCAACAGTTCCTCTCAGGCTTATTCTGTTTCACAAACCTGAATTGCAAAATGATTTGTCAATTCAGCGTTATCTCGAATAGCCGTGCAGACCCACTCTGCAATGAAGTGGAGGTGAATCGCTTAAAGCTATAACTATGTAAGAAGAAGTGTGACCTGGGAAATTAAACAAACTGCCCTTTTGGTCAATACCCGTATGTCTTTTTAGAGACAATATCACAGCTAAAGAACAAGTTAATTTAACAGCAGAAAGTAGCTGTATGAGTGAGAGTGGAGTTTAATCTCTAAGAAGAGTTCAACCAAGAAGAATCTATGTACCCCTCATTTAGCTGATGCTTGGAGATCTTGCCAGTATTTTTTGAAGGCTAAATAAACTAAACCTCTCCTTCCAAAGCTTGAACTACTGTTTTTGCTGTCTAGAATCAAATCCAAGGTTTCCTAAAAAAATTTTTTTTTTTTTTATAAATACAGAGCGTGACTGTGTCAGGAAGTGATGTAGGAAAGATCCTGAAGCTGCCGTCAATTCTTGAGGAGGACTCTAGAAGGATGCTTGTCAATAAACGCCTGACACTGCTGGGAGTGAACACGAGTGATCACATCTCTGAATCGGGGTTGAAGGAAAAGCAGGGGTTTGTGTGGAGTCACAATCCATTCACTGGGGATTACAGCAGGGCAAACAAACGCCAGCAAGACAAACTGATCGATCTTACCGAAGACAGCATTTTCAAGCCGCTGTCCTTAACAGAGTCTTGGATATACATTCCAACGGAAATGGAAAAATTATCCCAGTTCTGTTCTTCATATTTGAACAACAAGACTGGCCGTATGTGTAAATCATAAAATCCGGACCCAGCTGACTGTGTGGGCGGACCTGAGAATCACGCTGTCACCTGCTCCCCTGAGATTCAGCCATCTGTCCACTAACACTCAGGCCTTTACATCCCAATGACGTGGCTGAAAACAAGGATTAAGAGCATCTCTGCATTTGCTCATGTTTAAACGACATGAACAATGCAAAGTAGCACAGGACCGTCTCTATCTCTGCTTCCAGTTAATTGCAGAATGACAGCAAGTATGTTCAGCGTTCATGTCTGGAATCACTACACCAGAATACCAGTCCAGTGACTCTTCCTGTACCCATTCAGTTTTAAAGTTCATTTCAATGAAGGCTAAGATCTGTACATTTCAGAATGCAGTTTGAAAGCAGCTAAGATCAGGACCAGTATCCTATTATGAGATATGATTTGCTCTCTTCTTCTTCTTTCAGGTTTTGATACAGTACTGAAAACAGCTACCTCACAGCTGTACGTTTTTGCCAGGCACAATATGGATTCTATCAATGTTGAGTTTCTTGGATTCATGTTTGATTCAACTGATTGAATTTGAATTTTGGCAATTTTTAAACACATTAATTTTGTGAGCCTGTCCCACTAATATTTGAATTAACACAAACCTGAAGTATTATCTTGTTTATTTTGAGGACCCTTTTTTCATGATGGGAATTTACACCCAAAAGGTTCAAATCTATACAAAAGGGTTGATAAATTACAATGTCTTCAATTGACTGTTTCTAAATTCAAATGTACTGAATACACAAATTATACTTTCAAAGATACCATATTTAAAGCTAATACATTAAAACAAGATTAAGTTCAATGTGCTCCTAAATTCACTTTTTGGTACTGATTTTCCCTCATACTTCAGCTCCTTCCATCTCTGCATTCAGAAATTGTTCTTACACAATCAAAGCAGAACAAAACCTATAATGATAAAAATATACATCATGTGCACTCAGCATTTTGAATGGAATTTATGTGCTTAAACACTCAATCATGTAATGCAGAAGGTATTTAGCACGCACCCAAAATAGACCAAAATCCCGAATCCGGTGTGAATACACACAATCTGGTACCATTATAATTTGAGCGTTTTGGCTACCTGCGGCTGCTTGCAAGACTTCTGCACAGCAGCCGTGCTGAATGTGGTTTAAAATAGGGGGGAAGACCACAGAACTGACACTGCAAATGTGTATTTTTTTTTTTTTTTAAATCATACGTTAAGATTCGTAGGAATTGTTTACGTGTATGTATTTCAACTCAGTGGTTAAAGTACAAAGAAATTACACGTTTAGATGTTTATCAACACAATGCATGGTGCAAGATTACAACTGGTCTGTTATATATTTCCCAGTGAACCTGTAATCCATTTGTGAATCTGTAAACAGACACATAATTACAATTCAAACAACACAGCATTAGCTAGCAGGCAACTCATTTCGTCTTGTCCTACCTGACAGGACCATATTTATTTGAGTTTATAGCTCAGAGGGAAATGCAAGTACTTTTCTAAAAACAAATTCAGTACTTGCCATATATTTAAACTGTGACACACTTGTCGCGGTAGTTAGATAACAAGGCGCCTTGAGACAGTTTAAAATCAGAACAGTAACTTCACTTCTCGTTAGCTTGCTAACTTATTAGCCAGCTAGCCTAGCTCCTCTAATTGTTAATGTATGAAGACTGCCGTGGGTCTTTGGTTAGCTACAAAAAAAAAAAAAAAACTAATCTGAATATTTTTTTTGTACGAGATGCCCCTATAAAAGTGCAGTATTGAGACTTATTAAGCGAAACTACATTAATATGGATAGTGGACTGCCGAGCTAACGTTAGCTTTCACAATGAATTGAATTTAATTTGGCTAACATTAGCTGACGTGACGTAACGTTGCTTGAAGTATGGTCAGGTTCTACAGTAACAATAGCTTTCACCTTGCTATTTTATTATAACTGAATAAAACAAGTAACAAAGAACAATACTGCGAGTATTGTTTCGATAACTTAAAACGCCCAGAAACACGGATAGCTAGCGTTAGCAAACAGGCAAGGTATCTAGTGCTACCTACCTATGAACCGTAACAATTGTATTAGAAAGCTAATATGACCAGCAAGCTAGCTATCGCCAGTTCATTCAGGATAACGTCCATTTATTTCTCTTTTAGTTTACCTCTTTCCAGCCTGACCGATTCCCCCAGCGAAGCCATCTCCCCGCAATTTCCACGGTCACTGATTGGAAATACTCGAAACTAAAAATATATTTTTTTGTATTTAAGTCCAACCTGTCACAGACTAAAGATGTTTATTTTGTTTATATGGCGGCCTTTCCTCTCCCTCTTATGTTGAGGATGGAATCCGTTCATCCAGGGCACCTCCCTCTACCGGCTGGAGTGTTACATGCTGAAACAGTTGGAAATATATCGGAAAAGCGAAAACTGAAATAGAGGAACTTCCGGGAGGAATTTTAGTCTTTTTTTTATTATTATTTTATTGTGTTAGAATAACAATTTCAAAGAAAAGTCGTTAGAATAAATAACAAACTTGTGACAGCTGTGAAAATAGCTACAAACATGGGACCTTAAATACAGTACCTTTATACAGTTTCATGGGAACATAGGTACAAGACGACCTATCAATGACCAATTATCAATTTCTGTCTTACTAAGGTAACATTAAATTGGCCATTTGTCCATTTTTGTTAATATAAATAATAACTTCCAAAACTATGAATAGGTTTCTAAGAAAAGTTTCACTGTTGGTCAAAGATTATATGTTTCTTTAATCAGTATTATGTCTTCATCCAAAAACTGCTCTTGGCATAACTGCTCTTGTCTAAGAAGGATAATAAGTAACACCAAAATATTTAGGTATATGTGCTTTGATAAAGTATTATTTCATGGTCTTTCTCAAATTGAGCACATTTTTATTTTGTTCCTCCCATGAAATAGTCCTGCTTAAAAACTCTTATTTCCCACATGCAAAACTACATTTAGCTACATTGAATGTCATTTGCCAGGTTTCTACCCACCTCTGTTTTCCATTAAGATTTTATTTTGCCTGTAAAACATGCAAAATACTGCTCTTTCCATGGTCAACATTTTGGCGGCAGTATATTTTGTTCAGGCAATTTATATTGTCATCAAAGCATGTTTTCTAGTTTCTATCATTTATTTAATTCCCTTTGACCATCAAAAATAAAAGTATCGAGATAGCTTTCATTATCTTTTCACGCTCCTGGAGTGCGCAACAAGGCGGAAAGATCGACTGGCAATTCAAAAACCAATGCCACCAAATTTCTTGAAAATGGAGGAAGGAACAATGAACCAGAAGCAATGACCATTCTTTGTAAAGACTTGTAACTAACCATCAGGATTTGATCACAACAATATTATTTCAAAATCAATTACATTCCACACACTGAATAAAAATTACTTCAGCCATGATTGTGGCAGGCATTCATCGATATATTTGGGTCATCACTGAATAGTTTGTTTACCCCTGCTGTAGCCCATCAAGAGCTGGGAGGAAAGGGAACTGGGCAGTAGACTCTCTCTTTAATCAGATGTGGTGGCCCTGGGCCTTCGTTGATGATCTGTGGGGCTTCCATCACAGCCAAGGGGCGGGTCACAGTCCTGATTTGGCCAATGGCCACACTTACATTTAACCCTCTCCCATACTGCCAGGAGGGGGGTGCCACAGTATGTAACTCCTCAACCAATTAACCAACCAACCAATCAACCAACCAATCACATGTCTTTCCACTCTGCAAACAGAGACTTAATCAAATAAGTCAATCATAACAGTCCTTCAGTTTTGATGTCGGCTATGAACATGTGACCACGGCCTTCTGAGTTACCGAATCTTATAGCTGGATCAAGGCTTTCCTCCAATAGCAGGGCACCAGCTAATGAATTGCACATTAACAATTCATAATGAATAATATTTCACAAAAAAATATCAATACCCTGCCTTTGAGCTCATTTGATTAGTAAAGCCTAGTTTTTAGAATAAAAGGCTATACAATTTGCATTATCAATTGTATGTCTTTTGTAAATCATTTACAATTTCAAAAATACATAGATCAATCATATTAAAACACTTAAGTTATCTTTAAAAAATAGTAAAAAGTAAAACATAACAGTTATCTTTTCCTCTGCAGTCCCTCCTGATTAGAAGTTGGATTCAGTCTGTGTGGTTGGTTGGTGAAGGCCGGTCAATTTTAGGAATGGCTGCTTTGTCCAGTGTGAGATGGTAAGTCACAAGGGTGGATAATGTCTCTCAGCCGCCTGCTTTTGCTCAGGGAGCACACAAGTCGTTGGTCCTCCTCCCTGGCTTCTCTTCAGCAAAGGCTTTCTGGTTGGATTTTCCACCGTGACCAGCTCTTGACCTTAGGCTTACTTTCTATCGCAAATTATAGAGTGAGGCGATTTGTGCTTGTTGTGAAAGCGAGTCTCAGCCTGCCGGACAATGTCTCTTAAGATGAAAAGCTCATTATAAGTGCTAGGCCTTACGTGTTCAAGAGCAGTGGTTCTCAAGTTCGGTCCCCGGGGTCCATGCTGGTTTTGCTCCAACAGCAGTTGCAACCCTTGAATTACAACAAGCTGTTAATGGCTCATAATGACACACATTTAATGTGGTGAGGGATGACTCTTATGCCGCATCCTGTTAGAAGCAAGACCCATATTTCACATCCCAGGGCAGGTAAACTATCAGTCTGATAAAGTTATGCTTTCAATCTCTTATTGTTTGACCATTTAAATGGCTTCTTTAAGACAGAGCTCATTTCAGTTGATTAAATGATACATTAACAGGTTCATCAGTGAAGTTCTCATTAATGAAAGTGTAGACACCGCTCACTGACACGAAAACTGTTTGATAGGCAATAAAGAAATCATTGGAGAGAGAGCAAATGGCAATGAGCCAAAGCCACATGGTTTTAAAATCAATGTAAGGGGAAACTGTATAGCGACCCTTATGTACATGTGTTTAGCAATCTTAGTTTCTGAAGGGACTGGCGGACATAAAAACCAACATATTCATAGGGGGGCCCAGAATCTGACTTGAGAACCACTGTTCTTTTGCCTCCAGAAAAACAAAAAAAAGAGAAGTGCTTCTCTCTCTCTCCCTCTTTCTCTAAAGCTGACCCTGTGTGTGTGTGTGTGTGTGTGTTACTGAGTGTCTTTGAGTGTGTAAGAGAGACACAGACAGAAAGACAGACAGACATACCCTATATCCCCATCTGACCAATCATTGTTGATTGGCTCAGAATAAACAGGAAGTCCATCCCACACGTACATACGATTGGTCCACTCTGAAGTCGCTCAGAACAGCCCGCGGGAGGTTGTGGCTCCTCCCACTTTACTTCCTACTTTCATGAGAGGTGTTTGATACAACCATCCTGAGCAGAGTAATAAATATAATTCCGAAGTTGGGGATCAAACGTTGAAGAAATGTTAATTAATGGTTAAACAATTATTTACATGGTTAAAGGATGTTCAGCAATGGATGTAACACAGTACACTCTACAGGCCGTACAATAAATAGATGTCCTACCATGTTAAATGCTTTATAAAAATCTAAGACCAGCATAAATCCATCTCCAATTGCCAATATAGAGAAATCCCATATTCTATAAGATCAGGGACCGAGCTGGTATTGTTGTGTTTTGACCTACTCTTTAGGAAACCAGTTTGTGTGTCACAGAGTAATCGAGGTAAGCCTCCCTTGAATTGGACAGCAAGGGAATCACTGAAAAGTTTATAATCCTTATTGAAAAGTATGACATATCTCAGATTATCCTTCAGTTTTTATCTTTTCTTGGTTTGGGGATTAAAGTAATCAGATCTTAGCTCAAAGCGTGCATCAGCTTTTTATTTGCACAATACATTCATTCAGCACACCCGAGTAACTCTTTGATTTCTTCCCATAAAAACTTTAAAAGTTTGCTGTCCATCTGGTCCTTATGACTTTTAGCCATTGGATGCCATGTTTTTAGTGATATTATCAAATGAAAAAAAGTTTTCCTCACATAATTAATTGAATGAATCGTTTAATTAATAGTAATGAGATTTGATATCTTGTTCAAAATATGCATTTGCATCAGTCCAAGAGTAAGATATAAAATTATTTTTACTACTGAACTTGGATACTGTAGTTACTGTCATGACATATATCATTCTTCATTAATCACCATCGTCCAGATCACATTTTTAATTTGTCTTATTTTCTCCTTATTACTGAAATATTCTCCTTGTTCTATAAACTTTGAGCTTAATCTTTCTTCTGCTCCTTGTTCTCTTTTGAGTAAAGTTAATTAGTTTTAGTGTTAATCAATGTAAAGCAACAAGCTTCTTTCTTGCTAGAACCATATCCTGTTTGTTCTAATTTATTATTATTATTTTCTGCCCTAAATGTGTTTGCATGGCATGAACTGTGTTACACCTGGAACCGAACTTGGCAGCTAGGTCCCTGTGGTCATCCGTAGATACGAAAATAGAAGTGTCCGGCGGGCAGGATCCACTCTCAGGTCCCGCAATTACATGGTCTGCCACTAGAGGCCTCTGTGGAGACTGATGCCCACTCTGAACAGTTCTATAATGTATCTATAAAATAACCGACTAAACATAATTAATCAAATATTGTTATTTGAAATTGTGTTATCATTGTAATATGTAATATTGTCCCTTACTTTATCTCTAACACTCTAAAATTGTGGAAGCTTTCAACATACTTTGTAGAAGCTCATTGGATGTGCATACAATACACACTAAGTAAGCTGGAGTCTTTTCTGTCAGTAACTTCCGAAATTCATGAAGAGTCATTGAGCTTATGAAAAAAATTAAGACATCAAATTTGAATTTGAATTCTAACCAATATAACATTATTTAGCAATTGACATTTTAGCTTTGAATCTTCACAATTTTTGTGAAGTTTTATATTGGCTAAATGTATTAGTAAGATTTGGTCAGGTGAGGGAATAAGACCATTTGCAAACGGACATAGTCACAAGATGGGAACAGAAACTAAGGCACAGGGGTGTGTCACTGTGCCCTTAACTACTAACATTTCTGAGCTAGCAGTGAACAAACGTCATGGCATGTAGCTAGTAAAGGAAATTGCATTTTTTAGGTATATTTCTATTCAGCTCAGGTTTGCATATGTTTTAGTATTGACCCTGTCTAATTACTCTCTCATAGTGATAGTTATACCAGTGAGCTTCACTTCTCTTGGAAAGGAAAGATTTCAAGGTGTTCTTCAGGCTATGTTGTAGACAGGCATAGTTTCTGTGGATCTATTTTGGGTTGCTGTGTTGGTGGTGGAGTTTTTGGGTCTTCATTACTCACACTTGTAGCAGGACTCACGCTAGCTGGTCGTGCTCGGAGGTCCGTTCTGCAAATGAGAAGTTTTGTGCAATCTGGGACACCAAGGCAGGAAGCATGACAGGTCAATAGATACAGGAGGGAAAAAGCAGTGTAAATGGAATGTGAACTGGACAGGCAATTCCAGGAGTGGATGGACAATACACTACGATTCAAATCATCTCCATCTGATGCTGCAGAATTTTAATCAGTGATTTTTGTTTGTTTTATTAAAACGATATTAACATGAATTCAGTGAATTCATAAATAACACAATTACCTAAAAATGTAAGGGCATTTAAAGCCCCTGTCCTTGTGATTTCAGGAGCATAATTATATTTCTTAAGCTAATTTCTCCCTTGCCGCTGTATATTTCCAGTGCTGTGCAGGTTTACATAATGAACAGGCTACTCAGTGTGTATGTCTTTGTACATATTCGGTCCATGAATGGGCCGTTCTGTCAGAAATCAACCAACATTCCTAGTTTTTTGTGAAAAGAAACTACTGTGTGTGATGAAAAAATACCTTGAAGTTCCTAGCATTTGTTTTTTAATGCTATGTCCATCTGCACCTTTGGATGAAATATTTGCTTTTTTGTAAGCAATGAAATGTATAGCCATTTTTAAAACTTTAATGTTTAGCTCTGAGACAATGGTTCATAGTTTTACATAATGTAAATAAACTACATATGGAAGCAACTTCTCAATACATTTAGCCAAAGTCATGAATCTTAAAGCTATGCAGTTTTGTGCAACTAAGTTTGCTAAATAAAATCAACAGATGTCATAGCTATGATCACCAAATTGAAATATATTAAGTCTATGGCACCTAAATTAACATGCAGAAAGAATATGAACAGCATTGTGCACATTTTTCTATTAATTTACATCTGAAATCAATGCCATTTTGAAAAATGCCATTTTGCATTGTATTTGGTGGTCCATATTGGCAGGGGGGCAGGGTTCATATAAAAATGTTAAATGACAGGGCAAGATGTTTTTTTTTCTTTTTTGAAGATGACACCTGACACTGTATCTAGCCATGATTTATTCTGTATTGGAAGGCCCACCAAATGTGTAGTTCATAGGATAGTTACTTTTGTGTTCACAATTAAAAACTTGTTATTTAACAATGGTATTTAATTTGGCATACTTGCTTTGTGTTGATTCTGCGCTAATTTGATGGCTCATTTGGTTCTCGAATGTAAACATCCTTGATTTGAAAGGAAATATTCTCAAGTATGAAAGCAAAATCAATCACAGTTGATTACAGCAAATCATGTGATGAATTTGTTCATTTTTAGCACATTGGTTTTGAAATGGAACAATGACTACGAGGTTAAAGGGCTAATTTTTAGCTTTCATTTGAGGTTGGTTATATCTGTATTGGTTTACAGGGTAGGAATTGTATCCGTATTTATACATAGTAAACACAATTAACATAAAGTTAAATTAAGTCATAGTGTTTAATATTTGGTTGCAAATCCTTTGCAATCAATAACTACCTGAATTCTTGACCCATTGACATTACCAGATGCTTGGTGTCTTCCCTGGCGATGGTCTGTCAGGCTTGTGCTGCAGCCATCGTTTGTTCAAGTTCGTTTTGGGGGCTACATGTTTTCCGTCTGGCCTTCAGCAAGTGAAATGCATGCTTGGTTGGATTGACGTCAGGTCATTGACTTGGCCAGTCAAGTACATTCTCTAAAAAAACTCCCCGGTTGCTTTTGCGCTCGGTTGCTTTGGTTGTATGTTCAGGATCACTGTCCTGCTGCATTAAAGTGTTATCCAATGGGTTTTGACGCATTTGTTTGGATCGAAGCAAGACATGATGTTACTGTATTCTTCCACACCCGTCCCGTTGCTGTCGTCAGCAGGTGACATCATCAGTAAACACAAGTGAGCTGGTTCCATTGGCACCCATTCATACCAAAGACATGACATCACCTTCACCGTGTTTGACAGATGAGGTGTTATGTTTTCTATCACGAGTGGTTCCTTTTTTTCTCCTCTTTCCATCACTCTGGTACAGGTTCTTCTTTGTCTTATCTGACCATAACACTCTATTGTTCTTGAACACTACAGATTTTCAATGTACTTTCTTTAATGTAGTTTTGCAAACTGTAACTTGGCTATTATATTCTTCATGCTTACCAATTGTTTCAATCTTGAGGTGAATCCTCTGAGGTTATGCTATTGCAGTCTTCTCTTGATGGTAGCTTTTGACACATCTACACCCACATTCTATAGTGTTTCCTTGATCCGTTGAACAGTTGTGAATGGGTTTTTTCACCAGTTTTTTTTTCAAGTATTCTTCTGTCATCCATTACATCAGTCTTCCATGGTCCACCAGGTCATTTGCAATTTCTGGGCTCCCCAATTCATTCTTGCATACTGAAAAATTGATTTCAATGCAGCTAATATTTTGGGCATGTCTCAGATTTTTCAGCCTCATGATGGCCTGCTTTAATGGAATTGAACTTTTTTAAGTCATATTGGGAGATAACCAAGTGTAGATTTCTCCTTAGATAGTCCGTATTCTGATCTATTCGGTCACCTTTGGCACTTGGGACTTTATCCCTCTCTAGGGTTATCTTTGCACTTTTTGTACCCTTCATATGCACTTTGCCTCGTAAGTCGCTCTAGATAAGAGCATCTAACAAATGCCTTTAATGTTATATAATGTAATGTCACACCTAGAATCAGCTCTGGACCTTTTGCTAACTCTTTTGTCCATGAAGTAATGATGCAAAGACACATCTGAGCAGCCGATCGCCCAGTTTTTATTTTGGTTTCCTAAACTTGGGAGAACTATGCATAATTAGGACTACAATTCCTACGCTGTTTACCCAGGATGAATGTAAATATCCTAAACTTAAAGCTGAAAGCCTGCACTCTGACCTCATTGTCATATATGAATTCAATCTGGTAATCATATTTCTTAGACATCTTGTGAATGTGATGAGAAAAGTTTGTAAGACAAACATGTGGACTGTCATAACTCAGTCATAATTACTGTCATAACTCATAACTTTGGCTTCGGATACTAAAAAGAGGGATGCTTTTTTGTGGATTCATGTATTTATTGACACTATATAAAACTGTATGAATCATTGTTTCAGTGCTGAACATTTCATTGGTTGATGTCGTCAGCAGTGGAGTAAGTAGGGTTCAAAAATAGCGTAACATTTCATTACCTAAAATGGAGGCACTCACCATTGGTTCAAACAGACATGAGACATGTTAGTGGTACGACATTAATATCTTGTGTGGTATCATCATACATGTTGTTACTACTCAAATTGGGGAAAATTGGTTAATTTCTGATGGAATGGTCCATGTGATTCTCAATATTTTTGCATAGTTCAGACATTGATTGTTGTCAGATCAAGTCCTAATGCAACTTGCAGTGTCCCTGTGTGATAAAGGTAATCTTCTCCTGAGTTTCAATGATTGGTTAAGCCACCTTCAATGGTAATGACTATAACCAAATGTGTCCTGTGATTATTCACAGTGCAATGGAAAAAAAATAATTTTTGCCTATTCTTAGTTTACACAATTCATACAAAAACTCTGGGTTTTTTCGTATGACCAGCGTGTATCAGGTCCTGCCACAACATCTCAGTGGGGTTTAGGTCTATATTTGATGAAAACTTAATGAAAAATTACAAGCAAATCCATTTTAGAATATTTTGAGCAATTGCATGATTCAGCCACTTTCATTGTGTAGGCGTTCGATACTTACAAATGTGTAATTTTTTTAGGTATTCGTCATGCAGTCAATTTTTGATTGTGGCCATAGAAACCCAGCCATGGAAACGACTGCTTACAGCTATTTTTCTGCTACTCAGGCCGTTACAGCCCAATCATACATAAAAAGCTCATAAAACCTCACACATTTGCACAGAGTGAGCTCCCAAGGCAGATATGATTTTATCGATGACCTCATTGTGGCACATATAGATATATATTTGTTTGCCCTTTTTAAAAAAATGCATTACTATAATGGCATCATCTCTAAAGCCTTAACTAATTAATATGAAACTTGGTTAACCTCATATATGGGATATGTGTCTTAGGATAACTAAATGTATGATTTGTTGATGGAAAAACTATGCCTGCCATAAGCCAATCAGTGTTTATTATAATTTTTATCATATGATCTTTTTTGTTCAAAATTGGTTTCAATCATTCTCAAAACTGGGGTGTGTAGGAGAGCCCATGATTAGTAGTGTACCAAGTTTGAACACATCAAGGTAGAAACATTATCACGGATGCAGCATTTGATTAGAACGTTCTCATTTTCAGCCATTCTTCTCATGTGAGCCAACTGTTGTTTGCATGGGTGATAAGCAGATTATTTTGGGTGTGCTCTCAGATTTGCATGGCCAAAATCATTGTGTTAATAAATATGGATAACAGTGAATATGAGCCAAAACATGGCTTATTTCTGCTTGTGGAAAAGACCCCGTGTCCATCAAACCTATTCTCCAACATCTCGACCAAACTTGTGTTATTGTTTTTTCTTCCATTTTGGAAAAAGTCATATTGTAAAACCAACATGTTCTCTTCAATTTCGCACTTCTTGCTCGTAGCCGTAGATGTTTGGGTCCTGGGATCAATGCTTCCAGCAACATCTAATATTGTTTTTGTTTGCTGCATGATGGGAAATAGGTGTTTGACTAGCCTACACGACTTGCAGTCATGCATGGTGCAAATCAGTTTTGCTAAGGATGCAAACACGGAAGATTGTGTTTCTTTCAGCTTTAAACCAATGCAAATATTTCCTGTTATGGCTGCCAGTATGTTCAGTTCAGGGTCACAAGGAGACATGGGGACATGGAAGGGCGGCTGTCTTTTTTTAAGTATTTGAATACAGCCTAGACGATGCTTGGAAACCTAGACAGGTGGACCGCAATGAGGAATTTTATATGTATTATATACGTAAATGTACATATATGCATTTTATATGTAAAGTGTTTTTTGTATGTATTCCTGTACAACACATCTGGATAACGCAGTATGAATGAAATAATTTATGTATCAGATAGAAACAGGTTTTCGTTTAAAATGTACGTTTTATATATAAATATATCTGGGTTTTACCTTAAGGATTTTTACTAGTGTTCCTACCTGTAACCAGGTGGCCTTTTGTGGTTTGAGTCAGTTGCAACAGAAACGGCCACTCTTCCCTCCTCTGTTTTTATAGTGTGTTACAAGCGAGGAGGAAAGACAGAGTGAATCGAGTGAGTCCCAGTTTCTATGCCTGTACCTGGAAAGGGAGATCTCAAGCTTTGTCGGTTTTGTTTTCAGTTGCCTATAGTCATTTTATTTCATCAAATATTTCAATTTAATATTGCAAACAACTTCACAACATACAAAATGAATTATATTAATTCAGAACATATGTCAATGATTAAATTTTATATCTTTATCTTTTTTCATCTTGTGGGGATAAAAAAATAAACAGCAAAGCTTTGACAACAGCACCTTGACATAGTATGTAATTCCAACATTACCTTGAGAAGTTTAGAGCAGTAAACAGATAAGTACTAAGAGGAGGAAAGACCATTTACTGTTGAAAATGTAAACGGAACGTTTGGTCAGAACTGTATCCTTTTTTCCGAAGTGGACAGTTTCTCACAACTGAAGCAGCATGCAGGTATTTTTATTTAAGTTTTCCTCACTTTCCATATCCTTTTTTCTCAAATTCTTGGCAACGTAAACGAACCACAATGTCTTGAGGAATGTAATATAGTAATTTAAGTTGTGCGCAAATGACTGATTTAATCTTTTTTTTAATTGTTTACAAGGTCATGAATATGTTCAATAAATAGACTGTAGTATCACTTTTACTGTATAAACTTCATCTTTTTTACATGCAGTCCATAAAATTTTTCATTTGACGGAATAATTTACCCTGTTAAGTATATATACAAATAGATATTTTCTCTTTTCTTTTTTTTACTCTCAATAAAATCTATACATTTCATTCACTATCTTCCCCTCTTAATGGTCAATGTGCATACACAGGAAGTGTCTATCCTGATAAATCGCCAACCGATTTTCTTTTTGCTATCCATGGTGAGTGCCCGCACGTACGACTGGGTTGTCCGACATTGTGAGTTGTAGTGCCGTTTGTCTATTCCCCGGCACCCATCCTTAGTGTATCCCATAGGGCTGCATTTGGTCTCGTAAAAGTATTGCTTCAGTTGGCCGTTGGGTACCGGGACTTTCTCCAGAACCGTGACTGTTTGCCCAGACATGTCTATGGCCGTCTTTTTATCCACGGCCGTCACCCACTGGCTAATACTGTCACACACGCTCAGCTCCCCGCGCCGCGATGGGTCCGAGTGTCGCCGGACCCTCATCGACATGTTGGCTGCATCCAGGTAGTTTTTGTATTCCTCCAAGAGAAAGAGCAGCGGCGGCTCCAAAGGCACTTGGTTGCTGATCATGACGCGCGAGGCGTAGAGGTCGACGTCGTTGGACTCCACCACCACGTCCCTCTGGCCCTTGTCGGCGGGAGCGCCCCCGGCCAGCCGCGCCTCGCCCTCCACCTCTAGCAGCTCCTCGATTACCTGCTGGAACGTGTCCGTGAGGGAGGGCAGCCCCGCGCCCCCGCTCTCCAGAGTCCCGTGGTTCTGTGGCGCCGTGGCCCCCAGGTACCCCTCCGCCCTGTGCCCCCGCAGCCCCGCCCCCTCTCGCATGGGGGCCGCTTTCATGCAACTGAAGTAGGAAATTACCATTGTAAGGAACAGGATGGTCATCACTCTTCTCACCTGGTGGAACTGAACACAGAGACACAGAGAGGGAGGGGGGAGACAGAAGGGGAGACATTAAACCTTATTTTCAGCACTGCCATTTATTTGCCATCACCACCGGACAGTGTTCGGGTCCCGGATTTGACCGGACCATATCCGCAAAAAGCTCCTTGATCGAGGAGCACGCCTCCCGCACATCCACAGACCTGCATACGCCACGCACTGATCCTGGATCAGCTCTCCGGGCTGTTTTTTTTTTCTTTTTGCGATACAGCAGTGTCACCTGGCTGCCTTTGGGATATCTTTACTCATGCAGTGCGTCTGTCACTTCCACACAAGCAGCTAAATACAGAAACACCTGAGGCATCACGAGAGGATATTGTGTGGTAGCTCTCTCAGGGATACTGCCTCTCTTTGCCTTCCAGCAGCTCAAACTAGGCCAGTGACCCACCCAGCCCTACATAGCGGAGTTCCCACCTCAAACGTTAACGTTCCGCCGGCTGCACCCAGGGCGCCCGTCAAACCCCCGACCCGTCCCGACTACGCCCTACGTACGGACCGATGTCCCCTCCCGCCGAACGCATTCAAGGTATGCCCACGCCGGCACAAGAAATCGGAATTACAGCTCTGTTTTCCCCATAACCATCAAACAGATAATAGCAAAAAAATAAAAGAGATACACAGAAGAAAACTGCTTTGAGAGAGTGGTTTTGAAGAATGGTTAGCAAACTTTGAACGTCAGGTTTGTACCGATGTAAACAATGCAATCCCATTATTAAGGCTTCTATTGTGCTCATCACCCTCATGAATTTGAGTTTAATTGTTATGGATAGATATCTATTGTATGAAACATAATTGTAAGAATAAATTCATACAATAAAACCACACCATATATCGATTTTCATCGATAACACCTGAGCATTATGGCCAGTGTCTTACCTTTCATTTACGTTACGTTACATTACAGGTATTTAGCAAATGGTCTTATAGAGCGACTTATAACTTACATTGCATTAAGTCAGGGAATTTTGCGATGGATTTGCACCTGGCAACCTGTTTAAAACAGCGGTTTCAGTTACACAGTGACTGTATGCAGGCTGCTTTATTTTTTTAGCAAGAAAAACCGTTGGCCTTCTCTGTCTTGGGTTTCAGACACACGGACTTGACTTGTCTGGGCCTCCAGCGCCTTCAGACAGACTCTAACCATGGGCTTGATAAGAGAGTCGAATAAAACACATCTTGACTTCTGTATTTTTTTATGTGTATTTTTGTCAAATGAAACGCAAATGCATAAATACAAAACACATATCACGGTGTTAACTCACCGTAGTAGCCTTGACATGACAACTTTTAAAGGAATAAACTTTGACTGAATAGAATGTAGGACTCTAGACCAGAAATTCATGTGGTACTGGTACAAAACTAAAGCAGCGTCCTTGGACTAAGTAATTTCATAGCAGAAGCCATACAAATGGGTCATATGCTGGAGTATGTAAACATTGAGAAAAAGGGAGTGCGCTGAGTGAATGAGTGCTAAAAGTGCTATTGGTCGGTTAAAATCACTCTGCCAATGTTCTCTGCATAACAACTAGTCTGCATTAAACCTGATAAACGCGACACCGGATACTTCTGAAACACGATCCTGTGTATCAATTGACATGCAGTCATTAGGGGCGGCCATGTCCAGGTGCTCAGACAATGTGGTTTATGATGTTCAGTCCCTTGTTTGTTTTACATTATAACCTTCCTTCACATTTTTATCTGACTGCTAACGTGGCGTAATTAACACAAATTAGCAAACCCACTTACGGCATGTTAAAAAGGAAATGCACAACCTGTATGCAGGAATAAAATACACTGTAGCTTTTAATCCCACAAATATGTATTACATTCACATTCATGCATCCAATCAAAGACCACGGTTTAAGACCTGTTTTTACCATTTCCTATACATCACTTTTGCGGAGGGGAGGTCTCCGACACGGAAAAAAACATTCGTCCCCCGGTCCCTCAGCCTAACCTTAAGCAGACACAGAAACAGTTTTCTTACCTTGTACAGTCCTATGAGTCACCACTATTCAGAAATGCCAGTGAATTTGTGGACATCTCAGTAGCTCACGCAGTCCTCGCTCTCCTTTTTACAGGAGGCATTTAAAAATAGCCAAGACGAGATAGTTTTTGCCCAGTCCTCCACCTGGATGAACCTGGATGCATTTAGTGAGAACTGGCACTCAGAGAGTCGCTGCAGGAGTATCATGCAAAGGAGAGGACAGAAAACGCCCATTTAAAAAGCATTTGTTTCATTCTTAATTGGTGTCTAGGGCCGTAGTTATGATTTGCCAATGCTGCAAGGACTACCATGGAGATACTCTGTCTATAAATAGGTGGGCTGGGACTCCCACAGTCTCAATTCAGACTATAACATCCTTCCCTTAATGAGCCGCTGAGCCACTCTCTGGATCCTGCTCAATCACATGCCTTTTACACACACACACACACACACACACACACACACACACACCCCACAGGCATACACACACACACATACACACACACCCACACACACACACACACACGCACACACACACACACACACACACACACACACACACACACACACACACACACACACACACACCCACACACACACACACACAGCAACCCACACACACACACACACACACACACACACAGGCATACACACACACACACTCACACACATATACACACACACAAACCACAAGCATACACACACACACACACTCACATATACACACACACACACCCCACAGGCATACACACACACCCACTCACACACACACACACACACCCCAGGCACACACACACACACACACACACACACACACAGAGACACCACACAAGGACATGCACACACACATAAGCGCACACACACACACGCACACACCACACAAGCACAGACACACACAGACACACACATGCACACACACAAGCTCCACAAACCCTCCTCAATAACAGAAATGTGCTTTAAATTACCTTCAGTGTCAGCTTTACAAAAGATGCTAATGGGTCTAATATTTAATAAACAATAATACTGCAATGGAAAATATATTCAATTTGTTTCAGCACTACAAACCATAACCAACCTTGCACTGATTATTACATATGTGTTAAGTTTCTACACTAATAATGGGCATAATATCACAAATAAAGGTTACAGTTAAAAGTCATTGTCAAAATGTGTGTTGCTTTTTAGCCTACATTGAAATATAAAATCAGTAAATCTCAAAACATAATGTACTATCTTTCTTTTTTATTTTTAAAATATGTTTAAATAGAAAAAGGGTTGGGGACAGATATTTGCTGTATTTGGCACAGTGCTGGGAAATTACTCTAACAGGATCAGGATTCTAGACATCCCCCGCAATCAGACTACACTATCCCACTTAACTGCAGACAAAATTTGATTCACACGGAAAACTCTGCCTCACACCTCATTGGTTTTAACTGCCAGCACGGCTAGAGGAACCCCTTTCAGCAAATGGAGCAGAGCTAGGGCGCAATTCTCCGCTTCCAACACTAGAGGGCACTGGCAATCACCCTACGACACCCTGCCGCTTGCAAGTTCCTTTGATATTCGGCTGATTTTTTCAAGACTTGGGAGGGCCAGGTGGCAGTGAAAATTGGGGGGGGGGACGGGCCCCCCCCCCTTTCACAGCAGAGAGGAGCCTCGGGACGTTGCGGGCCCCGGGTCTTTGGGCAAGGACAGAGCGGAAACTGCTGTTACTCATCGCCGCACTCAGCCTTTTCTCACCGGGAACAGCTATATTTTTTTTCTAACTTAGCAATTTCCGGTCTCCATCAGAAGAATCAATATGCCTTACACTCCCAATCAGTATCCTGTTAAACCGCAATCAAACCAATGAATCATTTTATTGCTGTGGGACTTCTCAGAATAATCGCTGCCTCCAATCTAATTCAGACCAAAGGAAAACAATCTCCCACAATGACTGAATCTCCTCTCATTTAATATATTAAAAATAAGTGCATCTTCAGCTTCGAATTGGATTTCAAAGGCACAATTACAGTTTCCTTGCTTCCTGGCAAATGCCTACATTTATATTTGTGTGTGAGAAGGATCATTTCAGGGAAAAAAATATGCCCTTCTCGCACATAATATGTGTGTGCGTGTGTGTATACACACACAAATACATTTATCAGTGGACAAAGTGATGGAAACACCACACTTTACATGAACATAAAGTAACTAATGAAGAATTTGGCCTACCTTCACCTTCAGAAAAGCTTAAGTCCTTAGAATACTGTTTGTTTCACACCTTCATAACTGTGTTTACAGGGATATTTGACCATTCTCTGATATTGGACTTTCAAATCCACTTTGAAGTCTGCACTGTAGAGCTTCCCATAAAGACTCGTGGTGCTGAGATCTCACAGTCGTGGAGGCCGTGGAAGATTCTTGCCTTCATTTTTCTGTTCAAGAACCCAATCTAGAATTTGTTTAGTAGTCTGTAGAGGGGTGTTATCTTCACCTGGACCCAAGGACTCTCATAAAATGGCTGCCTATACCATTACAGATCCACCACCACAACAGATATATACTTACACCTGGGTATGCATTAGCTTTGGATACAAGCTGTTTCAAAATGGTAGCCCTGCCATAAATACCTGCTTTGAGAAGCTCACAATGTACAGTTTTTATTGTGACTGGGCCACAGAAGTTTTGATTCAACTCTATGGTCATTTTTTGAGAGTAATTTTGGGAGAATCTAAGTGTACATTTTTTTCTGTCAGTAAGCCTCAACTTGGAATAATTGTTCCTCTTTACCGAAGCAGTTTGCTCAATGTTTGGCACATGCTGTCATGATTTTCAACACTTTTCCCCTTCCTCGTGAAATAATTTAGCGGTTTCGTGACCAATGCACCTGCAAATTAGGCGCCGACTGTGAGGCCTCTTTGGAACGCTGTCATTTCTCCTCATTTTTTTCACACCAAATTTGGTCAGATCTTTGTACGTTGTACATTGTGCATTGGGAATGTCGAGAAGAGAAAAAAAAAACGACACACAAAGTTTGGTGCTTCTTTGTGTGGCATGAAAGGTAATCAAACGTAATCTTCAGAGGTGTGAAAAAAGTCATTTCCCCCGCTTAGCTCACTTAGTTAACCCACTTAAAGAGACAATTTAGGTCAGTTGGTAAACAACCAGGGCCGACTTCAGGCCACTTCTGCCAAAACAGAAATCTGACCAACTTTGGCCCTTACCATCAGAAACAAGTTGCCAGCACGCAGGTTCCAGTGGCACACCATGGCACGATCACAAGAAATTCAGGAAGATCTCCAGAAAAAAGGCGGCGATACGTCTTGCAGTACGTTTCTAAACCTCTGGGGCTTCACCAAACCACTGCTAGATCCACATTGCCCAAATGGAGAAAGTTTGGGAAAGCAGTTCACCTTCCAAGGAATGGATGTTCTCTCAAAAACCAAGAAGTACCAGACCGAGACGTACCAAAGCTCATTAGAAAGCAAAATCCATGGCTCTGCAGACCTCTCTTGTCTTGACTAAGTTCGGTATTCATGACTCCACCATTAGAAAATAACATTGTTGAAGAAACAGTGAGTCCTGTTCTGCATCAGAGAGTCAAACAGATTGCGAGGACATCTGTCCCTGGGCTGCATCTGCCAAAGCGCTGCTGGGAAAAGTTAATGATACAAAACACGGAAGCAAGTCTACATCAGAGTCATCGAACAACGAGAAATGTTAAGTTTTGGAATGGCCTAACTAAAGTCAAGACTTGGTCCCACATGAGGATCTTAAGCTGGGAAATCCAACAAGTGTTTCACGATTGAAAATATACAAATGTCAACAAGTTAGAGCTATAGTACGCAGATAAGTGGACCAATGTTCCTCCACGTTGCTGTGAAAGACCAATCAATGACCAATAACAAAAATACAAGAAATGACTGGTCACATCATTTGCTAATAAAAGCGGTATAACCAGTTATTGAGTCTAAAGCTGAAGTTAGTTTTTCAGAAGGCGGCATTAGGTCTTGTATAACTTCAATCAATAATTTAATGAAATGCAAATGAAAATGAAGTGTTATGCATTTCATTCATTTATTTGAAGTCATGTATCTGCGAGTTTTTGTCATTACATTTTATTAGGTCTTCATTCTCGTACATGTTTTTGTTAAAAATGCATCTCGTAACTTAACAATCGACCAACTATATGTTTACTTTCAGTGTGCAGGTGCCCTGAACTGAAATCGTAAATTATCCAAAGATTTGCATTTTACCAGTTAACATCAGTGTGTAAATAAACGAATGATTGTATTTTGTATACTCATTTGTGAAATTGTTCTGACATTATGTTTTTGCTTCAGTAGTTTCAATTTTAGTTGAATTTTAGACAAATTAATTCATTTTAACCCTAATCTGTTAATGTATTTGTGCTACCATATTTAGCATGCGATTTGACTGTCTTTGTCTACCAAGTTCACATTGCCACTGTCCTGCGACATTTTCCAGGCTTGGATACTCAATTAGACGTCTGGTTCCAATGGTCTTGTATTGCACACCTTACCAGTCATTACGGGGAGTCAGCGAGTGGCACTGAGCTCATATATACTGGTCTCCTTCACAGAACATCCTCCTAGCGCTTGTTTCACGCCTTCGGTCCTTGTCGACTGTCTGGGGCGCTCATTGTGCCGAAGTCCTAGCACGAAGTAATGAGAAAGAGCAGCTTCTCGGGTCCCTGTTTTTTTTTTTTTTTTGGATGGTCATGTACAGCTAGATCAGACGGTTTACACCTTCTGCTCATTCCCCCTTCCTGGATAATGTATCCTCTGCAGTCTTTCTTAAGATTTCCATGCCAAAGTGAGGCTTAACTCAAATCCCCCACTGACAGATATGGGAAGCTCCTCAAACGTGAAAAACAACTGCAGCTTCTGACATTTCTCTTTTCCGCCGCGAACACAATGGCCGTAACCCAAGTCTCTTTCACGAGGAGCAGATACAGCCCCACATCATGGAAAACGGCCATTTGTTGACTGTCATTATCCCCCACTTCCCTCCTATGAAAGAGTCAGACTCCTCCCTGTTCTCTGAAATAAAACTAAACTGCTGTAAAAGTCTGGGAACGACACTCCAGCTTGTTTACATTCCACGGCGGAGCAGGCACCGCTCGCCAACATAGAGCGTGGTAGAATAAGACTTCTGTTTTGGCTCTTGCGATACAAAGACACTCATGGACTAACCCTAAAAGAGCTGCATGCGTTGAATGGTATGCCTGAGCTCATTTTGCAGTTCTTTGTGGACTGTACAAGGGGATGACAGTGAAATAAAGACCCGGCCTATGAGACACTGTATGGAGCACGTTGAAAAACGCCCCATTTAAGAATACCGCTAGCCTACGTATACCATTTAGTACACACTGGTGGGCTCAACACTCAATGAACAAGCTGTGATGAATACCTAGCAATTCCTTCTGTGCCAAGTTTTCATCCCATATTATTACTATGTTACTGATGTAAACGGAGACTAATTTTGGATTACCTGAGTCCCATACATTTTAAATTGAAAGGGGTCAAATGCAATACTTCACAACTGAACTTAAGTAATTGTGTACGTCCTTTTCTGGACCCCACTCTCCATTAGGGGCTTAACAGACAGTGAGTGTTTCAGGTTCCCATAGATACGGTGCACACATGACTTTTTCTTGGGGGGGGGGGGGGGGGGGGGGTGATGCGGCTGGGCGATAAAAGAGCCAAGGGCCCCATTTTGGCTCTTCTCTAGCCCAGTACCTTGAAAGCTAGGTGAACTCCATGCCTGTTCTAAATGTCCTGTCTCTAACAACTGTTGATGTCTCTAACAAAATGGGTCATCTTTAGCAAAATTTGTGGTTCATACTTTGAGCATTAATTTTTCAGGAGATTTAAGTTACTGACATTAAATGCGTTAAAGGATTATGCCAAAACCTTGATTTTAATTTTGATGGTCACATTAGTTCCATGATTATAGAAGTGACATTGGACTGAAACTGCACACTTTTTAAAATTCTGTACTTATACCTTATGCCTGTGCCTCAGTGTTTGATATAGAGCTGAAAACTGCAAATCAACTGAGTAAACAGCAGCTCCCATAACACTTTTCTGCTTTCATTAGCGTTAACATAAAATAAGTAATTGCGTAATTAGTTATATGCCGAAAGCATTAATATAAGTTGATAAGGTTTAAGCATGAAAAGGGGACAGATTCTCGTTAGCATGCTTCTGTAACACTCATTCACAATCCCTCCCTGCTAAATTTGGTAGGTCCTAAAGGCTTCCAACTCATGCAAATTACTAAAAACCCAATTTGCATATTGGTTGTGACATGTGCATCCACTTGGTACTTAAAACCCTGCCACTGATATTTTTAGGTATTTTTGACTGTACCTTTTTATCAGGGAACACGTTCTTACATGACACGTTCTTACAAGACAAAGGATGTGCAGACAATGTTGCCAGTCTTGAAGAAATGTTTTTGATACCTCCTTAGTGGGCATATACTTGACAACTGTGACTATAAGTATGCATTTGAGCAGACCAATCACAAGACTAATGTAAGGTAAATACTCAATGCTGTAATCTACTGACCAATCAGGTGCAAGTTTCCCTTTACACAACGCAGCCCTTACATATCCCGGTGTTCAAGCTAAAGTATCTTAACCGCCACGGAAAAACCTCAAATCTGAAATTCTGTAACTAGGGAGAATGCATTAATGTGTAATTCCACAGTAAAAGTGAGGATGGTTATGCAGAAGATGTTGTTTTGTTAATGAACAATCTAATAATGTTGTGGCCTAATAAAGCCACAGTAAATGTAGCTTCATTTGGTTTGTGTACATCCCTGTCCATAACCTGAACTGGAAAACAATGATAATAAGAACAATAATAATAATAAGAAGAAGAATGTTTCCAAAAAATACTTAACACAAACCTGGGAAAAATGTCTCCACGACTAGTACCGTTGAAAAAGTAGGTGTAATACTCAATCGCAACAGATTTAATTACGTGTAAACTGTGGGGATTGCAGCCAGCCTATTCCTCTTAATTACGTTTACTGTAAATTGCGCTAATTGTAGCAAGAACATTCCACTTAATCTGTCATTACTCAACGGATGCAGAAAAGATGAAGGCACTCCACAGATTAACTACTTGTGTTCTAATTATTAATGTAGGCCTATAGGTTTCTCCTGTTACATTTCTCAGTTAATGACAAAGAGATGTGTGATTCTCATTGTCAAATTCTACGTTGTAGGCAGCAGCAAACAATTACAACGACAAAATTTGCATTTATATTAAAAACCTTCCCTAGATCAAACCCCTTTCTAAACCGATAAGGCTGGTAAACAATTTATATAATGTTTCTGTGGAACCTGAAAACCAAACATAAAAAAACAAACGATTATCATCTACGAGCATTGCATTGTAAATATTTATTTTTAAATAGGCAATTAGTCCTACACAGATACCATCTTCCAATGATGGGACTTGCTGTACTTTGTCAAATAAGTGAAACATTTCCCTGACACGCACGATAGATGGCGTATTTGTCCACGGATATATCTCAAATCCCAAGAACACGAAATGTCAGAACATAGATGGACAGATGGAAATAAAGGCAGAATTGCAGACATATTGAGACGGAAAATATAGATAGACAGATAGACAGGTGGATAGATAGATAGATAGATAGATAGATAGATAGATAGATAGATAGATAGATGCGTTAGTATCCCCTTGATAGTATATCTTTATCTATCTCCATTTACATCCTAATCTCACACAATGAAACTCAAGACAAAATTAAATATGACAAATCAAACACGAACAAACAATACAAACACAACATTTGACCGTCAGTAATACGTACTTCGTCTAATCATTCCGGTCAGGTTGATCTAACGCTGATGTGACAATTTCGCATAGTCTACTTTTCTGGAATCATTTCGAACCATCAGTATTCTCAGTGAAAGTTCAGCAGATGCACCATCATATAACATTCAACAGCTTACGTATTTTTAAGCAACATCTGTCGGGGAAATATCTAACCTTGATCAGCTTTACTTCGTAAGCGGTAGCAAGATCACCCGATAGCAACTTTGTTCTTGTGTTAGAGCACAATATATTCCATATTTTCAGGCATTTCCAGCAATTTTCTTTAGCCACACGAAAGCTCCGACTGGGGGTCGTTTTTAATCCGTAAATTCATCCTCGACTTGTGAGGTTAACCGGTATGAAGGAGAGCTAGACTTTACACCAGGGTAATCCTAAGCATAACGTCTCAAGTTTCTTATAAAGTCTTAATGAGCGCATCAAACTTTGTATTTGCTAAGCAGGCTGTCTGTTTTAAACTCTATCCGATAACCTGTCTGTATTCTAATAGTATCGCATTATTTGGACACTCGCTAATGTAAAATATGTCGAACGTACATTTAATATCATAATTACGACGCTCCTTCTTCCATCAGTGACTAATGCGTTTCATTAAGAGGAGACGATGGAGCTGGTAACTGCTAGCCGATTGATGTCATGTCTGTAGCTATTCCAGTCATCAATGCTGACAAACTGAGTAAAACGATTAATTTTACATAAAAATATCTCTAATTATAGCACTTGGCATTATCTGGAACCACTCCATAAATAATTGCATTATAATTTTGGTGCTATTTGAAATTTCTGCTCTCACTATTTACAAAACTTGACGCAAAGTTCGCGTTTCAAAATACTGTTTTCAATTAAAACAGACAAAACACTTATGCGAAGCAGCGATGACCCCCTTCTCGTTCCCTATTAGAAATTCAATCAAGATAATAACACCGTTTCTTATTAATGAACTACGCGATAGGATTACACTACCGCCTTTCAAGCAAGCTACGTAGTAGAAGCATTTGTAGGATCCGCC
This sequence comes from Albula glossodonta, assembly GCA_019788955.1. Taxonomy (NCBI): domain Eukaryota; kingdom Metazoa; phylum Chordata; class Actinopteri; order Albuliformes; family Albulidae; genus Albula; species Albula glossodonta. The sequence goes on from JAFBMS010000005.1 coordinate 26,499,265, forward strand.
ACTTGATTACTTTTGTAGACTTTCCCTGTACAAGCTCTGAAAAAAAAAACAAACTGAAAGTAATAAAACAAACGGAGAAACCTACCTTTTACTGTCAAGTCGTAAAGTGGACCATCAAAAGGATAGTTTCATTTGGAAGGATTTGGAAGACTCCTTTGTATTTTAAAAGCTATATTTCCCTTCTCCTCCACGGGAACTTGAAGTTGTCTTTTCAGCTTTGGAGCAAATAGATTAAATTATTGATGGTGGAAATTGCATGGTTGAGGTAATAGACTCCCATGACGGAGCGGTTCCATTGGAGATCGGTTAAGTCAAGAAGATTGGATGCTAGCACACAAGGTATTGCGCGTTGAGAGACTTCAGTAGCTTTGAATGAAGATTTCATTCCTCGCAACTACAGTAACTAACTACATCATGACGTTGCAGCATGTGACTCCGCCGCTGGCTAAGTGACCACAAGCACATTCACTCGAAGAGACGAAGTAACGCGGAAGAGCCAGCGTTTTATTCCCTATTGGCCCCTTGGATACATGCAAAAGACCGACCAAATTTAAGCAAATTATATATAGGGAAAACGCCACCTACATAGGATGGCAAAGCGATTGCTGACACTGGATCTAAGCATGTCTGGATATTCTGGCTCCCGCTGCAGAGTAGTTTTCACGGAATTCCAGCAACTGGCTGGCTCCAAAGCATTGTACTCTAGCCACGGAGCTGTTCCGTCGGTTGCTTATGCCCCTGGACCCATTTCATTTCAAACATACAAAAGTTGATAATCGCGTAAATTACATGCTCCAATATGGATTGCAACATTAAACGTTCCTCAGCCAATAATGAAATATTGATTTGATCTCAAGCATAGGATAAATATACGCATGAAGCGTGATCTTTTTATATTCCTTAGTAACGGATTGTATTAACGATAGCCAAGATATTATATAAATGATATGTTCGCAAATGTTACATTATAATCATTGCTGAATTAGTGGAGTCTTTTTGGGTGACTTAGTAAAATCTCACAGCAGGCTGAAGATCTCAAAGGTTCGGCACAATGGTGTCTTTCTGTCACCACGAATTGGATGTCATAAACCCTGTCAAATGCTAAAGCACTCTGACAGTGATGTATTCTTGCATGTCAGTCAAATTCAGTTCTTATCCAGACTCTGAGGGTACCCAAATCTGCCTAATACCCAAGAGGCTTTATCCAGTGGAAATTTATCCAATGGAAGCTGCTTTTTTGGCCAGAGGCTGTATATCATTGCATTCAAGGCACCGCACAAAATGCTCGAAAATTAGCGAGTTCAATATTCACCAATTGCAGTAGCCTGGGGTACATTAACGCTGGTAGATGTTCACCTGTTTATAGTATATATGAATTTGACTCTGTTCCCTGAAAATGACCTCAGTTAAAACATCAAAGAAAAAATGCCTCTGGCATATGGAAAATATACATTGTGGAAAAAGTATGAAGAATTCAAAACATGAAGATGTCAAGATTATTTAGGATGTTCATGATGGATCAAAATCTCACCGCCTGGGCATTGAAACTCATAAGGTTGATCTTCTTCTTATTATTATTATAAACCCATCGTATGACAGACATAATACAAGTTAATTTATGATTACCATAGCTACAATTAGAACAAAGATCTACATAGAGGAGACCAGGTGTAAGGTGTCAAGCACCAAAGTCATGAATGATCCTCGGGTGAGAAAACTGTCACGAATACTGTTTAAAGATGGAATAGGACAACTGAGCAACAATTGAAAGGAAACTACTTAACATGTCTTCAACCTTTTTGATGACCATTTCAAAACTTATATTCCCAGACTGACCCTAATTTCCATGGTGAAGGATAATGGAAAACAAAAGAAATATATATTGGCTTAACTACAATCACACACCCTTCTTGTCCTTAGAACAGTTGGAAATCAAACCGAAATTCCAGATTTTCAGTAGTTAATTCTGATACTGTCCGCATGAATCTGAAGGTATTGTAATGTGTACATATTATCACACATAAGTGTGACAATATGTGTGTAAGTCATGCTTTGGAACACACAACTGAGATATTTCTGGAATTTTATGATATTTGAACCAACAGCAGTTACATCATTCACCATTGTAGACACTAACATGTATGGGAATTTAGAATTTTCAAACTCATTGGCAATTAGGAAATGCTGCAAAATATCATTCTACCATTTCCTTTGAAGAAGTAGCTTATGATTATTTCTCATTCCAGGAGATTTCATTAAAAGGGGAATGGGAAAATAATATGAGCAATTGTAAAATGTGTAGAAAGAATATGATAAGGTAACTGGCCAGTATAAATTAAAATCTAATCCAAAGTGATTATATCATTTCTTGACTGTCTAATTTTAAAAGGATCACTGGAAGAGCAGCTCTGGCTTTGGTCTATAAGCTTCAGCTGTATCGGATCAAGTTCTGCTCTATATGAGCCCAGCTGCAGCTAGCTGTGTAAACTCAGGCTGAATATACTGTAGCTGTATACATTCAAACTCAATGAGAGCCACCTCAGGGTTTGTATGCTCCAGCTTTAAAAGCACCAGCGATACAGACTCCAGCTCTGCTATGTAAGCTCTTATACCACTCACCTCCAGCATTACAAACTCCAGCTCTATACCCCTCAACTCCAGCCCTATACCACTCAACTCCAGCTCTATACCCCTCAACTCCAGCTCTATACCCCTCAACTCCAGCTCTATACCACTCAGCTCCAGCAGTATAAACTCCAGCCCTATACCACTCAGCTCCAGCTGTATACCACTGAGCTCTAGCTCTATACCACTCATCTCCAGCTCTATACCCCTCAACTCCAGCTCTATACCACTCAGCTCCAGCAGTATAAACTCCAGCTCTATACCCCTCAACTCCAGCTCTATACCACTCAGCTCCAGCAGTATAAGCTCCAGCTCTATACCCCTCAACTCCAGCTCTATACCACTCAGCTCCAGCAGTATAAACTCCAGCTCTATACCACTCAACTCCAGCATTATAAACTCCAGCTCTATACCCCTCAACTCCAGCTCTATACCACTCAGCTCCAGCAGTATAAACTCCAGCTCTATACCCCTCAACTCCAGCTCTATACCACTCAACTCCAGCTCTATACCCCTCAACTCCAGCTCTATACCACTCAGCTCCAGCAGTATAAACTCCAGCTCTATACCCCTCAACTCCAGCTCTATACCACTCAACTCCAGCTCTATACCACTCAGCTCTAGCTCTATACCACTCATCTCCAGCTCTATAACCCTCAACTCCAGCTCTATACCACTCAACTCCAGCAGTATAAACTCCAGCTCCATACAACTCAACTCCAGCAGTATAACCCCACTTTGCTCAATCTCTACAACAAATAGTTCTAGCTCTATAAATTCCAGTTTTTCTTCATATGCTCCAACTCTATGAATTCTAACTTGATAAGTTCCAGGTCTATAATCAGCTCTGCTTGGAAATTTGCCTTAAACGTACAAGCGCAGGGCAGGTTTCAGATTCGCCTTGGGCCCTGGAGTAGCTCCGGGGTGGAGATCTGCCAAAATCAGCAGGAGCCATATCATCATATCCTCTGGGAAGAGTCGTCAGAACTTTAATGCTTAAAGGAGGCTGAAAAGTCAACTGGCAAAGATTGATTATTCTTTCGAGAGAAACCACTAAAACTTGAAACGTTGAAGTTGGATCTTTTTACAAAGGTGGGTTTCACAGCTTTTAATAAACTTCATCAGTGCTTGATCTGTCATCAATCAAATTATGTATATTTCTGTTTAATCATTTCTTTGTGTTGAGTAGACTACAAAGAAGCGAAAAGAGCTTTGTGCAGCTGCCTGAACGTTAATATGCTGTCAACATAAACAAGATAACAATTCATTTATCTTTATGGAAATATCTCCATACTCCCTCAAAATTTAGAAATGAAGGAAGTTCCAATTTGGTGTCCCTTCACTAATTCACAAAGCAATATTTGGCTCATTTTTTTAAGGATTTAAGACTTAGGCAGCAAAATCTCTAAATTTCCAAAAGGCAAATGATGGGAATTTCTGCTTCTGTTCCCCCCCCACCCCAATGTTGGCGGTGACGCAAATGGAAAGCGGGGGGGGGGGGGGGGGGGGGGGGGGGGGGTGGAGGAGGCTCCAAATTAGCAATATGGATGGATTCCAATTTTGGAACCCCTGTGATGACAGATTTATTATGGCATATTTGTTGTAGCTATAATAATTTTTCTTGTGCAGAGCTAATGAAGTGAGGAGGCTGGAGTGGGCTCATCCTGCACCTGCCCTGCCGTTCCCCCAGAGGATCACAGTAGGAGAAGGGAACTCTGGATGACAAAGAGTTGCATCAGCATATTACCGAACCGCACGACTCCCATAAAAACCTGCACACAACACATTGTTCCGTTCCAGCCAGGTCATTCACAAATAAATCACTCCACATCTCATTAAGAAACGAAAACTAAAACCGGAGTTTTGAGAATCAGGCACATTTTGAACGTTCGACCTAGTCGGGGAAAACGAACTTGCTGCGGAAAAAAAATCGAGCGACACTCTTAACCTGCTATCCACGGTTGGGCCAATACTTAGACATTGTTAAAGAGGTGATTTGACCATTTTACCTTACATTAAGATATCATTGTTCATATTTTTTAATATCTGTATAATGCTGCTGTTTATGTATAATTGTAGCAATAGTTACATAATATTGATACAAATTTCTATTAAGAAATTGCATTGTGATAATGTTCCGTACCATTTTTTCAGCACTTATATTACAATCCATAAGCAGTGACTTCAACACTCTGTGTAGTTTATTTCCATTTTATAACTTGAGCTTATAACATTCAGACTAGTCTGGGGACAATATAATGTGGCAGCCGTACATTACAAACCACTCTATACCATGTGACCTTTGCACCTTCCCTTCAGTTAGCTATAGCCGATTGAATCCAAAAGGAAAGTGGTTGTTGACATTTTTGGTAAGTGAGATAGCTACTCAGACACTAGCCCTGCCACCTGGGGCGATAATGTCTTCTAATGACAGTTTATGTTATGGGATTACAATACACAATGTTTCACATGTAATTATAACGTATCAGTTCAGTGGTTACAGGTTACAAGCAGGTACAAGCAGCTACACAAATAAAAACTCATTCATTCTTCTCTGCGTATTATAACTCAAGAATTATATTGTGACATTCATAAGTTACACCCATAAAGTTATACTCAAGATTAGTTGTTACACAGAGAATGGTACCATATTGGCATGCTATGTAACTTACTATAGTTATCAGCATTTCTATTATATGTTTTAATTTGTATCAATGGTTGTGTAAATTGCACTGGATTCCAACTGAAATCTTAAAGCGTTCCTATCACCCACCATGAAGTGCTCGGAATCTATAATGATCTGTGTCTCAGTTTGCTTGGCTTGTTTTAATATCCTGTGCAGTTTCCTAATCTAGGTTTCTCATAAATTATTCATGACCTATCTAAATGTGCTTCTCCAGCAGCTCTTCTGAGTCCTGGTCCTCCTGCCTGTTCTGTGTCACTTCCTGCTTCCTGCCTACACTGGAACACTTCCTGAACACTCTCTGTGGACGCCAGGCTCGGGAGAACATAATGGTGCAGCAATGTACAAATGGCGAGGCTGGGAACGCTGGCTTAGGAGTGTATGATATCGTAGTCAATCAGACATCTCAGTACCTGCAATGCTTGTCGCTGACAGAGAGACATGAAGTCACGCTATATCCTTTGCCATATGACATTGAGAGATCAAAGCACTGATTCCAAGAAGCACCGTAGCTCTGTTGCGGCGAGCAGCAGCGAGGCTGCTCGGCGTTTGGAGGCAAATGGAGAGCGCCACCCGGAGAGTCACGGCACATGGAGGGCCCCGCCCACCCCAAATCAGCACGAGGCGATTGGACGGGTGTCAGGGAAGCGTTTCAAACGCCATGTCATTAGCGGTTCACCTTGGGGGTTTTTTTTTTCGTTCGTTGACAAAGTTTCGACTAACCCGGCCGGGATTGTCGGATGAGAGCAGCTGCATGTCAGATCCAGCGCCTCCGTCCAGTCAGGACGCCAGCGGCTGGAAGAGAGCCCTCGGCAGATCGGACCACACTCATCTGCAAAAAGTCTTCATTTATGTATAGGAGGGCTATTTTAGTCACTGCCTGAGTACTGAACTCGACTAATGTACTAGAGATCCGGGTCTTTTGGCACAATGGACTGAAAGCCCTTCTATAAATGGAACGTCTGTGTAATCAGTGTAGTCAGTTCTTAATATCAGATCACACAGGCTACCCAAGCAAAACCATTCATTGTATGGGGGGAGCTTCCCCCTTTGCTCACAACTGCCCATTGTGATGTCACAATAAAGGCAAAGGATTGACCATTCATAATCCTTATTTACACTGCCACAGATTTGTGCAAGGATATCGTACTAACACCAGATGACTGAAATAACAACACTGCCCACTATATGGCTTGGGGTAGGGGCTTAAGTTTAGGGGGTGTTGAAAGATGCTAATGTCAAATTTAATCTGAAAATTTGTGTAAAATATAAATTTGTATTCCATCCTATCCCAATTAAAAAGGAATAATTATAATAATCAATCATAGCAAATGATGTCCTAATTTTGATATATTTCCTTTAATTGTGAACTTAAATGTTACATTGGCTCAGGTCTGTTGCATAGATTTGAGTCTGTACTGTCACGTACCTCTGATTACTGAGTGTTCCTGGTCTTACCCTGGTCCTTATATCTGCCATGTGAGCTTTGCAGTCATGTTCTAATTCTGAGAGTGCCCACTCTGCTTGTCATGTATGGGGGCCGTGTGACAATCTGTGACAGTGTGTGTGTCTGTGTGTGTGCGTGTGAGTGTGTGTGTGTGTGTATGCACGTGCGTGTGTGGGTGTATTTATGTGTGTGTCTGGGTGCGTGTGTGAATGTGTGGGGTTTGTGTGGGTGTATGTATGTGTGTGTCTGAGTGTGGATTTATGTGTGTGTGTATGTGTCTGTGTGTGTGTATGAGTGCATGTGTGTGTGTTGTGTGTGTGCGCGTGTGTGTGCATGTGTGTGAGTGTGTATGTGTGTGGGTTGTGTGTGTGCGCGTGTGTGTGCATGTGTGTGAGTGCGTATGTGCGTGTGTGTGTGTTGTGTGTGTGCGCGTGTGTGTGCACACATGTGTGCGTGAGTGTGTATGTGCATGTGTGTGTTGTGTGTGTGCATGTGTGTGTGTGTGTGAGAGCGTGTATGTGTATGTTGTGTGTGTGTGCATGTGCATGTGTGTGTGTGAGCGTGTATGTGTATGTTGTGTGTGTGTGTGCATGTGTGTGAGTGTGTATGTGCGTGTGTGTGTATGTGTGTTTGTGTGTGTGTGGGCCCATGTATTTATATTATGACTGCAGTGGTGCATGCGTGACGGTCTCTTCGCTGCTGCTGCTGCTGCTGCTGCGTTGGGGGTGGGGTTTTTGGTGAGGGAATTAGCACTGATTCCACAGAGCAGTTGTCCATTCCATGCAAATGAGCCCAATGAGGAAGAATGAGGGGATTAAACAGAGGTGACAGAGATGTCTCAATGCCTTCTGGGACTCGGTTGTGTATCTAATGATAGAGCTCTGAACAAGTCTCTACCCTTTCAGCGTCTCCAACCACACGTAGGGTAGCTGTGTGACTCATAGAAATCTAAGCCGTTGGGTAGAAACGCAGCATGTTTAGCCACATTTTCCGCTAAAAATATTGAAATGGATCTTCACTATCGCAGTCCCTTTGTTTGAAATCTACATAGGAAATCAAGTCAAACAATTGCCAGCCAAAAGGGTTTGTAGACTCGACCATTTCTTTTGTTTCATTCGCAATGAACTTGGGTGTATGTAAAATATGATACGGACAGCACAGAAGACAACACCCAGTTGTGGTGAATAAAACAAATGATTTATGGAACACAGATATATAATAATTCACAAACATGTCTCGAATCGGCCGTTTCACCTCTTAGAGATGAACAGGGAGCGTTGCAAGTGTATGGATTCTAATTTTTTGGCATCAAAAACCGAAATGGTATGAAACAATAAGAAAATGTACTGTAACAATTACTTTACTGATGGAAAATAATCATGGAAAACATTCAATGGAGTATTGGTGATTCATTCTATATCATTAATATTCATTAAAATAGAAGCTGGAAGGATCCAGAATTAAAAAAGTTCCCCTTCCACCCAAACAAAGCTCGTGAAAATGACGTGGGTACTCGATGAGGAATATTGAAATATTCGTTTATTGATCAAATGGTGAAAGATGGATGGCGTCACACACATATTGAAAGAGTGTAATTCAAATATATACCAAATATATACCTGAAAAAGAACATTTCCAGGCTTGTGAACATCAAATTCTACACTTGAGTTTTGAGCAGACGAAACCTTTCATTTTTTTAATCGCACAAGGTCAATTGCCAACTTACTGATGGTCCGACAACAGTTCAAGACAATGCATGTGATCAAGATCAGTTATGCAGAATACAACCTCTAGCACACATAGATTGTCTTTAGCAGGCACAAGTCCAGGATATTCTGTCTCCAAGCCACCCCACAGAACAAGTCCAACAGTGACATCAACAATCAGCTATTCAAAGCCTATTTCACGGAGGTTCATATTTACCAGTGGTTTAAAGAGTCTGCACCTGGCCCTGCAGTTCTAATTTATTATGCTGAAGAACATCATCTACTGGCTAAGGCCAAAGTTGACTCAGTTGCTTGTTCAAGATAACAAGTGGACTGGGGTCTGACTGTTATTTGGCCAGTGTAGCCAGAACACCCTCTCAGCTGCTTGTGAACAGCCAATAAAAAACCGTCTAATTAGATGTCAATTGCTCAATTGCTGGCCAAGCTGATGATGCAAGTACAATACACTTGAACAACCCACTCTTTTTCCAATAATTAAAACATCATTTTTCATGGCTTTCCTCCTAAATTTGCTTCCAACCAATCAAAGCTGACTACATCGAATTTTGCATCAGCTCACAGGAGATGGCACCCAGCAAAAAAAAAACAAAAAAAAAAAAAAACAAGGCAGAACCACAGTTAAACAGCAGGTTGAAAGGGGTTGTACCTCAACCTAAATACCCCCCCAAAACATTCCATTCATTGTAACAACACATTTAATATAGACATGATAAAAATCACTGTATTGACAAATACCATCAGCATTTCTAGTTGTCCACACATTTTTTATAAAAGGAGCAAACATCTCTATACAATAATAGGTAAAGGCTTAACTGTCTTTAGAATATCCACAGGCAGAAATAACAGAAAAAATCCTTGCACTCCTGGACACAAATAAGCAACACAATCCATGCTCTCACATCCACACACACGCACACACACACAGGACACATTGTTGCACATACATACCTAAGAATCATGCAAAAGGACTTAAAGGAGTCTTGGCAGAGCTCTTGTTGCCAAGCACCGCCAGAGATGCTTGTTTCTGCAAACTCTTCTCTCATACAGGGTCTGTGGGGACCTGTGGTTTGCCCACATTTCTGAGAACAGTGCGTGTTTTTATATGCTATGCAAAACACCTGCAAGTGGGTGGACAGCTAACTAAGCGGGGACCTGCAGCATACCTCCTCCAGAGACCTTGCCAGGACCGTTAGGGTCAAAGGTAGTGGGTGAGAGTAAGATATGCAGACCGATGAAGACATGTACACACAACCACACACACACACACACACGCACGCACACATACACACTCACACATGTGACAACACGCACAAACAAAAAAAATTATGAAATAAAAATAAACAAACAGACCCACAAACAATATGGCCCTACATTCCCAATATAATCATGTCATCTGAATAGCAATTTACATATACAACATAACGAATGCCAAGCGAAAAAAAAAAAACACCAGCGCACAGTGTCGCACTTTCTTGTCCTGGCATTGTTTGTTACCTGAAAACAGACTGCTGCCACTGCGTCCCGGAGTAATTCTACGTACATACTTCAACCAAAAGAGAGAGAGGCTTAATCATATTCAATCAACTAACTATTTTGTTCGAAATTGCAAACTAAAAACATTCCCACAGTAAATCGCGTTTCTTCAAAATTCAACATAATAAACTTATCGCCTGTTTTACCGGTTGATCTAGTCTCTTCACTTCTGCGCGTTTCCTGCCTCAGAAGACTAACTGGGATTTATTCTATATCGGAAAAATAAACAAGAGGAACATGATTCGTGATCCATATCTCCTGCTTATACTTAAAGATCTTTATCACCATTATCTTCATCATTGTTGCTCTTTATTAGTCAACGATTAAGTACTTTCCATGTACGCAAAGGATATTTTCTCTACCACGAATATTGTGTGGAAAACACATCAACGTACATGACTGTATGGTAACAGATATTCATATTTCCCACAGAGTTTGGTGAATTATGACTTAAATCATACCGCACACCATTGCGGATAATAAAATGCGCCTGAAACTGAAATACGTAACGATAGGTCAACCTCTTTCAAAACTTCGTGAAAGAAAGCTAAAAACTGGACCGGTAAACGGAAAGATTGTTTAATGATTTTCATCCCGCTCCACCGCCTATATAATTCCTCGAGAATTAAAAACGTATAACTGTAAATCTCTACATCAATATAACATATCATGTTATCTGGAATGAAACCTACCATTTTCAGATTTGTTATTGACGCCCACCCCAACTCTGCAGCGCTAAGAGTGGGGAAAGGGGGGGGGGCGGTGAGGGAGATTCTCGCTAAGATAACACAACCCCATTTATGGACTGATCCGATGACGTACATTGCAGAAAGTTCTATAAAAAACCCTTCATACATACAAAGTGTGTCGTGCCACCCCCCTACCCCCCCACCGCCCCCGTTCTCCCCCTCCCCCCACACGCCCACACCCACACCATCAACCCACGTCTCGCTCTGACTCTCCTGTGACAAAATATGATATCCCTGGCAAGAAAGGAAAAGAAAGACTACTTTACTAATATATATATATATATATATATATATATATATATATATATATATATATATATCCCAGCTTGACTCCAAATTGTTGCGGATCTATATTTAGATAAAAGGGAGGGCAACATAGTTTTTGGATACTTAACGTATTTATGTGGCCGATTTTTTCCAGCAGGAACAAGATGTGAAGATATATCTATTATTGCTATTACTTTCATTGGAGGTATTATACCTGTAGTTTGAAAACTATGATATATTTACATTTCATTGGGCAATACTGAATTGTTTTCATTCAAACCGATAAAATGAATTATCGAGAACTCGTGAAACTCCTGAAATGAAACAATAAGTTAATTTTCAATAATGAGTAAATAACACCCTGGAATTAATTCCGCACGATAGATCCCAGATTAAAACAGTGCTGTCTTAGTGCCTGTAGGCGTTGACATCTTGGGGTTCTCTTGCAGCTTTATGTTTGACATTTAAGCAGTTTGCCTTGAAATCAGATTCTTGTAGGAGAAGCTGAATAAAAAAGAAAAAGCCGGCAATATCCACCGTTTCCTTCCAGGCTTTAGAGACGGATTTCTGTCGGCTTTGAAGTCAGCAAATCATCATCGTGGACTCATATCAAAACGCTGACGATTTTAGTTTTGCTTGTTTCGCTTGCATTCTCGGTCCTCTATCTTAAATGCCCATCTGTTCTAAGCCAATTCCTTATCCTGCATTCTTATCGCTGCCTCCGTCTAACCCCGCCATAAAATTGTCAGTGTCTGACCACGCCTATCTACCTTTATCCCATATGTGCGAACACATGAATACAAATATTTTTCCACGATAATTATGGGTCGAACATGTAATATTATTGCTTTTTACAAGGGAAAATCGAGTTTTAGTGCATGGATTTCACTGAAAGTGCCTTTCCGAGTGTAATTGCGTGTGTAGCGCAGCACAGGGACAAAGGAGCAGAGAGCAGGTGATATAAGCGCTCGAGTAAAAGCGCAGTATGAATGAAACCAAGAAGCGCCCGTAGTAAAACACAAGAGAGACATCAACGGCATGACAGAGGGTGGGGAGATGCTCTTGCCTCGGTTAAACAGATTTGAGTGCTTCCATCACTTAACACACGGCCGATCAATACCGCGATTATGGAATAGAATATTTTAACATTTAAATAATGTCGACGATAAATAGATAGATAGATAGATAAACAGATAGATAGATAGACAGATAGATAGATGGATAGATAGATAGACAGAGACAGACAGACAGAGACAGACATACAGATAGATAGATAGATAGATAGATAGATAGATAGATAGATAGATAGATAGATAGATAGATAGATAGATAGATAGATAGATAGATAGATAGATATGACTTGATTTACTATAGAATTTCGTAGGATCCATTTGATACGGAAAATCTTTAAGTTTTCCTCTGTTCTGTATTCCTACTCTGTGCATCACGAAGTAGCAAGGACTCTGGCTTGTGTTGCTAAGCCTTATATTTTATTAAAGACATGCACCATATTATGCTGCCGGAGCGGAGGAATTGCTATTGCGCATACGAAAGTTCCATTTACAAATACAGGAATCCCTTTTGTAGTTAACCCTCTAAATACAACGATTTGACGTGCATTCTATGTGTACAGCGACACAGCAAATATACGAGAAAACGTAAGGTAGTGTTTATCACACACGACTTGTTTACATAAGGATTTACAGCCTACATATATGCGATGAAGACATAACTTTCCAGCCATTTAAATACTTCTCATAGTTAGGCCAAGTGATCGTTCTCATACGATGCCTAAAATAAAGACGTATTATTACGATTACGTATAGATACAGGTAACAAATATTAAGTTTGCAGTTTGTTTTTAGAATTCGCGCAGTCTTCTTATCTCGCTTTCTTGCAATGGCTATCATTACAGTCCCTCGCTCAGCTGCCTGTTCATAAAAGCCTGATGGCTTTTTTAAAAGCTAAAATCAAACTCCTGTTTGAGAGCTCGAAACTATGCACAGATAGAACTGTCATACGTATTACAAGGTCTTATGCCCACAATAAAGGGAATGATTGATTAAAATATATGGTTGCCTTACCTTTTTAACAGCTGGCAACCACTATCAGTGGTTAGATCTCCAAGACCAACACTTGCATTTCCCAAAGTTAACGCTGTATATCAAGTGGAGCTTACAAAGAACGCACAATGTACAGTGCATCTAAGATTTCAACTTTCACATGCTCTAAGCGGCGACAAAACTCCAAGAGCAAAACCAGGCTTTTGGTTCTGTATTCTTATCTTTTTCTTTTTACATCACCGGACTTCCACAGAGAGTTTTTACCAAAAAGAGTGGGAAAAAGCAAAACAATTCCCTAGCTTTGGCGAAAAAACATCAAGACTTAAAAGTTGATGTCCACTCGGCGATTTAGTCCGCTGCGTTCAACGACTCCCATTCCTCTGTCCAGCGTGCTGAAAGCATACCACATCTAGGGTTACAAAGGGGCAAAAAATCTATACTTTCGTTAAGTGCCACTTGATATTGCTTTACTCTATTGCTTCCCCACGCCTTGTCACGTGAATATTTCCTTGCCAAGCCCGTCCTGTTAATATTTGATCACATGTTGGCCGGACCGTTTCCTAACAAAGGGAGCACTTAATTTAAGAATCCCGTCATATTCCTCTAAATGGGACATCCGCATAGGTACAACCAGATCCCAAATAACACTGAAACAGTTCCACTGCTATTTTGTTTTGTTGCGCTGTTAAGAGTCCTTTATGGCTGAGACCAACATGTCTACACATGTTGCATTGGCACCGCACTTGAAAAAAAACCACTCAGTATATACCATAAAGCTCATAGAAACAATACATACTCACGTACTGCGCCCCGAAAAATTGACTGATAAATCCCTCAGACATTTGAATGCATCTGCGCTGAATTTTAATCCCAAACGCAAAGAAGAACGAAATGTAAAGTTTTATACAGCGGTGGCAACATTATTTCCCCACACTAAACGCAGAGATCATACAAGGAGCTCAAAAAGGTCCACCATCCAACCAAAATATATTTTCATTCTTATTTTTAATCTGAATCATTTTTATTAATTATCCTTGCCTTGTTCCCAATGCTACTCACCATTTTCCCCTAAGCTGTCCTGGAGATAGAAGTGTCTTAAAATCCACTCACTCCAACAGATGCTGGTAGGTAATGTGTCTTGTTTGAAGTCATCATATGAGAAGTTCTGCTGTGCACAGTATATCGCCCACCACTTCGGTGACTTATGAATGTAATAACCCTTTGCAATATCCGCGTGCTTAAACTCGCCAACACCTTGGTGGCCGTACTGACAGGACAAACAGCAACCGGCTGCGATTTATAGAACACCTATAGATGTACGCAATGCCTTCGTTCTGTCAGACGCTTTTTTGTGGTTCTTACGTGATTGTAATAAACGATGGGATTCAAGTTAAAGAAGGATCAAAATTGACCATTCACTAGTCTACAGTCTCTCCCTGTCTTAACGTTTAATAAAAAAAAACGCAAAAGCTTGAAGAAAAATGAAGACAGATAACATTTCTTTACAATCTATTTCTGTATGTCTTTTTAAAAATAAAGCTGATAAGCGGGAACTTAGATCAGAACTTTAAGCCAACAGCATCTGACCATATCCAGATGAATCTTTCAAATGGAAGTGGTCCAGTATCAGGTAAGAAAATAGATTTCACTCTCTTTTTAGTGGCGATTTGTAAGTAATATGAAGTTCTCAAGGGACTTGTTGCTGGTTTACAGGCAAACTGAACGCTTTTGAAATCGAATAAATATATTGAAATAGGATACTTACATTTTAAATCAGTTTTAAGGCTTCGTTTGAAAAGATTTGTACAGATAAAAAATCAAAAACAAATCCGCGTTTATCTTCAAGTATACTGTTAAGTTCTAAAGACGATGCCTTTGTTTTGCGCCTAATATTTGAAAACAGGTTTATAGTAAACATAGACTCACGGATTCCAAGTACAACCGCAGTGTCTGTTTTCAGTAAAATTCCATCAGAACCTTGGTGAACACTCAGCCGTCTAATTGTTATTCAGTGACGAAGCGCTATAAATGCATGTGTGCTATACAAATGTACTGGTAAGTAACATGAGTAATAGGTGATATTTACCAGTATCATAGCTTGGACTCGCTCTATCTGGTAGGTTGTAAAAGAAGTGAAACAGTATGTTATTAATAACTCACAGCTCACATTAAACACCCCCCTCACACACACACACACACACACACACACACACACATAGGTATACATATACATACGCACATACATAGGCATACATTCATACATATATACATTAATATAAAAACCCATATATGGAGACACATATCTTTATATGTCTTCCAAATCCTACATTCATTAATCTGTCAGATAAAGAAATGTAGACAGAGAGGAAGACAGAGGAAGGAGAGACAGTGTGAGCAGGCCTATGTAGCTATTGTGTCATACATGTAAACAACTAACACAACTCACTCTGCAGCTACATAAGAAGTATGATGAGTTAATAAGCATTCTGGGTAAAGGAGTTACAGGTGTGGATGGAAGGCCACAGGAAACCAGGCTGTAACCATGGAAGTCAAGATTTTACTTCTATAGGAACCTGATCCAACACAATATGCATGTATACATTCACTCAACAGCCCCTGTATGTTAGTATACAACATTTTTTGAACACTGGAAATGGTATGTACAACCCAGGCTATGAGTAAGCTTTACGGTACAGGTTATGGGTTGAAAAACCTTTCTGGGACACAACTCAGTACTTAAGGAAATGCCTGTTTGAAGGTCGGAAATATCAATGAAACCTCAAACAGTCAGAGGATGGCATTTGCCAAGTACAAATGAAATGTGCCTATGGCCCAGGATGAGTAGACTGCCATGGTGAAGGGAACATGGCTGAAAGAATCAGAGTGTACTCCATTTCTTCATTTACATTTTCCACACCACAGCTGGGAAAGATGCAAATCTGGGAGCTATCCTGTTTTTAAAGCCACTGGAAGACATTTCAAATTCCACCAACTCCCTGAAAAAAAAAACTATTCCAGTCTTCGACTAGATATTTTGCTCTGAAATCTGGTCCCACTGTGAAGTACAATAAAATGTCAGTGGCTGTTTATATGTAGATATTGAAATGTTTTCCATTGGAATCAGTGCCAGGAAGGACTTTTATTCCACTTGTATACCAACAAAGAGATTCCTAAGAGTGTTTTAGAGAGAATGTTCTAATGTTTATTTGGGAAATATACAGAACATCCCATTAAGTTCTACTACTTGAAGTGAATCTATCCATGGATGTTTTTTCCTTGAGAGATTTCTATACATTGCTGTCATGTTTGCCTTAAGACAGTGTGTTATATATATATGTGTATAGTTTCCATACATAACCATATAAGCTGCTTCAGTATGTGTGCTGACAGAGTGACAGTGTTTCACTACAAATTTAGCCAATGTTTTACTGTGCATTCAGCCACCAAGAAACGTATATTCAACGTTAAGCTCTGCATGTATCTTAATTGCAATAGATGAGTTTGCTAAAGCATAGCTTGGCGAAACAACATCACGATTAGGTATGGTACCTTAGTCCACTGGAGAATATGGGATATCCACATTGCCAAATGACAGGTATGAAGGCTCAGTAATACCCCTTGTACTTTTAAAGGCCAGGAATTGCATGGAGAAGGAGGAATACCCTCCGTCCATTACCCAGTGCTCTGTTAATGTGCCAGTAATGTCTCAGATCCCCGTCCAGAGAACCGAGGTTCCATACAGAACCTCACCATGAGTCTGGGAACCTCAATTCCGTCAAGTTTGCTGATCATACCAATGGGATGAGCTCATGGCTGGAAAGGGCAGAGCGCAACCTGCCCGAAAGGATCCTGCAGCAGAGCAGGGGGAGACGCGGCAGAACCCTCCTTGGAGGATAAGTGGGTCCAGCAATGCTGGACACAACATGTGCCAGGGAGGATTTTGGCTACATCTGGATACTAAAACCTGGAAAATGTATGCAGGGACATGCATACTGCTGCCGAACACACCTGGTCCACAGCCATGCCTACAAGGAGAGCCCAGGGGGTTGCAATCCCTCTACTAGAATGTGCATCAACATGCTGCAGTAGAATAAGGCCCAGACTCAACTATGTTTAGGAGACATCCTGTACCAGTAAATGTGCAAGACTGGTACAGGATGCTTGGACAGGAAGTGACCCGCTACATTGCCCCAAAAGCAGACAAACAGCTGGTTGGTCTGACACCTAGAGATATATTCTGACAGGGCAATCACAGGACACAGGGAGCAAAGCTCACGTGGTCACTGCCCTCTGACTGTTGCTGGAAGAAGTCGCTAACATCGATCACCTGACTGCAGAAGGGGATCTGGGCCACCTGAGGAACACATTCCTGATTATGTCTCAGTGAGATGTGGACATCAAATGTAACCAGCGTGCTTGGATTAGACAAGTGCAGGCAATACCATGATCCTGTCCAGCCACACCTGATTGTCAGTAGATGCAAGTGGCTCAGATGGGGAAGCTCACAGCATATCCAGTACCATAATCAGTGAGAGCGAGGGGTCTCCATGTATGTGACGTAACCTGCTTGTGCCCCTTAAGAAGTAGGACAAAAGAGGGTGGCGTCTATAGACACGACATGACATGCAGAGATCATGGCAGCATAGTTCTTCATGGTGGAGAGCAAACATCTGCGCTCAAACGTGTTATAAACCTCTCTGCTTGTGACACTGTGGTCCCAGGGATCTCCTTTCACAGGAGCGACTGTTTCTGTACCTTACCGCCTGGACGACCACTTGGATGCCACCAAAAGAATCAAAAGACCCTCTGCCCAAACCCTGTCCAGAACAAGGTGTAACAGGTGTTGATGCCCCTGCCCCTGGCTAGAAACCCAAGGGGACAGCGTGCATTGTCATGCAAGGCAAAGGCATATACTTCTGCTAAACAGGGATTCTTCCATATTGAGTGGACCAGGGAATCTCCTGCAGCAGGGACATGAGACTGCAGGGCCCCCAGGCAGCTGGTGTAAGCCACTACCGAGTGACTGTGAGATAGTCCTGGAGGACAGAGAGGAAGTGTTGGGGAGCCAAGGCTGCTGTCCATAGCTCCAACACACTGATGTGCCAGCTGCACTGTTCTGCAGACCAGTTCAGCTAGTCCCACACAGACAGCTTCCCTCTCAGGATGGGCTTGCAGCACCAGGAGCCAACGGCACCGGTCCCACACGCAACAAGTCGAGCTGCAGAACTGTGCTACTCACTGCCATTAGACTAAAGAGACTCACGCGGTTGACCGATCACCCTGTCGTACCTTGTCACCACATGCTCTGCCGCACCTGCGTTGGAGACAGGCGTGTTTTCATGGTGTCAGAGTCTCACGCGCACCTCATAAGCATAGTGTGGTGTGAGGGGTTGAGCTGGTTCTCAATATAGTCCATATACTCTATCAATTCATTGATATAATACAGCACACATAGTGCCTGAGCCCAGAGAGAGACCAACACCACTTCTGAGCACCTGCTGAATTTTTGAAGTGCAAGGACCAGGTTGACAAGAAGGGCAAGAGTATGGTACACAACACCTTAAAAAACAAAGCAACTACTTTCATAGATGTGGGACGCATGGCAGTATGAGAATAGAGCCAAGTCCGCCATCTCACCTGGGCACCGCAAAGTTTCAGTTGTAAACCCTGCATCACCATCTGTCGTTGGACTCCTGCAAATGATATTCTTGATTGGATTTAGATCGCCTGTTGGAAAACTGGGACTTGCACCATAGGTATGATTGATTCCAGTACTCCCACAATACATAGAGGTCAATGATAAAACTGCAGCCTGTAACTCCGCGCTAACAATGGACTCAGTGAGTTAAGCCTCCTGCAGCTGCAACATTCCACCGCTCTGAGTGCCCAGACACTCTGATTACATGGGAAGTTGCCATCTGAGTGGTTCTGCCAGGCTGTACCATAACCAGATGTCATTGGGATTTCCATATATCAAAGACGGCCCACCTGCAACCACAGACCACACACACACACACACACCTCTGTGTCCAGTGCTTTCTTTCAGCAGCTCCGACTTCAGTGTGCAGCATAGTCCATGGGCTTGTGAATAATGGCTACCAAGCTCGATGCATTAACCTCTAGATATTATGGAGAGGGGACAAAGAAAAAGAGAACATACCACCACCTAACTTTACTCCTGGTCCAGGTACTTACTCCATACATTAAAAACACAAAGTTGTCAGACTTTTGTCACGAAAAAAACAAAAGTCAGGCTCTGGTGAAAAACGTCCACTGAAAGGACAAAACACCAGAGCTTTTGACTTTTTAAGGTTCATTCAAATGCAAGAGGTTGGAGTTGAGGCATCAAAGATCTCTCCAAAAGACGAACCAATAATCTAAATCACTGATTATCTATAATGGGGACTCTTACAGCACAACAGCTTTTTTCTTTGATGCACCATTGCTGTTAGGCCCTTGAGCAAGGCCCTTCACCCAGGGGGGATTGGCCCTTGGTTAGCCCAATTAACTGTCAGTCGCTTTGGATAAAAGCATCAGTTAAATGACTGTAATGTCATGTAATGAAATCAAAATCCTTTTTCTACAACAGGGACCTGGTTATGGTACAGGATATTTTCTATCTTTTAAAATGTTATGATTTTTTTATTGCAACAAATATTTTAAAACATTTTCAACATTTTCTAAAAAAATTTCCCCTCCCTGAACCGTACTTATCAATGACCCTCTCCCACTGACTGAGGAGGATGTAGCAATGAACATGTCTCCTCCCCTTCATGTGACAACTGGCCCACATATTTTTCCACTTCACAGATGCATCACCAGTTTAACGCTGCCTGTGCTGTATAGAGGAACATGAAGCCAGCATGTAGTCTTGCTGTGCGCTTGCAGTAACAAGGATGACCAGGAGTGACCACTAGAGAGCAATGTGACTGACAGGGCTTTCCAGGCTCCTCCCTTTTCCCTGGTGAGGCGGAGTCAACGGAGCCACCCAGAGGCCCGTATTTACACATGTTTTAATGTGTTACCTTCCTTTGGAAGTCCATAAAGATCATACAGTATATGTTTTATGTTACTGAAATACGTCAAGACTATGCAATGTCTTGTGCATACAATGTCAAAATGACTAGCACTGACACATTTAAGAAAAACAAAATGCTGGATTATAAATGTTGGAGCCATAGGAGGAAAGATTTTAATAAAAAAAAACCATTTCACTTCGCAGATATTACTTGTTGGGTGAAACGAATGGAGTTTATCAATACCTATGCTCATTAAATTATATCATTTGGTTCAGCTAAGGCCATTCAAGATTAAGCAGAAAACTCTACCCTGAGCTAACTCTGAAGTACAAATCATTAAATTCAAAGTCAAGCATATGAAATTGAGCAAGGATGTGATGAAACATGTCTGGTTGAACTAAACTACCATAGGTTCAGGTCGAAAATCCCCTGGGGAACAGTAAATTCTGAAGTACAATGTTACGGCTCATTTCAGAGGCAGAGAAGTTGAGTAAATAGAATGATGAATGAATAAAAGACAGAATGAAAGAAATATCAGTGACAGGGAGGTGAATATAACCCATTTGATACTGTTACAACATTCCTAACAAGGTGCTGTCCAATAATTACACACTAATGCTCACTGGACAATGGAAAGTCACTCATGGTCGAAACATGGGAAAATCAAAACCTTTAAAACAGGAAGGACAGAAATAAGATATCAAAATCAGGTGGTCAGGAAACCCAGGTGGGTAAAAAAAAGAGGATGCCATATCAGGAGAGAGTTTGAGAAGCGACTGAGCTCCTCTGTTAACAGTATGCCAGTTATTCTGCTGCGAGAGAGCTGCACCCACCCACGAGAAGAAAATGGAGGAATGTTAAAAAGAGAACATACAGGAGGTACAGTGGAATCCATAAAGTGCCCACACACACACACACACACACACAGGTATCCTGAGCTTCAGGAAACACAAATAACAAGGAGGATGCCACAATTTCATAAGATCGTGGAGAAGACTCCATTGCCTCAGGAGTATTTACTGAGGTGCAGTCTTATTGTCCTGGACTATAATAGATGACATGACAATATCTGTGTACTGCAAGTTGTGTTTTTGCCTCTGTGCTGTCCCTCTGTCCATATCACTGTCCTTATTCCCCATCCTTATCACCAGTCGTCACTTCCCTGCTACATTGCTCACCTAATTTAATATCTCACCTTCCCTCCCTTTGAGTCCTGCCATTCATGTCTTCACCCCAGTTTCTAATTTTGGGTTCTGCCACTAATTGCAGGGGGGAAATTCCCAACCCATAAAAATCTGGGACTTGGCCCCTCTGTCGTAACATAACTCTCATTGAATTTCTAATTAGTGTTACTTCCTCTGGCAAATGTCCTTGTCTCTAATACATACATCTATATTTCTTTATTTAACTAATTATTTTAATCACTGGACTTATTTTCTGTTTTTAAACTCAATTGTTTCTTTGTTTCATTTTCCCCACACAAATATATCGACGTAATTAGCTTCCCCATGAGCCTCTCCTGCAGATTCAGTAGGGAATGGCTGCACCCCTCTCAGTCATGTGACTACTACCTGCTGTTTTTCACATTGCTGATGCAATCCCTACTGCATATTGCCTCTACCACTAATATATGCCCAGTCTCCAAGCCTGCAGGCACCTGACTGACCAGGGAAAGTGAGAACAAAGAGACTTACAGCTGGCCAATTTTTAATATACAATCTAATAGCTTTGCTGTTAACTACATTTGTAAACTGTTTGTAATTTGTAATGCATCTGTTTAACTAGGGCATGTCTAATAACAAATAAATATCATAAAAATGTTATGTGTATTAGCTTGAACATTGCATAGCTTTTTCCGAGAGGGTATTATATAGCTTCATCACAGGAGAAATGAGAAACAGTGAGTAGCTGTAGTCGTTGTAAGGTAGATGTTGATGCCATGTTGACATAACTTTGTATATGGTATGGGTCATGAGTGTCCACATAGTGGCACGGTAGTAAGTCTCATTTTGTTGAATTCTAAACTAATGTTTGACTGTCTATGCCATGTATGGAGCATGGGCCCTAGGGCCACCTCAATTTCATGCTTACACCTATTAGAGACAGGATTTGAGGCAGAGCAGATAGCAGATAACCACAGGCTAGCTAAAAATGCACGAGCCGCTACAATTAATAATAATCATAAATATTTGATCAACAGACCAAACATAGCTGTAACAACACATTAGCAGGTGTAACAGGGGGTGGCAGCTTTGCATAAAGTCGGTGACTCACACAGAGACATGAAATGTAAATGCAATATACAGCCAACAGCTGCTGAGTGAGGACGGAGCATACACTGATAAAAGCGTAATCATGTTTAAATATGAACTGCTGGCGTGTGCGGACTTTGTTGTACCCACTTCTTCAGCATCGCCTTTGTTTGTCAGGAAACGAGATGCCAATTTGACACATTTTGCTGCAAATTTCAACATAACTACACAAAAAATGATTACATTTGGTGCGGAAGCCCAGTGGTGCTTCATGAATGCATCCAAACACTTGTTCCTAGCATATGAGTTTGATTAGGCGAGAATTTGTTACTTAGTCAGTGATAAGCAGGAAAGTAATCACAATCAATAAGACTTCAAACTGGCTAGCGTTGTAGTTAGCATTAATGTTATCTAATATGAGACACAATGATACGCATGCAATATTAAACCCACCTGTCAAGTTATTTTAATTGATCATCGAAAATACAAACATACGTTCTAATTATGTAGAAATTAAGTAGCTAATTTTCTATGATCCTACAAGTCGCAATCGATCATCTCTGCTATACACTGATTGGCTGCTATCGGTAACAGTGTCAGAATTAGGTGCACTTCAACTGATTAATACATGGTTCACTTGCTGATTTACTTGTTCTAAATGTTAAAAACTGTTATTCTTTGTGATCTTCCTTTATCTGTTGGCTTGCATTAGTATGAGAGCTTTTCAGTTAGGATATGTAAAATGTTTTACAATCGCACAAACCCATATTCTCTCTGTGCCCTATTGGTTGATACTTTTTTGCAGTTATACTAATTTTTTGAAAACCAATTTTATCTCTCATATTTTATTATTTCTACATTTGAGATATTTGTAGGCTTGATTCACCACAGTAACATCCTCAGTGCACTCAGAAGTGCGCACAGTGGCGTACGTGTCCTCATGTTCACTGTCCTGTTCGCCAGCTCAGCGGCAGTTAATGCATTACAGGATAGTCTTTAAGTGCAGGCTGTGCGGAACCTCCTGGGTCCAGACTGAGCCCGGGACCATAGGGAAGAACACTGCTCACTGCCACCGGGAGGCCCAGCCTCAAGTCCTTATGCTAAAAAAATGAAGTTCAGAATTCACTCAGATTCATCTAGTGAAATACCTCCAAATACTGATACACACCTAAACACACAAATGCACATGCAGATACACATGCACAAAAATGCATAAATACACACACACACACACACACACAAGGAAGAACACTACAGTAAGTCTTTTACCAATAATGTTTTGGAACAGGATGAGATTTGCGGATTTATTTATCCTAGTGTTATGCATTACTATATTACAGGGGTCATTCATTTTGAAGGATTTACATATCAGATATCTCAACCATTTTACCTCATTTTCTAACCCTACTGCATGTTCCAGATTAGAATTTATCAACAAACAGAAAGCTATGAAGTGCATTAAACTCCATTAAATATTATTTATGGATGTGTTAAAGATAGATAACTTTTACATGACTGTTTTTAAACACACATATCTTATTAAAAGCTTATTATCTTGAACAGTTTTCTCTCAAACTTTCCTGCAATATCAGGTGTTGATATAAGTGCTGTGCATTGATTTTAATACTGTATTGAATTGGAGTTCAACCATTTTCTCCTTCTAACACAAATAAGTTTTGCTTTCAAGAACCCTACAGATGTCACCATGTTTAAGCAGTTCTGCAAGCAGTGATGTTTTTTTTTCTACATGATGCACTGAGTATTGCATGAACATAATTTTTAAATAAATAAGTTAAAAAAGTCAACATTTTGTAATTTTTTCTCTAAAATTCTCTTTCATCTAATTATCCTCTTGCAGATTCAGCAGGAAATGGCTGCACAGGTGACCCCTCTGAGTCATGTGACTACTACCTTTGCTGTTTTTCACATTGCTGATGTAATCCCATCTGCATATTGCCTATACCACCAATATATACTCAGTCACCAAGCCTGCAGGCAATAAAATGTTGGGCTTGAAAATATGACGTTCATTGTCAAAAATGCTGAAAATTATATGGGGCAAATATTTTCTTCACTGTATTATACACATATTAAATCTATTATGTCAACAACAGCAAGAGTATTGATGAAATCTCACAAAATACATGGCTGCTGTACCACCACACATACAAACCTAAAAACCTTGAGTTTTTCTCACCTCTTTGAAAGAAAACACAAATTCACTGGTAAACTAATGCATGTGAGTGTGAGCGCTGATCATTAAACAATCCAACGGTTAAAATGTGCGGACTGTGAGGTAAGGCTGAAAGAATGTGGGCTTTGGTTTCTTTCAGCTGTGAACCAATGAACTCCTTTAGTTTAACAATACAATACTTGTATATCTTGTATTGCAATAACGTTCATGACATTTGTTTATTGTGTGAAAGCAGGCAATCAGAAATTAGTGTTTTGGGAATTATATCACTGCCCTGGCAAACATAACAATGGAGTTTTCCTCAAATGTTTACGCATTATGTAATTCAGTTCTGGATTTGGCCCTAAAAGAAAAACAATGACCGCAAACCTGAAACTCATGTATCTAATCTCCTTGCAAACTATGCAAAAAATACAGGCAAATTCCCTGATTTTTACTCTGACTTCACTTCCTCTGTTGGAAAAACACTCCAGAAAAAATCTCCACATTTAGGTACACACATGACATTTTGTAGTCCAGTTGAAAGCAATGCCAGTAGAAATGATAAACTACAACTCCCAACTGACCACATTCACATCTCAACAATGCAAAATTATAAGATTAAATTAATTATTTAGTTGTCTGTCACAGATTTATGATGAACAAAAGAGGTTTTAGAGAACCATGCAACTGGATGGAACAGAGAAGTGGAGGAGCAAGGAGGCAAAATAATACCTGCGAAGAAATTCATTCATACATTTTTTTTCAGCTTCAGTCTGGCAAGCTCCGCAATCATTAACTTGCCAAACTATTCTTATTGAGAAAAAGCACAACACTTATGTTTGGTTGTAAGTAAAAGTTTATAGTCTCTTCCTTTGATTTTAAGGAGTGTTAGGGGTTAATGCTAGAAGGTGCACCTGTGACTAGGTATCACTGAAATTTCCAGGTGCTTAGTTGTGGGTCATTTCCAGGGTGGTTTATTTAATGAATTAAATAAAATGAATTTTGTTCCACAAAATGGATTTTAGTACCACAACATAAAAAACATTGCATCTTGACCATGACATGCCAAAACCCAATTGCATTTTGTGGACAAAACTAAGTAGGTGACTGGACAAAAGCACACTTTTCATTTTTCAAACAAAATTGATAATACAATTTTTCATTTCATGTACAAAATTAAAAATGTATTTATAATACCCTAACAGTTAAATAAATCATCTGAAAAAAATGAATAACGAAAATAATCAGTTAATTTAGCATGGCTACTTAAGTACTTGCTAATCGGGAAATGTGGTTAGCTAAGGTCTGGCACTATTACTCATAATCAAGTGGATGTACTTAATGTTCTCCTGCTGTGTAAGACACTGTGGATAATTGCGTCTGCTAAATGACTGTTATGTAATGTCATGTCATGCAAAATAACCTTGTGAATACATTTGGCACGCCAGGTGTGAATTTTGTGATATACAGTGTATCACTTCTTCTTTCAAAAAGCTTATTTAGTGGCTTAATGTTAATAAGCATAACATTATATTTTTTTCATTCATTATTCATTCATTTTCTTGTCCATTTGATTGAAACTGCAGGATTGCACAGGTGGAGATGAGGAAACATATTGAGTGAACCAGGCCCTCCTTCAGGCCACACCTTTTCCAGTTTATGACCGTAAAGGTTGTTTTGATTGAAGCAGTATATGCCACTAAAACTGCATTTGATTGCATCCCGGCATTTTCTCTTTGTGTACAGATATCAGAGGATATTCGTGAATATACTACTGCATCTGTTTGCACTGTTGTAGCGTATTTTTAAAAGACCGCTACAGGTTATTGCCTGCTACAGATTTACAAGTTGTTGAAGCTGATTTCTGAGGGTGGATCTTTTTGGTTGGGGCGATTTTAATGCGTCCATCCTGACTTGTACTTCTGTACATCCACTTGGCATCAATCACACAGGAAGAGGACAACTGTTTGCTTTGCAGATATGACGTATCATGCACTGCAGAAAGTTTATTCCGTATGACGCCTGGTCTGTATCATTAGCTTGGTGTTGAATAATTATCCACAGAGATAGCGAGACATTGCAATTGATTAGGTTATAGACTATGCCTCTCATTACGGGGACATGTATGAGGGGAAAATTGTTACATGGCAGTAAAGACATAGGCACAGATGTAGATATTGTCACTGGAATGTTTATTTTTGGTGCCAGTAAATCAGAAATGAAAAATGGAGTTTGTGTTGCACGCTTGAGTTTTTTTTTGCCCGTGTTTGGTTGGCATGGCAATAGACAAATTCATTCAGCGGCTCAATGAACAACTCATTTGATTTAATGGTTAGCTTTTTTCAAGTGTTTATCAAGTTAAGTAATCTTGCTGGTTTTTAGGGTGAACCATATTTGAAACAGATGGATAGCCAGAGAAATAGTGTTGACGTTAATGATAAGTGGAATGAAACAAAGACAGTGAAACTTGGATAATATTTGATAGCTGTTTCAGCGCACTGTTCTATAGCCTCAACCAAAATGCACAATGAATACAACATTAAAAAAAACACAAAACATTAAACAATACACAAAAACTCACTATGTCATCAATTGCTTGATGCACCTCAAACAAAAAAATGTTTGACCAATGGAAAATGTAGCATATTGCAGAATTGTGTGGAGCATCATGACAAGTTGGGTGTATCTGGTCCAATCAGAAGACTTTCAGGTTTTGTAAATATATACTCACAGGTGACAGTGCAGTACAACTACTTTCATTTCATACAACAGAGAATGTATATATGCATGTCTTTATGCATTCATGCAGACTTCATTTCATAAACTCAAAGCAGTGTGCAGTATCTAACATAACACCAGTGATGTTGGGCATGGAACTATAAACTAGCTACTTAAATTGCACCATATCCTGATTTTTGCCATTATAACTAATATTTCTCAGTTGAGTGAACATAAAAGTACTAATACAAACTGGTTCTATGGCATGCAAGTTGTATCACAGACTTACAAGGCACAGTTATAGCTTTAAAAAATAAGCTGTAACTAAAAGCAAAACAATACTAAAATATAACAGTTCAATAGATGTGCTAGACAAAAAATGGCTGGAAAAAACTGAGGTGCAAAGGGGTAATGTTCCCCTTTTGTTTAAATATTAATTTCTGCATATGCATAAGAATAAAAAGGTTGTGTTACCTGTATACGGGACTATTTTTTTACCTAACCAGCAACTTGGTTGCCTTTCCTATCATGACATAAGCTAAATAGTGTCCTACCCTGAATAATAAGCAAATTGTTTAATTAAGACTTTATGAAGGAAAAAGGCAAATCGAGGCAAATCTTTTTATATACCTTTTTAAATAACTTCTGATACAAACTACATAGAGCAGTATTGACATGGATCTGTAAATTAACCTTTAAGTACAAAATAACAAATGAATAAACACACTTATAAACAAATAATTTGTCATAAATAAATACATACAAAGGAGGGCAATGGAATGTGAATGAGAATGGTACTGTGAAGACTCCACCCAGTCAAGACCAGGCGCTGAGCACCAAGTTCCATGAAGTAAAAATGCTGAAGGTCACCAATGTGCAAGGAACAACTTGAGACAGTGATCTGTGGCAGAATGAACAATGTTTCTCTCATGGACAGCGACAAAAATGAAAAAGTCACCCTCTTGATAAGTGTTAACGACCGAGCAGTATCCACATGAGTTACATGGGAGCGGGGGTAAACGGTTTTGTTCTCCTCGTGATAAAACACTGAATCACTGGAGAAACTCCATGAAAACAAGCAGTCATGACAGGCTGATCTCTGGAATATAAGACGATGCAGACAGACCCCATTCACGGAGTAAACATCCACGGCAACAGTGGGAGCAGTTGAGAGGAATAAACTTTGGTTTAAACAGTGACTTATTAATACTGTAGTTAAGCGTCCCAATTTTGAGTAGCAGCTAGTCATTTAGGTGTTTGTAAACTGCTCTTCGTTAGAATTTAGCATGGTTAGCTTGGCTACACAAACTTAAAACTAGCCATCAAGGCTAATGTTAGAGACCCAAAGTTAGGTTAGGTTACCAAACTTGCTTAAGTAAAGTTATCTGTTCATAAACTTGTTGTAGCAGGAAGCAGTAAAGACAGTTTGATATAGTTGTCATAAATAGATGTTATCAATAGGCCCTATTTATAATGTCTATTTGTAACTATAAAACATCTATTTATATGACAGAGATGTCATAAATAGGTCGTTGTTAGTTTATGATCATGACTGTCTTTGACGCCTTAGCATTTGTGTAATTTGGCAACTAGCTTAAATGTGGATGTACTGTAACATGAACTTTTCACTTTGTTTGATTGTTTGTTTATCTGTCTTTTATGTTGTTGTTTTTCATATTTTCTTTGATCCTTTTGGCATGAAATGTGCTTTTATCTTTGATTCAATGGAAGTTTATTTTTAAACAGTCTCTCACAACTGGAGAACTATCAGACAACTAGAAACATTGTCGCGTAATACCAAAACATAAGAAAGGAGACCGTACTGACGTAGGGCATTACGGTTTTGTCAGTTTAACTTGCATACAGCAATCTATCATTAGGAACAGGGGTTACTTCTTGAAAAAATTGTACATTGAATGATAATCAACATAGGATTCCTGGGGTGAAGACGGTGGCTCTCTAAAAGACAGTCAGAGACTTATAGTAGAAACGAAATCTTTAAGAATAATAGGAGTTATGACAGAGTGGGTCTAAGTGACACAATACAAAGAACACATCATAACAAGATCCTATATGTAGTGTGAGGGATGTTGGGCATTAGCTGTTCGTTTTGATGCATGACCCTGATTTGGTTGCCAGCAGCAAAATTTGCAAACAATATGAAACTCAGGGTACAGCAAAAAGTGTATAATCGACTAAGGTGATACAGGAGAATCTAAACAGAATCCAGAATTGGACAGAACCCTGGCAAACAACGTTTAATGCAGCTACATGTAAAGTTTGTGGGATGAGGAAAATAAGAATTTCAGACACGACTGTTTAAGGCAGGACCAAACATTGATATGGACACATGGCAAAAAATATAGATTATAAATCAATTTGCCAGACCACAACTGAGATACTGAATGCAGTTCAAAACATCACATGATAAGAAAGCTATTTAGGCTCCTGATAACATACAAAGAAAAGGAACTAAATAACTTCCTGGTATGAGGGCACGAGACACCTTTTCATGCCAAGGTAAAGCAGACTTAATTGAGGTCTTCAAATTTACGACAGGGTTCAACAATGTATACAACAACAGATTTTCGTAGATGAAATCAGTGTGCAGAACAAGGAGGTAGAGATCAAAGACTAATGAAGAGTAAATTCCATTATGATGTCACAAAGTATAATTTTACATTATTTTACAACCGCTGTAAACACCCGGAATGGGTTGCCAGGTCAAATAGTAAAGAAAGAGACCCTTGTTGAGTCTAAGTACAGAATTAGCCTGGCTGTCCTGGTTTTGTCATTATGTGTCCTCTGTTCTCATGTCTCAGATAAACTACATAGCTTCTGCAAAACCTTACAACAATTATTTACATTGGAATCAAGACGGCCACTTAATATTCTCAATTGAACATCACAGAGAACGTTTTTTTTAAACACAGTTTGCTATTTTTATTTTTCAATGAGGCCAAGGCATTCCTAGGATCAGGCGGTGTGTTAAGTATTTTTAAATTCTTCATTGTAAAAAGGGGACAGGAGGGAATAAGAAAGGAAAATAAACTGTAACCATGCAACATTCTCAGTCAGTTATCTAACATAAAAGGCTAGATGCAATTAAACACATGGTATACTTAATTAGATCAGAACAGACAGAATCACTTTTATATTTACATTTTCTTGGAGAAAAACAACCGTGTTTCTCCAATATGTAAATACCTAGGCCAACATCACCTGCCTAGCTCTGCCAACCCCATGAGTTTTCTAAATAGACAAGCTCATTCACTGCAGCTAGCGCTTCAATCAGTCATCCTGGTTCGTCATTGCACCAAGAGCCTGTGTACGCATTCAGCGGCCGTGTCAGTGTCACCGAACCCATATTCCTCTTATTTTCTCACTCTTTTGCTCATCTGCGCAGTGATTATTAGTCACGAAATCAATCATAAACATCCCATTGCTACTAGCGGTTTAAACCGTCATGGGCTCAACTGCGCTGCATTGTAGTCTGCCGTAAGAGCTTGACTGCAACGAAATCGGTTGGTGACGAAACGATGGCTCATGATTCTGAAAGAGGAAACCTACTTCTAACCATCTATCTTGCTCTGGACATACCCCAGCCATGAGCAATGTTATACATGTATCATGGTGTCACAGTGTTTTCACATATCTGCTGGACCAGGTCCAATTTCTTGAGCAGACATGCTATATATAATTATGTAAAATAATTAGTAATCAAGATGTATTATCGTTTACACACAGACGTCAGTAGGCAGGGATGCGGTGGTTCCTCGGGAGCTCTTGGTCATTCGAGCTTCCTAGCTTATGCCTAATTACATTTGGGCTTAGCTTAGTCTCAGAAATCATTACTAGATGTAAAGCGCTGCAACCAAAATCTATCAGTCAGCATATTTCCCTTTCCTTTGTTCACTTTACCGACAACTATTAAGAGCTGAATGGATCCTTGGGGACACAGTATCCATTTTCTATTTCAATCCATGTTCCATAAATATCAGTAATGAGGTCCCCATGTCATGAATTACTAGTACCTACAACTAAAAATAGTTTCCATGCTAATGCTTTAGAAAACCTTTTCGCTCATGTTGGTTCCATTTCTGATTTACTCCTACCATATACTCTGTGCTGCTGCTTCTTCTCTGTGCTGTTGCTGTGTTGTCGGTGTGGTCACTCTCTTCACTCTGCTGTGTCCCTTACTTTGTTCTGCCGTTTTATTATCTGTTGTTTTTTGGTTATGTATGTGAATCACTGCTCTCTTTATTGTTGTTTTTGTGTGTTCTCTGTGCCGTCGCTGTATTCTCTGTGCTGGTGCTCTCTGTGTTGTTTCTCTTTTCTCTCTGCCATTTCTCTGTTCTCTGTATTCTCTCTGTTTTCTCAGGCCTGCAGGTGGTTCATAGTCCAGCTCAGATCTGGTCATTAGTTTCAAGGTTTATGCCAAGTTCTCTTCCCTATATCCCTTCAATACCTATTTCACCTGCAAATAAAATTTTACCACATGCCTTGACTACATTCTGGGCAAAATTGTGATCCAAAACCTTTTCGGCCTACCAAACCTTAGATCTGTCTCTAAAACATAATTTAATAGTGTGAAATGTAAAGTCGAGCAAGAGAAAGAAAAAAACATTTGTAATATTTTTATTAAATCAGCTTAGTGTTTTTATTCTATATGTGGTTGCAGTTTTTGGCTCTGTCGTTATATTCACTGTGCTGTCACTTTCTATGCATGCTACTCTAATATCAGTTTTTTTTTCTTTTCAATGCTGTTTCTCTATTCTCTTTGCTGACGCTGGTGCTGTTTTATCTCTGTGTTGATGCCCTGCATGGTTGCCAGTCGGTTCTCTGTGCTGCTGTGTTACTGTCGGTTTTTTTCCCGGTATTCTGTGGGCTGTTTCTCTATCGCCTGTGCGGTTTCTCCACTCTCTGTGCTGCTCCTCTGTTCGCCAACTCTCTGGCCTCAGGAGGTTGACTCTCATGCACAGATTAGGTCAGCAGCTTCAGGCTTAATGCCAATTATATTCCACATCATACATTACCTGACAATAGACTGGACCACCTCCCTTTCATGTCCAGGCAAAATAGTTATCTGATCTCTTTCATAACCTTGTGGGGTTTTTTTGCCAACCACTATCACCCCTCCTCCCCCCCCCCCCCAACTATGGCTAAGCACCCTTCCTGCCACTGTCCCCCACCCCTCTAAAGCACTGAACCTCTCGATAAAAAGCCATTATACTACACACATTATGGATTACTTACACTTATTGTACCTTATGTCCCATAGGGGAGAAATATACTCTAAAAGAAAGAATGAAAGAGAAGGTATAAAAAATACAGATGTTAACCCTATAAACTTTGCCCCCAAGTAGTTGGAACGTCAATGTTCCGAATTATTGTAGGATTCATAAAAACTCCAGTGTAAGAAAACCCAACAATTGCAATCCTGGACTATTAAAAAGCCGCTCATCTTGTGAGAACAGCAGTTTAGATCTTTATCGGCCTGGACGGGACAATAATACTCCTGCCTGCAAAACACCGTGCCCAGTGTTTACTACCTGTAGTATACGCGCTTAATATGAGCATATATACAGAGAAATACAGTCCCATGGAGCATATAGTATGTGTACTATGGTAAGACCCAAAGGAAGTGTAGATCTAGGCGGAGAAAAAAATGGTCAAGGTACATGAATAGCTGTTGTACTCGAGCAGTTGCTAAAATAAAGAATTCCAATAGTTCTGTGTACTAGAACTAACTCTAACTTGCTGTCTTTGTCATTTGCCCACACACACCTCATCTTAAAACGTAACGTGGTGCCAGCAGCAAGCCGTAGAGCGATTCAATGACGTTCAATGAGGGACTGAAGTCAGTAAGCAGGAGGAGTTTCATGTAGTAGCAACACTTTGAGGTAGCTTAATTAACAAGGTAGTTGCAAAGTTGTGCAAGTGGAAGACAAATAAATAAATGAATAATGAGGCTATTTAAGCCACCCGCATTGTCAATGTTAACAGGCAACATCAGTGAAAACTGGGGCGGATAGGAGCAAAGGTATGTTATACACAGCAGCACATGAAGATCAATGGTACTAAAGAACATGATAGTATTATGTGCATTTAGAGACTGCTGTATCCCAGAGACATCAGGTTTGGACTTACACAATGCACAATAATAAGCCTGAGACTAAACTAAAGCATAGATGCAGGGACTGTCAGTTTGGGCCATCTAAGAGTGACATGATCAGGGACAAAACCATCTTCAGTGTCACTGACAAGCATCTAAAGGAAAAACAGCCAGATTTAGCCAAAGCCACCAATATTCGTAGGGTATTTGAGATAGCTAAGAGCAAATAACTGCATCTGTGAGGAAAGAAAACAAAGTGCAAACAATAACCGAAGTACTGGGTTCAGTGAGGCACAACAAAGGCAAAACCAACAGAAGCAGGCTCAAGAAGGCACTGCGAGAGACTCCAGTAGTTTCGGTTTTTTTGATCATGCTCGGCAGGTCAATCTACAAAACTGACACATCAAACGGGCTTGCTTCCTGCAGGAAGGACAGTCTGTTGCACAGGAGGCCAGTTCCCTAACAGATGCTAAGCACAAGTGTGTGCAAACTGAGAAAGAGCTATTCACGATGGTGTTGGCTGCACATACATTTCCTCACTATGTATTCAGGGGTTCCACCGGTCTTTCAGTCAGACCATATCAGATATTCTCCTGGGAAAGAGATGCTAATTTGCTGACGCCTTATCCAGAGAATTCAACATAAGACTGCATGAAGGCAGATGAAAGAGTAGCCTATGCAATGAAAGCTAAAGTAGTGCCTGAACAGCTTAAAATACCGAAAGTGGAGGATGGGACCGTTCGGAATCTGTGAGGCATTCGCTAAAAAGGATGGCCGAAGCATAAAATGCTGGTAGAAGCGGAGCTGAGGTTCTAACTGCCGGTCAGAAGCACGATCCAGATTAATGGGGTCATGCTGCCAGCTTGCATAATGACAGAAATCTGATTCATCGGCCCAAGGAAACTAAGGTCAGGCCAACGATTCCACAAAAAATCATGGCGCAAATGGAGAGCAGCACACTAAGGAGCAGACATTTAAGTAGCTGCACTGGCCTAGAATGTCTGCCGCAACTGAGCAAAGCGTTGGAAACCGCTCTGCTTGCACGGTACAAAGTTTGCATGGCCATCTTTGAGCTGCAAGGCAGGTCTTTCCACCTTAGAGCAGATTATTTCTCAAAGTTCCCAGAAGTACAGCGCATTCAGGACAAAATTGCAGACACATAAGTTTGAAATGATCAAACACATGTTAAAGAAAGAGGATCAAACTTGGACAGATCCACACTCAGTTATTTTGCCTTTGAGGAGCACTCTAGTGACTGGACTGGGATTCTCAGCTGTGGAAATGTTCATCGGTCCAGTCCTACGGAACTCTCTCCCAGCAGCTTGCTGCTTGCTCAGAACCAAGCAACCTATAAAGTTAATGAAATTGCATCAAAGTCAGGAAGAGTACTGCAATTAATATGCAAAACCTCTTCCTGTGCTTGAACATGGCACGAATATCAGAGTTGCAACCCCTCAAGTTTGGAAACCTGCCCTGATGGCATAGAAAAGGCAGCAGACATGGTGATACAGCGCTGTGCCCACAACAGGCCAGAGGTACAGAAGACACAGACGATACTTCAGGCTACTCAGAAGCAGAGCTCTCCTAGTCACCAAGGGGAAAGGTGACTGCAGTGAGCTATACAAGCCTTTTTTTTTAGCCGTCATGTTTCAAAGCAGCAGCTTTACATGTAGCAAGCCAGCTATCGAGAAAATCATCTTAACTGTACTCTTAATCTGTGACATAAAATCTGCTAGCTCTTTAGCTAACTTTAAATAATGCAAATTGTTGTACCAATACAGTTCACTGCAGTTTCCCCAGAACACCTGAGTAAAGAGTAAAGCGACATGACTGAACTAGCTAGATAGCAAGATGATTAAAAATATTCATGTAGCAAGCTAATAAAACACAATAAAACTATGTGAAAGGTACCTAGCTAAGTTACACAATATATCTTGTGGCACCAAACTGCTCAGCTGATGAGCAAGCATGTTGTTTGAAGCTATTCAGAGCAAACAATATTTTTCCCACTGACCTTGTCCAGAATATGCGGGACTGAGAAAAGATTTCTCCGCCAAAAATAATTAGCTTCACACCAAAGTCTGTTCTGATTGGTAGTCAGTATGACTTTGCTATTATGCTGCGTTCACATGGCACTTCAGGCTAGCCTCGCTTGCACTGGGATTCATTGCATCTTACTTTAAGCTGTTGCTTTGCCTTCACCTTGCTGGCGTTGGAGCATGGTCTCGCATCAAAAAAAGTTCAACACGATCTTATTTTTGGCCCACACCCTTTGCTTCAATGCAACGTACACCCGATCACAAAAGGACAGGGTGTGGACCGGAGCAATCCAGATGAACAAATGGTACTTCCCATAAAGAGTGTGCATTGAAGAGAAGTAGATCAGATTGCATGTTGAGTTTGATTGTGATTGATGTGATTGATATAAAGGAACACATCATGCTTTAGTTTTTGTCCACCTTCCACAGGTCTCACCTCCCCTCAGCTACTGTAACTGTCAGTCAAGCTTTGAAAAAGAGGGTTCCGCAATCCGCACCGACAAGTTATTGTTGATGATATTACCAATTATTCAGCATACTAACACAATATTTTAGAGTCAATACATAAAATAATCTGCCAGTGATTCAGCTGTGCGTTTCTTGAAGATGTTGAAAAATGTACCTCCTCTTTGGACATGATCTGGAAGGTGTTACATTCTTTCAAAGTTACTTGCATCCACAGGATTCAGGTAAAGTTTTCCTTTACAAAACAGTAAATATAAAAAAGTGGTCAATAAATCATAAACTGAACAATATACCAGATGTTAATAGCTATTATGCCGGCATCTTAGGCTAAAGTAAGGCTTGATTTCAAGGATGGATCAGCGTCCTATGAGACACCTGGGTGCAAGTATCTTTGGAGCCCTCTATCCCTCATTAAAATAATATTTCTTTCAAAACGTTCAGGACTGCGGGTGCTGCTATTGCAGGTATCCCAGGCGCACCTTTCCACCATTTTCTGTTTTATTTCTTTTCTTAATAACTACATAATCTGACACGATGATGATCTATGGAGCCTAATTTCAGCTGGTGTGCCGTCAGAACTGTTGATGGAGTTGCTAGTGATAGTGGCTTGGGACTGATTGGTCAATTGCCATGTCACGTAATGATTGACATGGCAATCGACCAATCAGTGAAACATCATGGACAACTAAAACAGTAGTAGAGCCTATTTTCTTAGGATAACATTACAAGGGAAAAGATGCACAATCTTCATGGTCATACCTGGAGGCTGGATAGAGTTTAATAAGACCTGTCAAGTATTCCTTACTAAGGTTAAGGCAGAAACAGAAGCTAATGCTAGCATTTACAGTCAATCAAAACTAAAACTTCAACAACAAAAAAAATGTTAAAACACGAAATCTAAACTAAAACTAGCAAATCTGCACTTAAGTGAATTTGAAATCAAATCTGAAAATAAATAAAAATATAAGTTAATGGAAAAAATCAAAACTGTAATAACTCTGATTTACTGTATGAATGTTTAGGCCTTTGTACCATACTTGTACTCATACCAGTCAATTTTTATAATGATTTCACACAGTGAAAAATAGTGACAGACCAGACCCACCATTTCTTGAAACAATATTTTAAAAATAGGTTTTATTGTGACTTGTTTATGTGTGAGTGAACAGAGGTTTGTTGTTTTCTCATTTGTAAATAGCTGTTAGCTATATTTGGAAACCCAGGATCCCAAATGGCCCTGGAGGTACCATTTTGGAGAGGCCTATTAACTATGTTAATAGTAAAATATTATTTGGCACAATAAATATGTGAACATTTACATTGGGCATTTGAAGTGATGCATGTATCTACGAAAACAGGTACAGATATGTTGCTGAAAACAGCAACCATAAGGGATATCTATCTCAATCCCTCGTTAGCCTGTTTGTTTGATAGCAATCTATCTTATGGCAACTAGGTATTTAGCACAGGAATGAGGTGTCATGGCTATAGCAAATGTCTGTGCATTAATAGATGATTTTGGCCACAATTATATGGAGAACAACAATGACATTTTAATGTGCCTAAGATAATACTCAGATTTCTGAAAGACTCATAAAATCATGTAACTCAGATTAATTAAACTGAAATAATAATCACAATAAGAATACCTATATTAACAAAAGAGGACTTCTCCAGTCTTACTCAGATTATTGTAAATATAATTGGACCATGTAAACACCCTTGCTGCACTACTTGGGCAGTATGGACACCTCTCTGGCCTGACATCCTAAGGTCACTGATGCAGGGCAGAGTGAGTTGGCTCCTACACGCTACACAGCTGCCTAGTGTATACACAGCCATCTCCATTCACATGAGAGACGCCATATGTGTACACACAGTGGTATCCTGGGGACACGTAGACGGAAGCATCATTTTGCACAGCTTCACGGAGGACAGCGAAACTCTCTCCATTCTCCATCCATTAATGTATTTAACACCACCATCGTCATTCGTAATCGTGCGTTGTCCCAACGTGACAGGATTAGTGCCTGAATGATATTAAGTATTAATTTGTACCATTAATATAGAGATCAAAACAATTATAATAAAATTAGGTTATCAGTACACATATAATATTTTGTATAAGCTACTACCAGAGAACCCCTTAGACAAAATGAACAAATAATATGGCAATGGTGTGATGTACAGCAATAATGTATATCATTCTACTAAAAATGATCCTTATAATAATAATATGATCTTTCGCCTTCAACTGAATTAAGTTGCAAAACGTTATTGTCTTCCCGTAGGCATATTGTGTGTTTTCTATTTCAAGTGTACATGAGTAAGTAATTTAATGAGAGATCCGGAGCTGTATGTCTGGTTGGTAGACTGGCTTGTGGAGCTTCGGTATGGAGAGCACTGAATTTGAATAGATACATTTGCATTCTGTTCTCTGGATTGCCCGGAAGCTGTATATGGTCTGAGCTGTGATGCAATTTGTATTTGCATTTAAGACTACAGAGTTCTTAAGTTCCAGTAATAAGGTATAGCAATCATAAGAGTTATGTTAAACTGATATGAACAAAAATTGAGTGGTTAGAATGTAGTACTTTCATTATCAAATTTATATAGTAAAGTGGATACAGAAATGTTGAAGCAGTACTACGTGCAGACCTGCTTCATGTCAGTGACGTTTGCGTGTTCACAAGCATGAGCCTTGTATTTACGCGTCCAGCCTCAGCATCTCAGTGGGGTTTATGTCCGAGTTTGCCCAAGTTCAACTAGGCCAATACAAAACATAACATTAGTTTGTCTGCAGCCATTTTGATGTAGACTTGCTTTCAATGTAGCCTAGCTTGTGTGATTCACCTCATTTTATACGGTGCTTGACCCAGCTGCCCCTCAGGGTCAGGTCGTGGATGGTTGGCCTGAACGACAAAAGGAGGACCTTTTGAACAGCTCTCTGATATGGAGCAGATTTCATGTTTCCTTCAATTAAAGCGATTCATCCAGGTCCTATTCTAATGTAGCAAAGCTTCCCCACACAATGCCTTGTCACCGCCATGCCAAGGATTTTCCTGTGGAATATGGTGTTTGGGTCTCACCAGGCATAACAGGGAACACTTTTTGTGATGATCAGAGCCAGACTCATAATTATAATTGGCAGGACTGCCGATAATCAGGCCAGATTGTTTACTAAAGTATTCAAACAGCTAGCCTAACGCTAATTTTCCCTTTAACTGGGTTAACAAGGGAGAGGTAGCAACATTTTCACACTTAAAAAAGCAACCAACGCTGGCGGTGATTCCATTTGTGTGAAAATCAGACATAGGGCAAGTCTGATTAAATGGCTGTATATAGTTGGAAGATACAACATTAAGAAGCAAGCAATATCCCGTGCCATGTAAGTTTTCGTAATGCTAAACAGACAGAGTGTGACACTGTGAGGAAGGCGCTCAGCTGTTAGCTAGCCAAGGCTAATATTCTGACACAGGTTTTGGACTAGCTGATTCACAACATTCTGAAAGAGATGGAAAATAAGGGCATGAAAACACAGATTATCTCCGTCCTCCTCACTTTCAACACTTCTGGTATGAGTGTGGAATGTGGCTCTCCTTTATTGCCACAAACAATGATACTAAATGAACTGTGTATCTCTGTGCTGGTTGTGACTGCGAGATTGCACATTTTCATTGTAAAACAGGTTTTTTGATTGTTCTTATCATGTACTTATGTTAAAAGGTATTGATTCATCGTACAGACTCTGTCAGCAATGGGTGATTCATAGTGCATTAGAAGACAATTGGATTACAATCAGTTCACTCAATCCAAATGATCTCTGAATGAATGTGATTTCTCTAAAAGGTACAAAGGTACAAGTCACTTTTTTGAAGATTAAAGTGTCCATTCACTGGGTTACATGTGTCAGGTGATTCAACATTACGCACCATAAGGATTTGGTAGATGTCATCTTTCCCTGAAATGTGATCTCTACAATATCAATTAGTTCCAAGAAAATGTTTAAATAGAGAAAGCTACAGCAGCCAGCTGCTGTTTCTGAGTAAGGCCATAGTTGCTAGGCAACATCACTGGGGTTCATGTTGTGACGACACAGCTTTATGTTAGGTTATGTTCTGTTGGCCAGTTATCCTCCTTGTATATATGCAAGGTCTATAGGATCCAGCATACTGGTGAAAGGTATTGCATTTTAAAATGCTAAAAAGACAAATCTGAACAGAATGAATTAATTTTCACATATTCTGCCCTTCCTATTTCTTGTCCAGGAGGGGTATGTATACCAACTTGAGAGAAGATAAATAATACCATAATGACTGTAGAGTTTTACAATTTAAACTGCACCATGAATCTTTTGGTGGAAATCTATACTTATATTTTTTATTGTTCCTATCCCAAACTGGTCTTCTCAGCCCAGTGCAGGGTTCCTCTCCCATGTCCTCAAGTGGAGGAAGTCCTCTTCCACCGCAAGCCATGATTGGCCCTTGCTTGTCCCCACACTGCAGGTAAGCCATCTATACGTATGATTCTTATGTTGTCAGAGGAGGACAAAAGCAGTATATACTCACTAAGGTGCCCGGCTAGCCAGGAGTGGCCACTAGAGAGTGATGGGATTCAGGAACCTTAACCAGCGTATGAGCCAGTCAGAGGCCTACCAAGCATCTCAGTGACAATGAAAAACTACGTTTCCCAGCCTCGCCCGCTCTGTGTATCATTGTTGTGCTAATTGCCGCCTTCCCAAGGGACAGCGGGCAGGGAATAAGTGAGATGGCTGCTGGTTAAGTATCTCATTTGTCAAGCAAAACGAGTAATGAGGAGCAGCATCTAATCTGTAGTGGATCTTGCCAGATCCTGTTCTGGGACCACACAGATCTCAGCTGCCATCGTTCCAGGACTTCCCAATGCGTCTCAGACACCTCGCGTGCCAAGAGAAATAATAATTACTGTCTGCAACAGAAAAATCCCAATAAAGACAAAGTGATGACTCCACTTCCTGTTCCCCCCCTGCCCTCAATAAATCTGATTGGCTCATTTCCATGTGAGCATCGATGTTTCCTCCTCCAAAGATGTGTGATTTGACTTTTTTATGCCTCTCAGCAACAAATAGTGGCCCCACTCTGTTCCTTCACTGTACCGAGGTCTGATTTCTTCACTGTTAACCGCAACTCAGAAAAAAAAGTGCTTGAAATTTCTTTCATTCTTTTTTGATGATCTATATTTCATTGTACATTCTCCTACATGTGTTTATTACTACTGAAACATTTTAACGTGGCTGTTTTGAGGCATCATTTAGCAGATGAATAAAAGTATTCTAAAACATTGTTTGGATACATTAATTTATTTTGTTTTTTTCATCACCAAACCTAGTTTATCCCTTAACCTAATGTGGTGTCAGACATGTTCCACCTGGACAGTTTAACATAAACAACTCTCCAAGTGGGAGGTTCTTTAAAGGTAGAGAGTCCAAGATAAATTTGATGGATGAGTTGCTAAGTAACCACTGGTTATTCACCTAACCAAGATTTTATTTTCGAGATTTTATTCTGTAACCACACCAAAACATGTAACATTCAGCAATGATCTCATAAAAACGTTTGAAGAGTATTCACCAGGAATGCAACTTACAGTAGATGTTTATAAGAAAATATATCAAGAGAACATCATACAGTGCCCAGAGGATTTCATGATTTTTTGTGATCAATATATTTGATTTTGTTCTGGTAATTTCCACAATGAGTGTGGCATTTTTCCTGCATCCAATCTGGTTGATGACTGAGCTTTAGTATTGTGCATTTGCAAGTAACTCTAATTCTAAAGTGTATGACCAAAGAACGCTGTAATTTTCGGAGCAATCAACAATTACCTCTCTTGCACAAGCCATAACTAACATGCCAATACACATTTCTGGTAATAAATATCATTTGCTGTCCAATCTTCACAGAGCCTGCTAGTGCAATTCAGTAAAGTCGCGAGTTTGTTATCTCACTTGAGCAAGATTGCTTAACATAATGATAGGTCTTTAACGTTAACTGGACTGGGCTAAAATCAGGCATTGAGCAGCTTACAAAATTCTAAAAAACTACCCCCTAATTGAAACCCAAGTATTTGACTAAAGTGAAAAGAAGTAGTTTACATTCTTTATCTCTCTTAACTGCCGCTGCTGTGCTAGTTGGTGTTTGCTTAGTAATTGGGGCCTGTCTGCATTATCTCTGATTCCAGAGATCAACATGCCACGCTTATTGCTTCCTTGGAAATGGTTTTTGATTTCCTCCAGTGATTCATTGTTTTATTGCAAGAACAAAAAAACGATTCACTCCCCCGCCCATGTAATACGAATTGATATTGCTTTCACTCACGTTGTTCATTCAGTTGAATCTGCCAAGGACAGAGATTGTTATCAAATTAAATAATTATGCTATTGTACATAGTCATAAAATTGTGATAATGAAATGTTATAGCATTTCCTGTGAAGCAGTTTCTTTGTAAGGTGTTTTGCAGTGAAATGTAAAAATTATGCACAATTGTGGGAAAAATATGATTTTTTTGTTGATTTTGATGGAAACCCAACTTCATGGAGTTAAGAAATCCTAGAAATCCCATATTTTGCTGAAGATGTCGTTCTGCAAACGTGTAATAACAAACTGAGAGCATTTCCAGAATATTCTCTTACAGTTTCACATCATTGCATGAATGACTGAACTATTTATTTGTTCATTCAAGTTTATAGCACCTTACTGGCAAAAACACAGGGTGCTGTAATAAGCAATAAAACATTGAAATAAAAAATTTAAATGATAGCACAATATAAACAATAAAACAATTACCTTATTCGGGTTGTAGTAAACAGAAAAATAAAGGACACTAAAGGTCTTGAGCCTAGACTCTAGAAGAGCCAGCAATGATTTGTCTTAAACTCAGTTACTTTAACTCAATTTTAAAATGAAGCCTGAAAATAACTGGTTACCAGTTCTGTTCATTTTAGGACAGCATTATGACACACTGTAGATGTGTAAAGGTCAGGCAAAGAGCCATCCAAATCCAATTTTACTCAGAGTATCGTCAGATCATTGGAATTTGATGTCAGGAAATACCCAGTAATTTGGGATTTGTTCTCACAGACAAGCATGAAACAGTTGAAGAATGTGATCATGACAGATATATACATGTAGTTTTTTTTTTTTAGAATCATTCTAATAAATGAAAATTATTCATGTTTGCTGTGTCAATTTACCATTTTAATGAAATAACATCATGTAAGAAAGCCACATGAGTTTTAATTTTTGGTAAACAGGGAAACTCATTCTAACCATAGCCTTAAATCATAAAACTGATCATGCAAACTGCTTAGCTAATGTTAGGTAATGCAAGCATTTATGGCCCGACCATTTACTGTAGCTTTCATAGAACACCTGAGGACAGAATACAACTATCAGATGGAGCTAGCTACACGACCAGATGGCTGTAAGATGTTAATTTTATGTTGCTAGCCAACATCACATCATAAAACCTGAAACGCTGGCAAGCTAGGGCCTCTGTATGGCTGCACCATTACAGCCCAAAGCTGGAGGTCTATATTTGCAAAGGCAACAACTGGCCCAGTCTTGCTGGGGAAAAATGTTGGTTAAGGCAGTTAAGTTTGTTCATCTCTGTCTCTAGTGGCCATTCCTGGGCAGCAGGCACATAAGGAAGAAGGAACCGAGCATATGCTGCCTTTGTCAACCTCCGATGACATAAGCAGTTTGTAACTGATGATGTGTCTGATCATGTGTTCGCGGCTCTCTCCCAAGTTGGTGAGAGAGGTTCGCTGCATGAGACTAAACAGTTTGGTTGGGAGCAATTGGAAATGTAATCAGTTTCAGTAACCTTTTCAGTGCTTTT
Organism: Albula glossodonta; assembly: GCA_019788955.1. Lineage (NCBI taxonomy): Eukaryota > Metazoa > Chordata > Actinopteri > Albuliformes > Albulidae > Albula > Albula glossodonta. Next base: position 26,543,021 of record JAFBMS010000005.1, read on the forward strand.
AATCAGGGCTTTCACAGCCCACATGTGAGTGTGTACCCTTTATCAGGCAAAATGCTGGGGCAAGGTAATTCGGCAGCCATTTTGAAAGAGATTATAGACACAACTGGCATGACTAATGTGCACATCATAATAGTCAAAAGCTGTCTGTGAAGACCATGCAATGAAACAGAGAGGACTCCTGGTGCCAGGGGGGTAGACTCGAAAGGGTTCGCTCATAGCTACCAATCCAGGATCAGTCAGATTTCATTTCATTTTGATCTTGGTGTAGGTTAAGATTGCGGTTTGGAAATGTAATCCTTCATACGCACTGAGGGTCAATTTCACCCCGGAGCTGCAGGCAACATGAAGTTCAAGGGTTAGAATCCATAAATTTGATTGAAAAATATAAGCGGCTGGTATCTAATCTGACTGTGGTCGGGAGCACTGCGGAGCGATGACTTGGCTTCGGCGCCGCCCAGAGAGGGAGGGATTAAGTCATAGGGTAAGTCTCATCACGCCTGCTAAACGTGTGGACGGCGAGCTGAGAAGGAGACGTAGCTGACGTCACATTTTCTGTGGGAGAGTGCCTGTATCTGGGTCCTCTCCTCATATAACTACAGCGATAAAAAATAATGGACAAAACAGTGATGGCAGTGAACCCTGCTATATGGCAACAACAAGTAGTTGAGTCCTGAAAACTTGACAATGATTCATACTTTAACTACTTCCAAGTTACAAGCTAATGTTTGTAAATGTGTAAGTAGTGTCACTGCTCCTTAACACTGCCTTCAAGTTCCACAGCTGCTCATACTTGTATATTAACTGATAACAGACAGTGTTTCTCATCTTGTGTAAACAGACTATTGTCTGTTCAGTACACGGTGTACAAAATGCAAGCCAAGTTTTTGGCAGGCCTACTCCCCAAAGCCCTCTCCCTCTGCAGCGCACTGTGCTGACCCTGAGCTCTCACCTGCAGAATTTTCTAGCGAAGGGTGAGGTACGCAACAGTCAGTAATCAAGGTGGGTACCAAAATGAGTCTTCAGAATCTGTTGATGACATAGGAAGACAGTAATTATGTAGCTGTGCAGCTAAACACACAGGTGACTGGCACACCTTCTATTATTACTGTTTTTATCTGAGTCTTGGTCCCTGAAAGAATTTATGTAGAATCTTCATTGACAACTTTCACATTTTTGACATCTATTTCCAAGTGTATGAAGCACATAAAGATACATATCCTTTAACAGAGCTCATATTTTTTTTCTTTTCATTTTTCCATCAGCCATGAGAAGCAGTTCAGCTGTAATGTTATTATATCCTGTGACAAAACTTAAAACATCCATTAAATCCAACATTTTCGGTCTTAGAAAGTTAACAAACGCTATTGAAAACCAAATGGAAAAAAAAAAAAAACAACTACAAAGCTATTTCCTTTCAACGCTGATAAAGAATTCGTGGATTAGCAGATGAGAGAAAAATGTTTATTTAAGCCCTCAATTGAGGTTTCTTTTTTTTCCCCCCCGACGCTTTTCCCAACAATTCCCAACATGTTTTCTATGCTGACCCTGATCTTACAAACGGGATAGAAATTTCTCACTGGATGCTAGTGACAGAAGGTAGGTATAAAGTTATGGTTTTAAAGTGAATGAAAGCCTTTCCAATGAATACTAGGGAATTGAATAGGATAATGAAGGGGAATGGGATTTCTACTATGTTTGTCTTTGAGGGAAATATAGCCAAGTTCTCTATACATCAAAGGCTTGTCAAGAGTGAACAAACTGCTTTCTTTGTGTATTCTGCCATCCAAATTCAGAGATACAAAGCCTTTGGATGTTATACACAGCAAAAAAGACTTTACAATCTAGATGACATGCCATACTTTGACGGTTAGATGTGCTCTTTTGTTTGCCCATTTCAAGCCAGACATATAATATTACATTCATTCAGTCTCTTTTTCCTCCCAGTTGTAGTGTCCCATTACGACTTTCAGCCACTCCTTTTTACACCGCAAAGTGATGCAGCCAGACAGGGGAGTCAGTCTGTTAGCACGTGTTACAGACACAGACAAGCTAAAGCTCGATTTTTACCGGTGTGTTTCACAGAATACAAGCACTCATATTGCAAAGAAATCCTACCCATTTTTCATTCATAGACGTTTTCCATGTGCTTTTTTCATATTAGGAAGTATAATGTATAATTTCTCTAGCTAACAGCATATTGAGTATAAATTCAAATGGGTAAGCACTGATGTAATAAGATGTAGTTATAAGTAATATATATAATTTAAATAAATGATTTTATATGGGCTTATCAGTTCTTGGATTTATTGCATAAGATTGAAGAAAACAATATAAAGCATCAGTGAAGTGTAGCTGTAATTTAGCATAATTTTGATATCGATAAGTCATATTTTAGAGTGTTATTTAATTCAAAAATGTATGTATCTTCTTTGTATGTTTGCATTGCTCTGCTTTTTTGCATTGTAAATATTTTGTTCATAGTCATATAATTTTATGGATAAGAGCATCTGCTTGAGGCATAAATGTAAATATACATAATTTCAGATAACTTGTGCAAATAAAGCATAAATGCATATCCACTGAAATGTTGGGCTACGATCAAAAATAATTGACGTAGAAAATCAAAATGCAGTTTGAGGTAAAGTTTACATCTTCTCCTTCTCGTCAACTTATTCATTAAATTATTATACTGAGTGCCTCTTTGATTTACAAAGGACCATGATATTGTAATTTAATGTCTGATGTCATTTACGTTTTGAACAAACCGTACTGCACGTTTTCCTTTTATCAGACAGCAATATGATCAACTGTTTATTAATGCTACAGGTTTCTTAATGTTCCACGGCGGGTTATTTCAGTTTTTGTAATTCTTTGATAAAGTGGTCCATAGAATTCAGAGGACTGTGGAAGAACAGGGGTCAGAGATGCAGGTAAGAGCCAATTTACTCTTGGTTTCCATGGCAATTTTGTACATTGTATGTTTTATTGTATCTACTTTGGTTGCATCACATGAGACGATAGCGGTCTTAAGAGTGCATTCGTATCCAAATTATGGTTGAAATAAAATATCTGATAGGAAGTTAAAATATAATGTAATATCTCAGTAAATATGGACGTGCAGGTAAAACGTGAGACAAATGAATGCAAATGCTCCCTCTAGACAATGTCTTGCAGACACGCACACTGCCAGTCCTTCTGAGACGGCTCTCATGAAGAATCAGCCAAAAAGTGCATAACAATCCTCCATGTATGGAGAAAAGAAACATTGAACTGTACAAATTAACTTTTTTAACAACTGCTTTAAAGAACAGTGGCACAGGAATGAGAAAATGCAGAATAATACTGTAGTGTACTACGGAATCTATAATTACCACTCAAGTAAACCTGTGAACGTAAGTTTCGGTCTGTTTTTTATCACTTTGCTTGATTGACAATGTCATGCCTCAAAGGATGAAAATGAAAATGGCAGAGTCATTTCAGGGAATAGTTTAATCCTTTAATTAAAATAACTTTGCTGTCAGGTGAGTTATTCAAATGATGGTGACAAAAGGTCAGGCACGGAGAATACAGCTGAACGCAAAGGGCTCAACCTAACTTGAAAAAGCAAAGCAGGTAAGTCAACTGCTGACCAATAAAAAATCTGCTAACCAACAAAAACAGACATCTAAGCCCTGATGTGTGAGGTAGGCTAGTGGGGGGGGGGGGGGGGGGGGGGCGCAGTTTGTAAGACATCCATCTCATACATCATAAGACATATCTCATACAACATACATCAGCAAGAAACCTGAGACAACATCAAGAGCATAGTTTATACAGACTGGCCTGTGGTATTCAAAGTTAGTTACAGAGGAATTATAAAAAAAATGCCTTTGTTTTGTGTATATGCCCTCTATTATGATGGAACAGGTGAACTTTTGAAGAAAAACTTTATCTGTGACATATATCTGTAAAACTCTAAGGCAGAAGAAGATATCGCTAATGGACAGTTTTCCATTGATAATGGCAGAAGACATGTATTTCCAATGAAAGATAGAGAACACGTTGTGGATTCCAGTGTTCTACCTACACATGGTTGGCAAGGTTATGTTATGTGACTTATGGTGCACTTTCACTTTAGTCCCACTAGAAAATATTGCTGCATTGAATTATCCCTTCCAATTGGTGTCGTGCCTGCGTCATGCTGTCTGTATGGAGAAGTGACTGAATAATAATGGCCATGAGCAAAGTGCATACCTGAGGCTGAATTGGATTCATATCACACCAGAGACCTTAGCCTCACAGTACTGGGTTTTACCAGTGAGCTTAAAGTTTGGCCCGGACAAAAAAGTTCAGAGAGTGTCCAACTGTAATCAGAAACATACAAAGCAAATCTGACCCTGAAGAGAAGCATAAAGAACAAAGTTAGGCCTGGACAACAAGACACAGAGAAACTTTCGCTGCAGACAGCAAAATAAAAAACAGAGATGACCGTGAAGAGAAGCATACAATAAAAGGCTGTTTATTTCCATAAAGACTGTCCTTATCATATGTGAATTGCACTGATGTGTGCATTGGAGCAATCATTGGCTTACAGAGGAGACCCCAAGGTTATGCTGTTCTATACCACAAGAAACAACATAGCACGTAAACAGAGCAGAATTGAAAATATTTGTCCTCACAATTCTTGCAGCAGATTGATGATTTCTATTTTTTAAGGACAGTTTATTCAGGTGTCCTTACCTCTTCAACCGTGTTGTAAGCAGACTGTATTGTGAATTAGTCGGGGATAAATATCTCTACATACACACAAACAGCTAACTGCAAAAACAGACGTGGAATGTAGTTACTGGCAACCCTGGTCCTCCGCTGCGAATCTGAAGTCCAAATCTAAGCACTGATGGCGTAGAATGACAGTTTTGCTACCCCAGCTTAGCAACAGTGGCTGGTATAAATATTCATGCTCCTCGCAGACTTTAGTTATAAAGTGGTGGGTCAGTGCAGGAGGCACATGAAGGCTGAACAGATTGTGGGCAATCCTTAAACAGCGCAGACATGCATTTAATTACACGCGCAAATTTCAGTTTTTATTTTTTGGGGGGGAAGAGAGCAGATGGGGTAATCAGTAACAAACCTTTTCTTTTGTTCTCTCTGCAAGTCTTTAAATACAGAAATCCTACAAGATTGACTGTGTTTTAAAGGAGACTTTAAGAACCACTATGAGTCATCCGCGGGGTCACCTGCCTTTCACTGCAAATGAGTGTGGGAGTCTCGCTAACTTTCAGATACAAACTGGATATTGTTCTTATTATTCAAATGCTATTTTAGGAAAACAAGGACAAATATGAGAAACGTTTCCCCATATCTTGTTACTCCGACAAAGATGCTGATGCCGTGAGTTGAAAGTTGAATCGCTGCAAATGACAGGTTCCAGTGACAGCCGTTATTAGCGGGAGCTGAATGAAAGACCCGCGAAGGGTCACATAAATCAGGCTTTTTGCTCGCAGAATCGCCTCAAAGGGGTCATTCACTGACACTGAATGTAAGAGAATGTTTGAACTTGTTCAATGGTAGCTTGTAGCAAAGACAATGCCATTTTTTTTTTCTAACCTAAGGACATGTTCATCCCTAGTATCAGAGTGTAGTCAGGGTTTGGTTTCAATACCATGGTAACACAACATCCAGCATTCAGCTCCCCCATAATAAGTCATACCACCAGTGAGTCATACAGAACTCCTATACATTTTGAGAGTACATTGGCAGCATTCCTGAATGGTAAAGAAGGAAAACAGTTATGCTGAGTATAGGAGGATATGGGCATATTGTATTACAAAAAAATTTTTTACACAGTACAGATTTGAAGTAGTAGATATTAGAAAATCACCTGTAAACCCATTGTGAAAACAGTATATACTGTGAGCGTACAGGTTGTGGTTATTCTCATATGTTGATAAAATCTTCCCATTTTATCTTCTGTTAATTCACAATTGACTTCAATTTATCATCAGACCACTTTTACATAATCACACTGAACACTAGGTATTTTTGCGATGCCTTGCAGTTTCCGGTAATTATCACAGGAAAACAGGAATGCGTGCATATATTAATTTAAAGAAACTTATTTCCTTAAGTAACAAATCCATAAACATGCCACAAGGATACCAGCCCATTCCCTTTTACACTCACCCCCAGCCAATCGAATGGTGTGTTGCACAGTAAAGATACGATTGGTTAATCTTCAAATGATGCAACAGGATATTCTCTCGTCTAATTCAGGTCCAGCTTAGATACAGTCTCCGTTCACAGTGGTTGTCAGATTTGACATTTCAGAAAACAAACTTTGCGCCGTGCCCTCTTGCTCTGTCATTTGATTTTTTTTTTTTGAGACATAAGACTACCATTACCAAAAGTCTTTTGATCTTAAAAAAAAAAACAATTCAACAGGAGCCTTTACCTTAACATTCAAGCAGCACGCGGAGTACACAGCAAAGTGGCTCCCCTTCCCAGGACCCCACATCCACGATGTGTCACGGTGTCCTCGATGATTTGCACCACAAAAAATTTTCGCTGATAACTAAAGCTCAGTCAGTATGAATCATGGCAACTCTATCGTTCTGCTTTACATTACAAAACCAAAGTAAAGCACATCCTGAGATTTTCATATTGGCCATTTGAATATTTCCATTAGTTTAGACAGGATGCAGAAGCCCTGGCTTCAAACCCGTCCCTCATTCACACAAGCGCAAAACAAATTGCTACGGATTTAATAAAAATAAAAAAAACATGAATTCCAGTCTGGGCGTTTCTGTTATCGCTGGTAGACATGTGTCAGAATTCTCTATTATTCGTCAAATCTTACGCATTGTGAACAAATGGGAGCTTTAGTGAAAGTTCTGCATGGAAAACTTCCTGGTCACTTCAGTCTGCCTACAGCCAAACATCACAGGGTAGCACATTGTGTTCCATGTTCTGTAAACCTACTCTACTTTTGCATAGTATAGCTGAGCTTTTGAAAAATACACTACTATTTTCGAATGTCACTTTTTTTATACATTAAAGGAAAATATCATAGGAAAGACTGAAAAAGTAATGCTCTGTATTAAAGCAGGGTTTAAAATTTCTCAAATACAAATGTACATTTTAATTTCACATCAAAAATTTTAATGTTAATGGAAATATAAATTGGAAAAAGTTCAAGTTAAATGTATAGGAAATTACACCTAAACTATATGATATACAAATATGCTAATAAGTGTGATCTGATTGGAGCCTGCATGTAAGGCGGCATTACCAAGGAATGAAGCCCTGCCCCCATCACAGACAACAAGACACCCATGTCCTTGCACTTGGAATAGGACCAGCTGAATAAACAGTGTTGCAAAAATTATTTTGTTAATACTAGGGCTGTCAAAGTTAACTTTTGCAATTATATTAACCAAATAATACCATAATACACCTATTTATCATGACATTGCAAGCTCTCCCTAAAGTATTTCCCCTTTAAACCGCTACAATGCAGAATTAGCAATGTAAACTGATTTCGCACTGATTAGCAGATGTAAACTGATTTTTTTAGCTATCATACAAACACTGATTATCGACCAGGTTCTACAAGACAAAACTCAAAATTAAAATGTTTGCAATCGTAAAAAAAAAAAAAAAAAAATGAAAACAGGTCAAGTATTGGTTCTACAAAATAGCTGGTTTGTAGAGAAAGTGTCTGTTTTTAGCCTCCGGAGGCTTACCCATTCCCTTGCCCATCATTGACATGCCAATCTTTGCGTGTTGGCATAGATATGGTGGGTCATTTGGAGAGAAGTCAGTCAGGGAACAGATTAAACTAGCCATGGCCTTGTTACAGCTTTACTCTAGAGTGGGGAATGTAATAACGAACACTTCCACCAGTGTTTTCGGACCCATACCAGAGCGGAAAAGACCTTTGCAGACATTCCATGTCAACATGTTCAAGAAGTGGACTGCACGGCAAGAAGCAGCTTAACAGGCCCTCTACATCAGAGAAGTGATGGAGAAGGAGGCCACTGAGCGGTACTTCCCTGTCGTTGGCAGAGTAGCCGGCTAGACGTGGAGCATCTGTCTCCAGAATGGCGGCAACAGGTTCTGCAGAGTCTACCAAGCCAGATGTTCAGCGAGAGGCCAGCCGTGGCATCAGGCTGTCTGCAGGGTGCTAGCGTGTCTTCATCCAGCGCTGAAGGAAGAGCTGCAAGCAATGCATGACCTGGGGGGTGATACAGCCATCCACAAGTGAGTGGAGCAGTCCAGTCATATTGGTACCCAAGAAAGATAGCAGCCTCTGCTTCTGTTTGGACTTTCATCATGAGCATGTTCGACCCTTACCTGGGAAAAGCAAAGTTCCTGACAACCTTAGACCTTTGTAAAGGTTACTGGCAGGTGCCGCTCACTGTAGACAGCAGGGAGTTGACAGCCTTCAGAACCCCCTTTGGGCACTTAGAATTCACGGCTCTGCCACTCGGGCTTCATGGAGCACCCGCGTCCTAAAAGAATGTTGGACCAGATGTTACAGGGGCACTGAGGATTTTGCAGCAGCGCACATGGATGACGTTGTGATTTACAGTTGCACCTGGGATGAATACCTGGGCCATCTGAAGGAAGTGCTGACCAGTATTAAAGAAGCAGGAATGACTATTCACCCTGAGAATTGTGCCATAGCAAAAGGTGAGACCCAGTATTTAGGATTTGTCCTAGGCTATGGTGTCATTCGCCAGTGTGGAAAGTTGAGCCAATCAAGTCTGCAGAGAGGCCCACAACAAAAAAAGCAGGTCCAGTCATTCTTGAGGCTTGTGGGCTGGTACAGACGGTTCATTCAGAACTTTTCAGCCCCGAGTGAGCTCACAAAAAAGGACAGGATCAACAAGGTGCAGCAGACTGCTGAGTGTGAGGGGGGCCTTTCAGAACTAATAGATGCGCTCTGCCAGGGGCCAGTTCTGCAGAGACCAGACTTCTCACAGGAATTCACGGTGAAAAAAAAAACCTTTCTGTTTCCTGTGCCTGCAGAACATCATAAAGCAATAAAGAGTTTTAAAATAAAACACTTAATTTACGGATTCATTACTGTCGGCATGGAATTTCGGCAGCAAAATGTAAATTACTGACTTTGAAGGTGGAACAGGAAAAATGCACGGTTGTATCCGACTGCTGCACAGAAATGCCAGGGATGCCTACCAATGACTCGAAATTGGGAAACGTCTGTCAGCAGGGCTTATTTGTTTTACTGATGTTAAATGTTGAGAACTGACTGTTTACTGATGGGGTAAAAATATATATATGTATGTAGTTGCATATAGTAATCAGGGAAAAAGTGCAGTACTGTAAAGGGAGAGCGTGGCGTTTTAAACTGTTTTAAAAGGGGGATTCTTGTTTGGGGAAAAGCCAGAAGGGTGTGTTGGGGGTTGATGTATGGACTGCCAGTTTATAACGACTGTTTAATTATTCCATTACCCCAGTTTCAGATGTATGTATGAAGAATGTGAACTGGTTGTATTTTTCCATTACTGAAAGTGAAAGCTTTGGAATGTGTTTTTGTTCAAGTGTTCTGATCCAAGAGGAGGGGCTTCTGAATGGTGAAGTGCTGGGGGGGGGGGGGGGGGGCTGTTGACTCTCGTAGTGGTGTGCTTTAGGGCCCAGCTTGGGCGTAGCCTAGTAGGACTTATAAGTTAAATATGTCTGTTTTTGGTTTGTCAAGTACTTTGTTTTTGTTTGGTCTTGAACATTTGCACTGTATGTATCCTGTACTCGTTCTGTAATCTGTAATTAAAACAACGGCTCTGGGAATTCCTCGTGCCGCTTACGCTTTCTTTAAACCAACCACCGCCATCCACAACAACATACATTTAAACCGATGAAGTATATGTATAAACTAGCTAATCTGCTACTCAACATTTTCACCAAGGTAGGAAGAGAGAGAGATGCATCGATTTTCACATTTTCATACTGCTTGATACAGTTTATCATATTGTAATATTTGTCTTTTTACAGTTGAGGTTTGCAAAAAATGGAAGGGACCCTTAAAAGGGAGAAAAATAAGGAAGAAGAGCTCAGCAGGAGTTGATCAGGCCAATCGGATTTATAAACATTGGAAGCATGCGGCAGTTATGATCTTCCTAGCACCATTCCTTGACTTCAGGGAGACAACCTGCAATGCAGGATGAGTTGGCGGACCCCTTGCCTCCAGCCAGCCAGCCCCCTGCCACACGGAGTCAGAATGAGTCAGAGCCAGAGTCCCCAGCCAACCAGCCAGCCAGCCAGTATGCCCTACCAGCCAGGTTCCCAAGAGCAGCCAGTCCCCATCACCTCCTGCCTGACAGCCCTCTGCCCCTCTGGGATACCCCCAAAGAATGAGGGTGCAGACGGAGAATCTGTTAGTGGAAAGGATGCTTAAAGCAGTCGAAAGAGCACAAGAACCCATGCCTTAACCACCGCCACCAACACAGAAAGAGGAAGAGGATGAATTTCTTTTCAAAGACTGCTCCCTACCATGAAGACTGCCACCAGCTAAGCAGTCTGAATTCAATTTTTACCTCCTGGATTTTGAGGCAGAGGGTGAGCTTATAAAGGCGGGTCATTCATGTGCACCCTGCCCCCTCAGCACGCAAATTAAAATGTCTTACATTTTTACATTTTTCAATGCAAATGATAAAGAATAAAAGAAATAATTATCACTGACTGTCCCTTTTATTTGATTGGGCCTTAGGTGTTGACATAACTTACTCTGAATGGCTGTGGTTATAAAGAAGAATTTTTCCTCAGACAAATCCAAAGTAATGTGAAATATACGCAAAGGGTCTAGTAATGTTTTTACTGTCCACTCTCACCATCTGAAGGCAGGTGTGAATCTGTAATTAACTCCGCAGCATTGTGTGTGGTAGCTAATGTTTAGTATTGGTAACCTGCTTTAGATGCAGTGTTCTAGAAATGGGGATTGATGTTAGTTGTATAAGGGTTTAAGAAAGACGTCCACATACTGATTTTGAACGTCACACATTTTATGAAAGAAATGCTTTATATCTGTAATTAATATGGGTGGTTGTTGGTTCTCCGTGCCACAGGTCACGCTCCATGACGCTGCCAGGGCAGCGCACCCTCCGCATTAAAGTATTCAGCGAATGTTTCCCTTACACGAAACGCCACCTGTGCCGCGTTCTTACTGGCCAATCGCGGAGCCCCCTGACGGGCTGCTGACCTCCTGGTCCCCCTCCTGGACATTCTGATGTTGCTGTGGAGGATGCATGTGGCCTTCACACATACCTCTGCTTTTTGCCAAACTGCCACCAATGACACGGCGGTAGGTTCGCCACAAGTGTTTTGCCCAAGCAGTTCGGGAAGTTGTAGCTTAAGGAAGCAATGTTCCTCCAGGCCTGGTTTGTTGGCGCAGGCAAGATCATCCTCACCAGGCGGTTCTAAATGGCCTAAGAATCATCTGGATTCTCCAGTGAAGCAGTGTGATGATGGTAATGTTATGAAGATAATCCATGACTATGACAGAATATAAATGGAAAACCTAGGTTACATTTATATCCCAGTATTCCCTCAAAGAATTATAAAAAATAAGCCGAATTTGTTAAGATAAACAAATTACTTACCTCTATTTGTTATCTTAAAGAGCATATAAAATATGTTAATTACAAGTTGTCCTTGTTAAGAGGAACGGTTAGGGTCATTTACGCAATGGAAACAAAATTACAATGTGGTTTTATCCCCTGTCCCTCGGTAGTAAATTCGTTGCTCCCACTTAGTCTTGTCTTGTTGAGATGTAGAGCACATGTTTAAAATGATAAATGGCACATCACCTGTAGAAATTGTATGAGGTTGCATGTAGGTGGCCAACATGAAGTGACTCAAGTCAGATTTGTTTTCAGGTAACTGGTTTTGTATCTGATCTTATCCTAGAGGTCTAAGTCTGTTTTTCCAAAGCCATTCTTTTTGGCTGACTTTTCACATAATACTATACAAGTGGCCAGACTGGATTTGTATGTTCAGGCAAGCTAAGCTTGTTATTATGTTTGGCAAGGAATAATGATCTAAGTCAACATTGTGTCATGTGGGGAACGATGAGAAAGCCAAAGAAATCTGATTTGATCGGTCCGACATAAGTAGCATGGGCAGGAACTGGATATGAAATGGATCTGAACTGCAAATGAACGTGGTCCAAATCTGATTTGAAAAAAATCTCATTCCATTATATTTTCAAAGAAAAGATCAAATAAAATTGTACATGGGCGAAAAACAAAATTTGAGTCACTTTAAGATGGCTGGGGGAATACAATCATAGTGACTTAGTCACTGGCTGCCGCGGCGGAGGCGTGCTTTAATGGAGCGGCAGTAAGTCCGACGCCATGCTATTACCGGCTATGGCCAGAGGTCTTTGGTAAGGTGCAGCATGGCTCAGTCTCGCTGAGTAAACACAGGGGGTAAGCTGGGTAAATGTCATGTCCCATATAGTATATCCTGCCCGTATACTCCACAACGGGCATAGCCAGTATGCAGTCGCTGATCCACCCGTAGTGGGGAAAGTAGGAACAGGGCATCAGAAAAATGCTGTGTGTGACTAACCCGGCAAGAGAAGGAAGGGGCTACAGAAACTGGGGCTTGCGAGGGAGAATTATGTTATCACAACGTGACATTGTTATCTACCATTTTTATCGTGACCGTTTCACACACTTTAATAATGACACTAGGAAGTGGTATATTTTTCGTTTTTGTTCCTTAAAAAAGTTCCACTTTAGAGTCGGGGTGAGGACAGGGATGAAGAAACTGGACGTGCTGCGATAATCAGGCTGTAGCTTTACTTATTGCTCTTGCTAGAGAGCCATTCCAGTCTGTTATTTGGAGTGGATAACTCAGAGCTCAGGTAAACAGTAAGCTGTGGTGAGGAATGAAATTGGGCCATCTGCCCTGCAAAGAAACTGCCATCTTACTCTCCTGCCTTGCTGATTTATCTGATTGATCTTACTGTCCTGCCTTGCTGATTTATCTGTTTGATCTTACTGTCCTGCCTTGCTGATTTATCTGATTGATCTTACTCTCCTGCCTTGCTGATTTATCTGATTGATCTTACTTTCCTGCCTTGCTGATTTATCTGATTGATCTTACTGTCCTGCCTTGCTGATTTATCTGATTGATCTTACTCTCCTGCCTTGCTGATTTATCTGATTGATCTTACTGTCCTGCCTTGCTGATTTATCTGATTGATCTTACTTTCCTGCCTTGCTGATTTATCTGATTGATCTTACTCTCCTGCCTTGCTGATTTATCTGATTGATCTTACTCTCCTGCCTTGCTGATTTATCTGATTGATCTGACTGATCTTACTCTCCTGTCTTGCTGATTTATCTGATTTATCTGATTGATCTTACTCTCCTGTCTTGCTGATTTATCTGATTTATCTGATTGATCTTACTCTCCTGCCTTACTGATTTATCTAGCTACCACTGTCCAGCAACACAACATAAATTGTGTGTGTTAGAGCCAGAATATGTGAATCATTTTCAAAGGCCATTTTAAGGAATTTTAAGGAATATTTTAACAGATGTTCCAAAGCGAACAGTGAGTAGAGCAGTGAACGTCCACATATGCACTCATACAGACACTCATAAACACACGTTCCAACCTGCTAATTTATCTCTAATTCCCTCACACACTCATTCACATCCATTTATACCGATAATCTTGTTGAGGTACATGCACTAAACTCAAGGATACTCAATTAGATTGTACTCAAGGATACTCAATTACTCAATTAGCTAACAGGCCATTCTGAAGGATCAACAATAATATTATGTTTGGGGCCACAGTTTATGAACTACTGGAGAAAGGAACGAGAACTAATTTTGCAATGTCAGTTGGCTTATATTATAAAATACTAATTACTTTCTATGCACAGAATTGAGGGCATTACTTAAAACATAGTATATTACATATTACGTGTACTTCAGATATTGTATTACTATAAGAGTTATATGACTATATTGCTTTGCAGGAATGATAATGCATAGTATTGCTAGTTATATTTCTTTGAGTTATTCTGAAACTATACTGAGAATTACTTCTGACTGGGAACATATTAGAAAAGACAATGAAATCTGTTTTACCTTACTTATTTGTTAAAATTGTATTTGCGTGTCATACTTTTTCCAAGGAGATTTAGAAACTCTTTATCAACTGACAAATAGCCTCGTTAATTCACTGAAATGAAGTGACCACTCTGCGGGGGAAACCAATAGATCTTCAAAACAGCACATCACACCAGTGTTGACGATTCATGGACATCATTCTGTGCGTATTATCTAGTTACCCAGCGGCTTTAACCAGAGCAGGACCAAAGCAATGAAGCTAACGTTGGGTAGTGTGAGACTAAAAGAAGGTAGCCATAATGGAACCTACATTTTTAATAGTTGTTTTGTTCTTGTGTTTTATATTTATATTGTTGTGAGCTCTCCTGTATCTATGTTTTTTTTAGGCTAACTGAATAAAGTCAGCAGCCTCAGAACAGTGTGTAACCATAATTACAGCCCACTTGATAGTGTCTAACTGTCTCAAACTTTTGAATACCCACCATTTCAATAGAAAACAGGGAGACTCATTCATGTGACTAACCTACCATAAAACCACAATTATACCTGTCATAAAGCCACAGTCATATCCAAAGCCAGTAGCTGGTAGAAAATACCAGTTTGTGATGATAAGCATAGCTGTGGACAAAAAAAAAGTTTATATAAAATTTAGGTTATAATTGATGTATTGATGTAAAAATGAATTAATGTTTTATATGTAAAATCAGAAAGACAATAAATGACAAACACCATGATTGATCTTAACTTACTGACAAATAACTGTAAAAATCTACTGCCAGTTGAATGGGATCCACTATAATGCATTTACAATGTATACCGGAGTTGCTAAGTACAGGTGTGTGCGACATCACAGGAGGGCTTCTCTGTGGCCGTGGGTGTTCTGAGACTCCCCACAGTGAAATTAAGGCTACTGGACTCCAGCGCATCTATAGATCAGACACAACAATTTCTAAAACGCTCTATTTTCTCATGTCTGGCAGTTGCTCCCGGGGGGAAAAGGTCATATTGTTAGATGGCTGCGAAATTTCAAAGTGGTGCTTGATGTTATAGACCTATATGACAGGTATTGTTGTCTGACAGACTAAGCGCGGAGGCTTTGTATTCACATACATGGGCAATAGAATAAACCAACAGTCTCCTGTTCTCTTGGGGTTAAACTCCCTGTTTTTCCTGTCAACTGTCTTTTGGCATTCATTTCATAACATTAGCATGAACTTATTGACCAACTCGACCCTGCATTACACGGAAAATGAAAAAAAAAAAGTAACTAAGTCTACTGTACGATAGTGACCTTGCAATAGAGTTTTTTGGCAAGCAGGTGATGGTGTTGTGCCAAAATGTGCTGTACTCGCTGTGTGTGATTTAAACATGGTGTCATAAGAATGATATGTGTATGAAAAATAATAGAATATGACAAATATCATGAAGGACCAGATTTGGCCCGTGGGCCAGTAATTGGTTATGACAGCGATCACTCTCCCTCACTCACATCTTGACTGCATTCACTGTCTCATAGTCTTTCATCCCTTGGTTGTATGTTACTGAATTGGAATTGGATTAAAACGCTTAAATCATTATTATTTAAATTGAGCGCTTGTATTTAAAAGTGATGATTAAGTGTTTGGATTTTATTGTGATTACCTTACATCTTATGCAGGCAAAGACATCCCATATTATTTCATTGGCTAATGAGATTATGCAAGACTTTACTGGTGCATGTATAGAACGCAACGTATGTTGTTTATTTTATATAAATATATGTCACACATGATATTTAAACATTGAATGTTGAATGTTGGGAGAACTTCCCATGCTAACTATCACGGAACATTTTTATTATTAAAGGAACACTGCATTCATCTTGCTTTTCTCCGTAGTATTGAGATGGGGATCTTGGAAACATTCTAAAAACCTGTGAGGAGTGTTTATTATTTTGTAACATTAAGATAATAGTCTCATAATGTTGTACAAAAAGATTAAGGCAACCTAAGCCGAATGTTTACAGAATGTCAAGGAAAAAAAAACTTTTCATTTTGACTGGAGGAAGTCCAAAGTTCTACGTTTAGCTAACACGTCCAGAATCTTAGACAAGTATTCCAGGAATGTTCTGGGAACCCAAGTTTGCAATCCGTGGAATGAAAATATGACAGGGAGGGGATAAATCAGGGCCTTCTGGGAATTAATATTGTTCAGGGCAAGATCTGGGTGACCAAAAAAGGTGCGGAAATCCCCCCCTTCGAATCGTAAAAAGCATGTAGGTATAGATGTTTTGTGCGTTTAGTCATATGTACTGCCAAGGAAGGAATAAACCATGGCTGGAGGTGCAGTTTTGTGACGATAAACCATGACAGGGTGTGTTTGATGCAGTGTGAAGGCCAAGAGGCCGTTAGCCACCCTGAAGGTGGTTATTCTGCTTATAGCACAGCTACTTACCAAAGCACTTACAGGGAGTGCCTGAGAGTTTATTCAGATCTTAATTTCATACTTAAAATCCAAACATATATATGCATATATAAAAATAACTATCCAAGCAAAGATATCTTTTCAAGATTACGGTTTTGATAATCAGCTGTTTGTGTGTATCACAATGACACCAAGCATTAATATATAGGAGCTGTGAGACAAGGGTTGGTGGAGTGGCACTTCCTACAATTTCAGTTTTGTTGGTGCATTAAGTGACAGATGTTATCACATGACTTTGAGCTTTCCAGAATTTCTCAGTGATGCTGTTGGGAGACAGTTCTGGCGAGCGGCACAGTGTTTGAGAATGCGTATTAGAGTAACAGAGGACTGTCGCCACATTCGACCAGAGCCAAATGGCACCTCCTGTTAACGACCTGTTACCTGCCATCTGGTTACCGTGGGTTTCCCCATTATCATGTCTGGATCTCACTTCCTGGAGTTACCTGGCCATCACATGCTCAATGTCCTTCCCTTAACTGTATAAATCTTGACCACACATTGTATGTATTTATTGAACATTTTACTCCGTGCTCGTGTTCCCGCGGCCGGCTGTGTAAGTAAAGTGTTTTTACTCCTCCTTTTTTACTAATATTTTGAGTATCTACCTATTTACAAACAACGTTAAAGCAAAAACTATCTGTAGGGTACAGAGGGGTAAGGTGATTCAAACATATGTACACTCACACACACACACACACACACACACACACACTCACACATGCACACACACACACACACACACACACACACACTGTTTATCCTGGAGTAGAAAAGGGAAAAGAACACTGATGATGGTCTCCTACAGTTTATGGCTGATCATTTGTTTTGACTTTTGAATAAAGGTAACTTTTAGATCTGGTGTGGAGATGTACCTCCCTGGATGTTTAGCAGTTCTCTTTCAAGGAGCACCAATTTTAGATCATGGCAGAGGGTATTATAGTCATGGAATCTTCTATAATATTTAATGAGCTTGTGTATCAATTTTAAAAGGTGGTAAGGCCACTGTCATAGGAATTATTTCATAGTCATGCAATATACTGTTTCACTGCTATCAAAAAATAATGCAAACCCTCAAGCCAATCAGAAACAAATATTTACTAAATCCAAGGGACAACAGCTAACATTTGCTTGGTGAAGTCCATCTAAATGCAAAGGTTAGCCAGCCGATGTACACATAGCTACCTTCAACCACAGCGTGAATGTGTGTCTGAAGGGCTAGCTACCTACTTGTCTTTGTCAAAAGTTGCCTTTGACTGAAATAAGATAATAGAATTTAGTCAAATGGATCCATAATAAGTGCTTTACTTTAAAAAACTGATTCTCCACACAGAAAAAGCTGTCCTTTTTTGGAATGTTTTTCCATTTGCCAACCGAGCTAGACAGTGGCCTAATTAATTTCAATGACTGTTGATAGCTAGCAACTGAGGGGATTTTATTGAATTCGTTTTGAATGCGCAAATGAATGTGTGAGATATGGAAAATGGACCGTTTAAGTAGAAGCCGTGCCAGTCAGCTTCCACATTAACATGACACTTTTTCAGCAGTCTTACAGTCATGCTTATGAGAATATAAGCTTAAACTAGGCCTAGTGAGGTGATGCTGAAATTGAATGTAGTTTGAATAATTGTGTCCATTTTAAAATCGATTTACTGGCATAGATTGTGGATACATAGTAGAACTGATTACACATTCACTCCATTGCAGTTTAGCCCAGTTTCCATTTTTCAGCATTCATGGAGATTACCTGTGCGCCATATTGATTCTGGGCCATCTCATTTAAAATGTCCCAGAAACACCAGTTTATTTCCATTAAATTCCATATAATCACTCACTTTCTCTAAATTGATGTTTACAGAGATAACACAACAATATGATAAGCAGAAATGAGATGAGAAAGCTGTATGACTACCTGCCATTGGATTATTCAGATACTTGCCACACCTGATGTTCGAGCGAAACACTGTCAAAGGGTTAAGACCAATTATCAGTTATGAGTTACGGGTTTCCTCAGACTGGTCTACATCTGCTGTGAATATTCAGCTTCTGCTGCCGGATGCTGATCGTCTGTCATGTGCAGACACTCGAAACACTGTGATCCGGTGTATGAAATTGTATGGAGAAGCACTGCGCTCCAGTTTCTTTAGTGTGTACACACAGTCAGGCTACTGTAAATGTATACATTCC
This sequence comes from Albula glossodonta, assembly GCA_019788955.1. Taxonomy (NCBI): domain Eukaryota; kingdom Metazoa; phylum Chordata; class Actinopteri; order Albuliformes; family Albulidae; genus Albula; species Albula glossodonta. Next base: position 26,561,752 of record JAFBMS010000005.1, read on the forward strand.
ATTTATCCTACAATAGAGAGCGTTCTGAGTAGAGAATGGGATAAGCAGGTCAGAACAGCAGAGACTCTGACCTCCTGGAGGCACAAACAAAACTCAACTCTTCCATTTCGCCATACTTATTCCATAACTGCTAGTATGATTATCTTATCTGTGTTAGGATTGTTATTTCCCTTTATTTCCTCTACAGCAGCGGTTCCTAATGTCGGTTGGTCCTGGGGGGGCTGCTGCGTATGCTGGTTTTTATTCCAACCGCTGAGCTTTGTCTTCATGACATGCGCAGCTATAATTGCAAATTATCTCTCTATTTATGAAAAGCATGAACAATGGAACAATTATGAGCAATTAACGGCTTGTTAAGATTCCGGGGTTGCAGTTGTGGTTGGAATACAAACCAGAGTACACAGCGGGCACCCACGACTGACGTTGGGGGACCACTGCTCTTCATGTTACCTTTAAGGGCCTTAGTCACAGCTCATGTTGTCATTTCTCTTTGGGACTTCCTGTCAGCATCATGATGTCTGACTTACGCACTCTGCATTGTAAGTCACTCTGGTTAGGAGCATCTGCTAAATACCCGTAGTGTAATAAAATAATAAGGAAATCCCAATACCAAATGTGGATACAGGAGACAGACATGGAGCACTATTAATACCTGTTAAGATGTACTGTACCGTGAGCAGGTAATTATCCAGTCGTTGAGTTCAGATAACGAAATCCGCATGCTAATCAGGTCTAGGCAGGGCCGTCTGTTTCAAGCTGAAGAGCTGGCACTTCTATAAGGTCGTTTTGTGATGTGTATTATAAGGCCAGTCATTGTTTTAGCTATTGTCTCAAAAGCTCACCTAGCGACAGGTGCAGCATAAACTGCATGTAGTGTGAAAATGGCTTAACACTCGTTTAGGTACTCAGGTATTCTTGGGGGCCCTATTGCCCTCAGCAGCGGTTTCTCGCGGGGGCTAACTTCCTGGGGCAAACAGCTTTCAAGCTATAATGCCCAGGAAACAAATTGTACTTCCGAAGCATGCAAAGAGAGAGCAGGTGCGTGAAGGAAGCACTCGTTCAGAAGCAGAACTCCGTTTGCTGTGAAACATGGGTTGTTAAGTTCAAACCTAAACCTGCAGTTTCTCAAATCATTTGTTTGTTCGTCACAGAGCTTGCAGGCTCTACCCAGCTTGCACATTCAGCCGAGTGACAGTCCCGCTGCTGTGTTCTCCTCAGTCCTTCTCTTCACCGAATGTGTTAACTTGTATCGTCCAGGCTCAAGCTATGCAACCTGCTGCTCCTCCAGACATGGCTAGATTGCAGATCCATGTTGGTGATCAAACACCAAATTCTCAACTTTTTAATGTTTTTCACCAACTTTGGAATGACCAGTCATATTCACAAGATACACTCATTGCTACAACCTACACTGTCAATTCGGTGTAATGTCAATCTGTCACTTCTTTATACACTGCAATCCACAAGTTGAGCTCAGACACGAGTTTGACCAATCATATGCAGATATTTGTGTGTGTAGGCAGACTGTGGGCACCGGACGAACCAGCAGGGGTCACTGTAGAGTGATGAGGCATGCCCATGCCTGCCAAGAGAATCCCTCCCTCCCCCGGCGATGGTAAAGCCGTGATGCATTGCTGTGGGTCTGTCCGCCACTTTTGGGTCGGACAGACCCACAGAGCAATGCATCATGGGTATGTCCGCCACATTTGGGGCCAAATATAGTCAGGATCCGACACACTGGAGCCCATTCACACACTGGGACACTGGAGCAGTGCCTTAACAGGATGTCTCAACCAGCAATCCTAGTACTTAACTCTCGAACCCTCTCTTGCAATCAGTTCACAAGTGAGATTGTCTTCTTTATGTCAGGCAAAATGTACTTTATGTGCTTTAAAAGTTCCAGGTTATCTAGTTTGTGTACTTCTTTTACCAGGTCGACCTCTTCAAATGTAATGTGTCGGGGTGCTTTGGAAACTCAAAATTTGTGTTTGTTTCACTGTGTGTGCTGGATCTTGGTTTTCCAGATTTTTTTTATTACCTATGGAAAACAGATGTACATTGCATTTTTGAAATTTAATATAAATATGACATACAATTCAATTGATCTTGTCATGCATGTGTTGTTTTTTGTTTTTGATGATACATTTTTGACACTATCAGTTAAAAGGTTCATTCCAGCAGATGGCTGGTTTTATCTGTATACTCAGCCTGTTGTAATTTATCAACGTCTGGGCATAATCACCTGGATGTTCACCTCGTCTCTCCATGTTGCCGGGCAGTGACATATTGTTCTGACACGGCTCCCATGGCAGCTGATTCCCGAGCCGCGGCAGAGTGTGGGGAGTGCCGGTGTGAGACAGCCCGCCGCTGCCCTGATGTGACCCGAAACCGCTCCAAATGGAGCCCGCGGCCTGGCGATGATGCACGCCGGGCCGGACCCTGCTCGCTGCTTTGCGCCACACGCCCGGCTCCCTGGCCGACTCACGTGGCCCGTCACACGTACCACACCCCCCCCCCCCCACCCACCCCAAAGCTACCTCGTATGAGCTTCAGTCGCGCCCTCTTTTTTCCTGTCTGCACACGAGAGTACTTGTTCATGTCTGACTCTTTTGAGTGCTGCCCTCTCTGCATGGATCCAGCTGGCTGTCTATCCTCTAGGGCTTCCAATTTCCCAGGCCTTTTGGGGGGGGTGAGTGAGGGGGGAGGCGTCTCTGCCCTGATCTGCTTCCACCAGGCAAATACACCAGGCCTGCCGTGCCTCACTGCTCCAGAGCTCCTGAAGGCAGGTCTTGCACTGAGAACCATGTCCGTCATTTAATGTTCGGTAATGTACTCTTCAAGGACCTGGACGTCTGTCTGACCGAATTAAGCTTCATTAATTGCAAAGCAACGCCACATTTATCTTGGTATGTATAGGTCTCTTATTATATTGTAACGTTGCAACTGACAGAAGGAGAAACGTGACCTAAAGAGTTCTCTGAGAAGCGAAATGAGAATGAATCTTTTCTTTTCTCAAAGTTCAAGGTTACTTTGTCATCCCAGAGGTTAATGAATTGTTGAAACGGGTGAGAAAAAAAAAAACATTTAAAATATAGAGACGACAGCAGTAAAAACAGCAATTTTCACCGTTCTAATTTGCAACGCACAATTTAACACAGTCAGGTGTACCCTATGTCTTATTTGACAAGCTAAATGCTAAAGCCTGACATTAAAGCATGTTTCTATCGATTGTGTTTACGCCTAGGACCATGCATCAGTGACCGGAAGGCTAAAAATGTATGAATGAGGGGGTGTGCACAGAAGATGGAACTAGCTTTGCACAGCTTAACAGTTCATTTAATTTTTATCTAATTATATCAAATCTAATTATTGTTTTGGTAGGCTTGTATTTTAGTAGACCAAAAATCATATCCTTGGTTTTCAGAAGACCACTTACTCAAATAAACATATATGTTAAACCGGTTTTTATACAGGTTTATAAATGCCACACACCTCAATAAATCTTGCTCTCTGTTTTCTGCATCCTTCCTCCTCCCCATGTCCACCTATATCCCTGTCACACTTTCTTTCACTCATTAGGTCATTGTAACCCAATTCCTTCAGCTACTTTTTTGAGTAGCTCAACAGGGGGGTCCTCCTACCACAGCAATGGTCAGGATTGGCTCCACCGCTTAGGACTCCAAGCCAAAAATCAAGTACCAAAAAATTCAAGTATCAACGTCTGTATTTCCAATGATTTGATAATATACACTTTCTAAATGAATTCATGTTGTCTAAAAATGTGTACGGCTGAATTGCAAGTATATGTGCTTTCTCGTACAGTGGTGCCCCCCGCACCCTCCTAAGAGTTAGCACCCCCCGCCAATGCACCCACCTAGCCAGCAAGCTAGGCTGTTTAAACCCACCCTACTGTAAAGCTAAAGTTCGCCCCTACCACTGTGGGTATTCTGCAGTCAGTGCAGGCCCTGGGTCTGGGTGGGTTTATGGTGCTAGCACATACACAGCAAGTGGCAGTGAGCCAGAGATCAGCTGTGAAGTGGCGAAGGTGTAACTGCGTACATGGCCATAAACTGTACGTCAAACTCCTATGTGCCATGATATATTTCGGCATTCCCCTGCATGTCAGTGTTTATATGTTCATTTATAATAATCATTATTACATGAAATAAAGTCCTCAAAATGAAACTGTGTGAATACTATGCATAAATATGATGGTACATGCACGATATAATTATATGCAGGTCCTTAGCATATAAAATAAGCAATAAGATAAGCAGTTTCAAAAATGTTATTTCTCAGCCTTATTTGTATGTTTCCTGGAAACAACTGTTCAAAATGTCCATGCAATTCTCCATCATTTTACAGACCATTTACATGTCAATATGTAGGATTTAATTATACACTACAGTTAAATTGGCTTATTTTGGCAATATATTTTGTGTTCGTAAAATATACCATGACGCTCTTACTGAAATAATCTAATACAGCAAATTACGTTGATAGGAAAGACTACTGCTAAACCATTAGTATTAAAATACTGAAATATGAACCTCTGTCCAACTCAGAATGTTTTGTCATTTTTTTCAGAAAATATATAAATGCATAATATTGAGCCATAGCAACTGCAGTTATTTCTGGCTGTTACGAAACTATTTTCACAGAATAAAATGCTGATCAAAACATCCATTCATTTCTTGCTGATCAGTGAAAAACCCTTAATTCTTTGTGATGTCTCGACTGCAATTAGCAGTTCATGCATACGGCAAGCATTAATATTAAATATTTGCTATAAAATGCAGACCTAAAATGTATTCTTTACACATGATGAGACTAATTAGAATTAAATACCGAGAAATTCCAAGTGTTTATAATATAAGTAAGCTTATGAGGAATGTCAGGTGCTCATGAAAAAAAAACAAAAAACAAAAGTATAAACAGACAACAGAAAAAAAAATTGAGACAGAGAAAAAAAATGCTGTTTAAAAAAACCTATATTATCTAATCATGTAAAAAATATGTGAGCACATAAAAATGCCAACAGGTTTCAGCCTCACAAGGCCTTCCTCTCGGTGTGGTTGATTTCCTTTTCTCTCTAGTTTTAACCGATTAGAATAAGTTAAATTCGGCATCATTTGGAGGCTTCCAACAGAATGTATATTTTGTTGTATAACAGTGTCATTTATTACAAATATATGTGGCCCTTTTCATAGTACTACACTGATTTGTGAATGCTGGAAAGCACTACAAAATGACTGAGCCAATTTGAATTAAATTACATGCTATAGAAGGTATTCTCGGCAGAAAGCATGTAATTAGCAATTACAGCCATTTTACCCAGGCTTCTACGAGTCTTACCTCAGTTGCTTCCTCTCACTCTCTGTTACTGGGATGGAAAATAGAGCAGGGCTTCTGAGGAACCTCGCTTTGAGTAGTTTCAACTGGCATCACTGTATACCGTGTGAAGATATTACGATGAAGACATTTCTTAGGTCGGAGATGTGCGAAAATGACAGATCAAACCATTTAAGTGTAACCACTGGTGCAGGAACGTTCATCATTTTAAATGAAACATTTTTCCCTAGCGTACAGTGTAGTTAAATATGTGGTAGTCAAGATATTGTCATATTGAATGTTGAATCTATATATGGGTCACTCTGTCATAAAGCAACCAGTGCCTCCAAACTGACTCCTTTTCGTCTGTGTTCAGCTACTAGTGTACGACGAGAACATGACAAAACCATATTAAGTTTCTAATGGCAATGCCCTCTGAACAGTGGTTCACATATTTTTACATGATGTACATAAATATTGTACATTTGCATTTATTTAAAAAAAAACAAATTTTTCATATGTGAAGCCAAGGTCACGGGTCTCACGAGTATGCGTGAGTTTACGGTTCCAACTTCTCCAAATCACAAGATTTGCTTTAGTTATGATGACAAAAATGAAATATATGAATTCAATGGGACATGACGATACATGGTATGTGTTTTTTTTCTCTGATAATTTACATCTGAAATCGGGAGAAATGCTGTTTCGTTTCGTGTTCGGGGGGTCCATATGGGCAGCAGGGCTGGGCTGTATGCATTTCAAAAAAGATTTATCCAGATGAAAGAGCTTACTTTGCCCTAAGTATTAATATCTAAGTATTAATATCTGGCTCAACATCTAGCTGAGATCCTTTCTGCCTCAACGAGCCTGTCAAATACATGCCCACCTATCAGAGATCTGGGAGAATGCCATGTTTTGTGGTCTCGATTGGCATATGGAAAAGGTGGTTGAGAACTGCTCTTTATCTTCAGTTTGACAGCAAAGCTCCATGCAGGCATGGTTTACTCATCAGTAATAAGACTGATGGATGTATGAATTGCGATGAAATCTATATGTTTTCGTGCAGGTTTTGTATGCTATTTGAAGCACACAGGTCTATGGATTGTGTGCGTGTAAACGTAAAAACCAGACTGTGAATGGGAGAGAGATATACACGGTACGAGTATATCAGAAACAACAACAGGATAAATCCCGATATACTCATGACACATGATGGTGTCATGAGTGCATCAGGAAAGACTCGCCCCAAAAACATCCAGCCAATGGCAGGCGTGTGGTCTAAGACAGACCGCTGATGATAGGCCGACAGAGGCTGGCACAATTAGTAACGGACAGGCTCCAGTCACTCCACTAATAAGGAGCACAAAAGTAGTACCAAAAGAGGCATGTCAGAATGCACTACTTGCAATGGATGGGGTACAGCAGCTGACGACCTGATCATGTTCCACTCCTGTCGGTATACACAATAAATAGCCACCTGCTTGAACAGAACTGTTGACTTTGCAGCTTCAACGTTCTCAAAAAAAGTGATACAAATTATAGATGAAAGGGTAGGCTGTTGTATTCTTTTGTGTTACAATTCTGTAGAGAATTACAGCTCTATTTGAAAAGCATACCTGTGGGACAGGTAGGCTGAAAAACTGCACACCTGGCTGAAAGGTGCCGTGCACACCTGAGTGCATAGGGGTGAGGGTGGGGGGGGGATAAGTAATCATGAAGTAAGTTTATGGACTAAGCTCTCTGACTTTGCATTATCGATACCAGGACAGCACACTTGTCTCAACAAAACTTTGTAATATTAATCATGAATACATGCCTGCACAGAGTTAAATTGTCATATTTAAAATAAAAAATGTTAGATAGTAAGAACAAAGTGTTATTTTTATTATATGCTTTATACTTAGCTGGCTACTTCCAGGCCAAATGCTGTAAATATATACCAATTTTGTAGCATTGGGGAAACTGTAGGCACTTGAATCATAATTAATGAAAATGTAATGAAAACATTAGCCAGGCTAACTTGGCCTGGCCTATGTAATAATTTTTGCAAAATCATAAGCTGTTCTTTGTGATCATAGTGTATGTATAATTGGAGACACTTCTAATGGGGAATTATGGCTCGTCCATAGAACCTTACATACTGAAAGGGAGACAATTCAGGGAGACAATTGATCCCCTCGGAAATCTGAATGACCATTTTTTTTTTTACAAACATTACAGATTCCCAAGAGAAGGCACCATCTGTCTGTGCAAATTACCGGAAGCATACATCATCTCCAACACTTTTCAGGCTTGTAGCTCGCCGTTGATTGTAGCACGGATGCTGTGCGTTGAAACACAGGCTCTTGCAAAGCAGCGGTTTCTTTGGGGAGCGATGAGCATCAAACCAAAAAGAGAAAGCGTGCTGAGCTGTGTGAGAAGCATGCCTTATTTTAGGTCATATCTTCATACTTTTATTATGCTCAACGGCTACCATGGCATTAGGTCTGTTGAAGAACACCTCTGTGCTCTTGCTTCCCCGCTAATACTATTGCAGATAATTCCAGAAATCATCAATAGGCTAACACTGCTGTTGGGTTTACCTTTTACCAGTTACTTATATAGGCTACAGTAACCAATCACCCACATTTGTCTTTGCAGGATTTATGGTAATCTCCAGTGTTTCTGGCTGAGGTCAGATGAGGCATGTAAGTCAAAACGTTCAAAATATTAGTTAAAATTTTTAAAGTGTCATAGCTGAACAAAAAGTGTTGGAAATGACACATTACCATACTTTTGTACCTACACTTCAAGTGAAGTCTTCTTGAAAACCTTACAATCCATACTGGGTGTAAGAGTTAAGGAATAACAGAAAATAAATGTGTTACGATTGTGTTACGAGCTGCCAGGCCAGGCTATTGCCTAGCCCATTGAACAGCAACTAGACAATGAGAAATGACAATGGATAACAACAGCTGTACATTATTACCCTAAACTATTACCCTCATTAACATAGCGCTATAATGACATCAATGTGAAGTACATTAGGTAGCCTCAAGGCAATGGGATACATGAGCAACTGTCTGCAGTTTTATCCATACACTCTCTATGGCTTCAGCTGCCACAGGTGTGTGTTACTATTTGTGTTGATAATGTCATTATTGTCATCAAAGAGTTGGATTATCATTTTTTGTTCCTCGCAAGAATAGATTGCTACACACTCTTTGATGTTTTCCAGTGTGGGATGAAATTGGCTATTCATTGCTTTAATCCAAAGGAGTCTGTCCAAGAATCCCTCATATTATTACTTGATAAGGTGATGATGGATGAGCTTTGGTATTATGGTCTTAGGGCCGAATCCTGGCCTGCGCTTAGGTGCGTTTAACGTGTAAGTCTCTAATTCTTTCAGTACTGAGTTACAAGGTAAACACACTTAAGCACAGGTCTGGATTCAGTCTTCAGTGCAGACTTAGCTATCTGTTCAACTGAAGGTGTAGGTTTACTTTAAGCTTTGACCCTGCTTTCTGATACGTTTTGTGATTTTGTGACAATTTAAAAGCATTACTCAGCTTTTTAACTCCTTAAAGGTATAAAAATCTGTGTCACTTATTGCCAAGAGATTAATCTCATTGAATCCGAAACACGGCTCGTCCCTCCCCCTCCTCTGTGAACGGGTTGACTAAAATCCAAGGTCAGTGCATAGGTGTACTTTGGCCAAATGGTCACAACCATGCTTCTTCAAAACAAACTGGACAGGAGCTAAGTCTGCTAGCTTTTTTTTTGTGTCTGGGGTCTCATGGCACATTATATTTATGCCCAATAGGCGTTGTCTGCAGTCTGTATTCCTGATTTTTCACTCCACGAATCCATAGTTTATTTTTATTTTTTTTCTTTTGACATCATGGCCTTTATATGCAACACAATCCATTATCCTAATGATTGTTGGCACTGTCTTAATAAAACGGCTCTGATACAGAACTACACAACTCATTTAATGGTATTTCGAGTCATTCATCGGTTCATTTGTTTATAACAACATTAATCAGCATTAATAAGAAATGTTTTTTGTTACTATCAGTGCCGAAGTTTACGCAGCCTGTAATAAAAATATTAATAGGCCAATTTTGAGTCATTATTTTCATAGGCTATAGTAGATATTAAGCGTATCAGTTAATCATCAATGATGGATTAACGGCTTTCAGCTATTGATTAAAAGAATTGCACAAAATTGACATCCCTAGTATGAACACATACTGAGGCAAGGGGCAGGAGGAGAAGGACAGCTTAATTTGTAGTGTTACGCTGGTAACACAACTGATATATCGTGAGGTGATCATATCATTTTTGTCTTTTTGGATTTGATTAAAATTTTAAAAAATATATTTTTCTAAATTTCATCACATATATGGCATGAAGTGGAACCTGTCTTGGTAGAAGACAGATAAGAATGTGTCGTATCAGCCTATAGTTTTTATCACAGTTCATATATCATAATTCTGCCATTTGTCAAATATGTTCTTCTGTCCTGACTACAATAAATATAAAAATCTTAAAGCAACTGCAAAATTGCATATTGGCATAGTGATTGTGTCAAAACCGGTAACGTTTTGTGTGGTTTGTAAAATGTGTAAAGTATTATTGTGCATATTGTAATGGCCAGTATGAACCATGGCTGTTGTAGCTGTAGAGTTTATGAATGTACTATTATTGACAAAACCAGTGTTGCTTTTCTTGAATTTGACTGAAAAGAGATATATGAAGCTGTCATTGCAGTGTCATTACTGGGATAGACCCCCCACTCAAGTGCAATATTGTACAATAATTAGTTGATCTCTTTTTGTTAAGACAAAGCTTTAACGATGTGTCTTTTACATAATTGTAATTTATACTGTAAACTATATTCGGTAAATATTTTAGTTGACAGAGAACACACTGAAATGCTTTTCTGTCTTTATGTGCTGTCATTGCACTAGCATCATGCTAGCTCTGCTATATGGATTGATATTTACTTATGTTTTACAGTAAACATGGGACAATGAGGTATGACGCGACCCAAATTGGTAGAGCTACAATGAAACTGCAAGCTACATTTAACTGTCAATCACAGACTTGTTTCAATCGATCAAAGGGTTTTGCTCCCAACAATAAAATGCAACGATTGTTCAGTGAGTTATTGGTAGCGTATAAGAGCTCCTCCCTCCTTCGAATAGAGCTCTCATTTACTTTTTCTCTCCCTTCATTATTTCACACTTGTGACCTGCTCTGACACCAGCGTCATGACCATTTCGACAGGCTATAGAAGATATTTCTCACCCGTAGCGTACGCTCTTCCAAAAAAAAGGATCCCTTGACAACAGGCAAGTTCATGCCTTTCAGCCAAGATATGTTTGAGGTTACATCAACAAACTCACTGATACCAAAACACAGTCTGCACCACCCCCTTCAATTAAGCTGGAAGATAAAAAAAAAATAAAGCTTTCATTGCACCATAACAAAAACAATGAAGCTGAAGCATAATTACAGACATAGAAAGGAGGAAGGACAAGTTGACTGTATTACTGGACTTGGACAATCTCAAAAAATTGTTCATGGTCTCACACCTCTCACCTCTAGTCATCGGCTCTGGCCCTTGAAGGATGCGAGTATATGCCGGCAGTGCGTATCTGGCTTGGACTGTATTTCGAAACTGAATTTAAGGACCGTTAACGCTAACGGAAGGTGATACCGTGTGTCAGTGAACCTCTAATAGGGATAGGAAGCTATTTATTATGGTCTCCCGATATTTTAACGCAAAGATCTTGTCTATTACACTTTCATTCGATTTCGGTGATACGATTTGTGATCTAAGAGGACACTATGAGGGTTCTTCATTCGTCCCCCTGGGTGAACCCTTAGTTAGATTCATCTTAGATATTGATATCTCTAAAGGGCTCTACATAGAACCTTTTTCTGAGGGCTCTGCAGGGGGTCTCCCCTATAGAGATAGCAGCATCTAAGAAGAACATTTAAGGGTTCTTTCAGGGAAACCAGGAACCCTTAAGGGTGCTAGACAGAAGATACTCCAAGGGCTTGACTGTAGCATTAGTATGTGCAAAACCACTTTGCAAAAAGACTAAGACAGTGTGTGATTGGTTAAGGTAGTTTGTTTGCTCTAATCACAAATCCTTTCACTGAAATTGAATGTACAAAAATCTTAATACGTGTTAAAGGCACTGATGAGTCGGGATGGTGTCAATATATGATGCATGCATTATAACAGCGTTATGCCACTTGCTGTAAGCTGTGAAACACTCTTCATGCATATTATGACATGTTTTGTCATGCTTATGATAGTGGTTTATTGGCTTTATGTGTGACCATTTATTCCACACAATTACATAAGTTAGCCTGAAGCTCCTGCTTCAAAAATACCTCCCGGATAGCTGCATACAAACATGCTGCAATGATAATAATATGATAACTAATAATATGATTATAATATGATTATTGAACATTTTCAAATGTGCAGAATCAGTGTCCCATTCACGGCACTGTTTATTTTCCGTGGTCTTATTTTCCATGTGCCACAGCAGGGCTTTGTCTAGTGGAGGGAGTCAGGGCGAAACGGGGCCACACCTACTGACACACACACCTGGCCTGCATTTCCTAATCATGCTGAGGCTTTACAAGTGTGTTTTCCCCTCAGTAGGTGTCTGAGAACAGGAAACGGCAAGATCACGCATGCAAGAGACCTGGAGGGAACAAAACATCAGAACCCACAAGTCTGTTTGTGTTGAAAAGCAATCTTTTGGTTTAGCTTGCTGTATTCGATTTCGTTGTTTAGTTTATTATTTTGTACCCATGAGGGTAATTGGGGAAATTTTGTATTTCTCAGGACCTGCTTTTGTGTGCTGTCACTGTTACAAAAGCATTAAATAAATATACCAGCCATAACCGGGTCAAATGCATATCTCTGTGTCCGTCTGTTCAGTCCCTCCCCGGGGTGTCTGTGTGCCAGTGTGTGTGTGTGTGTGTTTACACCAACTAAGGAAGCTAGACAGATGTGGACTTGATTAGTACAAAGATGGGAGACCTCCTGTGACGACAACATTATTGCTGGAAAAACTGTTAGGAGGCCAATGGTGGGCATTCTTCTCTCTGAGCTTAAAATAAACCCAGCGCCCCGACACAGTGTTCCACAAATGTGCTGCAGAGGGCTACGTTTTTCAGACAAGATGTTAAACCAAGGTCCTCACACGCTGTGATCATTAAAAGATCCCTGGACAATTTTTTTTTTCCGAAGAGTCAGGGTATTGCCTCCCACATCCTGGTCAAATTCTCATCAAAATTGGCTTTCCAGTTCCTGATTGGCAGCACAACCCTTTGTCAATTCTTGTCCACTGTCATTCACCACATTGTCATGGCACAAGTGAATCGAGCTCTTAGTTAGCCTGGCTGTATAAAAACAGGAGAAATACGTGGGGGTACATGTCTCACAGCAGCACTTCCAAAATATTGTTTATGGAAAAATTACTCTCCGTTCAGAATATTATTTATGTCCACATTTTATAAATGACATATTTCAGACTTTCAGAACTAATAAATCTAACGGTTTGCACATCCTAAATAATACTGTGAAAATTGTACATTTGTAAATATCTGTAAATATATAAATATGCAAATAGCTGCATGTCTTACATAGAGCCATAACATAATGACATTGTGACTGAAACAGAATTCCCTTTTAGCTTTGATTAGCCTAATTACTATTAATAAGAAGATCCTGTTAGTCATCGTGTGCTTCTAATGCACAGATTTGGTAAAACTACACCTTTTCTAAAGGAGTCGGCATGACAAATGAAAGAGGATATTTTTCAGATGCGGGGTGATTATAAATGTGGTAATCACTGGACTTTTTAGCGTGTTAAAAAAGGCACATCCAGAAATTTTGAAAAAGGGTTTCCAGATTATATATACCCCAGTCCCTTATCGCCTACTAATATACTCCGCCTACACATTAAGACTCATTCGGGCATATACGAAATTCGTCATCTTGTGTTAGGGTGTCCCAGAACTGAGTGAGCCAAATTTCAGCGATGGGGGGTGGCCGTTCGGCCTTCTTATGCTCCCTCTATAATGTGGAAATTAAAGTGCTGGCTCAGAATCGAATGCTGGCCCAGCATGCAAGATTATGGCCAAAGTGCACTGCCACGTACCGTCAGCGTTGCAGAGACACGTTGTGAGCTTTCTGAAATAAGGATATAGAAGTGGATTTATTCTCCTTAAAAAGTGAAGCACATCTGGAATGTAGTTCCACAGGGGCAACAGCTGGTTGGCGACGTTACACGTTAACAGCGGAATTGATGAAGGAAGTGGGTCCCACACCTGCTGATTTCGACGCCGCTTATCGCCTCCATGCATCACCCGTGATTGGGCCCTCCTTTTACGTCAGCAACACTTACAATTAAGCACAACACAAAACAGAACAAAAGTGTCTGGTTTGTGAATTGGGACCGAGGTAAACAGTATGCAGACCTCACAGTAGCTGGCCACCCTTTTGTCCTTATTTCTTCAAAATCATCATCGAACCTGGAACTCGCCACAATGATATCTATAAAGGATTTTGAGGTTTGTAATGTTTTTTTAAACATTAGAAAAAATTAGATCTGTAGATCCAAAGCAAAAAGATCATTTATAGGTACACAAATTGTGTCAATACTTGACTTTAAAAGGATGCAAACATATCCTTGGAAAGCAGAAATGCGAGATCCAAATCCCTTTCAGTCATCTTAGAAAAGCATCTCAAATCTGTATTATTGGTTTTCAGACAGAAAATGCTGAATGGGTGAATATGCAATATGAGTGAATAGGACAGCATATCATTAACATCACACACATTAAAAAGATTACATACCCTGCTTTGCGAGACTAATCTCTTACTCCCAGTTCAGCTCTTTTGTTGCCTCCAAGCAAAAACCATGTCACTATAACAAACGAATTAAAATATCTGATCTACGCATCCCATACTACACAATCCACACAATGTCTAATGGTTGGACTAATTTAATTTAGTTCTGCAGTCATCCAAGATCTTTGCTTTTTTTTAAAATAACGCCGTGGCCTTCTTTCAGACAATAAGTAATACATGTCAGAATGTCCTTTTTTATTTAATTCAAGACGCTCTGCCAAGGTAAGTATCCTACACTCATTTATGCCGTTCTTACAGCTTTGAGGCAGACAGATAGTAATTAAATGCTGTAAAATAATATTTTGCTTGTTTATTTGCTGGCCTCAGGCTCAAAGATGATTGAACTCCCAAGGAGTGCACTCTTGGTGGCTTTTGCTGCAACAGCGAGACCAGTGACAATTATCCTTGTGTACTTAATCAGATAATGAACACTGGCAAACTGAGCGGTGACACAACGCTTTAGCTCCGATTGTGCGGATACGTGCACTTAACTGGAGCCGTTGCCATAAGAGACAAGACCAGCGGTAAAGCAGGTAGCGTTATCCAGTGTGCACCTTCATGAACTCCTGATTTAGCAGATGCTTTTAGTCTTTAGCTGGCACTTACAACGTGCATATGATAGGTTAGTGCACCCTAGAGAGAAGATACAAAATTGTCAGTGCCATAACTGACTGCAATTGTTATTTCATCAACCTACAGCCCATCATGAAGTGTTGTAGTATATAGAAATTGTCTAGAATATAGAGGAAACATAGGCACATAAGATTGAATATGCAGTACACAAAGAGGGCAGATGAAATTTATGCTGAGAATTCACTGTTTTTGTGTATCAGTTCAAACATTTATACATTTACTTACAATTTATTTATTTAAACATTTCAAACATTTACAACTTATTTATTATATATTACTTTATTTTGCTAATAACTCAAATGGTGGCCATACCAGACTGTAAAACTATGTGAATTATGTAAAAGCCATAAGTAAAAACATCTCCCTTATGAAAGAATAATGTATGTAAAAAAATATAAAAATGTGCACGTGTGTGTGTGCGGACGCTTCGCGTCCAAGGGGGGCGGAGTCATGCCAAACAATATGGGTGAAATAAACCCCCATTGGACCACTGGATGCGTGAGGTGGCAGTAGAGACAGAAGAAAGGGCAGTAGGCAGGAAAGGCAGAGATGAGGAAGAAGGGATGTTGGAAGCAGTTATCACAGAGGAAGAGGTTACTTGGTCATTTTACACGTGTGGAAAAACCAGACAGACAGAAGTAATGGAGTGAGGGGTTGTCTGAAAACACTTCTCCCATTTGTGCAATTGACATCAAACCAACTGAATAAAATGAAGATCCTCGGTACTTGGCCCCCATTGACTTCACTTAACTTGGCATTAAATGTAAAATGTAATTAGGTAAGTGTCAGCAATCACAAAGGCAAATATCCCTTTTAATGGTAGAACAGAGTACATATTGTTACACGCAAGATCAAACGACGTTCTGCTCTCTTTTTTTCCATGATGGCTTTCCCCCCAAAATAGTTGCCTTTAGGCATTTTGGTTCACTTCTATATTTGATGAGGTGTTCAGATTAAACAGGTTAAAGGTCACAATGAGGAGATAAATATTATTTGAAAAAAAAAAAAAAAAAGATTTACGTAACTGCCAAATGTCAAATAAACCCAAAATGTAAATAACTGAAATATGTTTTTCCTTAATTTCCCCAAATAAATCAACACTTACTAAAGTCTACATTGTTCCCACTTATATTTCTGTAAATCCAAAAGTTCACCAGTGAATATCAGTTCAAATAAGGAACACAGTCCTTGTTGTAACTTTGACTTCAGCATGGATACATTTATTAATCGGATGAATGTCTGCAAGCAGTTTTTCAAATGTAACCGGAAAATCAAGATAAATGGCAAGGTATGAATACTGATATAAAATCTGCATACCGAGGTACATCTAGTAGCTCATCAAAAACAATATCCCTGTCAGAAAAAAATAACGAAACATGACGGCACAAACATTTTAAAAACAAAAAAACATAGTCATTGAAAAGACTCCCAAGCAGAAGTCTTGCAGTTACAGATCCTGTAATTAGCCCAGGGATAAACGCGTCACGTGTGCTGCAGTGGGTTGTGGGAGACCGCTGCGTTGTAGGAGTGAGTGCGTATGTTTGTTTACGCTCGAGTGTGGGAGTCTGTTCATGTCTCACCTCTCACCTGTCACGGAAACAATAAGTCTTAATTGGTTTTGGACGCAAGCACCCAAGCCTTACTTCCTGAAACACTTGCAATCCATTTACTGAAACTTTGTAATTAAATAAATTATTTATTTACTGTTCAGATGCTAAAAAAAAGGATAGAAAAACATGCTGAGACTATGATCTGTCTGAATGATAAAAAGCAGTTACCTTCTGTCATTCACACTGATGGTGAGATATGTTCT
Source organism: Albula glossodonta (assembly GCA_019788955.1). Taxonomy (NCBI): domain Eukaryota; kingdom Metazoa; phylum Chordata; class Actinopteri; order Albuliformes; family Albulidae; genus Albula; species Albula glossodonta. The sequence continues at coordinate 26,578,455 of JAFBMS010000005.1, forward strand.
CTTATTGACAGAAACTATCAGGAGTCTTTGATAAAAGAGATGTGTGTGCAAAACGAAACATATTTACCTCTATGGAGACAGAAAAAAACACACTTTATAACATCCCTTTGGCGAGTTTTAAATTGAAGGATTTATCTCACAAATCATAAAACAAACATGCGAGGGCCTCATTGGGAGGTAAAATAAAACAATGACTTCACCGTGATTCGAGGTTCTACCTGCAGTTGCTAAGTAACATCCTCCTCCGATCTCCCTCCGCGTCTCATTGGCTGGCTAACATAGCACAGGGGTCACCTCATTGGCTAAAGTGAAGTTATTAAACTTTAGTCAAGGCCTGGCTTTCTGAAGGAAAAAAAAAACACAATGGAGTTGTTCTTGTGAATGAGATGGAGAGGGTGTTGAACTCTGTGCCTGCGCTGTAGAAGCTGATTTATGAATATAGCAGCTCTGCTAAAAATAAAGATCACACTGAATAGAGTGCATCTGGAAGTTGTTGACGAAATGCAAAGCAGGAAAGCAGAGGAAGAGCTATGCAGGCTGTAATTCTGCTTTTTTTCCCTCCTTGATCAACTGAAATCAATAGTGACAAAGGAATGAATGATGCCAATTATGCGCATATCTGACCTCTTACTGCTTGCAAAAATCTATTGAACGCAAAGACGCTTGGTTCCTATTTGCTTAGGCATCCTAGGTAATGGCCTACTGTCGCTGTTTGTATAAATGGGTGACCTGAGTCAGACAGAAGTTTCCTTTGTGTTTCCTGCCCCGATCCCCAGCGTAACCACAGACCTCCTTATCCTGGATTTAGACAGGCCTATTCAAGGAATACCTGATCAATACCATCAACCGGTGAATGAGTCAGTTCCGTCTTTGAACAAGAATAAAATAAGATTTTTTTGAAAATGCTACAAAAAAATGTAAGGTGATATATGGGTTCACCTCATGTAAAAGACTATACAGTCTACAGAACAACGTGAGAATCAAATCCATATGTCACGGTAAGGTATGGAAAATGATTCAGAAAACTGAAAACAAAAAATAGTAAGAAAAATAAGAAAAATTTAAAAATCGGTTTTAATTAGAGAATTTGAGAGTGAAAAGAAAAATAGAAACAAATATACCTGTAAGAAGCAGCTACTCCTGGTATCCAAACACCATAAGCAAAGCTGTGAAGCGTGCTTGACTAGTTACGTACACTACTAAATTACATCTGGGAGTCATGTGACTATGCATGGATGTTTAGTGACTTAAAAAAATAGTGCAAAAGGTGGGCTGATGTAGGCTCTGCTAATGATGTCATGATGATTGAGTTTTTAAGAAGTGTATTTCATCAAATTATTTTGCATAACTGGTATTTATGTGAAAATCCACCTCCTTGCACATGTTCATTGGTTTGACCCCCACCCTCCCCAAATCCCTGATTTTCCCAATTTTTGTCACCAGTTACTTATGTAACATTTGACAGTTAAACCTACCAGACATAAAAATCATAGCCAGACAGCACTGAGTCTCCGAGTAGCACTGAGCATTATCCAAGCTAAGACTAAATATCTACAGACTGGACCAGTGGCGCCCGTTCCCAGGGGCCTCTGACCACCAGGGGGGTCAGGCCAAAAAGGCCCTTGGTAAATTAACTGTTAATGGAGAATTTATACTGATAGAGTACTTAAATCTTTGGGCCCTTCAGCTCATACAATGCCCTCCAATGACCACCAGAGCGTATTGAGTATGTTCCGTGATTGTGAGCCAGTAATGAATATTGCCCAATTCAAACGTCAAGTCGCTCACACCTGGAAGGTGCAACTGCGAATATCAATTAGCACTTCACATATTACCACATTCAAATTAAGTAGCTGTATATTAGGTCTTTATGCCTCATAAATTAAAACACAACTGGACTAGTACTTTTAAATCAGAGCTATGTGTTGCCATAAAAGTCTCAATACAACGCAGGCGGTTGCGGTTGCTTATGCCTCTGCCACAGAGACATTGATAGAGACGGCTGTGGTAATTACAAATGAGTTACTTTTACGTCTTACCAGCTAACAAATTGCATTTTAAAAACTCAGCACTGTTCTGGTGTCATGTGGAACATTTTATGCCTTAGCTGTATCATAAACAATGAGAAAAAGAGAGGGGATAGGATGGTAGCATGGTAGCTAACATTAACTGGCTAAGTAGTGATAGCTCCTAAACTTGTCAGAACTCGAGAGACCCAAGCGCAGACGGAGATAAATAATAAACGGGAATTTACTAAAGCAGCCAAATGCAAAAGTACACAAATCCAAAATCAGAGTCGGTAATCAGGCAGAGGCCAAAACCAGAGAGACTCGGCAAAGGTACATCCAGGGCAGTAGTCGGGCAAAAGAGTTCATAAACAGGCAGGCTCAGCATGGTACAATATCGGCAATTAGGAATCGAAAAAGCAGGAAACACACGGATAACAACAGACTGGCATGCGGGAACAAAAGGATTGTAGCGTATCTGGTTCTAACAACACTAAGACGAACTCGCAACGGACAAAAGACAAGGCAGGGTACAAATACACAGACTAACAAGCAATGAGACACAGGTGAGACAGCAGGGCAGGTGACACACATGATTAATCAACAGGGTAGGTAACAAGGCGGGCGGAAAAAACAGAACGAAAACAAAAGCACATGGACAGGGAACAGAAAACAAAACACGGAAACAATCGAACAAAAAACGACAGTGACAGAAACGATAAACCAGGTCACACCACATTCTTGACAAAACTGCCATCTAACTCCTTGACTTAGCTAACGTAAGCAAGCTAATATTGAGTATATATGAAGGAATGTGATCAAACATAGGGAATGTTAGTTGTGTGGAGCTGTTACTGCATCAGCACATTACCAGACCTGCTTGACACAGATCCTTGATTGAACATAGATCCATGCCTTGTAGCTAACCTTAACTAAATGTAAATGCAGTTAGTAGCATGGCTAAATAGCAGTTTCCATCCCATACCAGTAAAATGGAAAAATCACTTATTTTGTTGAACCAAAATGCTTCAGCCAGTGTTAACTTGGTAATATTACAGTTACGTTAGATGAATCATCCAGTGGTAGTATAAATATAGCCAAACTATTGACTACTGAAAAGTACTGTGTATTATTCAAGTGAAGACTGCATACCTAGATATCAAGCAATGTCAGTTTACTAGCATTATATGAGAAAGGCTAAATTTCATCATATGAAAGCAGCGCTAGTACAATACTGTATGATAAATCCATTGAGGGATTATAACAATGGGTGAATTCAGTTACCCCTGAATTAATTGGAAATCTTTGTTGACAAAGTAAATGTAAGGAGTTTTTAGATGTTGTAAGATGTTATCAGTTTTGTTACTCAACCTACAAGACAGAAAGCAGTTCTAGATCTGCTTCTGTGTAATAATGCTGACAGAATCTGCAGTATTGAGGCAGTGAAGCCACTTGGAACAAGTCACCACAGTATAGTTACATCTGAAATTCAGGCAAGTTAAATCTGCATCATCCAATTCTATGATGCTCAGCTTTTGACAAGATAAATTTATTACGATGTGGGATTATACCAGTGATTGGGTACAGCCTCTTGATGAAAAGAAATTCAAAAGAAATATGGTCAAAATTTACAAAGATTATTCTGGATGTACAGTCTAAATTCATTACAAAAGTAAGAGAAAAATTCAATAGAAATACCAGCTGGGGGTGAGTATATTTTTCTGGACAAAATAAGATTGAGTATTTTAATATGCATGCTAAGGTTAAAGAAGAAATAAGGGAACTTAAAATGCATGTTGCAGATTGCCCAGATGGAAAGGGTAGTCCTAACTGCTTCAATCCTGCAATAAAAATGACATTAAAGGATAAGGTAAGGTGTATAAAAATTAATTTTGAAAAATAGTTATGCTTTAAAATGATGAGGTTATTGCTAATATGGCTAAAGTTACATTACTGAGAGTTTCACGAGTAAAGTGGTGAGAGGTACGCCTTCAAATCCATCCAATTTTCATTATCTTATAGAGGAAATGAATATGAGGAATGGAGAAGTACTAGAAGAATTCGTATAAGGAAGAGGGTTTTGATGGGATAAATGGAGACTTGTCAGAGAACTAGGAGAAATTATTTTCAAATCGTAGTTAGGGACCGAGCACCATAGGTGCACAGGCATTCATTGTTTTTGTTAGTTTTCTTCTTATTATCATAATTTTTCCATCACGGAAATCAATGGCGGAAAAATAATGGACAAATTAGTGTCTCCATAAGCACTGTTTTTTTTGTTGGTATATTTAAAACTGTTCACTGGATGATGTCCTTTGAATGTGGAAGTGATGCCATACAGGAAGTGCCATATCTCACCAACACATCGACACATTTGAACCAAACTTTGGGGTTGTCATCAGAACCACTTATGCAGTTTCGTCACTAGGGATGCTATAACTAAGAAAACACTGTTTTTGCCTGGGGATTTTGATGGAAGTGGCGTAGAAACTAAATTTCTTCAGATTTGTATTCTGTTCGTGTTTGTGGACTTCCCTGATGTAGCAATTTTTTCACATGTCCAACATTTTTATTTTAGAAAACGGCGAATTACCTGTATGTCAATGAAAGACGCACGAGCCGTAGGTGCAAGGTCCCTTCATCCCTGCTTGCAGGTACATTTATATTTTAAACTGGAGAAATACCAGACAATGTTAGCATAACCCAACTATATAAGAAAGAAGACCATATTAACCCAGCATATTACAGACCTGTCACTTTAACTGGCATCACAAGTAAAACACTGGAATCTATCCTTAGGAACAAAATGGGAAAATTGGACTTGGTCATTTCAAATGATAGTACCTTAACAAGAGCCAGCATATGATTCACTGAGGAATATCATGTCTGCTGATACTCCTGGACTTCCCTATTCTCCGACAACACAAGCAGCATATAATTGCTGGTGCTATAAGCTATGAAGTCTGTCCTCATGTCATACCTATAAACCACCACCGGGGGCATGATAGTAACCTAAAATACTGTCATGTGTAACGGTATCATCACTATGAACTACAAACGGGGGACTTGAAAGTCTCCTGTGGTACCCAGACCTTTAAACCACAAACAAACAACACTGCTTACTGTTATTTGCCTAAAATGGACTTGCATATAGTTATGTGGATGCTCTTTTTACAGCCTACCAGAATTTGCCCTGCTTTGAGGTCTAAAAAGCAGATAAAATTGAAATGTAGACAACAGCAGTGCTGAAGTCTGGCAAGATCAAGTCTGAAGAACTATTCTTGAGAGGACAATTTTTAACACCTTATGGAACATAACGGGGTGGGAGTTGACTGGGACTCATGATCCATTATCATTTACTAAAATCAGGTGAGTCTGAACATCTCAATAGGGGCATCCAGAGCTGGATAGATAAGCACCATCAACCCAGCTCAACCCAGACAAGACTGAGCTGCTCTTCTTTCCTGCTCCTTCCTCTCCTGTCTTGGACTTCTCCATTTCTCTTGAGGACACCCTGGTTTCATCTTCATCCTGTGCGAAGAACCTCGGAGTGGTGATTGACGACAGACTGTCACACTCCAAGAACATTGCAGCGGTGAGCCGGGTGTGCAGGTTCTTTCTGTACAACATCCGGAGAATCTGCCCTTTCTCATCACCTACTCTATTCAGCTTCTGGTCCAAGTGATGGTTCTGTCGCGCTTGGACTACTGCAACTCCCTTCTCGCTGGCCTTCCAGCGTCCGCCATCAGACCCCTGCAGCTCATCCAGAATGCCCCAGCTCGTTTGACATACAACCTCCCTAGACACTCTCATGTCACCCCCCTGCTCACTCGCCTCTACTGGCTGCCTATTATCGCTCGCATCAAAATTAAAACTTTGGTGCTAGCATCCCAGGCTGTTAAGGGGACAGCTCCAGCATACCTCCAGAAGATCAGACCCTACACCCCTGCCAGACCCTTCCGCTCCGCCACCTCTGGTCACCTGATGCCTCCCCCTCTCCGCTCTTGCACTTCCAGGTCACGTCTGCTGTCTGTCACGGTTCCCCGGTGGTGGAATGACCTTCCCGTGGAGGTCAGAACAGCAGAGACACTGGCCACCTTCAAGCACAGACTGAAGACTCACCTCTTCAGGCTGCACCTCTCCCCTCCCCTCCCTTGCTCTTTGTAATGTCTCTGCACTTGTTTTTAACTGTAATTTGGTTTTAACCTAAGTCGTTGTTGTTAATTTTGTCCTTCTATAGATAGTCCATAGGGGAGTCCTGATTTATTCTGTCACCCTTGGCACTTGGCACTTTACGCCTCTCTAGGGTTATCTTTGCACTTCGTGTACCATTCATGTGCACTTTGCCTTGTAAGTCGCTCTGGATAAGAGCGTCTAACAAATGCCTTTAATGTAATGTAATAATGTAATGCTCTCAATCCCACAATGGCCCATGCATCCCATTTACCGGCCTTCATTGAAAATGAATGGGAAAGCTTTGCTGTATTCAATTCACTTCACTCCAATGGACACGCAGTAAGAAATCCTCTGCTGCCGCATTGGAATCTCTTCCCTCACATTCCTCAACCACATTCTTACTTCATTTCTGTATTATTCCCGCTCTACCTCAGCAGTTGTGCTTCCTCATTGTCCTTCCTCTCTTCCACATATCTCCACTCTCTTCTTCTTCCATTTGTGTCCTCTCCCTCATTCACCATCCTCTTAACATACTTAAACAAACTCATCTGAAGACAAAGTCACTGAGGTTATGGTTAAAAAAACTTTTTTTCTGTTAGTTATCATTTGATGTGAAAGCTTAGCTAGCTGGCTAGTGGCTACCACATCCTGTTGTAGAGCACACGTTTAAGTTACTAAACTGCTTTAAGTTACTCACCACTCCTGAAAGCGTACCTGACAATTCAACTGAGTAATGGCAGCTATGTCTTCCCGTCATCCTCAATCCCATCTGGTGTGATAATTGGTCAAAATGAAGGAATTCCCTCAGCACCACTCTCCAGTGTCACTCTCTGTGCCTGGCCAGCCAGTGCTGACCCTGGGACCAATGGGCTGAGCTGGTGAGAGGGAGGCTCAGGACTTGGGACATGCAGAACATTCGGGGGCTGCTTGGGACTACTTTGCCAAACAATGTTCCAAGTTCCCTAACAATCAGCAATGCAGCTGGGCAAGAACCGAGAACAGTGGGAAATTTTAGAAAGAATCTAAAATTACAGTAAATCCAAGATGGCAGAGATCCAAAGCATATATACAGTTCTGTGAAGCAATAAGCACACAGCCTGGATGTATTTGAATGTATGAAGATAAAGTAACCAATAAAAGTAACACTGAAATATCGCACTTTGAAATTATTTGCACCATATACATAAATCCAGTTTTCTTGTGTGGAAACTTCATCATCTTATCAAATGGGGAAAATTGGAGGGCCCCATCTTAAATAAAGAACAAACATATGATCTGGTTTGGTCTTACTATTGGGGTGGGTGGTAAAGTACTGCCCAGATCAAAAGAGGTCTTTGAGACCCTCAGAAGAAAGATTGTTGATGTACATATTTGGGAGGGGATTCAAAGCCATTTTTGAAGTAAATCATTCCACTGTACAATACATAAAGTACAAATGCTGCAAATTTAAGACCATAGGCAATCTATCCAGGCCAGGCTGTCACACCAAATACAGGCTTCAAGAAAGATACCCCAAGAAGTCTCAGAAACCTGAGACTTTGACATCAAGGAATCTACAGACAACTCTTGCCACAGTCAGTCTGAAATTTTCAACTGTCAAAAGAGACAGTGCCACCATCTGGTCATTAGTGGTCATTTTTAAAACCTGAGTAGTGGGTTGCTATAAAACCCTAGCCGTAAAATTTGGTAGCATATAGCTTTTGATGAATAAACACCTATTGGGCAGAAAATTAAAGAATGAAAAATAAAGTTGAAAGCAGCATTTTAGAATTGTCCATGCAGGTTTGCTGAAATTATACTGAGTGATGGCTGCCAATTTTTGAACCATCAACTTGTCTTACCATACATGGCTATGACCTTAGACATGGCATATGAAATCTGAACTTTATCAGGCAATTGTTTTTAGAGTTTTAACTGTTTGCTTGATATAACACCACCCATTGATGGATTTACACCAAACCTTGTTGTCTAAAGGATAATGTCATGTAGATGTAATTTCTCATGTTTTGTTTTGACTGGACATTGGGCCTCATTTATCAAACGTGAGCCGAACGAATTTGATCATAAATCGTTCATAAATGCATTTACGCAAAAAAATGTTAACCAAAGTAGTACATTATGTGATAGTAATATAGTAATATTTTGATGGTTCAAATTGGTATAGCCTAAAATCACTATTGGATTCAACATTAAAACAGGCGATGCTTCATTTGTGTAATCCTTATTAATTTTTCTAATTAATTCTTAATTGGAATTTTACATGAATTCCATAAAACTTGTGAACGATGTTTGCTATAAATAAGGAGCAGAAACCATTGCTAAGGTCTTCATTGCTATGGCTGACCTCGCTCTATTAGAAAATTTGGGACTTGCGAGTGACATCTACTGGACCAGCTATCTCTTGGGAGACTTTGGTCTTCCCTGGCCCTGACACTCCACTACTTACACTACCGAACAAAATTCTTTTTTTTTTTTATATTCTACCTCCATTAACAACACATCAATCTCTGCTTCAGAAATTTTTTTTTTCTTTAGCCTTTTTTCTGACATCTCTTTACATTGCCAATGAAGGAATTCCGAGCTTCCTGTATGGTATTTCAGGGGCAATGATTTATGCTAATTGGAAATTCTGTGAACGCACTTCTCATTTACGATTAATCAGTATTTATCAACATACACACAGGGATACGAACAAATGCTGTGTCTACGAGTATTTGGTGAACCCGGCAGGATTTGTTAGTTTGTATCCTCAAATTATTGAGGCCGATATGCATGCAGTAGTGGATAAGTCATATTTTGACCAACGTATATCTCAACCAAGTTATGTCAAGTCACTTAACCAATTTATAAAAACTTAAATCTTGGGGATATTTTGAGGCTGCAGTAGACTACAAAGATATTACCTGCTTCTCTGCTAGACTGAATACCTATTCCAGAAGTGGCAATACTAATTTCATTAGGACTGCTCAAACGTAAATATACTCCCTGCAATTCCTCCACGGCCCTATTTAATGTTAATTTACAAATTTGACCTTTTTTAAACAAGAGGAACATGTTGGAGATTCAACACTATTCTCCTACAAAATCTGTATGTCTTGCCTCTATTTAAATTGAAATTAAACGGTTTTTGGAACTGAACCAACTGTCTGTCAAAGATCCTGTTAAAGTATGACTGGCCATTGACAGTTTTACTGGGGGTAACAAAATGCTTCTAAATGTATTTTTTGTAAATGTAGACTTAAAAAGAGCTGCATGCTGGAACAAAATGAACAAATACTATTCAATAATAGTCGAAGACAAACTACATGCAACCAGATCAGAACTTAGCCACTTTTTTGTATCTTCATCCTGCACTTTCTAACAAAACAAATTATTAATTGCAGCTAAACAGAGTATTCTGTTTAATTTACTATTCAACAGAAGCAGACAGAGTTGATCGTTGGCACTGTAGCTGAAATGTGCTGACCACAGACCCTACATTTCATCGCCTATCAAAGCCTTGGTATCAGGCCCCTTGGGAGGACAGTGCTGTGCTCAGAACATTTCATTCAGACCTGTATGATTCCTCTCTTAGACCCTGATACAGCAGCTTGCGCTCAATTCGCGAAATCTCTTCATTTTCCCAGTCTCTCAAAAAAACAGGCAGAGGAGCGGCACAGGCCAATATCTTTGTCTGAAATGAAGAAGGTGCTTATTGGAACTAGGAGAGGTGTGAAGGCCTAGGTTTGGAAGGCAAAGAACCAGAGCTGCTCATTACATTCTGGGACCAACTCAAACTACTTCTCCCAGAAACTTTTGAAAAATGTTTTTTAAAATGGATTTTTAACATTTATCTCATTAATTCCCAATAAAGGGAGAGGCATGACAGAATGCTTAGATTTCAGGCTATTTCATTCATTTACTTTGATATAAAGTTATATGCAAAAATCTTAGCCGTAAGGCTATAGAGATGGTATACAAAAACTAGTACATCTGGATCAGGGGGCAGCCAGGATTTAATGTAACACACGTAGCCATGTTATTGGCACATTAATGTGGTGTAGTTTGAAGATTCTGCACCTGAGACATCATAGTGCTAATGAGGCAAAACGTTACAGCCAATAAAACTACATGCTCAGCATTTGATTGACAGGACAAATTTGCCTTTGATTGGTAGGGAAGTCAAAATTTTTGCTACAATTTTTAATGTAGTTCTCTGAAGCACAATGTTGAAAGAAAAATTAACATTATGATGAAAAACAAAATATATCCACCAAAATAGATGCTTGTGTATGTATGCGTATAATACAATATCTATGATTATATGACATTATCATATATATAATCAAGCAATATATATTTAAGCATATTGAACAATATTATTTGTGAAACTACTTCTTTGTTTTTCTTACATGGTGTTTTATTTTCAATGAATGTCTACGTGTTGCCTAACTGAAAAAGGTATAATATTAATCGTTGTGAAAACAATACACAATTAAAAAAACATTTTCAAATAAAATATTTAGATTCTAATAGAATGTGTAGAAGAGAGACCCCACTAACCGTTTGTAAGGAATGGAATGCGTAAACTTCTGGTGTTTTAGAACAATTTAATGCACTTGCAGTATGGACACTTACGAGAACACAACAACTATCAGTTAAGGTAAAGAGGTTAAACCTAATGCGATGACTTGCATGTGAAATTGATTAATTGCTTGATTGACCTGGAATCAGCAGAATAACAAGGGAATTAGGGTGTCCATGAGAATTTTAACTGCAGGACTTGCTCTGTCACTCTATTGGGTGACAGGCTAGAGTGGCTCACTGGAAAACCTTTTACAGTCTTTGTAAAAGGTGCTTAATAGGAAGGATAGAGTTAGTTGGTATTGAACCCTGGGAGTGAAGGAACAGGATTGTTTTGCAGGGCAAATTTCTTTTGGAGCCTCTTTTTTAAAAATGTTTCTGGCCAGCCAGGTTTGGCATTTGGACGTTTTCCTTTTCTGTTCTCGGTTTTTTTTCTCTTTGTGCAGGTGTGTGTTTGTGCGTTTGAGATGGTGGCTGACTGGGGTGCAGTCGGCAGCCCTGGGAGGGGGAATGAAGGAGAGGGTGGGAGCGGTGGAGGGTGCCTTCGGCCCTGAAGGGAGGAAGGAGGGAGAGGGTATGAGCCGTGGAGGGTGCCCTCAGCCCTGGGAGGAGGAAGGGAGAGAGGGTGGTAGTGAGGCTGGAGTGATGTACAGATGGGAACGAGTCCCCAGCGATGTGAAGAATACACGTGCGCACAGCACTGAGAGTGTTGGGCGCGCGTGAGTCCGTCACAGGACAGGACTCGGGGGCTGCGGAGCTGCGCTCTCCTGCCGGCGCGCTATTGGCCCAGACGCTGGGGAAGTCCGTGACGCAGTGTGGGGGCGGCGTGCTGTGGAGAAGGGACGGAGGCGTACGCTGCCGCTGCCGTGAGTGCCGGAGCGTCTGTGGGGAGCTGCCGGTTCTCCGTTTTATTTTGGGATTGTAGGGAGGCCTCGCAGAGCGGTGTGGGCCAAACTGCATCCATCCCACATTCGCTTTATTTCTGTTCTGTGCTCTGTATTTGTTTGTGGCGTGAGCGAGTGTGAGTATATATATATGTGAGTGTGTGTGTGTGTGGTAGTGCCTGTGTGAGGCCCTCCTCCCCTCCCCCAGTGGTAGCTCTCCTCCCAGCTGGCTGAGAGGGGTTTCCCCTCCTCCTAATCCAGATGTTCTCCAGCAGAGCTGGGGTGGGGAGCACGGTGTGGGTGGGTTTCTGTGTAAGTGGGGCACATGTGGGGCGAGCTACAGTTTGTGTCTGGGGGCGGGGGGGGGGGGGGGGGGACCTGGGGGGAGGGGCTGTATGTTGCATGATCCAGTATTAGGGGCTTTTAGTATGGGGGGGTGGGGGTGGGAATTAGGGGTCTGGTAGCAGAGAGTCAGTACAGAGACCTTCTGACAGCACCATCATGCAGAGATACTTTCATTACAGCTGACCTTCATTACAGCATATAAACACGTCCCCAGCCAAGTCTATGAGGCAATGATAAGGAGCGTCTGTTAGCCTACAATATACAGCACCTGTGGACATTAGCGCACCTTAGCATTAAACCTGCAACCCCCATTAATTCTGAGTGTGCAGGACTTTCCCACCTTCATGGGAAAAAACTGGTTGAAGTGAGGCGGAATTAACAAGAAAATGCTGAAATATTGTGTGGATAACTTGCTTACACATGCAGTTGTTTTTAATGTACATGTTGCAGTTTTGTCTTTCTTTGTGGCGCTGTCCATGTAGATAAAGCTACGAGCCATTTTAATCAGAAGGCAAAGCTATTACACGTTTTTTATCATTAAAATTAGGCTATTAAACATACAGGCTATCATGTCTAAAATATCGATTCATCATATTGAGCACGATAATAAAGAATTTAAGAAATTTGGTAGTTTAGTGTTACCAGAGGTTAAGTTAAGTTAAAATAATTTTCGTTCTTGGTCACTTACCAAATTGTAGGTGTTATGTATCAACAATATATCTTTGTTACAACTAACATCTACATCTCTCACGTTTTCTTTGATTTTTCATTGCCCATGGTTATCGACTTAAATTCATCTACAAATTTACATGGGCTAACACATAGCCTACACACTATTAAAATTAAAAGAAAACTCATGTTTTTACAAAAACTAACAGATTACATAGTAATCATAAAAACTAGCACAGGCAGCATTCAAAGCAAAATGGGCCACCGAAACACCAAAGCACAGGGCTTACTGGATTGCTTTCTACTTAGCTGTTGATAAGTGAAGTTGGATAGCGAACAAAATTTTAGCTTTACTTGGCTAGCTACCAAAATTACAAAGGAAACCTGTTCTAGGTAACATGTAATGATAAGCTAATGATACCTGTATCTAGATAATATGGAGGAGAAATCCAAACATGGTTTCTTTAAAAGCAATGTGAAACTCTAAGTCAGTTATTTTCAATAGGTGGCCTGCGAGCGAAACCTACTTTCCTTACTATTGTTGTGAAAATAGTTCATACAAATTTTGTGATTCTGAGTGCTACTGCAACAGAGCAAAAACAAGCAGCGCAATCTACATACGGACTAAATAAACTTTTATTTTGCCAGTGGAAATAAAATTAATGAAATTGCGATGGCAAATAGACAACAATAATGTAAGCAGGAAAGATTTTCCATATATTTTACCTGAACCCAACCCAAACTTGTTGACCCAATTGCAGCACCTGCTTTGACGGCTTTGGGAGGAGAAGTTGAGCACGTGACTCCTCCAATTCATGTGACAATGCCCTCGCTTCTCTTTACACAGCAGCTGCAGCACAAATTGCACACTTCCTATGATGTTGGAGGGTGACGCTGCCAGTGTACCATCAGTTTGTATGCCACAGGCGCCCAGCATGACAGAGAGGGCGCTATGGCGATGAGACCAACGAACAAACTTAGCTGGCTTACCCTGTATCGAATCCAAGGCGAGACTGGCCAATTGTTGCCTTGCCGGTGGGGGGCCTCTGGCCCTGGCAATGGTGAGGCCAGGGATTGAGGCACCCAGAGTCCCTGTAAGCAGGAAAGTTGGAGGGAAATTGAAAAATCGGTGAGCATGAGTTTACTGCAGAGACAATAGCAATGACATCCAAAATGAGTGAGAACAGGCACTTTAATCAGGACTGGACGGATAATTTTCTTTTTGTTGTGCCAACCCATTCCAATGCAAAGCCAACATGTTTGATTTATATGCAAACAGGTGCAGTGTGCAAGGCAGCAAACATACAACGGTACATCAAGACCAAACACATAGACTTCAATGCCAACTTCCTACCCAAGTCTGCCGTACGTAAAGGGAAAATGGGACTCTGTTAATCTCTTACAACCAATCAGTGTTTACAATCCACAAAACCTCATCTGCCCAAGCGACCACGGTGGCTGCATCGCTCCAGGGTGGCCTGGCACCTCGCCAAACGCAAAAAGCCTCGTGTTGACTCTGAGTTTGTGAAGACATGTGCAACCGGTATGTTAAGTGAAGTGCTCAGTCATGACCCCAAAACAAAAAACAGTCACAGAACTTATCGAACAAATACCATTGTCAGATAATAGCTTTATCAGTCATAATGCACACATCTCATTTTATGAACCTGATGGCAAGTCGTACGCTACGAGCCCACATTTACTACAGTTTATGGCCTACTAATGGAAGTGTTATTATATTATATTATATTATATTATATTATATTATATTATATTATATTATATTATAAGCCTATGATATAATATGATATTATTATATACTTTGTGCCCAACTGGCCCACCATTCTATTCACAAATGTAAAATAATATTAATTGAAAATCCCTGATCTAAGTTAACTGATCATGATAGTAAAATGATGAGCAAGCCTTAGGCTTCTTTTAAAGCCATTTTGTCAAGAATTTTGTAACATTTTTTGTTTTGTGGGTATATTTATTGAGCTTCATTGCTATTTAAAAATATATATATACCACCTCAACATTCATGCTGTATGATACAGCTAATTTTCCCCTTTATGGATGTATTGTTTTATTTTATTAATGCTTTGTTTATGAAGAAGACTCAATTGAGATGAAAATCTCTTTTAAAGGGGGAACTAACATACAATAAAGTTACAAGACAACAATCAAAATGACAATAACAGTAACAGACGAGGAATGAGACAGTTGTGTCAACAGGAGTTATATTTGTAATGTATGGCAAATATATCTAATATATTTAATACACAAGGTCAAAATGTGATTCATACGCATTGGTCTGCATTGAATGCTGCAGTATTAGTATAATAGTGAGTAAGCACTGATGTCCAATATATCCACACTGTGTCAATATATATCCACACTTCTGTTAAAATATCATCTTTTGTTTGTACTTGATTAATGCAATGCAATGCAACCATAAGATCTGTTATTTATTTTCATCTAAAACAGTAGCAATCAATGGGTTTGACTGAAGTACTTAATTACATTTGAAAATTGATACTTTAAGACATCAAAACAAGTTTTAACACATTTGTAATGTGAACTTTGACTTTTACTTTGGTCATTCTTTGACAGATACTTTTTCCACCCCCAGTTCATTATGGAACAAGTTACGGAACTATTAAAAAAACCTCCCATGGCATGGTTCAAAGGGAAATCAATCAAAGGTGGAATTGAACGTTGGCAAAAACAATTGAAAAAAAAAACCTCAACCGACATCCAAAGCCCTTAAAGGTGACATGGAGAGATCTGGAGTTATGGTTTCAGCCTGTTCCATATGCTGGACTCTAGATGAAGAAAGGATTTATGGGTGAGGGCCAAAGAGAAACGCACTGTTGGAAGCCAAACATAAGAAGAATGTGTTGTGGACTGATGAAACCAACATTGCAGATCAGTGATTGGTTCACAGACGATGAAATGGAGCTGACAATGAATGAAAGAGCGCTAAACCAAAAGTCAAATATTGTGGAGGCTCCATCATGTTATGTGGCTGCTTTGCTGCTTCTGGTACTGGAGGCCTTTAGGCTTAAGGTAATCATGAAATTAACAGATTACCAAGGCATTTTAGAGTGAAATGTGCTACCCAGCATCAGAAATCTAGGTCTGAATCAATGGTCACAGGTTCTTCAGCAAAACATTTAATCAAAACACACATCTAAAAGTTGAAGGGTTCCAGAGAAAGCATTGGACTGTTTTGTCATGCCTTGCAATGTGCCCTGATCTCTGCTCTCTGCTCTCTGCTCTGTTGAGCATGTATGGTGAGATCTGAAATCTGCAGTTAGTAAAAGGAGCATATTGCAATTGAAGAGTGTAAGAGACTTGCAGCAGAAATGTGCATTAAGGCTTGTTATGGAACAATTAAAAAACCTCCCATGGCATGGTTCAGAGGAAAATCGATCAAAGGTGGAAATGAACGTTGGCAAAAACAATTGAAAAAACACCTCAACCGACATCCAAAGCCCTTAAAGCTGACATGGAGAGATCTGGAGTAAATGATTTCAGCCAATTCCATATGCTGGACTCTAGATGAAGAGAGGGTTTACGGGTGAGGGCCAAGGAGAAACGCACTGTTGGAAGCCAAACATAAGAAGAATGTGTTGTGGACTGATGAAACCAACATTGCAGATCAGTGATTGGTTCACAGACGATGAAATAAAGCTGACAATGAATGAAAGAGCATCCAACCAGAAGTTGAAAATGATGGAGGCTCCATAATGTTATGGGACTGCTTTGCTTTGCTGCTTTACTCTCTGCAATCGAAGAATGTAAGAGACTTGCAGCAGCAATGTGTATGAGGTTTGTAGATACTTACAGGTAATTCTTGGAAGAAGTCATCATTGCCAAGGGTTGTGCACCTAAATTCTAAACAGGTATACAATATTTAAGATACAAGATATATTGTCAAGGTAATTCTTTTTATTTTTTTTTTCCACAAAATTTAAGGTTAGACATGTATTTTTGATTCAATAACTGTGAAAATCCAATAAAAATGCTCTCATGACAAGGTTAAATTTCCAGTTATTTTGGAAGATATTGTGCATTGTGTAGCCAAAATGCAAGGGTGCTAATTATGTTGGCAAGAACTGTATAGCTTAAAACTGGGAAATTCTTGACTGGCTTAGTAAGTCTTCCACTCGGAATCCAGTTGAACATGCATTTCATATGCCGAAGAGAACGCTTAAGGGAACCAGCCCCAGAAACAAACGGCAGTGGTAGCCGGCTGCAGTACAGGCCTAGCAGAGCATGACCAGAGCATGTGGTGATATCTTTGGGTAACAACTTCAAGTGTTCATTGAATGCAAATGATGCAACGAAGTACTAATCATGACTACTCTGTGTTACATAACATTAATATGTCCCAGACTTCATGAGCTCCAGCAATTGGGGCCTGTGTATGAAAGTGCTATGATTCCTACTCAGTGAAACCAAAATGGTATAAAAATGCAAACATATTTATCACCTATGGATAAAATGCAAAGAACTGACCTTCAGGGAGCCTAGTGAAGCCAAAGAGTCCACCAATGACGTACCACTCGCTTAGTCGTTTTCTCCATGGGATCTCTTTGTGATTATACCTGTGCTAATTGCTGAAGGAAAGCAGACTAAAACCATTATGCACATTAAGTACGATTTGAAAGGATGTTAGATCGCATAACTACAAAACTGCGTGCCCTGGAATCTACAGCCTCTAACTGGCTGGCCTGGTAGCTAGGTGCTAGCTGTAATCAGGCTGGTCAGAACAGAAGCGCAGGAATTCGATTCCTCTGTGTACATTGTTTTGTGAACGAAGCTCTGCATAAACCGCGCTTCAAACCATGCATGGAAATGTTATCTCTCTGACCTATTATGTTTTCAGCCCATATAAACAAACTGTGTTTTTACTTTTATTTTTGTCGTTTTCAACTTTCTTATCTTGCTGATCAATCCATTCAAAGAGTTCCAAGTTTTTTAATACTTAGTCATTTCTGTTATGATAAAAAATATTTGTAATAAAAGTCAAGCTTTTAATCTACTTACCTGTTCTCTGGTGTTTCCGTTCCCCTGGGAGCTGGCCCAGCAGGGTGATACGGTCTTAATCAGCTTACTGAAGTGACACCTATTCTCTCCAACAATGAAATCCTCCAATAGTTTTCCTCATTGATAGTTGTCCAAATGTATTCTTTCTTATAATCCATCCTCTGTTTCTATTTCTGTCCCTGATTCAATCCCAAACTCTCACTGTATTTTTATCCCGGCCATTATCGAATCTACTTTTAATGAATACGCATTTGAGCGAAAAGGAAATGTTTTTCATAAAACCTTTCTCTACACATGACTCAGTTGGCCTCAAGTCGGGAGCCATCACTCAGACAGGTTGTAATACCTTAAATTCAGGCTGCTAAATAATATTGTAGCTTGGGGAGGGTCGGCCCACATTACATTTTACTCTGAGACCTCCATTTTACTTATGGCTTTTTACCATATAATGTGATGTAACGCTGTCCTATTTTTTTAAACACCGTCCTATTATTATATAAAGGTAATGTCTAAAATAAAAACAATAAGCAAAGTAATATGGCCATGTGACAGTGACACGGGAACCATTCTCCACCTGTTTAAATCCTGCTAGAGTTTAGCTTCCAAGATCTCATAATCCAGGTTATAAAGTAGATAGAGGTCTTTGGGTATCATGTCCCGTCCTGATCCCCTTTCCAGTGTTGCTCCGGTATCACATATCTGCCCTCTTTATCAAAACATTCATTACTGAGAAGATCATTTATTTGAGGCATTGTGTCTTCCTTCCGTCTTACTTCAATGAGCAAATTGCAAATGTCCACAGCACCTTCACGTTTACCAACACCCTTCCCCCACTTCTCTGTGCTCCCTCTCTTTCTGTCCCCTCTCAGATGCTGATTTTTCCCAGCTCCTGCCCTCACACCACCTTATGACCTGTGCCCTTGACCCCTATGCCTTCATCTCTCCTCCAGTCAATCACTCCAGTCATCCACCCATTCATCAGAGGAACTGCTTCTCCTCCTCCCTCAAGTAGGGACACTTCACACCGCCACTTGAGAAACCCATTCTGGACCCCTCTGTCTTCCAGAATTACCATCCTTCTTCTCTTCCCCCTTTTCTGTTTAAACCATTTAAAGTCCTGTTTCCAGCTGTCAGTAACTAAGTCAATTCTCAAAATGAGTAAACCTTGCAACCTTGTTTTTAATGAAGAGAAGGGCCCCATGTTCACAGTTGAAGACAGATACTTTTCTTACACAGCCGGCCATGGGAACACAAGCACAGAGCAAAATGTTCAATGATTACATTGTGTGGTAAACATTTATACAATTAGGGAAAGGACATTAGCATGTGATGACGAGGTAACCCCAGGAAGTGAGGCCCATACATGGTAATGGGGAACCCCGCATTCCCCAGACAGCAGATAGCAGGTCGTTAACAGGAGGCGCCATTTGGCTCTGGTGGGAAGCAGCGACATCCCTTTGTGATTCTAATACACATTCTCACACACTGTGCTGCTCTCCAGAAATGTCTCTCAACACAACCAACATTCCTCTTTCTTTTCAGAGTAACCCCGTAACTAATGGCCACTCAAATGAGACGGCCACTATTTTGTCTGTGAGTCACCTTGCACCGCGTAGGAAGCCTCTCTTTCCTCTATCCTCATAAACCTCTTTGCTGCCTTCAATATAGTTGCGCATCCCATCTGACTGTCCTCTCTAGCAGCCCTCATAACTCAGCCCTGGACTGGCTTTAGTCCTGGCCACTCCTTCCATGCTGCCTGAAGAGGTGCAATATCAGCACTGCATACTCTTGCTACAGGAGTTCCCCAGGGCCCAGTCCTTGGTTCCCTTATATTCTCCCCCATGGTTTCTTTGCCCTCTTAATCTCTTAAAATCGAAAGATACATTGATTTTTGTTTTTTTGCGATTGGGCAAAATTGGGCATCTCCATTAGTTTGCAAAATAGTGCTTGGAGGTCATGCTAATAGAAAAAAATTGGACAAATATGTAGGCCATGGCTATGGAAAGCCCAAAGCTAATTCATTTTTGAGTACCTTATAATGGAGATTTCATTTGAGAACCTCTAACTAGCCAGATATTGCTGTGTAACTTGTAGACTATGATAGTCAGCAATTTCTTTTGATCGTGGCATGATGTTGCTCTACAACATGCGTGGTTGTTTATTAAAGTATTGAAATAACTGACACTTATTTTTCCAAGATGGGGTGAACTAGGGGTGTAACATTTGCACATTTAAAGATATGTTTGATAATCCTGCATATCAACAAATGAAAGATGCACAAAACCTTGTGTCTGAGAGAAAAAATTACAAAACAGAAGGGCCAAAATTTTTCATGTTATTGTATGATCTAGGGATCAATTCCATAATTGCTCTTTCCGAGTGGGGTAGGTTGGGGTAATGGCACTCAACACAGAGCTGAGAAAGGCTTGGGGTGAGAAGGCAAAGAAATTCCAGAGAATATGTTGGAGATGTAAGTCATAGCAGCAAGAGATTTACTTGAAGAGGAAACATAAGACAGATACAGCAGAAGGTCTGAACGACACTGAGGAAGGTGACATGAACAATTACCATAACTGAACAATTAAAATAATGAATATAGGATAAAAAGGTGGTGAAGCGCTGAAATACAGAGTATGTCTTTGTCTTGGAACATATAAGCTAGCTAGTAAGACATTATGACTTCAGTCAACACCCACTTGCATGAATCATACACATGCATATTAATGGCACAGAACAATCACATTCTCAGTTAACCTAAGCAAAGGGAAGGCAGACTGGTCTGCAGACATTTGTACTTTGCCCAAAATGGTAGACACCCCAAAGAACATTATACAAAATCATGCTGCTTAAGAATATATAACATTCTGGTATTATCTACCAGCTTAAAATAGAACTAAATATAAGAATAATTTTGAAGATAAATCAGGTAAAACTGTCCATACCAGATTCAAAAAAGTAAAAGTATCGTACTTCAGCAGAGCAGGTTTTCCAACACCACTTGGACTGGGCAACAAAACCAGTTTAAATCAGTTCATTGGAATTCATGTTTTAGCATGACATGCAGAATATCTGAATTGCGAAAATCGAGGTTTTATGTCATAATGTGCGCAAATGTGACAGCTGATTGCTCCCTGTTAACCAATCATCCATCACATTCTTGGTGACCACGCCCACGAAGTTTATTGCCATTCAGCCCAGACATGCAATCAGGATGGCGACAACCAACGGTTGAGACGATATCTGGATGGCGACAACCAACGGATGAGATGAAGATGAGATAATTCCCAACAAAGGCAATAATGTCACTTTAGTGATATGGAAGTGATCCAGTTTTGTGTGGTCTGATGAACAAAACAATGGTCTTGTGTAAAGAAAGTCTATTACAGCTAAAAGTGGCAGCGCGACAAATTTAATCTGGACCTTATGACAGAAATATGCAGTAGAATGGAAGCAATGTGTGACATTTCAAAATGCACATGCTAGCTGCCGTACCACTCCAAAAACACCCGCTAAGAGCCAGATAATATAAGCTGTCATTTTCCAGTGTCATCCCATTTGACAACAAAACATATTTATTGGTCCTTTTTGGTTTGGAGAAAAAAAATTTTGGAAAACGTCTTGAATTGTGCATCACTTTGAAAAAATGTGAGATTTCGTTTTCAGGCCATATTGCCCAGTCCAACACACCACATATATTAAACATATATGTACATTTACATACACCTGTTAGGGGCACTATATTAAACATACACCACATATATTAAACATATATGTACATTTACATACACCTGCTAGGGGCACTATATTAAACATACACCACATATATTAAACATATATGTACATTTACATACACCTGCTGGGGGCACTATATTAAACATACACCACATATATTAAACATATATGTACATTTACATACACCTGCTAGGGGCACTATATTAAACATACACCACATATATTAAACACATACAAACATTTACACACACCCGCTAGGGGCACTATATTAAACATATACAAACATTTACACACACCCTGTGGGGGCACTGTATTAAACGTACACCACATATATTAAACACATACAAACATTTACACACACCCTGTGGGGGCACTGTATTAAACATACACCACATATATTAAACACATACAAACATTTACACACACCCGCTAGGGGCACTATATTAAACATATACAAACATTTACACACACCCTGTGGGGGCACTGTATTAAACATACACCACATATATTAAACACATACAAACATTTACACACACCCGCTAGGGGCACTATATTAAACATACACCACATATATTAAACATATACAAACATCCCTTCTGTCTGTCCTCTAAATGAAGGCATCTGTGCAACTACCCAAGTCTATCAGATAGACGCAAATGCACAAAGACAGAGAGAGATGGACACAGAGGACAGAACACTGGAAAAAGCTGAAAAGATATGTCAGCTGTAGGCAACATTTACAGAATCCTCTTCCTCCTTTAAAAGCAGCGGCGTGGCTACATGTATCTTTCCTGTTTTGTTGAGAGACTCCAGTTTGGGTCATTGACAAAACAAAGACAACGTGCAGTCCGTGCCACACACGATTGCCATATGCTGCCGCTCGTAAAACTACAAACATGGCGGAACTCATTCGCTAGCATAAAAACATTTATCTCAGTGCCAAAAAGAGACCAACACTTCCCACTGCACTCCACATCAAACTATTGTCCTTGGTTAACACACTCAAACCAAAATATGAGATGCCAAATAAACAACAATGCAGCCCAAAAATTTACCCTTCTTCGATGATGATGATGCAAAGACCAAAGTGGTTAAAGGAATGAGCAGTGCAGGACTGATTACTCTAACAGCGGATGGGTGGACCACTAGAGCTACCCAGAGCTGCCTCACTGGGATAGAACATATCGTTAATGATGGCCAGGAAATTGAGAACTCAGTACTTCAAACTCACCCCGTTTATGAAGCACATATGAGCACACATTGGCCAGAGGAGCTCAAGGAAAGCAGTTGCAGACTGGCAGTTTTCCAGGCCCAGTGGTGGACATTCCTGTAAGTACAGACAATGCCAGGAAGATGTCAGTGCATGCAGTAAGGCTGGACCTTTCCCACATACTGCATGTTAAAGAAGATTCCGGAACTCAACACGAACAGTTCTATTAATTGTGTCGATCAGAGGAAAAGCAAATTTTATCTGCATATCTTTTTTACTTTATAAACTCTGTTTACTTCATTGTATCACAAGTGAATGTTGTCTCTCCAACTCACTTGGAAACATGAAAACAGTAGCTGAACTGTAGTAAGGTCTCAGTAACAGCATATTTTTATGTGTATGTAAAGTGCAGCTGTTTAGATCTTGCACATTGTTGCTTTTTCGATTTCCAAAGAGTGTTGATCTTTCCATTGATATTTCAGTGTAATGTGAGGCACCGGAAATAAATTTCGGCATTCACGGCTTCATCATCACTATGCTGTTCCTAGTTGACCAACCTCACCCATTCTAGCATGGGCAGTGTGTTACCCTGGGAGCACAGACATAAAGTTTTGGAATTGGGACAACTCCTCCTTTGACTGGGGAGAATCCTCCAAACCATGAATAATGTTCATGAAGAATGGCTCTCCTGGATTCTGTCACCTAAATGTGCCTTATTTGGGTACCTAACTTGAGTCAAGAGAGTGTGAGTGGAGAATCCTGACAAGAGAACCCATTTAAATAAATGTGGATTCGTAAATAAATAACTATGGATTACAAATTTTCAGTAAACAGGACCAAGTTAGAGGCAATCAGTAAGTGCTCTTCAGTCTTAACTCAAACAATACAAATAACTGTAGGCATTATGGGGGGATGTGATGTCAAAAATAATTGTTGAAGGTTTACTGTTGTTCAAAATTGCTCATCACTTAAATGAAAACGAATTTCAGATTTCACCTTACGACACTATTGTTTCTTTTAAGTTACACGTGGACCCTTATGATTAGTGTGTAAGCTCAATGGAGCTTTAAAATAATCACCCATTAACTGTGTGGTTAGCCGTTCCTTTACGCTGAGATGTGTCTGAGCTAATTAACAGCTAACCTTACCTCTGAAAGAAGTCTGTCACTTTTCTCCTCATTTTTCCATTCTTTCCTGTTTTGTCCATTTGCTCTTTGTTAAGTTAAAATGCCTATAATTGTCAG
The DNA here is from genome assembly GCA_019788955.1 of Albula glossodonta. Taxonomy (NCBI): domain Eukaryota; kingdom Metazoa; phylum Chordata; class Actinopteri; order Albuliformes; family Albulidae; genus Albula; species Albula glossodonta. The sequence continues at coordinate 26,602,339 of JAFBMS010000005.1, forward strand.
ACTAAAAATGGCCCAGCCCAAATAACCACTGGGTAATTTAGTGTTGTAGCACTCTAACCATGTTAAAAGACATGATTACAGTAACAGCAATGACATACCTCTTCACTTTAATTGTGTTAAAATCACCACGCACTCCCACGAAAGAGATATTAGGCTGTTGAAGCATGTACTGTTATTTATGAGTGGACTGTCCACTATTAACAGTAGGTCAGCTACATTTGAGAAAGCCCACACTGAAAAATACAATGCAACAAACTAGGACAATAATACAGAGAGTTTTAGTTTTGTATCAAAAGAAAATTACATAAAGTTACCGTCAAGTGAATAATGCACGTCACGGCTCATTAGTGAGTGTGGCCTCTGATTGGCTGAGCCTGTCCTTGAAAGAGAGTGAGCAATCATTCTAGAAACATATTTGAGTTGCCACACCATGCCAATAGTGAGCAATTTTGTCAATTCTAAAAGAATGATTTCATAAAGTGTACCTCAATGTGTACCTATTTGAGTCTCTATTTTGTTGTTTTTTGACTGTTTTTAGTCACACAGTTTGGTTTGGTTCAACCGCACCCTGGTGGGTTACCTAGTTAGTGTGACGCATCTCAACAGGTGAAAATGCCGCAATTCAAACCCCTGTGTGTGCACCACATAACTGCAGGAGACCCCCTTAGAAGGACAATCTTGATCTGCTTCCAAGCAAACTTTGGTGCGGTTTGTTTGAAGTGTGAATTCTGAGCCCAATAAGTTCAACGATCACCCAGACAACCATTTGGCATGGAAGTCCGTATTCAGGAATGTAATTGAGTAGCTACACCTGGCTATCAGTGAAGACCTGGATCTCCTGTCGAAATGGTTATTGAATCAGTCCGCACAGAATGTGAGGAGTAGTCAAGCAGTGCATGTAGGTCATCCCACTGTTGGCTGATGGGAGGCTTGGGAACACCTGGAAAAGTGCTACAGTTCTCCAGAGGTCTCCAGAAAAATCTCACTTTGAGCGGAACAAGAACTTTCCGAAAACTGTAAACAAGGATCCTGGGAAACTCAGGGAGCTTGGAGGTCTTCTATAGGAATTGTTGTCTGCCAAGTGTGAAGGTTATTTACCTGGACTTACCTATGCATTTTCCTTCTATGTAGCCAACACAGAGAGGCCCTTCACATGCAGAGGTGTTTCAGCCACAGTCAATAGTCTCTTTTCTCCTCTTGGATTTGCTACCCTAGTTTGGAAATCCCCTTTTCCTAAAAAAAGAGAGACTGAATGGACAGAGTCTTTTCAGGTTCTCAGACATTTTAAAATTCCCGTACCATATGCTACAGCCAGTCTGTCCATCGCTCAGAGGAAGAAGCTTAACATTTTTTCAGATGCTTCGGTAAAAGCCGTGGCAGCAGTTGCATATCTTCATGTCATTGATGAAGGAGTTTTTCACATTTCATTTGTTACCGTAAAGGCAAAGCTAGCACCGCATTCCGCTCATACCATTCCCAGACTGAAAATATGCGCTGCTGTCCTCGTCTTGGGATTGTAGAGCTCGCTACAAGCGAGTTGGGTATTTCACTACATGCTACATTCAAATGTAGAGGTATGTTCTCCTGCTCTATCCACTGAAGGGTTTCACCTCGAGTCTCTTCACTGTGAGAGACTCCGCTCATGGAAATATGCTGTGAGAGCTATATCTGCCCTTAAGGGCATCGTCAGGTTCAACATTAGAAGAAACAGTCCGCTGAGGACCTTGAATCCAAGCCTTCACAGTGATGGCTCAAACATGCAATACTGGAGCACCAAGACATGCGCTCTCTAATAACCCCCGGCCACTGTCCCATGCTGCGAAATTACTTGAGGAACACAACCATGACCAGTGGACGAGTCCAGGCGCAAGGTTGCGTTTTCTTGGTTGTTGTGCTAGGAAGTTCATCAACAGCATCCCTCTCAAGTTTGCAACACGCAACAAACCCTGTGGAAGACTCACAGAGCAGAAGATGGCTAATGTATCCATCGAACGACTGAGCACTGACCCAGTCGCTATATGTTTTTGGGGATATTTTCAGCCCCTGGATCTTGAATTTGCCTCATTCTACTCATGTGGGAGGAGCTTAGAGGAGTGTATGATAGGCGTATTCAGACCCATACTTGACTCAATGATCCTTACGACTAGTTCCTCTTGCCTCACTCATGAAATGCTGTCCACCCTGATGGCAGAAAACACAGCAGTTATCAATCGTAGGCCACAAGCATCTCTCTCTGCAGACTCTTTCCCTCTGACATCCGCTATGCCTCTTAATCGGAGGGTTTAAACCCTTCTCCCTCCTCTGGGTGACTTCCACTATATAAATGCCAGAAACAACAGCGGAAGCATATGCAGCGACTTGAGGATCAAGAAAGACCCACAAACAGGAAGTACATTTCTTATTGTCAATGGCTTGATTTGAATTCAACAAAGTTTGAGCTAATTTTTGTTCATCTTCTGTAATGTGCAACTACTTTTGTCAATAAATGCAACATATCACAAATGGAAGAAGAGAGTCATTGGACTATTCTTCATTACCCAAAACATCCTCCAACTATGTCAAACATTTTGCATCACTTCAATTCAGTCTGAATTAATATTTCAATGTGTTATATTATTTCAAATAATATGTCATAGATTTGTCAGTAAAGTGAGGAAAGGGCTTTTCTAAGTTACATACCCCAAATCTAACAAGGCTTTATCCAATCCTCATCAAATCTGACATTTGTTAAAATTCAGATACTACATTGAAATGCAACTAGCCATAACTTCTTTTTTTGTCTCCTCGTTTCCTCCACTCCTGTGGAGGAAAGGAGAGGAGGAAACAAGTGGAGGAGAGGAGGAAAAGTGGAAATGAAACAAAAATTGGAACACCAAATCCATAGATTCACATAGATCGGTTTCCGGGGCATGGAGGTGACGAGGTGGTATTGGAAGAGAGGAGGAGACAAAATTTAAATGTGTGAAAGCACCCCTTGTCTCAGTAGGAAATGGGGTTTACCTTATACCTAAATAACATCCCTCCTCCTGGAGAGCGATTGGGTCAGCAAGTTTTCGTTCCAGTTTTACTCAAACACACCTCATTCAGCAGCTATTCAAGGTCCTGAAGGTCATCTGGCTATCAGCAGGTGCGTTTCATTAGGGTTTCAAAAACCTGCAGACCCAGTAGCCATCCAGGAGGAGGGTTGGATATCCCACAGAAGTGGGATGGAGCTCATCTGATATTGCAAGAATGAAAGTTAAAGTTTTGGATTGCATAGGTAGAGCAAGGTTCTGCTATGGATAAACCCAGGAGATAACTGCATGAATGGCAATTTCAGAATGCTAACAGTGCTAATAGCATGGTGCAGACATGTGTAGCATCCCCACTGTCAATGCTAGGACCGAGGATTCCACCCAGTGGTAACAATGCCAGTCTGCTACAGTTATCTGGTGCAATACCTCTTAACGAGTCACCTGATTACAGAATTACAGCTGCATGTCTACAAGTTAGCTCTCACATTGCTGCTGGCATGTTCATTTTCCACTACCTCATGTTACTTAACGTGCAAAGAAGCTGCAGCCGAAACAGGACTTTTTGTGGAGATGCACATTGCCCCTCGTGAATTGGCAAGCTAATGCATAGCATCTAGGTAACTGCAGCACCTGTCCATTTGAGCCTATATTCACCCATTGCATTTCGTACCTGATCATAGCCTCAGAATTCCTAATCTGTGCTGGTTATCCCTTCTTAGCACATTTCTGTACATGCAGACATACAGCGGTGCTGTTTCATACATTTTAGTGCGAGCTGATTTCAAACGAAGCACTTTGGATCATAAACCTATGAACAAGCACATCGATCAGCTCCTGAAAATTTGCACATGGCCCCGGGAGAAAAAGAGAAGGCTGTGATCTATGGATGTGAAATATGAATGAAATAATCTATGAGTAATGGGACAGTTCTTGCAAAAGAGGGTGGTGATCCTGTGTTCCAACTTGCCAGCTTATCCCCCAGGTAGCAGCTTCTCCTGCCAATAGTGGTGCTGTTAAGATGGCAAGCAGTCAAACAAGAGGCCGCTGACAGAAATAGGGGGAACAGGGATGATATTTAATAAAGTGCCTCAAAAACAGCTAACAAAACAAAATGATAATAATATTATCTAATAATTAAAACAAAGGGTAATCATTAATCCCCGAATATTTCTGTGCTGCTGCAGCTTGTTAAGGGTCTTTCTTCTTCCACAGCCCTCTTTTCTGAGATGGCTAAAGAGCTTGGAATAGAGTTTATACTTCTTGGACCATGTCAGGTAGGTGAACCAAGGTACATTGTTACCACCAAATATCATTTTTTATTACCAAATATCAAATCCTTGCCTTCAGATTCAGACTCATATCATATTATGTTATCGTCTAAGGTTGACACACATACTGTTTATGCCTAAATGATTACTTGGCTGATTTTTTATAGCAGGAATTCATGTCAAAACATGGGATTGTGCTTCGGTGTTGCTTTAGAGCAAAGATGGGTGAAAATTTACCTGCACACATCAAAATGAAACGTATTTGCATGCTAACTTAATTTTATATGATAATTAGTGGTTGGATCAATCTGAAATGATGTTAACTGAATTCATGGTGGTCAAAAACATTAGTATAAACATTGGAATAATATAGCTGTTATGCTGAAACATGAAACAAAATCGAAAACAAGCTTCTATGTTGATTTAGACCAAAGTTATTCAGATGGGTGAAAAACATCAACAACCAGCTGAAGTTTGTCCTTAGCTATCAATTTCAACCTTTTGCGTAAATACAATTTCTGGGTTTAATATTAAACAGAGAAAACTGGCTACTAGATCAATAGGAATGCATGAGGCTAGGGTTTTCCAAGTTGCCATAGCAACAAAACCTGTCAAGACACCCGTAACAATTATGTCAGGAAAGACGACCTTGAGTAGTTCATAGAGTAGTGATTGTTCAATATATCCAGAGTTAAACATGGTGTGATACGTCTGCCCTTTTTCTGGTGAGTCAAAATATGAGTAGATTAGCTTCACTGAATTTCTCAAGAGCTACATCCTCAATGCTAATCTCATGTTTTTTATTCCCTTAACAAGAGAAATGTATTTCATAACACCTCCACAGATTAAAAAAAGTGGACAATAAATATGTTTTCACTTAAGATATGACCACCTCAAAAAGGCTCCTTGTGAGTTGAGGCTTTTCTATCTTCAAAATGAAAAGAGATAAATGTTTTGGCACCCCAAACAATTATCAATGTCAAACTGGTTGTAGAATTATGGCCATTTAAAATTGGATTTCATGCAACTAGGCACATTTAAGTGATCCCCCCCTCCCCTCCCCACACCCCCAAATTTCAGAGACCACTAGCAAAATAATGACGCATATGAAGCTCAAAGTTTCAGGACTTCTTTTCATCATTGCCTCCCACCACACAACATCTTTTGAAAAAACATGAAGAAATGTTCCATTGCATTCCATCTAAGTTGGCATGTAATGTTGGAATGTTGTACATTAGTATTTTTAACGGAAACAATCTCTACATATTTTCCAAAATATCATCTTGTATAAGGGGTTCAATGTGTAACTGTATGTATTTTCTTGAATTAATTTCTCAAAGGGAGGTGAATCATTTTCTTGTCTATATTCTGTCCATATTCCATGCAAACCCGACTAACAATGACATTTGTTCATTTTTTAGAATGAACAGCTCCTTTAAGCCCCACTACAATATCCCGATATGGTTTACATGAGAACTTTGAAAAGCCCATTTCAAAAATCCTTTATTCTTCAAGACTTACCTGTACTGTCAACCAATATTGAGAAGAATTTAATGTTCCTTCAATTATGTGAAGTTACCCAGGTCAAGAATCCCCATATTATGACACTAACACCTCCATGCTTGACCACTGGCATGGGGTTCTTCCTGTGGAATGTATTGTTTGATTTTTGGCAGACACCACAGGGCCTATGTCACCTAAAAATGTCCGTCTCAACTCACATATACATAGAACATTGCTCCAGAACTACTGGGGGTCATCCAGGTGCTTTTTGGCAAAGTTGAGATTAGCATTCATATTCATTTTAGTCAGCAGTGGTTTCCACCTTGCTACTCTGCTTCAAATACTAATATAATATTTATGGTGTGATACCAATTTTCTGGACTCTGCAGCAGAAGAGACGAAGGAAAACAACATGGACAGACAGATATTTTCCCCTTAGACACCTTACCACAAAAAAGTCGAACGATAAGAGTAGTTTAAATATCTGGGTACCGTCATAGACAATAAACCAACTCCTAAGTCAAGTTGCACACTAAATGCCATATCGAGGATGTACTTCCTCTGCAAACCAATGAAACTGAACATCAATTAGTCAGTGCTGAAAATATTTTACACCTGCTTCATCTAGTCAGTACTGGCCCTCAGCCTACCAGCTTGGTTTGACTCCAAATGTCATCAGACAAATTAAGTTGGAGGGGGTTACATTCTTGGATAGAAACACTGTAGGGAGAATGCGGAGAGAAGACAAAGAACCTTGAAACAACTTTATGACGAGTGGACAGTCAGGAAAGGAGGAAGACGAATGGTCCTTCCCTCCATGCCTTGAGACAGCCGTCTGAGATCTTACCATCGTGTAGTACACTGGGGTTCCTGCTCTTCAAAATGAGAAGAGCTTTTAACAGCTTCCTGACAACATCTGTTCAACTCAACACACCCTAATTTTCCAATTTAAATGAATGATTAATCCTATTCCTAAATGTATTTTAGTATGTTTGATTTTTTATGTATGGAACTTATAATTTACTTAACTGAATTCCTCATTTGTACTAATAGCAATATAATTTGGGGAATCTCTAACTGTAATTTCTTATTCTCATTTTATTTGTTAATTTAATTTCTATTAAACTGTAAAAATATGGTCAAATAAATCTAAATCTCTTTTTCCATTGATTTGTAATAGAGACAGGATAGCCATTCACAAGAGAAAAGCATCGTCGGACAGTTTGTTTCCTCTCATTAAAATATATCAAAAATATAATCAGTTGTAGCCCCCTGCAGCAGAAACTAATGGAATCCATGAATCTAGTATGAAAACCAAGCACGATATTGGGCTATTTGTTTGCAATATGGCCTATGAGATGAATGAGACAATATCCTGGACAGTTAGAAGGCCTTCCACCCAGATGGTTATTTTAGTTTCCAAATAGAGGACTTGTCCATGAATAGAGGACATCTGGTCCGCCTTCTACTTTACCAGACTGTCTCCATTTGGACAATATGATTCGAAATGTGGTTTAGTGAAATGTTGCCCATTCTGGTTAGCAACAGCAACTTTGGGCTGGAATTCTTAAGGAATTTCTTTTAATCGTGGAGTGATGTGACTCTAAGACTTAACTTTTCACTCTGACAATAAGGGCCAAAGTTTTGAATTCGCAAGGGACAGAATAGGTCCAAATCAAGGGTCATTGTTTATCGAGGTATTCAAACAGTTAGCCAAATTATCCCTTAACTTGGGCTGAGGCAACTAAGAGAGATGTAGATTTCAACAAAATAAGATTCAAAGATATAAACAACAAAAGCAGTCATCAAACTTTTATCGTCATTTATTCTCCCACTATATACATCTGCAGCCCACAAAAATATGTAACCAAACTTAATAAAAAAAACACGCAGAAGTGTGGAAAATTACACAGGAGGCAGTTACTTTATCACCGCAGTAGGTGAGGAAGATATTTAACTCTGAATTGTTTTAATTATTTCTTTTGTCTGTGGGAACAACATATTTCACTATTGCCATTGTTGCATACATATTTTGATCTTTTAACTGCTGTCTAACTCCCACTCCTCTTTCACGTTTGAAGACAGGGTATGTGAAACACATGTGGGTGGGACTTGCTAAAGTAGTATTTATTGGAGAAGCCTCAAATACTGATATTTTATGGGTTTTGGTTATTGATTTAATTATCGGGGCAAGTGAATGGGTAAATACCTTTGAGAACACACCCACTCTAGGTTTGATTACGGAATATTATTGGCCCGAAAATGTGAGAGGAAAAATAGAGCAACGCCACCACAATAATTTTAAACAAAGTAACTTCAATTAGTTAACTTTCAGGCAGGATGTGAACATAAAATGAGTGTAGGAATAACCATGTCATTCTGTAACTGGCTGAAGATTCTAGTTCAACCCCAACTGTTATATTATTACATAATATTATACATAATAATATGAACCAAATACGTTGTGAAATTTACAAACGCTGTGAATGAATGAAAAGTCAATGGAAGGAAGCGAATAAGGCTCAATGCAGTGAAACTGTAAGCAATGCGGTAATCGTGGATTGAGAATTTGCTCACTTTAAATGTACATGTATCTGGGATACCTAAATCAATTTATTTTACATCTGCCATGCTGTCAATCTCGTTGGAGGATTACGAGGCCAGCATGTTCTCATTTTATGCATTTGAAGGCGCCTGGCCGCTAGACAGAATATAGACCAATGGTACTTTAGCCAGCTTACCCCTTATGGTTCCTCATCTAGCTAAAAGAAACTATGGACTATGGTACGGTACTATACTAAAAACCCTTTTAGACCGTGTGAAAATTCTGCCTCTGTCGGGCGGAGCTCATAACCTAAAAAAGGGTCGCCTAAATAGTGTTTTTTTTATCTTTCTATTTGTTTAAAACAACAATTCGTTTATTGCTGATTTTGCTTCGAATCATTGATCCACGGCTCCGGACAAGCTGTTTCCTCTCGTCCACCAAAACGCATCAAAACAGCCTCGACACACTCTCCAGATAGACAGAGCCACCAACCATCCTCTTCACTTTCCTAATTAAGGCCTTCCAATCGTTCATCTGCTTGTGTAGAATTCCCTCCACATCTAGTAAAACGATAACTCCAAACCTACCATATAACAGCACTGAAAAACATGCACCTAATTTGCTCCTGACCTTCAAATGACCTAAACCTCCCCATACATTAAAACCTTGAGTTAATCTTCTTCATCAGATTGTCAGCGCCATCACCCCAACATAAACTATCATTAAAAGTCACCCCCAGGTATTTGTCGTTATTAACCTAATCAATCTTAGTACCCATGACTTTGACAGCTTCACCTTTATCCTTACCTTTCCAGTAATCGCCTTCCACCTCTTTTGTCTTAGGGACATTTAAGCGAAAGGAAATTTTCTTTACAGTATTGAACGGATTTACAAATATCACATTTGTAAACCATCATCATCACCTTTCTTAATTAGCCCTTTCGTGAGCTAACGTCACTTGATCTATAGTCAGACGTATATAAAGTGAATGGGGAGCAGTATTAGGCAGGGTCGTTGAGAAGCGTCGATGTTTGTAATCACAGCAGAATATTTAGTACCTTAATGAACTGATAATCCATTGCCAGGAAATCAAAAATAAGTGAAATAAGCAACCGTGGTACATTTGTGAAATTTAAATTCAACTAACGTGTGGTTACATTGAAACCAGACGAAAAATAAAAATACGTGATTAAAAATGCATGGCGTGGTTTCCAAGCTGTGATCCTTCCAAATTAAGAGTTTAATTTACAATCACATCCTCTATACCTCTTGTATTTTTCTATAAACATATTGAAATAACTTTAAAATATTAGGGTTATCAATCAAGTTAAATAGTTACATACTCAAAGTTACATAATCATAATTTGCTGTAATTAACTGTGATTAATTACGCTTCTGTACTGTGTAAGAATATTTCTCTCATATTCAAGGATATGAAAGAAATATGGATAAAGATGGAACCAAATTAACCATCAAATTAATATGTAGTATTGTGGCTAAGGTACATGACTGGGACCCCTGAGGTTGGTGGTTCAAGCTACTGCAAGAGTACCACTGCTGTTGGGCCCTTGAGCAAGGCCCTTAACCCCACATTGCTCCCACGCCCTTGGTTAGCCTCAGCCTTAGGGGTTTCTCAACTGTAAGTCGCTTTGGATAAAAGCGTCAGCTAAATGACTATAATTTAATGTATATACAAATGTCCGTTGAACTACAATAAGTGCAATATTTCAACGTCTTGGGAAACTGCACACATTATCTTAGTTTTATCTATCAGACAGCTTTTTGAGTTGCTGCATTGCTGTGTGATGGCATTAAAATCATACACAACAGTGCAAGTAATTACAATTTTTGTGGACTAGCTGATCTCCTGTTAGCAGCCCCTCTTACCAGCTTCAGAAGGAGAGTGTCACATGAGAGTTCTCAGATTCACCTGACTGCTATTTCTGCACCGTACCGCTGATTACATACCCTCCACGTCATCAGAGAATTATGAAGTCACCATATTCTTGGCTCCAGCATCCACAGGCAGAACCGCACTTCAGCCTTCTGTGCCTCAGACCAGTTCAGACCTGGTTCCATTCATTGAAGGATCACCAAAAGAAGGTGAACGTTTCCTGTTCAGAGCTCTTTGCCGCCCCTGGCAGAATCCAGACCACTTCCTATCAGGTACTTCCACCCAAGGACTTAAGGAGGGGTTGGGTTGGGGTGTGGTGTGTGATGGAAGCCTTGCCCAGAAGCTGGAGCTGGTAAGTTGATCTGCCGTTACAAGCACATTCTTCCTGTACTTGAGCTCTCTCAGCTAATGCAGACATAGAGTCTCTCTATGGTGGGCCTATATCAGGAGATATAGACGGGTTTGTGGACGCATTTCTGGCCTCCCTGGTGTGGCGTATTCCCTCTATATTGCAGGTAACCTTATTGTGAGAGCTGACCTTTCCGAGAGAGCTTATTCCTAGCAGACTGTGCGCCTCTGTCCACATACAGCACAGATAATATGGGGTGGTTTGGCAGGGCAGACGTGGATCTCTTTGCCTCATGTGGGAATGTGTGCTTTTTCCCCTTGATTATCAGTCAGGGAGGGTCTCAGGGGCAATAGACACTGTCTTGCATGAGTGGCCAACTGGTCTCTGCTACATCGACCGTTTGATTATGACCAGATGGTCTGACTGTTCAGTGGGCACCCAAATAGCCTTCCACGCCATCATTAGCAGACCTGGACCATCTCTTATAGAGAACTCGCCCTATCACGGGACAATGCGTCTCAGGCAAAGGGGTTGTTTCGGCACCTGTACCCTGCAGTGAGTGGTCTGTGGGTTCAGACCCTGTGAAAAAGCAGGTCTTACCCTCTGGGCTGTCTTTCACTGTGAGGTTTCCATTCAATAGAGTCCACATGCCAATCCCTCCTGGCTTGTGCACATATAAGAGGGTGGTTTCAGTAGACCCAGATATATCGTGGCTTGTTTCCAGGACCCCTCCAGTGCCCTGTGTCATTCTTTCTTTCCTGTGTCCGTGAAAGAGCTAATTATACTTTATTTGGTCCCGTGGGGAAATTGGTTTGCCACATGATTAATGCTAATTACTCAGAAAGTTAGCATCGTGAGCACACACAGCCTGTAAGTGTCCTGTTGTCAGGACACGACCATGCATTCTGTGTTTATTCGTCCTCCTCTGGTTTTGTGGCCTGTGCAGCTCGGACCAATAGCTGGAAAACACGCGGAGTAAGAGAAGGATCGGGCTTATGGTTACTGCAAGTCACAAATACCTTGGATCCTAAAGGTCAGTTAGTTATTTTAAAGTAGTTTTTATTGAGTGAGGTATTTTAAAATAAGCACTTATGTTTGGAAAAGAGCAACAGTATCACTTCAAGGATATCAACTGAAAATCTAAATTCCCTAGTGGGAAATGATTCTGCTGAAGTGTTGGTGATTTACGTATCTGGCTCGGACTGGTTAATATTGTGTTCTTTTTGCGGGACTTTGTGATTTCACACCTTGTTTAATGTGTTTTTTTTTTGTCAACTATACATGGTGAGCATACACCTGTTGAGTATAATGTTTCTCAATTTCATTTGCCATCTCCACATCCTGTTTGCCCTTCGCAGTAAATGCGCTCAATCTTGCCTTGCAGGTTTATGGCAAAATGTACACAGTTTGATTAACTTGTCAACAAATTTGTATGTTTTACAAGTCAAGACCACCTCAGTCAAGACCAAGACTGTTCGTGGTCAACTCCGAGAGCAAGACCCAAGGAGGTTGAGATGGAGACAAGACTGAGACCGAATAGTCTTTCAGTCTTTTAAAACTGCTGTATTAATGATGCACATACAACCTGCCAACCCCAGATAAATTTTTTTCAGTAATACATCAGCACAAGCTAAATGTAGTAACCATTACTGTGGGCTCAGTGTAGAGGGAACACTCAGCAAATGGCCTGTCAATCAGAAAACAATACATAATTCATTAGGCTCATACTCCTTGCATTGACTATCATTAAAATCATATGAGTAACAAAGGTCAGGTGCAACTCTAATTGTTATTCAGAATGAATTAAATAAACACATCTTTCCCTCATACTGTCCAGTTGTGCCCAGATTCCATCTTAAATTCATGTGCGATGTATGAACACATGAGTTAATCACTGGGACAAAGCTATTCACAGCATAGCAGGAATTTTTCATTTTTGAAAGTTGTCATCAGCTGTCTTTAACTTTACAGTTTTAACAGCAGGTTAGCTACTGTGGCTGTGTGTACAATTTTATTTTTTCATTCCGACCTTTGATTTTGTTTGTGGTAAGTTTTGATGTATAACAGTCGCAACACAAAGGCTATGAAAAAAGGGGCCATTTCGTGCCAAGTCAACCAAGTACACATAGCTGAGGTCTTTGAATTTGCTGAAATTATGAGAGTACTACAAATATACCCATAAGACACCATCCAAATTTCAGTTCAATCTGACCACTTGTTTGAGATATGGTCCTGCGAAAAATTAGGCGACGCACCCCAAAAATTACCGCAAAACTTTAGCTTTTAGCGACTCTTGAATGGACTTCATGAGCCACACAACCAAATTTCTGCTAATGTTTGGGCTCCCGTCCATCTTGCCATTTTTAATTTTAGAAAAAAATCGATCGCCTAACAAGTAGATGGATCATGAACATTAACAAGGCTTGCATTAAAAAAAAATTACACCTCTGTGAAACATGGTCTAGCCCAGATCACATGAAGAAGTGGCATTCATCTAAAGCAACTGCAGGCAATTTAGAAACCACCAAACACTGTGTATGTGAAGAGTATTAGATGAAACAGTTACAAAAGAAACAAAGGCAGTGTGTATTTAACGTCTTAGTGTGCTATGATTGGTCCTATGTGGCTCCAGATTCTTGCACGGACGTCCATTAGACTCCCCCCCCTCCCCCTTGCAAGGTCAAGAAAATCTGTCACAAATGAAGCACTGAAAGTGCTATTCTTATATACTTCTGGAATGAATTTACCCTGAAAATAAGTATTTTTAAAATTATATGACATCAAAGTTGGCCCCGGTACTTGACCTTGCTTCTGTCCACACTGCTGACGCATCAGACAGAGTGAACATGGTCAGCATGTACAAGGCCAGCATGTGCTCAGTTTGATCATCAGTTTGCCGCGGGCACCTGGCCTGACCAAGATTGGCTGCTAGAGAGAGATGAGACCAACGGAACTAGGTGGCTTGCCCCCTGTCATTACCTGGCAAGGCTGGGCCAATTGTGGCCTTGCAAGTACAGACCAGTGGCCATGTCCATCAAGGTTGCTTCTGACCCAATCGCAAAGCTTAAACTTGCTTTCAGAATCGATGTCTTTACGGTATGATCTAACCGCAGGTCCATTTGTTATGCTTGCTTTCTCATGTAATATATCTGCTCTTTGTTCCCATGGGTTAAGTTCAGAGAGATAACCTGTTACGAGAAAGTTGCTACACCCTAAATTGAATAAAAATCTAATTGGCCATTAGGACTTGCATTTTCTGTTGTAATCCTGGTGGTGCTGAAAGACAGCGGTACCACACTGCACGAAAGCACATGCACATTATCACAGTTGCCCTGACCCTATTGGTCCCTTAAATGCCATGAGGCTAGAACTATGGTGCAAGCTCTAATAGGTTTCTTAGGCAACCAATTAAAGTTTACGTGAATTGTTATTGTGAGCATGCATTTTCATTAATGTATCTCAATAATATTACATACCAACCAAAATGCCCCCTTCAGATTCGCCCACATTTTTGTGTAGTTGAGGTGTGTGATGAAAAAAATAAACATTTTAAGTTCCTTTGATTTATATATTGTATGTCCCTTGGAATTAATTTTTCAATATTGAATACTCCCATCACTAACAGAATCTTAAAAGTGCAAATTTTACATCACTAACTACAGTTCTCAAAATCACAAGATTTATCTAGCCATAATTAATTTTGCAAAAGAACGAAAATTAAAATGGACAGACTGCCGCATCCATTGTTTAACCTGCTGTTCTGCCCCATATGGGTACTGAAACATGTTTTTGTCATTGAATGAATATGATGTAGTCTAGTCATAGTTTCCACATACACAAGCTGAGGAGGATGGACTGTGTAGCTAAAGTTTCAGTTTGGTAATTTACCTAACTAAAATGACGCACAGTATTTTGCTTAGCTTTGTCTCGTTGCTGCATCACTTTACCCTGTTGTGGTTTATTTTCTTAGAACTACACCGCCAGTCGTATAAAAACTGGTCCCTCTCCCCGTCATCTTCTGCTCACTAAAAATAAGCTGGTTACAAGTACGACCCTGATATTAACCATTTCCACAAATTAAATGTCAGTAAAATAAAACAAGTAACATTTATTTGAAAGCTGTGAGCAATAAAAATACTACCTCTGAAGAAGCCTTGGCCATTCGCGAACATTTACTAAGAACATAAACATCCTGCATGTAGGCAGTTGGGTGTGAGTTGGAAAAGTTGAGGTTTCCACAGATAACAAAAATTCCAACATCAAATATATGCCACACAGATAAATCTTATCAAATCTATGCAAAAACTAAATTACACTCCCGCCAAGTAACATTACATGAAAAACACAACCGAGCATTATCTAGCTAGCTAACATAACATAGCTAAAACGTTGTATGGCTAAAGTGTGAGCCAGCGATGATTTAAATCATGCCAAATTAATGAGAATGAAAGAATGCGGTTGCTGATTTTCTGTCAGTAAAATGTCTTAAAATCTCACTGCTGTGCGAGAGGACATTGTTTGAAAGGAATATCAGATGAACTCTGAGGTAACCTTATACTCATTCCTGGACATTACCTGAGGGCCCTCTGTACCGCGGCACTGTGTGAAGCTTCAGCTGAGGACGGACAGGCTTGAGGTGACAGCGAAACTGACAATACCCTCATTTTACACATGAAAACCACATTTTTTGCTCTATGCTTCACAATTTTAGATTTATAATCAAACAATTTATATATGGTTAATACAGTGTAGCTTGTATTGAAGGGTATTTTTAATTCATAGCACACCTTCTATCGTTTCAGGGCACCAAAGTATTAACTTTTTTTAAAGTATTAACACTATGAAACCTAAATTAACATACACAGGCACATAGGGCTTAATTCAGACTAACACTTAAGTGCTTTTTCCGCATAACTTATCATTGCGAGAATGGGAGACCTACGTGGAAAATGTACTTAAACGCAGGTCTGGAATCTGCCCATAGCAAACAGTTTTATGCATATTCTGTTTTCCGAAGATTATCTTTTAGTCCATTAAGAAATGACCAATGTCCTAAAAAATGGTGCAGTTTAAATAAAAGATTACTGCATTGATTTAACAGCAGATACATGACGTAATGGTCTTGTTTTCAAATACAAAATGGTTATCTGATATTTTACCCCCTTTTCCTTCAATAAAAATAAAACGACAGTTAAATTCATACATCATCCACATACATACAGAGACTGACGAGGGAAAAACTGTGAAGAAGATGTACATTTTAATAAAGAATCAAAGGCAACTACTACACAACAGGCATTTGTTGGGAAAATACATTTTACTTGTAAATTATTCTCTGTACAATGATGTTAAAATATTTACAAAATAATGGTAAACAAGTAAACTTCTGCGTAGATTCAGTGCTTACATCTATCACCTGCCATCATTGTTTTCTTAATAATTAGAAAGGAACAATATTTACAGAATTTTGTTGCTAGGAGAAGCCATCACAGCCTCTTAGTCACTCTCCTAAACAGCTGCTGTGTTCTCAGGAATGAAGACTTGGGCTTTTTTACACCAATAAGGTCAAGGTTACCCTCTGAGACACTTCTCACCACTCTTCTATCCGGAATGTTCTCTTCAGAACCTGAAATTAAGATGGTACAGAAAGGAATGTTGGTTACAAATAATTTCAGAGTTCAATAAGTATTCAGACCCACACTTTTCTTAGACTTCATTTTAAAATGTATATATTTTTGGCAAATTATATGTTAATGTAAATTTGATTTCACATTTTTTTTCCATTTTCAATAAATTACCAAAAAAATTTAGACAATGAATTACACAAAAAGTTTGACATTCCCTGTTATGTCTGAATGCTTTCTCAGCCCACTGTAGTTCTGACATGTTTTTCTGGAATGTTCCTCCAGGACAGAATCACTACAGATCCTTGATGATACTGCACATTTTTGGCAATACCAAAAGTAAACATGGCTGCAAACAGGGGCTATCAAGAACCTACAGCCACAGGTCACAACCATGCAGATCAATCATGTGATTGATAAAGGTTAAAAAACAAATATGACAAAACATTTGTGAACAGTGCACATCTTCATAAAAATCTCCAAATTTGCATATTTACACGAGACTACAATTGACTATTTGTCATAAAATTTAAAGTATGCCTTTTCAATTTAAATGGATGCAAAACCCAGTGCATCACACTACTCCCACAATTTTCCTTTACCAGACAATGTAAAATACTAGCTAAATTGGCACTAGCGCAAAACTAATTTTTGGATATTATGCAGCCACCCTCTGTCAGTGACTCAGGGGGAGAAAGCCCCAGACCTGTGAATCCTCTGAGTCATGTGATGATGACTGACCCTCGCCGCTTTCCACGCTGTGTCACCGATAACACACCGCCAGTGCTGTCAGAGGAACATGAAGTCTGCGTATCTACAGTTCTCACATCTACACCTGCCCTCGCAGGAGAAGCCATGAGAGCGCGATGAGTCATGTGAGCGGATAAAAAAACTGGAAGTAAAATGTTTCATTCAGGAGCAAAACAAGTACAAACTTTGGGTCAGAAAATTAGCCCTGTAGCGCAACAGTCTTGTGGCTAAGGTGCTTGACCAGGACCTGGAAGGCTGGTGGCCACAGCCTAGAGTGTAGCCACTCTAAGATCACAGCCATTGGGCCCTTGAGCGAGGCCCTTTACCCCACTCTGCTCCTGAGGGGGACTGGTCCGTTGTTAGCCTAATCAAGGCAAGTTGCTGTGGATAAAAGCCTCAACTACATAACTAATACGAAATTATTTAAAGGCCACTACCAGTACACAGTATATCAAAAGGTCCGCTGTAGTGCTTTGTTACTTGTTTTCCATAATCAGAACAGCCCAACTATGAATTTTATTGCTAAAATTACTTTTGTGACAAGTAGATGGCTATGACAAAGCATATCACAAATGCTTTTTGTTTGCGTCCCCTTTCAGGACGTCTGCTGATTCATGTCCCCGACATGTGGGGATGCAGGCTGGACATTGTGAGCCGCTAGGGAGAGATGACCACATTTCTGTGTCAGACTGGTCGGGCTGGCTCATTGAATATTCATGAACTCCTGACTTTCCGCGGTGCGTAAAAGACTGCCTTTCATTAATATGGGTTTTAAATAGTTTCATTCATAATTTTGGTGGTAGGGAGGAACATGACACATACTGTTACTGACCAGAGATCAGTTTGCGAGGGGAAAATTTCTGGCTGAGTGTCTCTTTAAGCTAGAAGGGTGCATTGTGTTGTAGCTGTTGCTATATTGTGCTTCTCAGCATGTATGGACCAGAGTATCCTATGGGGTAATTACACTCAAATGCACAGAACTGGGTCAGTACGATAGCTCTGGCAAAAGCTCAGAAAATACATAGTAGTCACATTGCTGAATGTAGACAACATGAATCTAACATTACCATCCATAGTGTTACAAAACATATTCTGAGATTCAAATTAGCGTAAGTTATATGACCACTGTGGTATGGTGATGTAATCATCATCAGATTGTTAGCTAGCTTCCAAGCTGCTTGTTCAAATAAGCCTTGGCAAGCTAGCAGACACACAGTACTGAAACATATCCCACACACACACAGGAACGCTTGTGTAATCCATGCAAAGAAGCTGTGGATGGCCGAGGCTGGTGGTCACAGGTGCACCGACAGCCCTTTACTGATGTCACGGAAGAGCCGCTCTTCCTCTATGTCACTAGCCCCGCCCGTCCTGCTCATTAAACTTCCCTGTTACGAAACTGTGCATGGAAAATTAATTTTTTTCAATTATTGGTGTATTGAATTTTACTTTGTGTGAATCATGAAATGTTGAAAATACTCACCGGGGTGAACAACTCGGTAGTCCGGACACCCGGTATGTTCACGTACCAGATTTGGAAAGGTCAAAGCTGGGTGGACTACATTGTCAGTCTCCCACCCATTTTTTTAAATCAAAACACACCATTTGTCCTGCTGTTTTGGTGGCATCTTCTATTTAAGCAAAGTCTTTTAGGCTGGAAAGAGGACTGCTTGCGCTTTTGTTATTGTTTTCCTGGGCTGCGCTGTTTTTGGTTTGTGTCTTTTTGGCCAGTTTTTGTTTAACTTTGGTTGCGTTTTCCTTCCACTCACCACCGCCAATGTGAGGAAAGGACGATGATGACGGAAGACTGACTGAATGTGAGGGAAGACTGTCCACTCCTCACAAAGCTGTTTCAGGGTTCTTTGCCTTCACCCTACGACCATCCTCCCCAGCTTATATTACCTAAGGTATTTAGATTGCCAAAAACCAAGCTGTTTCGGCTAAAGGTCAGACCTGAGTTGATGACCCACTTATAAAAAGCTCACAGTACATTACAACCGTTTTAGCAGACGCTGTTATCCAGTGCAACTTACCAAGTGGGAGAATGTAAGTGCATCCACCTGATTAATGTGAGCAATAGTGCCAGACCTTGTGCTAATCACATTTCCAGACCAGCGAGTGTGTATGCAGCATCACTAAGCAGCAATGCAAGCTGGGTATGCCACTCCAGGTTATAATGCAACTCATGAATGCAAACCAACACATTAAATAATAAAAAAAAAAGCTTACCAGACCAAAATCATAAAACCACAACTAAAACTGCAGAGGAAGGGCAGTCTTGAATGACATTCAGCAAATATATTCACATATTGTGTGAAGCAGCCCAGCATTGCTAAGCCAACATATCAATTAAAAACATTTGCTGGGAAGTATTTGTTGGAGGAAAGGCTAGCATAAAGCTGAAACGATTTCATGAATTTCCCATGTTTTTAGGCATATGTGTTCTGCTTGGGTGCACGCTGTGGTTTTGATGTGGCTGTCAAAGTGAATACAAGGTTATATCACATTGTGTTTTACCCATTCAAAATTTTGAAAAGATTTTGTGAAGACCATACTCAGTGGTAGGTCATTGATTTCCTGTATCAATACCTTTAAAAATGGCAGCTTCTTTAAAAGAGCTATATAGAACTTGGGCCATCGATAGTTAGACAGTGAGTACTGAATTTTGTGTAAATTAGTAACGATTTATACAATCGGTGAATAAAAAAAAAAAAAAGACAAGTCTCATACAGCAGATGTTACAGGGACACATGGAAAACAGTTCCCTGACTGATAACCAGAAATAAACAAAAATATGAATTATGAACTATGATGCTTGACAAAAATACATAGCATAAGGTTTATTGCGAATGGGGTTCATGTGTACAATAAACCCACATTTTACACGTTAGAATGAGGCCTAAATGAATTGCCGCTAGATTCAGTTCGCCTGGGACACAAGGGTGTACAGAAAGTTGATTCTCCTTCATCCATGAAGACTCAACTCAATGTATGTGTTCTAGCGCCAGCAGTGCTTGGATCTCTGATAAAAATTAAACCAAACAAAGACAACAGTGTCAGCAACCGGAATGATCTGGGCTTGGATATCTCACCTCCAAAACGCCCCCGCACTCGCATGGGTTTGATGGACTGCGTCGTGTCATGTTTCACACGTTTGGGTGCATTTGGGCCTTGAGTGAAGTCTTTTCCGTTGTTGAGGGCGCAGCTGGAAGACAAATGGATTCGGTCATTCCTTAACTTGCATACCCTCACTGACATATCAAGTCAAATAGTCTGCTGTGAAATTAAAAGCTGTTTACATGGGTGTACGGACATTTGGATTTTTTCCTCATTTTTTGGATAACTGTGAGCATACCTCAGCAGCTCCCACAGACACAGGATAGAGCAGCCAATCACATAACTTCCTCCCAGTCACATGTATACCATGGAACTCAGGATAGAGCAGCCAATCACATAACTTCCTCCCATTCACATGTATACCATGGAACTCAGGATAGAGCAGCCAATCACATAACTTCCTCCCATTCACATGTATACCATGGAACTCAGGATAGAGCAGCCAATCACATAACTTCCTCCCAGTCACATGTATAACACGGAACTCAGGATAGAGCAGCCAATCACATAACTTCCTCCCAGTCACATGTATACCATGGAACTCAGGATAGAGCAGCCAATCACATAACTTCCTCCCATTCACATGTATACCATGGAACTCAGGATAGAGCAGCCAATCACATAACTTCCTCCCATTCACATGTATACCATGGAACTCAGGATAGAGCAGCCAATCACATAACTTCCTCCCATTCACATGTATACCATGGAACTCAGGATAGAGCAGCCAATCACATAACTTCCTCCCATTCACATGTATACCATGGAACTCAGGATAGAGCAGCCAATCACATAACTTCCTCCCATTCACATGTATACCATGGAACTCAGGATAGAGCAGCCAATCACATAACTTCCTCCCATTCACATGTATACCATGGAACTCAGGATAGAGCAGCCAATCACATAACTTCCTCCCATTCACATGTATACCATGGAACTCAGGATAGAGCAGCCAATCACATAACTTCCTCCCATTCACATGTATAACACGGAAGTCAGGATAGAGCAGCCAATCACATAACTTCCTCCCATTCACATGTATAACACAGAAGTCAGGATAGAGCAGCCAATCACATAACTTCCTCCCATTCACATGTATACCATGGAACTCAGGATAGAGCAGCCAATCACATAACTTCCTCCCATTCACATGTATACCATGGAACTCAGGATAGAGCAGCCAATCACATAACTTCCTCCCATTCACATGTATAACACGGAAGTCAGGATAGAGCAGCCAATCACATAACTTCCTCCCATTCACATGTATAACATTGAACATTAATAATATAGCATCTTTCGTGCATGATAGCACAAACAGCTCAAATAATCAAATTACAATAATTAAAAACACAATATGCAAAAATATAATCACAGATTTATATGCTGCTAAATGAAGATGGTAAAGCAATTTTTTAAAGAAAAAGTTTGTTCTTAAACTAGGACAGAAGATTGTGCTGTGGGCTGGGAGCAAGAGAGCACGATTTCCTTTTGTGACAAACACTGATCACAGCTTGATTACAGATGACATTATGATTAATAAAAACCAGAGCAAGAAGCTAAAACTGGAGTTATACATGATCTTCTATTTATCCTCATTTAACTGCTCGGTGGCAGAATTTTTTTATCACTTGGACTGGGCTTCTGCTTGATGGCTTAAACAAGTATATAGACAGTTACAGTTCCCTATAAATGCGAATGATATTTTCAACTTAACTGACTGAAAAAGATGTTTTGCACTGAAAAGTAAAACTCCAGTTTAAACCTAAACAAGGTTTGAGACACCAAGCTTTGAACATCAGCCAAACATTCAAAACTGCCAATTTGTTTGGGTTTGACTGTCAGGCATAAAAGACTGTCATCAGCATAAATGTGAAAGGATGTGTTAAGACAAAAAAAAATATGTGGCCAAGGTATAGTTTAGATAACAGTACAAATTTTAGCCCAAGGATAGACCCTTGAGGAACACATTGCATCATTGCTAGGGATGCTACATCAGGTGCAATAGTGAGATCTAACAAGATGCAACTGGAGCTTTCACCACAAGCAGCATGCAGCTGTAAATCACTTATCATTAGAAGGGCTGTCTCTGCTATGACGTAGGGCTGGGCGATATGGTTTAAAAACAATATCTCCATAATAAAAAAATAAATAAAAAATGGCGATATACTGTATATATCTCAATAGTTCAATAGTTTATCTAAAACATGAAGTATACTGTTAAACTGCCTTTATCCATTTAAAAATGAGAGCTGCACACAGAATATCGTTTAATAGCTGCTGTGAAGTTCAAATCATTTTTGATAATTATACACATACCATCTATCTTATAACGGTAATGTTAGCTGAACTAGCTTCACGGTGTTTGACAGAGTCGTCGTACTTCACTGGGTGGTGTTGCTTGAGGTGGTGCCATGAAATTTGTGGTACTGCTACCTTTTGTTGCAATCTTTCTTTGGTATAAAGTACAAAAGAGTGTACTCTGTTGCACGTGTTCCCTTCTGAATCCAAACCAATTCCATACAACAGACCTGTGACCATTCCTTTTTGGAATTAGGTCTTCTTCAGCTCTAGCAGCCAGCTCTTCGCGGTTCTCTTCCACTTTCAACTATCAGGACACCTGACACGACAACGATTGATGGGCTTGGAGCCTTTTCAACGCTGTAGATTTTTAAACCAAACACGCAAATAATTGCACTGCAAATTAACACCCTAATCTGATATTATGATACGTCTATTTCTTGTATCTTGCTTTAAAAACAAAACTATCAATTATATTGAATATATACGATATATCGCCCAGCCCGTACGATTATGTAAATTTAACTCCGCCTGGAATTTCAGATTGGACCATTTTCCTGAAAAAAAAATCCATCAGTAGATGATCCCAAACAGAGTGTGCCTCATGTGAAGCCCTTACCTGGTCCCTGAAAAGTCATACCTTCAAGATAATCAACAATGTACAGATCTACAGAAAATGTTCCTCCATAGTGTAAATAGGCAGTATATTTAAAACACACATTTAAACATGTTTACTAAGCCATGTCTGATAGCTGAGTTTAAATACTACAACCATTTGCAAATTAGGAAAAAAAGCTTATTGGTGGTATGTCAGTTACTAATACTAGGAAGAAACAGTCCTTATTTTTTTTAGATATAACAGGAGGCTGAACATCCTAAATCAATAGAGATGGTCAGATCCACAAATAGTCTTGCTCACAAGACAAAGCTGAAAGAGGGAGTAAGTGCATGATCAAAGAATATGGCCCATATTTTGAACTGGTCCTGATACATATTGCCATAGATTAAAGGACTGAATGAAATCTGAGAGAGGATACGATGAGGTATAAATGTAAAAACTAACAATTTCTCTGATGTCAGTTGTCATAGAACAAAATAGTGCAAACTGTTCAGTGTATTTGTATGTTAATTTAGGTTTTATAGATTTAATTAAACCTATCGTGTAAGTGGGGAAACAGTCCTTTGGACACCTGGTCCATCGATCTAAAAATGTTTGTGTCCACCCACTCCTTTCCCAAACCTCTAGTTTGCTTCTACTTGGCAAATAGTCTGTTCTTAACAGCACCTATCACCTCAACAGAACGACTTTACTAGCTTGGTTTGCCAGGTTTAGGAAGCCATGGAAGGTATTCAAGTTCTCCTTGGTGTTCAAGAACTCATTCTTGAATCTGTTTAGTAATGTGAATGGGGACATCTAGGTCTATACGAATACATTGAGAAAACAATGTTTGCACTGTAGGGTACACCTGGACTCCTAAAATGGCTTCATATTCCTTAAAGCCCTGGCCTTAAGTCTTCCATGATGAGTTGTAGGCCTTGGTGATAAAACATTCCTGCTTATAATGTATGAGATCTACCAGCGTGTTCAACAGGTTGGAAGGCTTCTTTTGGCATGAACTGCCCAGCGGTGAGTATAGTGGAGAGCAGCAAACCAAAAAGGATTATAGCAAACAGGTACAGAGATAAAGGAAGTTTATCCTAGGACCTGTATATTTGGCATGGTTTGGGCATACAGTAGTGACCAAAAAAAAAAAAAAAAAAAAATTTTAAGGAGTTTGCTTGGCTTTGCTTTCTTACTGAATAACCCATATGGATTTGTTGATAAAGAAAAAGAATAAAAATGACATCACAAATATAGTTACTGAACAGGAGTGGAAAACTGTTGTCAAAATGGAGACATGTATGATATGTGAACGGTACGTCACACTAACCTGAAGTGTTTGCGTTTGTTTTGAGCAGCGGACGTCATGGCCATATACGAGGGCTTGGAACGCCTGTCGTCCAGCAGGGATGGTATTTCTAACCTGTGGATGCAAGATGAGAACGCCTTCAACCTACAGCCCCACGCATTCTTCACACGCCATGGGAGACTCAGAAACAATAACCACTCAATTCATCCAAATGGATGAAATATAATACCGTCTGAAAACTGGCGATGCTAATGGACGGGTTAGCTCTAAAAATATTTGTCAGTTTTCGTAACGTTTCACTGTGGGCAGAGTGGTAGAAATTTTTTTTGTCTCTTGCCATGAATGTACATTTTCAAAGAGCAAGGTAACACTCCACTGCTTTGATCACATCGTGCTTTCTTAAAGGAGCACTTCACCACTGATTATCTCTGCATGCCATTTTATGGTTATTTGTGTAGTCTTCACATCCAGAGGTAAGAGATTTGAGTAAAACTTCACTTGATCTATAAAGCCCGCATAACACAATCATAAAAATTACATGACACCTGTCTCAACCAGTGACAGTCTCTTTAATCTTATGGCAAACTCTGTAACTGTTAGCATTGAAACCTGAGTTGACGCACATTGACATAAGTTTAAGTCACATGCTAAAGTATACTGAAAAACTTTACATGGCCTATTATGAGAAGATGTTTGTGACACGACTGTCGTAACACGCAACACATGGAATATAATGCGCCATGTGGCACAGTTAACATGAGGAAAGTGGCATGACAGCTGCTTATGAAGCAGAAAAAAATTAATAAAACAAATAAATACTGGCTCTTTTCATCTGTGCCTTGTATTCACCATTGACACCATGTTTTATTTTATTGAAATTCCCAGGAGATTGTAAGTGCACAAGATTCCTCATTGTCAGCCTTTTAAATACAACGGTTAAACAAATGCATTATGTTTCACAACCATGGCCATAAAAGCCATGTTAATTCTTATAATTCTCATAACTAAGCATGTTTTAAAAGCAAAATGTAATGCAAAAACTGCAACCCTAAGATTATCTGATTAATCTAACCAATAATTAAAGTATCTCTAATGTGGTCAAAGGAGGTAGAAGGTTGATGGCTGATGCCATAATTTAAAAATTATAAACAAATTTGCAAACAAACAGCATGGCGCTGTGTCAAACGGGACAGTGCCAGAGTCTGGGCATGTGAGAGTGCGAGGGTGGCTATTTATGTACCGCCGGAAGCCATTCATACAGTGACTGATAAACGGGCGCCGCCCCCTGATGAGTCAGCAGCCGTGGTGACTGCGAGGTCACACGCCAGGACCGGCCGCTAATTTTCTTAGGCTGCGACACTCGCTCTCCTACGCTGCCAGCTCGCCCGCCCCTGCCCGGCAGCTCCACCTCCTACACGGGCGATCCTGCGCACGGACCGGCAGCTTATCCTCCTAAACTGGCTACCCCTTCTGTTAAGCCAGGAACACACTCTCCTATGCCAGTGATAGACTTCATCTGAGACCTGACTTATCGTAACACTGATGTAAAACAGGGGGTTTGCCATTTATTGTGTCATTAGCCCACAACTTTCGCACTGGACTACTTACACGTCTGATATCAGAGAAAAGGGCCTTGCATTGTTTTTAACATATCTGAGGGTCCTGTTGGTTTTTCCTTCGATGGTTACCCTATTCATATTGTTACGAATGTACCTGAATTTAGGGAAGGTTTGCGTTATTGTATCACTTTGTTGATCTGTGTATGTGAATTGTTGAGAGGGAGTCTAACGCTTCTGGTGAAGAAGATTTTCTTCATAACGGAAATCATCAAATCACACAAAAATCATAACACTGTAAACAATTGTAAGCAATATTGTAATTGAATTTGTAATTTCCTTGTTGCAAATAAATATTGACAAATCTGTCCTGTTTCACCTATTCATTTAAATGTAGTAAACATTATTAAAATTAGTTTGAACTGATGCAATTTTGAGGCAGTTATGCCAACACTGAAAAACCATAGGAAATCCACAATTAGAAAAAAACTTGCCTTTAGGCATAAAATGAGTTTACATTTCTTTAAGGAGAGCTGCATGCTCAAAGCAAAGGCAAAGCGAATGAGACAGCGCACCTTTTCAGCGATCTGGTGTGGCTGTCGCTCGCAGTCGTGTCGAGTCTGCCGGTTCCCGGGGATATAGTGATGGTGGTGTTGCCCAAGGTGGTCTCGACGCTGTCGGCTATGTCGATGGTGGTGTTGGGGTCGTACGGGGCGGCGTGGGGCTCGGCGCGGCACAGCTCGGGGGTGTACTGCAGAGGGAACACCCCGTCGTCCTGCAGGACCAGAGGACACTGCGGCAGGGCGGGGCCCGGGCCGGGGCCTTGGGCGCGGCTGAGGCCGGGGACGGCGGGCGACACGGTCAGCTTCCTCCTGGTGGGCTTTTTGGGTGGGGGTTCGAGGGCCGCTGGCACAGGCAGGGAGTTCTCCTTGGTCTCCTGTTCTGCACGCCCAGAAAACAACACTCACATCAGCACACAGTGAGCAACATCATAAAAGATTGGTAAGCAAATTTATATTTTAATGATACAAATAGCACTCCATTCAGGGGTATATTTACTTTTAAAAGCAGGACTGCAGTAACAGTATTTGAATATAGCTGCAAGCAGGTTTTCCTGGGGCCAAAGCACAGTAAGCGAAGAACGCACCCTTGGAAGACATTCATAATAGCTAGCAAGACATCTCTAACCCGCCAAAGAATTTTTGAGAATTATCACATATAAGCCCTGAATGTCTGTGCTGTTTTGTACTATCAGGAGTGCTGATAGAGGCACTGCTGACTGAAGTAATACCCTTGTGAGTCTGAGAACACTGCACTAAGTTATACCAAGTGGTTTTAGAATCATAGGACTCTATATTAAAAGTAATGCCCCTGGTAAAAGTAGGTCTAAATAGGCTGTCAACCAAATTTTATACAAAAAAAATTTTGGGCCATTTTAGATTTAGTTTGCCTTTTCCCCAAATATAAACATGCTTCGCTCCAAAGCACTGAAATTGTATAGTGACTGACCAAAAATATAGATAATTCTTAATATTTAAGTGATGAGTGATATCTGTGTGTTTACCCAACAAGCTTATAACGGTCGCGTGCTAAGCCATTATGCAGACTCCAAAAGTAAGGTGTAATGCATAAATATGGACTAGGCTATCGAGTCCGAACATAGATTTAATATAAAAAGTTGCTTAATATTGATGTATCGCTTCCAAATTTCTGAATTTATAGAGCCTTATTCTGTCCACTGTTACAGCTACCTTTCAATACTTTGATTAGCAAGCCACTCATAAACACACTAGTTTATTGAACAATATCATATATGGTATGATATTGACTGTATCAGCAGCTCTATACGCTACTTATACGTAACTATAAGTTCATGAGGAGCTACAGTAAGGTGAATTGCTATACATATAAAAGTGAAATGCTTTAAATTGTTAAGGCAGCTATATAGTTCATATACATTCTAAAGCAATTCACTTCAGTAGTGAGGAAACTATGTTGTATAACCATGTGTTCATGATATTAAGGTCACATACATTTTACAAATAATTCACATATATAACAGTGTATTTGCAACAGTAAAATGTTACCGATATTGGACTTTAGTTAGCCGATCAATGTAGGAAGCACAGGTGTTACGGCCTAATTACTTAAGGTTTTTATAATCCACTTTCAGTGTGACGATAAAAGGAACCGTATTTCCATAAGAAAAGCTGGGAGACTGGAGAATCGAAGAGACGCTTGTTCAGTCTGAACAGCGGAGTGAAGCCTGTCTGTGGAGAGGGCAACAGGTTGAGATTTCGAGCTGCGCTGGATCTCTGTTATGACGAGGGAATTACGTTTTGGTATTTTGCCAAAACATCTGGAGGAGCTATAAGCCGTTCTGCATAAGAAAGGGTATGGGTGCAGAGTGATAGTAAAAAATGTGACAGAGGAGGTTTTATTTAGTGGTCAAATTAGCCTGATTTAACATTGATAATTGTGTTATATGCCTTATTTAGTGCTCTCACTACAGCCTGTTATTTGGTTGATTCAAAATACTTAATGAGTTTTATGAGAATTATAACTATACAAGATCAAATCCCCCTATTCATCTCAGCCGGCTCAGCAGTAAACACCATTGCTTTTCAGAATGAGGATTCTGCAAGCGAGAGATTTGCAGGCCTCTGTTCTGATTGGATTATCACATAATGCACTGTCATTCATTTGTTCATTATGACAGATCTGTGACTGTGGAATTAAATACCTCTCAGATACCTACGGCAAGATAAATCGGCACAGAAATGAACCGCTGTCGTTGTTTATGTGTACATTCCTGTATTTAAATAATCCATACAAGAGCTTTGAAAGGATCCGAGTGCACACTGCAGCGAGATCCGGAAAGAGACATGCCGGTGGAGATGGAGTTCATGAAAGACGCAGGAAGACACTCTTGTCACGAGCAATTTCATTACATATCGACTGGAAACACAAGGACTCCAGAAGAGAATAAAAGAAAAGGACAGACATACAGCTGAGGTGAACTGCAGACTGATAATCATAGAATGAATGTGGATACCATTGTGTTCACTAAATTGATTTTCAACAACCTTCAGCGGCCCTGTCATGAGACTCACTGCAGAGGGGGGGGGGGGGGGGGGGGAAAAAAAAAAGCAGTAGCACCTCAGAGAAACAAACCGGAGTTGACGATGGACAGTTCGACAGAACGGTGTGCGAAACCAGAACCATCGCCTTTTTCGGGTTCGAACCCTGATGCACAAACAAGCATTGGAGTCCAAAACACTCCCCGTTTATATAAAGCTGGCTGGCGAATGTTAAGATTCAAACAAATCTTCAAGCACACCTTAAGATTCAAAAAAGGCTACAACAATCGGTTTCACAAGGCTAACAAATGTCTAGATATCTAGAAGGAAAAATATAGCTGCATGCAAACATTTGCTGGCTTCAGGAATAAAGTGCCAGTGTATTTGCACAAACCATTACTTAGCCAATATAGGTTCAATGAAGCAACTCATATTAGCAAGCTACAGGTCATGTGACTGCAGTTCATATCAAAGTACGGTAAAGTTCAAAGCCTACTTTTCCGGAACCTTGAAAAACTTGTGACCACAATTTCAGTTTCTTTAAGTTGAACAATGACCGCAAACATACAAATGATCAACTGAATAAGCATCGTTTCATAACTGGAAACGATATCTCAGATAAAATGAACACTGTACGATGCCATCCTTTCTGCATTTGATCTTGGTGACATGTAACACTAACTTTATGTGACAAAGTTAGAAGGCAACTGAGTTAAAGACCAGTCTGTAGACGAGTGAAATGTCAGTTGAAAGTCACAATGTCTCACTCAGGAAAAAAAAAAAACTGACTTACAGCAAAATGGACTTAGTTTTTTGGTTTGCGGTCGACATGGGCATCTGCATCATATCCCTGTGCTTGTAACCGAGTCTGACGCCAATAGCGACGATAGAAAACATTGCCTAGAATCGCTGTTGCAAAATATTAAATATCAGACACAAGATCCTGTATTCTCCTCATTTCTCCTGACTTTAGCTTGGCCCTATACAGTATCTGAACACGTAGACATGCCTCTGTGACTGGCTACACGGGGAGGCGCCTTTTCTCCTCATGACTTGTACAGAATTTTCGCGCAAATTGTCATCTAAATCCCCCATCTGCTTATTAGACCCTATACCTACTAGACTACTGAAAGAACTGCTCCCAGTAATTGGCGCGCCATTGTTAAATGCAATCAATTGCTTCTTTATGTCAGGACAGATGCGTTAATACTTCAAAACAGCAGTTATCAAGCCCATTCAGAAGCCCAACCTTGATCCGACTGACCTATTGCTTAACAGCCCTCTCCAACCTCCGGTTCCTCTCAAAGATTTGAGAACAAGGTCTAACACAGAAACTCTTCTCCTTCCTGCATTCCAATAACAATGGATGTTTTCCAAGCTGGATTTAGACCTCATTACAGTCCTGAAACAGCCCCATACAGCTTAATGCTCCTCTCCTACCTACAGCTACATCACTATACTGTACTATGGTCCTAAATTTAAAGGCACAATGACAGTAATTTTATCTCCAATATTTGTTTTAAAATGTAGATATGCTTTCAATATTTCTATAAAAATTTGTACAAGAAGTATTATGGTCAAAATGCATATTCTTGTGAAATGAATAAAAATAATGCATTATGTTGGTGTTGGTCTGACTATTTCTATTTAATTTTATTTATGCATTTGAGTAAAATGTCTTTGTGTACTATAATTCATGTCTCGTGAATCTCAACTAATTCTGGACAGAGCAAGTTTCTTAGCTTGACCATTACTTGCATTTAGAGATAGCCAATATGGAGGAAGCACACAGCTACGTCAAACCTACTCTTACAAAGAGAATAAATAATACGCACTTAAGTATAAAACCCATTTTCTGAGGAAAGGAGAAGGATACATATTTGGGTGGCATTTTAATGGTGGCATTTCAATTTCAGTCCCTTCTTGGCGGTTTTAAAAGAACTGTTAAGTCAAGACATTCACAGCGCCTCCATGTGGTGCCTGTGGCCCCAGGCTAAACTGTCAGGGGCCTGGGAGCAGACTGGAGCCCCAGAGATACAGTGCACACACCCTGCCAGCTCTGGAACTCACCGTTCCATTCACCTGCAGAAAACTAGGAGCTGAGGCCCAACCGGTCAGCCTCCCCGCAGGCCCGGCAGCTAAACCGGTGCCAAATGGCGTTCTCAAAAACTCTTTGCATTCCACCGGCGAGGCGGGGAGGTGGACTTTGACGACTCGGCAGCCCAAAGGCTCCTTATCTCCTGCCCAGGCCCGCGCCCTGGAGAGGTCACTCCGGCGTCACAGCTCGCAGCGAGGGACACGATCCAAGCCAACCGCGGACGCGTGCCAACAACCTGACCGAAATGAAAAAGTACTAACAAAATGCGAGCAGTCAGCTAATTTCACAGCAGTGGAGAGTGGAGGTTCCTAAATTATCACTCAAATCTCCTGTTTAGTAAAGATTTGTCTTGCCAGTTTACTATAATAAGCCTTAAGATTACTGGGATTTCCTCCCCCCCCCAGCCAATGTTGTTCCCTTATTTTAACAAGTCCCTCCTGCCCCCTCCTACTCGGTACACAGGAGGTAATAAACATTTGGCTGTAAAGATTTTTTAAAAAGTTACCAACTGTATTTTTATCAAGACCAACAGCATTAAGGCAGGTTAACGTTTTGATCTAAGAGGCAAACTACTCATTATTTCATACATAGCCGGTCTTCATTTCAGTAATGTTAAGTAATGTAACATGCAGCAATTCACAACTTTAAAACAACAGTATATTGTTGTTCACAAGCAACAACTAAATAGTTGAATTTGTTTGGATAGCTCCATTAGCTGTTTTTGAAAGCCCAAGGGTGTGCGCTACATTTTACCAGCTCTGAATGCCATTTCCCTACTCTATGATGGCTACCACAACAAGAAAAAATGTTCCCACCCTATGTTAAGACAAACAGAGACAGATAGAAAAACAAATTAGTTCTCTCTCAAATCTATTTTATTATTAACTCAAAACTTCAGGTTAACACCTTGTGGCTAAACACTGCTCCTGCTTCAGAAAAGAAAGCAGCAGTTATTGCCATAATGTGACCACCTTATTTCACCAGCCAAAAAATGTGCAATTAAACACAAACACAAACACAAACACAAACACAAACACACACACACACACACACACACACACACACACACACACACACACACACAGACACCTCACCAAATTACCATGGATAACAACCACTATAACACTGGCACTACTATATTAGGATATGAATACAAAGTATATGCCATCACAAAAATACAAAATGATACCAAAAAACAATTTAAATGTATTACTGGAATATGCTGGTAGTATTTTAAATTGAAAACACTGAAAAACTGCAAAATGCTGTAGGCCTCTATGTCACGCTATACAATTTGCCGAAAAGCACGGTTCAGTAACATAAGGAAAAAAACAAGATTTATGGATCTACATATTAAAGTGAAAAGCAGAATGCAATATTTAGCAAATCTGAGTCATCGTTCTCAAAGCAGCCTTCATGACAAGAAGACATTGATGAATGGAATTGCTTCGAACCAAGACCTAGCCATGAAATAAATGGCATAAAGTTGTTTCAATCACCTATTTTTGGCAGTGTATTAATACATGCATGAAGTGCTATTTCTGGAGACTATGCTGAATTAAAAATAGGTCCTCTGGGTGAAGCCTCTTTTTCTTCTGCTCAAATCTCAATCAAATGAGAATTTTGTGAATGAGGAGGGAAGGCACTGCAGGATGCGTGCGTGTGTGTGTGTGTGTGTGTACGCTGGGGAGAGGGGCCAGTGCAGAGTGGGGGGGGGGGGCGGGAGTCCAAGCACAACCAGACCATATTGGTAAAAGGCATTTGCGTACAAAACACCATGTACATACTTCTGCAACAGATCCTGAAACAAATTAGATCAACAATATTTTGAAAGATAATTATTTAGAAATCAGTTACTACATTTCTAAATCATAGATTTCTAAATTGATTTTAAACAAACTATACCTGCAGACGTATGATATACATTTAACAAAATTTGCTTATTACAATTAGGATGACAGAAAAATACACAATTTTGTGCATGTGCTCACGCATACACTAAGATTCTGTAATAACTGACTGTAAAGTTTAATTCATGCCAGCTAAAATGTATAAATATGCAACTATCCTGTTCCTGTTATATCAAATTATTTATGGCCTGCACAGATAAAAATTTGAACTTTACATTTTGTGTAAACATTGTGTTGTACAGTGAATGAAAACTAGGAAGTCAATGCTTGTAACTGATTAATTCATGACAGTCATGTTTTTGAAGCAGCACATTCTCAACAGAAGACTTCATGATTTATTTAGAAACGGCTCTGCACAGTATGAGGAGAAATAGACCGACGGCTCATGAGACATTTGGCCACCCAGTGCCATACTGTCCGGTCATGTGCTTTGCCATGCATCTCAAAACATGACAACATTTCATTCGCTTTTCTGGAACATTCTTGTGGGTTTTATATCCGTTTTTCAAAAGTGAAGCCCTCTAGGCCAGGGGGTTGTTTAGAATGGTGTAAGTTCCGGATTACTGAAACTGACATTAAAATAGAACTGAAAGAATTTTAATCCTTAACTGACTGAAATCGTTGCAAAAACAGACTGCTCTTGTCTACGAACGATCCAATCACAACAGGCATTTCTAACACGTCAATTAACATGAGCACACATCATTAAATACTCACATGTAACAAGGTTGATCGCTTAAAAAAATTCTTTCACTCTCCAAAACAAAATTTTACAAAGTGTAATCTGAAGCAGCAAAGGAAAATAACACAAGCATGTGTATTA
This sequence comes from Albula glossodonta, assembly GCA_019788955.1. Lineage (NCBI taxonomy): Eukaryota > Metazoa > Chordata > Actinopteri > Albuliformes > Albulidae > Albula > Albula glossodonta. The sequence continues at coordinate 26,636,084 of JAFBMS010000005.1, forward strand.
CAGATAAACTGCAAGCTATTAACCACGACGAGAGCTATATTAAAGGATAAGAGTGTGAGGCAAGTCTGAACCCTTTAAACAGGAAGTAGTGCTTCTGGTGGCATTCATTGCTAACACTAGTTTTGTATGTTCAAGGATGGAATATACATATGAAACAATTTCTTTTACATAGTTCAATTGCAAACATCTGTATCATCTCACAATCAATGGAAAATGGCTTCTGATGGATTAGAAAAGTCCAGACCAGTGCTTGAACTTAACAGATCTTGAACATGAGAGAATAAGGCCATCATATGACAAACTAAAACAGTGAGATCACCTTATGCAAACAAGGAGAGAACACACTGAAGAACTAGTATGATTACATAGTTAATGGATACAGCAGGTCCTCCCTGCAGGACAATTTGTTTTTAGCAAATAAAATCATGCTCAAGACCCAGTGCAAAGACGGAAGACAAGAGGAGAAGGGAAAAGATCTTTTGTGACAGCGACCAGGTGGCAATCCTATGAAATATGGAACTTATAACAAGGAGTAATGATGTCCACTGTGGAACAGGTGGTGTGCATAACATATTTACTACGTCACTGGGAAACAATACATGCGGATGAACTGGACCACAATCACATGAACAAGAGACAGCAATTTCACTGCAATAAAATAACCAGAGGAAATGGATGCAAAATTTTCAAAGCTGTTCATCATTTTAGTTGTTCCAACTTTTCTTTTTGGAAGACTCCGATATACACCCCTCAAATACTTCACTAAATCAACTCTCGCTTGTATAGTGATTTCCCCTTCCCATCGGAATCTGAGGAGTGCAGATGTACATGAAAACGGAAATCTGATTGACATAAATTTAATCTGCCCCAAATGTAACAGACATTATACTTTTCTAGAATATTCCAGACAAATATTAGAAAGATGGCCATGGTGCTTTATGAAGTCCAAAACCCTTCTTGAATCAATAATCTTATGTATAAAACTGTTGGCAATATTCCATGTATCGGGTAGAACCACATAAATCATTGTCACAACCTCAAAACTGTGAATTTCAGTTACAAAAATTATGGCTAGCATCACCGGGATTTGACAGTGATACTATTGGCAAAGACAGAATAGTTTATATCTAATATTAATCAGAAAAAACTTAGTAATACATAAGTAGCTATGTAGCAAATAATTAGTTAAAAAAGAAAAAAAATCACACCACAGTGAGCTAGCAAATCAGTGAGCAAAATAAGACATTAGTTGGACTCAAGTAATCAATTTTCAACCTTTTTTTCTGAATGAATCAGCTGAAGATACTGCTTTAAAAATTGTATTGCTGGCAAAAATCTCGAAATTCCTTGGATGTGAATCTTTCAGAACCTAATCCTTCAGCTGTCACTTTTGTTCCTAATCTTGTGCTAAAAAGCTCCCCGACATAATTCTGCTTTCGAAACATGTCTTAAATACGTTTAATTCTAAGGTGACCTGTCAGTTTTGGGCATTGTCTTAGGTAGCATACAGCTACCTATGTTCACAGGCAGCGAGCAGTTGACTTGCAGTCCAGGCACAGCTAACATGTGTAGGCTAATGGGGGCGTAACAGTGCCAAATAAACCCATGCACAGAGTCACTGTGAGGGAAGGGAAGGGACTGAGTTTATGTTGCCAATGCATCATTCTAAGCAGCTGGCCTGGGCTTAGCCCAACGGAGCAGGGTGGGACCCCTTCTGCTGGAGCCCTGGGAAAGCAGCTTTCCCTCCTGCCTGCTCCTCCCGCTTTTTCCCCACATCAGCTTCTTCCGGTCAAAGTATACAATGGCTAGCAATATGAGAACCTTATCAGAGATAGTCCTATCCATTTCAGGTCACCTGGCCTGAGCTAGCCAAAGGACAAGCAGTGAATGAGACGTGGACTTGCCCCACAGTGAGGCCACAACAGCGAAGTTCTGTGAATTTTCGAAATGGAAACTGATGAAAATTCAGTCTGTTTATTTTTGAACGCTTCAACTAAGGGAACAATAAGCAAGTGGTAGTCAAATAAGCAGATTACATATTATTAATTCAGTAACTATGGGAATTGAGATGAAATCCCACAATGCAAAGGTATCTTGGTTCCATTATCAAACAATTTTAATATGCTGAAACAGGCCCTTGTTAAATTAGAGCTGTCAAAAATTCATGTTTTACTTGTGATTCCCGAAAGACACAACACATTAATTTGCTGATTGCAGCAATTATTTTGAACTAAACTATTTTTTTTCCACAATTTAGCTACAGCCTACCACACAAACTCCAGTGCACAAAGTTTCCAGTCCACAAAATTGCTGATGTCACCTACACATCATAAGAATAATATTTGTTCGTATTAATTTTGCACATAAAAATATTAGCGATGATCGAGAATACTGCATTCCTTGTGGTGGCTATGTTTTGAATTTGATCATGTTCGAAGTTGTTACACACCTTTGTACATTATCAAACAGTAATTCACTGCACCAATTTTGAGAATGGATGACGGAATACTTACTTTATATTTTCTGAGAAACACAAGGTACAAATTAATAAATAAATTTGCCTTTAGTAGTCAGGTATGATTTGGTCTTTTCTGTATACTCTTCTCTCCCATGTGTGAATTCCACATTGATATTCACCCTTGTTTATTCAAAGGCTCTTGTAACCTGATAACAAAGGCAGCCATTTCATTGTGGCTTTTGTAGCTACAACTTTGGACTATGGCTGGGAAAAGTGGTGCTTTCCTTCATTGTGCTGCTAGTTTAGATACATTACTGAAATTTACATTTCGTAGCAAATCAAACCCAGTAACTCTTACAGAACACAGGTGCATCTTTCACGTTGCTACACAGCGCAAGACTGGCTACAAATGGGGAAACGTTAGCAAGGTCAGTAACATCTATGAAGCAATGGGTAGAGCTCTGAGGGCAAAAGGCTCTGTTTATGAGGTTCCTACCAGAGTGATACAAAATGTAATGTTATCAATACTACAAGCATTATACCTTTTACACTGTGATAAAAATGCAATACAAGCAAGTAAAGAAATAATGCCAATTAGCTTCTACAGCTAATAGCTACTTATTACAGTGCCTACGGTAGCGATACTCCTGTAGCAGGCTTGGCAAGTGAATCTCACAGGAACAGTTGAAGCAGCGTAGTCCAATAGGACCCATTGGAGTAAACAGCTTTTTGGAAATGATAAAATGCAACTTTTCTGTCCACCCACAGACCATGTGGCCAATCACATCTCCACACCAGCCCCCTGCACACCACTGCCATGTTCAAATACACAGCACGACCGCTACCAGTTGATTCCACAGGAATCATGTACACATATTCATACGTACAGCACACACGCATATACCTATCCCCTGTCATCATTCTCTAACTATAGAGGCCCAGATTAGTGAAATATTTAACATTTCGAATTTATGAAAGGGGAACCCTTTTGAAGGTGGAAAATTAATGAGTCTTGGAGGTGTACAAGTGGCTCTGTTGGGGGTTGTATCTTCAAATTACAGGGTATCGTAGACCTGCAAGTGCAGGTTTAACAGCGACAACACAAAGGCATAACAAGGATACGAGCTCACTGTAACAGGTGCAAGGTGCAGCTAGTTGACAAGTGATGGACAGTCTGAGAATAAAGCTGTATTGTGTGGCAGACTAGGCTTGGCGGTTTGGCGGTCATATCACTTACTGCAGGGAGTGCTCCTGTCGCAGACCAGGTGTGAGAAAGTCAGGATAGACGCGAGATGCGACTGGCTGGGCAGGGTGTCCGCGCCCTGAGCTTGGTGCTGGTCGGCCCACACCACGCCCTTCTCCCTCAGGACCAGCTGCTCTAGCTCCTGGTACTCGGCGTCCTGGCTGGAGGTGGCCAGACCGGAGTCTTTCAGCGCGCTGTACTGGCTCCGCAGCGTCGATAACATGCTGGTCATCATTCTGAAACCAAACACCGCGCACGGGCACCCCATACAGACATGATCAGGATGTGACCAAAAAACACAGCAAACTACACAGCTTTGCTAATGAGAAAAGTATGCAAACAAACTCAACGCTTTAACAAAGGAACAGTACTTCATGTCAATACCCCACATTAAATTTGCAAAACACAAAGGCTGCAAGTCCATGCTTCCTTAAGCAACATCACCGTTATAATTATTCTCTGCATGCAGTTTTAAGACTGGCCAATAATGTGTTATTTTTTTGATGAATAAAACTATTTGAATATTGAATTTATTGAAGCGTTCATAAAGCCAATATTCACAACGTAATTTTCAAAGAGTCGGCCTCCCCACCCCACCCACACAGTTGCACAAACAAATTTTTTGTTGACCAGCTTTGTTTTTTTTTTTTCACTAATTAGTAAACATGTTTGTCCGGCTTGTATCTTAGAAATAACATGTTACATGTAGCAAGGCTATTTTTGGTTATGGTAGCAGTTTCTATTAAATCATTGGATATTTTCACAATAGCTTGGTTGCCAGGTACTAGACCTATGTATTGTTTATATACAGTGTTTACCCACTGGGTTGATTTGACATGTTCAGGTCTGCTGCACCAATATACAATTACAACATTCAACTGAGCTAAAGGTTGAATACAGCTGCAGGCTCACTGAATGACCACTGTATAGTTTTACTAAACTGCCACACCTAGCATGCAATCACCAATACAAGCAATACTATTTGAACAGCGAGGAGTTTGCTATCTGTCTCAACTCTGTTTACCAAGCAATGTGCGTACTGTGATGCATTCTATAGCTACCAGCAAGGATCTGATGCAGCCTAAGCTTCACTACCACTCTGGATTAAGAGAAGTGAACTTGACTGGCTCCTCTGAAATACCGATATCACCATTTGATCCTTGAATGAAATATTGATAGATATTTTGACAAAAATGCTGTCTGGGCGACCCAGGAAAAATTCCTTTGGCTAAAAGGCAATTAGATGGCCATAAAACGGCAAGTGGAGTTATTTTTTCGTTTAATATGAATACATTTAAGACATTGAGGCTGTGATTCGAGAAATTTAAGTAGCCAGACAGATAGCATGACTAACATCAACCAGATAGTTGGTAACGTCTGGCAAACTGAACATAATGTGCTGAATCCCAAATGTTAAATGAGAAATAAAAAGTGATGAAAACAACAGTAGCTATGGTTCAGACATGAACAGCGGTGTTTTAACTAAACTAAACTAAATATTTATCCTGTTTTGTTTTTACATCATTGAGTCTAATACTAGACTTCTGTGTTGTACGCCATTGGCAGTATGTAGGAATGATAACTATGTCCGCACTGGTCAGTGTGGATTTCATTCCCAAGTACTGGAGTGCCTAGATTTCATACTGTATTGGCCAAAAATCTAAGTATGCACTTACTGGACACAACTACACTCAATCCTAGAAATCACTCCCAACTGAAAAAGAGTGAATATAAAAAAAAGATACACAATTTGCAAAACTTCAGTAAAAAAACTATTCAATCATTCAATGCTTCAGGTAAGCTGTTTGCAAGATCTCGAAGACATAAGGAATCATACCAAGTAAATTCAAATCAAAACACAATGAAATGTGAGCTTCTATTTTCAGCAAGGTATTGTCATGAATTAGGCAGTTAGCTATATCATGCAGTATCCCGCTGTCTTAAGACACCCGATATGATCGTTGGATCACCTACGACAGTGATGGTTAGTTTTGGAATGGCCCTGACCAGCGTGGGAGGCCTACGCAGTCATCCTGCAGCCCACCAGCCCAGCTACGCTGCTGCTGTGCTGCAGCAAAACATCTCTCACCTGTACATCCTGTGATTTACACAGCATTTCAAAAATACGCTATAGCAGTACAGAACGTCTTCTTTACAAGACGGCACATTCCAATCATACAGATTATATTAAGCGATACCAGGATAGGTGGGGTGAATGTGAAATCTGACAATCATGTCTGAGAATTATTTTTAAAATGGCTGATTTTGATAAGATGTACTCTTTTTCTTCAGCATGCATAGGGAAATGCGGCTTATTCTTGCTCACAACAACAGCCGTGCTCGTGCAGTTAAACAACGAGCGGTATTCGAGACGGTACCTTTCAAAGTACAAATGCGAAACGCTGCTTACTTCTTGGTTTGTTTGTTTTCCTGGTCCTGAAGGCTAATGAGATGAGTCATGTGCTCAACGTGCTGTTTAAGATCTTCTACCTGCAGCTGTAGTTTGTGGCACTGCAGATCTTTCTCCAGAACCTGGGGGGGGTTGGGGGGGGGAGACGAGCAGAAACAAGTGAGACGGACTGGGCCGTTCAAACGAAGAACAGCCCTGTAATCAAAAGCGAGCATGAATCCAAAACAAAGGCCGTTTGGTTCAGCCCACTTCTCTTAGAATAGGACTTCAAGGTAGCCTGTCTGACGCAAGAAACCCAGAACAACAGTGCCGAGAACATTTGCGTCACTGTTCTCTGTGACTTCCTAGAACGGGGAATCGACATTGCTTCAGGTAACTAGCTGTGTGAGAGATGAGTAAAGACCATTGATTTCTCTTATTAAGTCATCCACAAGAACAAAAAAAAAAAAAAAGGGGGGGGGAAGGGGGGGGAACAACTAGTCACCTCAGGGGGAGCATGGCAAAGCCCGGCCTCTGAACACCCCCCCCACCCAGCCACCCACACCCCCTTCCCTTTTCAATAACCCTTCAGATTTTCTTTTCTCCAGGCAGCCGCATGGAGTTCTATTGTTCCTTTCCCTACCTTGGGAATGTTCCCGTCCGGGCCCAGCAGCTTCATTTCGTTCTCCACGCGGTGAAGCCAGCTCTGGTTCTCCAGGAAGTGATGCTCCACCTCCGATAGCCTCCTCTTCAGATGTTGGTGGTGGGTGAGTAAGGAGGCGAGCTTGCGCTCGTATCTGCAGGTGGCCTGACAAAGGAAACGCGAAGCCGTCGGTCTCGTTCTGTTCCCCACAAACCGATGGGGGGGGGACGCTGTGTTTACTGTGTAACTCTGAACTATCACCCATTCAGAAGTCTCCAACATGCCCATAATTATTTTCTGAAGCTGAGATAATGCTAAATTACACAAGTCACTAAAAATAGGTGAGAATTCCTGTACTGATTCTCTTGTATTGCGTCATTGCCACTGGAACATCGGTACCAGTAACCATGTTATTTAAAGAGCACCAAACAGCAAGCAACCATATAATCATGTCAAATAAACAGGTAGCCTCAGCGTGAAGGAATGTATTTGTTTAATTCAGTTTTGTGTGTGTAGGTATGCTAACGGCTAGAGCAGGTGAAGGGTTTGATGGGTGTGACCTGTGTGGAGCTCACCTTCGAACAGGTGAAGGGTTTGACGGGTGTGACCTGTGTGGAGCTCACCTTAGAGGCCTTGTCTTCGGCACAGAGCAGCTGGATCTGCTGTTGCCACTCCATTCTGTGGCTCCTCCGGAGCTCGTTCTCCTTCAGCTGCACCTCCAGGCCCAGGACGTCCCTGCGAAGCTGCCCCCGGCTCCTAAATATGTGCTGCAGCACCTCCTCCATCCTAGTAAGGGGTTGGGAAATGCCGTTACCACAGTATACGCTTTCGGCCAGAGAATCACTCATTACACTCAATACAAAACAGCGCCATTTTGGTACGGAGCTGAAATTAATGTCCATCCATTTACAGTAAGATATAAAGACATATGGGCAGGAATATTCAGCACTTTTTTGTCAAATGACATCATCTGAAAACATACATAAGCTTGGAGAACTTCACTGAAACATTCCTGTTTTCATATACATTATGAAAACAGGGCCAAGTACTGCAAGCACAATACTAGTGTAGCTTTTAACAATGTTGCAGTAAGTTTGTGCCGAGTGAAGTGGTGTGGCAACACATTTTGTGTATTTGTGAAACTAAACATTTCAAAGCATTTTCCTCTTGCAGATTGATGAAATAATCTTGAAATATTCCCAATTTTAGAAATCATCTATTAAGTTAGGGAGACAATTGGAATTTGGGGACATTTTGATTTCTGAATCTGGAAAGAAAAAAAAAAAAAAAAAAAAAAAAAAAAAAAAACTGCCAGGCAAGATCCTAGAAATTTTTGCACAACACCACCATCATATGACAGATTGAGATACATTAGCTGAGAAACTGGGAAAATTGTACACCTGAAGATGAGTCATGCGGGCATTTGGTAGAACAATTTCATGTTGTGCTGTGCATATGATACACATAATGTGCGATAAGAAAACAAATATATAACACATGCATACACATTATATGTATATGTGTGCATGTAATATTTTTTGTTATCACATATATATAATAAGAAATAATTTCTCACACACACACACACACACATATATATATATATATAAAAGGCAGGAAAAGTACAATATATATTTGCATTGCAAGGGATGTATTAATGATAGTCACAAGAGATTGTGACCACATTCATGTAATGATTATTCATATTAATTGACATTTTTTCGATACGTTCTTTTGTCCCAGCTTTGGTGCACATTATCCCATTTTCTCTTATTTTCCACTTTTGTCGTTTTCCCCGGTCTGCATATAGTGTGCTTTTCGATGAAATGTCTCTTTAAATGACGCACGGCATTCAACCTTTAAAGCACGTTTGAGACCTGCGTGACCTGGGAATGTGCAAACTGCCACAGTGGCGTGGCGTGACGTGACTAAACTCTTTATAGCACCGCGGTGGAGAGGCCTCCGCGGCCTCGCTTTTCAGCTGAGATTTTTTAAGAATGGTAGGAATACGCGGCTCTGCACCCGGCCCCTCGCTGCGCGAGAGGGAAGGATGAATGAAGCGTGGGAGGATGAGCCATTCAAAATTATACCTGTCACAGCTGCCCTTGTGGCTTTGTCCCAAACAAATGCCATTTCAATACAAATGATTGAGAAATCTGACAAGTGTATTTTGCCTGATGCTGTTCACCTCCACAGTTGCAGCTTTTTTACGCTGATTCAATCAGCAGTCAGAGCTGTGTTCCACCTACAGGGTCTGACTGTGTTTTCATACATGTACTTCTCTTTCAGTGAATCTAACTAAACTGGGACTGGGGAGAAGAGTGAAACTTTGTGATTTTTATTTATTTTTTACTGAAAGGCTGTAGTAAAATGTTACAAGACCATATAAAATTGTTTTTTTTTTTTTTTAAATCACTGGAAAAAACTTGACTCGCCCAATTCCTGTGCTTATAGTTCTTCAATTCAGGCTTAAAAAATCTGTAATGTTCAATGCACTGGTTCAACTGCCATGGCCAACGGCATGTGGAGGCAGGCGGGAGTCTTATGAAAGCTTTTAGCCTGCATGATCAACAATGAGGGACAAACGATTTGTAGCCCCTAAATCTCCAGTCGTGAAACGGCAGAGAACGAGACCTGGCACATAAACGTAGTGGCAAATCTCAGCACAAGACATGTTTGTACTACCTCAGGTCAGTAACCTCTCTTAAGATACCAAGCCAAGCCTACTCGATCCACAGTATAAGGGACTGTAGCTTTTAGCTATCATTAACATCACTGCTTGGCTATAAAAATTACAGATTTCTAATAAAATATCTTCAAACATCTTTTAGCTCACATATGAGTGACCAGGTCTTGCTACAGTTGGCGATCTTTGGTGCTAGCTCCTAAAATAGCAGTTTTATATCTAACTTTGTTCAATTTTAGTGAATTGATTGTGGTTAGTTTTAATCTAATTTCATACATTTTTGTAATATTTCATTTAATTTCTGAAATCGTTACAGTGACCTTTCATCAAGCACATAGATATTCCTAGGTTTGCTACATTTAATGGGTGTGTATGCTGGGACATAAATATGCAATTGGCTATGTGACTGTTGCAGTGTTGAAGGAATATTATATTCTTCGGCCGTTCGTCATATTAGGTTGACATCCATTAACAACTTAGTCCTGGCAACAAACAGTTTTTAAAGCTATAATTCATATGTATAACCTTAGCAGTTGCCTTCACAAATTACACTTATTGACAGATTTGGCAAAGATTGATACCATGTCGTAACTTCGCACAGTAATCAAATTACCACAGTGCAGAGCAACGACAACTCAGGTAAACCACATTCGCGCATAGCCTGTAAATCACTCCAGTTACAGACAAAAAGGGGAACTTATCACACCTCACAAGATAACATCAAACAGAAAAGGAAAACTCCCAAACTAGCCCACTTTCAGCCACGTTAAACCCCCAGCAGCAACTTTCTGCCATAACCAAGTATCCAAGCCACCGAGATAGCCCTCGCAAGCATTTAGCTCGTCTCATCGGTTTACCACATGCTAGTTAGCATTTGTTGGTGAGAGCTAGGGCCAACTCCTTTCAAAACAGAGAGTGACTCAAGTGTGGACAAACAGTCGCTACAATATCCTTATAAAAGTTTGCATTATTTGAAATTAAAACAACTGCACATATACCAATAAGTCAAACAAAAATATGTATGACTACTGTCAGTGGAAATTGCAGCGACGTTTGAGAGAAAAATATTCAGTTAACATTGTTATTTTTGTGTAAAAAAACAATGATAAAATTTGCCCTTCTCAACATACCTACAAATTAGAAATCATGCATGGATTTTTACGATCTGTTTGTGATTTATGTGTTCGTTCATAAATTGAGGTACATACATAATTTTCTTTGAAATTATGGTGAAATGGCCGAGATGTGTGATCGTGTCGGTCTTAACATTTATGTGCATTTTAACAGACACATTCTGGTTCACCTTTCGAAGTCAGCACGAGCTTTCTTGGAGACGGATGAAGGACTTCGACAGTCTGACTCACTCTTTCTGTCCTCATACTCTTTCAGCTTCTGTTTCAGAGCCATGATCTAAAAAGAAAAAAGAAAATCTCATCAATAGGTCTGAAACAGGAAAAACATGGTATTGTACTGCAAGACACAGCAAAATTACAAGAGGGTCAGAGGATTTGTGCGACTTCAACCTTACAGGGGGAAAAAAATAAATAAATAAAATTCATCAGTTCACTGCACTGTAGTGTCCTGAGACAGGAACAGCAGAGCTATACAGACTGGGTCTTAAGGCTGGTTTATACTTAGACAAGCGACCGTCGCTCGACTGAAATCACAGAATGTTCACAAACGTTCACATGTCTCCCAAGATTGACGATTGTTGTTGTCGTTCACAAAAAGTATAAACACACTTCAGTGACATACCAGCCACATCAATAATGGAGGAAGAGAACACAAGAATTAATCTTGTTTTGTCGTTAATATCCTTTTTACCAAAGAGCTGCCCTGACTTATATTACCTCAGTAAGTTAGCTGAGTAACTACAGAGCTTAACCAGTTATCTGGCTAATAAGGAAGGAGTTTACATTATTAGGTAACTACCAGGCATTCTCTCTTTTTGCCAGGACCTTTATGATCTACCTCGTCATTGGCATAAATACAAGGATGTCCGACCACAGCACTTAACACGATTCTTCCATTGGCGATTTTACAGGAGATGATCAATTAAAGGCAAGTAAGCAAAGTATGTAGTTGAAAACCAGGTGCGAGACAAATGTTACCGTAACAACGGAGCCGGCAATCGGGTCAAAGTTCAATGGATTTTAACTCAAGGCGACATGGTGAACGACTATCGCCCGAAATACAAGCCAAATGTCGTTGTGACCAGTGATGTCGTTGGTCGCAGCGACAGTCACCCAACGGAGTATAGACCAGCCTTTACTATGACTCACCACTAAAGTACTGCAACAAAAATGTTAAGAACTTTTTGGTGCAATCAATTAAATATCCTTTTAAAAACCAAATGAGCCAGATATTTCCTCCTGAAACCGCACAGAAAATCCCAACACTTTACTGTCTTCCTCTAGTAATGTAGTTCTTTTGATATGATTATAAAATTGATAGTATAATGCTCTTTAAATTTTTTGTATATATTTATAATATTTAATCAGTCATCACTAGGTCTTCAGGCTTGTTTTCTCATTTTCTTGCATCTACTATGGCAACTAATGACTCAGGTCGATGTATCAACTTGACTTCAGTTTTGTTCATTGCCTGAACACAGCAGTTTACACTATGTACTTTAAACTTCAAAGTACTTTTAAACTTTCTTCAGATAAAAGTGTCTACTAAATACCTAATGTGTTTTTGTAAGGAATACCAATACCAAATCACATTTACAGTTGGGACATCACATTTAAATGGATTTTGACACCAAACTGAATTGCAGCTTCCGTTTTTATTTAATACAAACAATGCTGGGTTGAGCCGAGACTGAATGTAATATAGAGTCACGTTCAGAGAAGATTTTGTCCAACGTTTTTAGGACAATTGATGGATTTTATATATAACAGTAAATTAATGCCTTTATGCGTCTTTTCTGTGACGCGGGGGGAGCCTCCCCAGGAAATCTTTGACTGTGTCAGACATTGTTAGCAAATACAACATCTCCAACCTTCAGTTCGTGAATGTGCCCACAGAAAACACAATTTAATTACTCCTAGAATTTCAAATCTTCTGTCAACAGGAAGTTTAAAGTCATAAAGAGGAGGCCCAAGGCGATTAAAGATCAGATTCAACATTGCCTATTTTATTGCGAAGGAAGTGTTTCCCGTTGTTTTGATTTAATTAGTCATTTTATATGACAAATTTTTACTGCCTCAATTTAACGCTTCCTGTAATGACCCATGTTGGTCTGTAAATAAGAAATTAAATATGCAACATTTTTATTGAGCTGCTACTTATTTTGTGCCCCTTAAACGCACAGTATAATAAGAATCCCTGTAATAAGAAATTTACATTCAACACCTTGTCAATATTTCAATATAAAATCCATATACCATGATCAGATGTTCAACAATGTTTGGAGAGTGCACAGAGAATTATGAATTAGCCAGTTATGAATTATGACATGAGACAGGAAGATTTCAGATGCTATCACTGTCGTAATCCTGTATTCTCAAAATGCATTAACAAACTGACAATTGGAAACCTTACCTCTTGACGTTGCTTCTCACATACCACTGCATACTGGCTGATGTGGCTGTCAAGACTGACTACGTTGCTCTTCAGCTAGAGGACACAAACAGTAATTGTTAAATTTATCCTCAATTTGAGTACGTTTACAATGATTAGAGGGTGATTACTTTAGAGTACATCAATATCAGTACAGGATAATGAAAACAAATATATCATGACAACTAAAATGAGTGTTGCACTCACAGACGACTTTATCTCTTTGGCTCGGTTTGCGTATCTAAGAGTGTTGTATGTGTCGTCGTAAGACATTGAGGAGGGGCTAATGTTGGCGATCATGATGGTCCGACAGTTTCCTCCCAAGGAATCTTTCAGCAGTCGTGTAAGTTTGCTGTCCCTGTACGGTATGTGGGCCTTTTTGCTCTGTAAAGACAGGAAAAGGAATGAGGAGGATATAGCAACAAACACAGATCCCTAGACAGAGTTCCCAGATTCTCTTTCTGAATCATCTGGAGCAGAAGTGGCAATTAGATAAAGTCAGAGAGAGAATACTCAAAAACAGATCATCTTATGGTGAAACAGATTAGGCTATGACAATTTTGAAACCGAACTGTTAATTATGAAATTAATTCATACGTTTGTCATTTTTGTGAGAATATTTGTATGAAAATCAAGGATATTTAAAAACAGAACCAAATCAATTCAGATTAATATAGAATCAACACAGTATATCAACTCAAATATTTTTTGATACTATCTTTTTAATTGTGAACCCAAGTAGTAGTCCCACAAAAAGTTCTTTTTTTTTTGAAAGATCATATTATAATGGCTTTGCAAACTGCACATATTAACTTTCTTTTAAATTAAATTTTCCACCCAGGCATTTGTCTTTCCCCCTTCTCCATCTCAGATAGCAAGGTGCGGGTGTGTTTATATCACCATCATAAATAGTGACATTTCAAATTAATCACAAAAATTAACATATTAATTTTCCTAGTTTTAACATTTCAGTAATCAGTTTGGTTTGAAGCACAAAAAAAAAATTGCAAAATCAATCACAAAAATATTTCACATTTTCACAAAGACACATTAATGTTGTATAGGACACGAGTTCAAGTCGGATGTTCAAAAGAACACCATCGCAGGTTGGAACGAAGGTATTTGCCTCTCATTCCAATTTGACAATAAATCATACGCTACATTAGATCTTTGTTGGCAACTCAGCAGTGCATTTCGGTTTTGCTTGGCGTATAAAGTTTAGACACAACAAACTCAAAACCGCAGACCTGGAAGGAGCAGGAGCCAGGACTCCTCGGCTGAGACAACGTTACGGTGTTTGTGCTCTCAGCCCACTGCGGCCGCAGATCATTGTTTTTCGCTGACGGAAGTACAACTCTGTAAGGCCATTGGCTGCAATACCCCATTCCACTGACAACTTGTGTGTTCTGATGTGCCTCTTTTGGCACCAGCGCTGTTCTTAGCTGTTAGGTAACTGACTGTAGCCAGTCTGTTACCCTGCGCAAGTCATGTCGGTCTCTTTCATCTACGGTCTGCCTCAGACCGCAAAGCTGATTCAGACCGGTTGCCGAGTGGTGGGCCATTGGTGCATACCTAGCGGTGTTGCCATTTCCGATATGCCCACCAGCACTTCTGATGGCCACTACCCGTCCAACACAAACACACTTAAATCATCTTGTTCATTATTCCACCAAACTACGCAAACACATCAAATCCATAGGTACCTGCTTACCTGCTTTAAAGGGCATAGGCTGATCATGTGACGCTGTCACTGACTGAGCAATCTCCAATTGTGGAGGGCGGGTGTACCCAATACAGTAGACTTTCAATGTATATATGTATGTACAGTCTATGCAAAATTTGTGACAGAACTTGAAGTGAGCTGCTCGTGAACTGCGTATCACAGAGCTGAAGAAAATCTGTGAGCAAGAATGGGCCAAACCTGCTCAAAGCAGATGGAAGACATCAGCGAAAAGCCATAGGAAATGTTTACATACTTTTGCACACAAGGTTATTTAGTGTGGGACAAATTTGTCAAGTAAATAATTCAAATGCATGATTAAAAAATGTCTGAACATTTTTCAGAAATGTCCTCCATTAATCGGGCTGACCTTTCTTATCGAGACTTTTAAAAAGATTTAATAGGATCTCAGTGTAAAATATGTTAACATACAGATCATTCCAAAACGGGTTCATAAACTTCCAAGCATCACATTGGTAGGACGATTACATTCACACAGCACATACCACTGCTGCAGACAAAGGTACTGTACATTAGGACTATGATTCTTAGCAGGTCATAGCGATAACCTGCTCACCCGCTATTGAATTCGAAGGAAAAGTACAGCTGGTTTACAGTCTTGTTAATTTTGTCTTCACTCTCCCTGTTTGCCAGGTTAGAGGTGACATGTTGGAATGGTACTGGGAACGGGATGAAATAAAATCCGTTTGAAGGGGCTACTTTGGTAAAACTGGGGAACCAAAATGAACCCAAAGAGGAGTCTTGACCGATGGCTACGGATTTGAGCTGCCGTCTCAGCCTGGTCTCGTCCACTCTCCTGACCTCCGCAGAGAAACTGGCAGGACGCCCGTGCTGTGCTAATTCCTTTGAAATGATGCATTGGAATTTGAATTTTGTAAACCAGATTCATATGTGTATATAGCTGTTTAAGTATCACACAAATTTCAAGCAAAGGAAGTAGCTTAAATCTGCACTTCAGGAAGGTGGAGTTTATTTTACTATCTTCATCAAATTGGACAATGGGAGCTGGCGAGTCAAGGAGCAGACGGTGATGGAGAGACAACGAGTGGGATTACTCATATTCGTTATTAGGAAGGAACTCTAGTCAAACAGACATTTTAAATACAAGGCTTGGAGCATGGCGGTTGCAGCGGTCAAAAGGAAAAAATATTCAAGATTTTTAGCTTGCTAAACAAAGTAAAAAATGGAAAAATAACTGCTAGAACAAAGACGATTAATGACAAAATAAGTGTATTTTCAGTGCCGGCTTAAATTGGCCCCACAACGTTTTGTTAGCTACACTGCTGAAAAGTCAGATATTTGCCATCTCCATGTGACGCAAGGCCAAGCTAACTTCCTGTAATATGTTGTTATAAAGTGACCTATTACATAAGAATTCATTGTTTTCATGCAGTCACCTAGTCTAAAATGTCTATCAGACAGCGAGGTTCTAACAAGCATTACATTCAATTTCCATGTTGGCATCTAATGTAACAGCCAACACAGCTACAAGTAAATCAACATATTAATATTGTATTAAAATTAGATGTTATTGGTAGGGCATGGAAAATTCATGTGAAACAGCAAAGAAGCACTTTTTTTAATAGAAATGAAAGGAAAAAATGATCAGCTTTCTCATGATATCAAAACGCATTTAATTCTTTTTATCATTTAATTTACAAAGCCTGCCGCATTGAATAACTAACAAATACACCAGTTATACTGTTTTCAATTCAAGCAGTTTTAGAATGAAGTGTAAGTGGTAAGCTTAGAAAAACCAATGCAGTAGACACAGGTCCTCAAGTAAACTTGTGTGTAATTAATTGCTAGAGCTCTAAATAAGGTTTTACAGTTAGACAAACCATGCAGCTCCTTAAAACTCCCAACTTTTTTGGGGACAGCTGCACTACCAGGCACTGCGATCGATTCTGTCGTAAACAGCTATTAAGCTGTTAAAACCTGCTTTACTTTAAAATTACATTTATGTATACATAAACTCTGATATCTCGTGTATATTTACACAAAGAACGAAAATAACCATACACTAACTCGAGGCTATTGTAATTCACTTCAGAAGTATCCCTTTAAACAAAGGACTTGTGAATTACGATGGGCGAAGAGTTATCTCAGACATTCCAACATGTTGAAACAATCTTTGGCTAAAAATAAGCATTTTATTTAATAGCGCAGATACTTCTAATACTTCAGAGGATAGAGACAACACAGACGTGGTCACACTCAAAATACTGCAAACAAACTGCACCGATGACAAGAGAACAGTAGTGGGGCCCACTGCCATAATACCCTACGGTATATACGGTGACAGGGATCACATTACTGCACAGAGATGGCACCTTCTGACAGAATTTACTAAATGTGAGTGGCCCGTTTGTGGCCTCCCCTGGGACAGCTGTAAGCCGAGACAGCCCAGTGACAGGTTAATGTATGCGACTGGCATGAAACCGTATCCATGTGTGCCGTGCTGGCCCCGGCTGAGGGGTGCAGCAGAAAGCACTCAATCCGCCGCCGTTAGACAAGATTAAAAACATTACGAAAGAAGCATAAAAAATAACTCGTCTCTACCACTGTTTTGGTATCCTCCGCTGGGGTCACTTACGACGGCAAAGGTGACCTATTCAAGCTTTTTCGGACTGGATTCTTGAGAAAATGACAGAATGTGCTTTTACAATATAAAGTCATAAAAAAAAAAAAAAAAAAAAAAAAAAAAAGAGTTCCAGAGATTTTTCAAGGATACTGGGCCAGCAACAAGTGACTCTTTCCCCAAAAAAAAACATTCCTTTTAACCACTTGGCAGAATCTCAAACACTGCTGGTGATGTTACATGCTGAAATTTTGGGAGCCCAAAATTAGGAAAATGGGATAGAAAACTGACTTCATCTGGAATTTGTTTGAAACATCTCGACCTGTGACTCCAAACAATATGAGCACACACTTGTCCTGCCCACAATAATCCATGTATCATTTTTGAAAATCTGAAAGCACACATTGCTCCTTGATTTTCCTTGTCTCTTTGCATCCAAAGCCCACAAAACATTGTAGTTGCTAGGTAGGACAGACTGTACCCTGCTCACTCCTTCAAAGGTATACTCAAATTACAATAAAATGCACACTATATTATTAACTTGTAATATGTAGCAACCATCTTCAAGGATTTTAAATCATATTCCATTTAAAGCACATCAGGGTAAGCCTATGGAATCTACATCAGTAACATCTGAGAACATCGGATTTTGTTGACGGACATACCATTTTTCATACATAAGATATCTGTAAACACCAGATATCTTATGTACCAGATTCTCAGTCATACCAATTTTTCCCCTTAACAAACACAGTTCTTGGTACAGGCCTCATTCAAAGGCACAATGTCAGTATCAAGGAATGACCAATATTAGCAACATTACTGGTAGCTTTTCAGTTTGCGGTCTTTGTATTCTGGACTTAAGAGAAAATGGGGAAAAAAAATGACATTCATCTTTCATAATTTATTCGTCAGTCCTCTGTCTGCCACGTAAACCAATGAAAATGTGGTGATTATCGTACACCGAGTTTCTCTTTTCAAGAGCAGACATCTAATTTCTCTGAAATCTGACTTGGCCGTCAGCCGAATCAGTCTTGACAAAGCAACTCTAACCATGTCTGTTTCAGTGTAGGATCTTTTGGCGAAATATAAAAAGACTTTTATTTGCACCCTGACATTGCACGGATATCTGACGTACGCGACACAAATTACCTAAAGCCAATACAGTCTCTCTCCTGTGGTAGTTATCAGTAAATCTCGCCCAGATCTGGTAAATCATCACTGCATTCATAATGGGAGGAGAATTGGGTGACCCAGCTCTGATATATGAAGTCACACAATGGGCTGTAGTGGGCGAACGTTCAGACGCGCTCCCAGTGACTCACAAGGCTGACCAGTGACTTCAGACGGAAGCTTCTCAGGTTTCGCTTTGAAGTGGGATATTGCTCTGAAATGGGTCCCTCTGACGCAGGGATATCCCACAGACTACCGACCCTTACGAAATCGTGTTTTTCACTGGAATAGATCTACGAGATTTATATAAAACACTCAGTGTTAATAGGTGTTCCTTCATTACCCAGAATGCCATTAAATTTGCAGCCACGGTGCACAAAGGATGCCAGCTGTCAGATGCGCTCGAAGATAATACGTCCTTTAATGTAATTTGTCATTGTTGTCATTTTTACAGTCATACTTAATAAGTAAAACCAGGATCATATGCAAGACAGTAAGGTCAAAAAAAAATCTACCACCCCTTACGGTCAAAACTAACACAATTAACACTGACAGGAATGGAAATAGAACTGCAGACAAATTTATCAGTCAGACTAATGGACACATTACTTAAAAACAAATATCTGAATATCACATTTGCACAAAAAAAAAAAAAAAAATGTACATTTGCAATCAAATGTATCTTAAGTAAAACATCAGCTATCCGATATTTATGCCAGATTGAAAGCGAGAAATATTCTCCTGTAATATATGTAATGTTTCCTATAATGCATCCATAACAATTAATTTTATATGAACAGGAATATTTAAAGAAATCTGCGCTAGAATTAACGAGAAGACTTCCCTTTGGGAGATTTTTGTGAATTTTTATTTATTACCCAAAATGAATATTTGTATAATGCATTCAGTAAGGTGTTAAGAACTGCACCAAAATAAATATTTCCAAAAGCAACACAGCGGCAAAACCTTTAGTGTGCTATGCAATATGCCCCCTCCACAGACGTTTGAGACCACTGCTTTTAAAAATGAGCAACATTCCACCATTTTCAGCTGCTCATTCAAAATCGAGCGAGTGCTGGACGGACCTGGTAGCAAACCCTTGGAGCATTAAGGGAAATGTTGTTCTTATTACCGCGGTGTAATGGCTTCCACCACATGTTTTAAAGCTTATGAGAGAAGGCCAAACGTGCCATTTTTGGTTTCTGTCTGGATTGAAAACTCCTTACAACAAAACACCTTTCAAACAGGCCTTGGGTTAACTGGCAAAAGAAGAGCTTGCTGATGCTATAAATTCAAACCGTTAAACCTGGCACTGCGCAGCCTTGTGTTTTTAATATCAAAGAAAGCTTAAAGTGTCAATAAATGAACTCCTGACATTGACGGAAAAACTATTATGGGGACAATGCAAAAATCATCTTTAAACTTTAAAGAATATTTGAAGAATTTATAGGGAATAGATACAAGACAATGCATGACTTTAGAACACAAAAGACTAAAAACAATATGTGAAACCAAGTCTGCAAAACCCAATCCTCGGTACAATGGGCACAGAAAAAAAGGAAATAGTCTTTTTTAGAGCAGGAAAAGGACAAGTTTGCAATGTAGCCACAGAATCTAAACTCTTTCGTTGATCCTCCTGTTGTGCATATTGCCACGTGTACAGGGGGCAACATTTTTTGTTTGCAGATGGCAAATAGAAGAGGTGTGGGACAGCAGACTTCAAATGTTACATGGAAGGAAAAACACAAATGTGACACAAATGAATCAAAAGACTTTTCTGATGTAAAATGGATCTAAGAAAGGTTCAAAAGACAACATATTGATGGATTCTTGAAAGGTAGCCTTTTTTGTATTGTTAAGAGAGCCTAGCCAGGCCATGATATCACAGTACAGCAAACAGCTGACCTACAGCAAACGAGGAGTGACTCATGAATGATACTGGCAGGGACTGATCAAAGCAAAGAGAGAACGGAGTAACATTCATAAAACAAACGCATATAGATTCGCAAACAATACCTACATTTCCTGTTTGACTTATATAATTACGATAAAATGTACTTCATAACTGTGTGATGAAAAAAAAGCTACTCTGAAAACCATGACGTAAGACCCAACAAATTAAATATTCGAGAACGAAAAACGTAAACGGTGTGAGGTACAACAAAGACCAATATTCAAGCACCATACCATGTAAGCACATTAATTAAGAGGCAGCTCTTTAAAACTAGATTTAACAGCAATTTTCTTTGACTGTCACAGCCTAATGAGATTGCCATGTAACTGGAAATCGTCTTAATGTCTGAGACTTCCCAGAATACAATCTGGATGCAATTCAGACACTGTCTGCTGCAAAGAATAGCAGTTTGGCATGTTGAAAGGATCCCACACACACGTCCCTGCGGGACCATTTCAAAGGATTATAGTGCAGAAAGCCGTCCATACTTTGGGCTCCCATTTGGTTCCCTTCATATTTATTTTCTTTTTTTTTTTAATGTCCATATATACAGACATCTTATATCTACCTTAATACATTGGATCAATTCAAGAAATAAATATGCCTGCATGCAGCAATTTCTTGGTCTAAACAGCAGAACCCAGCAGCATAAAACAGCATCGAAGAGGCAACAACACGAAGGCCCAGGAGAAGCCACGACGAGGTAGTCATAAAAGTAAATTCGTTTCTGTATTCAAAATTCATTGTCATTTATTGTACAAAATAAAGGAAACACCCCCAAAGCAATGGTGGCTTGTTACCGATATCCACCAGACACACTGTGATACATACATTTTACAAAAAAACTGTTATTCCCCACCACCTATTAAACAAAATGATTTGGTACAAATTGATTTTGACATTTTTTTATATTTAAAAATAGAGCTAGAAATTATGATTTTTTTTTTTAATTCCACAGTGTTCAATGTTGATACGGATCAGGTTTGGCCTAAAATTGTACATGCAATATTTCATCAATATCCTGCACTTGATTAGAAGACCAAATATTATTTTTCGATAATTCCAAATGCTGTTAACATTTTTCATGAGTGACCCCAGAATATAAATTACATGCTGGAAAGTCAGAGATATTTCAGGTAAATTATTTGTATATATGTGATACTTTACCATAAATCTCCCATAACGCACACACAAACACACTCGCGCACACATACAATCTGGCTTCCAGATCTTCTGTTTGCTTACCACTTTTAAATAACATTACTGATTATGTAAGTTACACTATAGGCTAGTGTTACACTGTACAAGCAGCCTACTGTTACACTGTATGTCTCCGAGTGTCTGCCAGGGGTAAGAGCACTCAAATTATTGTACCTAATAACTACTCCCATTACTCATACCAATACCACAAAAAGTCACATTCCCCTCAGATTTGAACATTTCTGATAACATTTTGGTTTGCTTTCCTGTTCACCAGTTACGAGACGTTTTATTGCTTGTTTGATTCAAATACGGTTAATTTGTGTATTCTGTAAAAACTATCTGCTTCATGGTTAACATGTACTTTTTCTTACTGCTCATGTTGTATGTAGGATATATAGAATATTTAATTTTCAGGTCTGTCCAACGTTAACGTTAATTGTGCAGCTGTTGATCAGAATACAGGGAGTCCTCGGGTTACGACGGTCCCGGGTTACGACGTTTCGTGGTTACGATGCACTTCCATAAATTATTTAAAAAACCTAGTTTCGACCTAAGCGGTTTGATTCGTAAATACGAACACAAAAATAAAGATAAGAAATTGTTCTCTCTTTTTTTTATTACTGTTTCATTTAATTACTGTATATGTCCTTCATGTGTTGTGTGTACAGAGTGAGTGACTTAAGGTGTTAATTGAGGTATAATTTAGGTATAAATTCCGACTTACATCGAAAATCGGCTTACGACAAGGCGTAGGAACGGAACTCGTTCGTAAGTCGAGGACCCCCTGTACAGCCAACTGTGAAGCCCACTCCTACAGTATACTGAGGATATCAGTGCCCTATAGTTTACATGGTGAAATGGAGCAGTGGACAGGAGCAGGCGTGTTGGGCAGGGCAGCTGGTGATGGTGCTCAAGCATCCTAACATTAGTTCATCGGGTCATTAAGGAGGTGGAGATCTCCACAGTCCCCCATCTCTCTTAAATATTCCCATTATTATTATCTCCCATTACCTGGACTGTACCATAATTCAAGATGGTTTTGCTATGCTAACAGGAAATTATGCATTATAAGGGAGGAGATTCTTGCTGGAAAGTATCATTTCTAAAAATCTTCAGACAGATCTAGCAATAAACGCAAACAACATATTTCTTTCCCAAGGGTAGCCCTCAGTGCTGGTTAGTCCAGTCGGAACTCGCTTAACCATTTAAAGCGTAAATTTCCATTCTGTGGGCACTTCCTGCACAAGTGACTCCTGCAGTTACATACGGGTGACTTTCTGTTTCTGAGGTATTTGCAGGGCTTTTGTCTACCAATTGCCACTGGATGTTTTCAAACCCGTTATCACAGAGACACCGATGGCATTCTGTAAAATGCACCAATGGCAGGAGTATGTTTAAGTCATAATTAACAAGAAAATTGAACACTATTCTCAAATGTAGATTTATTGTGCAAAGTCCTTTGCGCCTTATTTGCAGGCAATACTGAAGTATAATTTCCAATCTGACAATTTCCTTCTGCAAGGTTTAAAACCTGTCATTTGAAGTAGGCAAATTAATTGACTTGAACACTTGCGTAGTGAACAATACTTTCATTTTCAGTGGGATGGTATTTGATTGTTGAAAATTTTGAGATGTCAACTAAACTGCAAAGTTCTTGGCGAGTTTTTTGGATTGAAGCTGCTTTTTGGTCTCCTACCTTGGGATCGGCCAGGGTATTGATGACGTTCCCCAGAGCGAGCAGGGAGCGGTTGATGTTGGCTCCCTCGCGGAATCGGGCCCCTCTGGCGTTGGTGGCGCTGGCCCGCTCGGACCCTGCCAAGTCTATCAGGCTCATTTTGGCAACCCTCACGTTCGGATTTAGGCTGGCCGTCTTGTCCTGTTGCCTTAAATAGATCTTGGGAAGGGAAAAGAGAGAATATGAATTCCACATAGCGGATTTTAACTTGTGATTCAGTCGAAGAGCAACTGAACTCTTACACAAAATGACTCAATTTCGGTGAGTTTGGTATCCCCACAGGTTGAAATCCTTACATTTTTTTAAAAAATTGTTTTTTTGTAGATGCCTTCATAAAAAACCGATGCATACATTTAAGCGAGATGTCAAAACGTATCAAGGGTTGACTGAGAATAACTGAAAATGAACACAAGATAAAAATGAGGCTAAAAGATAAAATAAAGTATAAACAAACATTATTTTCAGACTAACTGTAATTTGTCCAGTCTCTCCCATTTTTACTAATACTGTTAAAGTATAGGGTGAATGTACATCAGTTACATACTGCTGAAGTGATTCCTCTCCCGACACACCATCAGCACTGTTGTGGGAGCACTCTGATTAAAGCAAGGAAATGTTTAGTCTATAGATTATAGTGTTTACTCAGTAATATTTGTATCATTACAGCCATGCACTTAACCACTGGCCAATAATGTGTGAATAAGATGGCACCTAAACAAAGCCTAATAAACGGTTAGTAAATATTTACTAGTGACTAAGTGAATAGTTTTTGACTCATTAAGTTTTATTTCTTCATTAGAGTGAACCTTAAAATAAAAGCTTACTGCCATTACACGTTGAAATATTTGCTAATATACATTTATTGTTTCAACTCGGGCTGTTGGGATCACCATATCATAGTGATACTGACGGTTAAGAAAATCCACATGATAAAATATCCCTCACCAACTTTGTGATGGTGATGCATTTTTTTTTTCCCCCAAATGTTTATATGATTTTTCTCAGTTCCGTTTTAAAGGTGCCGTCAGCTCGTTTTTATCCTGTGCCTGCGAGGCTAAGTTCTGTCAGGATTGCTCAATGCATGGAGAAGAATCTAGACGCCCCCTGTGTGTGCGAAAAGGCACCAGGCAGACAGAGGAGACGGTGCAGCTCCGAGGCATGAGAGCGGAGGACCGAAAAAACCGGCTCGTTTTTGGAAACGAACTGATAGATTCATTATCGTGACGCAAAATCTGTTTTCCAGCAAGGTTTCGGAAATCTTTTCATGCGGTTCATTTTCATTTTTGATTCATACCGCTCTGGTGTGCATTATTGACTAGTAAGCACAACTCCACCACACCTTTGCATCAACTGTTGGCTGTCAGGTTCTGGAGAGTACCGACGCACAACCGCCTCCGGTATAATCTTCTGGAACATTCTAGGCAATTTTGTGATCATTGCTGATGGTCGTTTTATCACTTACATCTGGGCTGTTTTGTGAAACGTGACAGTAGACAGATGTTTACAGAGGTCCATTTAATAAATTACCAAAAGCCAGACAATGTGGCCACGTAACGTCATTGACAAGCGGAACACAGCAATAACATTGTTTCCTGGCTAATGTTGGACAGACAGCTAACATTCTTTTATCATGGTAAATAAAACATTATACGGACCCTTTGATTTTCCAAGGCGGGGGTTGGACTGTATTTGCAGTGGAAAACCATTTCTTTCCACATAACAACTCAATTGTACGCAAGTATTCCTTCGACTAAAATTTCTGACAATATGGGGTTAATATTTCAGCTGATTCACCAGGTATTTTATTTAGGAATACAGAATATTTCATTTCAGGTGTTCAGAAAAGGTCATTTCCAAAGGACATAGGATAGCATTTCTGCTATCTCAGCAAGCAAGCTATATTTGCGACACACTGTGGAACAATTATCAAACTTAAAGAGCCTGCGTTACCGTCTATGGAGAAACAGGCCCTGATGTTTGGCATTGTCGGAAACAAAAGAATTACCCTGAGTGGGAATCTATTACCATGCTTTAAAAGGTGGCTTAATGATATGGTTTCCTGCCTATATCTGGAGAGGATATGTTTCTCGAAAATCAATGGCATCAATATATTTGGGTCCTTCTCTCGAATGTGTCAATAGAAACTATCCACATCGTTTTATTATTCAATTATGAGTCTACCTCTGACTGAATTTTGTTTCATTTTAACTCAGGAAAATTTTCATTTCAGCCATAAATTAGACATGGACAATAAGAAAGCCTGTGTTTCTAATTCCAAAGGCTGGCTCTGTTTGGGGTGGGTGGGAGTGTGGAGGGTGGAGGGTGAGGGTGGTGGGTGCCGTTTATTTTCTTGTTTTACTACTTGGCCATTTTTTACCTTTATACACCTTAAATTCCTCAAGATAAAATATTTCTTACATTTAATTTATATAATATTATGATAATAATTTACACTGAACGAAACTGGTAAAGAAACAAAGTATTTCTGTTGTTATTCTGTTATAGTCAATTTATTAAAAATTATGATTCTATTAGAAGTGCCACTTAGAATGCTCAGAATGTTGTCCAATGATCAAATGATATAGGAAGAACTACTGAAATAAACGAATAAATCACTCTCCCTCCTGCATATGCCGCCACCACCACCCTTTCTTGACAGAGGTTGTAGACTACACTTAGCCGACTGGTGTACGCCAAGTTAGGGGAGGATTCAGAGATGGTGGTGAAGTTGAGAAAAATATAAGTGTATTACCAATAACTGTGGTGCCTTGGCCGGCAATTGTAAATGAACCCAAAGTATCATACTGTACAATAGTGACAAGTGGCCTATTTCATGCTGAATACTTTCCTGAATAAAGCTACTTAACGTCTGTGGCAGATCTGCGCAGAGTGGACCCTATCAGGGTGTTTACCTGGAACACGGCGTGGGATCGCGATGAGGTAGCGTTCACATCAGTCGGGTGCTGTGTTCTATTTTTGTTCCCATAATCCAGAGCTTCAAGGATGTGCTCGGCAGATTTAGGCTGGAAAAATGGAAGAATCCGTTCATTACAAGCGCCCAGAGCCAACAGAACAAGACATACGGTTATAAAGTCTGAGGCTGAAATACTGAACTAATTCTGTACTATTTCATGGTTTGAATCAACTTAAAACTCCTGTGTTTAAAGCATGATTTAAAACGTATAATGTGAACAAAACACTGTATGTGCAGTGAAGAGGAATGGCAGTGTAAATGTGATTTTACGTGTACCGTCCACAGAAGAGAAGCTTACCTGGTGCAGGGTGAGGCCTTGCACAACCACTCCTCTGGTGCTGTCCTCACGTACAGCCAACGGGCCAGATTTGGCCAGCAAATCCCGGATCTGCTCATTATAGACCTTCAGAAATAAAAACAAGCAGTTACACATCGCATATCCACTACAGGACAACAATCAACTTCTCAAAGTCTCTGACATAAAATAGGCCAAAAAATATAATTTTATTAATAATAAAATACATGAAAAATAAAATATATATGTGTATTTTATTCTTTAAAAATTTAGTTTCACTACATCTGAAAGGAGGAAAAATTCCTGAAGATCTGTGCATGTTTTTAGTCATTTTTAAATTTTTTTACACTGTGAAGAGCCATGAAGCTTATTTTAACAACATTTTTTGTTTAACAGCCCACAATTTCATTTGTTCATAGTGAATTCAGTATTAAGGTTGGCAGGGTTAGCTTTAACTTAAAGGTAACTTTCCACCTGTGGGCCAATTTTTTAACCATTTCCATGGGAACTATTGTTGTCAAGTAAAGTATACCTGAATCTAGGGCTGGGCAATATGGTTTAAAACAATATTTTGATATTGTGATGAAAATGGCAATACATGAATTTTGTGTGCCAAAAAAAAAAAAATTAAAAAAAAAAAAAAAAAAAACCTCACCTCAAGGTAGGAAAAAGCAACATCAAAAATTTTTTCATCCTTGACTTCATCTATACGATTGAAGAGCTCCTTCATGGTGAGATACATCACTCCTGGGTTATTTTCAGATCCCAACATGGTATGTGTCTTCCCAGCTCCTGTTGCGCCATAGGCAAACACTGCAGGATTTCAAGCCAAAAAGTCAGATCCTTCCCAATTTTGAAACGATTACTAAACTTAATTTTTAGCATTTCCTTTTTGGCAAGGAAATTTTACTAAACAATATTACCTCGCCATGCCTAAAAACAGAATATATCTTCTGGATTTGACTTCTGGAGTTTTTTTAAAGCGGTACATAGAGAATTCTTTCCACACCAAGGCTTCTACTGTAGCCATGCTACAAAATGGCAAATGTGATACCACTACAGTTTTGTATTTTGCAGCACACTCAACTAGCCATTTGCCTTATCACTCCATACCATCCCTGTTCGCCCCTCACACTATACTTACGTATACATAATGTATACGTAAGTATACATGGTGCCACCTAATTGTGGGAAGCTTAACTAGTCATTAATGGCATTCTAGCACACACAGTACACACATCCCAGGTGAACATAGTCTGGGTAATCCTTTTATATAGAAGCCGAGGCGTGTCAGACCGGGGCCTCAGCCATACTCCTGACCCAGGTTGGGGACCTGGGTTATTAGGTTGGTGTAAAACAGGTATTTGATAGTTTACAGGAATCCCTAAATCTGGTTTGAAGGGTGGCCGCTTCCCCACCCCCAGCCACCACAGGTTACCAACAGTTTCTACTATATATCCTTATATACTGGATATCAATGCTGTAATGATAGTTACACAAGAGACATTCTGGAAAAAAAACATATAGGCAAATAAGCTGTAAAGTCTCTCCATTTTAAAAATAATTATTCCCTAAAAACTGTACGCCTGCTTATTAAATGTCAAACATCTGTTACCTGGCTAAGGTGGCTGCACATAAATTTGATGTTGTGACGCAAACATGTGTTCCTAATCGAATGTCGCTCATGACAAATCCAGAAAAACCTGTAAATTATGACAGCCCATGAAATTAACTTTAAGAATCTGTCAATGGGGCATTCCACATTTTTCCCAGAAAACAAAATATACATTTCTAAACACCCAAGCCGTGCTCAAAGCTCTGACACAGCACGAAAGAGAACACTGCCAACTCAAGCAGAACAGCATACTGTAATTTTAACTCTGGGCATAGATTGAACGTAGTTTCTAAGTGCTTCCTTTGACAATGACATCAAAAGAAAATTACCACATATATAATAACGTTGCACATAAAGGTTACGCCTGGAAATGTTGACTATCGTATTTCCATCATGGCAACGGTTATGAATATCCACACAATAAAATTTTCATCGCCGTCTGTGTCCGGGTGATGCTTTCTTTATTGCTTTAAGCAAATATTGCCTAAAAACAGCTGTGTAGCCGTTATTTTTTCTTTCCGCTTTTGACAAGCATAGTACTACGGTAAACTCCTGCACACCCAATCAGTCTAGTCAGTCTAATTGCCCTCATCTGCACCTGCCTAACAACTTGGTCACAGGCTCTGGAAAGTTAATAAAAAGCAGAACTTTGAGCCAAGAGCAGGTCTCTCTGGGGTGGGGTGGGGGGAATTGGAGTTGTGTTACCTACAGTTTTCAAACACAAGTTATAGAAATTCCGTTTTTGGGAGGGAGCATCAATTGTTTCTTTAGACGATGAAGATAGATACACGAAAGGAGGCAGGGATGCACAGAAGACAGGGGCCGAGGCGTTAGCAGTGCTAAAACTGTCCCCATAAAAATCAACCGGGCTCCAGCTAGTCGTGAGCTCCAGCTCGCTATGGTTTATTCCATGTGCTCTGTACTCTAGCCCAGTAAGCACAGAGCACCAGGGCTCTGACACTGGGGATGGGCCTCACCACACATGCAAGTTAAGTGGTTTAAAATTAGGTGTGATGAATGTTCGGTACAGTCTTTTGTCTAGTTTTGGGCCGTGTCATAGCGATTTAATGTCTATGAGGGCGGAAACAGAGAGGTGCAAAGTGAGACTAAGGACCATAGTAGGGTTTGCTCGGTCCTCGGTGTAATCACCAGTGTGTATGAATGGAGTCTGCCATGGTTTTTGAAAGGACACGCAGCACACCACCATGGCATGCCTGAGCTGCTCTGAAGTACATCCTGAGCACATAAAAGGATAGCTTACAGAGCTGTCAAGTGAGCGAGGAAAGGAATACATATGAGTTCACCTGCCCCTTTTGGGTAAAATAAGCAAGAAGTTTAAAAATTGCCTTAAAAAGTGCTTCTGTGTGGGGGAAACATTAACTAGCTATCTTAAGACGGTGGAATCAGATGGACTTTAAAAAAATTCAACCAAGTTGACACACTGAATCCCTTCACCTTGAGGGAAAACCGACATCAAAACAACATCCAGACATCCTCCTTCCAAGTCTGCAAAGTTCTATCACAACTGCAGTGGCAGGAGTGACGTTGATGGATCTAATCGTTGGTTCTCGTTTTATTTTGGATTTTTCCGATTGACTCAGTGCTTTGTTAAGTCTAAAGCTGCAGCCTGAGATTTGTTCTTCCTCGCTGAAACGCTTTCGGTTGCTTTGTCCATATTGTATGACATCATTTGATAACATCTGTGTTCTTCAAGGGTGCTTGCTTGGTTAGTTTTTTTTTCCTTAACAGGTCACTCACAGGCCAAAATTTCTTGTCTGCTTGTCTTGAAGAGCTCCACACAGATTGGTCATCTAGTGGTGGTTGTCCAAGGCCAAGATATTTATTTGAACCCCAGCAGTGGAAAGAGTTTTGCATGAAGCAGGAAGTTTAGCTAGCAGAGTAGAAAAATTTATAAATTGAGTCAAATATAGAACATTGTCAAATTGGTGAGCAACCATGAAAGTAAATAAAGTGCTGTTCCTTGTCTATCGTGTGTACCCGTTAAACCAACGTTGTGAATTCACACCGTTTTAATTTATCTTTTGAGTAGCTGCACGTACTCTCTTCTCCGACTCAGTCTCTTTATTTCTTGCAGTTGTGACATTGCCAGCACGACCGAACTATCCATCACGGAAGAAAGCAAAACAAATTCATCTGGTGCCAACCTGGTGTTTTAAACTGTGACTAAACGAGACAACGGTTAAATATAAAGGCAACTTGTTCATGCGGATGTTAATTAAGGCAACAAAAGCCATCTTTTGAACATATTTGGACAATGCTATATGGACATAATTGTTGGCATTGCTGAGTTTTGAATACAGTTAGCTGAACTGACGATAGCGAGTGCCATCGGTAACACTGTAAAGAATCCTCGGTGCCGATAAACTGTTTTGATGTTTCCGTCCTGGTGTATAAAGTGACCACAGTAGTAAGTAGTATGTCGACACAGCACCATGCCATTTGTCCTCTGAAAATATTCCTACACTTTACATGTTTGTGGTTGTGTTTTTTGACAAACATATTCTGTGTGGCTTAGAGATGGTACTACTATGATGAATCAAAGCAATGCAAAGTGTCAATGCATGTCACACAATTATAGGCATTTATGTAACTGTTACGGTTGATAATAGCAACGGTCGCTCCAACCCTGTGTATTTTTTTTTTGGTTTTACATTGAACTTGTTCTCAGATAAAAGGTACATACCATGAATAGCTAACAGTAATTTTAAAGGTGTTAAACAACTCTAATGCAGGGTTAACTGATAACTGTTCCTGTCTTTCAGGTCTAGTGCAATTAAGTACATTGCACAGATTCTACCAATTTCAACACCAGACAAAAACTGCCAATGTTAAGCAAAATGCCACAACATTTAAGATACAATGGCACAATTGGTACAAGAAAATGAACACTTTATTAGTTTGCTGCCGATGTTATCATGTGCTGCCTCCTCCTAAATAAGTCAGGAGACAGTTGCTGTGTGTGACTAAACAGTCCAGCTGTTTGGGGTAGGAAAACTGGAGAATATCATAAAATTATATGTAGAAGTATACAGTTATTCAGGTACTGTAAATTATTTTTTTTCATAACATGAATAACAACAGAACAACAGTGCAAAAATTCACTGCTTTTCTGAAAACCACCCAAAACTCCTTAAAACAACATTCTGGTCATTCCATAAAAGTACACTCTACTTCTTAAAAACAAGAATTTCCACATTATAAAATGAGCAATGTATGAGTTGGGGGTAGCAGGGAGGTCACATTTTGATGCAAACTGTCATTTCTCTGAAGCTATATTTCTCCTAGAATCTGAGTTAAGCATAGATAGCTAACTATAAGTCTATAGAGGTAAAACTCCCTCAAGCAGAACCATGCAAACCACGGTTCACAATAAATACTGGGGGGAAAAAAAAAAAAAAAAAAGAACACTCCAGAAAAGGAGCCTGTTGGACCCAGCGTTCAGTTTTTTCCCCCATTGTCTTTTCCTTTTTAAGCATGTGGAACATAATTTATGCGGGGGAAAAAAAAAAAAAAAAAAAAAAAAAAAAAAAACTAGGCTACTTGGAGAATGAATTTGGCAATTGACTGTACTTTTTAATCCCGCCCCAAACCATGTCTGGTTAATTCTCAAGCAAAAAAAAAAATCACATTTATACGTGTCTGACATTTACACACATTACCATGGTTTGCCCTCGGCATTGTTCCCTCCCTTTGATTTTCACAACTATGCGGTTATGCATGCGATTCACATAGGCTAAAGATCACCTAGACTAAAGTTAAAGGCAGATCTGGCCTGGCGTGACTCTGAATAAGATACCAGCAAGATGGAACAGAGACCAGCAACCCTTATCCATTACAAGGACCACAATTTCAGAAAAGCCAGGTAAATCTAGCAATCAACAAAACAAGTATTATTTGAACAGCTCTCCAGTCGGTTGCCTACCGCAACTCTATTTACTAAGCAATGTGTGCGTATCAGAAACCCGGAGGAGCGTGCAGAAACACTGCTGTTAAAACCAAGATTTTATGAATAAATTGACCAGCTGACTTCACAACAATATATATGATAAAAAACACTATCTGGCTCTCTGGATGACTCACCCACTGAAAAAGTCATGATTTTGAATGGTGAGGACATTTAAATTCTGTAAATGACTAAATCTTGAGGCGCTTGACTCATCTGCAAGCCCTTGTAAGAGGGAGGTGTACTCCTGCTCCACTGTTAAATGCAGTTCCTCTGTCATGCAAAAAGTAAAAAAAAAATGTTCAGCCTACTTCAATTCCATGGTTCTACTTAGTCAGGGAGGGATCTGCAGCAGGATAACATGCATAAAAAAAAGACACTTCCAGCATGTCCAGACCTGCATGCTTTTGCAGTCGACGTCTCGAAAGGCATTAAAAACACTAAACCTTTCATACACATCCCTAAATTTGTTAGCTGATTGGCTAATGAAAAATGCAACCAAATGTCTGTTGCATGGGCAGAAACATAATGGGACTACAACAGATTTTAATTTCTGAAATGAAATCATCAGTGAATTTATTTTTCAATCACAGCAGCAAAATAAACCCATCAGTGACTGAATTTGTGGAACGGACCGAAAGCTCCATTGCACTCTCAATGGTTAGGTGTAAATGGTTCAGCTGCAATATTTTTCATCAGTAAACTCCACCACGTTCAACACCTCTTATGATCTCATGAAAGGAAACCAATCAGTTTAGGACAGCACTTCTACGCCACCATTGATCTTCCTTCTAGACACATTACTCACTGCACCTAGCAACTGTGTAAGATCAAGAACATTTAAAACTGCAACACAGGCAAACACCTCATCCTCCCTGCAATTTACGGAAAGGTCTATTTGCTAAAATTTCACAATTACACACCACAAATTCATAATAGACACAAATCAAATGATTTGATTTTATAGGTAGACATTCAAATTAGATAGGCTGATCTTACCAGTGCAGTTATATCCATTCAGGATTCCATCAAGTATTTCTCTGGTGGAGCTGTTAAATACATCTAACTGAGAAGAATCCTCCCCAAAAACACAATCAAAAACAAATTTCAGGTCTTTGTTGGGTCTCTTATTGACATCCCTGTTTCGGAGTCTCTGCGCTCTGAAAAAAGTCAGATCCTGCTCTTTGGGGTCAAAGATGAGCATATGATTGTCAACGACATGAACAATTTTCTTGTAGTTGCCCTCTTGCTCCTTTGAGTTCTCAGGCCGAACGCGTACC
The DNA here is from genome assembly GCA_019788955.1 of Albula glossodonta. Taxonomy (NCBI): domain Eukaryota; kingdom Metazoa; phylum Chordata; class Actinopteri; order Albuliformes; family Albulidae; genus Albula; species Albula glossodonta. The sequence continues at coordinate 26,669,582 of JAFBMS010000005.1, forward strand.
ACCACTTTTACATGGCTGCACATGTCACTTGCAGCCATCGTGTTCTCGACTCCAGTTCTTCCCGGTGTGTACTCTATAAAATAAAAATAAAAACGTGTTGAGTTGGCCTGCAACCACATGTGTGGAGAGGTGCATGAACAACACTCAAACTACTCTACATCATATATTGTAAAATTCATAGGAAACAGGCATGCATCAACTTGAATTACGTTTCTCACGAAGACTGGTAAAAAAATATATGTGAATGCAAATCATCGCAAAAAAAAATCGGACGGCATGCATCTAAACTACAACTACAGTAGTGAGCACAAGCAGCTGGTTGAATATCGAACAAAACGCCAGGACTGCAACGGTACAGGGGCAGTGTTTAGGGTGGGACTGTTCACGCGAAAAATTAACATTGTCAGAAAAAGTAAGCTTGCTTGATATCCGGCATCTTAAAAATGCATGGTTAATATTAACGTTACATGAAAAGTAGATTAAGGAGCTAACGCTGGCGCTTGCTCTTTTGGGAAACATGGCACCCCCCAAGTTCCGTATTGCTGTTGGCAAGCAGCTAGTTTTACAACTGCTTAAGATCAAAATATCACTAAGCATTCTGAAATATGTATCTACTAATCGCATACCTATAAACGAGGCACAAATTATTTATCAAGTCCCATGCAGCAAACATGATAACATTAACTGATCTGCGAACTAGCTAAATTAGCTTCTGCTTCTCTTCGGTCACTTGTTTGCCAGTTCGTTGCCATGTACAGCAAGACATACAATACCAGATTGGGTTACATTTCTAACTTACATATTTAATTTGAAATACATCTAGTCATGGAATGACAGCTTCCCGTGTCTATGTTTTCCAAGATCTTCAGAATGAAAGTCGCTTAACATAGACTACAGCTAACGCTAGCTAGCTAACTAATTAAACTGACAACCCTACCAGTACTGATAACTGCCATCCAACAAGTAATTCAACGTTTCAACTGCTGCACTTGACAACTATGCATCTTAACATACATTTTCAAATTAAAAGAAATGTTCAAATTATAGATCTCGTTATCGTGCTTCGCAGAGTAGGCGCGGTGATAGTTCATTTAGCAGTGCAAAGTTAGCTAAACAAATTAATCGGCCTGTCCCGACTCAACGAGGCTAGCCAGCTATCTCGGATTAGCAGTTTTGAACAATTTAACCCTAGATAGCGTGTAAATACTAATATAGCTATAAAACCATTTGCATATTTAGTTATGAACAAATAGCATTTATACCTTACCGTTTAGGTCGGGAATTCTGGTATCCACGTAGCTTTATTTTTTACAAACTAGCGAAGCTCATAAGGTTCTTAGACAAGACCGAACGTAAAGATTTTCAAACACAAGCGCTCTTCGTTCCCAGGAGCTGATTGGACGGCTCGGCGACGACGTAGGATGACGTTAGCGCAGACGAATAATGTCACTTGAGAATGAGCGCGTTTCATTCATGTGCATTATTAACAGGACACCACCTCCGTCCCAGTACGCCCCCTCTCTCCTTCATGCCGAGGCAGCCTCGGCGAGCTGTTTTGCTGACATCACCGAGTGGGCCAATTGAGGAAGCGAACAGAGAGGGGAGAGGACGGGAGGTTCAAAATATTGCACAGAGATATTCTCACATACTCTGCTGCCAGTTTAGCAATGGTGGTAGATCGATTCTTTTCTTTTTTTTTCAGTTGTCGAACTTGATTCTTTTGCACTTCCGGTACGTTTCTTTATATATTGCTGCATTGTATGGCGCTAGATGAAAGCCGAAGCTGCAGGCTGAAAGCAGAGGCAGGGTAGCGAGAAGAGTGGTCGCTGAAAAAGACTATTTATAGACATTTCAATCATTTAAAATAATAATTAATGCATATACTATATACGTTCTACTTAATGTTTGTTGTGTAATACCACCACAAATTCACAAACAAAATTAAACTGCAGTTACATTTTTCATGTATCTGTATTATAGACATTACTTTCATATTTAGTATTACACTGTTTATGTTCATTTGACCTAATATATTTTGACCTACTTAATCTGTAATTCATATTCTCAGATTGCATTCATTTTATTCATATTATTCTACTTAGATGTCTCACTCACTTGTTCTTTAAATGTATACTTTGAATCAAGCAATCAAAACAAGATAACCTATTTCACTGATACACAACACCCATTCTCTGCTTTTAGCAAATAAAACATGTTGAGCCTCATTCTCAAAATATTTCTTACATTCTTCTTGCTTTTGGTCCTCAGAAAAAAAAAACATGAAAATCCATCTTTTTGTTTGTGCATAACTCTATTAGATCAAATGATGAATGCCTATTGTTCAGAAATAGGATGCGCTTGCCCGTTCATGTTGATTGGCATAGGAAAACACCCTTGCAATACCATAAAAGGCATGCCCGTTTTAGGGTCATGTGCAAACACTCATGAGACTGAGGTATGAAAAATGCAGTCCTTATTATTATTATTATTTTAGTCCCCAAACTGCTCTCTGCCCAAGGCATGATTAGACAAGTATTAAATGTCCCACGCAAGACCATATTCATGCATAGGCCTACCAAGGCTCAACACACCAGGGGAAAACTCAGAATCATACTGCACTGGATGGATGGGTGGGTAGGAGGTGTTGGTTGAGAGCAGTAGTAGGCCAAAGTCAGGCCAAACCATACCCAACTGTGCTTTTAAACCTGACATCACACAAAAATCTGTCTGCCAACTCTGGGACTGAATCAGTGTTGCTACCTCAGGTACCAATTTACGAGACAGCTAATCCCATGAAGATTGCCCATAACTACGATGAAAAATAAAAGTATTCCAATAAAATATTACTCCAGAATGTGAGGTACTAAGTACTAAATTCCCCACTTACTTTTTGTCCATTTGTTTTGCTTTGTTTGTATAGTTTTTCTTATAGTGTAATGCATTATATTTTCTTAAAAAGCATTTAGAGTTGCATTTTTTGCATTACAGGTGCTCTATAAAAAGTGTATTATTATTACTATTATTAATATTATTGTTGTTATGAAATCCATGGGAAATCTATCAAATTTTTCTTATGTTGATATTGTTATTGAATCTACCATTAATTACATTAGCCAGTCATGGCTACGTGTTTAAGTTAGCTAGCCAGCATTTTATGGTATGTTAAAAAAATAGTCATTGTTTTTAATCAATTATTGTACCATTTTTAACGACACATTAAGCCAGCAAGCTCTTTTGCATTACTATTACTTATATATTAAAATTACAGCAACCCCCCACGCTACAATAACCAGGAGATTCCAAAAGACCAAACATAGAATGCCACACCACAAACCAGTATCACCAAAAATGTATGCATTTAATACAGAAATTGATAGTAACACAATCATTAAACAACAGAACACAGGCTGAGCTAGGGCAGGCATATAAAAATGAAGCTAAACTACCATACACGCATAAATCTTCTGAATGTCATTCTTACCCAGCCATCAAACTGGGGTTTTCCGTAACCTAAGCTGTGTGTACCATCGTCCATCTATTCTTTAAAAGTAATGTTCTACTGCCCTAACATTCAACTAAAATGTAACACAAAAAAGAAGAAACAAACAAAAAAACTACAATTTAAAAACATAATAATAGTAATGCAGATCTTTGCGAGGGGAAAAACGCGATGCCTTCGCTCTCCCATTCCCAGGCAAAAACAAAGAAGCTTAAGTAGGTTCCACAAATTCTCTACCTAGCCAAACTAAGCATACTAATCTGTATAGTGACAGTCAGACATTGGAGAGACCATCAGCAAACACCTTATCCCTGCCATGGTCATGTTGGATCTCTGGATCGTACGCCTGTAGCAACAAACTCCATCACATGAGCCTTTGATTTGAATTACGCACGCGATTGAGGAAAACCAAGGGATTATTATCTGTGAGCACAACTACAGCAGAAGGATCAACATACACCTCGAAATGCTGAAGAGTAAGGATCAAAGCAAACGCCTCCTTCTCAATGCTGGAGTGTGCTTTTTGGTGACGATTACATTCTCGAGAAAAATAACACACCAGATGTTCGATGTCGTGTGAATCGTCTTGTAACAGCACAGCGCCCACTCAGGAGTCGATGGCGTCCACAGTGAGTTGAAACGGCCGAGTAATGTAAGGAGCTGAAAGGACAGGAGCATTAACCAAAAGAGCTTTTATTTTATCAAATGCAATCTGACACTTCTAGGACCAAAGAAAGTGAACTTTAGGTCTGAGAGGGTCAGTCAGTGGAGAGACAACGACAGAAGAATTCTTGCGGAAATTTCTGTAATACTTGACCAGGCCAAGGAAATGGCACAACTCATGTTGGGTTGTTAGGTTGGGAAACCGATTTATTGCCTCAACCTTAGAATCCATAGGTCGGACCTGTCCCTGACTTATGACTTTGCCCACATAGGTAACGGTGGCTTGGCCAAATTCACATTTGACAAGATTTATCATTATTGGCATTCGTCAACTGATCAAAAAAAAAGGCTTTGTTTTGAGTGACATGTTGGGACCATGACTTGGTATAGACTTTGACATCATCCAAGTATGCCTCACAACCTGGCAACCCTGAAAGTACCTGACTAATCAGTCGTTGGAAGGTTGCAGGAGTGTTTTGCATTCCGAACGGTATGACAGAATACTGCAGAAAATTATCTGGAGTAACAAAAGCAGAGCATCTCACTTATGGGAACTTGCCAATATCCTTTTAACAGGTCAAATTTGCTCACAAAGGTGACAAAGCCTACTCTGTCAACACAGTCGTCCATGCAAGGAAGGGGATAGCAGTCAGGATTAGTCACAGAGTTTACTTTCCTGTAATCTGTACAAAACCAAAAAGTACCCTCAGGCTTTTTAACTAATAAACAGAGTGAACTCCAGGCACTGGTGCTAGGTTCCGCAATGTTTGCCTTGGAACATCGGGAAAAAATGACAAATGTGCAAATGAGCATAACCCCGTGAAACAACAGGTAATCCAACAAGTTTAAGGGAGTGCTGTCTGAGAGCCACTTCTCCTTCCAAGTTTTAGCGGGCCACACATTGTGTGTCCAAACAGATGTTCGGATGGACTGAAGCCTAAGGATTCCTGTACTACCTCTTGTACAGCAAAAAGCATCAAATTTACACCCTCGTCCCAATCCTCCTTAAATTCCAGACAGTAAGCGCACCAGTGCCCTTTGACTTTCTGGGTGATAGGTGCTAGAATGACTATGTCTGATGGTGAGTTGCTGGAGAAGTTGAGCAAAAATCCAAGATATGAAATTTGAACCTTAGTCAGTCTGAATAGTTTTAGGGAGACCAGACATGGAAAAAAAAACGTAACCAGGGCTTTGGCAATGACTGGAGCCAATATTTTATGCAATGGGGTTGCCTCAGGAAAAAACATAGATGCACCCACAGGATCCACGATTATATGTTAAAAAGGTTCACAGATGGCCTGAATTGGGTATAATGGGGCTGGGGGAATGTTTTTATTTGGCTTTCCGGAATTACAATATTTTACAACATCAGTCTTTAAACCAGGCAAAAAGAAACTCCTCAACACCCGGTTGTAAGTTTTATTCACTCCCAAATGTCCTGCAAGGCAGTGATCATGGGTGAAGCTCAATATTCATTGCGGTAGACAGTTGGAATTACAATTTGTTTAATGACACTCCGGTCGTCCTGAGCTGAGATGCCGTCTCCATCATGCAGTACATCGCAATGTACAAAGTATCCATTAGATACAGAATCAATTTCTTTCACAGAAATTACACATTCAAAGAGAGAAGAAAGGGTGGAATCTTCTTTCTGCTCTATAAAAACTGGTCACGTGACAGAGACAATTCAGAAAGTGGATTAGAATCAGCATCACTCGCTTCCGCCCTAGCAGCGGGCTCAGGATAGACTACAGGAGGGTCAGAGGCCGCAACACTGGAGACTGCGAAACAGAAGAATCAATATCCGCCATAAACGAGTCACCCAAATCAACGTCGATGCGTTCATCACTGAGTCTTTTAGCCATAGCACGTGTAACAGCACAAGCTGGAAACACATCTGGAAATTTCTGTGCCAACTCATCAGGACTCTTTGACACCAGAGCGACTGCTGTTACCTCTGGGTTGGCCAACACCTTACCACCAGCCAGGTGTCAGGTCATTGCCTAATATGAAGGTTATCTCTTCCATTGGGAGGCAAGGGCGTATTCCCACTATGACCTCTGTAGATGGATAGAATGCAATGGCACATCAACAAAGCCCATTTCAAACCCTTGCACAAGAACACTAGAGCCTAGTGAGGTGGATTCAGACAGGCAAAACATTCTGCAAAGTAAAGGATGGGGCTGCACCCATATCCCTTAATATTTTAATGGACCTCTGAGTGTCTGGCTCCCCAACCAAAGACACCAGCCTGTCCATCATGACTGGCACATAGACCTGAAAACCACAGTCTTTCTCACTGTTTGACAAATCAACAAAGTCAGACACAGGTGGTGATTTTTTCAAAAACCCAACTGCTTTTGTGGATTTATTATTCAGGGAAAAACACTCAGCCATTAGGTGGCCACCGTTCTTACAATATAAGCACACAAAGGATTCTTTAGCTGCTAAATCCTCCCATTTGCTACTTTCAGCAACACTGCTGCTTGAGAAGCTTAGGGGCCTTCTGCTCATGTAAATGAGTGGCAACATCCTCCAGTAACAGACCAACGAGCAAACAAACTTAGCTTTTCGCATGCAAATTCAAAATAAGTCTGATTGTCAAGTTTTTATGACGCCAAAATTTTTGACGGTATACCTCGGGTACCAGCTCATAAGCCCTTAAAATGGCAGTCGTTACTTGATCGTAACTGAGGCTCCGCTCAGCTGACAAGGAGGAATACGTCTCTTGAACTTTACCCGTTAAGACGCACTGTAGTAACAGCTTCCAGATATCAGCAAGCCGTTTTACAGTTGAGGCAACACATTCAAAAAAGATAAAGTATTTGTTCACCTCTTTGTCACGGAAAGGGGGAACCATGCATATGTACATACAAACGTCAAACTCACAAGACGGACTGGCTTTGCCCCTTTCCTTAAGGGTTTCCAACTCAAGTTCTTTAAGATGCAGTGCCTGTAGAAACTCAGATTACTTTAACTCCAATGCATTTTCTTTCGGTCTTGTTGAAGATCATTGGCAAGCTGCAACTCAGGATCTTTAAGTTCAAGGCATGTCAATTCCAGTTTATACTGCTTTACCTGAAGCAAAACATCATCACCTTTGTCTTTAACAGATGCATGTGGTATAAGAATGGGTTCGTCTTCCTCACTAGCATGCAGTATCTCCTTCACTGTTTATACCTCAGTTAACATAGCTTTGATGTCATCTCTCAGTGGTATGAACCTCGATTTTATAATGAGCCGCAATCAATAACAGGTCATCACTTTTACGTTTGAGCAACGCATCTATGGTAGGATTTGCAACTTATCCAACTTGAATGTCATTTCAACAGTAACACAGCAAGCAAAAGGAGTGAAAAATGGACAAATAGATCAGGATGAGAGCACAGATGATTCCAATCAGGTAAGGTCACGTCTTCATAGCTCCACCCACTATACACGCCCCTTTGTTAGCAAAGTGCATCCCCCTTGTTAACCTCCCCTCCCCCCTCTCCATCATGTGTGTGTTGGTTGGTGGTGTGGGGGCAGGGAAGTGCTCCCATTAGGCCCTCCCCTCTGTTAAAAATTAACAAATCACCTACTGGGTATAACAATAATAATTGATATTATTATAAATATTTAGTGACATAGTGTACACAGATGTAACAAGCTTTATGTGATAGCTAATACAGGTATACCTGTCCCATCCAGTTTGTTGTTTTTCCCAAACTTAAATAATGGTAGGCTTAATGGAACAAATGTATTGTATAACTGAATCCATGAATTTCAGAAAAAAAACATTACCTTAAAAAAAGATAAATAAATACCTTTGTGGTTGATAAATGAACTAGATGTTGTTCTACTGAGGTTTTTTTAAGAGATGGGCCACTGTACTTCCACAGTGTTTGACGTTCTTAACAAACTCTTATCCAGGTTTGATTCCTCTTTATAGACTACTAATTATTCATCCCTCTGACGGCCAAATTGTCCTCAGAACGAACTTGTCCATGATGACTGCTAATGAGCATTTACGTGGACTAACGAGCACAAATATGCAAGCAAATACATTACCTACACACACTCTTGCTAGACCTTATCACAAACACTTGGACAAACAAAGAAGCAAATATTAACATCAATAAATGAATATATATTCTGTTTCGGCAGACAGAATAGGGCATTATGGGATACGGAATTACATTACTACTATTTTGACTGGATCCTGAGTTATCTGTATTTAAGGCTCAACTACAGTGCCTCAGGTCTGAGGTCCTGACACACTGGTGAACTCGATAAATGAGATGATACGATCTACTGGATGATACAATAAGTGCCGACTGATATAGTGTCTGCCAGACCGTTTGTTTATTAAACTGAATCACGTACTGGCTTCCAAGCTGAAAGCTGGTGCTTGCTTGTTGTGTGAGAAACCCCAGCTGTTCAACTATCGTCACACAATTTCTTTGTAACACTAAAAATAAAAATTCTCCCTGGACCAAGAGATAAACACAAGGAGACTAACCTGCCCTAGCCGTTTGCACAAAGAGGACTTGCAAGAACAACTACGAGTTCTTCATTTTTAAATTGTTTGCTTGTTTCGTTGTGGTATTTTTAACATGTATGTTTTACATATTTACATATTATTTGTATAGCGTAAGCAGCTACCGGTAGATAAGTTGCTTTTTAATGGCTGCAAAATACAATGAGTAACATAACTAAATATATTGGCTAAATACAAAGAAATATATAATGCTTTTTCCCACAGATGGTAATCAAACTCTCCTTCAACTGAACAAATTTTTGAGTCTATCACTCACTGTTTATGTGTGTTAAGCAGGGGTGGTGAAAGTATTTAGGTATTATACTTGAGTTGAAGGTACAATGATAAAAGAATGACTCTAGTAAAAGTCCAAGTAATCCATTAAAAAAATAACTTGAGCCAAAGTCTTAAAGTACCAGGGTTTTTAATGTACTTAAGTACTCAAAAGTACAAGTAAAAAAAATACAAAATATATTTAAATACATTTTAGCAGTTTTATCCTTGAGCAATGAATGTCATTTTAGCTAATGTTAGCGTTATAGTCCTTTAAAGGATAAATATTATCTTGGCTATCTACCTAAGTATGCTTTTTGAGGTTTGAAGTCAAATTCTGGAAGGCATAAAGTAGGTACTTCATCCTGAATGGGTTGTTTTGTGTGCCAAGTACAAGCTTCTGTTGAATAAGGGCCATCGAAGGTTCTCTGCGCAAGTTTCATCAGTTATCTGCCCTGCCGTTTCGAAGTGTTTCAACTGATGGACTCACTTTGACAAAATAGGCCCTACTTCCCTGAGAAATTAGCTAGGAAGATGACTACAAACACAATCTGGTGACTGTTTGTATATATCCGCACCAGTTAGGTCCTACCGGGTGGTGGTGTTCCTGCACCTGTTTGATCAGCAACCATATAATAATAAAACAAACAAAATGAAAAAATTCCAGACCATGCAAAATTAATCAAGGCACAAATAATGACAGTTGTCAAGTGAAATGTATCAGAGTAAAGTGTATATTTTCCATACAGATGTGGTCAGGTAAAAAGTGAAAGTCGCTGAAAATATGTATTATACAATACCGGTACAGCGTTTGTCAGACCATTCGAGCTGACTTGTGTGCTGGCCTCCAAGCGGAAGGCTGTTGCTTGGCTGTTGGGTGAGAAACTCCAGTGGTTTATCACCGTCAAATTATTCTGTGTGTAAAACTATAAGCAAAAATAACTACACTAAGAGGTAATCCATTTTATTAAATTTGTGTTTTTCTCAGACTTGTGTGTTACTGCAACCAATTTTATTGGGTGCAATGACCATTAGTGTTTGTTAATTGTAATTAACCCGTCCAAAACGGGTTCCATGTGATTCGAGCAGTGTTGGCAGCTTTTCGTTCCTTTTAGTGACCTGGTTCTTTTGACTCCTTTCATTCAAAAGATTCCTTCATTTGGCTCATTCATTCAGTCGTACTTCTGGCAAGACTGAGATCATGTAGATCTGTTTATCATTCAATCTCCTGGATTGCAGTTCCTGCAGTACCCACTAGTTCTGGTATACTGTGTAGGCTATTAAAAATATTAATTTATAAAACATAATTATTTATTACTTTAGTACATATTTATTACATTTGTTTAAACAGCATTCAGATGCCACTTGTTATCGTCTTACAGCACTCACAACTAATAGCTATATTAAATAAAATTGTGCTTTTCTTCAGCCTGTGTTGCTGCCATTGTTACTTTTGATTTACTTGTGACTCCTTCTGTAAATGGTAGTCGCTTATTCATTTCCTGTGGGATTAAAAAAGTATTATCTTATCTTATCTTATAAATACAAAGTTATATTTTGTGTTACATAACAGGCTGGTTATTTAAATTTACCAAAATAAATAATTATATACTTTAAAAAATCAGTGTTACAATCCATTTATGCCAAAGATGATAACATTATACAGCTAATACAGGGGTAAATAGTGAACCAGTCAACTAAAGTGCTAACACAAATATACTAACATCAGGTATGAATATCATTAATAAACATTTCATAATCCATAGATTCCTTTCGGCTTAAAAAAGAAATTGAGAAGTCGTTGTCAACATTGTTGTCAACAAGTTTGAACAGTAAAATAGTTTCATGCTAATGTCTATAAACATATGTGGTATTTGTGAAATCAACAAACAATTAAATTTTTTGGGAGCTTTGCAGCCTTGTGCAAGAAACTGCCTAGCAACACAGACAATGCGCGTAGCAGACAAAAACAAAAAAAAAAAACGTTACAAATAAATAAGATCCAGTCATAAATGCATGAAATATATGTATATATTAATATATTTTATCATTTAATAGCATGAATATACACTGTTTTTTTACATAGCTTTTCCATATCATGGGGGAGCTCAAACAAACAGTTTGTGGACCATGACGACTGAACCAGAAATGTATTGTAATTAGTAACCGAGGAAGTAAAAAGGAAGACTCAGTTGTGCTGGCGAATCGACACAAATAACTCACTGAAAGAGTCATTCAAAAAAAAAAAAAAAATGGTCACCAACAGCGCACCGCTAGTTTTCTTTGATATGCAATGGCACATGCTAAAATTTGGTTATGACATCAACTTTTTGGTAAATATAAGCTGACTATGGTAGAGTTTTAAAATGAGGAAAAATATGATGTTGGGACCCAAAAATGTCAAAATTAAATGAAGGGGCAACAGGAATGAAGAATACTCATGCTAATCAGTTCCTGGTTCATATCATGGTACAAAAGCTTGTTTGGTGACATGAAAACATTTTGTGGTATGAATGCACTTTAGTATCTCAGAATAAGCTCTTGAACTATGGACTGAATCACTGTCTCCTAAATGATGTTGGCTTCAATACATGCTATTCTGTTCACTGCTACCTCAAAGGAGAAAACAAAAATGGAGGATGTATGTTATGGGAATCATTTCAATTCTTGAACTGTTTTGCTTTAAAAAAAATCTGAATAAAATTTAAAATGCTAAAATTATGTTCAATAACAATCATAAAACGAGTAGTAACACAGACTGTTATGGCCTATTGTTATTGGTCACCTCTACCATTTTTGCATTTAATTTTACATAGAGAATCTGTATGCATGTGGACTAAGATAATATTGAGGGCCAGATTTACTAAGAAATAGTCACTGTGCAATCAAATTCAATATACAGCAGCTCCTTTGCAATCACAAATACTGAAGTAATGACAGATTTAACATGACTGCCTCTAATTATGCAATCAAAAAGAAATGCCCTCATTTACAATTTTGCAGGTGACTGTGGGGCACCAAGTGTAACCTGGCTAATTTTGTGCACAAAATGAATCCCTCTCCACAAAAAGCATTTTTGTTTCACAAAATTGAAAAACGCCTTACCGCATGAAAAGTTGTCTACTTCGTAAGGTCCAAGAAATGCTGTTGTTTTTTAGAATTTTGGATGATGTTTTGTAATTTTGTTGAACAAAAATGTATTTTGTCAAACAACATTCACAAAATTAGCCAGGTTACACTTGGTTATGCTTACATGACTTGGTTGGTTATGCTAATAATATAGTTATGCTTTCATGACAAATAATGATATGGAGCAACAAGTAGCAACAGAAAGAAAACTTAAAATTACTGATCAACACACAGAAGTAACAGTCAACAAGGCAGAGCTTCACAATGTCGAATTACAACATAGAAATACAACATTGTTTCCAGGAGAAACATTTTTAGGGACATCACAAACAAAATCCATAAGGTGTAAAAAATGAACTGCAGATTTAAAGGAGGTGGTGTGATGTTAGGTGGTATAAAAAAGAAAAACTTAACACAATTGAAAAAAGGTTGTTACAACATGACAAGGTATACTCACTGCTCAGACAGTGCTACAGAAAATCTCAAATTCCTTTAACCCAGGCAACTGTAGTTTGAAAAGAACCGAACACAAGGAAATATAAAGTTGACAGTAACTTCACCATAGCCGACAGAGCATTTGATCTTTGTGTGTGTTGCTCATGTTCCTCTTTTATATCATTCAGTAGTGTGACTATTATATGCCTGTGTAGCTTCACTGTCTGCTCTTCATTTAACTGAAAGAGGGTAATTTTCAGATGAAAGACCCTCTCTTTTCTTTTTCTGTCTTCTGCCTTTTTCCTCTGTTTTCTCCTGGCTCTGATGGCTGCTGAAACATTTTGGATAGCAATCTGCTTATTAACATATAGCTTGTGATCTGTAGGCTATATCCGCACAACTTACAGCCTGCTTTTAGGAGTCATAAAAATTCTCGCACAAAGTTACTGCATGCTTTAAAAAAATGACATGGAATGCTTGATTGGTCTCATTCACAAAATCTCCATCCTGTTTTGGTGCCTTCACCACAGATTAACAAATGCAAGAACAGATTTTACTAAATATCAAGGGGAGGGTTGCCAGGTGAGGTAGTCACCACAAATTCCATTCTGTGATTTTTCACCTATTGTGACAATTCAGAAAGTTGCATGTAAATATTTCAGGCTTTCAGGTGCAATCATTTTGTAAATCTGATTCTCAGTCTTTCACAAATTAACTATGCTGAATCGTCAGTGTCAACATGACAACATATAAGCCAGATTTCTTTGACTGATATGAATCTGGTTAGATTCTGCTTGGCTGTGTATGGAAATAAATTTAACAAACTCTTACAGCATTTGTCAAATGTTGCAGGAGTATAATGTTAGCTAATATAAATTCTGTTAGCTAAGGAGCCCGAACAGCAGCGAGTACACCTTCAAGAACAGTATGCTAGTGTGTATGCCACAACATATACATTTGTACCACAAAATGAAGAACAAAACAGTGTTCGGTCTGTCATGAAATGCATTTTGTACCACAAAGTGAAAAAAGTTACACTCTGTGCACCTTGGGCTGAGGTTGCAACTCTAGAAGTAGCATTGCATTACATTACACAGTCATTTAGCTGATGCTTTTATCCAAAGTGACTTACAGTTGATGAGGCTAAGCAAGGGCCAATGCCCCTGGGAGCAATGTGGGGTTAGGGGGCCTTGCTCAAGGACCCAACAGCAATGGTGTTCTTGCTGTGGCTAGACTGGGACTTGAACTGCCAACTGCAGAGGTCCCAGTCATGTACCTTAGCCACTAGACTACAGGCTGCCCCCTGAGTAGCAACACATATAACAGTGCCAGGACTAGGTCAGAGTGTGCAGTCATGTTGAGGAGCACATAGATACTTGGATCAACCTATAATAGGACTTACTTTGGGTATCTTGAATTACTTAGTCAACTTCACAGGCCTACAAGGCGAACACAGAGTGAGATAGAGACATTGTGAAAAAACAATCAGACGAGTCCTCTGCTTCTGACAGCCAGCAAAATGTTTAATTGGATGTATTTAATTTTCTTATTTAACTTTTCACAGATCAGGGTACAAATCATATGACAAACTTAGCAGCTTTGGATTTCAGGAACCATTCATGGACCTTAAAAGGTCTGGTGCTCTCAATGTAGCCTTGATGCCTGAATGCTAACTCCTGGCTAAGTCAGAGTGGCTGTTGATATATCATTAGCATCATCAGGTCGTTGCATTAATGATCAAAATAAACAAAATGTGTTCTCAATGGGGATGGATACCAAAACCTGATTTTACAATGGAACTGGTTCTAAGGCTCTCAAAACCTGGGAATTGATATATGATGACCCTATCGAGACTAGCTGGTACAGCGTTATTCACATATTCACTCCTGCTGAATATATATAAGTTTAATATAAGTTAAACGTTCAATGATTGTTGTAAATATGGGTATTCCTGACTGATATATGAAAAGGCCAACATTATCAGCCCATAAAAGGACTCTGACACTTTATCGGTTATCAGAAGAAAACATGCTGATAAGGTGCGGAAATTTTGAGTGACACGACTCGTCAAAACATACAGAATTTACCCCGCAGCGTGTAAACCTATAGTTTGTTTATGCTGTGTTGTATAGATTAGTATGCAAGCTGGCACTAGCCCACTAGTTTTTATACCACATCAGAGAGGTAGGCTCCCCCTGTGCTAATTGTAAATCCTCACCGGTACTGGAACCAGTACCGCCGGTGTAGCCTATAGCTCATTAGGATTCTGTATCCTCCTCTGCACAAGATCTCCAGCATATGCTTGATGGATGCAAGACCACATTGTAATGTATCCATCCATTTTGTGAACAGAAGTTTGTCCACTCTGGATCCAACACATTCCTCCAGGCTGCTCTCTTGGGGAGAGCATTCATCTGGAACCTTGGAAAGTCCAGTTAGTCCTACACACCCTGAACTTCTGCTGATGGTCGTCCTGTAACAGGGTTGCACTAATGTAGAAATTATGGACATAAACATAGCACCATGTTCCAAGGTGAAAGATCTTCTCTTGATCCATCACTGAGTTGAACAACTCCCAGTTCCCAGTGTTGATACAGAAGTCACAGGTGGACCCGTTCTCCACTTTATAGGTTTAGCTTTCATATACTGCTTCAGCCCTATCTTTGCCTTTGTAGGTACAATTCCCTTGTTAATGGTTCTGGTGAGGACAGGAGTCCAGATGAGGTCAGACCCGGACCAGGTGGTCACATACTGGAGTTCCCTTCATCTTGTCACTCTCCACATCTTCATCAGGGTCACTGATGTGCAAGTTCCAGGTAAATGCCTCATACCTTTTCCTGCTCAGTGTAGAGCGAGAGAAGCAGACATGGTAGGAATCTCTGGGACTCCAGTAATCATTCACTATGTGGGTGCCTACAAATCCCATGTACACCACAGTGCACTTGTACTTGTACATTTCCTGCATGGACACAGGACTCCAAGCATACCTCTCCCCTTGCACTGCCATTAACTCTATGACCTTATTTGTGTCTGTATTGAGTTGAGTGCACAGCACCCAAACTAAAAAAACAGCTGGAAGAGGTCAAGGGGGGGTAGTTTTCTGTCAAGCTAACTTAGAGTCCTGGTATCTGTGCTGGGCTGAAACAGCACTAAAGAGCCTGGAGAGCAGCCATCATCAACCTATGTTGGGGGGCTGGAGCAGTGGGGATGGGTCTTCTGGCCATTACTGTGCACAGCAGGAGTGGGTGAGCTAGGTGAGGTGTGAGGAGATGGAGTGGTTCGGAGGGACACACCCATTGTAGCAGAGCGAGCACCAGCTAACATGTGAGAGTGGGGGGAGATTGCTGAAGCATGCTGGGAGAGAAAGAAGAAGATAAGCTGGGCCGGTGGCGGGCGCAACAGACGTAGAAGCTTTCGCAGTGGGGGCTTAGTGATTTTAGCTGAGTCCGACTTCTCATCTTAGCCTGTCCAGAATGGTAAAAATCTTCTGGCTGCAGAGTTGAGAGGAGGGGCAGTGTTGGGTGTTGAACTGCTGGGGGGAAGGAGGGAAGCTGGTGAATCTGTCACAGAGCTTGAGGGCAGGGTAGATGATAGGCCAGTGAATGAGGGAGGAAGTTTCTGAACACCAGTGAAGAGTGAAAGCTAAAGCACCACCTACAAAGACCTCACTGACACAAAAAGAATTTTCATTATTAGAAATATTACCAATATCCACCATAATTAGGTACAAGCAGTATACTCAATGCTGTATACGACACTACCATAATGTAATGAAATAGTAATTAAGAAGGATAAATTGATCTTGGTTAACAGGATGCACTTTTAGCACTGTTGCATTTTAGCATGCTAAACTATAAATAACTAAATAAAAATGTAAATAATAAATAAAATTCATTAGGTCACATTATAGAAGTTAACATGTATTTATTTGCAAGGGAAATGTCTGTCTCACTCTATCTAAAAGTAAACACAGCTGTAGCATGCTAGCAATAAACCTAGCCGCACAACTATTACACATGCTGAAATGTAACCGCAGTATTTGGCTAGCTAATAAGAAATGATAAATGAAGCTGCCACCTGAATTAACAACCCTCAACAACTGAAAACCAGTCAAATGACTTTAATAACTGAGTCAAAAGAATGACCATAAAGTACCTAATAATGGCCCAAAATATATGCCAATAACAAACATGTGCAGAAGCTCTGGAAAGTGAAAGCTTGCAATTGTTGAAAAAAAATCAGTCAGTGAAATGTTATGGAAATGATGAAGAAGCTAGAAATTTGATAAGAGCTCAGTCCGAAGACCAGATGAGGCCAAAGTTGGTTTCTGGCCATATACACCATTGTCAAGTTTGGAGTCAGAAGATGAATGCATACTAGTAGCAGCTAGTGAACTCAAAACAGGGGAGGAACAAACTTTACCTTTACATCTATCATTATGTTCAACCTGTTCCCATTTATCCTCCTTGACAACCAATAAAACAAGTAATTGGTAGTTTGGTAATTATTGGTAATTATTCACTGAATAATCAACACCAATTTATGTAATTAGGTTAAAAACATCCATGGACACAACAAACATAGCACTAGTTTGCAAACAACAGCAATTCTCCTACAAAATTAAATTGGTAATCATTTACTCTATTTATATCAGCTGGTGTTGATTACTCTGAATAAATTGGCTTATTATTAATCAAATGGGATAAATGGGAAGTGGTTGAAAGTAATGATAGGTTTAAAGGTAAAATTTGTTCCTGCCCTGTTTTAAGCTCACCAGCCATCAGTAATGCATACTAAGATGACTACCTCATACATACTGTAAAATATGGAGGTGGATTAGTGATGTCATGGGACTGTCTGCTGCCATTGGTCCAGAGACCCTTGACAACATCAATGACAGTAACAATAAATTACATCAATTCTCCACAGCACCAGAGCATTTAGGGTACCTGGTAGATTTTGCCAAGAGGCTAAGACTTCACCACAGGTGGACCCTCCCAAATGACAACGATACCAGACACACCTCAAAATCATTCAAGAAATGGTTTAATAAAAGGAAAATCAACAGCTTGAAATAGCTTCGTCGTCTACGGACTTAACTCCAGAAACAAACCTGTGGTTCTAATCGAAGAGGGTAGACAGTAAGCATAGACTTAAAGACATCAAGGATCTCGAACGGTTCTGCATGGAAGCGTAGGCCTTCTTCAACCTTATTAAAACATTATGAGGCAAGGTTCAGTGACATTCTCCTTGCCAGGAAAGTCTGCATCAATTTCTAAAAACATGGTGCCAATGTAATCTACAAATCATCTGTTTTTGAGAAAAAAATAAGGGTTAAATGTTATATACAAAAACATTTTTTCAACAATTATATTATAATGAAAGAGTGCAGTGTTTCCACATATCTGAATATAAAATGTAGGTCATTATGTGTGTCATGTTATACAGCCTTTTTGTTCATCTTCACCAAGGGTGCCAATAATTTCTGAGGCCAATGTATTTTTAGAAGGGCATCATCCATTATGTAAAACATTACAGCATCTAACAGACACTACAGTCCAAACTGACTCAGACAGTGTTCTTTTTTTTTTTACACTCCAGTCACTTATACAATTGGATATTTACTGAAGCAATTTAAGGTGCAGCACCATTGCTCAAGGGTACGATGGCAGTCCCCTGGGTGGGAACTGAACCCTGTTACCCATAATGCTACACTCCCATTCAGTTATGATTGTCAGCACATAACCGTTCATTCATTGCACAATTAAAATAGGGTGTAATAATAATGATGGGAAACAAACAACGGTATATGTAAGTTCTTATGTTATTGTGATCAAGTATTCAGTTTCTGGGTTTGTGTTTATAAGGTAATGAGGAAACCTGGCGTTTCGCCAGATGTTTGAGCCGACTCCGCCTCGAATGCGGTAAATTTTTCCCCCCTTCCTGCGAAGTCGGAGAACGATGCAGGCTCGGAGGAAATTCAGCACAGAGTATGATGACCACACAAGCAAACGATGAAGGCTGGACTGATGCGCAGCCCGAGGCCCTGTCCCAGTGTTCACCCTGAGCCCAGGGACCGACGCTTCTTTCACACTTCTCATTGACGTATTTCCAAGGTTGCTTTGAAATGTACAAGTGCATCAAGGCACAAAGCCCGATGGGAGTTGTGTAAGGGGTAACTCTGAAACATGTCACAAATTCTCTGTTGCCTGGAAATACAGGCCAATGTTGAAAAATAACTAGATAGCTTCCAGGGATGTGCTCCACCTGATTTTAGTGCACATTATTTTCATGTAGCTTCAGCTATGAGTCAGAATCTGAAACATTGGTACTGTCACAACCTCTCAACCAATGATCATTTGTTCTGGAACAACTGGTAGCCCCTGAAAGCTCACACAGCAGTGTGGATGGCAGGGCGGACATTTGGCCTCTATCTCCTGCACCTCTGTTATGACCGACACTCAATTAAACGTGTTGCCAAAATATGAGAGAGGGGCACTCACTGGTAGGGCAGAACACCGGTAAAAATAGCGCCAATTCTGGGACACGATTTATCCATCATGACTTTGAATCTATTACCCTGTTAATGAGATGGAACATAAATGTACATTTGTTACCATAGAGCTCAGATTTTTTTTTTTTTTTTGGGGTGAGAGACACCGTGTTACAGTGGCAGGTGTAACCGGTGGGCCAGGTGGTGAGTGGAGGGAGGAAAAAGGCAAAAACCGGTGAACTTAGAGATAACCGAAGGCTCCTTTATTTGTTGCCTTTTAGGGCAAAGGTGAAAATAAAATCACATAACGCAAATAGGCACAGTTCATTCTTATATTCAAATATACCAAAGCCAAAGACAGCAAACAAACAAAACCCAAATGATCTCCCACAGCCTAACTGGCTGCTCTTTAAACAGGAGGCATAAACTACGGCAAAGGCATACACCTTGATTGATTAGAAATCTACCATAGGTGAGCCTGACTGTTCGTGAGGCCGTTGCAGTGCAACTTCCTGCAGCCTCCCCAGTCCGAATGAGGGGACTGAACCGACAGCGGTCCAATGGGTGGAGCAGAAGAGATAAGGCACCACAACACCAAATCTACATTACGGGTTTCCACTAGAACACAAACAGCTTTACTTATGCCAGAGTATCATTCACTGTTGACCAGATCATATGCATTTATTAATTATATTAAATCTAACTACAATTCCAACACAGAACAGCATATTGTCATTGGCCTATTGAAACACAACACAATCAGGTTAGTAAATATATCCTGAAACTGAAAACTGCCCCCATTTAAGAGCACTGATATTGTGCCCTTCAATAAGGTATTTTGTCTGAACTGCTTCAGTAAATATCCAGCCGTTTAAGTGGAGGGTGTATAAAAACGTTAACTGTGGGAGTCACTCTGAATAAGTGCTGCAAGATAAGTGTCTACTAATTGCCTAAAATGTAATCTTTAAAAAATGTGGACAAGAGTGGGTAAATATTATTGTATTTAGATAGACAACCAGTACAATTGCTATAACCACGATAGCATCGAAAGCCTAAGAATAAAATATTAGCATGCAGTGCCAAGTAAGCAGTAAGCAGTGCCAAGAGTCACACACTACACTTTAATAATTCTACCTCCAGCCCTGTAGCTTTTCGTTTAAACAGCTTCTCTTTCTCACCTCTGTGTTTTATATGGTTTGTGAAGCCCATTCATTCAAGTCTACAACTAAACACAACATTTAAATCATGGGCTGCAAGTGTTAAACACTATAAGATTCTGACAGGTACGCATAAAATTAATGAATTACAGGAACATTGAATTTTGCACAGAGAGCTAATATAATGAATCATGCCATGCTTCTGATGGCTGACGTGCACCTGGTTGATAAATTGTATTTTAATTTAATGCATAATAAACACCAAAAAGCAATGTAATACCATACTACTTGTAGCATTAACACCACATCCGCATGCAGCAGAGAAAAGAATGAGGTTTTCTGTACCGCATGAGCATGTTTTGCTTTGCAATTACAAGGGTAACGGGGACGCCAAAGCTCAAATTTTCCCTGGTAAAAAGGTCGTACTTTAATTACCTTAATTTCAAGGGGTTTTTGAGGGCCTGGCAGCCACTCCTACTTAATGACATTTGGCTCGTTTTGTATAGGGACACCCTTCGGCTTCAGAGTAGCTTGCCTAAATGTGCAGAACTTAAGGGGATAATATGTAGGCGGTGTGATGGGGAGGTGAACTGGAACCGAGGCTGAGTCACAGAGAAGGAGCGCTGCTGAAGCACTGGAGGTTAAACCGCACAGACATAGACACTCTGCCTCTAGAGGCTGGTGACAGAACAAATTTGCCCCATTGAAACCCATCATAAAATGATAAATATTTCTCTGATGCAATAAAAGAGAACGCCTGTGTACGAAAAAACACAGTTTACAGACGTAACTGCAGTTGAGAGTTCATACCAACACAGGATGATGTAGAACGATTGTCAGTCCCGGTCATGGACTTTATCGGGAATGACAGAGATGTACGTTTTTCCAAAACTGACTGACACACATATCCAGAACTCATAGAACGGCAGTTACTTTTGTAATTCTCTGTCTGTTTCATTCCTCCTAACCACCGGAGGCAGTGCATAGTATTGAATGATGGATATTATATTTATGTGGTAACATAGCCATAAAGTAGTAAACCTTGGTACTGTAGTATGTAGTATGGCTATAAAGAGACCTAGACATGGTGTTTCAATGCTGGCAACTTCATGAACTCATTTATTCAAGAAAGTACTAAATAATAAATATAATATAACAAAACAAACATATAATAGATTATATACACTACATATACTGTAAACCATATGAATTACATACACTATACCACCCCACACACACCACAACATACAAATATGGGAGAAATCTAGCCACCAAGCATGATGGAGTGTAATATCAAGAATAATATTAAGGTGTAACAATATTAAGGCATGTATAGAAAATTGCTTTTTAACTCAGTAATGTTATACACATCTGTGTAGTTACTTAGGTGTGTTGGTGAGGAACAGGTAAGTTCTCCAGTGCACTGGCTTCAGCTGGTGTTGACGCTGAGAAGTGGATAGTTGTATGATCTCAATTTTTGAAGGAACCAATGAGAAGAAGATCCACCCTCCTCTCCTCCTAGATCACCCTAAATCCAAGTTAGAGTGGCAGGGAAGAACTTGTCAGTGGGGAATGTCCACATTGCTCTGATGATCTCACATCAACAGTGTCGGACCCAGACCCTGTTTGCGATGACTCAGATCCGGGTTTCCACTTCTCCCCTTTCCCATACTCATGGACTAAACTGTGTCACTCAACGCAAAAGGTCCGGCTTTCGAATATGCTTTTTGGTGAGGATGTTACACCACAGTAGATACCACTTAGCTTGAAAAGGTCAAGACAGGAGCAAAACTCGTGATGCAGAAAGATCATCGTAGGTGTCTCTCTGGTCATGGATTATAGGCTTTCCTGGTAGGTCGACAGGAAAGGAGACGAACCTTGCATGGACTGAAGCGGACCCTTCAGAGGACTTCAGGGAATGTCTGCACAACGTGTTCTGCTCTGGTATTTGCTGACAGATAAAAGGGGGCGGAGTGCACATGCTTCACTCTGTTGACTATCAGGAAGGATGCCAACTCACCCAAGGCGAACAGGGGGCCATTATCCTTCACCAAAACTTCAAGGATACTGGAGCACCTGAATCAACCCATCAGAATCGTCTATGACTTCATCCTCTATAGCAAAAGATTCATGGTACCAGGCCTCACAACTGCTGCATTTAATCTGCTCCTCTGAAGGTTTTGGATCGTCCATGGAGTCATATTTTTTGACGCAGCCACTGCATTTATCACGAGTGTTACCTTCAGCACTATTCTTAATTTGTTCTGAATTTTCAAAGTAAGAGAAGTGTTCTGTTGAGGATGCAGGATGAAGCTCCAAATTAAGCTCCTTCGTGAGATTTCAAAACTGCAGGTTGAACAGATGGATGCTATGGCTATCAAGGAGGAGATCATCTTTGGAGAGCTGCACCGCAAACATTTCCCCACTAAACAAACAGGTCAAAGGTCATCCAGCTATTGTCAGATGCTCTGTCATGTATAATTTGGTATTAGAAACTTGCGAATGAGTAATAACAGTGAATGTTAACTGCATAAATAAGATAGCAAGTGTTGACCCAAATTCTAATAATATAGGTTTGGTTTTTTTGTGGATGTTTTGGAAGCTGCACTCATTTTGTTTGATGGCGAGCCACCCACTGTGATCTCAACTTTGAAGATGCAAAGATTCCTTACCCAGAACACTGGGTTAGGTTCTGTTGCCTTTTTTGTAGTGGTTGTTTATGGGCACCCATGGGTCCCAGTTTTCATGGGTGGAGGTGTGATGGTGTTCCTGTAATAGGTGGAGTTGGAAAGATCCATCTTATTTGGACTGTAATTGAGAGGCACACCTGTGCTGTGTGTCCTTACTTATTTAACCTACTTCCTCTCATTTCAACAGGGGGCTCGCTGGTTTGGCTATATGCTCTCTGTCTGCCTCAGCACACGTTTGTTTCCTTCTGTTTTTGCATTCCAGTAATTTTCAACTTTAATAATTTGCAACATTACTTATCGCTCATCCCTACATATGAATATATTACTGTTAGCTTTCAGACTTCCACACCTGTTTTCTTAAAAATTACGCAGTTTTTTGTTATTTAATAAACGAATTTGCATCATAGTTGCCTTTCTGTGGTCTCCCTCATTTGTAATTGCTGAACGCGAGTTATGCCACAATCGTTTCAGGGCAAGATGATTTCAAATGAAGGGCTTTGGATAAAATATATATGAACAAGCAGGTGGATCAGCTTCTGAATGTTTGCACAGTGCTGGAGGAGGAAGAAAAGATGATATTTTAGTTTTATAATGCATAAATAATCAGATTAATCTAGAAAAAGAGTAATGCAATCTCTATCACTTTGGCAGCTGTAATAGTAAAAAAGTCAAACACAAAAATGAAGCAGGTATATATAGCGTAGCTCAGTAGCTGACATCAACCGGAACACGAGCACTAGCTAGCCCACTTCAAAAATGGGTGCAATGTTGGCCTGTTGCCACTAGGCAGCAGTAGAGAATGGTCACTGATAGATCACTCGATCTTGTGGCACTTGGTACTGCCCATACCAATAACTGCGCTCTTGCACTTGTGATGTAGGTTCAGCATCTCAAGTTTTGACAAATCGTCTGTGTGGTATGGCTCATGTCTCCTAGTGAACCACGAGATGTTTTTTACAATTAAATTGCAGAACTTGCAATGTCAGAAAACTATGTCAGTTTTTATTAGACTTAAATTAAGCGAACAATATAAATCTCACTTACCGTTTGTGCGTCTTGGTTAATTTAATAGGTGTAGAGGGTGTTGAAGGTGGTAAAAACTTTTTTGGTAATTGTTTTATATGGCATATCCCAGGAGTCATAATCTGTTTGCTTAATTGAAATGTAACGGCTGTCTAGGAGGTATCCATTTTGGCGTGTTCTGCACATTCCGAAATGGGCACAGCATATAATGCATGTAAGAGGCCCCAATGGCACAGCTGAATGGCTTGTTGCAATAAACATTTCTCCTCAAGTCCCCTGAAAACTGCACATTTGATCTGATGGTGGTGCTATAGAGCACTACCTTTTGTTGTCATTCTTTGAGTCATGAGAGAAACATATTTCTGAAGTTTCACCGCGCTAATGTCAAGCAGGTAGCCCTCATTTCCCGTTAACATGTTGAATTAGGTGGAGCTTTATGACCAAACACGATGGAGTTTAAAAAATCTGTAGAGTAGCCTTGATCAGGGCATATAAAAGATAACGTAAATCACATTTTAAGAAGACTGGATCAACATTGCGGTTGAAGAAAAAATTTGTTTTTTTCAAATAAAAGGTTCGAATTCTCGTAGGGTGGGACATCTGTATATTTGTGTAAGCATCTAAGGAAACGTTGCACAAGCTGGGCGTCAAAAGTCCTCAAAATGCCAACTTTGGTCAAATGGTGGCACTAGAGAGACCAATTCTGACCATAAAATTGATAAGGGAACCTCTAGGACTGCACTCTGTCAATATGCAGAGTTAAGACAAAAAGCTATTTGTCAGTTCTGTTGAGTGCCATAGACTCCCAGAAAAATAATATTCAAGGAAACTAATAATTACAATAGCTGTGCACCTTTGGGGCCTTGACCCAATGATGATAATAATAACATGGTGATGATTATGAAGACGAAAATGTGTCCAAGCCTATTAATGAAACAATATTACAAGAGGCCTAGGCATGATAGAGTTTGTGATCCATGGAAAATGCTAGAAAGAATGAGTTCAGGAACTTGCAGTATAACTTAGGCAGCTTTGTTGAGAAGGAATCACTCAATTTTTGTAGATTTTTGTCACATCATTTTTAAGGCTAAGAACACTTCAGAATCAAGAATTTACTAAATCTGATCCTATTAAGTTATTCATAAATCAGATCTCAAAATGCCATCCAATAAGTTTATTATTTTGAAATTACATGCATGTTATTTTACATTACTTTCGATAGCAACTCCCAGGATCTAGTTCATATATGTACTCTGTGACTGCAGCTGTAATTTCATGCACAAATAATTTGATTTACTATTTTGTAAGATCTATTGCAATGGTCAAACTGTAATGCACATTTTGGATTTTACAATTAGATGAGCATTATTATTAGTTGTATCATTTTTAAACATTACATGAAGCTGAATATAAAACAAAGCAGTACCATAACTGGTCGTGTCGCAAGTGTTGGTCGTGTAATGCTGAAAAGTTATACTTAAAAGGGTCACCATTCTTTAATGTGAACATACAACCTGAGCATAATCTAATGCAAAATGACTTTGTTTTGTTCAGTTCCTGTTAAGATCCAAAAAGGACAAAAGTTACATTTTTATCTGGTCAGCGACCGAACCAAGGTGCCTATAAAAGATCTGCCGATGCAACCGAAGTTACACTATCTTGCATGCTGTATCACATTTCATTTGTTTGAGAGATTAGGGTTCGTCCATGGAAAGCCAATGGACAGTCTGAACAGATGAGACACTAATGTATAACGTGGCCAGTAATGTTTAGCTAATGACCTTAGCAAACCAAACACACGTCAACTACAAAACGTGCAAATGAGCACTAAATAAGACTGGAGAACTGGCATCAGTGGCACGTACTTTTTTGCTTTGTCCTGTCGGCATCAACAATTAGCTGGCTGGTTAGTAAGATTTATGAGAATTGTAGGTATGCCATCCGCCAAGTTACGAGTTGGCGAGGCATATCCTATATCCCATATTACTCTAAAGCAAGCTTTGTTGATGCCTGAACAAGTGGAACGGACGCCGATGTGCTCCAGTAAATCGCATTTCGTTATGATGTGCAGAGCACGTTTTAGTTTGTGTGGCGGAACGCAAAAATCCACGTTGTTGCAGAGCAGAACGTTTAAGGGGAAGTACCGGTGTATCTGCTTGGTGCTACACAGTTGTAGCGAGCTACCGTTCATTCAATCGTCTGCAACGCTGGAACTTCGTCCTGCGGTGGGACAGCTGCATGGAAACGTCGTGTGTAGTGCCTGTTTTATGATTTAGCCTGCTTGGGTAGTTAATCAGACTCCTGCCTCACTGATCGCTAAGATGTAAGTCAGCTGACTTTATTTATTGGTCACAGCGATTAGCCAATGTAGCTACATGCTGTGTCCGTGCTTATTTGGCTAGACTGGACTAGCTGCTAAACCATGGTGACACATTGCCCAAATTTACTTAGTTTTTCCACGTGTACCGCAAGCAAGCAAGCAGCCCAAGTAGAAAACATAACGTCAACAAGTCTGCTGACAGTTACAGTGTTGCAGGTCGCAAATGTATCATTGATAATACCAATACTAAAACAGCAAGGTGTAAAGTTATACATTCCGATACCTTTATCGTTAACGACAACTCTGCTGGTAACAACAGCAGTTTCAATAAACTTGAATGAACTTTTGTATAATGTTCAAGGTAATTGGTCTACTCGGTAGTTTGGTTCAATAGCATGTTAAAGGATAAACAGACAGAGTGACGAGCTACATCGTTAACGTGAATAACCGCCTATATTGCCAGTGATGGTTACTCTTATTTACAATTTAATGGTATTGTAAAATGAATAATAATCCAGTGAATTTAAGGTAACATTAAGAAAAATTAAGAACCGGAAGTCGTGCAAAACGCGTCAAAGTAAAAGTCCTCAATTGCGGTTTGAGCAGTTCACATAATATTTAAGCGCCAAGTTGGTGTCGTTCGTCATCATTTTCAGCGTTCAGCATTCATTGAAAAAAACCAACACTCACTTAACTATTGTGTTGGATTCACTTTCTTGGACTCATCTTTTGCTTGTTCTTCATATGACATGAATCACATGCATGGAGTTTGAGGTCAAATATATTATTTAGCATATTTTCTTTTCGGTAAAAAAAGGTGAATTTGACCTAAGCACAAGAGGAGGGTAAATACACATGAGCCAAGTAAGTTAATTTGTTGTTCTAAACTTTGGCTAATGTTAGGGGAGTAAATTGAAAACTTTGCCAGTTTATTAATTTTCAGAGCAGCCTTTACTTGTATATTAGATGAATCATATCTAGTCGTACAATTAAAATATGCTTAATACTATCACCAACCTAACAACATCTGAGATGATTGAGAGGTGATCTGTAAACATTTAAAAATGTTTTTCTGTATTCAAATATGATCTGTACAAAATGCCCATTTGTAATGGGGTATTTGATCGCTAAATACAGTTAGTGCAATGAAATCATGCAGTGCAATAATATGTCTTTAAAAATATATATTTTTCTCATATCAATGAAATAAAATGTTTCTCATTAAATTGTCCCTGGACTGTGAATTGTATGAATTTTTAAGCATTTAACTACCTAATTATTAATTGTTTTCGTTGAATACAGTGCAACATTTTGGAATGTTTCCCTAAAGTAATGAAATAATCCTGAGTTAGAGATAATTCCTGTAATAATTATAAAGTTGGGGCTTTTATTTTGATAAAACAGTTGGCTGGTTCTGTAGTAACTGAATTGCTGCTGGTTCATGCCATTATGATAAAAGACTTGCTATAAAATGTACAGCTTGGAATAAAACGCATTTAACTCATGTCAGTCCATGGTGGATGTTTTTCTTTTCCTTTGGTACAAATGTTCCAAACAAACGGGTTACTTTTGAAGGAAAAAAAAAACCCAACACACTCAGGCTGCTTTTTTCACATCTGTTTGTATGATGTCTTCTTTAAAAAAATGATAGAACCAATCAACATTAATGTTGTTGGTTGCAACCTGTGTGGCCAGTCAGGTGTACCCTCACTGCAATCATCTAGGAGTGTGGTGTGGGGGTTCGTGGTACCTAAATGTGGTACTTATTATAGGCGTAGGATATATGTGTTGAATATAGAAGAATAATAAATAATTAACATTCCTCAGAACAAGTGGGGAAAATGTATTTCATTTAGCCATTTCTCCAAAATACAGAACTGCGTAATTCCAGTGTAAAATTGAAACATATAGCGAAAACTTTAAAACAACTGTTGTGAAGATATGAAAGTGGGTTTAAGGTTACTCAGTGTCCAAAAGTCATGTTGATGAAATGGAGACATAAGACTGTATGGCATACAGGACTGTATAGAGGCACCCTCAGTCTGTCTGAAACTTCCAAGATACTCAGTATGATAAGGATTGGCTGTGGGGGGGGGGGGGGGGGGGCGGCTTTGATACCTTTGAGAAAACCCTGGAAATTTCAACCCAATAATTTCTATTTTAAGACAAAGTGCAAATCTGTGGAGCAGCATAGCTGTTGTTGACCGACACTTGTCGCAAAGGGGTGAGTCATCCAGGAATATTTAATGAAACCTTGACTTAGAGTAGTGTAGCCTGTGCAGTACCTTCAGTTGTATCAAACCATGCCTAGCATTGTGTGAATGTGTTCCAGGCTTTCATTCCATATCATCACAGTGGCTTCTGTAACATTTTTTGTCTTGATTTGGCTTTGTACTCCACAGTTTTATATTTGTAGTCAAATTATTCACGTATGGTTAAAGTGCAGATTTTCAGCGTTTGTTAAAGCCTATTTGTGTACATTTTTGTTTCACCATGTAGAAATTAAAGGACTTTTTGCATGGTAACCCCTCCCTATTTTAGGGTGCAGTAATGTTAATTACATAATAATGACATGTAAATTAAAGTAGTCATGTTCAGTACCTCGTTGCATATCCTTTGCATGCAGCGGTATGTTCAGGATCATTGTCTTAAGGATGAAACACCATCCATTGAGACTGGTGGCATTTGCTGAAATTTTTGCAAAAAAGTATGATGTCTATGTACACTTCAGAATCAATAATTCATTGAGCAGTTACATCATCAATGAAGACAAGTGAGCCAGCACCTGTGGCAGCCATGCATGACCAAACCATAACACCCCCACCACCGAGTTTCGCCGATCAGGTGGTTTGCTTTGGATCTTGGGTGGTTCCTTTTGGCTTCCACATTTTGCTCTTGCTGTCACTCAGATATAACTTGTTCACAATCTTATTTCATAACTCTTTTTGCAGGCCCTTTCGATATCTCTGAGCTGTAATCTGGCAATCCCGCTTTCACCTTTAACTAGTGTTTTGCTTCCATACCTGCCTTGTGAAAAATATTTCTGTTCTTTCAGACGAGTTTTGTGGGGTTTTCTTCATAATGGTGAGAATTATTAAGTCATTAAGTCTAGTGTCCATAATTTACCAGGCCCTTTGCGATTATTGAGCTCAACGATGCTCTCCTTCTTCTTGATGCTCAATCCAGTTGATTATGGGAAGCCTAAGGTTTGGCCTGTGTCTCTGGCCATTCAACTCTCATTCCCATCCTGGCTTCCTTGACTTTCATTGGCACAGCTCTGGTCCTCCTCTTGGCAAATGCCAGTGACTCCAAAGGTAATCAAAGGCCTAGAGTCAGGATGAGGCACTAAAACCTCCCTTATAACTGCATGAAGCCAGCAGTTAAACACACCAGACCAAATAAAAAACACCAGTGAAACCATTTGTACCAAATGTTATTGTGCCCTATAATGGGAGGGTTTATGTATAAAAATTGCTGTAATTTCTACATGGTCACCCAATGGTGCATTCCTTGGTCCTTGAGAGAAGTGTCCAAGTTCTGGCATGAACACTGATTATGTAACAGCCACACTTTTTATGATATAATGAAATATGAAGGTCATTTTAATGAAATAGTTATTTGCAGAGGCCTACATTTTTATGTCAATGAGGTGCAGGTTATGTGCCAAAACAGGTCCTTATTAGGGATGTTAACAGTTAATCGATCGACTGTTAATCATTATTAATAATGTTGATTGATTAATTTTAGGGATTAAACAGTAAAATTTTGCTAAATAATTTAAATAATATGTTGGCTATTACATTTTGTTGCTCATTAACTACTGTGAAAAATATGAACAGACAAACGTGAAAACGTTTTCAGCTGCAACTTTTCTCTCGTAAACTTAGAACGCTATTGTACATGGCAGCAATGAAATGAGCATAACGGAAGAGCGTATGGGAATAATGCCTGTTAGCAGGTATTCTGTGTGGGGTCTCATGGCACATTCTATTTAGGCCTAACAGGCTTTAAATTTGTTTTGTTTGTCCTCCCAATTTTTCAGTCAGTGAATCCATATAGTTTATTTTTATTTAATCAGCATTAATAAGAAATGTACATTGTTGCTATTGGCGTGGAAGTTTACCAAGCCTGTCATACAAATGTCAGCGGCCCTCCTCTTTCGCACAGATTTCTCAGTCGGCGAGTCCGTGTTTAAAAGAATTGCATGAAATTGACATCCATAGTCCCTATGTATGTATGAGGTGCAAGATTGGCTTTCTCCATTCCGATATTGGAAGAAGATTAAAAGGTCATATCACTTTTTTGTATTGTTCAGGGGTCCAGGTTATGCGCTCCTTGCACCAGGTTATGTGTTTTCGTGCGTTAGCCATTGATGCAAGGTTCCCAACTGGCGGCCCTTCCAAAAATATCCGCTTTGTGATGCTCATGACGTACATTTTATGTAGAGGCTGGCTGACAGAGTTGTTGATTCAGTTGTGTGGTAATTTTTGAGACCAGTATTTGAGCATTTAACAGCCGTCCTGTTAAGTGTCAGGTGGTCATCCTCAATTTGTGACCACAGCTTGTTTTTGCCAGGGCAGTTTGTTCATGTCGGGCATGCGTTGTCACAAATGTTGACGCCGTTCTGCCTACACTGAATAGTCTTGCAGTTTTTTATGACCAGTGCACCTGCAATCCAGGCACAAATTCACATGCCTCTTTGGAACTCAATTATTTGGAACTCTCACACTTTGATATGTGAGTTTCCAACGCAATATAGGACAGCTCAGCTGACTGTCAGACCTCTTCTAGAGGTGACACACAAGAGGGCTGCCAATTTTCCCCCACAATAAGTTCTATAAAATTCATTTAACTAACCCTATTTGAAAGGTAGTTATCTGAACTTATCAACGTTCAAATTACATTCGAACTTGATGATTGTATATTATCACCATGTGGAAGCAGTGCATGTGTTTAGAATGACCAACTTTGTTGCATGTTTTATCTGCTATTGTGGGAGAATCAGTTATAGGAAATGGCATGATTGTTGGTAATGGGCTTTATTAGTCGAGGGTTCGAGCTAAATGGAAGAGAAATCCAGTGCAGTGCATTGATTTCATTGAAAAAGCTTTTGTAAGTACAACATGGAACATTTGCGCATGAAAAATGTGTAAAATATAATAGAAATCTGACATAGATTCTGTAATATAGCAACAATGGTAAATGCGACAAGAAACAAAATATGATGGCCTCAACTACTGTTTGATCTTATAAAGCTATGTTGTTCATACTTCCTCTTTTGAAAAAAAAAAGTGAAAAAATTGAATGTGTGTCATCTAGTTTTTTCCTAACATCATTGGACCCTACGTACTGTTTCCAATGTATGTACAGTCATTTATGTATTTAGATGTGCACATATACATATGTGTGCGTAATCAGTGAACCACATTGTAATCTGCACTCATTACCAGGATTACCCGTACTGTGTCTGTAAATAAACCTGGGTGAAGACTTGTCTCCCATCGCTCATCTGCTGCTTTATGTACTATTGGATTTTAAGTTGAAAAGTCTGGTATCCAATTCTGACCATCATCTCCTCACTCTGTTAACCATGACGCCTGTTCTTTTTTCTTTTCGATAGAAAAGAATTGACAACTCTCAATGAACAAATACTCAGTTGAGATGACATGGTAGTGTATTTATAGAAATGTAGCCAGGTGAGGTAACGTTTTACGTGTACATCTCTCTGTACAGATTTTGTGGCAGATGATCCAGGGTGTCAGCGGCTGGCTGCTGGCTGGCCTGAAGAACGCTGTTCGGGTCGGGCCCAGAGGCGGGCGCGCCTGTGGGCGGTGTTGGGGGGTGAGCCCCTGTACCCTCACCATGACGAACTCTCTGCTCCTGCACAGGAAGCAGGCCAGCTCCACCTCTACTGACTGTGGGGAGGACAGTTCCAGCCCTACTGCTACAGACCGCCTGCAGGGCGGCGCTATCTCTCCTGACAGAGAGCTGCACACACCTGTCATGTTGCAGGAGGTGCTTCGCTATTTGGACCTTCAGCCAGGACAGGTCAGTTGGTGTCATTTTCGTTTGTCAAAAAGGGTAATATTGCTCATGCATGGCTCATAATCCAGAATTTAAAAATACTGCATATAGATTAAAATGACATTTACCTCATTGTTTTCAGGTTCAGCCAACCATTAACTATTAATTCACAACATACGTTGTTGATTCGCGTGCAGATATGATTATTATGTGTGTGGGTAAATTTTCCACAAATCTTTGCTCTAAGTCAAGATCGAAGCACATTTTTTGACAATGACCCATGTTTTGACCACAATGAATTCATGAAACACCATTCCAGACAGAAAAAAATCAGCCACTTAATTAGGTTTAATTAATAGGGGTATGTAATTAACCATATTTGCTCGTTAGATACTGAATTATATTGATGATTAATGGTTGGATCGGTCTTAAATGACGTCCGTTGAGTTCTTGGAAAACGTGTGGTTCTATGCTAAGTTAGACCAAAGTCCAAAAGTGGGATGATACATTTTTATCTTTGATATTTTTGCCAGTTATGAAAATTGCAAGTTTTTGGGTAATTTCATGTGTAGCCTTACATTATTGTGACTAGACTATTGTGGCTATGTTAGGTGTGTGGTCTGCTGTGTAAAGGAATTGGAAACAAGCTAATCATGGCACATTACATTGAGTTGAATCACTCCCTGGACAGATCATGTTATCGCTGATTACCTAAATACATACCTGATAATGCAAAGGTAATCGCTACCTTTAGTTTTTTTTTTTTATTAAAAGTGGATGTGAACCTTACTGCTGAATGTTAATATTGACCTGTTGTGTTTGTTTCATGATGGATTTTCTCAGGTAGCTTTCCCGGCTAGCTAGCCAATTCACATTGGCAGTTGTCGGTCCAGTCCCTCCTTTAATATTGATATGATAGACAGGAAGTAGACCAGAAATAGGACGTTACAACAGGTGTATGTCATGATAAGAATATATCTAGAATGTGTTCAATTTGAAATGGACTTGGGACTAATAGTTGACCCAAGTTCAATTATAGGATCTAGGAATTGTGCTATAGCAGTGGAAAACCTACAGGATGCTGGGATATATTGCAAAGGCATTGATTATAAATCGGAAAAAGATGAACAATTTTATGTTATATTAGTTATTCAATGCCTTCGTCAAGTTAACAATGACAAATAAAGAGACAAACCTCCCTAACTGCGGCCCTGTGTGTGTGATGGACCCTTCTGATCAATCGGTATTGATTGGCTCAGGAAATACCTCCTACATGTGCGGTGGTTGGTCTGCTCTGATGTCACAAGGAACATTTTATGGGCAGGGGGAGTTCTACGTCCTTTCTCCTGCTCTTTTGAAGAGATGTGTCTGGAATCATACTGAGAAAGAGTCATAAAACTCACCCATGATGGCGAAGAATGAGTATCTAAAATGGTTAAACATTATTAAACAATTAATGGAGCAAGAATGCGTGCTACGATACACACAGCCTCTTTCAGACCGCAGTATTTACCTAGTTAATATTTTCTTTTGAATCATTGGCTTTAATATTTTGATGTATTGCAGGGTCAGTGAACTATAAGGTTCATTAATTTTTGCATAACTTAAAGAAAAAAAAGCACAGTAATTTCTTCACTTAAATATGTGTCCAGTTTTTTCGTTTTGCGAAGTCCTTTCTTTATCCACACTCAAGTGGCATCAGATCACTTCTCATACTGGGAAAGGGGTCCTCTACTTCGAAGTACAATGGATTGTCTTACAAATAAGGTTCCATCTAGTTCCAAATTATTCTTGACAGCATACTCGGTTAACACAAATCAAAATGTAAAAATAATTTGACATTCAAGGACCTGTGTTGGAATGGTGCCTTGTTGGTGCAGCTCATAAAACACTGAAGCTGAAATTTTCACAGTTGTATTATTTTTGGATCAGATACCAGCATTTGTATTTTGGAATTGATCAGATTTACAAATATCAAAGTAGACATTAGCAGCACTAATAATTACACACAAATCATTGCTTGTACAATTATGATTGTATGACATTCTTCAGTTCTGAAGGCAAGAACCACTCTTCCTTGTTGGCACAAGTTGCATACACTTGATGACAGTTCAACTTAGAGGGTGGCAGCTCAGATCCAAGCCCACTAATGTCTTAAAATGATTCCTCAAAGTGGAGTTAAGATGTCCATGTATTTGGCATAGATTCAGTTTGACTGCATTTACTTATTCCAGAAAGATATCCTAGTTTGTATACATTGTGGCGCAGTGGCAGGCAGCCTGGGCACTCCCCTAAGTACTCTGGAGGGCAAGACTTCAGATCCTCCCAGGTCACCCTCCAGTGGTCCCAGGGTGCCCAGGCTATGGGAGCTGGCAGTTTCTGTGGCTCAGCCTTTTGCTTGGGCTTCTTGTCCTTGTGGCTTCTGGCAAAATAAAAGGAAAGCAAAAATCCCTCGGTCACCACCAGGGCCTCTATGCCTGCATTCTCCACTAGTGTGGTGCAGTAGCCTTTTATTTACCCCCCTTTTCAGGGCAAAACCACAAAACAAGGAATAAAACTACAACACGGGGTCAAAATTGAAAACCAGCACAGCCACAAAAACAGGCAACGCACAGCCCAAAAGTCCCTTTTCTGCCTGTAAGGATGTGCTTAAATAGAAGGACTAATTGAAGGCAAGTGCTCACAGCTGAGTTAATTGGAAGATCACCACCAGGTGAGCCTGCCTGTTAGTAAGGTCACTGCTGTTGGCTCACAGCTCCGGTTGGCTCTCCAGGCTGAGGGAGGGAACCAGGAGACTGACAGCAGTACAAGGGGAGGAGCCAAGGAGCTTGCTCCTCCCCCTACTCTCTCAGCACCACAACATGTAAGCAAGAGAAATGAAGCACAGTTGTGTGAGAAATTTCACGACTAGGAGAGGCAATGCGCAGATCCTCTGCCCTTTAAAATTGAGGACAAAAGAAGAGTTCAAACGGAATGGTCTTCACAGCTAAATATTTTTCATGATATAAATCTTCTTTAATGAAATGCAGGAGCGTGGCCAAAACATGCTGTGACCTGCAGGCGTGCAGTTCAGACTGTATTCTCTCCATCTGAAGCACCACACGGAAAAGCTGACGTTCACATATTAAATGTTCTTAAACAGAAGAACACATGAAAAGCATTTTTGTTTTTAAATGCAAGTATTTATCAATTAATGCAGTTGTCTCATTTATATATTGCATTATGTTAATGATCTAGAGTCTACTCCCTCCTAAAAATGATGTTAAGTGTTTATGTGCTACATTGTGCTTAGGTGGGGTGGGGTGGGGACTGTTTGGTTATTATTTTAACTTCATTTTACTCTCAGGGCATAGATAAGGCAATGTGGAGTTACTGAGAGCACCATACGTGTCACTTACATCAAGATACTCATCCCTAAAATTCACAGCAATAGTAATCTCAATAACAACTACAACAGTCTTGCAGTAAAACAACCCATAATATTTACTCTTCGACTGGTTTACAGTCCCAGAGGACAGACAGTATGTGATTACGGACCCTGTTGGGCAACTGCATCTGAGCTAGATTTTCCTCCATCAAAACACACATGCATTTCAAAGTTTATTATGACAAACTTGGATCTGCACAGTTTGAGGATGTAGGTCTGTGTGATGGAGTTATGAGAGTGGCTTGGCGAATGTGGTATGGGGACAGATGGGTATGAGTCAGGGCCTTCTGCTCTGGTGGGCAGCCTGGCCTGGGGCCTGTGTGTCTGTAGCACCATGCGAGCGCAGACAGGTGCAGTCCTGGGCCGCTGGCTGAGTCAGGGCCCGCGCTACGCTCTAAACTCTGTGCCTGCGTGCTCTAAACTCTGTGGCTGCGCTCAAAACAAACACTGTGCCTGTGTGCTCCGAACTCTGTTTGTGTGCTCTAAACTCTGCACTCTGTGTACTCTAAACACTGTGCCTGTGTGCTCTAAACTCTGTGTCTGTGTACTTTAAATTCTGTGGCTGCGCTCAAAACAAACACTGTGCCTGTGTGCTCTGAACTCTGTGTGCTCTAAACTCTGCACTCTGTCTCTACACTCCTCTGTGTCTATATATTCTAAACTCTGCATCTTTATGCTCTAAACTCTGTCTCTAAACACTGCCCTGTGTCTCTATGCTCTGCACTGTGTTTCTACACACTGCCCTGTGTCTCAATGCTCTGCACTGTGTTTCTACACACTGCCCTGTGTCTCAATGCTCTGCACTGTGTTTCTGCACACTGCCCTGTGTCTCAATGCTCTGCACTGTGTTTCTACACACTGCCCTGTGTCTCAATGCTCTGCACTGTGTTTCTACACACTGCCCTGTGTCTTTATGCTCTGCACTGTGTTTCTACACAATGCTCTGCACTGCACTGTGTTTCTACACACTGCTCTGCACTGTGTGCCCTGTGTCTATGCTCTGCACTGTGTTTCTACACACTGCCCTGTGTCTCAATGCTCTGCACTGTGTTTCTGCACACTGCCCTGTGTCTCAATGCTCTGCACTGTGTTTCTACACACTGCCCTGTGTCTCAATGCTCTGCACTGTGTTTCTACACACTGCCCTGTGTCTTTATGCTCTGCACTGTGTTTCTACACACTGCCCTGCGTCTCTGTGCTCTGCACTGTCTCTACACACTGCCCTGCGTCTCTATGCTCCTGCATTTCGCTCATGCCCCGGTCTTCAGCTCCTCTTCACTTTTATCATCTACTCAGGGGCCAACTGCTGCGTGGGAGGCTGCCAAAGCCATCATCAAATCTCTCTCAGTCCACTGATAAACATCCATCAACACAATTCTGGGTACATTTGATAGTATTCTTTCAATGAAGACGGACGGTTTATATGTAAATTATTATACGGATTTCTTGTCAGCAAAGTACAAATTTTATGAAGGTTTTTAAAATGAGCCAAATATCTGCGCAAAAACTAACGTTTCTATAAATCATAGATAAATTATTCACAGGAGGTAGTATGAAGTACAGTAAATCCTGATAGGACATACAGCAATGTATGGGATAATTGCCCCCCCCCCCAAAAAAAATATTCTCCTTGTATTAATATGCCTGTATTAACTTCATATTTAAAATATTAAATGTAGAATCATTTAGTTGTATGTATTCTAATTAAATAGCGTATAATATAAACGGACTGAAGTAGTGATGATAATGAAAAAAAAAACGGTTCTCATGACATTGACGTCATTATACCGCCTCAAATGTAATCGTGGAGTGCCGGTTGCCCCTGGATGAATATTCATTTCTTTTGTTTCCCTCTTGACTAAATGTGTGCTGGAGAAGTGTATTACTGTAATTACAATGCCTTATGCCACAAAATGAATGGGTGTGTATCTGTGCTATTCAACAGCAGGGAAACTAGCTCCCCGAGTTAGCCAACGTGTGCGCAAATAATAAAAGAAAATGCCTTTTTTTAACTTTGCTTTCTTGGGTCTATTACCTTTCAAATTTTCTGTCATGTTTGTTACATTTCCCTGGCACTGTTTGTGTTGTATTATATGGCACTTCTTTTGCAGCTTTCCCGTCCCCATAAAAACTATGTTTTTAGATTTGTACTTTTTTTTTTAGTGTCTGTATCGACTCCAAAAATAATAACAGAGGAATCCATAATGATTACATCAGACAATTTCAGCAGGTCCTTTTGGCCTTGCTGTAAATCTGCACTGTGGAGTGTATCCAGACCTGACCCAAAGACCCCAGTGGTCTCTACCTCGACTACATAACCTCAGCTAAGGCTGTACTTCTTGAGTGGATTGGATTTTACCATCACTAATTTCCACTTACGCCCCCTTGTTCTGCTGCCAGAACTGGTGAAATATGTTATATTCCTCTGTAATCCCGTTTATGTATTTAAGTCTTTAATTTAAAGACTTAAATCAAAAACTAATGTTAATATGCTAATGATACAGTTTTGTTAGCATTTGTGTAAGTGCAATGTGTACGTAGTTGTGAGTGTAGAGATAATAGAAGACAAACCCAATGAAAACAGAAATTCATAGACTTATGAGCTGAAGCAGTGGAAAACCTAAAACCATAAGCAGTAGGGGACTCAACCAATTTACATTTCCCATTTGAATGGATATTTTTTGTCATCTTAGTGTATGATAAACATTACCAAATTTTTAGAAAGTTGCCTTTACCTCTACACCATGACCTCAAAACCAGCTACAGGAACTGAACAGACAAATAACACCCACGGTGGCTACACATTTAAATAATAATAGTAAAATGTAGATACAGCAGTTAATGGACAAAATCATTACGAAAAATTTGCCACAGATTGCTATGTAACAATCAGTAGTTACTACCGACGGTGATTGCATATGCTAAGCCTTAACAAATGTAACACTGAAAAAGTAATTAAAGTGTATCCTACAGAAATCCATCTCACACCAGAGATAAATGTTTAAGGGCTACGCTCCCTCTCCTTTCCATGAACCCGCCAAAGCTAATATGAGAGTGCACTGTTAGACTTTTTTTTTTCCACTTGTAAAATGCAGAAAAGTGGCTAACCTTGCTATTTACCCTACATTTATTAGCTGGTTAGATGTAGCTAGCAGCTAGGTCTAACGTTAAGATCATAGGATAAGCAAGCACGTCGTCATATATTATTTCCTTCAGCGTCATTGAAATAGATTATTAAATGTTATATCCACCTAGCTAGGTTCAGCAGACAATAAAGGCTGGTTTATACTCCATGGAGCAATTCAAATGCCCCTGTGGCTAAAGGTGTTAGCGCTGTCCACCTGCTTAGCTAACCAACATTACAATGGATAGACTGTTTTTTATGATGCTGTTTTGTGCAGCGGTTGGATAGTAAAGTCCATGGACATATGACTACGAACAGGCAGACTATTCTTAGATAGCTAGCTTCCCTGATGACTATCTAGCAAGCTAATTTGAACATTTGATAAAACTTAGGCTGTAAACACTCATCTGGCTCTTACCTATTTAAAGTGACTCACCGCGTCTGACGCACATCCATCCTGAGGATGGATTTGTTGTAGTTAGCACTGGCACTAACAATGTTCAGTAGCAGTATATTCCCAGAACATTTTTGTTAGACGCTTGTTTTATTTTGAGCCTATGTTTTTATGTCTTCCTTGGCAGAAAAAATTCTGGGCCAATAGGAAAATAGCTAGGCCCATAATGCTATAGCAGGTTGCTGCGCTTGGGGTCAATGCCATATCTGTGTGTCATTCTTATTTTTCATTGATAGTCAATTGATTTAATGTACACAATTCTTGTGATAGATTACAAAAAATAACATATATTCAAAAATACACAATACAAAGTATCGGGGCGAAGAACCCACCCACTCTCTGATGTCATCCTAAAAACTGGCAAAAGCAGTCAACAAATGGTAATGTCCACTTCTGGAGATGCACCTGCATGCCCTCCTTTCAGAATTGGTTGGCTGTGTATGTTTGGTTTGACAGTACCATAAGCAGGAGTCCTGTCAGCTTCTGACTTCCCCTGCCACATCACTGACCCCTTACCCTTGTGAACATTTCCAGGTCACATCCCTGAAACCTTTGTGAGGACACAGCTGAAGTTTGTAGATGGTCAGTTTAGTCGATCTGACAGGAGAGAATCTGAGTAGGTGAACCGTTTTTTTGTGTCTGCTTTCATTTTTAGACTGGTTAATTTGAATATTTTTTAGGTTTTGCAGACTTAATGTAGGAAATAATATGTTGAAGTACTACACATTTCCTCAGTTTTGGCATTTTGGTCTCTCAGCTGAAGGGTTTGAGCAGTTGAACTGAGAGCAGTTTGTGTTTGAGCTTAGTAGGGATGTCACAGTGACTGGTCCGACGGTAAACATCAATGTCAACACTGCGAGATTTAGTCCAGTCAGTATGATAATCATTTCCCCAGTGGTACTGCTCTAAGTTAGTAAATAAATATTAGCTGACCAACTTTTGAATTTGGTAGACAACAGGTTGTCTAAGCACAAACAGAGCTATGCTAGTGCAGCTCTACACACAACAAAAACTATGATTCCCAACAATGTATACTAGCGATGGGCATTTGACCAAAATTTGGTAAACCTTTCAAAGCCAAGATACTGTGTGATTAAACAGTGTGTCCCAGAATCAAAAGTGCAACAGTTGAGAAGCCAGCTACAGGCATATATTTTGAGGCTCCCTACCAGAAACTAACAAGCTAGCACAATTGCTAAAGCAGGATGGTGGTGCAAGACAAAACCTGCCAACAAAACACTTTGGGTGTATAGGGACAACCAGCTGTACCCTAAAAACCTTGGAATGAGAAAGCAACAAGTGATTGCCAGCCAAATAATACATACAGGAGGAAGTTCCTGGTGGTTGGACATCTAAACATAAACGGACACCTGCAAGATCTTTGACCGACCATTGACTCTTCTATTCAGAACCCAAAGAGAGGTAATGATAACACAGGTGCAATACTGTGCAAAGGTCGGAGACAACTTTACTTTTCATTAATTTTCAGTAAAAACAGCCAATAAGAGCAAATTATTAATTTCCAGTGTCAGAAATGAATGCAGGAAACACAAAATTACTTAAGCTTCCACGACCAAATTATTGTATCGTATTTTTCAGTATTTAATGGGTCCACCCTCGGCCTTCTTATTTTAAGGAAGCTTACCTTGCATTTTTTAAAGAGATATTCCAGACTTCTTGTAAACACCTCCAAAGCTCAGCCTTAGAAATTGGTTGCATTTTCTGCTTCTTCCGTTCCAAGTAACCCCAAAATACATACAGAATTCCCCAAAATACACAGTGATGTTAAGGTCCAGTCTCTGGACTTGTGTGATGAATATGTGTAGATCTTCCTGTGTGCTAGCATTTGTTATCTTGCTGTAGATTTGACTGATTCCCAATTAAATCTGCAGCAAGGTGTGTTAAGATTTGATTATATTAGTCAGTATTCATGATGAATTCAATCAAACTGAAAGCAACAACTCCAGATATTGTTATATAAACTTGCACTGCTCCTCCAACATGGATCAGCTTTATTACTAGTTGTAGACATTGTTCTAAGCGTCTTTCCTTGCTTTGATGGCATATTTAGTTTACTTCAAAAAAAGCTGCTCAGATGTAAGTCTATAAAACATTACTCCACCATCTCAGGTGTCCAGTTTAGGTCCTTTTCTCAGTAGTGGCGTTTTTGGCAGCTACGAATCCTTTCAGACCCATAGCCTTGAGTTGTCTTGTCACAGTGGAAGGATCAACAGAATCACGTGTGGATTTTTTCCACACCTGAAAAAAGAGAGGAGCTTGTTTTTTGTCCTATCTCTCAAAGACAAACACTTTCAGTCCCATAGTCAGTTAGTCATTTCAAATCCAATGTGCTGGAGTAATGGGCCAAAACAGCATATAATGTGCCACAGTCCAAATACTTTTGCACTGCACTATTCAGTGTTGGGTAGTGATGCTCATTTAAATCAACTTTAGAGTAGCACATTTAGTCAGTTGTTAGTGGTATAATTTTATTGTATAGGATTGACATACAAATGGATGTTTCACAGTTTGATTAAATAAGGGTTTGTTGGTTTGTGAAAGATCACCAACATTGTGCGAGTCATAAAAGATACTGAAATGGCCTCCCTGAGCAGAGGTCTTGCAAGCCTAATCGTATTAAAATATTTCCTTTTAATACATCAGTGTTGTCAAAAGAGGTTTAATAAATAACACCCCTTTTCAAAGCCTATCAAAGTAGCGTGCAGCTGATTCACACTCAGCTTGATTAAGACTTACGAGTTAGGTTTATCCAAGCTACTGAAGATGGATGTAGGAGCTCCACCTCCACCTGTGGTCTGCTCTCTCTTGTTGCCCCGCGGCAGAAAGCCCGATGATGGAGTTCCGAAGTTATTAGTGTTCACTGGATCTCTTTCATTAACTTGCTCAGTTTGGGTTTCCTGTAAGGTCCCCAAATCTTGGCTGGTCTTCACTCATTTGCAAAATTCAGATGGCTTTAACAATGTCAAATGGGAAAAAAAGAAACTGTGCGAGAGGCAGCATCCGAGAGAAGTGGTCATTTGCAACTTGTGGCCTTCTTGAGTCCACAGTGGAGGCAGCAGAATTCACGTGCAAAATCCCCATAGGAAATAGTATTTGGTTGAACCCAACAGATAATTTGTTTACTAGCTACTTAGCTACATAGCTAACTAGCCTTCATGGGTTGACAGAAACACAATGTAGCAGGCTTGCTAAATGTTGCTAGTATAATGATTTTTTATTTTTTATTAATAGCTAAAAGTTAGAATTTCAAGTCAGTCAATGAGAATACCATGGTAGATAGTATCAAAGGCTCCACTTAAGTCTAGAAGGAGATACAGCAATTGCTAAAGGAGATGGCCAGTTAAGTAGCAGTTGTTAAGCTCTATAAGAAGAATGAGAGGAGTCTAGTGCTGTTTTGAGGGGTAAATCCAGACTGACAGACTTCTAGAATAATATTACAGTTATGTTATTCAATTGGTCATTTGGATCCAGATTGGGCAAATTAATAATAGGGTTGAACCGCTACTTTGGAGGACCGATGTACCTGTCGAGATGATAAGGAGACATTGATAAAATGTAACGTTGGTGTGTCAGAGACAGGTAGACCTGTCACAATCCTGCCTAATCGCGATTATTTGAGCTGACCACAGCTGCACAGTCGCTAGATTCTACAATGGAATTTTCCATCCAAATGCCAA
Source organism: Albula glossodonta (assembly GCA_019788955.1). NCBI lineage: Eukaryota > Metazoa > Chordata > Actinopteri > Albuliformes > Albulidae > Albula > Albula glossodonta. The sequence continues at coordinate 26,712,510 of JAFBMS010000005.1, forward strand.
AGACATTTTAAGCCTTTGTTAGAAATGGTGTATCAAACAGAACGTGAATTAGGTGTGCCTCCATCGGCTGGGTTCAAGCAAATGAACTGTGAACACGTGAAAACAAGGTTTCAATGTCAGAGAAAAACATGGTGAAAAAAACTTGGCTGTTTAGATCGTATAGTAGAGGAATCTCTTGTACATAATCTGTGTTGCACAGGTTTTTCGTTACATCAAGTACACCTACACAATAGTTTTATAACAAGATAAATAAAATTAAAAAATACAGTATATGCAGCAGAGTGAGAGGTGAAATATTGTTTCAGAACGTGCATGAAACTGTGTTAAATTTAATTGGTGCCCCTTTGCTAATGACTGCATCGATTTGTTGAAAAGCCATTAAAATCAACAGTATAAATTTCGTACAAAATGCAAAACCAAACATTAGCATAACATTTGTTGCATAAAAGAGACAATTATGTGTCTAATTGCAATTATTTGTATGAAAATTAATTGTCTAGTAAAATGTCATGACATTACAGGCCTACAGACAGGTAGCAGCTGCTTCAACAAAATAGTAGGTATGGGGTCTGAGAGACAGAGGTTTTTGATGAAAGGAGGAAGGAAGAGGAAGATTGAAATCTGTGGGTAGAAAAGCACGTGGCTAGCCTTGAAGATGTCCACTTTATCAGAGACTGGAGAGGCCCGGCTAAAGACAGAAGCATGATAAAGGTTTTGTATCGCGTCTCTTTGAGATTTTTTGTCAAAGAAGTTCAAGACGTCATCGCTACTGTAAGTTGCTGGAATGTAGGGTTTATTCTATGCATGGCTCTTTATGAGTCTGGCTGCAGTTTTGAACGGGCATCTTGATTTGTCTTTACCATCCTGTTGTAGGGTCGAGACACATGATGATCAGGGAGTTGAGTGGGCATGCTTGTAGTTTTTTTTCTCGTCAAGAAGAAAACTTTGAACTTTTGGTTGAACCCCATTTTCTTTCAAAGTTCCGCAAAGCTTGTTTCAGTTTGGTCATTATAGCAAATATGGTCTTCTCATATGAAACGTCTGGGAATATCAGACAAACACAGTGACATAAAACATATCTAGTGATGCCATTTTTCATTTTTTGGTGAAATAAAGCATTTCTTTCTGGCTCTTTTCTAGTTCTGACCCATTCTATGATGTGCAGAACAGAAAACCAGTGCATCGCAACCAAAAGCGAAAACCAGTCGCATTATTAAATCACAAAACCAGGAGTTAAATATGTGAGTAAAAGAGAATGCCCGTTTCCAGTGCTGTTGGTATAAACGCTGTAATAGGATTTCCTTAGCAACACAGTTTGGCATGGTTACACTGAGCTCAAAACGCAGGAGCTAGCCTAAGCATTCCCAAATTGGGATGGTTTGAGCTCTCGAACAGCATGAGTGGAGAGGGAATGCCTTATTGACTTGTCTCCTGTATTATGCCATTGTTAGTGGGAGTGGGAGTCAGGATTGATTTTTGTTCCAGTCCTTGTTATCTCTTAAATTGTGATGTAAGGAAGACCTGAATTTAACCATGTTTTTGTTGCCTGTGCGTTCTAACAAAGACAAGTGTTTTTGTTGTATTTTTGCTTGTTGAACTCCAGATTAATTTCTATATTTGTATTAATTTTACCACACCAGTCTAGTAAAATAATTAATTTTTAGATTTATGATATAAGCTTTACTGAGCTGGAATATTAAATATATGAGTAACACATAAAATTTTCGATTGTGGGTTTGTGTGTGTGGAGGTTCAGAAGGCCCCTTTAATTGAGAGTCTTAAAAGAAAAAAGTCAGGAGGAAATACTTGATGTTAATCAAGCACTCGTTCAAAATCAATAAAGTTGAATCAGAATAATATTTTGATCCGTGAGGCTGTCAGCCAATCAGCTCTGCACGGCCCTCTGTTCAGGAGTGCATGAATGGAGCACTTTACAGCTGATGGGAGCCAGAGTGCAAACACTGCACTTATTTCAATGAGGTAAATGCAGCCATTAAGTGCTCCACAGCCTCCCACACCGGCAGCAGGCTGGAGGAAGCCAGCGATACACTAATACGCACAGGTGGATGTTCCCAGGAACAATTTCCTCTCTTATCTGAACGAGATCAAGTGGCATCACCGGGACATGGTTAAATCTCGCTTTTTATATACTCATGCTTTTTTTCCCCACTGGTCGGCATCTTTGGCTGAGTTCCATTGTGACCCCTCGCCCGCAATGAAGGGGACGTTCAATGTTCAACGTTCGACCATCAACACTGCACTATTTAAAACCGCTGCATCGCCGAAGCTGTCGGCATATAGTTGTTTGTTTTGAATCCGCTCACACGATGAGATTCGCCAGAGCACACTTTTGAGAGCGACCGGTTTCCACTCCGTCAGTGTCGCTGCGTAGCGTCCAAGGAGTCTTCGGTTGGCAGTGTTTGTGACTTGGCCTTGAGTCGAAATGATGGAACTCCTCTACGTTAGTCACGTCCAGAAGGAGTGGAGGTGGGATACTGATTACTCAGAACTGACAAAGCCTTCGCATCAGTTCGTGCACAAAGTTTTTTAATTAGAAACGTAGCTGCAAGCAGCAGTCAGAGGGGGCAGGCGCTCACAGCCACAGCGAAGGCACTAAACGATAGTGCCCCGACGTGCGTGCATGTTTCCCACGTGGGACTGAGTCACTGCACCATGCACGGGATCTCTGTAAGATAACTTTCTCTAATAAAAAATGTGGAGCTCTACAGTGCCACCACATGTCGTACTTATGTCATCGCGTGAAACATTTAGGGTTGCAGTGTTGCTGTACTATATGTCAGTACATGTTCCAAGTTTTATCACTTTCTGACTGTTGGTGATGTGCAAGTTTATTTATTTTGCCCATTTTTACATACAACTTTGTTTATATGAGTTTTAAATATGTTCAACTTTTTTATGTGTGCAAAAATGTACTGTGCAAATATCTTCTGCTGATTCCTCCAACATATGAACTCGGTAAGATCCCTTCCAACTCCAAGATATATATCAAACTTAGGAAATTCTATTATAAACAACACAATTATTTTTGGTTGGTCGTGTTTCCCTTTTTTTTCCCCCTTGAACTCAGCGGAACTGTTTAGCCTCATGCAGCAGTCCATTTCAGCTTTTCATTTTTGTCATCTTTTCCGACAGATTCTGATCAATGATAGCACTGCTAACTGCATGTATCAAATAATGAATTAATATCTGATTCATTTATTAGTATTCTCTTTATTGTTGAATAAAAATTAAGGAGTTCAGATGGAACCACGGAACTCCTAAGGAGGACACCGTACGGCCATACACTGAAATGAGCTTCTCCACCCCCACCATGCTGGATGGTGTTGAAGGCACCATATAGGCAGAAAAATACTCACTGCAGTCCCAGCTTTATCCAAGTGGGTGGAGGCACTGTGTTACTTACAGATGATAGTGTCATCCATCCCAGTGTGGGCCTGGTACAGAAACTGCAAGGGGCACAGGGATGATTTCACCAGGGGCCTGAGATGTGTGAAGACCGGCTTCTCCAGGGTCTTCACGATGTGTAATGGAATAGCCACTGGTCTATAGTCATTTAGGCTGCTGACGCACCCTTTTTTCTTAGGCACCAGGACGAGGCAAGACGCTTTCCGCAGCATAGTTACTCTCCGCTGGCTGAGTGACAGGACAGAAGACCTACCCATCTGGTTGGCACACACCTTAAGAACCCTTGGGCTGATACTGTTTAAGCCCCCAGCCTTCCCAAGTTCGCTTTCTAAGCTCCCCTGTCAATTGGTTGGCATTGATGGTCAGGATGGAGTGGGGGGCGGGGCCTCAGTGAGGTCATTGGTGGATACCATAGGGCAGCGGCAGGGGTCGATGTGTTTGATGGGGCCGTAATGTTGTTGGGGTGTGCTCAGGGGCCAGAGGGGACAAGGTGGAAGTGGTTCGGGCGAGGGGGAGTATTGGAACGGGGGTGAATGGATGGTTGGGTGGGTTCGGTGTCAAACCTGATAAAGAACACGCTTAGCTCATTGGCTGTGTCCAGGTTTCCCTCCTTTACAAGACACTGGACTGCCTGTGATCTCTCACATCCTGCTACATGCATCCCTCACATCGTTTTGCCGCAGTGTACGTTTTTGCTCGCCTTCATTTTTCTCTGAGTCTGGTTAGGTGCGGGCTGTAAACAGAGGGCGTGATGATGAGGAGGCTGGAGTTTTATTGGCCTGTCTTGCAAAGAAGAGGCTGATGAGGATTCAAACTGCCGTTCTCGGTAGCAGAGAGACTTGCTATCAATCTGGCACTGCCATTTTGATGTTCTCTTACATTGCAGTTTTTGTTATTAGACTAATATGATGTGTTGATATATTGTTGCAATACCTGTACCTATTCATATCATTTCTGTCAGTGGTTAGATTAGTGACTAATCACCAATAATAGGTGATCTCTTCAGTAAAGAACAGAGACATTGACTAAAGTTCAGTTATGAAGGTTCAGTTTGTGCTCTGAGAAGGAAACAGGCACGGTTGTGGGACAAAATACTTTAGTTGCAGAGTAGAATACTGTATGTAAGTTATTCGGATTTACTAAATCCCAGACGACCAACAATGCTGTTGTAGAACTTACTTGTAAACATTGTGCGTAAGCATTCTGATAGCAATGCTTAGCTAGCTAGTTTAGATAACGATAACATGCTAGCCGTTTGAATGTAGTGGCATAATCTGACTCAAATGTAACTTCATAATGTAAAACATTGTGGCTGCATGAATACATTGGAATCTGTTTTATCTTTATCAGTGATGGTTTGCAAGCTAAACGGGGGGCACACTTCTCTGTGAATGTCACCACAGAGCCCCAAGCAATTATTTCTTTCATGTCTTGTGTCCTTTTAACTATTACCATAGATTGTGTGTAGCAAAGAAGAATAGCACTCCTCAGTGAAGAGATTCTCTCAGGTGAATAGTCAGTGAATGATCCCTCTTTACTGCTCACAGTTAGTGACATGCCTACAAACTCAGAGTTAGTGATATGTAAATGCTAAGTATTTAAATTCTTACTCTCATATTGCAGTATTGTGTGATACCAAAATGGAAATGCAAAACAGTTTGTTTCACAACAATTAATATAATCTCAAAGTCACTGATTGGAAAGTTTTAAATGTTTTGAAGGCCAGACCATCATACCATGTACCACCTTTCAAGGTGAATGCCGGTACATACTTCCCCAAAGTTTCACATTCACTTCCTAAACTTACTGGTCCTAAACTTAATGGCTGCACAGCCATTTGGGGTTGCTTTGGGCTAAGCTGGGAGGGTGCACAGTACACAGAGCACAGACCTTTGAAAAGCACAGCACAGTTGGAGGTGGCTAGCATACCCCGCAGTTAATAACATGCAACGTTAAACCTGTTTCCATCCAATCAGTGGTGCTGGTTCTGGCGTGGATGAGAGTAGCAAAGTGCATTGCTCCCGTAGAGGAATAAGTGTGAGCTGAAGGCTTCAGCCTAGGCACACTTACTGTATCAGTTACAGACCACAAAAATTAAGCTGTTGCTTAGCAACAGCACAGTTCACATGTAACATGGCGAAATCCACACAGCGGGAGATGGCAGCTGGTGATGGCGTAGGCTGAAGTTTATCAATCAGTCTATCAATCAATCAGCTTTATTCAGAATAATATAAATGTAACTATGTGTACCCAAATATAGATCTGAACAATACTAAAAAATACTTCTACAGAATTGTTATTTGTAAAATAAGTATGACATGAGAAACACAGTTTTAAAAATCATTATTTGTACATCTGAAATAAGTGTCAGAATAAACAAGCGTCCATTTTTTACCACCTTAAAAAATAAAATTATGCATGTTCCAAAAAACAATAGCATGATGTGTTTAACTCTGAATTTATGGATCATTCAAAAAAGATATTGTTCATATATGAGTGCTATATTTTATCAACATGCCAGTACCTGAGTACAATACAGTACAATTAACTACATTACAACTGCAATACAGAGTTGGGTTTTGTCATATGTATGTTCACAACTGCAGTCAGCTTCAATTCAATAAAAAGTTCTGGTCCCCAGTGTTGGTAACAAGCTGGAAAAAATGACAAACATTACAACCTGAAGCACCACAATATCTAATCTGTTAATTTCAGTCATTAGGGAAGTTAAAGTAATGTGTTGGAGAAATCTAAACACTACACAACAAAATCATCAGTATTAATTTAAATCTAACAGAGGATATAACAGATCCCAAGGGGGATCAGATGTTCTCTATCAGAGTTTATTGAAAACAGAAATAAACTCTGATTAAATGAACTCCACTCTGCAGAAAGGAAGCAAAGTAATCTATGAAAACAACCCCCTAAAATAAAATGTAATTACTTGTCTTTACAATATTTCATTTTTGATTGATTCTGGAAGGTGTGGCAGATCTATAGTTAAAGTTTGAATTTATGGGTTAAAAGTATTTTAAGGGGTTGCAGGGAGTTTCATTCTGGTAAGCCACTGTTGTTGTATTATAGATATACCCCATATTTTGGTATTGAATCCATTGGCCATGCTTTACAGTTATGCAGCACAAAGCATGATGGGACTTGGTCTTGCGCAGGGATAGATTTCGCTTGGGACGATGTCCATGTCTCAGCACTACACAGCAGCAACCTCTCAAATTCTGGCAAATTCTCTGCCAGCTTAACTGATGAACTGCAGAGCACATGAAATCTGAGTACTTTTTGATTTTCATACCACAGGTTCTCATTTGGACTGCGATCTGGTGGTTGGGGAGGCCACTGTTGTAAGCTGAACTGGGAAAGCCCATTCGCAGATGGTAACACTGCTACCAGGAATGGATGCACATTGTGGACCTCAAACATTGTGTCAAGCTGTACTCGTGTCCCAAAATATGCAACCCAAAATATGCAACACATTCCCACACCATTACATTGCCACCCCCAGCACCCAGCGTTGTTTAAACGTGGCAGGATGGATCCACGGAATCGTGATTTTCAGTATATCCTGGTCCTCCCATCTGAAACACGAAAAATTTAGCAGACCAGGAAGTATTTTTCCAAACCTTAATTTTCCAGTGTTAGTATTCCTTTGCCATCTGTAATCACAGATTCTTGTTTTTTGCTGACAGGAGTGGAACTCGATTAGGCCATCAGTTGCAACAGGGGCGAAACAGTCTGCTGCAGAATCGCGGGGAGCACTTTGGTAGGGGGTCTGGCATCGCTCCAGAGTAGAGTGAGGAAATGAACTTTCTCCCCGCCAAGGCTTTTTTGCCTTCATGAACTAATTTACTGTCACAGTTGGGGTATTTCCAGGGCAATTTTAAAAATGTTGGAGGAAAAGCGTAGTTCTTTTATATCCGAAAATTAATATTCAATGACTGTGCTTGTTTTGGGTTGCATTATTAGGGTTGATTGTGTATCATCACAAAAACACGGTCTTGGTCTGGATCTAGATTTCGGTTCCCAAGGTCAGGGTCGGATTCTTGATCTCAGGTCTTGGAGTCAGCCAAGGCTGCATTTCAATTACTATTTTTACCTGCACGACATGAAGAAAAGTCTCAACCAGGACATGATTGAAAACTACCACTAAGTGGAGCTATGTGGCTTTTAACTAACACAGTAGGCCTCATTTATCAATATTTTCATAAAAGAATAAGTATATTTTTTTATTTATACTTTTCCGCAATTTTCCCAACTTGAACTCAAACGAACTTGTTTGCTGAACCGAAGCACCTGCTCTGCCGGCTTTGGGAGGAGAGGCCGAGCATGTGACTCAGATTCATGTGACGACAATTCTCGCTTCTATGGACACTGCAGCCACACCCTGCCTATAACGTTTAAGGATGACGTAGTCGGCGTGCTCTCAGTTTGTGCCGCTACAGGCGCCCAGCATTACCAGAGAGGGCGCTATGGCAATGAGACCAACGAGCTTAGCCCGCTTGCCCCTTATCATCCCTGGAGAGGCTGGGCTGATTGTTACCTCACCAATGGCCAACAATTTCAAGACTGTGTCTAACCCTATGAGCCATCCGGAGCCCCCAGCATAAGTAAATGGATGCTAACTAACAGATTCTTCTGGATTTATCAAATGCGCATAGACACACCATTTGTTTGTGTCCACAAGTATATTTTGCTAAATTCCATTGGTAGCTATCTGGCTGTTGATACCCTTTTATACAAGCCCTAATGAGTTATTGAAACAATCATGCTAGTTGCTCCGATGGGTTTTTAAAATCAACCTTGTAAAGTTACTGTATGCCTACAAGCTACTGAATGAAAAGAATGATTCAGCTTCATTAGCTAATGTTAATGCATCCACAGTACATCTCAAACTATAGATAATGTTGGCAGCTAGCTAGCTAGGTCTACAGTACAACGCATCTTAGCTAGCCTTGACTTGTGGAGCTAATCGCTCATTAGCTAATCACACATACCTAATGGGTTGTGTCATCAGCTAGTTGTTAAAATTGTGTTACTTTTTTCAGTTTATCATCTGTCTAAACTTGGCAAGGGAAACGGCTCCTTGAGACGCACATAAAATGCAGTGGTCTGCAGCAGGTTCTCAGGTCATATTTGTAAGCAACTAGACATCAAAATGATGCTTTCTACCTCCCCTTACCCTGATAAATCAGGTCTTGGCCTGGATCCCGATACCCTGGGTCCTGGCCTTGATCTTGATCTTGACTTTGGGTCTGGGTCTGAACAGAATCTCGATAGGTATAGTCTTGACAGCTCTCCTGTGTCAGCTCTCAGCTCTCTCTCTTTGTTATGGTATTGTACTGTTACAGTGTATTAGCTAAGTAGCTAGTAGTTTTGTGTCATGCTACATTGTGGCATTGCTTTTGTTTTTTGTTGAACAGCTAACTTTATTCAATTTGAGGTCATATCTCAGTGTAGGCAAGTTTGATAGGCTATCTTAATAGTATATGGTCAACAAATAAAATTATTTCCAATTTCTGGCATTCTGCAGGGAGAAATTGACATACATTGCATTGTTAACTGCCTCATGCTATAGTCTTAAGAAAGCTGTATATTGTGAGTCAGTTTTCGGCAGTGGCGGTCAGTTTCTCTTTCATTTCCAAATCATATGAAACTCAAATTACTATACCTACTTGACAATAGTCAAGGAAGCTGAGAAATCTGATTGAGTGTTGTCAGAAATGACTGTGTAAAGATCAACTTTGGTCAGCTTTCTGCAGGCAACAATCTAGTTCAGCATTGTAACATTGGCTGACTTTCCCAGATCACTCCGCCTCATAGAGGATGAATGGACTTTCGGTGACTAGTTCATTGAGTTTCTTCATTGAGTGTGAATGCAGGGTTTGTAGCACAAGCATGTTTACTGTTTTAAGTTATGAAAAGGTTAAAAAAGGCAATAAATTCATTGCTTAAAAATGGGCCAAAATTGAAGGCACCTTCCATTGGTTCAGAGGCACATAACACAAAAGATCTTAATGCTAAGGCTGTAGTATTTAGCATGGTTTCATCACATAAGTAGACATACCAGCACCAAAAATCAATAAGCTGAACTGGGCTGGTGGAGACACTGATTGATTTCTGACAGAATTACCCTACTGTATAATCTAACTCTGGCTTGATGTGTGCTCATGTGGTTATATGCCTATAGCAAAACAGCTTGCTTGTATTCTCAGTTAATCCACATGTAGGCTGTGAAAAGAATCTTAACATCTTAACTATGTTAATGAGGAAACTGAAGTAGAATCTTCTCAGCCTTTTTCCTCACAAAAATTGTGGCTGCACTGAAAGTATTGAAGATAAGATAGGGTGTTAATGCTAATAATGATACACACACACACACACACACACACACATATACTCCCCTCTGGCCTCATTGCCAATAAGTAAGTGTTCTGAAAGGTTTGAAGTAAGTTTCAAAGGTTTACCGAAAGAGAAAAACTGAGTCCTAATGGCAGTGTTACTTAGACACTCTTTGTGTCAGCCCACCCCCATTCCCGCCAGTCTCCAGCAGCAGAGTTCCCCCCCTACGACATATTCCCCCTTCGGTGGCAGCCCACGCACACGCAGAGCGAGAGTGGGTGTCCGCTTTTGCTTGTGTCAGTGGCAGCGCAGCATCTCTCTCCCGCACAGGTGCACCTCGTCACAAAGGAAACTCCAAGGGCTGCATGATACCATCCTAGGCAGGGCGCATTTAGTTTTGTTTAACATTTACCGGCAATCCTTCAGTCCTCACTATACAGGCCTGAGCCAAATGTAGTCATAGACAAGTGAATGTTACCACACTCGCTGAGGTTTAATCTAAATACACATTATCTCGATATAGATGTTCATGAAATGACTTAATTAGGTCAGAAACATAAAATTAATTATGTGGTTTGGCATTTAGGAATTGATGAATAAACTGATAAATTCAGATTTTCCCACATAGGGATTTTATTCACACAATTGAAAGGGGCATTATTTTAAAATCACAACGCCACATTTGGCCAAAGTCAGCTTACCAACATGTTATCAATTTATGATGTATTATGAATTAAAATAAAGTTCAAATGAACAGGAACATAAAATTAGGTTGAAGTTTTTTGTGTATAATATAAAAATGCCTCTTAACTCACACATCAGAGTTAATCACAAATCTGCAGACTTTTGAGAGGACCAAGAACTCAAAGAAGTAGCAAAATGAAGCAAAAATGATATTACCAATTCGTTCACAACAACACATGCACTTTCATTGTCTTGTATGCCAGTCTCCTGCAGATTTATTAATTAATCGTGTTTGAAGAAGTTGAAGAGCAGGGTAGCAGGTAGGTTAACTGTTGCTGCATTTTTAACCCTATCCACTTTGGCCCCCTAGGGAGCAATTTCCACCTAGTTTTGATTTCCCGTATACTTTTCATTATCTCAAAAAATATTCTCTGCAGACGCATGGTTGAAGGCTTGAATTAACAAAGTTAAGAGGCCTGTATCATTCGTTAATTTAAATTAGGAGATACCATGTACACATAATCTACATAAAAATACAAAACATAACTAAAATCCTTAATTTTTTGTAATTTAGTTCTGGCATTGAAAAAACTCAAATAAACTCACTGAGTGTTTCACAGTACTGGACAAAGCCCAAATTACCATGTGTTAGCACACAAACATGATGTCAACTTGTGTAAAAGTTTTTTTTTCTACAGACATTCAAAATCCAACATCGTTTTTCTACAATCCCTTCTGGGGTCCTCAAATCTTCCCTTAATCTCTCCATCTGCATGTCTGTCCAGGCATTAAATTATTAGAAAAGTTTATTTTTATGAGAATATTTTTATTTATTTTTTAAGTTTGCCAAAGTGTCCAGTCATCTGTGTGGAAGTGATTACTCGCCCTAAAGCTTCCTAACCAGTCAGCGTCGTATGTGAGCAGTTGCAGTAGTAGCATAGTAATGGCAATGCTAACTTTAAAAGCTGCTATGTATGCTGCTGCAAAACTGCTACCACAGGAAAAGTTCATGATTTTAAGGTCCTTGCAGCCATAAGTGCCCCAAACACAGCAAAATACAACCAGAAAAATGATGAAAATTCAGTCATGCACCAATAAAAGTACATTTTTACAAATAAACATCTAATACAACAGCAAAATTTTTTTTCTGACAAGGCTCAATGTCTGCCCTGAGCATGCATACTACATGTGTATTGCACAAGCATTGTGAAGTTTCCCCAACACCAGAATGTGGCTCATTTTAAAAGAGAGGAAACCCTGTACAAGGAAACTGCCATGTTTTATGGTCTTTTCCATTTGAGTTGGATGAATAGATTGCAAAAAATAACATCAGTGTTAAAAAAAACAGTCATAACTAGGTGGGGCATTTGGTGCCAGAAATATTTTATATTGAATGGTTTGCAACTTATTGTTACTAAACAGAAAATGTATTGGTTGTCCATTTTCTGAAAGTGAGCTTGTGAAAAAGCTCTCCTCCGAATTATATATATTTTTGAATTTTTCCCCCTTTTTGTCTATTTATCTCACCACAGCGATCTGCTTCTGCCCATTCAGGAGGAGGATGCCATAATACATGATTCGTCCGACCAGCCCTTGCTTTTTTATGCTGCAGGTGCACCACCAATCACACACTACCTACACTGCGCAGTCAGTGTACAGTTTGTGTACCTGCAGGTGCAGAGATGACCACAAGTGGCCGCTAGAGAACAATGAACAAATAAATTTTAACTGGCTTACACCATTACCATCCCCAGTCACAGTTGAGGCACAGTTTACCTGCACAGTTGAGGGGGTGGTGTATTTTCAAGAGATACTTGCTACTAATCACGAAAATGTCTTTATTTTCACTTTCTGCCTCATGAAATTTTACCCATAATTCTCTACCATAATGGAAGTATTATCAGCTCCACCCACCATAATCCTCCTGAAGAAACCCAGGAAGTAGTGATGCATGCAAGTTACTTCTCTGATTCATGAGTTGACAAGCCTTTGCTGTTTTTCACACCGCAGACTTGACACCCATCACATGTGCTGTTGGAGGAATACAAAGTCAAGCTGATCTACCTTCTGTCATTCCCCTATGAGGCTTGTTAAATTTTTGCCTCTAAAATGCAAACTTCCGGCCCTAGCCGGCAATGGTATGACTGGCACTCAAACAACCAGTCGAAGGGATTACGCTTGCTTTTGGTATGACATTTTTGGAATCGCAGTGGAGGAACAGGCATACAGAATTGAACACTTGTTCATCCTTTTGATTTTGGTTTTACAGGAATGCTATCTACCTGTGCTCAATGGTACTTTCATTACAAGGGGAGGTAGAGTCGGGTTAACTGATGGTAGACACCTAGCAAAGGAAACGTGATCCCTGCTCGATCACGAGCATGTACGGTGAGCCATTAGGAAACACTCAATATTGTAGGATAAATCTAACGTACATACTGTTGCTACACGATTATCCATGTATTTTCCAGAATTCTGTCAAAATATCAAAAAATGTATAAAATTCAGTACTTGTTGTGGCCGTTCTATTTTGATTATAAGGTATTAGGACAACTGGCTTTTTGGTACCTTGGCAAGAGTTGACTTTATGTGTTATTTCAAAATATGTACCGTTTTATGAAGTCATGCTTGGTTCATCTCAACTTGGCTTTATTTCGAAGGGCCATAAATAACAGTTCTAGTTGGTTCTTGTCTTGTTTTTTTTTTGTGTTTCGCCATCAAGGGAAATACCTTAAAGGAATGCTATGGTGCACTGTCTCTCCTGCATGAAAAGGGGGACTGAAGGCAAGGCTCACCTCGCCTGTAATAATGACACAGGGCCTCCCGGTAGGCCTCGGCCATTGTTATTCTCTGTTTTATCCTACCTGCCTTTGTTTTAGTCCCCGCCTTACTGAAAGGGAGGTTGTGAATAATTGATTTTTGTAATTTAAACACTCTAGCTTTGGGATGTGGTGCTGATTGATGGTGTGATATTAAGCCCTCCCATCATAGAGGCTGCAGTTTAGTCTAAGGTTATCAGTGACCAGAAAGTCTCTTCCAACTTCTCATTACTCTCATGAATAGACAATTCCTAGGGGAGCCGTAGTGTAAAAAGAGTCTGGGACATCATTAGAGAATTGTGAGGCTGACAAGTCACACTACATGAGGTGAGCCTCTCTCTTTCTGTAAAACTAGACGGGCCATTTATGTAATTACAACTGACACTATTTTACTGCAAATTATCTTTGATGGCGTGTTGTTTTTTTTTTTTTTAATCATAACCCAATGTACGGTTGTGCATGGAAATAGCAACATTCAGCCCTATCAAGACCAAATTGTGTTGTGACCACAGACGGGGCAGTATATTCCAGTCTCCCATTATAAAGAATAGGTACTTGAACTTGAAGAACTAGCCGTACAATTTTACTTGCTTCAGTAGAAAATTCACCACTTCTGTAGAGATACTGTACAGGGGCCCTTCTCATAAATTGCAGCGCTAGGAATTAGTTGTGAAAATAAAATACATGCAATAATAGTTAAATAGATGTGACTCAAGTTACTATCTGAATGGCAAGTGATGAGAAAATGTATAATGAAACACTATAGACAGAATCATATATTTCAAATGGCTCCATAAATTCACTCTGTCCGCGCAGAGTGTTTATAGGAGAATGGATGGGTTTAAAATATTGAGTAAGTGTTGGGTTCAATCAGAATAATTGTTCGTTTATAGCCGGCCATGCCACTCGGGTGACTGCAACCTCTCATTAATAAGAGCAGTGACTGGGCAGTCCTGAACCTGCATCGCCTCATTAGTAAGAGTTATGATTGGGCAAGCAGCAGATGTTGGAGTCATTTCTGGCTTTGTGATGCCATGGAATCAGCATTGCAAGAGGTACGCTAAGAGGTAGTGTTGTAATGCGTTGGTTTTTGGCAGCGTTTCGCCGGTCGCGGCCTGTTGTCGGGGCTCTGCATTTGGCTGCGCTGGCTCGTCACCCCAGGAAGCGACCGTCCACGTGCTGGTTTAATCCAGCACGAGAACATAACGATGACAAGAGGACGTTGCATTGTGCATACGAGGTAATCTCAGCGTAATTTTAATCTTTTTTTGTCATTGTAGCCTGTTGAACGCATCTCCACTGTAAAAAAAAAAAAAAAGTACAAATGTATTTTTCCAGACCTTTTCCAGAAGGTGCATATACACTGTGTTATGTTTCTGTAAAATGGAAATGATAGTTGGAGACCTGCATTAAATAATTACCTGTACCAACCTGTAATTACCTGTGTTAACTAATCTTTGCTAATTCAAGAATAACATTTGAAAATGTATCACAAAATACAACTGAATGAAAATTGCATTTGCTGTGCCAAAGTTATATTTTTTTATGAAGCATGCAAAAGTACACAAAAATTGCTTACGTCTTGAAAGCACAGGAATATATATTAATAGCTGTAACTGCTGTACAGTATGAGTCATAACCGAGATGCTGGAATTATTTGAAAATAAAAGGCGTTTTTGCCTTGGTTTTACCAGACTTGAATCATAGTCTTAGATTCTGTGTTGGGCCTCATGGGTTTGAATTGGTGTTTGAGTTCTGGTCTTTAATTCAACACAGAGAGATGCAGTTTGGTCCTGGATAAACCATGTACAAGAATTTGAGCAGAAACAAAAACTTCCTGCCAAAAAATATGAGGAGACACCATACTTTGTAGCGCTGTCCAAGGTCATTGAAACATGTCATTGTCATCAAACACTAAATATATCGAGGCAAATTACTCAAATCATACTTTATGTAATGCATGTAAAGCAGTCATTTACATTAGCACGTGTTGGATCTGTGACTGGAAAATGAAATGAAAGTATTGGTCGAGCTTGGAAAGAAGTTCTGTAGAGTAACAGTAGAGACCTGACCTAGAGGCTAAATCGTTCCACGATTAAACCTTCTTACGCAGACGTCGGTGCTGCTTTTACAATGAGTCCCAATGAGAATGTTCCTCACTATGAGCTGTTTCCTTTCTTTTTTAGTCCATATTGGATTAGCATGGGTCATTGGATAGCCTAGGTTGATAGTTATGCAATGGAAGGTTTACAGTGGTGAAATGTATCGTTATCTCAAAGAAAAAAGCTATATATTTCGCAGTTGTACACAATCGCGCATGGGCAGTGTCTTGAAACTGGATCGTTTGCTCATGCATGTTCATGAGGTAAAATACTATCATGGCTCAAAACGATAAAATGTGATGGCTTACTACAAGCAGACCCCAACCTACTGTCAGACATGTCAGAAGTGAAGTTCAGTGTTTGCTGGATATCCTTTCTCATGACCTGACTGTTACTCACCTCGAGGTTCATGATGGCTACATTGTTGATCACTGCCCAAAACGATCAAGAGATGGGACACAGATGTTACCCTTAAATTCTTTGAAACATTTTGTGCTGCTACCAGGCAATTGAACATACAATTGTTTAATAACATCAATATCTGTAACATGTAGTTACAATATTATTTTACTAAAGTGCAATGCTTTCTATGAATGTCGGATATGATTTTCTGCTCCCTAATCTCTAATGGTGGTTTGGTAGCAAACATTAGCTTGGTAGCTAGCTAATCAGCAAAGAAAATTAATACAGCCAGTAGAAGTGTTTTGATTACAAGCATTACAAGTGTTAATGGTTAATTGTAATATTGATAAGCATTATATATAGGAATGACAAATGATTATTTGACCAGTTATGGCAATACACAACAGTATTTAATTACATTTGTGAGGTTGAGTCAATACATTCAATTCCCCATAATGCCTGTCAGCCAAGACAAGAGTTAATGGCAAAGTTTGGAGTCTCTCATTTTGTCATTCCTGTAGTCTTCCAGGGGGGTCCCCAGGGATGGTTGTTAGGGGAGAATTGGTAGCTTTTTTTATATTTACTTTTTTAATTTATTTAATTTTAATTAGCCCACCACATTGGCCTGCTCCCCCCAACTCAGGAGGAGGTTTTGTGGCACGTGATTTTCCGACTGACATGACAGCTGGCCCTCGTTTCTTTTCACACTGCAAACGCACCACTAATCACATATTGCCTACGTCGTCAGAGTACCCGCAGGCACCATACTGACCAGGAGGGGTCCCTAGAGAGCAACCAACACCTCCACCATCCCTGTGTGTGAGAATTGGTATCTTTAGAAGGCAAGGCTGCTGAGACCATATACCATTCTGGCTAAACACGTATTGGCTAATTGAGAGGGTGAAACCTGCTGTATCTGTAGCCTGGTGAGCAAACAAAATGGTTTATTTGATTTATAAGTGGAAAACGTTGTCCAGGGAATATTGCATTTACTTGGAAATTTTACATCAGAGAAAAATAGGAGAATAGGATACACTCGCTTCACTTTGTGAAGCTGCTTGCTGTTTCCAGAAATTCTCTGCTGGCATGCTTTTACCTCGGCACAAGCAGGTCTGTTTTCTCCGCAGAATGAACCTGTTTCTTCAACTCTGTAATTCCACCATTATATTTGCTGTCCATTCAGGAGGGAACATAAGCAGTTTGTAAAGGCAATGGTGGAGGACCCCCAGGTTTAACGCCTGTTACACCCAAGCAACACCCATTATTAAGCATTTTATTCACCGTGCACCTCAGTTTGTGCCCAAATAATAAACTAGCTAAACTGACTTCGACATGCTAGCTAAGACTAAGCGCTTACATCATTTGAATAAAGCCCAAAGTATGTCATTATTTCAAGAGAGAATGCATCCATTTCCCAGCACTAAGGAAACACTGAATCAAACCAAGAATGACTTTTACACAGGACTTTTTACCATATAGCATTCCTTAGCATGCTACATTGTATTTTGCATTCTTAACTCAACAATGTGTTGGTTTGCCATTTCCACCAATAGCAGTTGTGGTTTGAACCTCATTTTGGGCTTACAGTGATTAGCTGAGCTACTTCCCTTTTTGCTCAAACTGACCATAATCAAGATCACTTCCAGGCACATAAAATCCCTAAATATGTAAATATTTATACACAAAATTACACCCCTTATTTGGTATCTTTGAGTAGATCAACCACTATATCATTTTTTTTTTTGTGTCAATAGCCAAACATAATCATGTCATATTATAAGAATAGTAATGTTTCACTTGATGAACCATTCAGTTTTGTGTGTAGTATTTTGACAGAGTGGTCAGCGACGATTGTGCTGCAATATAGTTTATGAGAATGCAAGAGGGAGAACGCGTGTTTTGAGGTCTTACAAATATTAGTGTGTTGTAAAGGTCTTGTTGTGGTGACAAGATACATGAATCAGCGCTAGCCCCAATTTGCAGTATGCAGAATGCATACTGAACGTTAGACGTTGGCAGAATGCAGTTAAAATAACTGTAACGTTAAAATACAGACATCTTCTTCCATGTGGATATACAGTTACATCGGGAGAATGATAAACCAGAGAAAAAAGTAATCAATATGTATTAACAGATTACACAACGCGCCCTCAGTCTCATTAAGAATTTATACGGCAACGTCAATGTTGCTTGTACTAGCATCATTATGATTATCAATAGTATTTACATTATTTTGATTTATTGCTGATATTATCACTGTCAACACACAACAATTAAAAAAGTATACAATTATGATTTTTTTACGGCTTTTTATGGCTGTGTAAACAGGCCAGTCTAAAATGGAAGGATGTCTTTTATCAGTGTAGTGCTGCTTCAGAGAAGTATAAGATCATTTCAGTGCCTTGAGAAGGTGAAAAGCAATCATACTACACTGCTGGTATCTGACACTTCTTCAAGTACAGAAAGTCACACTTTTGAGGATGCTGAGCAGAGAGTTGGATTTTCTTGATTAGTTAAAGGTCAGCGACGAAAAGAAATACAAGAAATTTAAAAGTATAGTCTAACCTTTCTTAACAATGAGCGCGTATAAGCAAATGTTAAATGGAACATATTCCTGACGCTTATTTAATGTGCAGAACAAATGTATAGTTCATTACGTGTATATTAAAATGGAGGCAGATGTTTTTGTTGATAAACCGTTCGGCATCCTTACATGCAGGGGAGGCATAAAGTCATGACCGACGAGACGGGTTAGAAACAGGAATCAAACACGGTTCATACGCAAAAACGAATTTGGCGACACGAAAAGAAAAAAGAAAGAAGAGGAGGAGGAGGAGGAGGGAAAATAATAATTATCCGGAGAAGCTGTACCTGAGATCTAGTTTAATAATGGTTATTTGAAACATGCTCACAGTAATACAATATTGCTCAAAATGGAAAAACAAACAAAGTGAAGCCTTGGCAAGATGTTGAAGTGAATTTATTACGGAGGGTTTTATTACAATATTTACATTTGCGGCTGGTGTGTGAGCGTGGGCATGCTAATCAGATGAATACCCTGTGGACAGCTGGAATAAAGGGATGACTCATTTCTGCAACATGTCCTTGATTGGGATTTGTACGAAAGCAAAACCTAGGGCACATTATTATTGGAATTATTATGCTCCATAATTTATTGCAAAAGATTTCCATAATGAAGCCTCACTCAAAACGTAGTTACAGACTTCTGAGAGGTGCCGAACATCATTATCTGTTTATAATAATAATAATAATAATAATAATAGGGAAAGTACTGATGCTGCTTTAACTATTGCTTTAACCATTGTGTTTGGGGGATTAAACTTACAGTACACTTTATTGTTTTAATTTTTATCCCTTTAATTATTTATGGGTTAAACTCAAAATGTTCTGACACTGAAGCACCATATAGTTGTTCTTGTAATTACACTGTAATGTTATATTTACAGTGTGCCTTAAAAGTCCATGAAACAGGTTAACTGACATGGTTGTTCTTTAGCTCACAAAATCAGAAGTGAGGGAGATTTCTCCCGATTAATGTTTCTGTCAGGTAAATATTGTCCACAAAACAGTAAGCAAATTTTAAAATCGCAATCTCTCATGGACCTTCCAAAAACAGAAAAATGGCTCTTTCTGTGTCTGAAATGGGGGATAGTTTTCATTTAGTTATTGTTACTCAGAAACTCTTAGCCTAGGTCGATCTGGCAGGTAACCCAAAAGATGGCATTGGGTTGACTGACTTGTAAAAGGGAGCACATTTACAAGTGGACATATTTACATGCATTTTATCAGTTTCATCTACAGCAGGAGCATTTAAATGTCAGTACGGCCCAATGTTACTGACGACACAGGGTACTGAAAGGTGCAGACGGTCACACTATCACATGTCAGCATTTGTTCCTCTTCGCAAGCCAGTGAATCACATGTTATGGAAAATAAACAATGTGTGGTACGTTTAAATGTAAACATATGGCATGCTGACTTTGGAGTATGGTGCATTGCATTAAAATGAATGGCAAGTCTGTAGGGTAGCAAAGTTCACACAGGCTTTATGTGCTATTCAGTCGCATTACTGGCCTTATTGCTTCTTACTACGACTGCCTCTGCCGTTCCGTTAAAGTTTACCTTCATTTAGAGCTTATCATTTGTGACCAAAGGAAACACACTGCAGAATACTGTATGACACAATCACAGTGCTGGTAAGAATATCCCTGTACCTCTGACCCCAGAGAGGTGGCTGCGGTGAGCAGCACTGAAATCGTATACCTGTGTGCCAGAACCCGGCGGCGGCAGGGTAATTTGCAAGCTTTTCTGCAAAGTTTCGAACTCATTTTATTTCGTCGTCAGCTTCAGCCTGCCTCTTGTGCTTGTCATCGTATTATTGCTTTCAGACTCCAATTAAATAAGCCGAGTTACCTCCCTGCAAGGAGGCTTAATGAGTAGCGTTCATACTTAGCACTCTGAAACCCTCCTCCCACCACTCCACACACACACAGAGACACACACACACGCACACAAACAAAACGTAAACTTGTTTTTTTGGGGTGATGCAAATGCTACTACAGTATTCTGTCCTCAGTTCTACGCCGGGGTGATGGGGTGTCAAAATGCAGCGGGTCGGACCCCAGAGTCAAAAAGCATCGCGGTACACAAAAGGTCAGAATAACTCGAGAATACTTTCCTCCTCTCTCTCTCTCTCCCCCCCCCCTTTTTTTCTTTTTTTTTCATTTGCAAAGTCTTTGGCTGATATTCTCAGCAGACATTTCCTCTTCTGAAAGAAGAAGAAGAAGAAGAGAAAAAAAAGGAAAAAAGTTTCGGCAGATGAGTCAGCCCTAGTGACTCACCGCTCTATGGCCAGCAGTGCCCTCCACTAACTAATTGGAAACAGCCTCCGATTTAATTAAAGTGCCGTCGTTAGCTTCGCACACCTGATTGACAACTCCCTGAAGTATCTCCCATGTTATTTATTTATTTATTTAGTTAATCAATGGCATGCTTTGCGGACCCCCCGCACTGTCTCCTGGTTTCCAGGGGCACCAAGGCCATGAGATGGCTCTTGCGCTTGGCCTTTGTGTTGATGGGTTCATTAGTATGGTGCAATCGGACCCAGTATACCTTTCACATCCATTCTCGGCACCTGCAGTCGGAGCCCTGTGCTTTGGGGCACAGACACGACCTTCCCCGCTATAAATCCGATTTAAAAGCGCATGTGTCAGTGCTTGCCGTGTAATAACCGACATTAACTGTCTGTTAACCATATCGTGTTAACCATCGAGATTGACGGAAGCGAATGGAACACTGAAGAGGATGTTTGATTTCATGTTTGATTAAGCAGAGCTGCATGCATAAATAAAGTGTTTATTTATAGGTGCCCGCGGAGCGTGGACAAAATAATGGAAATACCACATTATGAGACTTTAACTTTGAAGTCACTAAATCACAGTGATAAAGGCAGCTACACAGGTGAGTCATATACAGCTGAATGCCAATTAGTGGTGTGTTTCAGCTAAAAAAAAAGAGAGCCTGGCAATGAGCACTCTGATACGTGAGCTTATGAGGCAACATTGGACAACTAACAGAGGCCCAAAGCGGCCTAATAGTCAGTGCCAGAATTGCAGGTGCGTCAGTCACAAAAACTGCTAAATTATTTAAAGCGGCAAGGGGAATGTATTTCCGTCAGTAACGGGTTTTATTAGTGACTCACTTAGGCTGAATTACAGAAGCAGAAAACACGGAGCATCGTTTACTTCCGTCCAGCTTTTGTAAATGCAACACACAACGTTTATGCACATAAAAGGTGCTTAAAACAATCTTGCATAGAATCTATAACAACCTGTACAATGAATGCTAAACTACAGATGCAAATCAATGACCTCAATCATAAAGATGTTTTCTTCACAAAACAATGCATAATGAATTAATGTTGTTTCTCCGCAGTTATCTCCCGCGCTGACTAAATTCTCTTCCATGAAGCCATGAAGTAGCAACAGCTGCAAGGGCTGGTTGCTACTTGGCCTTTTGCAAACAGCAGAACTGGCTAGCTTGTAGAATATCGCGACAGTGAATGAGACCAGGCCCACAAACGAGGGGGCAGAAATGTTTTCATGACACTAGAATATGCGGATCAAATTAAACACCTGCTATTACACATTCGAAAGGCAGTTTTGACCTTTGAGGTATTCATAATTGTAGCAAATGCAAATTTGAATTCAAAGCTTGGAATACATTATGACAGAGCGAACACAGACTAAGCGATGCTGTATTTTGATAAAACATTTGTACAGACACGAAAGACAAACACGCACACATGCATGCATGTGTGCGTGCACGGTCACCTGTGTACATGCTCATGTGCACACAGCACACACGTGCATGCATCCCCACACACACACACAGACACACATGGCTGCACACACCTAAGCCCATCACATAGAACGCAAGCTTTCAGTTATAATTGCCTTTACATGTAGTGTGCTCTAGCCAAGCTGTACGGTATAGGATTAGCAGAACCCACAGCTGTGTGTAAGATCAGATCTCCCGTCCAGCAGCTTTGCAGTCTAGTGTTCTGGCGGGGTGGAGTCTGAGTGGCAGGTCCATGTCTCTAAGCAGTGTCACATTAAAACCTCGTGGAGAATCAGTTTTGAATCCCCACACAGAATAAAGGCACTTACAAATGTTAAAACGGATCTCCAGGATATGTAGTAGACACGTCCATATCCTGAAACCAGTCACCGATAGGAGCACCTGTGCATTGACACATGCGATCCCATATTTGTCAATAATAATCTGTTACATCATATATACACTCAAATGCATACGCAGTCGGGGTTGACTGTTCTTAAGAAACCATTTTTTATGCCTGATATAAAACTGCGCAATCATTGTTTATTATGATACTTAGTGAACCTCTAAGGGGTCCGGGGGATCAGTGAGTGATCTTGACCAACTGAACATGACATCACAAAGTGACTGCATCGTGAGTCCTTCTGTCAGTATTGCGGTGTACAGTTTCATTGAAACATTTCTCTACTATGTATCTCCCAGTGGTACACATCAGAAGAATAAATACTACTGCTATCTCCTGCGCCGCTATTCGACTAATTCAACAAGAATGCGCGTTACGTACAAATAGAACCTCTGAGAAACAGACACACGGGGAGGAGAGATTATTGAGAATCCTGAAATGTTTTTGTCGGGGAAGTGAGAACAAAGAAAATAAAATTGAGGAATGTGAAGAGTCCAAAAGTCCAGGGCATGGGGAGAGGAGATTATTTAAAATCCCAAGATGTTTTAGTTGGGGAAGTGAGAATTTAGGTAAGAACAAAGAAAATAAAATTCAGGAATGCAAGCGGTCCAAAAGTCTTAGACAAAACCCTGTTGCTTGTGAGAAGAGAATGTCCTTCCCCTGCAGGCCAGTATTTTATTCTTTTTTGTCAAGGGAGGGTGGTTTTGGCCCTTGCATAATTATTTTTCAAGTCAGGGCCATGTTTATATTTTCATTCAAATCTACGGAAACACAAAACATCTTTTGAAGGTTATCATTGTGATCATTGTCTCTTGATGAGCATATTTATACTCTATGGCTACCTTGTTAAGTCATACATTTCGTACATAATGAATAAAATGGTGGTTACACTTGTATTAGCCCAAAGAATGTGGTACTGTAGCATCTGAGTTAATTGTTCTTACAAGTAACTTTCAAGATGTCCTAATTCCCCCCAAGGAATACCAGATAGTGTACTCTGGATTTTTGTCATGAGAGTTCTATTTTTTCTGTTGTGAGATCATCAAACATGGACAATTTGGACTTAATGACTGCAGTGTGATGTCAGCAGCTTGTAACATTAAAACAATGAATGGCCCTTTTAATATGAGCCTGTTCAGCTAATAATGATATTATTTTGCATGCGTGGATGTGTGATTCATAACAATTTAGGGCTGGCACAGGCAACTCGGCGCTTTAGTCTTATTATTGTTCAGATGGAAACGGTGCTTGATGATGAAAAATCAAAGCCAACTGATACGAACGCTACGTTTTACAAACGCAAACACACACACGGGCACAATGAAGAACAGCAGACTATTCAGTTCAGTTTGTCGCTTAGCTTGTTTACATTAATGATATCACTGGACTTACGCAATGCTTGGGCACATAGCCTACAGGTGGCCCGTCTCATTTCCGGAAGGAAATAGAGTTGCAATAGGTTTTTTATTCTCCTAATGATGTCACCGACACAATATCTATAGGAAAGTTAAATGTGTAATTTAATGTTCCATGTTGATGCGTGGGCTAAGGATTAGGCCAAACAATACTTAAAATGAAAGAGCTTTTTTTTTGCACAAGTCTCTTAGCCAAATTCAACAATTAAGCAGGATTTCTTCTGCTTTTATTAAACCACCAAAAACGCTTGCATTCGTGGAGTTGTGATGTCTTATTATTAAAGCAGAAAGTATCATGCAACATCTATGTATGTCTTCCTCTTCAGAGATTTGTTTTAAATACATTTTGACGATCAAGCCCCTGCCCTATCTGTGTAGAGAGTTAAACTGTACATAGTTTCTCCAGTGTTCCGTTGCTGTGTATACATTTGTCAGGCCCCTCAATGCAGAATGAATCATGGATGGATATTGTGTCAGGTTTATAGACAAAAAAAACCCTCTTTCATTTTAGATGCATTCTGTCAGCACCATCAATCCATCACCCCCATTTGTAAATATGAACAGCACAAAGAATCTCTTTATTTATCTTTCCATATGTGATACAGTCACGCTAAGGTAGAACGGATCTAGGCTCCATGTGAAACCATTTATAAAAATTTTGGAGTGTTATGGCTTTTCTGCTCCGCTTGCCGGTTTCCTGTGTACTCGCGTTTTTCTTTGGAGACAGGAGGCCGGTGGGCGGAGTTGGGATGAGCCATCTTTGATTATGAGGCGCACCTGTATGGAGAGTGCTGCTCTATTTAATCTGCTTTCTCCCATTATAGAGGGCCCGCTTGCTTGCCCTCTTCACGAATGTGTTTGTTTGTTGGTTTTGCATTGAACAACACTCACTATGCCACTTTTCATTCATTCATGCACATACATACACAACTGATCGCTTACAGACTTCCACACGTCATGTTTTTCTTTCTTGTTGTATGTGGTTAGGTTTAATTAATAATAAATACAAACTTGTCCTGTAATTTTCCAGTGTAGTCTCTCTCTTTCGTCATGGCCTTATGAGTCGGGTTATGACAGGAGAAAGAAAGCCCTTTCATTTGATATTCTTTTCATACATGTACGTTTCATGATCTCCCAAGCACAATGCAAAACTAAAAACTTTTCGTATTTTCATCATGCGGGTTGGCAAAGCAGTGAAGAGCAACACCACAGTGACAGAAGGAAACTCCTGTCTTTAACCTAATGCCATGACCCTGGCATTTCACCCACAGCTTACTTTGGGTGGGTCGCATTTTATCCAACACACATGGGCATGCAGATTTTCATCCTGGAGGATGGTGCTGGTGCTGCAGCTATAGTATCAAATGAGCGCATCACATAGACACATCAGCACCTCCCATTGGTTGATGGGTATTTCTCTGTGTTGCCATTATTCAGCTTCCTTCCCTGTCCAGTGCACTGTATGTTCACTGTATGCCCAATACTAATAAGATATAGAGCTACAAACTGGCTGTTATGGGGTCCAGGCAGCATGCTTCTGAAAATTGATTATTCGATTGAAGAGCTTCTGCTTCTTCTGCTTTTCAGTCTTGACCACTGAAAAATGGCCCAGCATGAAACAAATAGTTTAAACTGTGGGATGAGGGCTGGGTCTTATTTTATGTTCAGATGGAACCGCTGCTTGATGATCAACAATCCGAGCCAACTGATACGAACGCTACGTTTTGCAAACGCAAACACTCACACGGGCACAATGAAGAAGAGCAGACTATTCAGTTCAGTATGTCGCTTAGCTTGTTTACATTAATGATATCACTGGACTTACGCAATGCTTGGGCACATAGCCTACAGGTGGTCCGTCTCATTTCCGGAAGGAAACAGAGTTGTAAAAGGTTTTTTTTTTCTCCTAATGATGTCACTGACACAATATCTATAGGAAAGTTAAATGTGTTATTTAATGACAAGCTGACGTGTGGGCTAAGGGTTTGTCCAAACAATATTTAAAATGAAAGAGCTTATTTTTGCACAAGTCTCTAAGCCAATTTATCATGATTTCTTCTGCTTTTATCAGACCACCAAAAAGCTTGCATTCATGGGGTTGTGATATTTTATTAATGTAAAAAGTATCATGCAGCATCTATGTAAGTTTCTCTTTTCAGAGATTTGTTGGTGAACAATGTATGATATACAAAAATCACACACGAACATGGCAATGATTAGCTAATACCTCAACAAAATTTGGATTAGAGCGCTGATCGCCAATTGAAGCAACACTGGAGTTGCACGTAGAAGGAAATATTGGGCCTGGCTGTATAAACCAGTTGCCTGCATACCACTTACCTCGTGATACAGCGAATAGAGGAGGTCTCAGTGGTTGCCACCAAGCCAGCCCCGACCCTGGAGCGAGCCACAACCCTCGAACAGGGTACAGTCCTCGAACCAGCTAAGAGAACACTATCCCGTCCTCTTTTGGGTGAGCTACTGCCAAGCAGGCTGCCGTTAGCCTGGAACACCGCATGCACGGCTGCAACACCCCCATGGAAAGTGCGGTATCACTCCCTCCCAACTTTCCACAACCGCTGAAAGAGAGAGAAACTGCTGTCTTTCACCCCCCTTTCCTCCTCTTTGCTGTGTGAGTTGGAGAGAGTGCATCTAAGGATTGTGCTGCTGCAGGTCCTGCCTCTAATAGCACCGTGTCCTGCGAACAGCAGAGCACCCGGAAGCCGTGGAGGGGCCTTTCGAGTCAGCCTCGCCCCTCCGTCTGAGGTTTAAAGATACCCTGATCTGGATTGCTAAGGAGCTTGATCAGCACACCTGTAATCTGTAGTCAGTCTGCATGGGGGAACCATCACAGCCCTTAAAATTGTGGGACCCCAAGGAAACATCACAATATCTGCCCGGGAAGAAGGGAGATACTGCAATCAACAGAGGGTCCTCCGGAGTCGTACACACACATGTGAAGGAGAGCTGGAAGGCGAAATTCCTTTAGTCATTCAGCCGGTGTACTGACCTCTACTTCCTCACGGTCCTAAGCCTGCTAGATGGCTACACTGACGCCTATGGAGTAAAAACAGACAACCCACCTTTCTCCTCATCATCACCCATTATCTTTACCTAAGGCAGTTACAAGTATCTTGCTGCAGCGAATATATAAGCTGAATAAAATATTTTTCATCGGTACATTTAACAGCAGCTAGTGGTTTTTTGAATCAACCCTTATAACCTGTTGCTATGACCTCTTGGCAGCTGGAGTCACATGACAGGGATGATCAAGAACATGTGGCATCTTTTCCCTTGGAATGTTAACGTCCATTTAAAGTCCATTTATCACATATAAGTTGTACCCTAATTACAATTTTACAGCATCTGTAAAATGATGTCTCTAAAAAGGGAGCTATAGGTCATCAGTTTGCTCAGTTTTTCATCAAGAAACAATGCTTTTAACTTGTTAGCTTGGAAGCTAATTTTAGCAGTGTCGATATTGTACGATGTCTCTCTTTATGATGAGAAGGCAGTTTTGTCACTATGGTTAGTCAACAATGGGCAAACAGAAAATACTTTGTGCTACTTTAATAGTGAAACATAATGTAGCTATTTTTGAAAACTGTTGCTAACATTAGCTTGCATGCACATTATCTTTTATATTACAAAGTTTTATTTCATGTAGCTTTAGCTAATCATCTTCTGCTGGGTAGCTAGTTTGGGTTTCTTGTTAGTTGGCTCTCTAGCCTTTTCTCTCCTTTGATGGCAGTAAACTCAGGTAGCACTATTAGTACTAGCTACTACCTTAGGTACCTACTTTGCTAAAACTTAAACTGTTGTTGGACTGTCAGCTAGATTTGGAAAACAGCAAGAAAATGCGTAATGTGAAGGTTAAACAAATTGCAAACAATAGCTGGCTATCCTTTAAACTTATAGTTGCTAATAGATGCTAGTTTCATCTTTATATCTGAAATCTTTGATCTTTCATACAATCTTTTGATCATGATCTGCTTGATAGGTAGTTTGGCTTTCATGACAAGTTGACTTTGCCTGTAATTTCACAGCAGTAAAAAAGGTACTAGATGTTCCTTGGTTATGCACCCAATTAAAATGACTATTAAAAATACAGTCATACATTGTCTGCATAAAAACAGGCCATGTCACCCAGTCAATTATATTTTTTATAACACAATGGATTACGTGCATGTTGCTGGAAATTCAAACGCTACACACTTTCCGATCTCGGTGCACATTGGACGTAATACATGAATATATAATAATTATAGTTTATATTAATAATTATAAATACCTGCACAGTCCTGATATGATCCAGTTCTGTGAGGGAAACTAAATTAGCGACATAACAAAATGATTGATTTTGTTGAATGAATTCAACTTTCATTTGTGAGAATTGAAAATTATATATTAATTTACCACTATGACTTTTGGGATTCTGAATATCCTTTATTTTGCATTCTGTTCTGTAATAATTTGGTTTCCTCTGGGTACATGGGGAAAACCCTTTTTTTAATACATAACTCAAAGGATATTCTGACAAAATCAGTAGGGCTGCAAAGAAACAAAATATGCAGAGATAGAAAACTCCAGCTTGAACTAGAAGTACTACCATGTCTTTTATCAATTAACTACCTGATGTCACCTGCCTGGCTTAAAGCTTTCCTGGTAACATCTGGAAATTCTCCATCTTGCACCAGACATAGCGATATTGGGCTTCTCATTATCACTCTTACACATACAAACATACAGCTTAAGAAATCAAAATATAAACAAATGAATAAACAGGCGAATGATACAAATTTGACTTAAATAATTATTTTAAATATCAAACTAGTAGCTGGATGGAAGATTTGGAAAAAAAGCTGATAAAGTACAATCTACAAAATGTGTTCTTCCCTTTTACTTGCCAACACAGAGGGGCGATTAGCACCACCTCTCCACCAAACTGCAGGTGGCTGGTCCCCTCTATCTATGCAAGATGGGTCCAGTCATATCCAGTTCGCTTCCAATCACCCTAGTACATTGACCAGATAGGGGAAGATGACCCAGATGTCAACACTCATTAGCGTGATATGCTTGACCCCTTAGGGTAGAATTACCGGGCCTGCTCGAAACAATAGGAAACCTACCCTATGACTGCAGGGAGCCGGCCGGCTCTTGCATATCATTTTTTTTGGCATATTGTGTAACAACTTCGTCTACATGATGTTAACTTTTAATTTGCCCTTTCAGAAGTGTGATTTTTCCCTCTGCACTAGTCATGTAGTGAGTGTTCGCTAGCAGGCTGCCTGTGATGTTCTGTAACACTCTGTGACTGTTTCCAGACAGTTCTGACCTCACTGCACTGTGTCCCTGGCTACTGCCAGATATACTGCTGGGCAGTCAGCTTAGGAGTACTCTCCAACTGGGGCCAATATAATGAGTAAGTCCCGACTTGAGTCATTCACAAAAAGAGGCTGACTCTAAGTCAGTCGAGATACTTAGCCGAAGATGGGGGGGGGGGGGGGGGGGTTGCTGTCTTTTCCACCGCGGAATGTAGATTTTCATTTTGTCCCTTAGATTTCATTTCACATGAGCCAAAAATGTGATCTGAATACCGTATCGCATATGGTCTGTCTGCACAGGAATTGTTTGAATAAGGCTTGGGTGATATATGGGTACTTTGGTAACTGAAATAAGCAATCAGGATCAATGCTTTGTGATGAAGGTGTTTTAGCTTGGGTTTTATCTTTACGTCATGTTTGGTAAAACTGGGTCTCGTGAATTGACTGTATATTGGAGAGCTGACGGTGAGCTGACTAAAGCTAACATGTTGCAGTACTAGAAACATCAGATTTGTCTATGATAATGATTAGAAAAACAAGCAACGCTCTCAATGTATGATGGTTGTATTTGTTGGTTTATCCGTATCACATTTCACGGCATCATCTTTTGTAGAAAACGGTACGCATGACAGCGTCATCCTCTTTCCACATTTTTAATTAATTACTATAGGTCAACGGTGATAAAAGGCTTTGGTTTGGGTGAGTGAAGATTGTTGTTGATGGCTGTTTGTTTTGTATCAGTATCACAGCTATATCATGCATCTCTCAACTTACATAATTCTGGAGTCAGTGCTTCATCAAGTGGAAAGTATATAGTTGGTTTGGATAAGGATCCATTTCTGAATAGTCTTTCATGAATTAAGTCAAATAAAGAAGTTATGTGTTTATGTCTATATTGAGGTTGTTTCGCTAGCTTGTGCTAATTTAATGAAAATCAAACAAATTGATTCACAAAGCAAAATAGCTCTTGTGAAGCAGGTTCAGATTCTATGTATAGGCCTTATATATCGTTGTCGGAACAGAGTCAATGGTCAGATTATTGATTGCATCAATGTAGACCTTTAGCCATTTATATGAAGTGATTTCCGGTCTGATTTCAAATCCAGTATTTTCCCTTCAATTTTTTTCGCACTTACGCATCTAATGCATTCAAAAGCAAGTCCGAACTTTGCTCAAGTTCATCAACATCTGAAAAGTGGACTGACGACCGTCTTCGACATGCGGTTATTTCATAATCCTCCGAAAGACTTATTTTACAGCATGCCGTTAGGAGCAGTCGCTCGGTGATGTTTAGCAGAGAGGGTTGAGAAACGAGTCACACTCTTCACAGTTATCCATACAGTGTGATTCTGAAACATGTTTCTCTCTCACAGCAACCCGGTCCAACATGGCAAATCTGTAAGGGAACTGGGTGAGCTGTGGCAGGTTTTGATCTAATTATCGCATGTCAGAGGCTGTGATTGAGTCATATGTTTGAAACATTAGCATTTGGAACATTATGTATAAAGGTAGGTTTCTCTTGATAGTTTTGGAACATATGTTCACACGGGTGCAGTCGAGAGTGTTCTTTTGCCTCGGTTGAACCTCCGTGGCTTCAACCCATCGTGAAGGCGTGGGAAGGGAAGCCCAGGTGTTCCCTCGTAATTCCTTCACATGAATCAACTTTTGTATTTTCGGTGCTTCCATCTTAATATACGAGATGTCTTGTTGCTTTCTGTTCTGATTCAAAAGAGTGGAGTGGAGTATTTAGAGAAATATCTAAAATGCTTCCATATTGGAAAACCACCAGTAGCTGAAGGCAAATAAGTGAAGCATGGCTATTTGGTTCACAATAATTGTAAAATACCTGTGTTTAGTAGTGTGAAGTGAATATTATGCACCTAAATTCCACCGGCTTTAAGGAGCCAAAATCTCCCACATGTCAAACATGAAAGAAGCTAAAATATATTCAGTGCCATGAAAAAGTATTTGCCCCCTTCTTAAATTCTTCTTTCATTGTATATTTCTCTTACTGAATGGTCTCTGATAATCAAATAAAGTAATATATTTGTCAAGGAAAACCCAAGCAAATATAAAACATAGTTTTTACATCATTATTTCATTCATTCAATAGAGAAAGTCACCAATTACCCATATTGCCCCTGTGAAAATGTAACTGCCCCCTTCTGTAGCAGAGAAATCAACAAGTTTGTTTGACACATTGAGATCACACTGAGTTTAAAAGGCATACATGTATTAAACCTTACCATCAGAAAGAAGTAGTCTCCTCAAAGTTTCTAGAGGCACACAATACCATGTAGAATGTGGAGCTATATCAGTCTGGAAAGGGTTAAAAGGCCATTTCTAAGGCCTTCTTTGGACTCCAGCAAACCACAGTGTGTGCCATTATCTCCAAATAGAGAAGCCTTGGAACAGTGGTGAATCTTCCCAGGAGTGGTTGACCCACCAAAATTTCTGCTGGGGCATACCGGCACCTCATCTAAGAAGTTTTTAAAGCCCCCGGAAAAACTTTGAAAGAACTGTAAGCCTCTCTAGCATCAGCTAAGTTCAGGTTCCTTGACTGTACAACAGTCTTTTGAGATAATATTCTATGGACAGATGAATACAGTCAAAGTCCTGACTTGAACTCAATATAGAGGCTGTGGCTGGACCTGAAAGAGCAGTTCATGCGTGAAGACCAACACATTTATCAGAGTAACAACAGTTCTGCGAAGGAGAGTGGGCCAAGATTCCTCCTCAGAGATGTGAGATGCTCATATCAAATTATAGGAAATGTTTTGTTGCAGTTATTACTGCAATGGGTAGTCAAAACAGATATTAAGTTTAAGGGGGCAATTACTTTTTCACAGGGGCAATATTGGTAATTTGTGACTATCTCTAGTGAATGAATGAAAGAAATAATCATGTAAAAACTGTTATATGTTTGCTCGGATTTCCATTATATTATATTTTATTTGATTATCTGAAACCATTCAGTGAGAGAAACATGCAAT
Source organism: Albula glossodonta (assembly GCA_019788955.1). Classification (NCBI taxonomy): domain Eukaryota; kingdom Metazoa; phylum Chordata; class Actinopteri; order Albuliformes; family Albulidae; genus Albula; species Albula glossodonta. The sequence continues at coordinate 26,744,789 of JAFBMS010000005.1, forward strand.
AAAAGAGGAAATCAAGACAGGGGCTACAACTTTTTCACAGCACTATAAATGTCACATCACACAGTTACTTTTCCCCTTGTCATATGAATGTATACTGACAAAGACAGGCTGGGATGACTGTACTTCAGAACTTGTGTCTGCATCTGTGTAAAGGAGGCAGAGTTTGGATGGGCAGGGAGTGGGAAAAAGTTGGATATTTTTGTTTGGCCTTTTCGTTTTCTTGCAAATTGTCAATGTTCTTAGACTAAAGTTAGCTAATTTTGGCTAGCTAGCTAAGCATTTACCTACATCGTGTGCGTTAGGTAGCACGGCGCTGGGGTGAGTTTACAAATGAAACTTAATTCGCTGTGGACAGACAGGGATAGTACAGGAGTGCGTGTGATAGCGTACCGGGGCAGGCAGAACGAAGACATGAGAGAGATCGGCACAGAATTAAAGCCTGTTGCTAAGCATGCTTTGTTGTTTTTTTTTCTCTTTGCTTTTTTGGGGACGGTCGCCACTGGACACTGGCAGGAGAAAAGTAGTCGCAAAATAAAAACGTTAGTCGCTCTGGCGACCATTTTAGGCGCCATCTGGAGCCCCGCTAATTTGTTGCTTCAATCATTTGAAAAGCCTTGGGAAAAACCCAATTCTCTGCCTAATTTGACTCCCTTGAAAAGCCATTTGATTGCTGTCAGCTCTCTGGCAATGCATTGTCTGTCACTTCGCATTCAGCGTCTTGCACTACTTGACTTTATACATGCTAGAGGTGAGATAAATCAATTTTATCTTCAGTTTCCTAATTACTCATTAATTTAACTCATGTAATTGTTTACCTATAAATACAGCTGAACAAAATATAAGCTTGAACCTGTTGCACACAGAGTTTAAGCTTTCCAACAGGTAGGTGATCACACTTAAATTAGCACAGTGGATGAGTACCCAGAGGCTAAGGACTGCTACATTTCAGGGGTCAAACCCATAGATGCCAGATTGCTGGGGTTCAGGTTCTAGATTGACCCCGTCTGGGAGAGCATGTCTCATGATGGTGAGAGCTCCCAGGGCTTTCCATTCAAGACGTGGACCAGGTCTGAAACCATAGCATCACCATGACATCAGCATCACCAGGGCAACCAAGAGACCCAAACCAATGGCTGGTGAAACAGTGGCACTTTGATATGGTGTTATTCATGTGGGGAAGCACCTATGCCCAAGGGAACATCATTGCAGAGGTCTTTACATGAAGCAAAGAGCCACAGTCCACAGATCCAACACGACGATGTCCCAGCTTTGCTGCTCCATCGACCTGAGGGACCAAGCCCCAGCTCCTCCTGAAGGCATCAATGGTGACAATCCAGTGAGAGATCCCTCCCCATAGTAGCCCCTTTTCATAGCGTCCTGCTACGTATGTATCCACACAACCACAAAAGCAAAAAGTAGCTAACCCACTGGGGCAGCCTATAGTCTAGTGGCTAAAGTACATGACTGGGACCCCTGAGGTTGGTGGTTCAAGCCCCAGTCCAGCCACAGCAAGATCATCATTGTTGTAGGGCCCCTGAGCAAGGCCCCCAACCCCACATTGCTCCTAGGGGATAAGCCCCTGGTTGTCAATGTTAGCTAATAACAAGCAGCGAAAAAATAGCAGTTTGGGGTCAACTCAGACATTTAACTCATTGACACATACAACATCCTTTATTTAATAGACATAAAAAATGTATTAGACTGTGCTGTGCTGTCAGTGTTATAGTCCATAAATCAATAATTAAGCCCGATAACAATTAAAATTGTTGGAGCCCATGTCACATTGATCTACCGGTGTCTTGCTAGCCTCAGGAACTGCTTTTAATGATGGCGGAATCGATCGAAGGCCTGAGCTGATGTCATCCACTGACAGTTTGTCAAGCCTCGTCAATGAGCGAACACCTGGACGTCCTGCAGTGTGTTAGCGTCTGGGAAGTCGGTCCTGTCTGCCAAACCCCACCCCCCCCCCCCCCCCATCCCATTCCATCAGGGACCCCCTTTCCATGGACCGGCTCTGTAAAGTTCCATGTAACATCCTCTCCTGCTAGCGTAGCGTCACAATGAACCCATGTTGCAGTCATGCTTCAGGGATGCTGACAGTGAGGCTAACGATTCCATTCTTTCCCCACTCAGGTGTTTTACCCTAGTATGTAGTTGCTCTTACTACCGAATTAGGTGTCTTTTACTTTTCCATTGACGGTTACAGCCGTATTTCTCACTGTAGTCAATGCGAACGTTCACATCTCTCTCAGGCTTCCTCAGCATTTTTAAACTGGTGCTGGATGTTGTATACATGTTCAGCAAACTTCTCAATGTGTCATTGCGAGAGATCAACACGTTTTTATATAAATGTATGTTTCTTCTGGAGCAATGTGTTTTTTTTTTAGTTCCATCTCCTCCATTGAGCCATTTGTTTTTTTTTTTGGGTCATTGGGATCGTCCTGGTGACCCATCCGTTCATTCATCCATCCACCAGAATTGTCATCTTAAAAGCCCACTCAGTCATTCCTAGCTGCTGTTTGGGAGTGGTTTGGGTTCTTTATGCTTTCTGGCTTTCTTCTGAACTTAACCAGTCTCCTTCTTGGCTTGCAGACTTCTCAGTTCTTTCTCTCTTGCCTTACTTTGAAGTTCAATCTTACTTTCCCTCATCTGCGGCCTTGGTGAAGTGACAGCTGCCGTTCTTTTCCTCCCCGTTTTGTGAATGGATGTGTGATCTGGGTATAGGTAGAGATGAAAAACCATTTTAAGTGTGATGACAATAGTTTAAAAAGCACTTGGTTGAGTAATTCAATTTGGAGACGAGTTTGGACACATCAAATGAAATGTCAATAAAAACATTTTTTTCTTGGTTTGCATAAAAGATAAATAATTCGGATCATTTGCCCGGATAAAAAGATTCAGAGACGTTTGGGTACCTGTATGCGGCTCAAGAAAAACTCCTCTGGATTTTAATGCATGTAAATATCTTTACACAAGTTGACCTTAGTTTTGAGTGGTAACACAAATTAAGTCTGGCTTCATTCATGAGATATTCAGTGCTAAAGTACAAAATATAAGAATTGTTATGTAGGTTGTGTGTAAACCATGTACCTACTTTGACTTAAATTTCTTCTGTCTGAGTAAGCAATCATTTGATATATGACTTAAACTTTTACACAAACTTTTACTGAACAAAAATGGCATACATGGTAGCATTTAATATTCTGTATTTTTTCAGTCCACTATACACACTTTGTAGTTTGTAGAATTCTCATGAATAAAAAATGAAATATGACCTTCATAATCCTCCTGTGGGTCAAATTAAAATCAAGAATTTGACATACAGAAAGTATGCGACCTTTGTATTTGTAATAGTTTCAGTATTTCTGAAAAGTGTTATTATTTGCGTCCTAAAAAAAATGGTAGTTTAGGAGCCAATGGCTGCTTAGGTTTTATTTGGAGCCGCGGTATGGGTGTACCCGTGCTTCGGTTCTGTTTTACCCATCCCTGCTTATCTCTCTCAACTCTCCCTCGCCTCCACATAGTAAGGTGATATTGGGCATAATGCTTTATGCTTACTTGATAAACAAAGCTGCCTGTCGAAAACTGTCTGGCTCAGCATCTGCTCCCCTTATTCATCAATGCTTACAATGAGGGCCAATTATTGTGGCTCAGTGCTTGCTTTGTAATGCTAAACTGGGACGGCTAGTTGTATGCCGGTATACGTGCGGAATCGTATGCGCGCTGCCCTCTGCTTTCTCCGACTCCCCCGGTCCGTTCGCCGTCAGATGGAGAGCAGGGGGGTCTCAGCTGCGGCTTTCTAAAGCCGAGGCTTTCTACGATAACCGCCATTGATGAAAGTGTGAAATGAAAACAAGGGAATTCGGTGGTTCTACAACCTTCAAAAATGAATGAAAACAAAAGTATGACATGCGCAATTGAAGCTTAATTATATAAAGGGACAGTCGAAGTAGGGTGTGACTAAATTGCATTTTATTGTAATATTAAAATTCATGAAAGAATTGGGGTTTAGCAGTTCTCTAAGCCCAAGCAATATCTTTCCTGTTTCATGCTCTGAAGTTGCTGTAAGCCTGGCACTGCTGGCTGGACTCAAAGAATTAGGTTGAGATGCGGAGTCGCTTGGGGTCTCTTCTTTTCACTGGATGCAGTGTGGCGTTGCTGTGAACTGATAATAATTCCTCAGTCTTATACTGGGCTACCCTGAGGCTGAAACTCTGTTGAAGGCGTACCCACCGATATTGCGGGAAAAAACATCGCTCCGCCGTGAAGAATCTACATACACAATCCAAAGGGCGACACAATCCCTCCCTCCACATCCTTTTCTTTCACAGCTATTGTCAAATTGGCCTTCGACAGCCGGAAGTGGCTCTTCTCTTTTCGCTTCTAGGTTCATTTTTTTTCCCGGGAGGTCTTTATTTGGCAGGACTTTACACATCTTAATGGACATGTTCCTGTTTCTCTTTTGTCTTCTTTAGTACCATGAAATTCACCTTCAGGACGGAAGCAATCTCTCTTGCTGTTTTTTATTAATTTTTTTTTTTTGTGTTTTGAATGTACTTGTAGATTTCCATCCTTTTTGCAATTTGCTTTCAGTTTTTTGAAGGCTATTTTTGGTATGCATTGTTTCTTTTGCATGTCCCTTCGATACAGTATAAAACATAGTGATACATTGAACCAAACTACTGTTTAAAATGTGTCAAGCTCACAATAATTGCAATGAACACAGATGTGTACATTTATACATATACATATGTGCTATTGTATGTATTGTAAGTATAACCTTAACCTATAGCATTTTATCAAGGATATACTTCAACTGCACATTTAAAGCTGATGTAATGTAAAAATAGGTATATAATATATATTCTACGTATCTATCTGCTTGAATTATACAGGCAAATATTGGAGGTACAAAATCTCTAAATATGAAATTCATTTTGATTTGATTTATTCTTTTCGCAAATTCTTGTTTATCAGGACCCTACAGACATTGCCCTTACCTAATATGGTGTACAGTGACCAGGTCATTATACAATAGACGTGTGGTTTATAAGGTGACAGGTTAGAAGCATTAATTAAAAATACAATACATTTATTGAGAATAATACTGTGCTCATCTTAATCTGGCATTTATTTCCGATATAAATTAATCTGGCATTTATTTCCTAATTCCCATATCTATTTTCCTATTTGAGGTGAAGTAAATTAGAACTACACACACGGTTTTGAAATAATCTGTATTCACCTGCTGAAAGCTACAACTAGTATACTTAAAATTATGTTTTTGTGTAATAAGTAGCATTAGTAGTAGAGGCAGAAACATCAGTGCAAATATTATAGGTAGAAAACATTATGATTCAGACTCTATCAACAATTGCTGAACTCATCTGCAAAGAAAAAGGAATATGATGTGATGTAATATGGTTGTTTTAGCCTTTTACCTACATATGGACTGGTGTACGCGGAAAGAAAGCCAGAGGGAAGGAAGAATTAGACCAACAATGCATGGTGTCAAATGTTAGATGTGGTGGTGACTCTGTGATGGTATTGGCAGCCATTTTATGGAAGGCATTATGCCTAATGATCAATAACAGCCAAGCAATATGAAGCCATTTTTAACGGCCAAGGGTTACTCTATGATGGTAAATACTGTTTCCTCATGACAAACCTATCATGGTGTGAGCTACACTACTGCCCAAACTGTTAAAACAGTGGTTTCAACCAAGTGGGGGTTTGACAAGCCTTTTTAGTAAGAATTTAAAATGCATATTTCTCCATATTTTCATATATTTATATTAATTATAAATATATTTATATTTGTATAAATATAATAAACATATAAATATATTTTTAATTGTGTCCTTTAAAGGGCCTCCAAGTGGGTAAAATGTTCACTGGGAGCCCTGCGGTTGGGTGTTCAAACCCCATCCTTGCCATTACCGCCCAGGCCGGAGGTCCGTATAAGGCAGTGATTGGCCCAGCCTCACAGGGGGTGCAAGCCAGGCCTGCCGCTCCCCAGTGCCCACCCCTGGTCAGCCAGGACCCAGCAGGAGTACAGACTGAACCCAAACTGACCGCCATAGGCCAAGCGTGATTGGTGGTGCGCCCGCAGTGTGGAACAGAAGAGCAAGGGCTGGGTCCTCATGTGAGCGGGAGGAATCGCGTGCCACGGCATCCTCCTCCCGAGTCGGTGGGAGCAGGCCGCTGCAGTGGACTAAACAGCTCAGCTGTGTTCAGGGTAGGGAAGGGGTGAAAGCAGGGCTTTTAAATGCATTAATTTCTTTACTGTGCCAGGAAATGGGGCCTGAATATGAGTACCTGCCCTCAGGAAAGTTATAAATGGCTTGTATGAAAGTTAAACCTTCTTTAGCTGATGCAAAATCCAAGCCAGTGAAACACCTCAGCCCGTTGTACTTAGCGCAACTATCGTACCTTGATGTTGTTTTTGACAGTTTGGACACAAAAATGCAAGAGAGGAAAGTCAGTCAGTCTTGCAGACCAAGTCAGTGCCTCCGTCCAAAAACTAGATTTTTAGCGCAATCAGATGATGAAATTTTGATGTTTCCAAACTTGATGTCTCTTCCCTGATAGGCTACATCTCCTCACATGTTTATGGACTGAAACAACAATTTGGCAACAATTTTTTGGACGATTATAGTTCATTTGTGTGGTCAGAGACCCTTCAGTTTTCCTAGCCAGCAACCTTGCTATTGACATGAAGGAACAACTCATTGAATTAAAAAGTAAAAGAAAAAGTTGTGTCGCAAAGCACTGTGAGTGGGCTGAAAACCAATACCTTAATCGCCTTCAAGTTGAGAACATGTTCAACTTTTTTTTCCACCAACCTCTGTGCTGGCTCTGATTCATGTCTCACTTCTTTCCGCACTGCAGCCACACCACTAATCACACAATGCCTATGTTGTCTGAGGATGGCTGCTGTAGGCACCCATCTTTGACCAAACAAAAACCACATTAAGTCATGTCGCAGTTGTTTATTGCTATTTTAAGGGTGCAATGTCAAGACAGTGATGCACACCAACATGCGTGAACACCCTGCTTGTTATGCACACAGAGTCTTTTTATTTGTATATCAATACGAATAAAAAGATTAATGAGTGTCTTTCCAGCATCATACACCAACTTGGTCATATATGCAGTTACGTCAAGCCAAGTCTAAAATTCCAACGAATATGTTAAGTTCCCAATAACCAACAATGAACGGGAAAAGCAGGAGTTAATGGGAAATTCTGGGTTCCCTCACTCTGTCGTTCTGCAGTCTCCCTGGGAGATATTGCTCTCGAGGAATGGCTGTAATGGGACAATGGCTGTCCATTAAAGACATGGCTGATAACAATGTATGTCCTACCTACAAAACGTGTACAAAACCTTAGCGAGCTTTCCATACATTTTCTTCTTGAACACTTTCACCTCATGCAGAAGCAGGTCAATCCCGTCAGCAGTGAATCTTGTTTCTTACACTTGCTAATCCTGCCATTAAACTAGCAATCGTGTGACGTGCAAACTGTAGGAGGCATTTAAAGACAATGGGAGATGACACTGTGATTGGTTTGTTGTGGCAATCAAATAATCCACCCGTTAAAGTACCAGAAGTGACTTAAGATACGCCCCAATTGCGTAATAAGAGTATTCACTTCGACTAGGCACCAAAATTGTTAGAATGTAGCCCATGTAGTCAAACACAGATGTCTGTCTATTTTCAGATTTCCATGATATATCATGGACATACAAAAATGCTACATCATGCTACACAGAATTTTTTTTATCTACTTGAGTGAGACTGTGATTTGATGGACATGGGAAATCTGTTCCCTTGATCATCTGTTGCGCGATGACGTATGTTTCTTTCGGCAAATACATGGCAAGTTGAAATGCAATTTTTAAAATGATCCAGAAGAACGCAAGAAAAAAAGCACCAGAGTCCTCTGGGCAGCTCTGAGCTTAGCGCCCCTGAGGTCGGGGTAAGAATACTAGCCTCTCCATTACCGACCATTGTCAAAGGTCCACATTGGTGGTCCAGTTGGCCCTGCCTTGTTGAGGATGGTGGAGTTGTTGGGTGGTTAAAACTTCATTAGTTCATCACTCTCTAGCAACCCCCGGGCAGCCGCGGGTACACAAACCAAACATACGCTAACTGTGTAATCCTCCGATGACATACGCAGTGTGTGATTGGTGGTGCACCTGCGGTATGGAAAGAAGCGAGGGCTAGTCATGACATGAGCTGATGTAGAAATCGTGCCACAGCTTCCACCTCCTGAGTTGGCAGGAGTAGGTTGTTGACATGGGCTGAACAGTTCAGCTCCGTTCAGGGTAGGAAATAAAAAAAAAAGAAGTGCCACTTTGTTTCATTCTGAAAAAAGTTAAATGTGACTCTGAGCTTACATACTTGTACAGCACTGGAACGAGGCAGAATCTAGTTAGATATAAACACCCTACGGTGGTTGTGAGTGATGAGGCGTCAAGCAGCCGCGCGACGAGCCTGAGTCCAACTACATCTGATCCCCATCAAACATCAATGAAAGAATTTATTTGTGAAAAATGAAGGCAAGAGAAGGTAACCAACTTAATCATCCGAACGATCGAAATGGATTTGTAGCCTATCTCTATTGTGGAAGATGAGGGCTTCACAAAGACAGCATGTTGGTGCTTTCGCAAACCTTGCATTTAACATAGCATTAAACTAAACACGTTTTTGTTATTATTTGGTTAGTGTCTGTTTAAATGGATACCCCCCCCCCCCCCCCCCACCCCCTTGGAACCTTGCTTTTTTACACGTGTACTCACATTTTTTTCCACTGTCTTTCTGTTTAGAGATTTTCCCAGTTTTGTCCATCCCTATTAAGGACAACCGAAAGAAAAATGACACGAAATAAATATATATTTAAAAATTATACATTTGCAGAGTGTGATATGACCAGTGTTAGATATTCAACCGATTACCCATTAAGGTGGAGTGGTTGCAATCAAAATACAACTTTGTTTACTTCAAAAGGTGTAATTGGCTTACTTATGCCTACTTACTGATATGAGAACACGCACACAAAGCTTGAGCAAAATTGGTGTGGTCACCCCTTATATCTGTGGCTGATTTGGCTCAGAAATGCACACAGTCTTCACTATGGGAAACTGAAAACGCAGTGAAACTCGTCAGTTTTACTTTCACACTGAGAGATTTCAAATTAGGTGTAAATATTTGTGCCATTGGCGCGACATGACTGCAATGAAAAGATGTTTGGATATTGGCCTATGTTAGAGTAATTCAATTATCTCCAAACATTCTCGGTGTATTCAACATATTTAACATTAGATGAAATGCAGACTTTTTGTATTAATTGGATTACTGTTATTTGTTAAAAAACTAGGTCAGTTGCCAATATTTAATCATTTGACAAGACAAACACTGGCATCCACAGCAGATACTGGCTGCTTTAACACTGTACTCCGAAATGTCTTTTGAATGGGTGGTTTTACAGGCATGTTTCGCCAATCTGGGAAAGGACATTTTCAATATATTCAGCATTAAAACTGCATAGAACCACGGCTCTTATATTCCAAAAATATGGGTATGCCTGGAGCACTGAATAGACGGCCATGAGCACTGAGCATTCTGATTGGTGGATGTGTGGCGTAGGGAGGACTTTGTGATACCGACTCAGTGCCCTGTCCTTACTGCTCTCAAACTGTAGCGTGCAATCAGTAAAGCCTGCAGATGCATGCTGAAATTCCCAGTGATAGCTTATTAACACAATATACAATATGCCCGGCTGGCCAATGCAAACAGCTGATGGCTTCATTAGCTGATTAGCGTAGCCATGATATTTAATCGTTTAATCTGAAAGGAGTTGACTAAAAAGCAAAAACTGAATTGTTAAAGAAGACATTCAGCTGTCATTGTGCTTCCTTTGTACAAGAAATCTGGTCTGCATTTGAACTGCCTGTGATCTGCGCAATCTCATTTTACACATGTATGATTAATGTCGAGACGTGACGATGATGGCAATGATTATGAACGTTATGCTTTTTTAAAAATCATTTATGAATCAGATGCGGTCTTAAGTGAATCCCAGCCTACAGGAAAACAAAGTTATAATTCATAGGACGGGATGTCACATTTGGCGAGGGATGACTCATGCACTCAAATCTCTTCCCGTTTTCTCCCTCACCTGCAGTATCAAAACATCTCATTACCGGCTGTCATTCAGACTTCCAGTCTGGGCCAGCCGCACGCCGAGCATTCAGTATTACCGATACTTATGAAATTCCGTGTCAGTGTCTAATGGCTTTTCTTAAAGTCCCCCTCCAGTCAAAAAAATTCCCTTTGAAAACCGATCCTTAACAATATGTGTCACCTATTGTTTTTTTTTGTTTTTTTTTTCAGGAAAATTATGAATTTTTCAATTTAAAATGTAGACTTTATGGAAGGTACATTTTTTCGGGCATCAAGGATCCAGGATTGATGAGCCTCTCTGATCCAGCAATAACGTTGGTATACACCGGGAGGGCACTTTATTAGGTGCACATGCTCGATGGCTTTTGCCTGCAGAATGGCCTGAATTTTTTGGGGCAGAGACCCAACACGATTTTCAAAGTGCAGCACAGGGATTCTAGCCCAATGCTTTATAAACTTGTTGCATTTCGGGTGGGGGGAGGGGGTGGATCCCTACTCAGAATAGCTCATTCCATCTCATCCCTCAGATGCTTGATTGGATTGAGATCTGGTCACTGGGGAGGCCGCTGAAGCAAACTCATTTCACTGTCATGTTTCTGGAGAAAGTGGTCCCACCCTTTGTGTTGTACCGCTGACAAATAAGTGAAGCAGTCTGCTGCAAAGAAAGTAAACTGTGCACCTATTAAATTTGGCCGACGGGTCAAATTTGCTGTACATAGTACGTAGTTTTTTTTGCCAAGAAGTAAGCATGTAGTTTTGAAGTACGAATGTTTGTCACTCGCTACCTCCATGGTTGTGGAGGGAAACGGCAAGCAGGAGACAGCTAGCTAGCTACCTATAAAGTTAGAAATGAAATTTGAAAGTTCATTGTTATTGAAACACCAGACGCATCGCTGGAAACGCTGCCATCAAAAGAAGCACTAGCCAGCTACACTTAAGTAGCTTCATTGCATGTGAATTGCAACTTGTTGAGGGGAAAAAATTGTAAGAAATTTGAATACTTATTTGTATGATTGTTCTCACAGTTTTGGAGTTGGTTATGCCAGTGCAATCTCCATTGTGCAACCCACACTGGATAAATGAAGCTAACGCACAGCCACTCCTCTGATGCTCCCAGATACACTCGCATCTGTTTTACACACTTATACCCCCACCCCCCAACCCCTCCCCATCACCACCAATGAAAATAAAGCTATCATGCAGCCTGCACTTATAGAAAGGATGCTGTCATGCAACTCGCATAACACTGAAGCTGTTAACCTTTGCTAGACTGGCATGTCTAATTCTCCTTTGCTCAACATTAAATGGACAACAGCCAAGAGCTTAAGCTATATGAGAAAGCTGACTTCAAGCAACAGAGGTGTGATTTGATATTCTGGAACTGCAGTGGTAGATGACTCATTCCTTCCAAAAAAAAAAATTGTTTTGTATTGTTTTCTGCCGATTTCTGGAATGTGGATTTGAAAATTATGACACATTTAAATGTACAGTATTATACCTGTGTATCATTTTGTGTCGACTGATGAAATGTGTATTTGAAAATTATGATGACAAGTTCAAATGTACAGTATTATATCTATGTAACCTAAATTATGATGCATAGACCTGACAATGTATACCTGAATTCAGGAAAAATGCAAGATTGTGTCGTTATTAGGGTGTAATGTGGCAGGTGGAAAATGTTCTATACATATGAAGCAAATATAAAATCAAAATGCTGCTTAGTGCCCTAAATTATAATATTCAACTTAAAATATGGCCTGGAGCCTGTCAAACATATAGTATACTCATTCATTAGTCATATTAGTAGTATGAACATAACACAAAATGTTAATGATCGGACAATAATATTTTGCATGGTTTCATCATATATGTTGAAGTAACTATGCACAAAAAAATCTGTAAATTCTGAGAGGGTCAGGTGGGGTTTATTTTTGACAGAATGACCCAACTTTTATTAACACGATTCCTTTTAGTAAACACATGGCTAAATAAACTTCCATAGTGGTTTAGCATACTTCGTAAATTGTCCACAAAAGGAACTAAAAGCATCTCCATCTGCTTGCCTGTGGCCCCTTTGTTTCCGATAAACACAGCTGACCAGAGCTCTGGCAATTCCTTCAGGCTGCAGAATGCCATCCCTACATTTTTTACCACCGGAACACTATGCACGGAAACAGTTAAACGAGACGCGATGGTTGTTAAACGAATGAATAAATAAATAAGCGGAGATGCTGCAATAAAAAAGGTATGAGGTGGGATTTCCCTTCGGCGCTGTTTATCCTGTTTAGCGGTATACATCCTGAAATACATGGACGGGGGCCACAGCGCACCGGTTCTGATGTGTGGTTGAGGGCGGGGAGGGACGATGAGGTGGCCCACAGTCCCAGGATGCCATGCCTGTGACTCCAAGCTCGTGGCGAGGCTGGTGTACCTTCTCCCAGCATCCCACAATCTGAGTGGGGCTGACTGCTCTTACCCCTTTGCCCCCAAATATTACAGAATCAGGGCTCTGCCTAAAGCGTGTTGCAATGGTGCTGTGGCACCATGCTCTCTCTTCAGTGACACAATGCAATCTTAGCCAAATCAACTGCAACGAATTTACAAAAAGACATGAAACGAAAGCGAAAAAGGTGTTTTTTTGTAATGTTTTGGTGAAATTTGTGTATTTCAGTGTACGGTTTGGTTGATATAACAGACTTCATTAACGTATGCGCTGTATCAAAAATCTACTTCGGGTTTGGAGGATGCAAACTTTGTAAAAACATTCTAGGGAGACCTCTTAACAACCTTGTCATGCTCTTCATTAAATATAATGAGTGAACTTACTGGACTTACATGGTTGTTGCTTAGATATCTAAAAGAAATGGAATTCTTCAAAGGTTTTTCCATGACTGGGCTCAACAGCCTTTTTGTGACCCAAACGTTTTTGATAACGTTCTTTAAATAAGTATTTTAATACACATTTGTATTTTTCATTCAATGCATTTTGAGCAAAATCAGTAAAATTAGAAATAGAAGTAAATTCTAATATGATTTTGTATTTGTTATATAAGACCACTCTGCACCCAAGTGTCCAAACTCTTCTCCAAAAGGAGCTGCATTAGCTATAGCAGCTTGTATTTTTAATATTAAAATGTCATAAATACCCTTATTGATTATTGATCTGACTCATTGTCAGATATTGTTTGGTTGGTAATCCCACAGCAACTCTGACTGTCGTGAGATTTGCGACTGCAACAGGGGTAAAGGTTAAATCCTGCTATAAAAGAAATGAAACAGAACAAACCATCAGAAATGGTTTCCGTGAACTAAAACAAACTATTTCAGTGCGTGTTCTTTTTTTTTTTTTTTTTTTTTAGAAGTGGTGGTGCGATCAAGGTTTATTTACTGTTTTCCCATCAAGCAGTGAACTTGAGTTACGCCATGTCCACTTTAGACGTACGGTACACCCTTATGACTGTCCTTAAAGGGACTCACATTGGTCAGAATTTGTTCTTGATATACGATAAGACTGTCATCATTGGTATTGTGGTACTCTTGGAGAACAGAGCTAACCAACCATTTTCCATTATAAATCCACAGTAATAAAGCCCCTAATGTCCTCATTAGCTGGACTTCTCAGACTCGTCAGGAGCCACTGAGAAATTCAATTTTGCTTCAGTTCCAAAACCCTTCCTAAAAGTCATATAATTTTGTCTGTTTTTACAGCATTTATTAATTGGACGGTATTTTGACAGGTTATAGACAAGTGGTCATGCTCAATAACAATGACACTCCACGGTGGCTAGAAACTCAATATTTTACCCAGATTTTTTGAAAAAGTTTTGAGTAGGTTTATGAACTGTGGGGTTGAAGCTGAGTGAGTACGGGTGATGTGTATTTTTTTATGTTATTATTTTTTTTGTTTTTACCTGAATCCACCTAAAGTTTAGGAAAATATACTCGCACCCACGAGACCCCATTGAGAATGCAAAAAATGAATAAGTAAAATCCCCAGCAATATTGAAAGGAATTGAGTTTATTCCATTTGGCATTTCACAAAGCTCAGTCTAACGTGCCTCCTATCGATGGACTAAAACTACACCTCCCATAATGCATTTCCTGTGTCTGGCCTTTTACAGACATGATTTAGTGCCTGGCTTTGGGTGTGTGAGGGGGCCACATTCTTAAGGGAATCCTACTCAATCCTTCAAAGAGAGACAGGATTATAAATAAATAAGTAAAAAAAAGTGTATATGCGCATTAAGACTATACTGCGCTCCTCCCTATCTCAACACCAGTTGACTGGGTACAAGGTTGGGGGGGTGGAATGTCCACTTGTCCAGGAGTGGGACAGCTCCCCAGATTGGGGGAAGGGTTTCCATTGTGCTCTTGTTAACCTTGCTGCGGGAGCTAGCTGGGGGGTGGGTGGATGACTACTGCTGCTGCACAAGGTGTCAGTTCACACCCAGAGAAGGGGGGGGGGGGGGGGCGTCTGTGGGTGGGGTGTGCGTCTGCACATGAAACTACAGCAGCAGGCTGGCTGGAGAGGGGTGGATCAGGGCAAGCTGAACAGATGCATGGGTGTCAATGAGGAAATAAAAAAGTCATATGTTTATAATTATTCACATATAATCATAGGTTTACAGTATATAACCCTGTTTAAGCAACATGCTCTAATTGTTTCATGGAAGAATATAAGACAACTTCTGTCCAGTTAGAATTGTAGGAAAACATCTTCTTCCCAGTTCTTTGACAGAATACTCAGCTTGCCTCAGCAGACCAGCTCTACATTGAAGAAGAGGCACTCTTGCTTGAGTACCAGACTTTATTGAATGCGATTAAAAAATTGGAAAAGAAAAAATACAATTGTACTGTGTAAGGTGTAAATACTGTTTATTATTACATCGGTACACAGTACAGTTTGACCAATGAGATATCCAGGAATATGGACCATATAGAATCAATACAACATAAGAGGTTCAGCATCAATCTGTACCCATTAACATGGCACCATGTCACCATTTCTGTTCATCTGTTTTTAATGTTAATCATTTACCAATTTTATAACTACTGGGGATATGCATTAATTTCAACATTATGATTTCAGCTCCATCAAATGTATTTTGTTTGTAAAAAGTCTTTTAGATCTGTGTGAGTGTGTGTGTGTGTGTGTGTGGGGGGGGGCGGTAATTGCATTTCTCAAATTCTCACTGTATTTATTACAGGTATTGGTGCTTTGTGATGCTGTTCCCTGAGCAAGTCTGACACTCCCAGCTCCAAAGCATGTCCAGGTCCTGTAAATCTTACTTTTCACCAACATGGAAGTTGTGTAACGTTGGGATGAAATATTATGATAATGCTCAAAAAATTAATCATACACCTAAAACACCATTCCTGATGTTTTTGTCCTTCTCAAATATAAAAAAAGGCAATGACATGTAGCCAATTTCTGTTTTCAAATGTAAATAATCCATTGCAAATTCAGTGTACAGTATTGTCTTGTTTCACTAAATCAGTGCCGATGTTCTCGGCTAATTTGAGTTTCAATGTCAGCTGTTCACTAATGAAAGGACAGACCAGTGACATTTCAAGAAAGTAAATACTGGGAAAATACGCTGCTTCTGTATATTGCGGTATTTGAATTTGGCATTTGAAATTTTCACACTTGTATTATTACACTTTTATTCTTTAAATCTTACAATATTATTGACATTTCAGTCCTCTCTCATTCTCAGATTTTCCCCACTCAGGCAGAGAATATTCAGGTGGCCACTTAAAATTGCTGTAATCAAAAATTCGGATGGAATAAAAGCATGAAACGGCTCTGGAACTCTAAAATCAGGGTTCCCTTCCCCCTTTTCTTCCACTAATCCTAGGTAGGATTACTTGAATAAAATATATAGTTGATTGTGGTTCTTGTGGTCATGTCGTTTTATTTCAGTTCAGTAAACCGTTTTCGCTTTGGACTATAAGGACGTCATGTCTTGTCAAAAGTATCTTATGCATACCGCAAAATTGCCGGGCCTTGTTATTTCAATAAGCCACGTGGCTACAGGCTATCTTTTGTCCGTACTATCTCTAAACAAAGCAACCTAGTTCATAGTCATGAGAAGAAAGGGTGTCAGGGTGCAGCAGTTTCCTCGGGCATGCTGCTATGATGTGCGTATACGTCTCTCTCAGGACCCTGTAAAACTTATTAAGAGAAAATAACCAACATTCAGCAAGAGAGTGTGCAAAAGTTTATGTAGGTCACACCAATTGGGGTAGCGTACATCACTAGACGCAATGTTATAATAATGAATTAATCAACTATTGACAACTGTGCAGATTGTGTTTCCGATTGTGTTTGCCTATCTGCTTATCCTATCATTTTAGCGTGCAGAAAAATTATTTTGATATCTAAGATAAAGCAGCGCAATAGAAATTTTCCAGCAATTCAATTTCAGGATAGTTAAGTGTTAGCCAAAGGAACTAAAACAATTTAAATTATGTTTCTTCCCAACTGCATATACACAGCTTTATTTTTTTAAAGAATAACCTGGCGATAGCAGGTAGAGCAGTAAAGCGGGGGGGGGGCGGATATCATTAAAAGTCACATACAGTACTTACTGTTGAGTTTTATTTGAAGCGTATATTGTAAAATGCTATTTGGGTTATAGTTAACTGGATTCCGTTTCAAATCTACTTATTGTACAGGTACACACTCACTTTTTCAACATCCACCTGAATGAAAAGTAAGACTCACAGAATGGAGATTTTTCCACTCTGTTGTGAACACAGACTACATTACCACCTTATTTGGTTTTGCTTACCTTCAGAAATCAATCAATTTCATAGGCTAACAGCATAAAACAAACTGTCAAATCGAAATTGACCTTGTTAGCAATGCTGCCGAATTGCAATAAATGGGTTTTTAGTCACATGTAGAGAACTATTCCAAAGCCAAATTTTAAAATAAACTGTATTGTTTTGTCAACAGCTGTCATATTGTTTCACAACCATCCAATTGTAAATAAAGTAAATCAAGGAAACAAAAGCAAGATACCAAAGTATTGTAACTATCATAGAAGTGACTGCTTTTTCAGCTTTACGAAAAACAGTTAATTGGCGCAAAACCAGTTACTGACGTTCAATAATACATTATAGTCATTGCTAATGGCAAAGCAGTCCTGTTAATTTAAGCTACAAACACTGTCATCACATTCATTAATCAGTTCTTTAGATGCCAATATTGATGTCTATTGCTACTTTAGCAGTCTAGCTTCTTGAGTGGTCAAGCAATACCAGGGTTTTTCGTGCATGGAGAATTTTGAGGCAGCCGCCTCCACAAAATCCTGACCGCATGAAAAACCTTTATAAATATAAACTTTGTTCCTAGTATTACTTTATTCTGACGTGGTTCTATATCTTAATCGCACAACACACCAGGAAAAGTGCTGCAAAAGAATTCAAAGCTACAGCAGCTGTAAGTTACCATGGAACTGATGACTTACAGCCGCTGTAAGTTCCATGGTAACCATGCATTGGTTGCAGAAATGGACAGTCACACACATTATTATCCTAATGGTTTTCTGGATGTAACGTTAGTTTTATATGCTAAGTTTATTTCAACGTGCATCTGTACAATGCAATATTCCGAAAAAAATTTAATCATATGTTTATTTAGATTTTTATCTTTTCACTTGTGCTAGAGCATCACATTATTTTACTTCAGTTAGCTAGACAGTTAAAAATGCCATTAATCTGCTAGACAATACTGCTACCTATCTAGTGATAGCTAGTTTACTGAAAAGGCTAGCTGGAGAGGAAACTAACATTCCAATGTAACTCGCCAACTAAAGCTAACAGAACAAGATAATTAAGAAAATAGCCTAACATCATAATTGTAAAATAGAATTTATACTTCAGATGTCGATAATCCTATGTAGCCCAAGCTGATTAATATAGCACATACAGCTGATCAATAAAATCATTGTTATGTTTGTTAGTGACATTATTAAAGTGTCAAAAATTTAATTTTCAAATTCAAGTACAGCAGTATCATGGGGGCCAGCATATTCCTAGTGTTTCTCTTTTCAAAATGTAATTTGATAATCCCATAGTTTTGCAAAAATTTACTTGACACTATTTACATGGTGGTGAAAAGTGCACTGACAAGACCATCTAGGACTCATATTGGAGCTGCTATAAGCAGTGTGCTCTTTGTTTTAAACCCTGCATTACTCTTGGGTTTTATTTCTATCCTTTAGTCAGTTGTTTGGTTTTTGTTGTATTGGTTTGTGTTGTAATGATCGTTAGCAAACATGTGCTCAATGGAAGTAATATGAGCTTATAGCAAGTTTATTTGGTTGGCAGTGAACCATCCTACACCTCCAATGTCTATAATGATTATAGGCAAAGGTTGGTCTGTCGTAAAACAATAGCAGATATATGTGCTGCGTCAGCAATTAAATAAGAGAAGCTCAGCTCCCTCAAAACTACACTGGACGTAAATTTTCCATGTTCGACATTTTTCATCATGTCAAAAGTTTACATATTGCCTCACCAAAAGCAGTAGATCTCAGTCATAACTACAAATATGGATTGGAAGAAGGACAAATTGAATAGCTGACTACAACTTAATTAGCTACAATCAATTAGCTACAACTGCTAGCAAAGAAGCAGAATTCATTGCTAGTAAGGAGTTACTGGGTTTACTGTGACAGGTTCCATGGTTCTATTTCCTCATATGACTGAATACACTAGCTAATGTCACTTGTTTCCCACAAATGAATGAAAACCGTGACCATCACTTTAATGTGCAAAATTTGGATAAAATGGTAGAATGAGTTGACCATTAACGCATTGGTTTAGTTGTATGAACATGTCACAGCTTACAATGTAGCTAGAAAATCTAACATAGCTAGCTTAGCTTAGTAACTACATATAATTTCATCGATGAATAACTTAACTAAATAATAACTAAATATTGAATGCAGTTGTTTTTATGTTTAAGTTAGTTGATTTATAACATGGAGGGATACAAGACGTCAGCATTTATGAAACTGGAGCGAAGCAGAAACGTTTTCGACAGTTCCAGAAATTTTTGACCTGTGACGTTGCTGCTGTTTCTCTGTTCTTGCTCATGTGAAAATGCTTTTTATTTCTGGTTTTAGTTTCCACTTTCAAGCCAAATTAATTGTGTGGTAGGTTGAATAGCTCGCGCTTTCGCGCATCTGCGCTGTCAGGATGTCCTTGTCAGTCTGAATACACACAGCAATCACTCATCACCACCTTACCGCCACAGCTGCCGTGGTCGAGGGCTCGTTAGAAACAAGCCAGTTGTTGTATTCGTCAAAAACTTTGATTGATGTATGTGAACCCATTGCTTCCCAGACACAAAACAAAATACTTTCTCCCTGCGAATTTTTACAGTGCAAAATGCACATGAGGCTTGTTCTACATACAAACTCATCCGATTCCTGGAAAAATTCGGTGTGCTGAAGAAAACAGCTAGGCCTTGAATTTTTAGCACATTCTGTGTGGGTGGCAATCATATTTCTTCTAACAATAATGTTATGAAGTTGCATATTTTGGACATAATGGAGGTGGATAATTTAGAATCATACATTTCTGAAACTGATTACAAACTTGGTTGTTGTTTCCTGAATGCTGAAATGTTAGCCAGTGGTTGCATTTTCAAATCCTTAAGATGTGGTGACTGTAGATTATATTTGAAGAAAAGTTTACCCTGTAACTAGAGGCAGGGGGTTTGCAGTAGGTGTTTTTTTTAATCAGTCTTTGCATTTGGAGATGTTGATCAGGACAACCGTGGTGCTGTTAGCTGCAGATGACTTTACTGAAGAGGCTAAGTGCAAAATTGTGACTGGTTTCGCAAAACAAATACAAAATCAAGTATGGTTTTATACTTTGTGGATCTGCACAGAAACCATATTCTTTGACCGGTTCCACAAGAAGGCCAGGGGTAAACAAATTAAAACTTCTACATAGTACAGCATAGTACTGATTCAGCTGCTTTTCAAGAGTGGATAAAAATAGCATTGGAAACTAGAATTTGAATTTCACATTATACTTCCAGAAATATGTGAGTATTACCATAAGTTTGTATCACACAAATCCCCAATGTGGGTGCAAAAGGCATGGCCCATTTAGGGCTATGAACCATGGCACTTTGTTGTTTGATAGAACAGCTTGATAGAACTGTATACTAAGTCAAATCGTGTGTTTGTCGAGCGAAAAGTTTCTTTCGTATTGACGCTTTGTTCTGGTTCTCACAAACCCATGGCATGAAATCTTTGAATGCAGTAATAATTAAAAATCCTTATAAATCCTATCCTCGAGTTCGTTGCGATTTAAAAACCTCCTTTGGGCCGTCTTGTTAGTAGGTAGAGTGTTAAAATCCTAAGCAAACAACAGACAAGTAAATACATTAAGCTTTGCAGCTGACTTCAATAACAAATCTGTTGATAAAAATTACCATCACGACAAACTCCTGACAGACTAATTGCTGGATCCCTTTCCAACAATGACAGATTATCTGTCCTGCCGTCTCCCATCTCTTGCTCATCTGCTCAGTTTTTGATATGCAGATTTCGGTCATTTATCTTGAATTCTCTGTTGTGCACAGTTTTAGAGACACCCTTAAATCAGCTTTAAATGGTAAATTCATCTGTCCAGTTATAATATGATCTAAAAATTAAAACACCCCGATCTTCGCATGTCTGTCCCCTGACCTGAAAAATCTTCGTTTCTTTCATGTTAGCAGGGCAGCCACACTTTCTTTAAAGAACCGGTACTTCCTGAAACTACTCCAATGCCTTGTTTATTTCATTAGAACATGAAAAAAAGCAGTAAAGCATTAGTGTATCACAGATTTGGCACATTTTTATTTATGTCTTTGATAGTAGGTATTATTCTGGACTAAATATGAATGGTTAATCGCCTGCTGACGTCAGAAGGAAATCAAACAGCTCAGATTCCATCTCTTGGCAGCGGGAAGCTCTCTAAAAACATTTCATCAGGGAGTCACCCTTTAAAAATATGATCAGAATACTGTTTCATCTACATTTTTTCCCCCAGTTTTATAGCTTGCATTTCCAAAAATAAAAAGAATGTATCTCATATTCATTCTCTGGCTCGGTAAGTACAAGTAAATCTTGATGAGATTTATCAAACGTGTTGCTGACAGTACAGTGTCTTCTCTTCAGCACAGACTAAAGATTCATAGGTTTCGAGCATTTGGATTTGAGACACCGCTGTTGCTTCACCTGCAATTCATTTATGTTTTTTTAATGAAAAACACCAACACATATTTCAATAATTGTCTTGTAGCTGTTTCCTAGGTCATTTCAATGAATGTGACACGACCATGGGTTTATATGATGATATAATGAACCACAGCCCTGATTGGCTGACTCGCAGTCAGCCCCTTAACAAAGCAGCTTTAATTGAAATGTCTTTGTCAGCTGATTAGTGCACAGCAAGGAGAGGAATATTCAAATTAAGCCCAGTTGTGAGGTCACAGTTGGAGCCGGTTTTAAAGTGCTTTCAACCCAGAATTTCCAAATGTTCTCCCTTGCAAAGCAATGCTGACGTCAGGCTTCAGACTTCAGCTGTGTTAATTCGATACCCCCATGTGCAAATACTATACAAAACACAACACGATTTTGACTAGACAGAGTGAGTAATGGTCCCAAAAACAAACCATTAAAATTAGCATTGTATGTGTTTAGCCCTCATTTAAGGCATGTGGGTGACTCAAGAGCATCCACTTGATTACAAGATTTACAAATTAGATGTAAACTGAATCTTGCGCTGAACTCGAGGTGACAGGGAAACGGACCCAGGCGGTGCACGACGAAGAAAGAGATCCTGTTCCAGTCAGTCCCTCTTCTTAATGGTCTGTCTGTTATTGTAAGAAGATATTTAAAACTCCCTGCTGACATTTTAGATCACCTGCTGTAAGTGAACTGTGCGGAGGAGCTAGAGGAAGAATTTGCAAGACTCCTCTATCTCTCATGTTCCTGTCCCGTCTGCTAATGGAAACAGCATGGAGGTGCATCAGGTGGCTTTTCACTATTTTAGCCACAAAATTAATCACGTGTTTCCAGGCAAGGCAGTATCATACAAAGAAATTTGAAACAAATTCTTACTGTCACGGGTTAGCCGCCTACGAATTTGACCTAATCGTTGTCAGGAACACAACATGAAAGGGAAGTGGTTTTAAAAAAAAAAGACACGTTCATAAAAAATTTGGACCGGTCTGTTACCTCCCCTCTCATAACCATGTTTAATTAAACAACTACACTAGACTACTGTTGACTCTCTTATTCCCCCTGCTGGAGAAGGCAGTTACTACATCAATGCCTTTTCCCAACGTAGGACATGTCTCAGAGCTGATGTACGTGTTTGCCTTTTAATCAATAAAAATGGGAGCCAAGGATTACTGATTTACAGTCAGGTAAATGGAATTTGATTTGCGTTGAGGGTGAATTGTATAAATATCAGCAACAGGGCCTGCCCAATGCTTTTTTTTTGCCTTAAATGACAATAATGCTGCTTTTGCTCTGACTCTATATTTTGTAATTGCCCAATTGCTAATTGGTTGCCATTAACAACTAATGTGCAACCCTGTTATTTTTTTTGGCAATGCATTGTCTGTTATCTTATGATTTTTTTTTTCATTTGAATATTTAGGACCTGAAAAATCCCAGTTAATGATTGTTACATGAATCTCAGATAATTATTTTAATCTATTACTTTGTGCTTGAATGATAATTTAGTTATTTATTTATTTATTTTGCATGACCTTAAGAATGTGAGAAGTGTTGGTGTGACGATTCCCTTTTTCTTGATGTGTATTCCTTGGTCCTGGCAGAGCGAGTGAGAGGAGCGGTGACACTGCTCTGTATGAAATATCAGTGCGGATGACTCACTTCCATTTTAGTGTCAATCACCATTGCAAATGCCAGGCCCATTATAGCCAAATCCTTTAGGGAGATGTTACGTCGGTCTCCGGTGCAGAGACGCCCGGGTTTTTAAAGGAGAAGTGTCCTATAACGATGCCTGCGCAGCGCAGACGTTACCGAGGGCGTTAATATTTCATGCGTTTTCTAAAAATGGACTCACTACACATAAACAGGGATGATAACCTGAATAAAAATACAGAGGGGACGTAAAACGAGGGGGAAAAAAAAGAAATCCAAGGGCCATCTTTAGATTAATTAGACCTATTTTGGGCTGATTTAAGCCCAGTGTTATTATAATACCTCACATCAAGTTTGATGACGAGGCTTATGTTGGAAAACACTGTATCTTTGTTCTGTTTAGTACATTTTCAGTGTTTCATTTCTTAGATATTCATGATTGCATACTTTTATGACGTTATAAATGTTATAATGTTATGTATATAGTTACGTATGTATGTATGTATGTATGTATGTTATGTATATGACATTGAAAAGAGTAGTTAAATATTGAGTATTATTCAGTATATTTAATTGAAAATAAGATTGTTTTCAATTAAATATAGATTATATATGTTAATTTTGAGAGAAATGGGATGAGAGAGTATTGGTTTGAATCAGCTTCTTTTCAAAAGAGTTACAGTAATTTGTGAAATACTTCTCTTTTTCAGGATCACATTGTAATCCATATTTCTAATTTTCACATGCCGTTGTAAAATGTGATGGCACAACAAAAACCCTCCAGCAATGACATTTTGAGTCATTTTTAATGTAAAAAAGTAGAAGCTGAGTGTCTAACTGTTTCAATATACTTATTGTAAAATTCAGTTTTCACTTTTTACCATTCTACTCTGCTAAGCACGGGATATCTTTAAATATACCGTGCAAGGTTATATCTGCGTGAAGTGTTTTGCCATGGCTGATCTCCTGTAGACAAATACTTTTCCATCCAAAATAAATTCTTCTGTTGAATGATTGCCCTTTGTAACCACTGGTGTTTCAAGGTTTGAAGCAAGAACCTTATAAACCCTTATATAGAAAGAAACAGAATGGAAAGGCAATATAAAAGAAAGTGATACAGAAAACAAGGCTGTATTTTTACCTGTTGCTCTTCAGAAAAAAAGAAAAACATGCATGTACACATTAATAATTATCTCCTAGCTAATGCCTTGCACTTGGCGATTTTTTAAAAAATACCTCTTGGCTGGCGTGCCCTGGTAGCTCATCCGGTAGAGCGCATGCCACATAAGGCCAGGCCTTACCACAGCGGCCCAGGTTCGAATCCGGGCTGGGCCCCTTGCCGCATGTTCTCCCCTCTCTCTCTCTCTCTCTCCTGCATTTCCTGTCTACTGTAACTGTCAATAAAAGTAGAAAAATCCCAAAAAAATTATCTACAAAAAAAAAAAAAAACCTCTCGGCTGGTCTCGGGGTATAGTATGCTGATCTCACTGAATGATGGGTTAGGAGATAAGGGAGTGAAAATGCAGTGTCCATTCCATGAACTGCACCCTGGCCTTCTACTCAGATTGGGCCTCACGATTATTCTCCCGTATTGCGACGTTTTCTGTAAGATAGACCGCGGAGAGTCTCTTCCACCTTGATTCTCAAAAGGTTCTTGTTACTCAGTCTCTTTCCTGAAAGTTTCAAGACAAATAACCAAGCTGGTCTGTTTAAAATGAAATAATTTCAGCATGACCAAGTGACGCTTCCTTCTTTTGTGTTGAACTGGCGTAGAGTTGGCTTAATATTACTCAGTAAGCATTACTGAGCCCGTCTTTATGTTATCAATACTGGACAGATGAGTAGTGAAGTGTACATGAATGTAGCCAGTATTCCACATTCAAAAAATAATAATGTCGTAAGACACACTTATTTTATTGAATTTCCTCCTTTGTTGAACATGATAAAAATAAAATTGCATTTAAATGCGTTGTATAGGTCAAGAAAAGAACAGAAAAGATCAGAAAAAGGCAAGCATAGATCATGCACTTGTGTTCTAAAATACAGGATATCATTCTTTAATTGTACTGGTGCACGGTTAACATGGAGGTCAGCCTTCCCCACAGAAAAGAAAAAGTGAAAAGAGAAAGTGACCGATTCACGAAGAAACTAGCCCACTCTGTTTTTCACCGTGCAGATGCAAGACTGCAGGCATCACCAGAAAAATAACCAGGCTCGTAAATTGCAAAGTGTCATAGACTGCAAGTATGGCAATTTGGGAACTTGTTGACCTATTAAAGAGGAGAGACAGCTTTGTTGTGATCCCCCTCCACGTGAGCTGTCAGTAGCCACGGCTGGGTCTTAAGCAGTCTTGGGGCTGTAATTTCAGCAGGACCTGGTAACCCGCGGCTGATTGTCACTGAGCACAAACAAGGCTAATGTAATGTGTTTGGATGCAGATGACTCACAGTAAGAGAGGAAAAGATAGCATTTTTTTTATATTGATTTCAATGCCTCCTCAATTTACCACAATTTCCTGTCATAAAAACATAAGTTTCCTCTTTAGATGGATGTTAGGAAATGTTTTGGGGGAGAACGAGGACTTAAAGTCACGTTTATTGAGAAAGCATAAAGGTAATATGTGGGACTTAATGGTATTGCCATTACATTGTATGGTATGTGTAGGTAGCAGCCAAAAACACAGGGAAAAAACAGGGTGAACATCGGTGTGGTGTGGTTTTTTGACATGGTATTGTAGGATCTGAGAGGATTTCAGACAGACACAGCTGACTAAATTCTTCAGGACAGGTAAAATTAAATTCCTGCCCAATAAGTCCATTATTACACTAGTTAGCAAAGCTATGCTAGCAAACTAACTTTGTTTTATATCCAGATATGTTGCCTTTATGAATAATATGAAATAGTAATTGAAGACCACTTGTATGCTATGCAAGACTATGTAAAATCATATATTACAAATTACTTCAGATCAAATGGGAAAGCAAGGTGCACAGTTGAGTATGACTCAGAATATTTTACCAATTATGCTTTAGCTATGAATTGGTCGCTCACATGTTTAGCTGATATTAGATAATTAGGCTAGAAAAACCCAGGTTTCCAATAAGCTCTCCAAAACATCCCCAGCTTATTTCTACGATCGACTGGGCCTTGTTAACATTTTCAACTATTATTTGTGCAACCACAACAAAGGTATTTTAGCTACACTGCTGAAATATGAAAACTGATGACAGCTAGCCCACTTCATTGTGTAAACTGAGTTAAGCGTACGTCTGCACCCAAACCCATAGCTCATTTTCCAGCGGCTTTCAAGCACAAATGAATGAAATGGTTATAACGTCACCAAAGAATATCATGAATGGTAACAACATTAATATACGCTAATTATGCATTGCATCATACAATATATTATGTTTGATCATAAATTGTCATAATATAAAATACAGATGCACGACAGGATACCAAGTATTAACATACGACGGATCACAGTCTAGGCCCCTGCACTGCACCAGTCACATATTGCCCATACCTTCACATGAAATCAGAAAATTACAAGGATTTGTTTTTTTTTACGACAAATTTACAATTTTGTTTTGCTTTTTTTTTTTTTTTTTTATACATCAAATGTCATCTGCCCTCTTAAATGTCCCAAATTGCCATATTTTTGATAAAGGATTTTCAAATCATTTTCAAGTCCAGAGCCGTGGAACCGAAGGGCATCCACAGAACCCAGTACAAATGGAATCTGGTGACAATAATCTCCTTTGAAACTCACCGTAACGTCATTGCTTTTACACCAGCACTGAGCAAGTTTCAAATCCCAGATGAGGGGTCAACGCTGACAGACTATGTTTTACTCTGTGCCACATAATTTTACATGGCACATTTTGGTTTCACCATGTAGACATCAGGAGTCATAATTGAAAATGCATTACATAAACATAAGACTAGTGTTGTTGTCGCATTATATTCCACATTTGAGCTTCTGCTGCCCAACCCATCAGCAACACCCTGTCACCTGGTAAATTATTTCACGTCCTGCAGTGATTACATAAATTAGCTTGGGCTTGGTTATTTCCATGAAGGGACATGTTGTTAAGCACAGTGATAGGGACACTGTTCTGTAGGAGGCATCATATTTTGGATTAGAACCATGGTCCTAATTCATGGTTATAATTAAAGGTCACTTGTTATTTAGTGCAGAGGAAGGGGTTCTCTGGAGTCCAGTCAAAATGTCCATCTCAACTCTTTAGACCATTATCATGACTTTGTATGGACAGAACACAGCTCACTATGTCATGGAAAAAGAAGAGCCTGTTTTTATTTACTGAAAACTTGGGTTTGAGAAGTGTTACAAGAGGAGATAATAGCTTGATTCTGGCTGTAGTTCCACAGTCCTCTCTTCCCTCACAAAAAGGTTTGACTGTATGTGGAGGAGATAGGTAGAGGAAAAGTAGGGTAAGCTGTCAGTAGCTTTTATGTTTTTTTAGTTTGTAGGAATTGGATTGTCCAAAAAAACAAAACCTGCAAATACAAACAAACAGGGGCAGTCTTTTTTTATCAGTCACAGAGTTTGTAGAATTTCAGTCACTGAATCAGTCATAGGCTTCCCAGAGTTCCATGTTCTCTCAAACCAAAACCATGTGGCCCCCCGTTTCTCCCAGAGGTCACATGCCATCACCTGACAAATCGTACAACCCCAGCTTCCTAGATTCCCTAGCCCCCGTCCGCACAAATATAGAAGTCACACTATCAAATTAATAAACAACTGAGCAGGCCGTATTTAGATTCCTACCATCAACTAGGTAGAGCAGTGAATGGAGCAGAAGCACAGGGTCTCTGCTAACCACGCTCATGACATTGATTGTCATTTTACAAAACAACTATGATCTCCTGTCAGCACTCAGCTGTGACTCGCTTTGCCAAGGATCATTTCAGCAGGCAGTGTGCCAAAATACAGCCTACAGTAAATTCTAATTCAGATATACAAGCGCATGAATATTTAGTGGCGATAGCACACGAGCATTTTAAGTACGGGCCCTTATTCGCATCTCTCAGGACGTTGCATTGTCAGGCCAGAAGAGCATTATTATAAGATTATGCAAATAGTATCAAAATTATCTATTTCGTTCAATTTATCAAGGCTAATGGTGATTGTTTTTACCCCTAGGGAAAATCAGGAAGTCTTAACTGTAGATAGGGATTGATAACATTCTGTGTGGCTGCTGTAATTGTTGCTAGGAGAAGATACGGTTTTTATCAGAGATTACACATTTGAATGTGAAATAGGGAATTTTATGCTGAACATTCCTCTTAAGGGAAGTACATCATGACCTCTGGATTCTGATGTTATGCAACACTATATGTAGAAAAGAAATTGGTATTACCATGTACATACTAGATGTACATACTAGAATGAATGGAAGATTCATAGTTAAAGTTCACACAAAGGAGCTGAACCATGTTAAAGTGGTTTTTGATTGAGGTGGAATATCGGATGAGTTATCATTATTGTTTTTTATTATTGCTACTTTTTAAATGATTATTTTGGGTATTTTGGGTTTTACTATGACATACAACACGAGGGACTTTATATGAGCTCACTGAAGCTGGTCTGCTGCCACAGCAAACAACTGTTATCATCTGGAAATACTGAAGAAAAGGTGAACAGGTGAAAGGTAGAATGGAAATCAACTGAGTACACTCTAAACAAACATTCTAGAATCTTTGCTCTAAATTTGGACCAAATAAATGGAATGGAATATAATGGCAAGACACAAGACAAGATGATCACATCAAAATCTGTTTTGCTGTATATTTTCAAGTGACTTTCCACTGAAATTAATTCAAATAAAGATATTTATATGGAGAATTAAACTGCTTTTAAATACATGTTTTTGAGAGACATGAGAGCAGTTCTCACAGTATTAATTGCATGTCTTTCAGTTGTAGAATTCAGTGAATTTTTCAGTGACTTGTGAATATACATTAGACTACAGCCACTTCCTGATATGGAGAGTCATTTCCTTTCACGTAGGAGCAGAACGTATGTGTTTTGGCGGCCGTCAGTCTTTGCGGTGTGTTTAAGTGGTAATTTAACACAGGAACTGAAAGCCATCTGTAGTCGGGCTTGGTCACCACTAGTTCCTTGATATTGGCTTTTTATATCCTGGCTCCAAGATCAAGTGCTAAGACGAAGCGCATAGATTGTTGAAATGGAGCCTTATGTATTAACATGATGCTGTATATTCACTACTCAGCTTTTATTTATCAATGAAATTTAAACGCATGTGAGTGAGCACTCACAAAACGGCAGGATATCACCATTCAGGGGCAGAAGTCCTGAATGACTCAGGTCTGTACGGGAGCGCCATTCATTAATGTTGTCAGGCCGGACGTTTCTTACAGTATCAGCGCTTAAAAAAACAAGCAGTAGCACTGTAGGATCCTTAACACTGATAATTAACATCTATGGGCTGTAGATGGTTAATTATGCATTTAAATAAAGAATTATGCATTCAGTCAAGGTACCATGATCCAACTCATTGAATAATGAGTTGAATGAACCAAGCCCTTGGCATGTCCATATTGATTGTAAACTTGATAATAAACAGAATTTCAGCAGGCAAAGGTAAGGGGTCCCATGTCACAGAATGAGCTTCATAAACTTCATAAAGTTACAGGTTCTTTATTCATCACAGTCATTTGGCTGATGTTTTTATCCAAGGAGACTTGCAGTAGGTTTGGCTGGTCAAGGGCCAATCCCCCCCTGGGAGCAGTGTGGGATTGGGGGTCTTGCTTATGGACCCAGCAGCAATGGTGTTCTTGCTATGGCTAGACTGGGGCTTGAACAACCAACCGTGGGGGTCCCAGTCATGTACCTTAGCCACTAGACTACAGGCCCTATTCCACATAGCACTATCAGTCACACAGCAAGTGCCATGTTCCATGTGTGAATCTGTACTTCCATTACTGACCTACAGCCTTTAATTCTGAGCCTCCTGGATAGCCTGAATGTGTTGATGAGGTAGCCCAATAAGACTGGAATAATAGCCTGCATGCCCCTCAGCAATGTGCTCAACAAGGCCAGCCTTCTCACTGTGACTATAACATGGTGAAAATAACAGCTTTCGTTTAGAATTCAAGGTGAGAAACAATAAAAAAACCGAATTTGGAAAATCTCAAGAAATTGTAATATCATTTCCCTACATTCCAAGTCTTGGCATGATTTTGAGGTACGCTAACCCTCCCTCATTCTCCTCCAAAATCTGAAAGAGGTGGCCCATCAGTTGTTGCTGGATTAGATTAGATACCCGCATCTATGTTTGTTTTATTTTTGAGGAATTAAAGATGCATTTTGGAGGTGTGGGTGTTTATTTATTTTTATGTGATTTTCAAAATAACAAATTGGTCCAGCCTGTTTGACGAAACATTTAAACTGTACGAAACATCCGGTCTGGCCATAGGGATGTGCCAGGTATCCTGGACCCCACTAAAGACTCTGGGCCTCTCCTAGAGTGTTGACAACTGTATTGAACATAATAAGTTATTACATTGTCAGTAATTTTTTACTATGTTGTCAGTCATAAAATGTTATTATGCTGTCCAAGGGTTTATGTTATCAGGTTCTATCACAGTATCAGTGAAAAAAATAACTTCATTATTTGGTTTTACATTACCAGTTGCTGCAAAGATGTGACCCAAGCATTTTATCTCTTGAAGGCTAACGTTCCTCCTTAATCTCTCCTTGGCTCTCTCCAGCACTTAGCACTTGATTTACTAGTACCCGAAAATAGGGGTTGTTACTTCGAATGCGCGTCCAGTGTATTCACAAATGATATCATTTCACCCTTTGCGGGTGATCAACAAAGATTTATTATGTAAATGACTCCAGCTGCAAATGGCTGTGTTTAAATGACGGATTTTGCATGTTTAGAAGGGATCTTGACCTTTGTTTACTTTACTGATGGTTACTCTGGATGTCTGAAGTGATCAGCTCCACTCTCGTTAGCGTCACATAATGTCACTTTCCTTCAGATGATGGATTTTAGTTTGATTGCGTTTTGATTTTTTATTTTATTGAGTTTTTATTTCCATTGTTATTCAATTTTTTGGTACAAACATTGTATTGCCTGTTTAAATACTTGTGGGTCTTGTGTTTTGTATTTTGACCATATACCGCAACTGTTTTATGTATTTTGAGAATTAGCTAAAATGCACCATACAATTAGCTCCTATTATTACTTAATCATTCATAATCAATCAATTGTCTGAGAATTATCGTTTGACTATACATCTCTATCACTTTGAAACTAAACAGTCCTTGGTAATGGACTTTTCGATCCAATTTTTTCTCCCCCCCTCTCTCTCTTTCTTCCTCTCTCTATACAACAGCTAATATTTGTCTAAAAGTGACTTTATAACCTCCAAAATTGTATTGTCTTCTACAGATATACAAGCATCATACAAACTGGGTTTTGCCCTTGGCTGTCTGGTTTATGTGTTGTATTTCTCCAGTCCCCTTGCCGGGATTCCCTTTGTGGCTACACCCACATGGCAAACATATTAGACATAGCCGTTTAATATCCTCTGCTTTGTCTTAGAGGATATAAAGTGCCTAATCTATACGCGGTTTGTCCATTTTATTGTCAGATAGAGATAAAAACAGTTTTTAAGGGATTTGATTGATATAACAGGGGCTAATCTCGGGAGGAGGAGTGATCCTCCTTCCATTCATCGGGAATATAAACAACAGGCCGATAGATTAGCAGAAAAAAAAATTAGTGGGATTTTTTGGAGTTATGTTACAGATGAACCTATGATAAGTAACTAAGCAGAGAGATTTTAATTTTTCTGATGTCATGCAGGTATACAGGTGCAGAAACTCGGCCTGGTAGTGTACTCTTCCTCGGTACAGTTTTACAGTCTAAATATTATTGTTCGGTTATGGTTATTTGGACAAGACACTGGTACATTTTTGTTCAGTTCTATTCGGTAAAAGCTGATGTACTTACCGAACAGAACTAAAATTCCTGCTCGTGTGTACATTGTCTATACTTATAGACACTGAAATTACCCAAAGTTATTGGACTGCACTTTTTTTAATTTTGAATGTGAATATGTAAAAAGCATTACGGTCCCAGCGTTGGTAATCCTAGCTAATCGTAGCGCAATCAGCCATTTTATAGAGATTCATCTCCCTTTACCTTCAAAAACAGTATGTGTTTGCATCACACTGGCTAGCTAATGTCATGGCTGTTGAAGGTTCTGTGCACATGTTGATGGAAGTAGCGTTATGGGAAGATGTTTTTAGTCAGGACTGCAGCAAATAATGAAGCTATTTTGCCGTGGTATTGGCTTGTTTGTATGATTTTACACAGAACTTCCAAAGAATGTATCCCTTTAACCTCTAGAACTTGATTGACCCCCCTTTAATAAACGGTTTTGTGATTTTTAAGTACATTGCTGACATTGGTTGAGGGTCAACTGCTAAATCTAACACAGGCTAGCTAGCTGGCTGCATTACTAGATGATTTGTATTCCACAGTACACTTTAACAGCCATCGCCCGTCGTAATACTTTGAATGTGTGTCCATAGCAATTTAATTAATCAGGGACCGAACCCCCAAGGATCCAAAGTGCTAAACGTGCCATCTGTTCCCATCACTGGAGACTTGGCTGTGCGTTTCTTCATGCGATGTGTATGCCTTTTACCATCTCCCTGTACACAGGGTTAGAAATTAACTTTTTGCTCCATCAGCCACAGTGGTTGGTAAAGGGCCAAATTCTGGTGGCCAAGTACTTTTCTTGAAATTCAGTCAAAAGTTTCAAAGAAAGATATGGACATGTCTTCTGAAGTTTAAACAGTATTTGTTCGAAGATTTATATATTGTGAAGACATTAACATACAATAATTCATTATGCCACTGTGTCGTGAAGTATATTTGAACAATATGTACATGGGCCTCTAAACCAATACATGTCAGATCTGATGTACCTTTTCACCTGGAACAAAACACTATGAATTTTGGCTTTTAAGCAAATTCTACAGTTTATGGCACCATGATAGGCACTTGGGTTGTCCCTTAACAGGTTGTACGAGTTATGAGTACTTGGCTTTACCTGGGGATTTTTAACACACCTATTTGTCCAAATATGTACCGAGCTAATCATGTTTTGCAGCTGAAATCTACCGAGTTTCCAGTGATTTCTGTCACCCCTTTTAAATAAGGTGGGTTAACCTGTGATAAAGGGGAGAATCGTCCTCTTTTGAAATCTCAAGTTTTCTACCAATATTATTCATTTGCTCAGTCAGAGTCGTACCCACAATGACAAAAGTTATTACCTTCACATGAAATTTTCTACGTGTCAGAAAGCATCTTGTTATGATTATGAAATCTATATAGAAGAGTTATAGCAGCCTCTCTCTTGTTCAAACAGTTGATTTATGATTTCCTGTGGTGATTTTGAATTATTGGATGATAAATTGAATTTATCAGAAAAGTAACATTTTTGATATATGGAGTGGATGTGTAAGTTTGTTATTGTATTTTTAATAAATCAAGGTGCTTGGATTGGCAAGAACTTTTTTTATTACCTGGGGATTTTTAAAGCCTTGAGATAAACCGGTTTGGTATATTTGACAGTTTTTCTCTTGTGTGGAGAAAAGCATGTTTTAATATGCAATTAAATGTCATAAAGCAGGGCTTGTATGCCAAATAAGCATTATATTGTTTGTAAAAAATGCTTCTTTGTCCTGAAAGCAGAGAAATTATACAATAATTGGCCTTGGTCTGCCCCCATAACAATGAACAACCTTCGTAGACCTATGCACCTGTTGTAGATTTATTGTGTGAGGGACAAGTTTAAGTTCATCATATTCTACCCACTTTTCATTCAGAGATTCTGGACTACCATCCATTGCAATGTTGTCATGTTTGGATTGTCTTTCAAGGTAATGTGTCTTCATTGTAATGGACTTTCAAAAAGAATGAATGGCAGATTGCCTTGGCTCGTAGTCAGATGTGCAGTTAGCACTAGCCACTTTCAAGGCATTACCGTCTCTTTCGCTCTAATACGACGTCATGGTCACAATATCGACATTGACTGTTGCCTCTCCCTTTGCTGGACATGATAATCTGAAAGGGTAGTGAACCACAGGCCAAAGCCAAGGAGTGTAGAATGCCGCAAAGCTCGTTAAATGGCTATTACCATATCAAAAAGCAGGACAGGAGAGCGATCCTAGCCACAGGGGCTAACCGCGTCGTGGAGATTTGACTCCAAATTGTTGGGAGGCTTGCATTGTTTCTATAACAGTATATATTATGAAACAGCCAAATTACAAATCAAAGTTTTCAGGTAGTTCTTCGTCTTCCGATGCACGACCACACCAGCAAACAGGAAGTGACTTTCTGTCAGCACATGAACAGAAATTATGATCATTTCTAACTGCAGTACCAGGTTGACGGATTAGAATGAAGTAATTTAACTGAAACACCGGCCATGCCAGCATGCGACCCATCTTGCTGGCTCACACCATGCTCTTGCAGAGGTCTCTCCACATTTACTTAATGGATTCTGCAGGAGTCAGTGTGTCGCTGGGTAAATATGTGGATTCCCCCCTCTGTCTGGAAATCCACAGATACCCCAGGGTATCATTTCACATCTCTTGGTTATTCACGTTTACCGGAAGACATTATGGATCCGTTGCAGTAGCAGTGGGTGAGCACCATTTCCATTCTCTGGCATTATACTAGGAATATGCTTTCACATCACCGTCCTAAAGGAAACAGCACAGTCACTCCTGCGGCTGGTACCCGACCATCACTCCAAAGAATACCACTTGCTTAACCAGGTAGCAGCGATGGTGAGCGTTTTGGTAAAGGCAAGCGCCTGCTGTTTTTGTTTCTCTCGTACTTCGAATTGAACGGCATGACAAGTTCCTCAATCCCTGTGACTCATCCTCACCCCACCCCCCTCACCCCCCCCCCCCCTGCCCGCCATGTTTTAAATGAGAGAGGGACATGTATGTCTTTGGTATCGATCCATGTTCTTTCTTTTCACACACACACACACCCTACCCCCAACTTTTCTATTGATCGCTGTGTTGAATGGTTTTGTGCTGAGCACTGAATGATCTGTTTTCTTCCTCTTCGGCTTCTTTACGGTGTGAATTCCCTCCTTAATGCCACATCAGTTCACCAGTAACCATTATACAAATGTAAGTTTTGGAAATCAGTTCTTTATTCCGACTTCCACACAGTTCAACATAAAATATTTACAAATAGGATATACCATTTAAAAAGCAGAAATGTATATTGTCCTTAGCAATATATATTTCAGTTATTATTTTTCTTGTTAAGGTAGAAAAATAGTACTTTAAATAACAAGATGTGAATGATTTGGAAAAACTGCCATGTCAAATAAGTTAGATGTTGACATTTTCTATCAC
This sequence comes from Albula glossodonta, assembly GCA_019788955.1. Taxonomy (NCBI): domain Eukaryota; kingdom Metazoa; phylum Chordata; class Actinopteri; order Albuliformes; family Albulidae; genus Albula; species Albula glossodonta. The sequence continues at coordinate 26,780,334 of JAFBMS010000005.1, forward strand.
AGCAATGTTTTTATTATTATATTGAATAACACATCTTACAACAACCAGATAAGCTCTCATGGGTTACCCGGTAAATAAAAGCTCTCCATGTCGAGAGAAGGTTTTTCAGATATTTATCTCTCAAAATGTATAGACTGTATCTTGGAAGAAGACCTGAAGAATGTGCAGTAATAAAGCTTTGGATTCTTATCAGGGCTTTGAAGAGACCTCACGGGCTCACAGAGGTAAAGAATTCTCTCCCTGAAGTAGATGCGGAGACTTCAGTTTGTTATCACTTAACCGTGAATAAAATGTATTGTGGCAGTCTTAGGTTTGTCCCATCATGTTGTACTGTATTAATTGGCTTACTTTGTTTTTTTAGGAATAGATTACCAGCTTCCACCTCATTCATCAGTTGTGTTTACACACATAATTGCGCATAAATAATGTGCAAGAACAATTTTGAGTTTTGGGAAATTCAATTTTTGATTACAGGTATTTCAGATCTAATTTAAGTATAAACTGTGTTCATTGCACATGTGTAAGCGAAAACTGAGTGTCTATGTAAGTTTCATGAGTCCCATCTTGGTTTTTAATATGCAATTCTCTCAAGACTTAATTAGAAAAATGTTTGAGTATGAGGCGCATTGTTTTCTGATGTATTGATTTACCGATATTAAATGAATTTAAATGTAAATTTTGCTAAATTAATCCTTGTGTATAGTTTTGCATGGCTGGACACATGTGAGGCATGTCAAATATGACTTGAATGCTATTAGAACCAACAGGGAAAATAAAACGGTAATTTCTCAGATTATACAATTAATTCATTTTGAACTGTCTAATGTATAAATTAATTCTGGGGATTAATACACAATTGGTTGTGGCTATTTACTCTTTTAATTTGCTTGGCATACATTTGTTCGATACGCAAATAGCGTTGACTTATGTTTCCTCATAAAGTTACTGCTAGTTTCACGTGTTTGAATTCTCTTTGTAATTGTGAAAGGTATAAAAAGAATATTAACAATTAAAAAGCACATTGAATATGATCAGCATCAGCATTTTACAAATTGCACTTAAGAATATGAAACACAACAAAAACAATTTTCTAGCTATATGTTGTAATCCAAGCTATGTATGAATAATGAATGTTTTTTTGAACAACAAAATGTATCAAACATATCTCCTTGATGATGTTGAACGGAAATAAACTGAATCTCATAGCAGTTCACGATCCAACTTTGCATGCACAAGACATTCTGGTCTAAGGAAAAGTAAAAGCCTTCTGGAATCTGATTGGCTGGTGAAATTTGACTTGTCTTGGTGAAATGTGTAGGCAAAGCCAGTTGAAATGAGAAAGTTGTTCCATCTATATATTCTAATTGAATTTTCAAACAAATCATTTACGTGACATACCGTGAAGACCACAAGCATTTCCTTATTTTCTTCCAAATCTTGTTTACACTTTTGGTTGTTGCCATGTATTTGTAATTATCCATGTCTTCTGTGATGTTGTGATATTTTATAAATGAGTGGCCTAAAAATCAGTCCGTTTTGCTAAGCAGCGGATTTTTTTAGGTCACCACATGTGCAAGTAGATAATGTACACAATACTTAATGCAGCGCTGCTTGAAAGCATATCAAACCCTTTGGAAATATCTTTATTTTAACATATTTTCATCTTGAAATCCTAATGTAAACTTACTGAAATGTGAAACTCATCAATGGAAAAAAACATGAAAAATGACATACACTTGGATTATTTATTTTCCAATATGATCTGACATTAAATAGCCACGTGTGAAAAAGCCCGTGAACCCCAAGTCAACGACTGGTGGCACGTCCTTGCGCGGCGTTGACTTCAGCTAAACATTTCCTGAAGCTCTTTATCAGTGTGTTGCTTCTGCTTTGAGCATCCTCATCCTCGTCTTGCTTATAGAACTGCTTTGACTTCAGCTGAGGTTTCCCTTTCCCATGCAGCTCAGAAATGTTGTCGTTGCTACGTTAACAGGAGTCTTTACTGAATGCACAGGTCCACATACCTTTGCACTAGAGGATAATTAATGTTGGAAGACCTTCTGATGTTTTTCTCCATTGATCAGACTGAATTTCTTATGAACTGAGACTTTGATGAAGACTGAATAAAATTTCAGTCTAAAATTTGTTACAGTGCAGATCAGAAAAAGTACACCGTATGCATTGTATGTACACAATTTCAAACTCACATTCATGTCCAATGTGTAAATTATCGCTGCTTTTTAAATATGCAGTTACTTTGCAAAGTTTTGCCATGTTGGACTTTATTTTATTTTTATTGAAGTGATGTGTATGTATAAACTAATATATAAATTTATATCATTTAATTAAAATCAGGTGACTGAAAAGTCACTTCAGTGTCATTTTTTTGCTCCATTTGTTATATAACCAAATGTTTTATTAAGAATAGATGTCATATGTTGCCTAGATTCCATGTTGTTGTTTTTTTTTTTTTCATAAAAATACACACATCAGGGCTGTTGAATGCATCTCAATGGGGTTTCCGTGTGCGGAGCGGATTCTTCCCCAGAAAATGTGGAAAACATGATTTATTCAAAGACATTCCAAACCCATCACCCTCCCACCATTTTGATTCACAGCAGTGCAGACTCACCTTTCATTGCTTCCTTCAGTTATCTGATTATTATTTACATTTTAGTTGTTTTAAATACAGTAAACCCCCGTTATATCGCGGTCCAGTTTTCGCGGTCCCGGTATTTCGCGGTTTTTTTCTTTAATATTAATTTCAATATCGCTTATATTTTCGCCATTTCGCGGCATTCCGCAGCATTGTTTATGAGTTTAAATCTATTGGTCTTGCTCTCTCTCAATATCTTTTATGTGTTTAAATGTGTTTCTATTGTTTTAAAAGGTGTATTTAAATAGGGTATTTCTATTTCGCGGATTTTCACTTATCGCGGGTGGGTCTGGAACGTAACCCCTGCGATGGAGGGGGGTTTACTGTACCAACACAGAAGTAGTGAGGGATCTGGGGTCTCATTTTGATAAAAGTTTGTAGTGAGGATGTAAACTTCTGTTTAACAGTGACAAATCAAAAGGCAGGTGACTCACACATTCAGGACATTTCTCACAAGGTGATATGACATAAACGAATGCCCTTTGAGGATCTGAAGCAGGGTCGAATTATAATACAGTATCTCATATGGCCATCACTGGTACATAGCAGGATGATAATGAAATATATGCATTAAAAATCTGTTCATCACCCTGATATGTGCCTTTTGCCCTTGTGATGGTAATGAGTCATCGGCCCACACAGCCTGGACGCTACAGTTCCACTGGGAAATGAATACCAATATTTAGCATTTCAACACCATACCCTAAATACATACATTTGGGATGCCAGCTACGCTAATATATGGCTGAGTAGAATATAGAGGGTTATTGACAGTATTACTTATAAAGGTAGAATATGGAAGCATAAATGTTTTCTGAGCAGTTATTTTGCGGTGTCATATACGTTTCATCAATGTTTAATTATTTCATTTGTTTATGGATTAAACTAATCAGAGCAGATCTATGCCACTCTGCTTCACGCCCATGTTTTAGTCCATATAGAGATCGGCAGCTAGATTAATTGTAAATATTTATACGGTATACATTTGAGGATTTTCCTTTATTGTTCAGTGGCATTTATTTCTCAGGACACATATTGTGTGATGTGTGGGTGGAAGGTGCTTAGGGAATTGAGACTGGGGTGTAACTCGGACAACAGACTGTGGAGATGAGTGGACCTTTCAAGGGGAGCAGGGGATGACTCACGCATTGACTTTTGGGTGATAATAGAGGACAGCCTTCATGGTGTTTGTGCGTGTGCGTTTGCTGTGCGAGTGGAATTTGTGCTCTGTGTGTGTGTGTGTTTGTGTGTGAGTGTTTGGAAATTGTGATGTGTGTGCGTTTGTTTGTGGTATGACTGAAATTTAGTGCATGCATTTGTGTCGTGAGTGGAATTTATGTGTGTTTGTGTGTATGGTGTGTGTGTGTGTTTGGAATTTGTGATGTGTGTATTTGTTTGAGGTATAGCTGAAATTTGCAGTGTATGTGTGTTTGTGGTGTGAGTGAAATTTGTAGTGTATGTGTGTGCGCGCATACGTGCTTAGAATTTGTGTTGTGTGTGTTTGTGTGTTTTGTCATGGAAAAATGGGTGATACTTTCATTCACAGGTTACACAAATAACCAATATGTGTGTCTGAGGTCATAATGTTGATATGAACAGTCTAAAGTGCATTTATTTCAATAAAACAATGTGGAAATTTAGTAGTAAAGAAGCTCCTGGCCAGAATGGTGGCAGATCCAGAGGTCATGTTCATTCGTGGACCCAATAGCATATGGAGATATCAAAAAGAACACAGATCAATCACTCACTTTATAACATATAAATATAAGTATTGTTTATTAAAGAGTAGAGGACTGTTTTGCTATGATCAGAATATGCTGTGAACAAACGTCAGGTGAAAGACCAACTTCACACAAATTTTCCCTACCGCTCTTTTCTTTATCTATTGTATAACAGTTCACTGAATATTAATTTTAAATATTCCCTTTTTGCTTAATTTTGTTATTCTTTGTGGGGAAAAACATAACAGAAACATTTCAGCATTATGCTTTGTTTCTGTATTTAGTGCCTGGATGATATACAGGATTTTTGAGACCAATAATGATTTTATAGGGGAAAATTTCACCAATTACTGGTATGGATTTTTGAGCTGGAATGAAACATTGACCTTTTGCTGTGTGGATTGTGCACTGATACGACTATGCAAAGGTACTCAGAAAGCTGCTTTCTTAACCTTTTACTGTAACAGTCAAACATAGGAAAACAACCCTTTTTTCACTGAAGAGCTATGTGACTTTGTGAGAATTATGTGTCTCTCGGCTAATATTCAGTTACCTATAGCTATGTAGCGGCAGCTTGCTTGCCTGCAAGTTAATGTCAACAGCAATTGATGGAGTGTCGAAAAACAGTAAAAATAGATAATGTGTGATGCATTTGCCAAGTTGATCCACTCTAGGTCGAACAAATCACAGACAGGGGTTTGAAATTATGTTCAAATTGGCCAATGTAAGATAACTAAAATTTTGAGGTATATAACCAACCTTTGCTAGCTTTGCTAGCAAGACAAGGGATACACTGAACCAGGGTGGGTTTACTAGGAGACATTTTTCTGGAGACTCTCAGTAACTGCCATGAGAAGGAATTCTGTCACGACTGAAACAACAGTTATATTTACTAGCACTAACAGAGCCATTAGTGTCATAAAAATCACATTCCCATCGGATGATGGCTTGAATTCTGACTTTGTTTTTAGCTGCAACCAGTAGCTAGCATAACTCATTCAGTTTGTTGGCTTCAAACTCCTTGAAGCCTGACTGGTTGTAAGTAGGAGGGCAAATCATAACCTTGCACATCTATCCTCCTGAAGTGATGCTTACTGAGAAGCTACAATAACAATTCATTTTTTCTACCTACCTTGCTCTGATACTTTTATGTTATTAACTGCCTTTATCTCAGTCAATCAGTGTACATGCCAGGACATTTAGTTTGATGGCAGTTTTCATTATCTTCAGCTTGAATTAGTTGGTGAAGTTGGCTCGGTTGGTTGGGTTGGGACAACAGCATAATGAACAGCAGCCATATAATATCCAAATGAATAATTATAAAAACTAATTTTGATTGCATTGCACAAATGACACATTTAATCAGCTTCTGATTTCTTCACCAGCTACTTACCTATCACAAATTACCTACAATGGACCAGTTAGCTGTTTTGGTTTGCATGGCTAGTTACACACATCTGGGGCCCTAGATACGTCATACGTCACAAGTCGTAAATCGGTCTTTGCCCGATTCTCGCAACATTCGATTGGAGGGGCAAACCTGCAAAGCTATTTTCGGGAACGCAAGTTCAAGGCGATAAATCAAAAAGGGGCGGGTCTATTCCAGGGTGCTACTCGCAATAGTAGGTCCTTCACATGGCGCAATCCGCAATGGGTGGAGAATTGTGTTAATATCAATTAGATGGCGTTGCATGTTTCAGCCAATCATAATGAATTACATATAATAAAATCACATGCGCCCAGCGCTTGTAAGAGAATGTGGATAAGCAAAGGCAGAGGAAGGTACATTTCACACCAGAGGAGACTGAGGTACTGGTTCATGAGGTCCATGTCCGACATGAGCAAATTTTTGGATCTGCCAGTGGCCAGTGTAACCCCTAGCTCCTCACTTGATGATACTCCAGCAGGCATGGACAAGATTGCCAGGTTTCAGCCGTTTATTGAGCCTGGCAAAAACCGCCAAATAACAGCTGGTAAAACTGAAAGTTAGGCTACTTGAAAGGGAAGGCAAAGCTTTCCTCAAACTTGCGAGACATCAGGGCTACTGGAGGGGATTCCTCACATGCTTTTGTGTGTATTCTTATGTTTAATGAAACTTCCTCTCATAGGCTAATCTGATTTGTACCAGAACTGGGTTATAATAATGAATTATTATCAGATATAATTTCTTTGCAGACAGAAAATGGAGGTTATTTTTAATACCCTGTGACACATTCAAGCATATTATCGTATAATAGCTATGTGCAGTGTTGAAGTTGTTGAGACCTGTTACAGTTTTCATGGTTGGTGACTCATGATTCATGATGAGCACTGACAACTCTGACTCAGTTATCTGTTGTCACTTTTTCAGACTGGTCATAGTAGGGCACCTGTTTCAAAACTTAGCGTACAAACTAACTATGCCTTTCTTTCACGGCTGTTATGTCTTCTTTCACAACCAAATGATATGTAGCTCATTTTAAAATATGACGAAAAATTCTTTGTAGTTCTTTAACATTAGCATGGTTGACAGTCACGCCTTACTTACAGATTTTATGTGCGTTTTTTCAAGGTTTTCCTGGACATGACTTTTGGCGCAGGAGGTCATACTAAGGCCATTATGAATGTAACTCCGGGCCTGACAGTGTACGCTTTGGATCGAGACCCTACCGCTTTCCGGCTCAGTCAGCAGCTATCTCAAGAGCATCCGTAAGTACCCCACTTCACCTGTTTAGGAGTTTTACACAAATGGTTAGTACCATACTGTCTGACAAGATCCTTTGTTTTCTCTGGGATTTATTCCACGACTTTGTTAATTCACTAAACATTACTGAATACACAACATGTATACACAGTACAGTGTGTGTGTGTGTGTATATATATCATATATATACTGTATTATACTGATATGGAATGGATATGAACTGGGATATCTGTCCATTATTCTATTCTGAATGCATGTGTTCAGCACAGGTGTGGGCAGACTCAGTGCAGCTGTAAATCTACAGAAGCTTCAGCAGTTTTTTCAGCTGTTTTTTCATTGTACATTTGTGTCATTCCTCTTTATTGTTTCACTTGTTTAAGCCAAGGTAGTTCAGTGAAAGAATATCAGTCTTCCTTTATTGTAAACAATAAAATTCACCCTGCATCCCCTCTTTTTCTGAATAACATTCATCACTTAAAAACTGCCGAAGCCCGTCGTCTCTGCACCCATCCACATTTCGTCTTAGTCATAGAAAAAGGAACCCCAGATGCCCACGCATGGCTCGTAGGCCTGAATCTCATTTTTCAGGGCAGCCCTCGACATACCGAGAGGGAACACAGCCTCTTTGAGTTACTTGCTTGGTGCAGGAGGGATTCATGAGTGCACTGAAGAGTTAAAGAGGAGAGATAGGTTCCTCAAGCCCATATCACTTAATAAGGGAGTGTGTGTGCATGAGGGAGGATGAAAATTAGATGTTTCTAATTCTGCAGCGTGGGTAGGAATCCTTTGACGTCGATTCTGGGGAAACCTCTCTCCTGGGAATCGCTGGTACAGAAACGCACGTAGGAGAGGGAAGGAAAAAAAAAAACTCAGAACATACAATTCCGTCAGCAGCTACATACCCTGGCAATAAACCCTTTGACGCCTACTCAATATGAGAAGTGAGAGAAGCTGGAGAATTCTAGCAATTAGCCAATGTGATTGGGACCCTGTATAAAAGGCCCGGCAGCCTACGTAGAGCCCCCACACGCAAGAGTTGGTGTGCATTTTCTTCTCTTTCTCACATCACTTTTTAATGCTCCTGTGTCATAAAGTATAGCCAGCAAGCAAAGTATTAAAATAGCATTCATTTAAAACTAATTGTTGGACTGCAATTCTTGGGGTGAATCGGGGAGAATTATTTTGAGCCGAGGGACTAACGTCAGCATCATTTGTAGTCCCAAAACCTGTCATTATCAAGTAGGAAACAAAATATTGTATAAAAAACACAAAAAGGTTGCTTTTATGTTATTATTGACATCTATGAATCAGTATTATAATGCAGTAGATCAAATTAACTAACAATCCATTATCATATTTTAAATGCCGTGATTGAAGTGCTGTCATTTGTGTCGTGTCAAGTAGGTACTTGTTAGATATCTATTTCTAGTATCATTTGGCAGGGAGAAATATGAATAGATTTTAACTGTACATTTTTTTAATCTAAGCATATCTGAGCTAAGATGTATATGTAAATATAAAGCTACAGACAGAATGGTATACATGTAAAAAATGGCATTTGATTTCGTAATTAAATTGTAATTACAAGAATAGAACAACGGTCTGTGAATATGTGTATTTGTATAAAATACAATGACATCGATAAACTGATAATATTATGTTCATACCACATCCTGACACTTATACTAGTAATACTGCTGTGTGTAATGTAACCATAATTCATACATTACTTCATATTTATTGGCATTGATAACATTTATTAGGTGGAATATGGCATGTATAACTTGGTCTCATAAAATGCACAAGACCAAGCATATTCTGCACCACATAATTCCTAGAAAGTAGGCATATCAATAAAACAAATACACACCAATATTTCAAAATGCTAGCGCTTATGGTCAGGTAAGGCATTATATTATCATCAATGGATTGTTTATTAAGGGTAACATCACCATGGCTAATATCAATGGCCCATATACTGATGATCCTACATTTTTCCCCACAGCATTTTCACAACACTTCAGGACGTTTCTAGTACTACACTCATCAAAAGAGGTGACTTTACTGTCATTAAGCCAAAAATAGACAGAGCAAATCCAAAGTCCACCTTCAAAGTCCGTAGAAACACCCAAGCAGTATGTCCATGACTTTGGCCTTGGTGAGGCACCTGCTCAATTTCAAGCAAATTGCTTCCAAAAATCATTGGAGAGCACTGGAATAATCTTTGATCAATGTGGTCAAATGAGTTATCTGATGTGAATCCACATGAACACGCATTTCGTTTGCCGAAGAGGAAACTAAAGGCAGCTAGCCCCTGCAGAGCTGCTGTAAAGACCTGGCAGGGCAGTCATCGCATGTAAAGGATATGCCACAAAATACGAAACCTAAGTACTGTAAAACTCACATTAATCGCCAGGGAATTTATTTGCTCAAACACCAAAATACTTGGCGCTTATTGGAGACCTGGGTTATTGAAGGCCTCAGTTTATTTGATTTGACATAAGCAAACTAAGACAACCAGAGCTTAACACCCTCTATTTTGAAGACAAATATGCTGCAAAATGTATGCACACGGCCACTAAATTTCCAGTGTCCATATCTTCACCTATACAATAGTGATGTCAATAGCGCAGCTCGAAATGCATTGTGGAAATGTATGTGTTTTATTTTGGAACAACCAATTACATAATTGTATTTGAGAACAAGGTGATTTGAGAATTTGTTGAAGAAGGTGTTTCCTTGATTTTATAATGTTTGAAATTGTGTACTTTTTCTACAAACTATATTAGCTACCTCTTTAAGATCTCACTGTTTGCATACATTTTCTATTGTTTGTCTCTTCACTCAAGTAAATGCTACATAAGGAGATTGTTTCAGTGAGTAAGTTACTTTGGGTGCAAAGCATCACCACATTCTGGTTGTGGAATTATTTAGTGAACAAAAAGCAACTGCAGGTTTCGAGAAAAGGTATTCACAGTCATCCTTAATTTGCTGTATGTAAAAAGCAAATTAATAAAACATATTCTGGATGACCAAATTATATGCTGGGCAAAATCAGAAAAACTGAGCTGGGTGACAAGGCACTCATTCAGCAGGCTATTTCAAAGTTATCCACCAGCGGAACTGCATCTTACAGGGATAAACACAGGAACGGTCTCTATTTTATGGTAGCACACAATGAAGAGCATTGCTGAGGAGCAGGTTATTACAATCACATACCTTACTGTGCGCCAGTATTAAGTGAAGACACTCACAAAGCCACAGACACAATCCGGTGGGTGAACAGGTGATTTACTGAATGATGTCAAGGTAACAGAGAGAGAAGAACCGGGGTTTCCCCGGAAGTACACAATACACTCCTGGCACCACCCGCTTTTCCAATACAACCAAACCCACCCATAACAGCCATAAGGCAAATCACAAACAGTGTAGAAAAATACCATTACAGGGACAAACATTAAAAAGGGCACAGGGCATAAGGTGCTATAGGATAGAACAGTAAAATAACATATAACATGCTGCATAGACCCTGAAAAGAATTATGGGAATGCCTAACAGTGCCATGGAGTAATAAACAAGAAAGCTTTGAAGCAACAAAGACCTTCAATGACATGGGAGGCCTGTGGGAGTGGCTGAAATGCCTAAGAGACCCATCTGTATGCGGAATAGCTCCATGGGTATCTTCATCACGCTGATCACCAGCTGGACCAGCAGAGGATTAGTCTGAAGGGATAGAACTGAGAACCCCAGTGGGCAGAAAGGGTGCTGGAGCAGGCTCGGTTATGGCTGGGGGAATGTAGGGGCCCTCAGGGGAGACATCAGGATCCGTGTCAGACGTGTCCTCATCAGCGTCATCACAGGAGACCACGTCAGAAGCGTAACTCACCACCTGACAGCAGTCACTCAATCTAACTCTGTAAGAGGTGCGATGGATTTGGGTACCTGTGAACTTCTGAACGTTGCACCATGACCCTTCAACACCGATGACAAGGTCTGTCTCGGGCTCTAGACTTATTTCAATCGCTATACAGATATACAAGGCCACCAGGATGGACCATGGAAGATGATGTAACATGACCAGTGGGGGCTTTGGCTTTCATGCTACATGGATGATTGATTAACCGTCATGTGTGCTGCTGCATAATGAGGTCCTGGTTGTTGACAGGCAGCTAATTGTGGGAGAACTGGTCCCTCTGTAATAGCGCCTCACAAGCCGACAAACCACAGGATCTGATACAGCTGTTCAAGTAGGCAGTGGCAACTGACAGAAGCAAGGGGGTTACAGCTCTGCAATTTGGCGCAAGACGCAGTATTTCGCCCTGGAGCTCCAGAATGGCCTTTTCCGCGACAAGATTTTTGTTCACGTTCTTAGCGTTGCCAATCTCAATGGTCAGCCTATGCCTGGCAAGTGCCATGTCACCACCGTCATTCTGATCACGTCGATTCTGATCACCGCAAATGGACCATCCAGTGGCTGCAAGCCAATACACAAGCAAATCAGAGCATTACGAAGGGTCTGGTGCCATGAGAGTGGATGCCGTGAAAGAGGCGACATTAGCAATAGCAGGATTAGTATTGCGGCAACACGTCATCAGTAGGGTGAAACTAACCTGTCTCACAACGGTCTAATCCCAGCTCATGTATCCTATTAGTGGGTGAAAAATCCAATGTTTTGAGAATTCTGCTTCACAATGATAGGAAGAGCTGACATTGAAGGATCAAAAAACAGACATCACTACGAACGCTTGGCTGCCACAAGCCAGTTATCAAATGATTTGAACTGACGGTAAAATTTTAAGACGTTGCTGTGGCAATGGTTAACTCTATGATAGCCAGAATGGAGGTGCTTGAGCCTTTCGCACACTTACAATGGCATTTGTGAAAGCAGACACATTTGTAACAAGTGGCATAACGGTAGGTTTGTTATATGGCAACTACTACAAAAATAGCCATCATGAATGTTCTATATTAGCTATGACACAACGCGTGCTGCAAACTGTACACTCAGAGATGTAAACAGTAAAGGTGTTTAAGAAGTACCAATCCATTGTACTTACTGTTACATTTCCTTAAAAGAAAGTTGTGTTGTTTACGTTGAGAGGAGTTTAACTGCCTCTATGCTATGCTAAATCATAGTGGTGGGGAAGATAGTAACAAATGTGTGCTAAGTTAATGTTCATGCATGAAAAATAAGAGATGGTTACATTATCAACAACATTATATTCTTAATCAGGAAAAGCTTCTGGACCTGACAGGTTCCACCGTGAACTATAAAAAAATTTGTCCCCTTCTAACTAACATCTCTACTCTTTATCGATGGTCTTTATACTAACCAGTAGTAGCCGTGAGAGATGGATGAAACCAATGGACTTTGACTGGCTTAACCTCCTATCATCCCTGTCAAGACTGGGCCAACTGTTGCCTTGTGATATGCTGACCTCTGGGCATAACCGGTGATCGCATGGCTTGGATTTGAGCATGCAACTCCAGGGCTCCAGGGTGAATGTCTTACCCTGTGAGCACCACGGAGGACTGGTATCTATTTTATAACGCGGTGGTGGAATTGCTCTGGAATGCCAGCAATTGGCACAGCCTCGCTGGGGAATAATAGGGGGCAAACAAGCTTGTTCCATTGATCTCGTCTCTGCCTAGTGGCCACGCCTGGTCAGGGCAGGCGCTTGCAGACACAAAAACTACCCTGACTTTGTAATCCCCCAACACGACCCCCTCCCTCCTCCACCCTCCTCTGCTCTTTCTGCGGATGACTTCGCTGACTTCTTCAGTAAGAGCATTGAAAGCATACACCACTCTTCCACCCCTGAAGTTCTCTCTACCCACCTATCCCACTCTCGTCCTTCTCTTTCCAGCTTCTCTGCTCTTCCAGATGATGAGATTTCACACCTTCTGTTTTCTCAATCCAACCACCTGTATCCTGGATCCCATTCCTTTCCCTCTTCTACAGACCATTGCACCTAACACTCTCCCCTTCATCACTTCCATAATCACTGTCCATAGGCTCTGTGCCCTCAGCAACCAGCAAGCAAGACTCACTCCACTATTGAGGAAACCACCCCTGGACCCGGCTGCCATTCAGAGTTACAGACCAGGCTTCCTTCTCCCCTTTCTCTCTGAAATCCTGCAATGTGCCATATACCACCAGCTCTCTCTCTTTCTCTCCCAGAACAACCTTTTTGACCATTTCCAATCTGGTTTTAGGGCTGCTCACTCCCCTGGGACTGCCCTTCTCTCCATTACTGACACACTTGAGTCTGTGAGAGCATCCTTCTTCTCTTCAGTTCTTATCTCGGCACCTCTCTGCTGCCTTTGACAACGGATCACATACTCCTTCTCTCCACCTCGGCCACACTCGGGATCTATGGCACAACCCATCTCTGGGCGATCCTTTAGGGTTTCCTAGGGTGGCGGAATGTCTTCTGCCCATGATCATCCTGCAGGCGTACCCTAAGGTTCTGTTCTTGGTTGTCTTTTCTTCTCTCTCTACATGCAGTCTCTTGGGTCTGTCATCCCAACGCATGGCTTCTCCTACGACTTCTGTGCAGATGACATCCAGCTCTTCCTCTCTTTTCCTCCATCTGACGCTGGCACCATACCACATCTTACCTTGCCGCAAAGTTAATTCAAACTGGATGGTGAAAAATCATCTGAGGCTCAGCTTGGCTAAGACTGAGGTGTTATACATTCCCGCCAAGTCCTCTCCACTTCAAGACCTTGCCCTCAATCTTGAGGCTGCAGGAGAGCCCATTCACACAGATCCTATTCCTGTCAAAAGCCTAGGAGTATCCGCAGATTACAAACTCTTACCCTCTCCCCATGGTGGCGGTGACTTGAAACAACATCAGGATCCACCCCTTCCTGACATCGTATGCCACCCAGCTCCTGGTCCAGGCCCTAATTCTTTCACATCTGGACTTTTGCAACTCCCTTCTTGCTGGTCTCCATGCTTGTGCTTTAAAGCCCCTTAAGCTGATTCAGAATGCTGCTGCACAATATGTTCAACCTCCCAAAGTGTGCCCATGTCACATTCGCCCTTGCCTCCCTTTGTTGGCTACATGTTGCAGCTCGCATTTAGTTCAAAACCTTGGTGCTAGTCTACAGTGCAGCGAATGTAAAAGCTCCACAATGCCTTCAAGTCAATTTTCAAACCCTACGACTCCAGCTAGATCTTTCCGATCTGCTAACACAAAACTGCTGTCTCCCTTCCTGACATGGCCACTCCCCTCAGTCTCAACATGTCTCTCTGTTCTGGGTTCTCTGATCACTGAGTCATTACACATGTTCCAGTGCAGACCAAAGACTCACCTCTTCAGACCGTACCTCACACTCAGTTGAGTCTGTCTATGGCCTCGAGTTTTCGAGTATGTACTAGTGATATTTATTGTTTGTATTTTAATTTTGACTGGTTTGGCTATCCTACACTGTTGCTCTGTGATGCTACTTAAGTACTTGCTAGTTGGGAAGCGCGGTTAGCTAAGATCTGGCACTATTACTCATTATCAGGTGGATGCACTCAATGTTCTCCCGCTTTGTAGGAGTTTTTGAGCTGCTCTGGATGAGACTGTCTGCTAAATGACTGCAATTTAATGTAATGTAATAATTTATGCTGACAGTTGAAAAATGATTATGATGAACGGCCAAAGTAAATGGAACACAGAGCTTTGGTTTAGTTTGGTTGTTCCTGCTCTGTGACGAATAGGTGGCCTGCCCAGGGCGTGTGTCTGCGTTTTGCCCAATGCATGCTGGGCTGGCTCCAGCCCCCTGTGACCCTGCATTGGGTGAATAAAGAATTGAAGAATGGATGATATTATAGACACACAAGATGCTAAATATTACGCCCAAAACTGTTTTATTAAAGCATCATTTGAGGAAGTAGGTATAACCGTGCTATTAATTTGAAGGCCTATGGACTGCATATCAGCTTTGAGAAAATGTTGTAACGTCACCAAAATATCTTAAAAATTCCAACAAAAGTGTGATGTTTGGTGCAAAAATAAGCATTTTATAATTTCCTCCATGAGAATTAGCACTTTTCTTCCTGTTGTTCTGATTATTGCTGTCAATTAACTTCACTAAAAGGCACTAGCTTACCTTATTACAGAAAATTTGAGTTTTCACTTGCTACTTTAAATTCAGTTGTCTGCTATACTTACCATCTGCTATTCTGCTAACGCACACAAAAGAAATAAATCCACATAATGTTATGAGGTCTCTCTCCAAATTAAACAAAAAATGAAAACTCGGGAACAGAATCTGCTAGACCCAGCAACGAACGTGGCAATAAGGTATCCATTATCACAAGCATATCGGGGGAAGTGTCCTACTGTGTGATGTGTTTATTATTATGCTAAAAGAATATAACTTGAGGGGGCACTTCAAGACAAAGCACTAAAAATTTTGCACAAATTTTCCTATGGGATCAAATGTTCAGTGAAATAAAATTCAAAGTCTGACGGCCTCTTTTGAACAGAGCAGGGGTATCAGGGGTTCAGTCTTGCTATGCAACAGGGAACGGCTACAGCAGCAGCTCAGTGTAGTATGGATTCCTACTACAGAGGACACCTTTTACAGATACAGGGATAATGAAAGAGGTGTTAGCTGACGTTGAGGAAGTGATCTCAGGTAACAAAGAGAGGGACAATGTAATGTCACTGATTAAACATATTCACATACGGAGGTGAATATGAAGGTTGCTTGTGTGTTGTTTCACATGTTGAAGGAAAAATGGCTGATCCCTGACAGGTTTTTTTTCCGAAAAACAGGACTTCATCAAAATATAGTTTAATACTTCTTAAGTATAGTTTCAAACTCGCATCGTAGCATTTGTATGCCAATTGTTCTGCGCGATTAGCCACAGTCAACTGACAAACACATTGTCTGTTTCGTTGATTTTACCATGGTGACACAGAACAGATCTGGCCGAAGCTTTTATGTTTCAAACACTTCAAAATCCTCACTTAAGCGATCCCTATTGTTTTCCACCTCGACGAGAATTACCTTTTTAAACGACAATCAACATGCAGCTGAATGCTGAATACAGAAGACCCTGGGGAATAAAACCGTTATCTGCTTGTAAAAATACATAAACATATGTTTTGAATGTCTAAATGAAACATGATTTAGTTTCATTCCACTTTTCCTTAAAACAAAAGCTATATTTGTATTTTGTTGCAGGACAGATTCCAGCTCTAGATGACAAATTCAAAATTATGTCAACTGATTCGATGAGACCATTAACCACTCTTAATGAGGTTCTTAGTATTTTTGTGCATTTCGCATTTTCAAAATCTATGGGATTCTAACACCTGCAAGATTTAAAGACCTTAGAATCATTTTACATTTGTTTTGTTTCCCACATTTTTTGTAATGCAGTAATGCAGCCCAGCTATGTTTAATTAAATATAAAGACTGGAATATGAATTGCGGCAGTCATAACATACACAACATTCCAAATAAAGTAGAATTCCTATAAGGCTTTGCCTCAAGTAGTGTCTGTGTATGTTCTTTTTTCTTTGCCCATGTCCTGTAGATATTTTCATCTCTGCTCCCCTGCTGAAAGCAATCAATCAGCAATTCGTCTCCAACTGCAGTGACGCAGGTAGAAGAACAGGGCAGGTCAGTGCTAGGGAATATTTCAAGCTTGACTAGCATTCTGAACACACAGACAGAAACGTCACACCGCACACACGCATTCTCTCGCGCTCACACAAACTCACACATGCATGCGCACACACACGCACACGCACACTAGCATGCACCTATACACAGTCATACATTTGCATGCTCTTTCTCTCTCTCTGGTTCGCTCTCACATGCACACACACACACACACACACACACAGCAGAGCAACTGGTAAGACACAACTCCTGGAAGCAATATCCAAGAGATACTCAGCTTACCCTTTCCTCCGAGAAAAAAAAAAAAAAAAGCACAAAAATCTCATTTGAATAAAACAGCACTGAGGAGCTGTGTATTGAATGTGAGTAGGCACCATTCATGAACAATAACACCGGCTGTGTAGTGCGCAGACACAGACATCCAGTTTAACGATATTGATCTCTATTTTGCTGTTAAATTACACCCTTTCATTCAATGCTGTTTAAGAGTGGCAATATCTGTTTTATTCATAAATGTCACTACAAGGATTACCGCAAGGGAGGAAGTGGGTAATGTGTTGATGGAGCGTTTTCCTATTCATAAACTTATTTTACCACTCACTCTGTGCCAGCACCATTATTTTTGGATTTAACAGCCCTCCTCCCCTTTGCATATAATTATGGTGATTCATAAAGAGCCAGTGTATCGGTAAGAAATATCTCCCGTTCCTGGGAGCTGTTAGCCGATGTGAAATCATTGCCATTTTATGAATCACTCAGAAAGAATAGAATGGCCATATTGAGTAAAAAAAAATCTGTTTAATAATTCTGATGTGAGGTTGGTAATTTGAGAGGGAACTAGACTAGAATGTCAATTTTTAATTTAAAAGTAACTTAGAAAATATGAAGGGAAAAAAAAATGTTGTTAGTGCATAATGAGAATATGGTATATAGACAAACAAACCCATTTTGGCACTCTGGCCATCATCATTTGTTTGCCCTTGAATATGAACTAAAAATGAATTTTTCAATCCTGCGTGGGTCTCTTAAATGCTGACTGCAGTACCTTCTCATTTATTGAGCACCTGCCAAGCAGGACAGCGCAAAGTGCTATAATAAACAATCAATTTACAATATACCACCCCCTCCATAACTTGCTGCTGTTGGGGGCCATTCAGAAAAGCAGCAGTTAATGAAGTGTGCATTTCCACAGTAAAAAAAATAAAAATAATAATAAAAATAATTGCTATGAAATGTTTATTTTCAACTGAGAAAAGGTAGTTTCCTGAGCAAGCATGCGGAATAGAACAGCTTTCAAGATCAGTGATCCTGACTCTCTTTGAAATGCTGATCATGGAACATTCAGACCGATGATTAATAAAACAAAAACACATCGGAACAGAGCTACAGCGTAATAGCAACATGTTATTTCCGTGTACCATTAAAACCGTAAAGAAAATGAATCTGAATCAAGGATATTAAATGTGGTTCTATGAAATGTGACTGAAGATTAGTCTTCAGACAGGATGTGACACATCTGGTCTGATTTTGTGATTGTTTCAGAGCTGAGGAGCTGTAACAAAGAAAACACAGTCATTTGTTTTCAGCCTTAGCTGTGGAAGAACAACTCCATGTATTGTGGTGATAAACCATGCAAAGTCTTGTAAGTAATTCATCAGATGAATCCAGCTGGTTTTCAGAGCAAGGAAGCTAAAATCGGGGTGATATGTGCTTTCCTATTTATCCTCATAAACAGCCTGACAGCTGCATTTTGGACCTGGGCCATAGCTTGACAGCTTAAATAAGTATATAGAGAATTACAGTAGTCTAAATGTGATGAGGTAAATGCATGTATGATTCGTCTGTATCCTAAGATGACAAAATTGCTCTATTTTTGGATATGTCTCTCATTTGAAGCAAGCTTATCTCGACTGACCTATGTAGTAACACATTTTACATTAGGGCCTGTATTCACCTTAATTTGTTTTTGAGACATGCTTTGAAGCAAGATTTAAAACTTGAGTTTTATCTGAGCGAAGCAGAAAGTAGTTTTGAGACATTCCGCTTTATCCATCAGTCAAACAGTTATGCAAATCAGCCAATTTGTCATCTAGTCAGGAAACATTTTGTTTCAGTGACAGGTGTAACTGAGTATCATTATAAAAGGGAAAGGAGATGGGAAAATATTATGTGGTATGCGTTTGGCCCTGATTTTATTCCTAAATAGATGGTAAATTTAAATGGTGGACAGTAAGGGGTAATATGGCCCATTGTATTACTACTGCTATAGGTGAACTCCAGAGTTTCAGACAATTAAAAGATAAGTGTGGAGCTTCTGGGTGGCTGACAGGATAAAATGTTGTCTGGGAGCCCTGAGGTCGGGGGCCTGATCCCCGATCCCGCCATTGCTGGCCATGGTCGGAGGTCCCCCCTGGCCGGGCAACAACTGGCCACCCTCACCTGGGATCCGATACTGGGTAAGCCAGCTAAAGTTCGTTGGTCTCGTCATGTCATGTCACGCTGGGCACCTGTGGCTGCACGAACCGACGGTACGCTTACGGCGTCATCCTCTAACGTCATCCTCCAATGTCATAGGCAGTGTGCGATTAGTGGTGCGGCTGCAAAGTGAGTAGAAGCGAGAGCGTCGTCACGTGAATCTGAGGAGTCACGTGCTCGACTTCTCCTCCCAAAGCCGTCAGAGCGGGTGCAGCAGTGAGGTAAACTAGATTGGTTGGACTAATTCAGGTTGGGAAAAACGGGAAAAAATTTGGGTAAAAAATATTGAAAAAAAAAACAAGTATGGTCTGCACAATAATCCATTTATGTAGATACATACAGATTAGAAAACAACATAAACTGTAATTTGTAGTGATCACTGCCGAGTTTCTGTGCTTCCACAACCAAATTCGGCTCTTATTATTTAGTTATTAGAGACCAGCGTTTATTCTGTTTGACACAGCTGCACATAAAATTGAGCAAACTGAGAGAAGCCTGAGCAAAACACAGATATATTATTCTCAAAATCCCCAGTATCCATATCAAGCTATACATTAGTAATATAAATTGTGAGGATAGAGAAGGTGTTATGTAAAAATGTTGCTTTGTGGAATATCACACCGAAAACACATTTTTGAAATAAAGTTATGTACCAAACAACCTAACATGATGTCTTTACAAAGTCTTCCCTTGCATATAGTTTATACTATTTGCCTCATAGCTCAAGTAAATGCAGTATTTATGGAAAAGTGGTGAGATACCGACCAATCAGAGCATTATTTTACAAAAACTAAGAATACCAGAAATAGTGCAATCCTAGAGATGCAGAGGAATTGTATTCATCCTCCTGTTCACTTAATTTGTCTCACATGGATACAGCAACGGTTTTTCAGTCACATACACTTTCAATAAATATACTTAAAATGTACTTTAAAAGCTGCCAATCCTTTTTTCAAAATATTGTGAAATGAATTATTTTACATCCTTGCACATGTATTTATAAATATAGCACATTTTTCCCCTCAACACCACCGCTTTCAATATTCTGGCATGCAGCAATGATTCTTACCCTGCCGCCGTCAAACCCAGCCGACTACGTCACCTTCACATAATTAAACAACAACAACCACTTTCACTGTAATCTACACAATGCACAAAAGTAAAAGCACTTGATCCATTTGGGCAAATCATATGCAAGTCACATAACTGCACTTAACATTGTTCACTGAACCACAGAGTAAAGGCTGGTATGTAGGCCTATTAACAGTTCCACAATAGCTTAGACCCTGAGTGACTGCATGCAGCTATATTTAGGGATCAAAGAAGCTCATTTGGAGAAAACTCATGCAGCTTTGCAGGACTGTTTAAAATTGCAATGTATAAAAAAAAAAATCTCTCCAATTCAGCCAATGGATGCACAAAAACGTCCAAATTCGAAAGGTCATAGGTTTTGTACCACCTCAGAGAAAACAAACACTTGCTAGCTGACCCTTCTTAAGGTATACAACTGACTGGAGCTAAGAGGTCAGCCATATTTGATTCGCTACCGTTTTTAATTTTGTGATGAACACAAAAAAAACCTCATGGACTTCTCATGAGCTTTGATCAACATGAAACTCGTCCCATGCCTGTACCTCAATCTGAAGCAGACATTCCTACATTCAAATATGACTTAATGGTGAGATGATCAAATCGACCTATTTAAATGTGTGCAGTTACATCTCTGTAATTAATTCCAGAGTTGGCCCATAAGCTTGATTCATGCTATGAATAGAGGAGCACACCATTCTCATAAGACAAAATGTATTCAAAATGGCATGAGGGTGTATTTATCCTTAGAGGCTCTATTCCATAATAATAAGTAATACTTAAGTATATCTGCAAGAAGCTATCCCTGGGGTCCAGGAGCGAGAAGATGGTGACCATACATAACATGCCCAATAGATATACTCCTAAAGTAGGTAAGCAAGTACGTATTTGTTTTCCAAGCATTATTACATTAAATTATAGTCATTTAGCTTACATTTTAGTCATTAGGCTAACCAAGGGCCAATCCCCCCTGGGAGCAATGTGGGGTTAAGGGCCTTGCTCAAGGGCCCAGCAGCAATGGTGTTCTTGCTGTGGCTGTACTTGGGCTTGGACCGCCAACCTCAGGGGTCCCAGTCATGTACCTTAACCATTAGACTACAGCCTGCCTCAAGCACTGCATATACTGCAACAGAATTATTTTTGTTTGGATTGTTTTATGGACTGTTTTTTTCTTTCTTTCTTGAATTTCAAAGTTTTTAAAAAAGTGAATTGGTATGCGATTTTGCAACCCAATTAAAACATATAGAGATTCAAATTTGAACAAATATTTTGAAATATACTGAAAGTCACTGTTCAGTTGCAGACATTTGAAATCCCTGTAGTGACCAAAGGAGATATCCCATATCTGTATTCCTATATGCCCCTTATTCAGAATGCACATATAGGACAAATGCATCACCACCATCTTGTATCATACCAAATTTTGGATTTTGGATTTACTTTTCCGTCATGGTTCTGAGTTATTGCTTAACCTGCTGAATCTTATTACGGTTGGCATAAAATGATTCAGAGGGTATCACGACTCAAGATTCAATACTTCATTGCCATAGCAACCAGGAATTTTACTGTAATTTTATTTGATGAGCTCAAACATTAAAAACACATCAATAGAAAAACACAGATTAAAACACAGCAATACAGGAACATTCGACAGAATCAGCAAAATAAAGTACCCAACCCCCCTTAAATTCAGACACATCCACAAACCATTGCAGCACAGTTGCTGTATATAAGGGGGAATCAGTGAACAAAGAAGCCATGTAAAATTCAAGTGAGAAAGTTTTTTAAAAATGCTACAAAAAGTTTATGCACCTCATGGCCTCTGGATAGGTTTTGTCGTGGTACCTGATAGTCTGGTCTAAGTCTCTGTCTTAAATGTCTGGTCTAATGTCTCAAAACTACTTTCTGCTTTTGGACCCAAGTCTCTTACCAGAGGGGAGGAGCGTGACCAGAGGCTGGGAGGAGTTTTTTGGCTCTATGCCTGAGTCTTTTGGAGTAAAGTGACTCAGTTGTGGGACTGAGGCATTTAATGATTTCGGAGACAGATTTCGGAGCACCACCCGTTCCACCTGCTTGCTGTCTTGGGCCGAGGCATCGCCATATGACACTGTGATGGAAAAACTCAAAACACTTTCATTCACCGCTCTGTAGAACTGCATCATAGCTTTGGGTGATACAAACCAGGCAAACATTCTTTGCGGTCAAAGGAAGAACACTCTGCAGGTAGCTTTCTTGAGGATGATGGTTGAATGAAGTGTTGAGTAAGGACTCAGTATGCCCCAACTGCTTGAAGATACATTTTTATAATGGAGTTTTGTGTCCTTATCGCTTGCTAGGAAGCACTACCGTCTACCAAATCGTGCCAAATCCTGGCCATAACTGCAAAAACAACATAACTGTAGGCATACCCTGATTAATATGCCTTAAGTTTTTCTTTAGTGTATATGCTGGGTATCTCAACCAGATATATATAGATGTCCGGCTATTGTAGGCTCGGCCATGTAGTAAAGTCAACAACCCACAGGAAAGAGAGCAGCAAGAAGAGGACTGAAGACTTAATGCCATTTCTTAAAGTCAGTGTGGTCTTGTGGTCATAAAAATGTATACTGGTGGAGCAACGGTACATGTGAGCCATAAATATTAGCTGGTTTAACCTTCAGTGAATCACTGGAGGCTTTGCCGAATCCTGCAACTGCCTTTAGCATTTCATGTGTTCTCCTGATTGCTTCCTTACCCGGCTTTTTCCTTCTTGACTGCGTGCTGGAATTCATATTTGATAACCCTGCATAATGCTTCACCACCTACCTTCTCCTTGCCACAAAGCGTTCTATTTTCTGCTGAACCATAGCTTATAATGACCATTCAGAGTCACTGTTTTGTAAGCACACATTCTCTATTAAGAGGGCAGTCTCTCAACTTATCCTCAGATTGGGCTGCCCACTACAACTCAGTTTTTCAAGTTGGCTGACATGTTTGAGCTTTTGTGGTATTTTGAGGCATGAAATGTCACGCTATGTTCTGATTGGCTGAGAGGAGCTCGGAACAAAGCACGGTGTGTGTTGGGATTAGTTGAGTAATGAAGAGCCACAGTTTTTATCATCTCTGGTTGCTTTGTCAATCTGTTGGCAGAGATTTTATTAACGCTTTTGTTAGATTTGCATGGTTGAAGTCACCCTGAGCAAAGACGGCAGAATGTAGGATCATGTGATAATATGGACACGAAATAGATTTTACACCACACAACAAATGTATTCGAAAAGGCAGAAAATTTTAAAACAAAATGTTTATGAATGACTTGTATATTTAGGGTTAACATTATCTCAAACATTATTTCAAACATTCACATTTCTTGCAATTTATTCGGAATAGCAGGTGGGAAACCACAGCTATTAGCTCTCCAGAGCACACTGCGTTTTTAGCTGCTGCCAGTGTAGGCTTATTTTAGTATTTTAATGTTGTCAGAGTTTACAGTGCTGTAGGGAAAAAAAATTATATTTGAGAATAATATACTACAATTTTTTTATGTGGAAGAATCCAAAGTTCTCTTGTATAACTAGTTGCTTGAAAATTAAATCTTGTAGTAGGCTACACTACAA
This sequence comes from Albula glossodonta, assembly GCA_019788955.1. Lineage (NCBI taxonomy): Eukaryota > Metazoa > Chordata > Actinopteri > Albuliformes > Albulidae > Albula > Albula glossodonta. Next base: position 26,804,187 of record JAFBMS010000005.1, read on the forward strand.
GATAACTAGTTATTGCTTGCTATCACTCTTCCAACTTAACACTATCTTCATACCTTTAAGGAAACACATAGCCACCAACTACTGAGGCTATAATGGCTCCACTCAGCTAACAATACATGTTGAAGGGATGGCTTTATAGATGTGATAGCTTACGTGAAACTGACAATACTGATGATAAAAGTGAGCCAATTTTTGGAGCTAGTTTTCTTTTTCAATTTAAGTAACTCAGCTCACTGCTGAATATAGAATGCCCAGCCCAGTGGAACTGGTTGAAATCAAAGGGGCTAAGTGCTGGCACTCTCAAGCCAACCAGTAGTTGGTCTCAGACTTCTGTTCTAGTAAATATTATCAAAACTATTATGAGGTACAACAAAAAAAATGTTGCTGTAAATGTTATTTATTATTCATTTATATATTAATATCCTGCAATTGAGTGGGCAAAGAGAGAAATGAGTTACTGCTATATATCCCTCTGAGTTGTGGGGAAACTGCTCCTTCACCATTCAAAACAATACAGTGTAATCTGAAATTCCATAAATCTGATTACAATCTTATGATGTTGAAGACTCAAAGAAAATGTTGAAGAAAAATGTCATGCGCTACGATATGAATCTAGTCTGTAAGTGATACATTGTGTGCTGTGAAAGCAAAGCTTTCTGAGGATCAAACTGAATGCTGTTAGAAGTACAAAAGTGGCTAAGTGACATTTTGCATTAGTATATTTATCAGATGTGATACTGCACTCAAGCAATGAAGTTGCAGTAAACTACTGATTCTTTCAAGTGACACACATAATGATGGCTTTTGATGCAAGATGTAACAAAAAGCGTGATGCATGGTAAAGAAATAACTGATAAAACAAGGACGTGGGTTTCAGGGGAGTGATAATTGAGCTCATTGTGTTAAGAAAAGGTTGTTCGTAATCCGGCTGCCCCCTGGATAGCACGTTGAACAGATGTGTCATTTCACAGAGTGACTGGATCACTACCGCATCCTCCCAATCGCACAGGGCCACACGAGCAAGCCTGAGTCATCTGCACGATCCAATCATCCCTCCCTCTGTAAAATGAGACAGCCAGACATTGTGCCTTTCTGTTTAAAATAAGACAGCCAGCCACCCTGCCTCCCCCTGTAAAATAAGACAGTCAGACACCCTGCCTCTCTCTGTAAAATAAAACAGTCAGACACCCTGCCTCCCTCTGTAAAATAAGACAGTCAGACATCGTGTCTCTCTCTGGGAAGTAAAACAGTCAGACACCCTTGTCTCCCCTTGTAAAATAAGACAGACACCCTGCCTCTCTCTGTAAAATAAGACAGTCAGACACCCTGCCTCTCTCTGTAAAATAAGACAGCCAGACATCTTGCCTCTCCGTTTAATATAAGACAGTCAGCCACCCTGCTTTCCCCTGTAAAATAAGACAGCCAGCCACCCTGCCTCCCCCTGTAAAATAAAACAGTCAGCCACCCTCCCTCCCCCTGTAAAATAAAACAGTCAGACACCCTGCCTCTGTAAAATAAGACAGTCAGACATCGTGTCTCTCTCTGGGAAGTAAAACAGTCAGACACCCTTGTCTCCCCTTGTAAAATAAGAGAGACACCTTGCCTCCCTCTGTAAAATAAGACAGTCAGTCACCCTGCTCCCTGTTTAGAATAAGACAGTCAGACACCCTGCTCCCTGTTTAGAATAAGACAGTCAGACACCCTGCCCCCCTGTTTAAAATAAGACAGTCAGACATTGTGCCTCCCGCTGTAAAATAAGACAGTCCGACATTGTGTCTCCCTTTGTAAAATAAGACAGACAGGGATGTTTTGTTCATCACAGAATGGGCTTTAAATGTCATTCTTTGATGTTTTATAAAATAAATGTTTAAAGTAATAAAAAAGACTGTAAGCTCAGAGACACAGGACCCCTGTTTTGATTGGGATTGATTCAGTTAATTCATGGTTGATTTTAAAAGGAACCTTGGGAGGGTTTATGTGGGCGTGAAGGGGAAGGGAACAACTGGTTGATCATAACATTTATAAATCATAGAGCAAATGCCAGAGACTCGGTGTGTGATAAATCCAATCACTTTCCTTGAGCTCTGTTACAAATACTAACGTTTTAAAGAATCCACACAATTATTTTTAAATTCCTATAATATGTAGTAACTGAAGAAGACCTCCCCTTTTGCATTCCAGTTCAGTGTTTTATATTTCTAATATATAGATGCGTTAAACCGATTTTTAGAAAAGTTTATGGCTCTTGGCAATAACAACTCTTTACTTCACATTACAAACCTTTGAATGATGAGGGGAAAAGTTTGAGTCTATAGCTTCAATTTTCTGAGGTAATGCGAGGTTTTAACTGCAAAAGGTCAAAGCAACTGCTATGGGCTACAGAAGCCTTAAATCTGCACTATATTGACACAGGGTTTAATATATACAGCTTCCCCTGCTAAAACTCTAAAACACCAAAGGTTCACAGGGTGGAGAGCCAATATGTGGAGGTGGGGGGATTGCTGTGTGGGCAGGGAGAATGCCTGGCTATAGATTTTCCACAAATTAACGAAGACATGGAAACTTGCAGAGCGTGGTAGGGAAACCCTGACAACACAGGCGAGATATCCCCCTGCTCTTGATCTAGGACCGTCAGTGGGTGTGTAAATACAAGACTCCTGGGTCTGGAGGGTAAACCTCAGCCAAAGCTACTAGTGGGAGACACCTCTGCGGATCACTGTTTTTTTTGTTTTTTTTTCTGAAAGCAGCAATTAAAAAAAGAGAAGGTTCAACAAAGACCAGCTGCAAGGAAAAAGACACCCTATGCCAGCCGCCACTTTTAGTTATGACTGAAGCAAATTCTTTTCCTTACTCCCCACCCCCCCCCAACCCCCGTTATGAGAAGCTCTGCTAAGGCCCGGGTTTGCTGATTTATGCCTGTTCCTTCGACTTACCTCGCCGATCCTTCCAGGTCTGCAGTTTGGAAAGGTCACATGAAAAATGCATGACAGTCACTAGATTGTGTACTGTATTGTGTACATGAAAAAGGATGGCTGCATATGTAGAGCTGTCCTGGGAGAGAGTAAGGTTGCAGATATGGACTCCTTCAGGCTGCTGTCAGGCCAGGCAGGGAGACTCAAGTGTTCAGCACCAAAGAGGATGCAGATTGTTTTCAGCTGAATTCATTTTCAAACTTTCCAAAATATGACTGTCCATATTAATATGTATACTCTGAGTCCTGCACCTAATAGTAATAGCAGTTCTCCTCATTATTCTTATTAGCAGTCGATGTTTTGTAAATCTGTCTGTACCTGTAGAGCTATATCCAGTGAGCCATCTGTGCAATAGGCCATTTATCTTGGACACAAGGTGGATGTGTCAAGCCAAGCCAGTCAGAGTAAATTAGATATTGCAGCAGCTTTTTAATAATTTAAATAATTAACAGTGATGTAATTGTTAAAACTAAAAAAGGAGCGCTAAAGAAAACATATTCAGTCAACCTTAAGGCTCACATAGTGAGCACATAGTGCATAGAACATTGCTAGTTTTACAACCCAATTTGGAGTATTATTGTCATTTAATAGTGCAATGGCCTATACAATTCTGAGTGGAAAAAAAAAAACATTTTTGTCTGTCTTCAACTATTGTTCTATACAATTAGAATTTAGTGACAACAATTTCAATATTTATGGGAACTATCCTCCCTCAAACATGAAATGAGGGGATCTGTTGGGAGGAATTATATTTGTTATTTTAATATCTAATGCAATGGAATTGTTACGCAATGTGGTTTTTCTCTCTGATTTTAAATTTAACCAGTTGGTGATTTAGATAACAAATTATGTAGATTGACTGTTTATTTAACACTGGCCATCAGTCAACAAAAAACATGAGGTATAAGGAATCAGCAAAGGGCCAACAAAATTCTCTATACCTGTGTCCCGGACTTGGGCATGACAGGAAATGATAGATAATTAGGGTTTCCGGCGTAATTTCACTGAGATTACCATTGTTTTAAAGCTTCAAACTAACTTTCAAAATAGACTTGCATTGTATAATAATGAATGAAAGAATGTCATGTTAAATAGCTGTATTTCAACAAACATTAAACGATATACAGTAGTACATAAAAAATTATATAATAATTATTATAATCATACATAGTTTTAAGAAATTATGAGAGGAAAAGGATTTCTCAAAAAAAATTGCAGGACTATCTTCATGGGAAACAGAGAATGAATAAGTAATCTGAACATGATTTCAAACCCAATTGACTGTAGCAGATTGCATTCCTGTTCTAAAACAGATTATAGTTAGGTGTCAATGCAATACATATTGCTGGTTGGCATACATTTTCCCTTTGCATGAATGAATAACACACTGCTAGTCTTAAGTCTCTTGTCAACGACCCAACCAAGGCTAACCAAGTAAACCAGATGGACTGCACTAGAAACACATGAAACATTACATACACTCTATGTTTAAGGTAATACACCTCTGGATGGTCAAACAAGCAAGAATATTTTTAATATCACTTATTAGGCAATCACACAATGGATAAAATATGTTATTTTAGTCACCAATTTTTCAGCACATAATGCTTTTGTAGGAGATCTACCTACAATCATAATTGGACAAAATTACATGTTTCAGAACTACTCTCAAAGAATATTATGTTGGAAAATTAACACTGGATCGCTCAACTGGCTAGCCAGCTAAGGTGCAAAATAGCATGATAAAATTAAAAATGAAAGTTATTGAAGCTAACTACCTCACAGTAAGGATAAACTACAAACACACAAACCATGACTTAGCTTTAGTATAATCAAATAAAAACAAGAAAGCATTAAAGTGATGCAAATTATGTTTTCAATTGATAATAACAATTGAGAATAAAACTCCTACGAAATAAGAGCTCCACATAGCGTGATCAGAAGAAGGTATTGTGCCGACTCCTGCATCCTATTTAAAGGATCCTCGCTTTTAGTGGACCCATGCCGCCCTTCTGTCTTTCACAATTCTTGGTGATAAGCTTCCAGTTTCTGCCGATGAATACAATTTTCTGTGTATTTAAGAGAACCTATATTAATTGACAGAATCTCCTGTGTCTGGTTTGACTGACAATTGCATAATGGTTTCAAACTAATAGTTAAAATTCTTTAAGGTATATTTTCACCTTAAAGGTGTATTATCAGAAATCAAATCCAAATGATGTCTGGTCGAGACACCCTCATCTAATGTTTCAGAGAAATAGTATTCCCTCTGTCACCACTAAACTTTCCAGCCTATTAACTATCCTGTTATTAAATCATGTGTATGCTATATATATGCTGTAGGCATGTGGCAGCAGAGGACCAGAATAGAATAGAATAGAATAGAATAGAATAGAACAGAATAGAATAGGGACTGAAGCTTCAGTTAGCTTATGGGCATATTTATTTACACAAAGTCACAAGTCGTTAATTATGGTCACACTCAGACTCAGGGAACGGGCATGGCAGAGCAAAGAAGACGTGGCTTGCAGACGATTATTCTCAGGGATCACACGGGGCCACTGGAATCTGAGTCAAGTTCAGTTTCTATTTAAGACAAATAAAGAAACAAACTATGTGGTGTCTTCTTCAGAGGGCTGCCCGATTGTGGGGCGGCTGGAGTTTCATTTCCGCTGAGCCGTCGTCTTGAATCACCTCCAGTGTGAGCCGTTAACCGACGACAGCCCGTTCCCAATTACTGAATTACTGCCTGCAGTCCTGCTCTGATGTCTGTGCTTGCCTTGGGCGGCTGGCCGCTGTCCGTGGTGCTGGAGGGAGCAGAGACGGGGAGGAGAGAGGCAGCCAGACACATGGATGGGGTGTGGACATGCCCTGCATCACTTTACTTATAAATATGTATTTTTAAAAAGTGTAATGAATTTCTTATATTTATATTTTGCTGGGAAACATACTCAGGTAGTACTATGTTTTCTGCAGACGTTTCTTTTGTAACATATTGTTTTCATTGTTTAAAACGTCTCTTTGAAGTTGCATGATCATTTCCATGTAAAATGGCCCTCCAGACTAAAAAATACATGAATGTAAAGTTGTTTAAGTTTGTCCTATGTTTACGTTTATCCAAAATGCTCAAAATATGGGAAATTCATGAAATTGCCTATTGAAATCATCAAATTGAAATATTGACCTTTGCACTTATAAGGCTTTTCAGGAAAATACATCAATAACCGATGTTTTAAGCTATGTAGGTGTACTTCAAACAACATGTCCTCAGCACTGATTGTTGAAGATTAAAACTTCATCTCAAATAGCCAAACAGATCGTCTTTGGTGGAATAAAGGACATGACAATGTATCAGGTCACTATGTTCCTTTACGTGAAGTCGTATATAGAAGTGTCTGAGCTACAGTATTTCAGTGCGCTACACTAGCACACAGTGTAGTGAGTGTATCTTATTTGAGATGTGTCATTGTAACATGATGAAAGGCACCAGGATAAATGTCATTTCAGCTGATACAGTAGGAGGCTACATCACCATCTCTTATTACCAGCCCACAAACCTCTCCCACTCTGACATGGGCGGTGTTTAACCCTGGGAACACAGACGTAAGGATTTTGGAACTGGAACAATACCTCCTTTGACTGGGGAGAATATTCTCAACCGTAAGCATGTTCATGAAGAATCTTAAGTCATATGGCCCTTCTCCATTTTCACACCTACGTTCACCAAAATAGATTTTTAAAAGCAAGGATGTGTGTGGGACAGTCCTGACAGGAGAGTGCCTACAAAGTACTCAGAAACCTCGATACTTGCGATGAAAAGCAGTACATTATTTTATATAACGGGTGTACATACCTCTCTGTGTTTGAAGTAGAGTTCGTGTTTTCAGTGCAACCGTCTAAGCCTTTGTAATGGGCAAGGGGTAATGAGAATAGATAACAATGAAACATGTCATTCTTAACAGTTCTCCAGTAACGGTGTTGGTTGTTATAACATTGCGTTGTCTACCTCGAAGGTGGACCAAAGGATTTCATTTGTAATGAAGCACCAACTAATAAACTGCACATCAACAATCAATAATTAATAATAACTTTAGGAGGAAACTTTCATTTGAGTTTGTTTGACATACTTTCATTACTGTTTGACTTTTCAGAACAGAGACAACATGACTTGCAGTAAATAGCACATATTTACATAAAAAAATGACAAAAGAAATTGGTTGATGAAATATAAAAATAACTATAAGTAAATATAGACTATTGAGCTTGAGCAACCAGTTTTACTTTTACCCTTAAGCCTTTCATGATATAAGATTTTCAAACTCAGTTTGTGGTCTTGGTCGGTAGAGACAGTCTTGAGGGTCCAGCTGGCCCAGCTACACGAGTAACCCACAAGACATGTCTAGTCTAGACGCGTGGCTGGAGGGTTCACTTTAGCTAAATGCTGATACTGAGCGGACTCGAGTGTTGGCGCTTCCTCCTGGCTTCTCTTCTTACTGGTTTAGAATGTTCCACCGGAACCGCTACTTGACCTTAAGCTTACTGGGATATCTTCCATTGCAAATAACGGAGCTAAGAGAGTTTTACCTTGTTACGAAGGTGAGTCCCAGCTCCAGTTAGTGAGGACAGGGGAAAGAGTCTTCACCCTCTCCTTGTCCAAACCATTAATCCTGACTTTCTGTAAATGTGTGTGTGTGTGTGTGTGTGTGAGAGAGAGAGAGAGAGAGAGAGAGACCTAATATCCCATCTGGTTAATCAGTGTTGATTAGCACAGAGAACAGGAAGTCCATCTCAAACGTACATCACTCGGTCAGCTCTGACATCAAACACAACGGTCTTCCTGCTATTTTTAGGAGCACGTGTCTGGTATAACATCCCCAGGTCCTCCTGTTCAATCAGATGCTACAGGTGGGAGTTAAACATTGCAGAAACGCAAACGAGAATCTTGTGTGGTTAAACAACGTCCGTCAATGGATGTGACAGTTACACATTACACCTTGTCACATCTGTCAGTAACTTTACCTCCAAGTATAATTTATGTTTTACAGTATGTAATCTCCTCATGTTACTATTCAATACCGAACGAGGAAATTTATGTACAGTTTAAAATTAAATGTACTCATGAACTTAGGGAAGGAGTTGGTTGACAGGCATTTCCCTTTGAAAGAAAGGGTAAAATCATACATTCAGTAGTGATTATTGTAGTTTAATTTTGAGGCTATAACTCCTGTATTTCCCTTCCTTTAACATTAAAGTAAGTCAGATATACTCAGAACAATATATTTTTGTGTACTTACATGCTGTAGCTCAAAAAGTTCTATATATTACACATATAAAACTGTTAGCATGTGCAGATTAATCATCTAAGGTGGTGAAGTAGCGAGGTGTAAAAAGTATCATGTGTGTAATGAGGTGACTTGTAATGTGATTTCCTAAGCTTGGAAGCAGTTTTGTGTAATCGTATGCACAATTTACTACAAATGGAAAACAGGGATTAAGGGATACATAATCATAATATGATAATTTGAGGGCTACAATGTTAGCAAAGCAGTAGTAAGACCACGACATAAAGAGTGGACATTTCCCGTGATCCTTTTCAGGGCTTTTGAATGGATCACACAGTAAGGCATTCTCTTGGGAAGCAAGTGCGAACCCTACATAGGGGTGTTTGAGTGCCAGCTGTGTCGTTATTACCTATGGCCACAGGGCTGCATTGGTATGGCAACAGTTGGCCCAGCCTCACCAGGGAAAGGCAGGGGTTCAGTTTGTCAAACTGCTTTCTCTCTAGCGGCCAATCTTGGTCAGCAGATACATGAAGTAAGCATATCCTGACTTCAAAATTATCTGTAAGCGATTGGTGGTGTGGCTGCAGTGCGAAAAGAAGTAAGAGCTCGCCATCACGTGAATTGGAGGAGTCACATGCTCACGGCTACCTCCTCCTGAGTTGGTAGTCGAGGGCTGCTGCAGGAGGCTAAACTGGTCATCTGGGTTCAGAAATGAGAGAAAATAATTAAAAAAGGCTGCACTGGATGCTGTGAGTGTTGCTTCTATTGACATGAGGTCCAACTCCTGAAAGACATGCCCAATGAATGCAAAATATGAGAAGTGATGTCTATAGTATATTTAGTTCAAGCCTCCCGAGTTTGGTGTGATTTTGTCAACCAATTGCGTAATGATTATCAAATTCTATATACTACCCCCCGTTCAAAACTTGTGATAAATTAGATGAGACCGATCAATTATATGAGGAGTCAATCAATTAGCCCTTCAACTCACTTAGCTATGACCACTCATCATGGAACACGGCAGGATTGATTACAACGTGTCTTATAACAAACTATAAGACAATGTCTCCAGTTGCCCAAACGGTGATGGTTCAGCGCAAAAAAAGATCCTTGGGTCCAAAGGGTGACTGATCCTTTTAGTAGGAACATGTGTCATTAGAAGTAAATCTGTCTTGTAGGTCGCTGCCATGAGAGCAGTGATATGTAATGTGTCTGCAGTAAGCAAGTGAACTTGCACATTGGTGTGGCTTATTATAAAAACAGCAATAAATCCAGAACAATTTAACATAAATTGATGAAAGTCATACCAAGTATGCATGTTGAAAGGCTTGTCAAGACCGTAGCTCTAAAGTACTGTCAAAATCATAAGTATGTGCAGTAAGCTAATAAACTTGCATGTGAGTGTGGCCTACAACCATAGAAATACATCCCAAACTGACATAAATTGGTGAGACTCAGTCTGTGTGTTGTTAGGAATGTACAGGCTATGCTGTCAAGTATTGTTCAAATCATAACACATTCTGGAACCATAAAGAAGCACATAAAAATATTTTTTAATGTTTGCAAAGAATTGCTTTCATTTTGCAAGAAGATTGACACAATGGCAGAGGGAAGTGAAGGACACTGCTACATTCATGAAGAATCTGTGGGAAGATGGAAAAAGGTGTTGATGAGGACAGACCCCGGGGAAGAGAGAGAATAAATATTCAATAGTCAACTGAGACCCCAAACATGCTTCAGTTTTCATCATAATAATTATTATTGTTATTTGCCCTTAGGCTATGCCAAAAATGTTTTTGCCTCTAGCCTTTCTGAATGTAAGTTTCTGCAAATATAAAGCCATTCACTATATCATCCATTCGTTTTACACTTTCAGCAGTTGTGATTCATTTTCCTCAAAACGGGCTTGTTAAAAACAGACATCTGCACGCTATACTAAGACTACAAATCAATCAGCTTGCTTATCCATGGTGAACCTCCCCTTACTGATTACCTCTCTGCACTGTGACATGCAGCTCATTTAATTAGAAGGTCAATTAATATACTGTAATGCACAGAGTACTGGGCAAGTAGTGTACCTGAAAGTCGGACTTTGATCTCTAAGTAGAACAATGTGCTGCAGGAAAAAGGAAACCCTAGGAAAAAGCATATTACGTACCCATTCGTTTGCATAAAGCAAGCCATTTCCAACCCTAGCATCAACCGAGTGTGCTTCTCGAAAAAAATACTGTTAACCGTTGCCAGAATCTGAAATCTGAGTTGGTGGATACGTCTGATCAGCAGTGAAATTTTTACTGGTGTTCCTGTCAGTGGAAGATTAATAGGCATTGTTATGTTTCTCATTAGATTTATCATTGTATCATATGGTAAAAATTTGACCATGAATCAATATCATAACACTGGCTGTGAATTGTCAAGATATAATCCTTGGGGGAAATCCAGTATGACAGTCAGAGTTTTTTACAAATTGGTAAATATTGTCCAATCATTTAACAGCTTAGCCTTTGTGCAGCTGCAGTGACACATGACATACTAGCAGGAGATGGAACAGCACAGTGTGGGATGGCAGCACACACACCACGGCTGCACTGTTTGTTTGATATTTTATCGTCTAATTCAAAAGTCAACTACATTATTAGGTTTTACAATTCTGTTCAGACACATTTTATATAAATGATGTTTTATGTTACACAAAAGACAAAAAAGGAGAAAAAAAACATAAAAGTGACCAAATGTTTTGGCCATAATATTCAATAGAACTAAATGCTTTTGTAAACCACTTTTTGTAGAGAGCAGTCTTTTTCAGTTTTACATACATTCTCAGCACAAAAACACTTTTAGAAAAGGAATTGGTGCTTTAAATAGTTAGGATCTGCCTATCTATGTATGTTTTATGTTTCTGTCTTTCATCTTTCTGTGACTTCTCTACATTAACACTTGCTCTCCCTATTGTTTTACATGAAAGATAGTATCAACAATCTACTCAAAGTGGCATTTCTCTCATCCTCCCCTTCTCCGCTCTGACTGAAAAGGTATCCCAGTATACATTGCATCTGAAAGGCTGGACTGATGGCACCTGATGGCTGGAAAACCCTTTCCATTGTTCTTTGGAGTGGTGTGGGGGTTTATTTGCATTTGAATGGTTGGAGGACTACCTGGGAGGACTACATGGAGAAGGGGGGGAGGGAGTTGAACGGTTGTGTCAGGCACATTGTCTAGGCACATGAAAGAGAGAAGTGTGTTTATACAGTCTGAGTATGTCAAGCCATAAGATTTTCTTAAAAAAAGCATTTTATTGACAAAAATGGTAAAACTGGTAAAATTACGTTACCACATACAACACGGTAACTAGTAAAATGTATACAAGAAAGTACAAAATTACAAAATAATGGTACAGATTATATTCTAGGACAGATTTAGGTCTGTCTGCTGATGGTTTTGGAGGAGCACATATCATGTGTTCGGCAGAGCCATCGCTGAAGTCTTTGATCTCGTTTAAGAGCTATGTCTGTCAGGCAGTATCTAGTCCAGGTGGTGCTCACAGAGATAGTTCATGCCTTTTAGGAAGGACATGGGAATCACAGAGGAGCTGGATACTATTCTCCAAAAAATCTAATCTCCCAAAATGACCCTTGGCCACAACCACACCTGGCTCTTCCACATCTAAGCCGCAGGAGAGAAGAAAAAGGAAAATGGCAACATCAAGGGGGGCGGCCAGAATTACTAAAACAACAGATAAATAATGGGAAAGAACTTAGCAATAACGCAAGCAGGACACTAGCGATATACATCTGAAGCTATGGTAGTTCCCGATCTGCGGCAGTGGTCGGAGGGACAGTGCCGCATACTCCTGCCAAATATACTTGCGGACCTGTAATGTGCCATCCACCCTCCCAACCAGCTGAGGGGTGTTGACTTCTGTGACTGTGCTGTCCTTCCCAACCCTTGCTATGTCAACCCTTGCACGCTCACTTGGGTCTTCCTGAAGCACGGCATTATTGATTGTGACTGGACTTCGAATGTCCAGTTACTGGGAAGTGAAGACCCAAAGCGTGATGAAGTTCTTGTTTTGCCACTGCGGTTTTGTCAATGCAAGTCTACATGGGTCTGAGGAAGTCATTGAAGAAGTGATGTAAATAGCCGATGACGGCATCGCTGCCTTTGCTGCTTGAGGTCCCTTCACCCACCAGGTAGTGGACTTGCTGTGTTATGCCTTCACTGTCCACACTTCCAAGTCAGGAAGTACAGTGGGCCTGGCTGAAGGGTATCAGGTGGAAAGTGAACCTAAAAGGAAACAGAAGAACCATTTACATTACAACTTGCAGCAAGATGCCATTACACTGTTTGTAGCAGTGGGCCAGGAGGGGACTGGGAGGGTGGCAAGTGGACTCTTAGCAGGATATGCTAGCGGTGATGCAGTGGTAAATGGAAAAAGTGGGTATACTGATTTTAGACGGTTACACCTCAAACTCAAATGAAAACAGGAAAAGGGGAGAAATCTCCATCTATTCAGACCCTGTCTCAGCTGATTCTCCAGTGTTCCATAACTGTGAAAATAAAACAGATCTGCATTTTGTGGAATCCGACCTCCTAAAGACATTCCGTTTTTACAACTTCTTTCAGCCGCTGGTTTCACACAGATAATAAATATTAATAGTGATAGAGGATCTCCATGTCAGGTTACCCTGCTAAAATTAAATGTGCTTGTCCCATTCATTCTTACTCCAGTGTTTGGGTTATGATATATTGAGCCTCATTTGTCAGAAGTGAGCCAAACTAATCTTATCATGAATTGTTCATTAATGTATTTAAACAAACAATGTGGGATCTATCAAAGTTTTTTATGTCAGTTTGTTGTTGAATAAGGTCGAAACTGTTCATATATGTGAGTAAATGAAAAAAGAAAGATTAGAAAGCCTATTTTACTTGTTTTTCTCGTTTTAAAAATTTGATTTATTCATCATGCATACTGTATTAGTATTGAGAAAAAGCAGCAGAATTATTCAGATAAATTGTAAGTAAATTACGTTTACTATGTTCTAATGGTTCAAATTATTCTACAAGAAGCAGAATTTAATTCAAATTGAAATGCACATTGAAAAACAAGAATCGATGTGTCATTTGTGCAATTCTGATTGATCTAATTAATGCTTCATTGCTAATTGATTTTAGCTGTTAATAGAATGTGGAATTTCATGGAAATTGGTTCTTTTCCAAAGAAAGATCAGAGACTGGCCTAGAATATTCCAGCCCTCCATCAGCCACATATTATTAGGATAACATGAATGTAATCAAATTCCATGTAGTCAACAAAACCAAATAGCACCGAAACAGGGGTTCCTCAATCTCACTGGCCGAACCAACACAATTGGCATTATAAACTAAACTCATGTGGGCATTAAGGCTCTATCCACGGATACCTTTTGTGTAAATCAAAGGGAGAAGCTACCACATGCATTCTGCTTTTATCAGGTACTTGCATAGTTTTTTGGCTATCTATTGGCTATTTAAGTCACCCCTCAGGTCCTTGAATGTCTAATAACCTGGCAAGTTATATAAATACCACCCGTGCTATCAGATTTCCATACAGACTGGATACAATCCAAACTGTCATGAAAAATGGAGATATTGAAATGATGAAATGATGTTGAAGATGTTGAAATGATACTCCAGTAGCTAGCCTAGTTAACCTAAACATTGTTGTTGGACTGTCTGAATATGTGTTTCATCCCCATTTACTAAGCAATAAAAATAAGCTAGCCAGTTGGCTTAATATTGGTTAATGCAAACAAGAATGAAGAGCCAAAACAAGAAAACAGCAGAAAGAATGTATGAAGTTTGACCATAAACAAGCTGAACACGAATCTGTTACTTGTTTAAAAGAAATGGAGACAGAAGTCCTTTGCCAGGGTTAACCCTCGGACTTGAGCAGCAGTCCTGACTGAATTCAAGCGTGGATAAAGTTGAAGTTTAGTGCCGCCTTTCCACAGAAAGGAGGTGGATTTATACTTTGCATAACATGGTTGCAACAGCTCTAAAATGGCCAAAACAACGCAGATCTCCTTCAGATTGTTCTTGTTGGGAAAGGACAAACAGTGTTTGCTTCTCTGTCCCTTGAACAGGGCTCTGATTACAGCACTGTTAAGACTGCTATCCTTCATGCAAACGAGGTGGTCCCTGAAGCATACCGGCTGCAGTCCCTTAATCTACAGAAAACTGACTCCCATGATAATGTTGAATTTGCGAGGGAGCAAGTGGGTCTTTTTGAGCAGTGGTGTGTATCACAGGAAATCAAGGATTCTAATAGGTTGAATAGCTCTCACCTTACTCGAGGAGTTTAAAACTTGTCAACTGGGGAAGGTTGGTGCATATATCAATGAGCGCAAAGACTATGGAGAAAACTGCTGTGCTTGCATACGAGTTTCTCTTAACACCAAAGATGTCTATCACTGACAAGTCCCTTAGTCCTTCTTCAAAGGCAAAATCAAATGCAGAAGTCCACACCTACTGTAAAATCCTCTACATATTCTCCAAGAAGAAAAGCTGGCTGAAAACTGGCTCTGTATGGCCAGAATGTTTTCACTCCCATCAAAAAGAGCATGCCATTTCCCAGTGTACTGTGCTAAAACAGAACAATGAGCTAAGAAAGCCAAGAGCACTCCACTTGTGGCAGTCTCAACCTCAAGTCCGAAGGTCCCACAGAATTTTGAAGTCTGTGTATCTGCAGAACGATGCTATTAAACAGGCTCTACAGGAGATTGGTGCAAGTCCTTTATCTTGGACCTTGGCTGAGGGTGAGAGCGAAGATGTAACTCTTAGTTACTACGTGAGTGACGGTGTATTCATGCGGAAGCAGAGACCATATTCCCCTTCTTCTGCTGATGATGAATGGAATACAGTAACTCAAATTGTTGGGTTGCCTCTGACTATGAAACCAGATCAGGGGTCATGCTTCTTGGGGTTCAACTTATGGATTCAACCTTCTGTCACCCTGAGTGCTTTCACCACACCCTTAGTACCATGTTGAAAGTATACCGCCTAGAAATGGAAAAGGACTGGGATGAGGGTGTGCCTCTGGTGCTGTTTGTGGCCCATGCGGTCGTCCAGGAGTCCTTAGGGTTCGGCTTGTGTTTGGCCACAATGTCAGAGGCCTGTTGTCATTACTCAAAAGAGTGGTTAAACAAAAGTGAAAAGTCCAGTTCGCCAGTTAATTTGTTCAATTGCATTAGTATCTTTCGTTAAAATCGGTCATATTGTGCCTGTGAGATCGTACAACAGAATGCAGAGAAACTGCAAGGGAAAATGAAGGTGTGGTATGACAATGCCCCCCATGTTTTCACACCCATCCACATCAAGTAGCACCCATGTCATTTCAACCGTACCAAACGTGCCATCATGTAGGAAGAAATAACTACCTGCTAGAGAATGACTTTCCCATATCCCATCCTTTCCTCTCCCAACTTCAGTCTGCCTTTTAAATTGGAGGTCGATGCAAGTGGCACCGTTGCAGCATTGCAGAAGGACGACTGCAGAATTGCCCGCTCAGTCTGTTATTTTTTAGCTGCAATATATAACGCTTTGGCTATACTTAACAATGACTAACACAATATTATGTGAACGGCTCTACACTTAATTGTGATACATCACATAGCTACCAGCAAGGATCTGATGTAGCCTAAGCTTCATTACTCAACTGAATTTAAAGGAAGGAAACCCCTTCACCCTGTACTGTGTTGACAACCTCCTCTGAAACACCACTATCTCAGTCCACCAACATAAGGATTTCGCTACAGGGGCATGGAGAAAACTTTTAAAAGCTAAAATGTGTATGCATAACTTAAAGCCAATTTTTCAAAATCATTGACTGACATTACGACAAACATGCTATCTGGACGTAACATCTGAAAAATGACCAGCCGAGGATGTCTGTAGGATATCTCTTGGAATGCTTTAGTCTTTCTTATTCCACAATGGCACAATATATGAATCATGTCTTTCGAGAATAGCAGATTATCAGGTGGATAATATCAGCTCTTCAACATGTTTTTTATATGCCCAGATTTTTCAACAGCAATGCCAGGGAAAACATTTCCATTTAATATCATACTCAGGGAAGAGAAAAATATTCAGTCATTCATGAAAAATGTTTCCCCAGGCTGGCAGAAATGACCAAACATGACAAATTTACCCATAGGGGATACTTCACACTTAAACCCTCATTGGATTGGAAAATAAATCTCATGATTATGCTGTGTGGAAACTGGTTGCGAATGCAGTCACTTCAAATAATACCTTTTGTACCTCCTAACTTCTGTTTTCTTCTCTTTCCAGAGACCAAGTGCGCCCCCTGCTGGGCCGCTTTAGTGAGCTGACGGCACTGCTGGCACAGTGTGGGGTTGGCCCTGCTAGCCTCGATGGGGTGCTCCTGGATGCAGGCTGCTCCTCCATGCAGTTTGACTCCCCAGAGAGAGGTTTCTCCCTCAGCAAAGATGGACCCTTGGATATGAGGATGGATGGAAATAGGTCTGTTGCTGTGTGGGTCTCTTGGGTAATTTCTTGTGTAGATTGGACACATGATGGTCCAAGCATGCAGCTGGTATAGCACGTAGCAGAAATGCAGTGTTTAAAACCTCATAACGCCTCATATGTTTGCCCAATGGACACATAACCAGTGTCTTCAGATATATCTCCTCTTAACGAAAAGCTCTGCCATTTGAACCACCATGGTCCACCATTTTGAATTTTTGGCCATTTAATGTATTTTTTTTTTTTTTTTACATTACAAGACATTTCCTTTGAGACCATTTGTTGAGTTGACATGCATCTTGCACTAATTTATTTATTGTCAGAAATTCTAACACAGGAAGTTGCTACATGACCAAAAAAAAAATCAATGAACTTGCATATAAAAAAAACATAATTTTAAAGAGATTCCATACATGCTTCAAAATCTCACTTTAAAAGCATGGACATTTGGGCAATGTAAACTATAGATTCATTAATATGCAAATTGTTGCTTTGAGTGCTTGGTCCACTAAACTGATTCTTCAGTTATTACTTAGTTTTCAAAATTGGGGAAAAACCACCTTGTCAGTTTTTTCAAAATTTTGCAGTGGCAAAATTGAGTCTTGCATTGCTTTGACTTATGTCAGTGTCGTTGGGATTCGGTCAAACACACAGCTATATTTTAAATCCATGTTTCCTCATTAAACGGAACTACATTGAAAGTGAAACTCACAGTTGTAAAAGAGATTTAGTTTATGTTTTAATAATTGACAGTTTAATGCAATAAACAAATTTATTATAGCTGTTCACTGATGACGTCTAAACTTCAGAAACTAACAATTGTAAATGAAAACTCACATATTAATGTAGCTAGCTACACTATACAAAGTGAAGTTTGTTTACGTTTATTAGTTAGCCTGTATCTATAATTATAGTAATATTAGTGATTGGAGTATATGGTCTCATTTTTGTATAAGTAGGTGCATGTTTAACCTAGCTAACAGTACGTTAACATTCAATAGAAGTTAGTTGAACAAAATGATCAAGCTAGTATTATAGCTAGCTAACATGATCTCTCTTCTACATTGTAAATGCTGTGAAAATATGAAAAATGTAACATTATTTACTGCTAAAATAAGAAAACATCATAACATTACCATGCTAGCTAGCATTATCTCTCCTTCCCTCTGCTTCCACCACACACTGTCACCACATAAAAGCAAATTGACTCACTGGAGTACACGGAGAGCAATGTTCCCAATTATTCACAGGGAAGCCACTCGTGCTACATTTAGATACCTGCTCTATTCACTGCCCCGCTGATATGCTTGGTCATGTGCGTTTTGGCAGGACAGTGCTGGAATCTCATTTTGGCTAATATTAACAAACTTGTTTAGCAACTCAACAAGAACAGGCAAATCCAAGTCTGAAGTGAAGAGAGAATTTTAAGATTTGTTCACGGTTACAAATAATTATGACTGGCTATGTTAGCTGGCTAACAAACAAAGATGAAAATAAAGGAAAAAGACTACCAATGAATATTAGTTTTCTTCTGCAAAGGAGTTCATCATTGTTTGCCATTCCAGGAATTAGTAATTAATCTATTTGTAAACGATGTTAACACAAGACAAGCTAACAGTACCAAGCAAGGTAACATTAATTGGTAGCTAATTAGTGATCCTTGCTTTCTCCTGCCATTTATTCAATTGGTAAAATAGTTAACATTAAATATATCACTAGGTGGCCTCTGGATCACTCACACAGGAAGACTGTTGTTCAGGACGTAAACATTATATTTGTCAATGTTAAGTAAATGTATCATGTATGGTTACTGTGTATGGTTACTTTAAAATATAAGGCCATTTACTTTCCAGTTGTCTGCAGACAAGTTATTGAGGCATGAAATTAAATGTGTTTATTTGCAGGGGGAAAAGAAAATCCCATACACAGTATTTCCCATTGATCCACTAGAGCAACATGCACATTTGCTAGCAATTGTAAATAAACAAATATAGGGTTCTTGGTAACGTACAGTCAATACAAGTCTTTACATGAAAAACAGACTATATTCGTAGATAATGTTTGCTTTATCTGATAGTTTTTTAAATGATAGTTTGATTATTATGTCTAGCTACAGCAACAGCAAAGCCAATGCTTACATCAGCAAAGCTAGCTAACTATCCTATCCCTTCTCCTCTCCTGCCCACTGGATCCTATCCCTTCTCTTCTCCTGCAGTCCTCTGCACCTGTGCTTCTGCCTTTCATCTCCTCCATAAGCACTGACTGTGTCCCCAGTGAATTTAAGTAGGTGTGAGGAACATCTTTGCTGTCGCATCAAACTTGAACCCCTCAGCAGTCTGTAACTACTGACTAATATCCCTCCTCTCATTTCTTGATAAAGTCCTGGAAAAGATTGTGTCCATCCGTTGAAACAATATCTGACACTAAACAACTGCCTTGGTCCTGATCTGTCTGGCTTCAAGACCGACCACTCAATGGCAACAGCTTTTCTTGCAATAACAAAGCTCAAAGCTATAAAATCTGTATCTTTGTTCTTAGTCTTGGTCCTCCTTGACCTCTCAGCTGCTTTTGATACAGTCGACAATCAGCTCCTTTTAAATACCCTGGCAGACATGGGTATCTCAGGATCTGTCCATAAATGCTTTACCTCATATCTCTCTGGCTGCTCATATCAAGTAACCTGGCATGGCTCTGTCTCAAAATCCCACTTCCTCAAGACAGGAGTCCCTCAGGGATCAGCTCTTGGTCCGTTATTGTTCTACAGATACACAAAACCCCTTGGTTCAATAACATCATCCCATGGTTTTTTCCCCGCCACTGCTATGCAGATGATGTGCGGCTTGTTTTTTCCCCTCCCACCAAGGTGACTGTTTCTGCACACATCAAAGCTTGTCTAGCCAATGTCTCATCCTGGATGACCAGCCATCACCTCAAGCTAAATCATTTACATAGTTGTGCTATGTCCTCCTCCCTGTAGGATCTTTCAGTTTCCCCTTGGTAACACAAGAGGGTCACCATCCCATACTACGAAAAAGTTGGTGTTGTTTTGGACATTGTTGCTTATCTCGCCCTTCTGGGTATGTCACGAAGCCCTCTTGGCTGTTGTCTTCTACCACATGGAAATGGATTTGTAATTAGAAACTACATTTTATACATTGCATAACTACATGATTTTGAATAATGATTTGCATCATTTAAACAGTTTCAACAGAAACTGTTGAATTGGCCTCATTTTTTTATCTTTGCGTGACTAAAAGTTGTTTTAACCAGATACTGTAAGTCTTTATCCACTGTATCCATGTTTAAGAGCCTTGATGAAGGCACACATTGCTAAAACATTAACTTTAGGAGCATAGAGAGTGTGTGATTGTGTTTTTCTCAAATTTGGAAGGTGTCATGTATTCACCTTGTTCCTCTTCTCATATGTAAAAATTTAGCAGTTTTTGTGATGGATGAACATCAAAACTGGAAGCGTGCATATCAAAAACCTGATCGTCAGACCTCTTTTATATAAGAAACTACTGCTAATTGGCATTGGACTTAATATGACTCATCTGTGTAGCTGCCTTTCTAATTGTGATTTAGTTACTTCAAAGTTAGCCCTTTTCACACTGTGCTTTCATTCATTTGTCCACCCCCAGTATAAAACACCTATAGAAATAGGTCAAAATCAGCATTTTCAGAATTCAAATCTTTTTTTAATGAATTGCATAGAGCATGTATGCATAACAGTCACTTTTCTGGACTTTAAAGGCAGAATCTCTGCTGAAAATCAAACAATCAATCAGCTAGTCTCACAAACAGATTCGTACATGCATATCCATCTATCAACCCATCAAAATATGTAAAATGAATTATACGTTTCACGTGCTGTCTGCAGTATATACATTTCTGTCTGAGAACATTTAATAGGTTCAAATGTTCCATCGATATTCTCATGGGGAATCAATTGAGGTCAATAAGTACAAAAGTAATACAAAAACAAAATATACAATTAAAAAGTAAAAAAAGATAAAATCAAGATCTAATATAAAGTAAATATATTAATTGCAAACATATTAGAAGGCAACTGAAAGGGCTTTTTGACAACTCTCTTGAATCTGATGGTTAATTCTGTACAATTCTATGTAAATTCTTATCATTACTGTAGTATACTCCCATTTTATAAGAGCCCTGAAAAGTGTATTGATGATTTTATAGCTAGCACACAGTAATGTTAATGATTTTTTGATTGTAGATCATGATTCTCATTGGCCATGATTCTCATTTGTCCTTAACTGTGGCTCACAAGTAAATGCACCTGTTTATCATTATAAAACAGTTTTGCCAGCTGAGCAATCATGAAAACTAGCTCACCAAACAATTATTGTAAACAAGCATAACACTCCTATTAAATTTGTCTTTGTGATGTTGGGTAGGTTGTGATAATCACTCCTTTTAAACACCTGAAGATTTCACAATATCACCTTGGACCAACATAACGAATGCATTTTTTAAAAAAAAAAAAATCTTTAAAAATTTCTCCCAGGGGACAAAGCCCCCAGAGGTTTTATAATGGCAACTTGGGTAGCTGCATTAGCAACATTTACTGTCATATTTCATGTAGGTTATTAATGAATCACACTAATATAGCCCAACCTCTCTGTATGGCTAATGACAGTGACTGGTAGCCAGTTATTGGAGTAATCTAGTTCAACCTTTTTCAAACTCCTTTGTGCTGGGGCCCAGTCATGTCAGACTTTAGGGTTAGAAGGCCCCAATCGCCACCCCCACCCCTCTTTGCAATAAGGACAGACAGACAGACAAAAATTATATCAAGAAACCTACAGAAAACTACAGAAGTGCTTTGGCTGAACGTAAAATCACTGCCAAATATAACAACTGTGTGACCAACAATTGTTTTTAAGTACGTCAGTTTGATTTGCCAGTTCATCCCTTTTCCTTGTAAAGAAATCCTCCGTTTTGTCTTTGAGATGTGAATGTTTTGTCTCTAAATGCCGGTGCAATTTCGATGGTTTCATAGCCTCGTTGCTTAGCATGGTTTGGCAAATGACACAGACTGGCTTTGTGAGGAAGCTATCGCTGGAAGTGAAACCAAATATAATATAGGATGAGTCATAATTACGAGTACATGGGCGATGTTTTTTTTTTGCCTCTGGTTCTTCGTTTAAATTAGCATCGTTAGATGCTGGTTGTTTCGTAAAAAAGGAATATAGACTTGCTCCCTTGGAATATGCCATGACTAAACGACAGCTGAAGTAGCGTGCGATTGAGTGAGTTCTGAAATGACTGAGAGAACAAAGCAAGCAAGTTCTCGTGGGCAGGAATGCTTAACATAAAATGTTACTATTTTCGAAGCAAGAAGTTCAGTCAAGGGGGCGGGGACGTAGCAAGTGACAGAAGCACCAAGCATAATCTGATTGGCACAGCGGCAGGGCTCTGGGGACCGGCAGTGTCCTTGTTGGTCCACAGCACATAGTTTGAGAAACGCTGATCTAGTTAGAAAACTGCTTTCTGGGACTGTGATACATTGTAATTCCACACAGGGCTTGCTAGCTTGCCAGTTAAACTATAGTTATAGCTATAGTGGTAGCATATAGCATACACTGTTATACCCTAACTAAAAATGACAGGGCTTGCAAGATGTGTTGATTTACATTATGAAAATATGGCACAAACATTACAGCTCATTTGTTCAATCATCATGTAAATTTGTTTGAAATACATTGTAACATCAGTCATATAAAGTCTATGTAACGACCTTGTATGCTATGCTACAATTAGCTATAATTGCTATGCTAATGTTCACTCATCATACATTTGTTTTACTGTAAGCTTGTAGCCTTCAAATATTAGCCTACTTTTTGATGTTGAGGTTTGCACCTAATCTCAATTTTCTTTTAATTAATCATGCTCATTGGTCTTCACACACATAAAACTACATATAATACCACTGTTTTGCCTATTTAGCCTGATGGCAAAGTTCAGTGTAAACATTTTAAAGCAACATATCTTTAAGATTAATTTTCCTAGTTAACATTCAGAAAGCTTCATGTTCTGATGATGGTCAGTAAATTTAGCAAATGTACAGTAAAATAAACCCGTACTGGTCACATCGTCTATTTCCAAATTTTCCAACAGGAATGCATTTAATATAATAGTCATATTATTACTAACCACATACCAATATGGCTGGTTCAAAGATGCTGCACCTGTAATTTATAGACATATACTATGTGTAGGAAATGTTTTGTGAAAAAGGAATTTTAACTGAAAAATTTCAATTACAAATTACAAAGGCAGCTGGACAGGTGAGTCATAAAGTCGAATTCCAATTATCAGTTTGTTTGAGCTCCTGGTATGGGTCTCACAATTCAGATTTCAGGGTGACTAACACAGCTGTCAAGAGGCCTACTACCCTGCTCAAATTGCAGGTGCATTAGCTTTGAAAAGTATGACAGCATACGCCAAACACAAACATGCCGCATTAGCGAAGAGAAACAGTCGTCACAGTCAAAGCCCACCAACAGGGATAAACAGATACCGAACAACATAGTTGCTAAACATCACAAAACTGGAGCATAAATGACTGCATAAATGACAGAATTGAATTAACACAGAAATGAATCAATTGAATCACCTCTGTGAGTCATTCTCAACAAAGAACTATACACCATGAGCTTCACAAAGCTTGTTTCTATGGTAGGGGCAACATTCAGATACCAACTGTTGTTGGGTGGTGGATCTGTAATGCTATGGGCAGCCATCTCATTGGAGACATCAGGTCACATGGTTGCTCTGCATGGCCAAGGAATATATAGAATGGCACTTTTGATGTCCACATTTTTCATGACGAAAAAGCCTCCATACACACTGCTCAACAAATTCAAAATCGGTTTCATCCTGCTACTCATGACACCTTCCTTATCACCAGATCTAAACATTATTTCACCTTTATGGGAAGTTAATTTCACTGTTTGGTGTTTTTATTTTTTCCTACCCTGTAATTGGGTGTGTGCATGTGTACATGTGTGTGTTCATTGCTCAGTATTTTGTTGGGAGACCAAGGCTTTCGTTTAATCAGTTCCATCCTTTAACAACTCATAATCCAGGAGTCTGTGGATTATGGTGCCAGTACCGCTTGCTTGGGAGGGCTGCAAAACTGACCACTGGGGCAGAAAACCTGATGACAAGTGATGGCAGAGACACAATCTCTCCTATGACTTCTTAATTTGGGGTAAAATAATAAAAGCATAAGATTAAAATAATTGCCAGACATATTTATTTCGACAAATCAGACATTTTTATTCATTCAAATTTGTCAGTGTAAATAAAAATGTGATTTTTTTTTATGGGCGAGACTGACATTGTGAGATTGTAGGGGGAGCTGATTAGGTGAGGTTGTGCCAAAAGCAGAAATTTTATTGAAAAACATTTTTTCTAAGTTATGTTCATTTTAAAGTGCTGCGTGTCATGTGCTTTAACATATATGTGCACATGTATGTTGTGTTCATACTGTATAATGTGTGTGTATGTGTGCGTGCAAGTTTTGTTGTTGTTTGTGTGTATATATATATAAATGTGTGTGTATGGTTGTATATACATTTATCCATGTTTGTGTGTGCCGTTTGATAGATAAATAGATCACCAGCTACCTTGTTTTTCTGTTTTGAGATCTCAAACTTGCGGGCGTGGAGGTTTTCCGCTGTGTCTGAGAGCTGTCAGTGAGGATGTGACGTCAAGCGACTAATTGGGCTCCTCTTTGTGCGTAGGTACCCCGACAAGCCCAGCGCCGCTGACGTGCTGAACGCCTTAAATCAACAGGCGCTTGCGTCCATCCTAAGCACGTATGGGGAGGAGCGGCACGCCAAGAAAATAGCTTCGGCGATTGTGGAAGCACGCAGCATCTACCCCGTCCTTAGAACCCAGCAGCTGGCCAGCATCGTGGCAGGTATCCTCATTAATTCCTTATGCTATCTCAGAGCGTAGAGAAAAAAAAAAAAAAGGGAGAGACATTAATCCCGTCTCTCCCTCTGGGATCTATTTGTCCAGGAAATCATACAGGCTTTTAATCCCGTCCATCTTCCTCGGGTCTCGGCTATGCCTCCTGACGAGATCCTTATTAATAAGGGGGAGAAGGTAGTCTGGGGTGGGGTTCTTTTGTCTTACTTTTATTCAATTTCCCCACCTTCCCCGCCCCCTTCCTCTCTCCCTGCTTTTCCCTTTGTTTTGGTCCTTCCCTCCTCCTCCTCCTCCTCCTCCTCCTCACCTGCAAACCCGGCTGGCGGCTGGAGGCGCCTGTTTGGGGTTTGGGGAGAGGGGCGAGCAAGTGCGTCACGGGAGAGAACAGGTGTGACGGGGGTCTCTTGTTTGTTCTTTTTTAAGAGCAGTGCAAGTCAACACCAGTGCTTATTCCAATCAGTCCATGAGGTCTTGGCTTGCGTGGGTCCCTGGGGGTCATTAGAGGGCTCCTGGCTTGGCTGTTGCCTAGGGAAGCATATGACAGAGGTGGGGGTGGAAGACAGCGAGGGCTATCTGACGCCATAACAATAGGTATCTGGGGAGCTGCTCCGTCTCTGGCGGGTTCCTTTTTTCTGTGTGTGTGTGTCTGCATATGGACATGCATATATGCATACGTAGCAGCTGCCTCTGCAGGCTGGTGCGGTCGGGGAGCATCCCGCTTTGGGTTTGGCTCGTTCCAGGATCCACCGGTCCGTGTATGTGTGAAATAATTTGTCTTCTGCTGTAGGTCAATTTGTATCTGTTATTTCCTGCTCATAGCAAAAATGTTTCTTCAACACCAAGTTTATTTTCGTCACTGGCTCTCGGCTGAAATATGCTGCGTTGTGCTATACTCCTGCATTTCAGCTTCTGCGTTGAAATGTATTGTTAATACATTGCAGTGAAAAAGAGCTCCACCATTCAGTATAAGTAAGGAGCAGAGCCGTGACAAGACTGTTGTGACAAAATGATCCAATTTTGAAAAGCCTGTACATAAAACATACCTGCGTTTCCCATGACAAATTGGATGTTTTTTTTTTATGCCGTTGTTTAGATAATATTGCTTTTGCTGTTAAACATATTTATCAAAAATATTTCCTTTCATGACATGTGATTGAAACAAAGCAAGTCTGTGTCGTCAACACGTCCCTGAGGTATAGTTCTCATTATTTGCCCATGTAGCAAAACACAAGAGGAGCTTTGGGCTTTTTTTTTCATATCATGCAAATTTGAACTAATCGCTTAACATTCAAAATTTAAATCAGAAACAAATGAAAATAAATCATGCACAGAATATATTTATTAATCTGACTCTTTTCCCCAGTAGCACCATCACTGTGCATGACAACAGAAAATAATAACCAAAGACATTGATCACCCACAGTGGCAGCCAGCTGGATCCACAGTAAGGCATAAAGACCGTTTGAATTAGAATTCAGCTCTTTAGGTTACCGGCTGGGGTAATGGAAAAAAAAGGTCTGAGCTGTGAACAAACGCACATATGGTTTCTGCACTTTAAGCAATCATTGTGTCACAGTCAAGAGCAGAGTGGCCTCTTGACTGGTTAAAATAATCATCCACATCCACTTATAATCTGAATTCTCATTCAGTATGTTTTTAAGCACCAAGTCAAACAGTGTGGTTTGCAACATAGGTGAAGTATGTTTAAAATGATCTATGTATCTGACCCATGGATCTGAAATTTTACAGCAGTTTAATAACAATAAGAAATTATTTCTGACTACAGTGGATTAATTAATTAGTCATCAGACAGAAAATGTGTTTAATAAAAAGACTTAATTTTAAAGAATATATATATTATATATATTATATGTTACATTTCAACGACCAATGACGTTTACAAATACACAGATCTGTCAAAAGATGTTGAATTTATTGATTGATCTATTGTTAAAATATCATAAAAAGTGCTTCAAAAATCTGTACTAAACAAAACGTATTTGTGATGGTAAATCCTGTTAAATAATTGTCTTTTGCATTTACTTGCATTATCTCTGTCCACTTAACAATCATTATATTACAGAAATATAATATGCAAAACTATCTTTCGTACTGCGTATGGCAAATATGATTTCACGTTTTTTATGAACACAGATACTAATAAGAAAATATGGCATGACAGCTGGTTGCAAAAAAAAAATCAAAAAGTTCAGACAAAATGCATGTCAACATAAATTCAATAAATAAATAAATAAATAAATAATAGATAAATAAGAGTAACACAGTGTACAGGCAGCAGCTGCATGCTGTCCTTTGTAAAATGTTTCTTATAATACATTGATATCATCTGACTGACGTGCATCATAAAGCCTGCTGCCACCGTTCAAAATCCGCTCATTATTATTTCCAAACAAGAAGCATTGATCATACCTGTCATCACAGTCATGATTACATATCATAGTAGCATAATATGACATAGTGTCCTTTTTTGAACTGAATAGAAACTAATGGTAAAATACTATGATGTAAATACAGAAAGAAATATAGAACATGACTTCCCTCTCCTCCACCATGTTGTGTTAGGTCTGCCTCTCTAACGTTTCCAAGCGGGTCTCGATCAAACAACAACTTTAGCGATTCGGTCTCTGGATTTTACAAATCATACCCATTGGATCCTCTGCATGTTGATTTCAAGGTTGATGTAAGGTTTATACAGTTAGTCTTTTTATGAACAGGTCCTCATTTGTGATCATACCTGTTTAGAAAGTGTTGCTGAGTTTGTGAAGACAGCCATTGTGGAAGGCCCTAGTACTTTAATGAGTACCACCTCCAGCCACTAGATGGTAATGTTTCCGCTATTTGAAACAGCACCATCTAGTGACCAGAATGTGGTAGGACAGGGGTATTAAAATGAAAATACCGTAAAACTCCAATAATCGCTAGAGAATTTATTTGCTTATACAACGAAACACACCTGGCACCTACAGACTTGCAGTTATTGGAGGTCTGCACATTTGATTTCACAGAGCTGCACATCAGACATAAGAAAACGGAGAGAGCCAGAGCTTAATATCCAATATTATAAACACAAATACATGTATAAAATTTTATACGCACTCATCCACATCGGATCCGATATCCATACTTTAAGATGAACAGTAGTGATGTCAACAGTGCAGTTAGAAAAGACGATGGGACTTATTTTCAGTAGCAGATGTAACTTGCTAGGACTGATTTAAAATGCGCCATGACCATAAAGACACTTGTAAACTTATTTTCAGCAACACGCCAGCAGTACAACAGGAAAAATGTGGAAGCCACTTGCGCCTCTGACGTCATAAAGGGGCGAGGAAGCACAATGTCCGGGAATGTCCTCTGAAAACAATTTGAGTACCATGCAAATTATGGGGTGCAGTGCCAAAATGGTCATTTTCGTCTAAAATGAAACCTTTGCGCTTAAGAAGTCTCAAAAACAGGTCTATTCGGAGCACAAAACTTGAAGGGAGCTAAACTAATTGTAGTACATTGACTCGGCCAGCAGGTGTCATAACATGACGTCAGGTCAGAATTCCATAGTAACACAAATAATTGAATTCTAATAAAAAATATTTGACATTAGCCATGTTGCAAAGCTTTTAATAAACTGTACACCACAGGTGGCACCTGACAAAATTAGCAGTAGCTAGCTAACTATAAACAAACAACAACCACTGCACTGCTAACCAGCTACACATATCATTAGCGACCACTACACATATTTTCAAATTTCATGGTATTTCCCTGTGGTTGTACTCACTCTTACACCTCCTGAAATGAAAGGTGTGTGTCATTTACCTTGAGGGCTATTAATATTAGCTATCTCCATGTGTCGCTGAAACATAGCTGCGGCGAAAATGGTAACAATGAATACAACTACATGATTCCTGCAATAAGCATGACTCATCTACCCCCAGCACAGCAGCCTTGTGCTCCCTTTCCAAATGATATCTGGGATTCGAGGCCTAAGGATGATCTGCAGATTCATGGAGAACATTGTCAAATACTTTCTCGACATCAATCTTCTTGGTGGAGTGACATCATGGCATGATATGGCATGATATTAGGCGGCATACAAAAACTTTCCTACAACATAATAAGGGCAAAAATAAAGCTGGTGTCGAACAACAGAAAGAATATTAACACAGATTGGAATAATGTTACTACCGCACGGCTAACGCATTCTGCTTGTTCCACCCCTCACTCTCTGTAGATAGAGCTATTCCTGAAAATAAAGCTGGCGTGACGTGTACTGTACATTCACGGGATATGTGTGTTTTCTATTTCTGAACACTTGTTTGTTGTATGATGGAACAAAAGATCCAGAGACGAGGACATGTAAGGTTAACAGCAGCATCACCACAGCCGACAGAGAATTTCATCTTTGGGTGCGCGATTCCTTCAGTGCTGTATTAATCCTGTGACTGTGTAACCTCTGAAGTATCACATCAGTATTTGTTGTTAGGTTAAATGAAAGAGGGTAATTCTTGGACGGCATAAATTTCCGCCTGCTTTCAGAAGTTGTAAAAATTCCCACGCAAAGACAGGAGTGGCAGTTACTGCAAGGTTTAGTAAATTAGACGGAATACTTAATTGGCCTCATTTGCAAAACCTCCATCCGGTTTTAGCGCCTTCACCCCAGGTATACATATGCATGAACAGATTTTACTATGTATCAACAGGAAAGTCGCAAGGTGACGTACTTGCCGCAAATTCCGTATTAATAGCGATTTTCACCCATTGCGAATGTTTGGTAATTCACACCTTTTGTTTCCCGAAGTTTCATTGCGTGGTCGAGCTCCTAAAGGAGGTTCCTGGGTTCCATAATCACACTTTGAAAGTGCTTGCCCCGTTGTCAAGTTCTGAGTATGTTGGTGCTTAGCCGATGTCTGTTGTGGCTGATGTCTCCTTGGCCACTTTGGTGTTTTTATTTCCATTCCAATCCCTTTGACCAGTCATGTTTTGGGTACATGAGCAATAATTTTTGCTCATGTCTGACGGTACCCCACAACGTCAACCATTTATCATTATCTGGTTTCATGACCAAAAAAGACAGCTGAATCCCTGTGACCTTGCAAGAATTCAACTGATTACCGACATTACAATGAGTAGAATATCTTTGTCCCTCACTTGTCTCTTTGCCATTCAGACTCCCCATTTCATCACCACTGAACTCTCCTCAGATGCGTCTGAGAGGTGAGCCATAACAGCTTGTCTCACATCACATTCATCATCATTGGAGCTGTGTCCTGACTCAGTTTCCTCCCAAAATTGCCCCAGACCCGCAGCTGCCACCTACCTTTGTTTCATTTTCATTATCTTTGTTGATTTATTTCTTTCTTGACTCTTTCAGTTTTTGTACAATGACTCAGTCTTTATTCTCACCGGACGCATTCCATAATTCTTTGCATGCTTTTTTTTCCCCTGCATGTTTTCTAATTTCAATTATATGGAATTCAATTTCAAAGCAGAACTCACTGCTGTCTCTCCTAAATTCCAGCTGAGGTGTTGCATGGACCACATGTCCTGCTTTGGATGCTTCCATCCACTATGTATTAGCTGCAAGTTTGACACAGCCTTTTCATAACCCGCTGATCTTGTGTTTTTCTCAGTTCCATAATGTACTGTGCAGGCTTTTTCTGAAGTATTCATGGGCATCTCCATCATTCAGAACACTATAAATACCCTCTACACAGTGTTTGCCTAACCAATCCATTGCCATAGGTTTCTAACCTTACTGTTCCATTTTTCCATACTTCTTATTCAATAGACGAACAAACTATTTATTCTTGAAAATTCTCCAAGGCCTGCGTAACGTTACACAAGCCCAGTGCCACTTGTATTTTAGAACATAACCTAAATATAAACACTATTCTTTTGATGTATATTTCTCATTAATTACTCATACTTACAAATATACATCGTGTGATTCTGTGGCTTTAAGTCGATCTCCTCACTTACGGTTGGTGACTGGGTTAGCAGCAGTCTCCTGTTCTTCTGAAATGTGTTTCAGTGCTCAGTTAGATTTGCCACTTTGGAGTGATCCAGTTTTGCAGTACTTGGGTATCAGCTTCCCTCATTTGGTTTGGATGCAAGTGAAGGGTAATTTCCATCTCTTTAATGGAGATGAAGAACAATAATAATAGCTAGCTATGGATAGCCTCACAAGCCATGTCATGTCTTATATATTTAGCGGCCAGGTAGTGTACAGTTGTGGGGGACAAGGAGGATAGTCCTTGTTTTTATCTGTTAATTCAGGGAGATGGGTAATAATAGCTACTAACTGGTAGCCTAGCTTAGCTGAATAGCTAATCAACTGAGCTACCTAGCTAGTGATACCTGTTTAATATGTGTCGCTAGGTATGTGCAGCCAGACCCTTCTCCTTACTTCTCCTGACATCCGGTGTAACAGTTACAAGTAAATGTAGGTTGAGATCCCCATCCAAACACACGAAATCCTTTGTTTAAATACGGCTGTTAGCGACTGGAGTTATTTACATAATGACTCTTCGCTGATCGTCTGCAAAAAGTGAAATGATAAGATGTGCTGATGCTTTGGGTGTTTAATAACTAACACCCTTTATTTGGGATCTCAGAAAATCAACCCCAAAGAGGCAGGCGAGTTTTTTTCATTTCTGTTCATTAAATATATATCTGA
Source organism: Albula glossodonta (assembly GCA_019788955.1). Taxonomy (NCBI): domain Eukaryota; kingdom Metazoa; phylum Chordata; class Actinopteri; order Albuliformes; family Albulidae; genus Albula; species Albula glossodonta. The sequence continues at coordinate 26,835,623 of JAFBMS010000005.1, forward strand.
TTAATTGCTACTTTTTCATACCTTGGTACTATTAGGAGTTGGTGAGGTGTGCTGTCAATGCCCTGTAAGCCAGTTGTAGTTGCTACATGGGAAAATTCTCCTCTTATGATAAATTTCCTTATCTGGGTGGCAAATTCTGTGTTACCAAGGAGCTATGATCACGGGCTGAGAACAGGTAAGTAAATGTTTTTTGAACCCCCACTGCCTCTCCCTTCCTTATTTCTGTACATAAAATGTATATAGGGCACTTGTGCAGCACCCTGACTACTTTACATGCTAGAAAAATAAAATATTCCTCTATATACAGTAATCTTTAACTGAAACATTGGAATTTCAAGGGGATAGGTATTCAACAGGAAAAGTGGTTTTGATTCCCTGAAATGAGACAAAATACAGATAGCACTAATACAGGAAACCTGTTTGAACCATTTGGAACATGAATGGAAAGGGAAGGGGTAAGCTAGGTCTGATTCTCCCCTGTATCAACCAATAAGCAAGTTGTCATTTTTCTAATTCATAAAAATCTGCCTTTTGTTGTAAATCACACATACTGTACCAAAAATGGCAGGGCAGTGGTAGTCAAGGGAGTACTGCATGGAGAGGAAATGATAAAGGGATGAAATGTTTTGGTTTTTTTTTCTGTGATATTTATCCAAATTACAATCATGGGCTGCATTATCATTATTACGTCCTGTTACCCGTCTCAGAATCTCAAAGATGGTGACTAATGCCTGCAGTGAGTTAGACCTTATTGAAGCCTGTGGAGGTTTCATAAGCCAAATACCAAAGGTTTTACTTTTTTTCTACTCAAACTGCGGCTCAGATTGATTATATTTCCATGTCTGGCCTTTTGGCAAATCTGGTAATACAGGCGTATACTAGCCCGATACACTCCCTGATCGTTCTTCTGTCACAGTATTAATGCACCCTTCTCAACCTATGGAGTGCTCCATAGCGTGGAGACCCAATCCGAATAATCTCATAGACGATAAAGTCATTAAGCGTTTATCTGAACAAACTACATTGTATCTCCAGTCTAATGACACAGAGGACACTGACCCCAGAATAACGTGGGAAGCATACAAAGCGTTCATAGAGTTGTGATGATCTCATATGCTAGCAGAAAGAAAAAAGGAATGAATTCACAGACAGCTAGAACTGGATAAAACCATTCTATGATAAAACTGGAAAATGAATTCTGTGGCTCCAGATCTGACCCTAACTGAAATTAAAGCTGTAAGAGTGTAGGTCAGTAATGTATTAACAATAAGCATGATAAGGATGTTTTGTATGCAAGGCAGTGGATATTTGAGATGGGTAACAAGCACAATCATGTTCTTGCAGTGTTGGCTAGGAACGAACCCACGAGTGCATTTATTTCTGTGATGAAGGATAATGGCCAAAGGATAATGGATAACAAGAAAATGAATCACATCTTTAAGCAGGTTGCTGAGAAGTCATGTCATTCTGTTTTTTATTGAAAACTGAAGCAAGAAAATACCTTCCTCAGGTACATAGATATAAATGATTTTCAGTGTGATTTCTTCAACAAAACCCACTTCTACACTGGTGATTCAAGTAGCCAACACCTCTCTGTAACGAGGAAAAGTACCAGAGTCTGATCGTAGAGCGTTTTTTTAAGTTAGTTAAGTTCTGGATATTGACCCATTTTAATCAAGGATCGATGAAACTTTTGAAGAATCAAAATTTCTGTAATCTGAGTATTGCCAATTTTACAATTACTCACAAAAAGGGGAAAGGCGCTGAACTTTTTATTCATACGAGCCAACTACCTTTCTAAATATCAACACCTAAAATACTAGCTTGAGTGTTTAAGCTAGTGTTTAAGAGTGTTTAGAGTGTTTAAGCTAAGCTGTCTAGAGAGAGTCATGACTGAAATCAATGACCCAAGTAAAATTGGCTTTGTAACAAAAATCTAATTCTACCAGATGGCTATTCATATTATGCACCATCTTACACCATGGCAGTTTCTGGGCCTTCTGGTGTCAGTTGACACAAAGAAGGCCTTTGACATGATTCCGTGGGGCTATAAGGTTATATGTGTTAATGTTGTGAGGAGATTTGATATGGCTAAACATTTTCCAGATGGACTACTCTATAGTCCACTTAAGGTAAAAATGTATTTCATTTAGTTAACATAGAAGTAAGAGACAGAGCTCTGCCTTTTGTTATAGCAATAGAACTGTTAGCTGTGTACCCCAGGCCCTATCTGGCATTAAGGGGTTTCAAATGGAAGATATGAAGCAAGAATATCATACACTATGATGATGTTCTTATGACTAAAACTGAGGCTGGTCACTCCCTACCTAAAAGTATTCTCTAAATATCTAAATGAATATAGAAATGCTGCTATGTCAGGTTGTAAGGTCCACTTTGACAACATGCAGAGTATGTGTGCATTAAGCTAAGCCATTAAGGGCACTGCATACCTTGGAAGTCCTGGTCACTCCCAAAATTTCTAAGATGCACTATATCGACATTCAGGCTTTTTTTGAAAGGCTTAATAGAATACACAACCCATTGATTAAACCTGCCAATATCACTTTTGGGTAGAATCAGCCTCATAAAATTGATTATCGTACCTATGCTCTTTTATCCCTTGTCTATGTCGATTACTCCCATGACAAAACGTCGTATTAAATTAAAGACTTAAATAAAGCTATTTTGTCCGTCATATCCGCTGAAACAGGGTTGAAAGCTCCAAGTCAAATGCTGGCCCCTGCAGTCCCCATGGTCCAGGGAGGATTAACAAACCTGAAATATTAGCCCTGGCAAATTAAAGCAAGAGTCCATCAGCATTGGAGTCACAGGCCATTAGATTCTACCTGGGTGGAGATGGACTAAACTTTGTAAACTTGTATCCCCCGTTAATTTGCTTGGCAGAAAAAAAAATGTGCTGGGATCTCTAAACCATAATGATGAACTCTATAAAGTTTTTGCCAGTTAGCTCTTGACCTCTCTAGTACCATACAGTCTCTGGTAAAAAAACAAAAAAAAAATCTCTGCAGACAACCTGGTCATGTGAGCTGAAGTGTGTTGTGGATGGGGATTCTTGGATTCTCTTGCTGTAATCACTGTATGGATTTGTAATTACTATAAAGAAATGTAGTCCAGGTTATTACATTGAGTAGATATATCTTGACATAGTAGTATTTAAAACAAATGTAGTCCAAAACTATCCAAAGTGTAAAAGTTTGTAAAGTGCTGCTGGATCTGGACACCCTATGTCCAGATCCATGTGTGCATAGGTACCATAGTTTTATTTATTATTATTGACCATGCCATCAAAAACTGCTTTTCCCTTACACTTGTGAATTAGGATAGGAGAGGTTTATTTCAAACTTGTATTATAATTTGAAAGTAAGATTCATTTTAGTTTAATTTTTGTGTTTTTGCATTGGTGAGAATAAAGACACTAGGTAAGGAATGTCTGAAAGTAAACCATGACAGGGTTGATGTTTATTCCACTTTTTGCAAAAGAAATAATTGTGCACTCAAACAATGTATGTATGTACACATCTATCTATGTACATACTTTGTACATAGATGCTCAAAACTATATTCCATATCAATATGGACAAGAACCAATGAATGCCGATATTAAAATACCCATGGGTGTCGCAATTCATATTTATCATTCACTTTAACATATTATGACTGTAATAAAGTAAAAACCTGTTTTCTGACAATATATATAACAGAAACGAGGCACTGTAAAAATGCTGAAGGGCTTTAGTTTAAAAAATTAGGTAACAATAAAGCACACATCTTTTATGTGTTTAATATTTCACATTACTTGTTAAATCTACTTGAAAAATGTAGATTTTTTGTGCTTTAGCAGTGGAGGTAAGAACCGAATCAGAAAATGAGGTGTTAAAACCTGCATTGTTTATTAACTATTGCAAGGTCAGAGCCATCACAAGAACTCACAGTGGGAATCGTTAGATTCTCAAGTTTGAACTCGAGTGCAGTGAAGGGTGACAGATGCATAGGTTAACCCCTGTCAAAAATCCTGTGCCCACTCCTGTATGTAGCTCCAGTCATTATGAATGTTCTTTTCACTGTTCTAAATCAACACTCCAGCTGTGTTGTCTTCTACCAGAGCCATGTATTTCTTTCTGGCTCTTTGTGTTCCAAATTTTAACGAAAACAACAAGACTAAATGCTAATGTTAAATCCGCTGACAAAAAGTTTTTGTCAAGAGAATACCTTAATTACAACAAATTACATCTATGATGCAGGAGTGGAATTAAGTAGTAATTTAACAACATAACAACTGCTTGCCAAAGTAACATTAACTCACAGAACCAGTAGGATTAAATCTGTAAACAAAAATCTTCTTTAATTACAATTATTTATATCTAACAAGGTGTGTGGTTGGGCTTAATGCTAGAGATGTTATATTTAGTATGTTTGTAGCTAGCGAAATAGCCAAGATACAGGCAGGTTTACACAACATGCATGTATTAGAATGTGCAGCACAAAAACATCGGACTAGAAAACACAGAAATACGAGGAGCAAGGTTTACTTTAGCCATGCTACTAAACTGTTAGTTTAGCAGCAGCCAGAACCCAAAAAAGGGGTTCAGCTCACCACTCCTTAGGTGTCCTTCACCACAGCTTTCATACTTTCTTTCTTCAACCACAGTCACAGCACAGTCACATCAGAATCTCACACCATGAATTTCAAGCAAAGTGTGTGCAGTAGGACTCTTTTTTGCACAGAGTAGTTCTGTGTAATGTCAATCACCCAGGACTCGTCATGGAGACAAATGCACTTAAGCATGGGTCTGAAGTTGGCCCTAAATAATTACAGATTTACTTTGCCGTTTACAAGTCTGCGACCAATTTTGCGTTGTGAACCTACGTTTAAGGAAGACGGTTCTGCAGCTCTTCAGCGGGGAACACTTGTGTTGAACCAAGTGTACCATACCGGGCTGCATTCAGTAGACCTGCTTCACCCTGGGGATGGATTATGTGGCATTTGACCTTCATGAACAAAGCTCGTTATGTATGAGGTGTCGAAAGTTGGTGGAGAGTTAGCAGTAGTGGATTAGTGCAAAGTGCCTTAGGCTCTGGTTATGCCTCCATGTAGAATGACCCCGGGAAAGACTTGCTTTGTAGCTGGTGAGAATGTGTTTTAGGGTTGCCGGTGTTTGGCAGAGTGCATATGTTGGATCTTCCCCAACCCACTGGTTTAGGTTGAGTCAGAGGATCATTGTAGGTGGCTCTGATGAGAAAGCCAATTCTGCCTCCCTCCAACTCCCAGAGGATGCTGAAGTTTTTTCCATGTTTTCAACTGGCCCTCTTAACCTGTTTCTCCCTCATATCATATTAAAAGCTCTCTCATCTAGTGTTGCTCTGTGCCAGTAAGTTTTGCTCGTTCCAAGACCAAAACCCCCTCTTGCTTGCTACACCTGACGTATGATGCCTCCATTTCGGAGAGCTGACTTCGCTTGCCATGCAGTCTCAGATGGAGACCACTTCCTCCCTGTTGACAAACTGCAGTTAAAAGTGATTTTGTTTCTGTTTTCCCTTTATTCCATGAAAAATTCAATTTACTCCTTGAACCACTCATAGTCCCTACCTGTACTGTTATTATGTAATTTACTATAGCTAATGAATATTACATTCCAAGCCTTAAGTCTAACCACAGGCTTAGCTAGTGTGACGTGTTATTACTAAGAAAGTTGAAAGTTATGTTTTTGTGCATAGACTTTTTCATTCTGTGAAGTATTATAGTAATAAGTCAGCATGTTGCTAACGCTAAATTAGGTTAATTACATTATATAATACTTTCAAATTGAATACATATTGCACTCTCATCCATGAAAAAAACTTTCTATTTGCAGATTTTGCATTAGTTCCTGGTATTAATCAACAGTTATAAACTGCTGCTACTGTTACTCTTTGTGTAGCTAGAGATAAATCTCTATTGGTGATGACCTAGCCAGACTATTACTTTGAAACGGTAATTAAAATTTTATAGGTATCCTGTTTTCGAAAACTGATGTACACCCTCCAGCCAATCAGAAATGATACATTCAACATGGCTGTGATATAACATCATTTCACAAACAAACATTTATGTTTTGTTACTACAGGATTATGTTTAATGCCAGAAAAACAGCTGGCTCTATTAAAAAAATGCACTTAGTCTTTCTAAAGGCATATGCAATTCAGTCTAACAAATAATTGAGAAAACTGGGTTTTGTTTTTCTTTTTGAATTAGAATCTAAAAATCAGGCATAATGGTTGATGTAGCTTAATTATTTGCATTACAATCTTTACATTTAAATTACATTTCTTGTAATTGTAAGCCTTACTGCATGCAAGGTGTTACACAGGATATTGTACAGCCTCCAGTATGCTACAGCATATTTGAACTTCTTCAGGCAGTATCTAATGTAATAATATGTTGTATTTAGACATATTATGCTGTATGCGTCACATTTCCTAAAACACTGAACCTAATAATTGATTAAATAATACAAAATACAGCAGGAGGGCAAAAAGACTAAGTGCATTTGATTGAATCAGCCCTTGCCTACCCATCCTCTGTTTGGTTTGTGTAAGCTTACATACAAGTCCAGCCTCCCATTCAGTGATTGTGCCTACAGTGTTTGCACTGAACAGTAAGCTGTAAGTCAAGGTCTCCACTGACCTTGCCCCTCCCTGTTGACTAAGCCTGTGTAGAGCCGTTCCGGGAGGACGGCCTCCTTCCCCCCAATTCACAGTATGTGCGTAGTCCCTGTTTGCACTGTGCTGAACACCGAGCCGAGTCTCCCGGACTGACTCCGCATGGGATGTGTGATCAGCCGCCAAAGGGGCGGATCCTCTCCCATTCATTCGTTCCGTGCGTATGAGCCTTGAACAAGCCTCTCTCCACCTGACTTTGGTCCACACGTGAGTCAAGCTGCTCCAGAAGGGAATTCCTTATTCGCTTATTTTCATACTCATATGCAGGGTCCCCGTGCTTTAATGTCAGACTTCAGTCGCTGCGTGTTTGAGATGCTATGACAGCTTGATGGATTCACAAGACCTGTCAGCCTCCCACACTGACAGTGTCTGCCTCCTGCCTCTTCCATACATCCTAATACTATGTGTCAAAAAGTAGGTAGTATAGCTGGTGCCCAATCAGACTAACTTCTTTCCACATTACACCACTGACAGAGTGCTGTCTGTCATCAGAGAATGACAAATTCAGATATAACCTCAGTTAGCTAATTTAGCATTGCACTTTCTTTCATTCAACTTCCAGTCTAACGACCATTCAGTACAGTACCTGCAACAAGCACAGAAACTTCAGGACTTATTATTCTACATAAAGATAAAAAAAGTTGTTTTAATTATGGGTTGCAGCTGCATTACGAAAATGTCAAAAGTTGTCTATACAGCGTTTTTGTGTCTGCTCTTATATGTTCACTGACATCTTGAATTTCCATACCAGCGCTATTAAAATATCTTTTTGGCTGGCGTGAGTGAAATTTATTTAAATAAACTGCAAAGCCAATAGCAATTAAATCCAATTGCATTAATGCCAGCATTTTTGTATTTAAACCCTGCCAGATAGATTTAATCATTATATCTGAAACAAACACAGATTGTACTGGTTGTGTCCTGGCACGTAATATATTTATTCTGCTGAAAAAAAAACGAATAACAACTGAAATGTATTACACATAATTAACTAATTCAAATTAGTATTTTATTTGGCAAATATATGTAGATTTTCAGCATAATGCTTATGTATGTTTCCATGTACTTATTCATGCTTGCATTTATTTTTTATTACAACGCCAGGACACCAAAATGTCATTTTAGAGTAGCAACTACCCATTATCCCATGCTGTGAGAACCTTCTAATGACGGGGTTCAGTGATGTAAACATTAATCTGGATTCAGCACTCTAGAAAATTCTTACAAAAGGATAATAGCATATGAGGAAGTGTTTTTAAACAGGTACTTGTCAATGTGAAAACTTGAATCAGTGTACAGCATAATTTATTAGAAGTAGGGATCTATTGAGCTTAAAAGTCAAGGTTTGACACAGTATTAGGTGTAGGGTGCTGGTATGTTTTACCAACAGACTATGTTTGGCACCTATATCGCTTTATTAGGATTATAATATAAAATAATTCTTTTGTATACATTTTTTAAGCATGATTAATACTCTGTCAAGTATTCCAATATTATGCAATGTAATGAACTACTGTATTCATTGTATGTAATACATGAATATCAAATGAATGATTAATGTTAATAAAGTATATAGTTTTTATTTTTAATAAATCACACTGCGGTATGGGGATATATAGGCGAAATGTTGCCTGCTGCTTGTCTGTACTGTAGGCGAATAATTCGATGATGGATAGAAGCACTGAGTCGTCTGGCCATGTGGTACTGTGGAGTTATGAGATGGTCTTCAACCCCCTGCCCCTACTTAACTCACTGAAGAAGTCATATCTTTTATGTTGAATAAAGTGAAACTTAATATTCTCTTTATCTGTTCCATCCTTCCCCCTACAAAAAATATTTCATTACAGTTGTGGATGACTGACAGACATATTGTTGCATGTTTTGTCAGTGACACTTTTTCGCAATGTTTGCAGGAGCGTTTCCCACCCCTGCCCTGCACGCCCGTAAAGACCTGCTCAATCGCCCCGCCCACGTGGCCACCAAGACCTTCCAGGCCCTGCGCATCTTTGTTAACGATGAGCTGCAGGAGCTGTACTCTGGCCTGCAGGGCGCTCAGGCCCTTCTGAAGCCCGGGGGCCGGCTGTGCGTGATCACCTTCCACTCCCTGGAGGACCGCGTGGTCAAGCGCTTCCTCCAGGGGGCGCCTCCGGACGCCCCACCGTCCCGCAACATCAGACGGAGGACCTTCAAGCCAGAGGACCAGGAGACGGCCTCCAGCAGCCCTTGCTGGAGATACCTGCACAAGGGAGTGATCACACCCCTGGAGGAGGAGGTAGAGCAAAACCCAAGAGGACGTTCAGCCAAACTCAGGGCAGTCTGCAAGTTATAGAGCTGAGAACTGGACAATGTCACGAAATTAAAAATATTTACAAAAGTTTGCGATTATAAAGCTATTATAATGCTGTCTGTGCCAAACAAGGCTTACCACCTATCAGGGTCAAATACCGTTCGTACAAGATATGTGAACATTGCCAGGGTTTCAGAATGAAACTTTATGTCGAACTGGTTAATTATTTCTTAAGCACTTGTGCAAGTGATCCGCCCAAATGCCGATACTTTGTTCATGCTGAATAAACTTTAGTAAAAAATATATTTTTTTATTGAGGATAATGTGTTCTCTTTCAAGAACAGCATCTACTGCTGTTTCAAATCTGTAGGTCAAATGGGGCAGGATTGTTAAAAAATGACGGTACCGGGCCTCCAAGTGACTCACAGAGTAAGACATTCATTTCGGGAAGCAGGCGTGAGCCCTGCGACCCAACTGCGTTTGAGACCCAAATGCACCATTAGAGGGTATGGCCAGAGATCCACATGTCAACGACTGGCTCAGCCTCACCAGGGAATGATAGGGTTAATGGAGTTAATTTCGTTAGTCTCATCGCTCTCATGCAACCACTGCTTTTCATCTACGGATCCGCAGATACATAAGCTGCCATGCTCCTACTATGTTGGTTGTATGTGACTGGCGATGTATCTGCAGTGTGACTTGTCATGTGAACCAAAAGAGGTAAGTGCTAATGGCTGCCTGAAACTGAGCTGGCAGGAGAGGGTTGCTGCAGGAGACTAAAGTTAGCCTAAAATAGTGTAGGAAAAGATGTGATAAAAATTTAAAAAAGATTACAGGTTCAACTGACTTTTATAGTGCCTCCAGTTGTCCAATCAGAAAAATATTTGGTAATACAGAACTGGGTGACAATATTACATGAGTCATCAGAATCAAACAATGGGTTAAAACCATGAATTCAGAAAAATAGTAGATGAAGAAATGTAATCCAAAATTAGTTCATTTAGTGATTATTATTTATTTATTTTTTTTTACAAATATGGATCCCTAAAAGGCCCTATGTGATTTGATTTGTCCAAGTCTTGCTATGGAATGTTGACATGGTTCATAATTTCCCTCCCATGATTCAACGAGTAATGGTGAATCATTTGGGTTTCATCCATATGTTTTTGAAAAGTCACACCCACTGCAGGTTTTAGTCAGTAATTTTCTTTAAATTATGGATTTGTGCCTAACAGCTAATAGCACTACTGAAGCAAGCCTGGGACTGAATGTAGGCATAGAGTTTTTGTGACTTTTTGAGTGTAAAAGGTGACGAAATGTAATCCAAAAGCAAGATGACTCAAGATTAAGGTGACCCATAAGGTAAAATTGATATTCCTAATGAGGACCTTGGTTACTGCAGGACATTTTGATATAACTGTGAAGGGACAGTAATTTTTACTCTGTTTTGAATATTTATGTAATTTTTATATCTCTGTAGTGCCACCATGTGTTCTGATCGGGCTGATATTTTATGGCTGGACTTGTCAAACAGCTGGGAATATTTGCAGATTTGTGAAAAGCTATGTCCACTGTAGTTTCATTGGCTCATCCTTCAGCCATCTGTCATGAGATATTAAAATTATGTTCTGGATTTTTATGTACCTTGAAATTTAAATTGAATTTCATACATGAATTAAATGAAATTGAATGTATTTTTTTTCCAGGACGACAACCATTTCAAGTGTTCTCATAAAAAATTTAATAAAATTGGGAAACATACAATGTGGTCAACTTCATATGTCCCTGAGGGAAATGATTCCCTTTGTGAAGAGGAGAATCTCCTCCTCTCTAAAACGGTGGCTAATTCAAGGTGGCAGCAACTCAAACGGCACACATCCATGTTCCTAGTCAGACAGACTTTTAGTTATTTTTACAATAAATCTCTGTGGTGCCCCATGTGTTTTCATTGGACCAACACTTCAGGTGCAGACTCTTGATGTGGTTGATATGGTTCATGCCAAGTTTTAATTTATGTAGAACAGTTTGGAATTTTAATATACCTGTAAAAACCCACATCATATATCTGTGTAAACCACAAAATCAATGTCTGGTTTGAAAATTCAAAATTCAGTTTGGGATTTTTAGCTTAGTCGAAGAGGCTTTATACCAAATTTTGGACAATGGGCAAGTCAAGATGGCCGTGACCCATAAAAGATGTTTTGCCATATCAAATGTTCCAAATTAAATGCTTGGACACTTCAGGAAATTTGAAATGTTTGCCATTTTGAATATTAATTTAATATTTATATCTCTGAATATCCACCATGTGTTTTTATTAGGCTAATGTTTTCTGACTGGATTTGGGATGGACTGCCAAAGCCCGGACCAAGTTTTATCTCTTGATATCCAATGGTTTGGGAGTTGTATGTATGGTTGTTTGAAGCCACACACACCATAATGTTATTAGTCTTTATTAGCCAGTCATTTGGCCATTTTTGTGGTAAACGCTTAGAAAAAAAAGTTCAGAGAATCAAGTTTCATGCAGATTGGTCTTGTTTTGTAGGATGAGTAGTGTTTTCATGAAACTTCAAAAAGGTTGAGATTCAATGCAGCTGACTAAATGGGTCAAATGGGTTCTTTCTTTGTGAAGAGAGGGATCGTTGGTATCGTACCTCTTGGTCAAACGTTTCAAGAGTCACAGAGGCTGCGAAATATCTTTGAATACTCGTATATGGGTTTTGAATGATGTTGTTTGATATTGGACCATTCTTCAAGAGAGAAAACCTCTTTAAGTGATGGAGGAGGTTGAAAACTGACTTCACACTCTGCACTCCAGGATTTTAATTTAAGGTTTAATGATGTATAGATCTGGTGATTATAGAGGCTATAGAATCTGTTTGACATTATCCTAATGTTTATGAAAGCTTCTTTTTTTTTAGCAGTGTGTATGGGAGTGCTATCATTTTTGAATATGGGGATATCACAAAATAACATTGTTTGCACCATAGGGTGCTCCTGGGTGGTGGTCCAATCCATTAAATCTTCACAAGATTTTGATTCTTAAGTTTGATTGGTGGGGTGTCTCAAGCTCCCAAGTGAACAAGATAAGTTTTTGAGGCTAGATGCTTTTACAGGTTGGTCTTGAGCATGTAAAATGGCTTCCTATTCCCTGGCCATTATGCATCCAGTCAGAGCCAATCATTTGAGACCCAATGATTCCCAATAAGATAGGTGACCATAACATAACAAATCCTCAACAGTGTTTAACACTTGGCAAAAAGCTATTGTGAGTTGAAAGCTGCCTTCAGCTTTCCAAATATAAACCCATCCTACTGTAGAAAAAGAGGAAAAGATGACACAAGACACCATATTACTTTTTCATGCTCAGGGGCCAGGGTTTTGTCCTTCTTGCACAAGGTTATTCATGTTTGTGCATTAGCTTTGGATACACGTGGTTTTCTGAAAAGTGGCCCTGGCATGAAAACCAGCTTTGTGAAGCTCACAGCATTGGGCTTTTGTTATTGGGTCACAGAGTTGTTAATTCATTTCTGTGGTAAGTGGTTTGTGACCACTGTTCCTCTTTGTTGAAGCAGTTTGTTATGTTTGCCTCTTTTTTATTGTTGTCTTTCCATGTTGGTACCGAATGAAAAAATGGGGAGCCAAACTGATTTGTTCTTTTACAATAAAATATGTTTTTGTGTTATACTATGTCTTGTGTTTCTTCCATGTATTGCTCAAATGTGGCTGAAGATAGAGACACATTTCATCTGCATTTTACATGGGTGCACCATGTATCAAAACAGCATCTGCATACTAAGGGGTGAGTACATGAAATATGTAAGGAATAAACCATGACTGGCAGTGCAGTTCTATTGTTTATTTCCATAGAACTGCACCGCCAGGAGTGGTTTATTCCACTTGCACCACGGCTACTTACCAAAGAAATAATTTGGCACTCATATTAAATTAGGCAACTATTTTATTATTTTTGATCAAAATAATAGATGTACATCCACAGAATATAGTCCATTCATATAGTATAGCTTGACACATCCAAACTTTAAAATGTAATTATTTTAAAATGTAGTCTACTATGTTAGCCTATGTTAAAAGTACTACACAGTACATATCTAGGCTTCAGCTACTGAAACTATAGTAACTTAGCCCACCAAGTACAAATTTCTGACATTGCTAGCTACAGTGTCTGCTTAGATGGAACCTTCAGTGAAGTTGAATGACCTTGCGTATTAATTTCGAACAGTGATAAGGCCACTTTCACTGGAACTACTTCATAGCCGAGCGTTATTGCCATGCATTCACTGGGAAATAATGCAAACCACTCCAGCCAATTAGAAACAAGTATTTAACCAAGCTGTGGTATAAAACTCAATAGTAAACATGAAATAGTGAGTGATGTAGATTTATTTCTATATCTGTGATATACGGAATTGCAGAATTGCACTCAGTTTTCGACTACTCCTCTCATACACCCTAAGTAGGCCAAGATAGAAATATATTGAATTTGAGCGAGAGCATTGAATTTTAATACTGGGGTGGGGCTGAGGCAGATAAAAGTTCCGCACAGTGGTATCAAGACAGATTCATTTGTTCACTGATAGTCCTCCCTTTAGAATGATTTTACAGCTTTGCTCCTATGGCTCATATAATCCCAGATAGTATTACCATTATACACTGGCTGCGGAATACAAACAGGTTTGAGGAGAAATCTGTCTTCAATCGTAATCATTATTGCTGACAATAATATAATCATCTATCCAACCATTATCTATACCTACATCCAGTCATGGATCATGGGGGGAACAAGCCTATCCCAGCATAGATTTGGCAAAAGGCAGGGAGGCACCCTGACAGGTCACCACTCAATTGCAGGACCAGACAGACAAACACTGCCAAATGTTTTTTTTTTCCCCCCCCAAGACACACTACACAGTCATACCATGTCAAATCAACGAGGCATGACACCTATCATTTAAGAATGTTCTGAAATGTATTTTATAGCCAGAAAATCTGATTTGGACCAGACTTAAATCATGACAATATTTCTCACGTGAGATATCAAAATATACAGTGAAAGTGCACCCTCAGCAAACCTACATCATGGTAATATAGGATGCCAGTTGTCTATGTGGGACAGGACATATGAAGCTGTGCCTTGGAATATAGTTTCTTCATTCTTTGTAATGTAATGTCAGTGATTTTGGAAATCATTAATTCTCCTATTAACTCCTTCAGGGTTCTCTGAGGTTGTTCATTCAATGTCCTATTTGTATGCTAGTACCAGGTTCTGACAAGGTGGGTCTATTGGTGGCTTTTGATGAAGAGAGCCAACAGTAGGAGCTGAGAGAGACTCCAGATCCAGACCTTTATTGAATGAGGTATCATCCAATACAGTCTTGACCAGTAGAATGATTTCTCTCTGGACAGTATCCAACAGCTGAGGTCAATTAACCTCTTAATTCGTATTTCCTAATAAGGAGGTTCTGATTGCCATTCCCTTAATAATATTTAAAATACAGAATACCAAAAATCATGCAAAGTATATGTGGGGTTGATGTCTGACATTTCCGGTAATAAGCAGTGCCTTAAGGTAATGGTTAGGTACAACAGATTTATATCAGTAATGTTAGCAGGTGCTACCATTCACAAAACTCTCTAAAAACCTAACATTAGAATAGTTAACCTTAACTAGCCACAAGCATTGTTAGCTTTATACACGTATACATATCATTATACACGTATTACATGCTAGCTAGCTATTGTTTCCATATGTAAATTTGGTTTCTAGCTAGTTAACTTAAATGGAGTTTGCTGGCTAGCTTATAAACAGTTACCTAGCAAGTGATCAATAGTTAGTGAGGCACACTGACAGGAATAGCAAAAGGAAAACTCGACAAAAATGTCAAACAAAAAGCTCAAAAACAGTCCTCGTGGTGACACCTGAGTTGATTGGAAATCACCACTAGGTGAGCCTGCCTGTTCATGAGGCAGGCTCCAGTTAATTTTTCAGGCTGAGGGAGGGAACCAGGAGACTGACAGCACTACAGTAGGAGGAGCACAGGAGCTGGCTCCTCCCTCCACCTCTCCTGGCACCACACTTGCTAATATTCCACTTTTTGTTGGCCGATATTGAGTTTACCCATAGCAGACAGAGGAGACATGTCTTGTGATTGTCTGATGTCTTCTGGAACATTTAACTTCAAGGAATTACATACCTCCGTCAGATAAAACTATGGCTGTTGGCAATCTGTGCCAGCTCTACCTCCCACTTCCAAAATCCCATTCCAGAGAGGTACACAAAAACAGAGAACTGTGACTGACTCCTTGGGGAAATGCATCACCCACAAACCAAAAATGTGTTGCCCACAAACAAATAAGCGTTCGTTTATTTTTTTGTCAGAAAAGTAAACCACTAGTATTTTGTTCTTGCTCGATCTCGTAAATATGAAACGTTTTATAATGTATAAATCTGAGGGAGAAAGTAGTGGCGTAATAACAACACCATACTTTATTTCAACAATATTTTAATATTTATATATGAGGTAGAAGTAGTTCTTTATTGGGGAAATCAGGTTTAGTGCAAATACCCAAAAGCCAAGGACAGAATGGAACGAAGTCCGTTCTGTCCTTGGTTTAGTGGTGAATCTGCATTGTGAAAAGAAGAGCGTGTTCATCATTTCAGTCTGATGAACCCAGAGTCATGGCTTCCCTCCCATGAGTCGGCAGGATCAGGATAAAGCATGAGGCTAAACAGTTTAGCTGCATTTGTGTGGGACATGGGGGGGGGGGATTTTAAAAAGACACCAATCCACTATCTCATAAATGTCCCCAGAAGCTGTTTTTAATCCTTAATTTACTAACATGTTATGGTGTTATGTGAATAAAAAATAAAAAGGAGATCCCAGTTCAGCTGAAGCAGAGGAGATGCCTTCCCCCCGGCCTTCTCCCTCTAACTTTGAGAAAGGCCAGACTTTAATAACAGTGTATCGTTACGCTATAACAGGCACGCCAAAAGATTTGAAACTGTTTGAAACTGGTCTTGAATCATTCCAGACCTCTGTTGATGTTAATGTAGAGATTAAAAATAAAATGACTTCTCCTGATTAGGAGATAAAGGCTTCCATAAACACTTGCACAGACTATCCAAGACTCAAAACAAAAGTATTTGAGCGCAAGAGGGGTGACTTTTTATCACTGTGACAAGCAAACTTCCAGGCTAAAGAGAACTCTAGAAGATCCTGCCTGTGTCGTGTGAAATGTAATTACCGCGTACAACCCTCAAACAAATCTGACAGAGTGCAGTAAGTGGACATTGAGAACCAAGACTGAGTTCTTTGTGAAAGACAAGCACAACATGACAACTAGCTTGCAGAATTCAGTTTCTCCATCAGACCCACCAGGCGGGAGTGTACAGGATTCAGCCCCGCAGAGATCGCCCTGGGGCAAATACTGAAAAGTACAGAAGTGGCTTATCCACGAGACCCCTGCTCCTGACCAGAGCGCCTACTCCCAGCTATAAAGGCAGCCAGAGATTATAGAACAGGCTAAGCACAACGTCTCCAAGGCCCAAGAAAAGCAGTGACAGTGTTACAACTACATACGGCAGCAGGTCACTTCTGAAAATGGTGAGCTACAGTCCTGCTCATAAGTTTACATAACCATGGCAGATGTTTACCATCCGTAGCAGGTATGAGTGATCATGCAAAACACTCTTTTTATTTAGTATTAGTGCTCAGGTGAAGCACTTTTTATCATCACAGAATTATATACTGATTATGTTAATCATAATAATAGTTGAAATTACACAGATGACCCTGGTCAAAAGTTTACATAACTTTGTATGTTGGGCCTCGTAATACACACTGAAGTACATTGACAAAATTTCACAGTTATAATTTCAACACAAATTTATTGTCTGAAGATCTAAATACGAAAAAAATCTTGCAAATACAGCCTCTGATAGCCTAAAAAAAGCAGCGATGACGGTTGGTTAGTATCACAGTCAGGAGCAAAAACCTAAGATGACGGTAACGCTGAAAAACAGGCAACAGCCCAGGGACTTTCATACGCTTGTCCAAGAGGTTAAGTTCAACATTTCCAAACACATTTCAGGATGTCTCTTTGTCAGTCCTAGTTCCTTAAATAGACAAACAGGGGACCCAACACCAGAAGTCCAGTGATCCAGAAGAGCAGTTGGCAGCGTACTCATGGTGAATGATTCCTAAACCAACATACATGCCCATTGTGGTCTATCATTAAAAATGGATAAAAGCTGGTCCCAGCCCACAAAACAAATAGAAGGGCTGCTTAGCCACTTCATAATTTCAGTCAGGGGTTGTCTACAGTAACCAGGCATTGCATGCTTGGAGAGGAAGAATATTTTTGCTTAGTCTTACCTCCAACAAGCATTCCATTGCAATTTTTCTTTCCGAAAAACCCTCACACTTCAATAAACTGTGGAATGATTTTCCTCTTACATGCACAACATACCTAGGCTTACACATAGACACACACAGACTGCTGCCTGCCAAAAATTCAAATGTTTAGTTTCTTCTGATCTGGTTTTTTTTCTTACGCAGCTGTACGTATTGGTCCTGACCAAGTAGGCATGGAAGAACTCAGCTTGTGGGTTGCAAGAGGGGTGGACATTTCCAAATTGTTTTGGATTCATTGGAATGTCAGCATGCCAACAACCAGGAAACCAAAATTCTGAATCCGTGCACTTTTTAAAATATTCAGTGTTCCTTGCAAGAGTGCAATATCTGTGCTCTCCCTCTTTGGTAATGATCATATCTCTCTTTTATAAAACTCGACCCAACCATGTAGCCTTTTAACATGCCATGTACATCTAAACCTACCCATGACCATTACTAGCTCAATTTAAACCTGTGATTTAAACTTGAATATCTTTAAACCTGAAATACATATTCAAATGCCTGTGTAAGACATCATCTGTGTCCCTGTTTGAATTACTGTGTTATTCCTTACATCCATATTTGTGATAATCATAGCTGCTAAAGCTATCACAATTTAGTGCCCCACAGCCACCAGTTTCAGTACATAGCAGTTTAATGCTAATCAGGTTAGCTAACATCATTAGAATAGCTATCAAAATAAACAGGAAAATCTGGCAATACATTGTTTAAGATTAATAATCTACCAATTGGATCTTTATTTACTATTTAGACTTTTCCATAAAGAACCACAGATGTGGTCTGACTTTAGCTGAGAAGACACAAAATCTCAGAAGAGTGGAGACGTGCACTTCTTTCAGTGCCATGGATGAAGATGCAAGATTGTGATGGAGAACGGTAAAGCCAATGAACTGTACAGTTTTGATTACAAGCTATTTTCAATATATCTCAGTTGTGAAGTCATTGTCAAACATGCGTACAGACCGAAAGAGGAGCTCATACAATATTCAGAGAACATGCCCATAAAAAATAAATAATCTTGTAATTTTTAATGAACCGGAGTTGCTTTGCCTGGTTTGTTTTACAACATGCATGATATATCATTTTCAAGTAACTTATGTAATAACAAAACAAGGTGCGGCACATCTCTGGACCTCAGTGTCATGACCCCCCGTCCCACCACTAAAATGAAACAGGTTAAATAAGTAAATAAGTCTCCTGAGATTTTGTATGTTGCAGTGATGTTGACCCCAGAAACCTTGTAAAAGAGATTGTAAATGAACTGTCAGCAGAGGATTTTACAGGTGAAATAAGATTTTATCTGTTCCAGTGATCATGCCTTTTTAGCTTTTCCCCTTTTGCTGTTTGCATAGCCTTAGGACAAAAAGGTAACCTGGAAAAATGTAACACAGAGACAATATATGTCCAACATTACATGATCTTCTGTTCAAGGCATATTCTTCCAGACTAATAAATGTACTGTACTTTTGAAAAATAAGAGGAAGGCTCCAAATTGCTCTTTCCTGCTAATGGTCATGACAGACGCAATGTGACATGTTTCCCCTTAAACTGAGACCTCTGAAATAAGACTGTTAATGGAGAAATAATTTGACAAGTGTTGCAAAACATACAATTTTTTAAAATGAGCTCAAAGCCTCCACTTTGTACATATTGGACATATTAATCAGTACATGCTTTAAATACTCAGTGATTCAGCTCAACATCACAAAGTAGAAGAGCAAATGAGTGACTATTTCCTTCTCATTCCATCTCCTTCAGCCACTGCCAAATAAGAAGGTGTTTGATCTTTGATATTTAACTGTGTCTGTTTATAACTGCTTGATCAGTAGAGTGGACTTTTTTTTCCAGAATGTTCTAAATATGCTCTCTGCGTTGCCTTGGAAACTAAATAGCACATGTAAGGTTAACGTATTCATGTCTAAATATGTTTGCTGTTTAATCACAGTGTCAATAGCAACCATATACCGCATTTGGGTGCCTCTTTCTCGGAAGTTAAACAATGTCACTGCAACTTTGCAAAGTTATCGGCATGTTAAATCGAATGATGAAATTGGTTGACTTTACAGTTGGACTTTACTGATTGGTATGCACATACGTATGTGATGTCGCCATGTGAATTTACATCATTTCTAAATCATTTTTAAATATGTAATTATAGAGCTGAGGACCCCACCTGAGGAGTAGGATCCAATATTTCAAGAGGTGAGCTTCAGTCTAGTGTACTGACCCCCTAATACCTCTCATGCCACACACAGACACAATCACTCACACAACCAGCTCAACCCCAATCCTTCCTCCCACCAGACATTCTACCCAAGCCATTTCCACACAAGTTTGGTGGGAAACATCAGCAGACTAAAGACCATTACGCCAGCCAAAATTCTGTACCATTTACTGCAATGGGACAGATTAAAACTCGCACTGTTGACAGCAACTGGAAGTGGCCAGCAGTGTCTGGCTACAGGATCCAATAAGGAGGAACACATCTATTACTGGGTCTCATCTGGGCAAAGAGCACCAATTACCTGATCTGCCACTAGGGGGCACATAACCTGTGAAATTGATTGCAGTTTAGAATCATTTATGATTTAAGTACAAAATTGTTTGTTCCACAGCTAAATTGTAAATGGTTCGCTCAGATTAGCTAAATAGTCAGCTCTAACCTTACACACCATAACAAGAAAATGGCACTGGTTTATTAAATGGGTACTGAGATATTGTAATCAACAGAAAATTATTTTCAATTTTGCTAGTAGGCTACATATATTGAACAGCAGAAAAAGCTCCATTGCTAACTTTTAGCAAAAGAAATATCAGAGGTAACAGGTACTGCAGCTACATTCTTTCTACGTAAACCTTATTGCCATAAAAAGTCGACAGGTTACGATTTTGCAGGTGACGATTTCTCATCACACTGCTTGTTTTAACAAAAGATTCTAGAGAAACGTATATAACATGCTATCCATATGATTTCATGCTTTTAATCTTTGAATTAGCACTGGTTATTTCTGTGTTAATGACCAATATAATGGTTAATTTCAAGCATTTTCTGTAAGCCACCGCAATGTGCATATTTTGTGAAGGCCAGGATAATTTTCAGTTTGTATCAAAAGATCTTGATATGAATTCACCAAATGTTGATAATAAATACCGTATTTATCATTATGTCGTTTTGCTGTGCATATGATTTCATTTCATGTCAGTTAGTGAAGGATGTTTATGCATTCGTGGTGATATAATCAACACATTCAGCCAGCTGTGTATGGTTATATAAACATACTGCTAAATCATAAATGACTATATCTAACTTTATCGTTCATAGGCTGAAGCCATGACAATCGGTAACAAGATATCATTGCAGGTTGATTTGGTGTCGCAATTAAGTTTCCTTGAAAAGAGCTTTTATTTTTTATTTTCACTGCACTTTTAACCTGAATGCTAACCATGAGTACCATAATTTTGTGTTAGTTTTCTGGTTCCCTTTCATCAAGTTTTCGGTTTTGGCTCACAATTTGTTAATATTCAGTGCCATAAATATGCAAATCCAGAAAATCTTAATGGGGAAAACACTTCATGGTAATGTATACCCAATGTTTGTGCCTCACTTACTTCAGGACTATATTACACACATACAAGTAATAAAGTACCATTGAAATATCACAATATTTTTTTCTTCTTAATGAAATAAACTCGTCTGACTTCTGCTGACCTCTGTGGAATAAAGTTTATGTTGTGAAAGCTAATAAACTACTTGTAGCTATATAAAGTGTAAAAATCAAATTGAACATAATCAAAGCAAATAAAATTAAACTAAGGTACGCTTTGCTTGGAAACAGATTATGGCAGTGCAGAGATATTCATGAATATGTTAGACTGACCAACCACTTGTATTTAAGACAAGACTGACCTCTGCCTTCAGAACAGTTTCACTGTCCGTTTATTATGCCATTTGCTGTCTTATACTCTGACAGCCCTGCATAACAGTAGTATTTTTATTTAAAATAGTACAGTGCAACTAATGCCAGGCTGTTATTATAGTATTTTCCTGCACAACACGCCATTTGTACCTGCTGCGTTTCTCATAATATATTAATTAAAATGTGAGCCAACAAAATTTCTGAGCAGATAATGAGATCCACACTCATATACATGTTAATTAACCATAATTAGACACTTTTTTAATTATCTGAAATCTCTCTCAGATCCACTGAAACGGTGTGGAGGTGGGGGGCAGGCTATTTCTGGAATCAAACCTCGGCTGCAGCAGCATGATTTTTGGATTCCTGTGGACGTGTCACCTTGGAAAGGGGATTATATCTCAGAAAATAAAAAAAAGTCTTGGAGCATTTCTTTCATTACTAGGGGAAGAAACATGTAAGAGAAACGAATAAGAGTAACAGTAGATCAAGAGTGACCCAACTGATTAGCGTCGATTAATATTTAATATGTTTACTCATGAATGCATTTTTAAATAATGTAATGAAAAATACATGTTGTATTTGACATTATGAAATTCTACATCTTACAAGGATCATACATATTTAGATACATCCAAATATTTCAGTTGAACGTACAACGCTGATGTAATTTATGATGTAATGAACACAGGGCTTTTTTGTGAGGACTGACAAGCACTAATTCTAACGGTAGAATGTGCTGAAACTCTATGATATCCTTACATTTTTACAAAAAGGCTATGGAGCATAATGAAGAAATATACACCAGCATTCAACATACGCCACACAGTATAATTAAGAATGTTGATGGCTCAGTAGCGCAGAATGACTGCATGGACTGGGAGAAATGAAACTTTGAACGAAAAATCAAGGCGTGTTTTGAGAAAATTTTGCATGCTCTTTTGTACAAGCTTGGAGAGACTCTACTGACGATTCACAAATTCTAAGTTTGTATATGGGGTTGGCACAGTAATCTTTATACCATAAGCCATACATAGGAAAGCTTAAGTTAAACACGAAAACATGTCAGGTAGAGTAAGATGTTTGCACCAAAATGTCCTCCCAAGCCCATAATTCATTTCATTTCCAACGTTTACTATGGTAAGTGATGAGCTGATGACTACATAAAATGCTTAAAAAGGTTATGTTACAGTCAATATGTTTACTAACTGTGCAATAGGATTTCTATGAATATGAGCCATTTTTTTATTAAATCAATAACTTGTTCAAGAATTGAGCATTTTAAGATGTTGTTACCTTTGCTTCAAAAGCCCATTTTGCACAGGATTAGTTTTACAGAAGGATTATTGTAATTCTTACCAATAATTTCTTATATTACAAAATATTGTTAAACCAATACGAATCGCCATGCCCTTAATTTTCACATGCCCTTGAACACTATGGAGCAAGCTACGGACTGCATTTCAACAAAAACAGAGACCTGGTCATAATAGTCTAACACAAATTCACATTTCGTTAATCTAAACAATTAGTTTTTTGTGCGTGAATTCCCCTTCATTTTGACTGTGAACAATGGAGATTGAACTGGAAATCCTGCAGGACCGTTTGGGTCTTGACTGCACTGAGTGGATTTAAGCTTCCAACACCTCCTTGAACTGTGCCTTACTGACCCGAATGGACCAAGACACCTCGGATGTGCTCCTCTGGCTCAGGTCCTGCCCCTGGCTGCTCCAACATGTCCTCCTGGTGTACATGGTTGACGAAAGTATACATTTCATATGTGGTATGCACCACAGTACATGCCGAAACAACATGCTCCGCCATTTTGGATTGAGAGCCATTTGCTTCCATAACGAAACACCGGTGACTAAATGCCTGCTCAGTGTAAATGAATACATGGCTTAACCACATATTATAAGCTGCCATTGGGCCCAGAGGGCACCCTTGCTGTACTCTCTGAGAACTTTGCTGGTCAAACTCTATACAGTATCAGCCATAATTTGAGCAGGTAGGTCCAAAAAATAGCCATTTTCCAGCTTTCGGCACAGAAGGGAACACCCTTAAAATGTACATATCGTCACACTTTCCAAGCCAGCCAACATCAAAAATCTATCAGATATAATAACAAAACAGGCTATAGAAAATGGTACTGATTTATATAACTATTTAAAAACTAGTAACAAGCCACAAGTAGTATATAACCTTTATTTATATACTAATTACAAGTTGTTTGACAAAGTAACTTAAAGGTAGACTAAGACCATCTAAGAAATAATGCACTGAGGACTAGATTTACAAAATTACAGTCTCTTACAGTGGCAAATACCACTGTTGCAGTTACCAACAAATTAACAGACAAATTACAAGACTGGATGTATACACAATCACAATTTTGCAGTGGGAGACACCCATGAAAAGGGTCATAAACAAATATGGCATGCTTACAAATCCAGATTGAAACTGATATTGAAATATGAAATTCTAAAGAAATGGATACAGACCAATCAGACACAAGTAGTGATTGAACAACAAGAATAAGAAAACTTCATGCTTCAAAACAAGCATCCATCACAACCTTGTTGAAAATACAGGAAACAATGGTGCTTTTACACATAAACCGATAAAAACATGGAGACTGTCCTTCATGTCTAGCCAGCAAATGCATAACACATAGCCAAGTGAGGCTCGTGAGGCTATCGATAAAGAGTAAGTATAATAACATAATCTCCGATTAAAAACATTGAAAATGTCTTGAGGCCTCGAAACCATGACTGAAGACCACACAAAAAAACCTCACATTACCTCACTTCCAGCTCAACTGTCAGCCACTTCAACTGTTAGACCATATCCTGATTGTTGAGCCTGCAGACAGACCCTTCTTGCATCTTTGGGTGCATGGTTTAAGTTCCTCTTTTACATCCTCTGGTCCTGCGATGGTAGTCACACCAGTAACCTGTATTGCTTCACTGTTCAGTAAACTGACCGAGGGTAATTCTTGAAGGAAATACCCTCCACTATCTTACTGTTTTGCCTTTGTCTTCGGTGTCTTCTTCTGGCACTGATGACTTTTGCTATAGGGGGGAGAGAGATCTTTTTAACACACCTTTTAGAGAGTGTGAACTATAGGCTATATCAGGCCAAACAAATCACCATTTGGGTTAAGGAGGTCTACAAATTCTCAAGCAAAGGGAAAATTAAATTTCAATAAATGCATGCTTTAGTAAATTAGAAGGAACACTTAGTTGGCCTCATCTGAGTTTTAAGTCCTCAGCACATTTATTTTCAAGAAGTGCCAAAATTCAATTTAACAAGCGGCAAAAAGGTGGTAACATTGAACTACAGCTTCAAAAGCTGTTAAACCACTGTGAAATCATAAACAATTGCTCATTTAAGTTTAGAGGGATACTGTTATTTATTAAGAGGAAAACGCTGTTTGAAGACATGTCTGCACTGCTGTCACATGACTGTCAGATGTGTGTAAGAGTTAGCAAGCTAGTTTTCAGGGATTTAGTATGGTAAATTGCAACTGAGGGGTAACATAAACCAGCAAGCTAATTATGATGACCATGATCGTGTTGAAGATTATTAAAAATCAAATACTCATATCCTAATTCAGTTTCTGATCCCCAATCTACTTCCATGCGAGAAGAGCAGATCCGTCATGTGATCTTTTTTATTTTATAGGATTTTCTCGTACACTTTGTAATAATTGTACTCAAAAATTCAAGCAAATCTGACAGGAGCAGGTGGGAGATTAGTTGGTTTCTGATTCGATGTATTTTCCCGAGGATAAGGGTGGCAAAATAGTAGCTATGCTCCTTGGCAATCCTACTCATCACTCTATATGGGTTTTTTGGCTTGTGCCAAAATCAAAACTTTTAATGAGGCCAAATGCAGGGAGGTAAATACTGTTGCCTCGTAACGATCCACAGCGTTGCACATACCATGAGGAAATGGATTCTATCTTGGGTCAGATATTATAAAGTGTGATCGCTTATATAGCTACAAACCAATACTGTGTTTTTTTTTTTTGTTCGCTAGGTTGTTAACTAGCCCTGATACAGCATCCCATGGGAGTCTTTAGTCGTATCGATGGTGGGAGAAATCAACCAAGACCGATCAGAACCATGCATTATCAAACAGTACAAAGTGCAGTCCATGTAAAATAAACGATACTGAACTATAAAGCAGTTAAAAAGGACGCACATGATTTTGGGTCAAAATGAAGAGGGCAAGTGTAGAAAAATCTGGCCAGAAAACGCATTTATCTTACTTGACGTCATGCATATTTTCTGTGCTTCAAAAGATTTCTGTTTTTTTCACTGAATTGAAAGCAAGGCAGTCCATGAACATTGAAAGTTACAGTAATGAATGTAAATGTGAATCACAAGAACTGAATGGTTTTTCATAAAGGTGTTCAACCGTCGACTTCACTTCGCTTGGAAAACTTTGACGAACATTACATCTGTGGGGATGAATGCCGTTTTAATCCACAGTACCATTTGAACGTTTTGAAGAGTCATGCTGTGACATAACAGCTTTTTTCTTATCTTCCTGATTGCCGCCCAATGAATAACCCAGGACGTCCATATGGACGTCAGCAGCTCTGAAGAAGGCACTGCTACTGAGCCAGATATATTCTACCTCTCTCAAGTATGTTCATCATCTGTCCATCATTCATTTTTCAAAGCAACCCTGGCTAACGTGTCTTACATTTCTGTCTCAGCTCCCAAATTCAGTGTCAGATGTGGAGCCTGAAGATGAAAATGATTCAGAGAGAGGAGCACCCACGTCAGCAGAGACTAACAGCTCGTGTGAGGATGAGAGGGACGTGGACAACCCACCCACCTCAGGCAGTGCCAACCAAGACGCAGGCCCTGCTGGTAGGCCTTCCTTTTGTTTGCTACATGTTTATTCACTGAAAAGTTATTGCATTTGTCAATAACATATAAATGCAAAGTTTTGTTGATAATTGCTTTGAATCCACTAGCGGTTTGGAGGTTTTTGGAACTTCACTTCAGTACTTCCATTTTAGGAGACTTAACACTACATTACAAAGCAAATGTCCTTTTTACAGTACTACATTAACCTAAAATGCACGCAAGTAGTAGTTGCTTACGATTAATTTATAGGGTTTTCGTACATACAAGGGCTTTGAATATACCAAGAATAAAAGAATAAAAACTTTTCCTACAGTTAAATCTTAGAGATAATGCTACATCTTGTTGTTAAATGTGGAACAATATTTGGTGTGTATTTAGGGGTAAAGCCAAGAACACAAATATGAAAAAGAACACAAATTATAGAGGCCATGGATCATGGTTTAAATACACAACTAGAATATAAGCAGTGGGAGATAGCAGCTCGAGGGGCAGACCCTGCTCTTGAGAAGGAGTGGTCTGCTTGGAAGGGGGAGGTACAGTCGGCTGGAGTTTGGGGGGGGTTCACCTGAATGTAATATTAAAATCAACAAACTCCCAATTGGAAAGAAATCCTGTTTAAACAGATCTTAATATGAAGTATATTTTGCCCTAAAAGATAGTAGTATTAATTAGCTTGCTAGCTAATCCACACAATCCTTCACAATGTGGCTACATACCAGCTCAACTTTTCTGGCACATAAATAGCATATACAGCTAATAGCAAAACGTATTTTGGCCTAATAACTTGTCCACATTCTTCTTAGCTTGCTAAAGTCTAAACAACCAAACAAACACATCATACACAGTATAGCTACACATTAGCCAAACATTTCTATCTCATATTTAGTCTGTACAGCTAACAGCAAAATGTATTTTGCTCAGTTAACCCATACAAATTACTATCTGTTTTAGCTAGCTAAAGAATAAACAAATGCACAATTGAGACTTTATGGCTGAACTAGCCTGTTGAATAGTAGAATATCTGTTAATACAAGTTATTCTGTTAGTAACACTGATATTGTAGCTAATGTCAATTAATGAGACAAGACAGAATATTGTCACAATGTCTGTGACACCCTTACACTGTCCACACTTTCGCAGTTTGAATGAAATATAAATAGGTCCTAACTATGACTCATCACAGTGAACTACCCACAGCCTAATGGGAAGCTGCAATTTAACCAGTAAGCCACCCTGATACAGTAACTAATTAGCAACAGCTAAATAAGTACATCAAATACAAAATTTCAGTCACTGTCGCAATATATTGTTAAACCAATGCATTTTTAGCAGGTGCAGATTGATGACATGAAAGGGAATCTGGTGCCACATATTTCAATTTGAAACTTGGTTAATCATAACCAGTAAAAAAAGAAAACACTTAGCTTTAGCAAACTGGCATACCATTATCTTCTTTTTCCAGGTTCTTTAATAAGAAACAAATGGCCATTCCCTCAATTACCAAGGATTATCTCCATCTAGTGACGTGGAGTGAAAAGAAAGTTGTCAACACTTATTGTCTGTCTTGCCAGGTAAGCTGCTTATCATAACAACAAAATAAAAATATAGCATCTGGATAGTAAAATTAAAATTCTGCAAGAAAAACTGCATTGGGGGGTTCAGAATAACATAGAACAATACAGATACAATAGTAGCATCGTAACAAACAACTGGCCTTGACACCACGCCCTCCCCCACATTTTCAACACTGTATTAGGGCAGGGTCCATTGTCCTTGCTGTGTACGTGTATACATTTGTGCGTGAGTGAGCATTTGTCTTGTGTAATATGTTTTCAGTCTTTTACACTATTGTCTCGGCCCTTGTCTATATTATACCTCCATCCTCAATGTCACTATCTACATCCTGGTCTGGCAGCTGTCGTGGGGTCCTTCATTGCCCATTTCCGCTGTTTCTTTCTCCTCTGGCAGGTTTTTTTTCCAACAGGTTTTTCCGTAGGCATTTAAGTAGAATTTTTTTCACATGGGAGCAGAAGGTTCTCTTCCATCTGTGTCTGCTACATACCCACTGTAATTTTCTTGCAGCTCCCTCGCAGGCAGGTTAAACAGTATATCATGGTGGGTTGTTACTGGGAAGCCAAAGGTGAGGGCAAAGTTATTAAAGACCTTCTCCACCGTTGTCTTTGCTGATTTGTTTTTTTGGGGCATAGGCTTGCGCAAAGCACGCAAAGTGATCCATCACCACTAGGATGTATTCATACCCATGCTTGCAGGTCTCAAAGTGCAGGAAATCCACTGATACAAGCTTAAATGGGTAAGCAGTGGTAATGGGGGTCAATGGGGCGCTGGTGATCTCTTTTGGCTTCTTCCTTTTCAAGCACTCACAGGCGTGTGTCACAAAACGCTCTACATTACTTTGCATTTGGGGCTAATGGAATCTATCTCTTATTAAGCTGAGAGTTTTTTCTACACCCAAAAGTCCCATGTCCAAGTGCAGTTCTCTGAATACTGTATCATGGTGCTCTTTGGGTAGGAGGAGTTGTTCTCTACCACCTGCTCTCTGGTGTAGAACACCGTCCTTGCTGACATGCAGCCGGCCTCCTCTGCCTTAGCAAGAGCCTGACGTCAGGGGATTCTGCTCTCAGGGTCTTCCCTGTGAGAGGTGGTTGGTCACTTTGTATTCCAGCGCAGGCCTAATGACTGGATCTTGGTCCTGACTCTGTCTGATATCATTCGATGAGTGAGAGAGGTTTACCATTGGACAGGGTTCTGGTGTCTCTCACTAAGTTGATAGCATCCAAACCGACTGCAGTGGT
Organism: Albula glossodonta; assembly: GCA_019788955.1. NCBI lineage: Eukaryota > Metazoa > Chordata > Actinopteri > Albuliformes > Albulidae > Albula > Albula glossodonta. The sequence continues at coordinate 26,864,678 of JAFBMS010000005.1, forward strand.
CAGAGGAAGAGGGTTCGTACTCTGCAATATTACGCGCTCCACAGAGGCACTTATTACATCCTGCTTCACTTTCTCCATGCACCGAGACATAAACTGATTGATATCCAGGGGCAGCTGGGACCGGCCGTCCACATCTGCATTTTGATTGCCAGGCCGATACTTACTGGTGAAATTAAACATTTTTTCAGGAGGTGTTAATGTCCTGGACCCATATGCGGTTACCCTCATCTTGCCTGCGTGTCTTTGATACAACACAGTTCCCAGGCCATTCTGTGATGCATCACAATGTAATATGAATGGCTCTGAAAAAATAGGATAACCGAGGGTGGGTGGCTCTATAAGGCAGTCAGTCCATTTGTTAAGAGTGTTGGTGGCTGGGAGTCTAGTTAACAGGTGCGTATGGTGGCCGGCGGCCCTTCTGTTTTGCACTAACCTGTTTCACTTTTGTTTTTGGTGCCAGAGGAGGCTGTGTCGTATCTGGGGGTGAGGTCAGCAGGTGATACGGAGGTTTAGCCACTCTCGAGAAGTTGGGAATGTAAGATCTGTAGTAGGAGAGGAATCCGAGGACTCTGCTCAGTTCTCCCACTGTGGATGGTGTTCTGTTCTTTAGCGTTGAACTGGAGATATTTCGGCTGGATCCATTTTATAGCCCTCCTCAGAGATAATCCTTCCCAAGAAACACACACTCCAGTTGAAGACCTCACATTTCTGTGGGGTGAGTTTGACACTGTGCTTTTGGTATCTCTGCAGGACAGCTCTGTTGTGATTGACATGGCTGTCAAAGTTTGGAGAATGGACAAGATTGTCATCCAAGTACGGCTGGCAGACAACATCCTGAAGGCCCACCAGGCAGGCTTCCATACTTCTTTGGAACTCTGCTGGTGCAGAGCAAAGTCCAAATGGTATGCTGCTCCAATGATAAGAGGCCCAAAGGTGTTACCAAAGCCATCAGGGTCCAAGAATCCCTGGTGATATGCTTTTCCTTGGTCCAGCGCTAAAAACCAGGAGCTGCCATGTAGCGAATCCAACATATCTTGAATCCTGGGGATCAGACGCCGGTTGGGTACAGATTTTATTTTGAGCTCTCTGTACAGGCACAGCCTCAGTGCCCCAGACTTTTTCAGAACACAGACGATTGGCGAAGAGTAGGAGGACCTTGACTATGGTATCTACCCACGGTTCAACAAATCCTGCAGATGATCCTTCACCTCTTGATGAGAAGGTTTTGGCACTGAAATGTAGGTTTTCCGAACAGGAGTAGTGTCATGCAGAGTAATGTGTACATGTTAGGAAGGAATACATCCCACATCCTCATCATCATAAGCCAAAGCATTCGTCACGTAACAGCTTTCCCGCCATCTGCTGCTGATCTTCAGTGAGGTGGTCTAAGTTAACTGGACGATCCCACTGAGGTGGCTTGTGATGTGGAATGGTGGTCACCTCAGCCAGGTGGATGTTCGACTGTGAAGGGTTTTGTTCGAGTTGCTCCGGTGTGCTCTCTGTTTTGAACAACTTGGCTGCAGCTGGATGCATTGCCTTTATTGGTGGCCTAATATGGTGGGAGGAGTCAGAGTGATGTCATGGTTGTTGGCGTTAGCTATTGAGGCTAGTACATATGCTGATGTCCTCTCCTGCGTGCTGACCAGGCCCTCCTGGGTGACCAGTCCCTCCGGCAGCTGTGACGGCTCCTCAGGAGCAAACTACAGGCTTTGGCATGCAAGCTAAGTCCCAAGGTGTGCACGAACATAAACAGTAGCGACCTGCTCAGCAGCCAGACATATTCCTCTTTTACCAGCCTGTACCATCCCCACATTCCCATCGCCATCTTGAGGTTGCAGTATCTTGAGCATTGTTTCCGCTGTGTTTATTGTCACTATTGTTTATTGAGGAAACCTGGCTGATTTTTTGGACAGCTTGTAATTTGGATCACCTCTTATCCCATGTTTTCACAATTTCCTCAATCACATTGAATCCAATTATAGGTTGTAAAGGGGCTCAATTACCGCCAATTATCTCCATCTAGTGACACGGTGTGAAACAAAAGTTGTTGCCTCTTATTTACTCACTTGCCAGGCAAGCTGTTTATAATAACAACAAAATAAATAAATAGTGACTGGATCTAAAAAAATTTAACTCTGCATGTTCTGCAGGGTTCTGTGTATTGTTCTGTGTTATTCTGGACTACATGGGGGGCCTAGAATAACACAGAACAATACAGATACAATAGCAGCATCTTAACAAACAACTGGCCTTGTGAAACCAGCACCACACATTATTGTTTTTTTACATTCTTAATTACTGTCAAAGCTTTTAGTGATGCTGTAAAATGGCAGCTATAGTGTCACATTTCAGCCGACCTGATCAACCTAAACGTATACACATATCACAAATGTGCTGTACATAGCATTTTGCAGGGTAAGCTCTGATCACCCAAAAAGGAAGGGAAAAACACTATGAAAAAAGTGCCAAACTGTTTATTTTAATTGAAAGTGTCATCATCTTTGGTCTCGGTGCAGTAATTGAATCGAGCTTGTTCAGTTAAATGCCCATGTCAGAGCTCCTCATCTTTCCAGCCCTCCTTTTCATCTCTCCTCTGCTGGACTTCTCTATCTCTCTGCATGACACCATCCTGTCTTCATCTTCCTGCATCAAGAACCTCAGAGTGGTTTTCAGCAACAAACTGACCCTCTCCGAGAACATTGTGAGCCAAGTGTACAGATTCTTCCTGTATAACATCAAGAGAATCCGCCACTTTCTCACCACCTTCTCCACACAGCTGCTCATCCAAGTGACGGTACTCTCCCAACCTGGACCTTCCAGCATCTACCATCAGACCCTTGCAGGTCATTCAGAACACTGCTGCTCAGCTGGTCTTCAACCTTTCTAGATGGTCCCACTTCATCCCCCTCCTCGCCAACCTCCACTGACTAACTGTCTCGGCACGCATCAGATTCAAAACATTGTGCTTGCCTTCCAGGGTGTCAAGGGGACGGCCCCATCCTATCTTCAGAAGATCATAATACCCTACATGCCTTCCCGTTCGCTGCAGTCTGCATCTTCAGCACACCTGGGGCCCCCCTCCTCAGCATGCCTACAATTCCCTGTCACATCTGCTGTCTGTTCTGGCTCTCCGCTGGTGGAATGACCTTCCTACGGAGGTCAGAAGAACAGATAGTCTGTCCACCTTCAAGCGCAGACTGAAGACTCACCTCTTTGTCCACTTTCTGACATATGACTGTTGTTGATATTACTCATGGTTTTTCATTTTGTTTCTTCAACAGGTCATCCACAGGGTTTAGTCCAGGCTAACACTCTAGTACTTTAGCAACCCACGTCCCGACATAATGCACTTTGTGTTGTAAGTCGCTCTGGATAAGAGCGTCTGCGAAATGCATATAATGTAATGTAATGTCATGCAGTAACTCATGGCCAATGTTGTCATTTCATAAGATATTTAGTTCACTTCTGTAATGTAGTCTCCATCACTCGTGGTAAGGTTCTCGGATTTGTTTTGTTATAGCTAAATAGCAGGCACTAACAGCAAGTTCCAAGAACTATTCGGGCGAGCTGTGACAAATCAACCTCCATTTTTGAGTAGTTGTCAGTTTTCTAAACATACCGACAGCCAGTTTTCATCTTCCGCTGAAACTCTCATGGCAGTTTGAGATAAAAATTCTGGAGGCTATTTTCACCCATGATTATGTCCATAAATTAAATCTAGTAGTCTCACAGTCAGAGCAAAGGGCCTCCAGGTGGCTCATGCAGTTAGCCCTGTGACTGGGCATTGTCCAGCTGCTCCATTACCACCTAAGGCCAGAGGTATGCATTGGTGAGGCAACAGTTAGCATAACCTTGTCGGAGAAAAATATGGTTTAATCTGGTTAAATTCGCTAGTCCCATCACTCTCTAGCAGCCAATCCTGGTTGCATGTGGATGAGCGATCCTACGGTATGTTGAGCTTTATCATTTAAACTGTTCATCTGCGTTTGAGTGAGACAAGGGGGGAAAAATAAAAAAAATAAACCCCAAAGCAGGGTTAACTGACGAATCACTATTTTGTTTGTCTTCCAGGAGCTAAAATAAAAGATGAAACAGATGCTTACATCTGCTCTAACAGAAAATTGGTTGAAGTAAGCAAAATGCATTATGCATGGAGGGATGAAAAGAAGAACTGCAAGTTTCATTTAGATGACATTTTTTAAAAGTTTTAAAATTAGATGGTTGGGTTAACATTATAGGGACAGTGGGATTTGACGGTAGATCATTGGTGTTGGGACAGCCCTCTACAATTAAATGACATAGTCAGCGCAAAATAGTTTATGGTTCATTAGTTGGCTGGTGATGTTGCGCCATCTGTTCAGATAAACAGGAGGGCCACTATTGTAAGAGCAAAGGAGCGTGATGTCGGGCCATCGTGGTGAAGCCAATGGGCAACTGTCGACCGACGATGGAAAATGACGGTGTGCAAATGCAGGGACGACACAAATTGTATTTTCTGTAGTTACCCTAACTTAAAGTGCGTGGAAGACAAGGTGGAAGATGCAGAACACTTTACTTGTAAAAAGAAAATCTGGCAACCTTTTTATGTGGAGGTACCTCAGGTATGTGCTACATTTTTTGGGATTTTACATAGAGAGAGTAGTAGCTCCGACTCCAGCTTTTCTCCTCCTTTAATCACTCCCTCTAAGAGGTGACCTCTCCGAATAATAACTCAAAGGAACAATGCAGAGAAGACTGCTAAAATGTCGTACATGTTTACAAATGTTGAAATAAAATTGTAGTCTTAATTATTATTAAAGACAGTAACAAACATTTAAATTAAAATTCCTCAATCAGTTCAGAAAATTGTGACTGGTAGAATCAACCTGCAAGGCAAAAGTAAGTCTCGGTCAGAACCAAGCACCAAGCGTAAACAGTGCCCAGAGCACACCAAAAAGCGAGCTGGTGTTTGGCTATGCATGGTTAATTTACAGATAGGGATGGCTCAGCTGAACTTTTTTTAAACAGGACCAAGGTTTTATGTTTTAATTCAAATACAATAAACCATCATTCTAATTGTCTCTTGAGGATCATTCAATATAGTCTAAATATGGCAACCTTTGTGAAGACTGTGTTGATAGTGACTGTAATTTAATGAGGAAAATCCTGACAGGAGAGTACATGTTAAGTACATATACCTAATTATTACTATACTATACCTAAATATTACTAGCTGACGGGCAGCAGATTACTTTAGATAACAGAGGTCTTAGAAGTGTGTACAGTAGGTATACATTACATGTTTTTAAATGTATTGTATATATTCCTTCTATTGGTGGTGTCCAATACCAAACCTGGATATGTATTTACTTCTGTTATGCATTGAGTATGAGAGTGTTAATGTATATGGATTTACAGAATTGAAAGTACTTATGAACCTAGGAAGTCCAACCAATAGGAACGTATTTCCCTTTGAATAGGTGCTTCAAAATCATATATTAAATTATACTTTTATAAATATATAATTTAAATATTCTTTCCAGCTGTTAACCTCAAATTAAAGACAGGTTGTTGGTTGTTGGTTGTTGATGTTAATTGATGTTCATGGCTTTTGATGGGATTAAAGCTGTTATTGTATACACATTCTTAACATCGCACATTAGCATCGCCTCCTCCTCGTTCAGCATCACACATCATTTTATACCTCAGTATAGGCCTGAAATCTGCATTTACACACAAATGTGTCATTTACATATAACCATTTCCACAAATTTGTGCCTCAGTGTGAATTGCAGGTTGAATTTTCCTGGCTAGTAATTAGCATAATTGCAGCAGACCTAAAAAGATGGAGGGTTTGGTTCTTTGTTGAAAGTGAGATAGTAGTGAATATATTCTGATTCAGAATTACTATAATTATCCCCTGAAAGGTTAAAACGCTCATTCAAAGACACAGTTACCTTATTATGGAATAAAAACAAGCTATTCAATTGATTATGATGGAGTATTCCAGCCTATCTTTTATACTGAATCTATCCACTGTTTTTTTTTACTGAAACTGGGATGTCTGTGTATAGAAGAAGAGGTCATTACCCAAAACAAGTTAAACATCTGACTTTTTTTTACATAAAAGAGGTGATTTCATTCAACTTTACCTGGCAGGAAATGAATTTCATTTGCTTTCAGTTATGTCCATATTAATATGATAGTTTAACAGCTTGCATTTTTAATAATTCACATATTGCTGGACAAAAGCAATACAAAAATGAAATTACTGCATTAAAAATGTGATACTTTTATGTAATTATCAATATAAATTTGAGTTAACATGCACTTTCATGGGAAAATAGAATATATATTAATTCATCTTCAGACTTGTGCTCTGATTTTTATTACTTGTCTGACAAACTAAATATAATGAAAGGCATGAAATGACTCTAACTCCAATTTGTAGCGAGTAAAATGGCAAAGTGAGTGATTGTTAAGAATTATATAATACGACACTTTCAGTGAAGTACACATACATTTTTGTCCTCATACCCACATCAAACGTGACATATTGCCAAGGGGATCCATTTGTTAAATGAAGAAGAATATTTTGTGTGTCCTTGACTTGTTGCAACAGTGCTATTTTCAGACAACACCACATAATCACTACTACCTTGGTAAACAGGTATAAAATTCCATTTATTTGGACTTCTATTGTGGTCACTGTTTTCAGCATCTGAATTTGCTGTTTTCCCAAAAAGGGTCTCGTAGCAGCTCCTTCACCTCAGCCTGGACTGGCTTGTGTTTGTCAACATGGCTGCCACCTGAGCAGGTATTAGGTTCTCATTTCCTGCTTGCTCGACCAGCTGTCTACGTAGTGGTACTGCTCTGTCCCCTACATTCTGCTCTGCCCTTTGGCTACGGTTTCATCAGCAGAGCCAAGTATCTCCAATCCCATACTGAACCCGTGTCTGAGCGGCCTGCCACTTTTTTTCCTCACCCTGGCAGATGTGGCATTCCTGAAGGTTGTGAGAAAACCTGAGTTGTCCCCTCCCCACTTCCCCTGTCACCTACTGATGATGTCAAAGCTGTGACCACACTGCCTCCAGACTGCCCTCCCCCAGGCTAGTTTAGAACAGCACTCATAATATTGGTGCTGGTGTATCCCTAAGTCCACTGCATTTTTCCCTTCAGGGATTGGTGGGCTCCACCTGGTGGCTACACTGCCAATTGCCCCATACCTGGTTACACACCCCTCCTCCCTCCTCACTGCTGGTACCCCTTTCGGGGGTCTGTGGGCTCTACCCATTAGCTGCAATGTCGGTTGCCTTGCCCCTGCATGCTCTACTGATACCAGTTTTGCTGTGTTCCCTTCCCCCTCTCTCCATTCTTTTGGTCATTCAGCTCCCACCCACCGCCCTGGCGCTTTTTTTTTTCTTTTATGTCTCAAGCCTCAGCTGCCGCTTCCTCCGTCACCTCTCTCTCCTGCCCTTCTCTCCGTCACACAGACAGGTGTGGTGCAGACTGCCTAGTAGTCCCATATGCACACCTTCACTACTACTGATGTCTATTCATGCCAAGTAACTAACTGACTTAACTCATTCTAAACACATTCACATTATATTATTTTTTTTAACATCCACTTCCAAAGAAATTAGGGTTCCCTGTAGCTCAGCAAGAATTTGTGTTCATGTGAAATAGTATGGTCAGGCTATAGCTGTAGTGGATTCATGAAATTGCACACACTTATTCTTTGTTGTGTCACTGAGTTTATTATTCTGTACAAACATACATACAGTGAACACATTATTTTGCATTGCTTGACACTATTTCAGTATTTGAGTATTGTATCTATTTAAATTGACTTTGCAGAAAGAATATAGCATTCTAAGTACTAACCTCTCCAGTGTGTATGCCTTTATAAATGTTTACAAACACATGAATATTTTACTTGTACCAAGGAACAAATTCAAATAATTTTTAAATTATCAGTTTATTTTTGTATCGATTAATGATAAAATCTGATAATATGCATGTTTTGTGAATGAAACCTGATTTTGTCTGAGATTGCTGTACCTTGGCTGTTAGTTAACCAAATGTAACCCATCACTAACTCATTTTTCATTGGCTGTATGTTTTTGGGTGGTGGGCCTTTCTTGTAACAGCTGTGATATACTGTCATACCTGCAAACCCCAGCAGTTTCTGATGCACCCATATTAGCACATCTGGTGCCTGCTACCTTGCTGAGCTGTGAGACTCTCTCTCTCACACACACACACACACACACACACACACACACACACACACACACAATCTGTAGGTGTCTGCTTTAAATAGCATACTAATCCAGGGATCTGATTGAGTGGTCTATTTCATGAGAATGGCAGGTATACTTTTGAAAACGACCACTCGGTGTAAAAATAAATAAATGAATCACACCCCCCCTCCCCCCACCATACTTGTAGAGAGGCTAGGTTTACATGCCCAGGGTATTAAGGCTCTCTACATATGTCTGAGAGCATTAGGGTTTGTTGCTTGCCTGCGGATTTATTATTTTTGTGTTTCATTTGTGTGTGTGTGTGTGTGTGTGTGTGCGTGAGCTGAGCCAGAGAGTGATTCTAGCCAATGGCTGCTGTGAGAGGAGCAGATGCAGAGCCGAGCCGCACAGCCATCCTCCTGCCATTCAACTTCTGCTGGATTACAGCACGCAATGCTAATCAGTCGACGGCTGCATTCCTGTGCTATAAAAAGATTTCTCAATGAAAGACTTTCAGGTCGAAGCCATTTGAATGATTTTTATGAATGACGCAGGGGCTGAGCCTCATGGGAAGCAGATCAAATCCAGCTGAAAAGACAGAGATGTGAAGGCTGAGTGAACGTATAAGCGCAGCCAAGGGCCCCGCTGTTCTGCTGACTTTCAATTAAAAACTTTGATAAAAAAAAAAAACACAAGACTTCTACAGTCATCACTCTCATGGGAGCCAGGAGAGACTGCCCAGAGGAAGTCTCAGCTTTATGCTACCGAGTTAAGTTCTTTTTAACGATCCGGTCAATTCATCTGTATAAGGGCATATATGCAATTCAATCAAAACGGACTTTACGTTGCGTCATCGTTTTTTCTTTGAGCGTTGCATATTTTAGTGGAAACAAGCAAAAATTCATTCATGTCATTTGGAATATATTATTTTCATTTTGAAAGAGAATAGTTTAAAAAAACAAGGTGCCAAGTTGATTTCTTTAGTTTTAAACCGACACAGTTATGATTTTCCCTTAAGCACTGTAAAAACTACAAATTAATCCATCTACGTCCATTTGGGCCAAGTGGTCTTAAAATGAGGTGTGCTGTATTTCTGTTTTTATTCATCACAACATACAATAACAATGATGATTCAGCCCAACTAGGCTCACCATATATTAAAAAGTACATAGTATCGAGTACCGCATCAAGCCTGGCACTACACACAGAAAAGTACTGACCCATGTGTAAAATACCCCCTTAAATAAGTTCCTTGAGTCAGTTGTGATTCTTTCATACCACGAAACAATTTAGTTGCCGTTATTTGTACTTTTTCAAGACCCCCAGTATCTTCTTAAGATAGCCAGTCCTGCTCACAGTATTCCAGCTTTGGTCTGGCAAAAGCATGATATAATTTTAATATAACCTCCTTTGATTTATAATCAATATTCTTTGCTGTTGGCCTTTTTCACTGCTACAGCTCAATGCCAACATCAAGTTAATCTTTGATCAAGTATTTCTCCTTTTTTTTTAAGTCTTTTTTTGAGCACATTGTAATTTTGTTCCTCCTATGTCCTGTCTTATTTCCACATGTGGAACTTTATATTTAGCTCTATTGAATGTCACTGCCAGGTTTTCGTGCAGCTCTAGATTCTGTTTAGATTTTCCTGTATTGCCGTAGGTGATCCTAAACTGTTTGGTAGATCCCCAAATTTCATATCTTCTGCAGATTTAACTGTTTTGCCACTGACCTCCATATCAAGGTCATTTTTGGAGATAAGAACGAGCAAGTGCGCCAACATTCCCGTGGGACCCCCTTTCATACAAGATCCTGCTCTGATACACTTCCCCCTACAGACACTCTGTATTCTCAATCCGTATTTTGAACCAACTCCAGTAACTCCTACTGATTTCATTTTGACCTCTCATGTGGTACTTTGTCAAGTTCTTTTTGAATATTATATGATAATATCATATCATTCAGTACAAGATTGATCAGATACCATGATCAAAACCGCGTCATTGTGATTTTAACGGCACCATGAAGAATGTGTCCCTACTTGTAATGTTCCTATTTCCTGGTTATGTACAGATAGGCGGAAATGTGCCATTTGAGAAAGAATATTTCTTTTCCCCACTAGAATTGTGTAGGTTGGATCTATATCACATAACATGTTTTAATTGCATGTCATAATATTGATCCGAATAGAATCACTACAGTAATATTATATAACATAGAGAAGTCAGGGAAGTAGGAGAGTTTCAGTTTTTGCTGCTGTAGAGCCAGAATTCAGGTAGTTTAAAATCTGTTTCCCCATGTGTTTTCTCTATCCCTGCTTCAAAAGAATACCTCACTTAGAAGAGCGAAAGCTTGGACATTCTAAAATGCTTAACAAGACGACTGCTTAACATGGTTTGACACTAGAACTGCCTAGATTTCACCTTTCCTTTATCCACAGCAAACAGTCAGTGTTACCACAACCACAACATCTCATGTTGATAATGATTAAAAATTTGAATGATCACAGTAAGAGAATACATTTGTTTAACAAATGTGTGCTTGAAAGGACATATGTTACTAGATAAGCAAATGTAAAAAGTGAATAAATACAAGCTGAATCAAGTAAAATAATTTACAGGCATGCAAATCCAACAACTCAACCACTTCAACCACAGCACAATCTCTAAGGTAAATTCTGTCGCATGTAGTATTCTTTATGGATAAACTATGCCAATGAAAAGAAGACATTGCTTCACTCCATTTTTGGCTGATATGATTGTGAAAGAAGTTCACAAAGTCGTTTGTGGCAAGTGTGTTCTTGTGAAATTAGTTGCTTGTTTAGAGTTTAGGTAGCTAAATATAATGGTAATCATTTTTAGCGAGCTAAATATACATTTTGTGGCATCTGTAGACTGTAGACTGAGCCAAAAAAGCTTAGCAGGGCTGGCTGTCTTGATCCACTCATGTTAACAATGAGAAGAATGTTACAAACTGCCGAAACTTCAGTCCATTTCGTTAAAAATAAATAGCATAACTGTCAACACTTACTCATGGCAATAGAGGCAGTGTGGGAAGCACACATGTGGAAGACACATTTTCACAATAGTGAAAAATAGTGAGCCAGACGTTTGTGTAAGGTGGTACTGCTGCTATCAGTTCCAAAGAGGGAGTAAATCCACCAGTGCACCAACTCAGTATAAGCTCTCAGGGCATGACAGGTGTGAGACAAACACTCCAAAAGTGTTACAGCCCTAATGCACTACTCAGACCTGTCTTTTTTCTGGGTAGACCTTCATCAGCCGGAGCCACTTTAGTGTACGTTAACAGAGTCAGATTTTGTTTATGAAGATATATTTTGTGTACACTGGTAAACGGATCTATGAACATAGACTATTAACTGTTCTTGATTTTTTTTTTCTTTGCAGGGATGGAAAGAGTACCAGTACCAGTTCTGGTACTGAAGCAGGTGAGCCAGACGTTCACAGCGACTTGAAGGTACAAGGCATTTTTTTGCACCGTGGTAGAACGGACAGACAGATTTACTCTTACGTTATGTAAACAAACCGTAAAATATATTGTACCTTACTGTTTTCTTAGCAAAGGTGGAGGAAGTATCAGTGATTTCACTGCAGTAGAGAGAGAGATAGTAGATAAAGCTAATAATTTCAGAGCATCCTACAGGTACAGTGCCAAACATGCATGCTATTAATTAAGATACGTACAGTTTGTGAGATTAACATCATGGATCTAGTGTTCTCGCTAATAATTCCTGCATACATAATAAAAAGTTAGTCATTTTTGATGTTGATCCCATCATGCTGCAGAAGCAGATGTGCAGGAGCCTTCAGAGGGAGAGAGAGGTGCACAGCCCAGCTCCCAGATGACAGGGAAAGAACAGAGAAGCCTTTTGATTATTTTGCTTGGCCTCAGTCCAAAGTTCTGGACTTATTTTTTCAATACCGTCCGCAATAAAACCCCCTAAACAAAGCATTTCCCAAAGTGTCCCGTTCGAAAGATGGCACAAACAGAGAGCGGCTGAAACACAATGAAGAAACCCACTCACAGTTCTGCTGAGCACGTCTTGCATTTGCAAAGCCTTCAGCCGGTGACAGTGCACTCATGAAATAGAGCATGCAAGCATGTCCATCAGACAACAGAGGTAGAATGAGCAAAGCAAGGCCTGTAGAGAGAGAGAGAGACAGAGAGAGAGAGTGCAGAAACCTATTTTCTCAGACCTAACAAAGCAGACATCAGCAGCCTTCAGAGTGACAAACAAATCTCAGCTCAGCGAGACCAGGTCAGGTTATGGAATGTGTAACTGACGTCATTAAAGTAACAGGAAAGAGTGGCCTGAGCAACACAGGAGACAGAGACCGCATATAGCCTAGAAAACCTGACCTTGGACCATTGCAACTTTATTGAGCTCATATAGTTGCTTAGCAAATATGATATTTTCCTACAAGAACATGCACAAGATTGCATTGAAAAGAGCTAGAGGCATTTCACGACATGGGGTAAAGGAAGCCGAGCCTCCTGTAAACTGTTCTGTTCAAAACAATGCTGCAGAAAGTGATTGACATTTTCAGTCTTAATAGGAGAGACAGCTGTGGCTGAAGTGAAGGAGTCAGGCATGCTCTCACTTTAGACGGATACAACACCGGACTTGACATCGAAAGACCAATGTGTAGCTGTGCTCCGATATATCTCTGATGTCATCCATGAGAGGCTCTTTGTTGTGATTGACTGTGAGTCACTGACTGTTCGATAATTCCTGAAACAGGCTTGCGAGAAGGTAGATATTGACATCCTGCACTGTTTGTCCACTCAACGGGTGCAGCAACAACAGGGCCAACAGGAGAGTCTACATATGAGGCACATATTCTAAGTCTAGATTTAACAGGCACCATTGGAGTTATCGAGGCAAGTATATCCCATTTCTCACTGCTCAATGGCATGGCAGTATTCACCCAGGAGTCCTACAAACACATGAAGCTATGGCAGGGAGTTGGTGAGGACAAGCGACACACTTGGCTTCCTATGATAGGAGAAACTTGCGAGAGGGCCAAGGACCAAGCCGTAAGTAAACTGTACGTTAGATTTGGGAAACTGGACAATGCACTTTAGACCGATGTGTTTTCAATTGAGAATGATTATACCATGAAATTTGCTGTCAGAGTCAAGGTAAGCAGTTACCTGGACGCACTCCTGAGGTATGAAACCACACCTACAAGTTATGTTTTCCTCAGGATTTTTAGAATACTTCCCCACTCTCCCATTACTTATAAAAAAGCTTCATGGATATGAGAGGAGTTTCCTGGCACTGTAATTCGCTGAGCTGGAATTGCGGAGGTAAGTTGTGTGGGCTTTTAGTGGCACACATTCCAGGGCACATTTGAATTGTTGAATAATTTATTGAGATGGTGATTAGTTGCTGGTGCATGGGTTCACAGACAGCTCCTATTTGTGATTACGACACCAGGCAGGTGTAAAGGGGGAAGCAAGGTTAGTTGGGGGGGAGACACTTTTTGGAAAAGGGCTTTGTGTTTAGGAGTCTTAATCAATAGTTTTTTTCTTTTTTGGTATCTTTTTCTTTGTAGGTAGATTTTTGGCTTTGTTTTGTTAGTTATTTTCTGGAGGTATTTATTTGAATTCATTTGTTTCCCTTGTTTTGTTCCTTTGAAGTGTATTTATTTTTGAAGAGTGCATGCATGTTGGTGTGTGTGGAGGCAACAGCGGGCATGCATGCATGTTGGTGTGTGTGGAGGCAACAGCGGGCATGCATGCATGTTGGTGTGTGTGGAGGCAACAGCGGGCATACCTTGCTGCACTCTGGACGGGGCGATGTGTACTGGACAGCATCATAGGAACCAGAGGAACAATGGTGCTGCCATTGGCCTCGGATGCCCCAAATGGATTTGGGTTAGGGGGCTTCTATCTAGGGCAGTAAGGAACATCAGGACTGAGGAGAAATGTGTGAATCTGGTGTGACGGGAGGCCAGGATAGAAGTGACTAGCTGCTGTTAGTGACTAGCCCTGCAGCCTGGTCCCATGGAGCTCCGGATCCGACGGAAGAGGACAGTGAGAAGAAGCCACCAGGACCACATATGCCACCCATCTTAGGCTTCTATCAGTTTGAACGCATGGAACTAGGACTCCGTAATGTCCCCAAACCTTCCAACGGTCGATACAGATGTGTCTGGGGGGACATAGTGCACATTTCGCTGTTGGTGTGCCTAGATCCTGTTCTGGTTTTCTCTCAAGATTTTCAAACTCACCTGCAGCACTTGGTGGCAGTTTTAAAATGTCTGGGATAGGACGGGCTTAAGCTGCAGCCCCAGAAGTGCAAGTTGCTTGGAAAGGGAAGTTTGATTCTTGGGCCATATTTTCAGAGGGGGGGGGGGGGGGGAGGTGGCCATGGATCTGGTTTTTACTGGCCACGGTTGAGGGCAAACATGCGGTGGTGGATTGTGGAGTGCAACCAGTGCATGGTGGCTAAAGCCAGAATGGGCCCTGGTCAGGACCCCCCCTGTCCCCCTATACACCCTTACCTGCATATACTCACGGATTTTTCCAGATATGGGTGGGCAGTGCCCGTGAAGTGCCTGTGGGGATGATGGTCAGGACTCAGGATGGTGGGTCACAGTGGTGCACCACTGGGGCTGCCCTGAGCAGCTCCTCTTGGACCATGGGCCAGCACTCTTTTCCTCTTTCATATTGTCCTTTTTTGATTTCTACAGCTGCACAACAATTTGCACAATCCTGTACCAAATGCAGGGTCTAAGAGCCTGCAAGAGATTCAGCAAGACCCTGCTCTGCCACAGAGTTCTGTGCAGGAGTAAGAGCAGTCCCAGTGACCACAATGCCATGCATAGTAGCACAGGGTTTGTCCCATACTTTGTCCTAATGGGGCACCATGCCCATTTTCTGGTCAATCTGGTGTTAAATGTGCCGCCCCCATTGCTTAACTTGTAAAGTAGGCGCGGGAATACGAAGGGAGTAAGGATCTAACAATTCGACAGCCATGACAAAGGTCCCAGAACTTATGGACACAAAAGTCCCGAAATGGTAACAGAAATGAAAACAGAAATGTAACTTCTCTTTTACCACCTTGTTCTACCCCATTATCTTTGTCTGAATCCTTAAAGAAAGACCGCAGCGGTGACTGCCTTCTTTTCACCATGTTGAAACAACTCTTCTTCTTTGGTGTATCTCATGTTGTGTGTGACTAGGCAGGTTATGACAACATGCAAGAAGCAAGTAACCACCTAATTGTCATGAAAATGAGCCAATTAAATTTTGAACGGAGGTAATGTATAGAGTTCAGCGGGCTATTACTTTTTTAATCCATAGGCTGTGTGTGATTTTAAAAAGTATGCAGCAGAGGTGCTCTGGAACACAGATGCAATACACCTTAGAGGTGCCAGATTCTGTTCAAGCAGGATCCAGGTCAAATGAAGCAATTACCACTCCCTATCCGGAAGTTGACACTGTAGGGTGAAGGCGCATCACTACATTAACCATGTAAATCAGAAATACCAGCAGTCCAGGGACAGGGGGAGGTATGATCGGTTTTGAGAATCCTGAGGAAAGCATGGCACTGGTGAGCAAAAGTTGTTCAGCATGTAAAAATTGCCCAGTGTGGTGCCATCTGAACGTGTCTCAACACAATAAAAATGGGCATTTAATGCCTATGTCTTATCTGTAATCCAAGATGCCCATAAGAGAATCTTATCTACCCTAAACTTGAAAAACTGACTGAGAACCTCCCTTACCCAAGAAAACCTTGAGGCCTCTTTTCCATGTCAACAAAGAAGGACTTAGATGTGACTTAGATGGCATCATGACCAGATGGCAGACAGCACAGAACGAACAACTGACCTTCTAAGTTAGGACACGCTTTTAACTAAGCATTTACTGTCTATGAGGATGAGTGAGTAATTATCCATAATCTGGTGTATTTATGCATGGTAAATCAATTAAATCACTGCATATCTGTAAAGATTACAGATTTAGGCATTTTTCTTAATGGACAAGGGTGAATGTTGAGTGTGTTTTGCATTGGAGGTCCTCACAGCGGACAGAGGAAAAATAATTTGAAATAATTTCACATTCACATTGTGGTGATTGAAAGCATTCATTGGGGATGTTATCCTGTGTATGGTGTATTATATTGCAGACATGATGTTGCTAGCATGGCTGTGGTGGCTTGGCACCTGTGAAAGTGACAAGCACATTAAGTCTGAATGTTCTTATGTTGCAAAATCTCGTTATGATTCAAGAACAGAAGCAATGAATGAGTGCCTTATTAAGTGCCATGCAAAGTTGTTCCTTATATTCCCATAGGGATTAAGAAACAAGACATAACTGGGGGAGGATGAAAGTTATGATCATTCATTCATTCAACCTTTATTTAAATCTCAAGGAATCATTGAGGGTTTGTCCTCGTTTTCAATGATACCGAGAGTACAGTTAAAAACTGAGTAAATACACTCAGAGAATATGAATAAACACACAAATAAATATATATATGTATGTATAGCTAGATACACACACACAAATTAATTGACAAAGAAAACAAACAGCAACAGAACACATATATAGCAAATGCTAGTGTTATTTGAATATCTAAATTACCAATATTTGTATATATGTTGATAATTATTTATTTAATGACATGTATAAGTATTGTTATGTGAAAGAGTAGTAGTAATTGCTATAGACTGCTGCAATTGCACTATTCAGCTGATTAGCATGGCAAGTGTTAAACAGCCTGCCAGTTACCACTTGGTTTGTTTAGAGAATGGTTGGTAGAGAGTTGCAAACATGCTACCAAGACAAAATGAACAGTTGATTATTGAGCCTTTATTGTTGTGTTTTATTGACAGTTTTCCAAGTGTTTTTTTTTTGCTTGTACATTTTGGTGAATGAACACCATGATTTTTTTCCTGCTGCCTCTTGGTCTGTGTTACTGACATATCCAACTGCATTTTGGTGACTTACAACAGAGTTAACATTTGGTGTGGTTCCTTCTCTGCTTTTTTGAATTGATGTTACTTAATAGTAACATCTTACCAAACTCCAAACACAAACAAAAACCAGAACTAAAAAAAAGAAAGTAAACGAAGCAGGGGAGAAAAGTCAAACCGAAAGTAATCCCAATGTTAATGCAAGCCGTGTCACGGGCATCCTTGACCTGAAATGGAGGGTATGGACAAGTACATTCAGGAGTCACCCGCCGCGGGCATCATCAGACCTTCCTCGTCTCCTGCTGGAGCTGGCTTCTTCTTCGGGGGAAGAAGGATGGCGGACTGCGACTGTGCATTGAT
Source organism: Albula glossodonta (assembly GCA_019788955.1). Taxonomy (NCBI): domain Eukaryota; kingdom Metazoa; phylum Chordata; class Actinopteri; order Albuliformes; family Albulidae; genus Albula; species Albula glossodonta. The sequence continues at coordinate 26,882,206 of JAFBMS010000005.1, forward strand.
TACCGGGGTCTCAATACCATCACAGTGAAGAACCGCTATCCCTTACCACTCATGTCCACTGCTTTTGAGTCCCTGCGGGGAGCGACTATCTTCCTATAATTAGATCTCCGCAATGCCAATCATCTGGTTCACATTCGGGAGGGCGACGAGTGGAAGACTGCCTTTAACACACCCACAGGACACTATGAATATCTGGCAATGCCTTTTGGACTCATGTATGTATACCTGGATGATATTGTGATCCTCTCTCGATCCAACGCTGAACATACCCACCATGTCCGCCAGGTGCTTCAGAGGCTGTAGGAGAACCAGCTCTTTGTGAAGGCAGAGAAATGTGAGTTCAATAAACCATCTGTTTTGTTTCTGGGATTTGTGATTTCAGCAGGGGGCAGGGAGCAGATGGACCAGAAGAAGGTCCAGGCCATGGTAGACTGGCCCCAGCCTGAATCACATAGAGACCTGCAACGTTTTCTGGGCTTCCCCGCTGTTTTATTCGGGACTACAGCTCTGTGGCAGCTCCCCTCACTGCTCACACCGCTACCGCGAAGAGGTTTGCCTGGACCTTCTTGGCCGATACCGCCTTCCGGGAGCTCAAGGTATGTTTCACCACGGCACCTATTCTGATTCAGCCGGAACCCTTGCGGCAATTTGTTTTGGAGGTGGATGCCTCGGATGTGGGGTTGGGAGCCATGTTGTCACAAGTCTCTCCTGCAGATGACAAGTTGCACCCATGCTCCTTCTTCTCACACCGCCTGACCCCCACAGAAAGGAATTACAACATCGGGGACTGGGAGCTGCTGGCTGTCAAGTTGGCTCTGGAGGAGTGGACACTGGCTGGAGGGCTCGGAGGTTTTTCTTGGTCTGGACGGATTGCAAGAATCTGGAATACCTGCGGTCGGCCAAATGCCTCATCCCCCTCCAAGCGCGGTGGTCCCTGTTCTTCACCCGCTTTAACTTTGTCCTCTCCTACCAACCTGGCTCCAAGAACGGCAAGCCCGATGCTCTGTCCAGACAGTCTGCAACCAGGTTGCAGGGCCCGCTGAGGGCTACACCATCCTGCCCCCTAGCTGCTGGGTGTCAGCAGCTCTGTGGGACATCGAGGCAGTGGTTCGCTCAGCGTGGAGGGTAGGTGCTGCTTCCAGTGCTTGTCCTGCTAACCGTCTCTTTGTTTCCGCATCTGTTCTCTGTCCAGGTCCTGCAGTGGGGGCATTTCTCTCGGCTTGCATGTCATCCAGGTGCCCGCCGCACCAAGGCCCTCCTCTCTCAGCGCTTCAGGTCGCCTTCGATGGAAGAGGACATCCGCAGGTTCATATCTGCTTGCTCAGTCTGTGCCCCGAATAAGCCCTCCACTGCACCTCCGGTGGGTCTGCTGCATCCTCTGCCTGTTCCCTGGAGGCCGTGGTCACACATCGCCCTGGACTTTGTCACTGGCCTGCCCCCATCTGATGGTAACACCACTATTTTGACTCTTGTGGACCGCTTTTCCAAGGTGGTCCACCTCCTGGCTCTCCCCAAACTGCAATCAGCTAAGGAGACTGCAGAACTGTTGATTTCACACGTGTTTCGATTGCTTGGACTTCCTGTTGATGTGGTTTCTGATAGGACGCCCCAGTTTACCTCTCATTTTTGGAAGGCATTTTGTAAATTGTTGTATGCCACTGTTAGTCCCTCCTCAAGCTTCCACCCACAGTCCAATGGGCAGGCTGAGTGGACCAACCAACAGATGGAGACTGTTCTGCGGTGCCTCACGTCGCGGGAGCCAGCAGCTGCCCTGGATGGAATACTCCATAAACTCCCCCACCTCCATGTCAATTGAGTGTCTCTGTTTCAGTGCTGCTTGGGCTACCAGCCCCCATCCTTCCCCTCTCTGCAGGAGGAGGAGGGGGCCCCGTCAGCAGAGGCATTTGTACGGTGCTGCTGGCAGACCTGGAGGCATGCCCGGGCTGCCCTGCTGCATGCCTCCTGCTGGATCAAGCGAGCGGCTGACCGTCACCGTTCCCGAGCTCCACGCTACCTGGAGGGGCAACGGGTTTGGCTATCCACCCGGGACCTTCCCCTCAGGGTGGAGTCCCATAAGCTGGCTCCTCGGTTCATTGGTCCCTTCCCCATCGCCCAGGTGCTCAGCGCTGCGGCCGTTCATCTTCAGCTACCCCGCTCCCTCCACCGCATCCACCCCACATTCCATGTGTCCCCAATCAAGCCCGTCTGCCGCAGCTTCCTGTGCCCGGCTCCCAAAGCCCCCCCTCCTCCATGCCCAATAGATGGAACTGAGGTGTACAACGTGCGCTGCCTGCTGGACATGCGATGTTGGGGTCATGGACTTCAATACCTCGTGGACTGCGAGGGCTACGGCCCCAAGGAGCACTGTTGGGTCCCAGCCTGGGACATACTCGAACCTGCGCTCATCAGTGACTTTCATCAGCAGCATCCTAAGAGGCCTGCTGGACCGTGCCGGTCGTTGGGTCGGGGGGGGGGAGGGGGGGTACTGTCAGTAAACCCATGGCTTAGTTGTATTTTGGTGTTTTCATTTTGTGTTTCTTCCTTGTTTTCCCCTGTCTCTGTGCCACGTTTCCCTCATGTCTTTGTTCCGCTCCCTTGTTACTGCTTGATTGTTTTATTGATTCATTGTTAGTGTCTGATTGTCTGATCTGTTTCACCTGTCCATCAGTTCACCTGTTCTCTGTTTCACCTCGTTAACTGTTGCATTGATATCCCTGGTGTTTCTTTGTTCGTTGCAAGTTCGTCTCTTTTGCTTTGTTCTCAGTTACACTACAAGCTTTTTTCCTGTTCTGACCTGCCTGTCCTGACCTTTGCATGTTTACCTGTTTTACTGTTTTTTGGATTCTGATTTCATTCTGATTGCTGTGTCTGCCTGGTTACAACTTTGCCTGTTTTCCCTACCTCGTTTTTGGTTTGTGTTTTGGTGCTGTTCTCTGTGACTTCCCAGTTTGATCTGTGCCTGCCTTTGACTACATTTTTGGTTTTGGACTTTATATTTGGCTTTAATAAACTTCGGTTTGTTTTACTCCTTTCTGCACCTGAGTCCATACTGTACCGTGACATTGAGGTACATACAATTCCCCTATACAGCCGGTGAGCAGGCAAACATCAAAAGGCAATTTGCAGCGATGACCGGTTTTCCCAATGTAATCTTTGCAATCGACTGCACTCGCATTGCAATAAGGGCACCGCCAGTGGATGAATAGGTGTAAGTAAATCATAAGAATTTCCATTCGATAAACGTGCAAGTGATTTGTGAAACTGTACTGTAAGGTATAGTTTCACAAACTGTAACTTACATTACGTTCACACGCTGTTCTTTCCTCAGTTTAGTATACCCTTACATCCTTTTTTGAGTAATTAGATGGTGCAAACCACCACTGACCACAGCCTGCCATCACTCCCAACAAGCCCTCTCCAGCTCTCTCCAGCTCATGGTTGGAGAACCCACCATTTGCAGTTAACCAGTAGATCCATTGTTGTAGATCTTGACCAGTGGGACTTGAATTTAATTACCATAGCACCCTGTCTTTTTGACTTATTAATTAATAATTAATTAATCAGTTGTTACTTGTAAATTAGTCCTGTTACTGTATTGAAAGCTTAATGTATGGTTTCATAATATGTTTTATAGAGATTTTAGCATTCATTGTAATCTTGTCTCTAATATGTAATTTGATATGCAAATGTTCTGCTTTAGTCTCCTCAATTTTACTGTAATTTTATGGTTCACTGTATGTTTTGGGCAGATGTTCAACTTATGTATTGATGTTAAAGTGTTTGTGTGTAAATTCACGGTAATGTGAGAAAATGCATTCATTAATTGTATAACATAATAAAGTTATCTGTATATTTAAAGGTTTCATCCTCTGCCAACTGTTTGCATGCATGCATGGTCATCATAGCCAAGGACAACAAAGCCATTTTACAAGACCAGGTACAAACACCGTCCCCTTATGATGTCCCCAGATTCCAAGATGGCAGCACCCCCCACGCACAAATACAAGAGTTGTTTCATGAAATCATGATGAAGTCAAATACCTTACATGGCCTCCACAAACAGCATATCTAAATGTCATCAGGTTTTTAGCGAAAAGGTTTTTTTTTTAACCCGATTTTTTGCCCTGTTGACTTTTGGAGTAGGCAGTGAGCATGTGACTCCCTCTCTGTGACAACAAGCCCTCACTTATCTTACACACCACCAACACATCAGCTCTTGCACACTGTCCGTCATCAGAGAATTGTGAGGCAAAACTGGCTTGCCCTCTTTCATTCATTGGGCCAAGTTTTGCCTTGCCAATGAAGACCTCTGGCCCCACAGGGTAATATTTTTGCAAACGGAAAGAGCATTGCCCATTCACCTTTAACATGGCTGAAGTGCCAACTCCCCCACAGCAAAGATCTTGATTTCGTTATTGTAAATCTTGCAAAGCTGTTGTTGGGCCTTGTTTCAGAAATCTTCGATCCAGTCGGTGCTGATCTGACAGCGGGGCGTGATTATGGGTTCACACAGAACCACGATGAACTCTTGGATGGTATGGCTACGTTACATTACCGTTATTTCACAGATTCTTTTATCCAAAGTGATGGACCGAATTACAGTTGATTAGACCAGTGGTTCTCAACCTTTTTGAGTAGCGACCCCCAATTTAACATGCACTGCTGTCCGCGACCCCCCCCCCCCCCCCCCCCCCCCCCCCCCCAGAAACAACGCCCATCGTCGGATTTACAACTCAAGCACTTATGATCACACTTTAGCTTTTTTTTAAGCCATCGCTCCATTTTTCCAACTAGCAAACTTGCTGCAGCTGCGGCTAAAGCAATAACACGCCGGGGTTTTTTTTTTCTTTTCCTTTGTTTATTTTTCCCGCTGTGTGTCACTGACCACAATCTCACGCGCACAGTTCAGATCATACAAATGCCGTTCATAGGCTACAATGAATTCGGGACAAACAATGAAGCAGAAAACAACTAAAACAACTCCCTGTTTGAAATTATGTAATTTAATATTAATGTTGCGCATTTATATTTTTCCTTCGGTACATTAACAGTTGCTCTCCTTATTGTTTTATATTAAGGACAGTATTGTGTGTTCAAAGTGGCATTGCTCTCATTCTCACCTACTCTGCTCCGATCAAAAAGCTATCCCAGAATGCAATTGCATCTGAAAGGTTGGAGGACTAATGACTGATGATGGCTGAGAATCCTTTCCATTGTTCTTGGGAGTGGTGTGGGGATTTATTTACATTTTTATAGGTGGAGGACTAACGGAGGGCTACAGTGATTGTCTGGGCACATGAAATAGAAGTGCGTGGTTATAGTCTGAATATATTTATAAAACAAGAAACTATTTTAATGACACGTACAACACTGTAGTTTATAATAAAATACAAAAAGTGCTGATGTGCAGTGAACATGTCCTTTTCTGGCTGTGACAACGCATGTACCATGTAGCGTAGCTCATAGATGCGTTCATGAGGCAGTTTGTTTGTACAGGATTCCTGGCCGAGCTTTGAGTTTTCTTTTCGCCTTTGACCACAACCGCAGATGAGATTGAGAATTTCTGTAAGTTGTTGGTCATAGTCAGTAATGTCAACTAACTGCATTGTATCTTCGGCTTTGTTACTGTCAACAGTGAAAGTTGCATCATCATCATCATCTGTCGGTTCTTCAAAATCCGCTTTGTGACTGTATTCTTCACATACAGTACTTTTTATCCAAGTCGGGAATGGTTTCTTCGTCACTGCTGTCCTCATCTTCCAAGTTTGACAGCACAAGGTGCATGTTATCCTCCTCCACCTCAGGAAAGTAACCTCTCACCAGTTCTTCCCACTGAGTTCCGTCTCTTGCACCGGAGAGATTCAGTTAGTTAATATGTTTGAGAGCTGCCGCCACTCTTATCGTAGTCCATGATTCTAACAACACGCAGATAAACTTTTCCAAAAAAGTAAACACACGGGTAGGCTACAAACTGTTGGCAAACGGCACATTGATGTGAACCAATGAACGTTCAGCACTACGTTTACTATAATTATATACTACATTATTTCAGTTACTTTTTTATCAAAATTGTTTAGTATTGCGAATTGACATCAGAGCTAATGTGACCGGGAGATCTTAATCTTCATAACTGCATCAGAAGACGAAGCCATATGATACGCGATTGCTTGGTTTGATAGTACAATAGAATGCTGAGTTGATGACGTTTTCTCCCTTGTCAGTTCTTGGAGGACCAACTTGCCTCGATAGTTTATTAAATTTTTGATACTTACAAGTTATTTTCAGTTTCAACAAAAATGGAGATGATACATAAGCACTTCAGGAATTCGAATCCACCATTATCTCATTTTTGACAAAATACTGCCCGCCCGCGGTTTTTGTGCTCTCCTGTAAAATTGACGTCGCCAAAATGTGGAGGGTTTGCTCGCGTCGGGTCACAAATGATTTGGCAACCCCTAGAAATCATCTCGCGACCCCAGTTGGGGTCGGGACCCCAAGGTTGAGAATGGCTGGATTAGACTAACCAGGGGCCAGTCTCCCTGGCAGCAATGTGGGGTTAAGGGCCTGGCTCAGGGGCCCAACAGCTGCACTGATCTTATTGTGGCTGCCATGGGGTTTGACACCGCAACCTTCCAGGTCCCAGTCAAGCCAATAATCAATAACCTGCTATACTTTTCAAAGCATGAGCTAGTACTCCAGCAGCAATGGTAGGCTAAATTCGTTCACACCCACTTTCCTCACGACACTTGCTTATCTGGGGAGTTTACAACTTTGAATTGTCAACACCATCACAACTCTAATAATAACTATGACATTCATTCATTTCTTCCTCCTTCATTCATTGTTAGTTGAGATTCTCCAACCAAGATTTTCAGTCAAAATTTTCCAACCTTGAATAAACTACATTAAAAATTGAGTTTTATTTTTTTTTTAGTATACATACAAGCCTTCATTAACTTTCAACCTTTACAAACAATAAATCCAACAAGCTTCCAAGTAAGTTTGTACTTTTACGAAATGAAATTAGGAACACACCTTTATCAATGTGCACAACACTACACCTGTGTATGAATGTTCAAGTTACCATAGTCCATCAGATAAAGTAGTTATTTTTGCCAATTACCGATAACAGTAACTGTGCTGGCTCTGTCATTTTCAGAGTTCCATCTTCACTCATGGGCTATGAAGTTTCTTTCACCAGCAAGTGCATTTTTTAAATGGACGAAAATGTAATGCAGATTTAAAAATGAGAAGCATGAGAATATCAATATATTTAAGCAACGTTAGACTCCTTTAATGTAAAATCATGATTTTACTTCCTCTTTCCAGCACCCTGTAAAAATGGCTGCAGTAGCAGATGTTGATATAGTCTGAAATCGGCTGAAATGATTATTTATCCTTGTGCCTAACGTCACACTGAAAACATCTCAACTGAGATATATTCACCGCACAGTGCTCTTGTTTAGTGTAGTGACATCCTGTAGCTCTGGCAGCACCATACATTATTTACTAGACAGGAGCAAAGAACATACATCAATGTTAAGTACCAACTCTTACAACTGCCTTTAATGTCTGAAGTAAATATAGTGACCAAATTATAGTTATGCATGGACCCCTGATAAATGTAAATAGCTTATGCATTCAATGTGTATTTATTTACACCACCTGAATTATGACTGAATAGGATTTTGTATCAGGTCCCGTTAATTCCTCATATGCAATGGCTATATTACAATATCGTACTGCATGTACGACAGAGAAACAGAACACTTTTATCTGTTCCTGGCAAAATACCCACCTGTGAGGTGACCTGAGAGATCATGACTATTATTACAGAGAGAATTATGAAAATAAATAATACTGATGAAATACGTTTTCTAAATGTTTGTGTTTATGTATCTGCTTAAGAGGGGCATTGAGGTGGATGGTAGCATGATTAAGTCCCAATGGCAGATTCAGTGGGATTCATTAGTAGAAATTTAAAACCTTAGCCCGTATGTCTTTGTGTGATACGGAGGGGGCTGGGGGAGGCAGAGCAGAGCTGCAGTTTGTCTGCGCAGCCTAGCTCCAGCAGCACTGCTCTCTGGACTGAGCCTGACCCACAGTCTCATAGTGACGTCAGTCCCATCCCCGTGGGGACGTGATGAGTCAGAGCCAGCCAAGCTGCGGGAGCAGCGCGGCAGCCATTAGCACGTCATTGGTAATCCCAACAACACCTTCTCACATTCCTTGGCATTTGTTTCAGTGTGCTCCTGTGAAGGCTGTTTTATTTACAAGAGTGGCTGTTCCTTGTGTGTTTGCTGCTGCACTGCCCCCCAACCCCCCCACATTCTCCCCCCCTCCTCATTTTTCAAGGCTTGCTTGTCCATCGCTCCGATACAGTTTTGAGGATTGCAATGAATAGATAAAATCAGGGGTTGTGTCAAAATGGGAATGTGAAAATCTAGACTTAATTGTAAGATTTTACTTATGAAACATGCAGAAAAATTAGTTTTGATGTAAGGTCGTTTCTGTTGATTCTGGGATTTATATCTGGAGCACAATTTATATCATGGGTTTAAATTTGTATAAAATGCGATGATGCTTAAACCTTTTGGTTTTAATCATGCCTTTTAGATTTTATCATTTTGTCTTTATGCCTAGCTTTGTTTACCTTCCAGAATATTGTATTTGATGCAATATCCACCCTGCCTAGATATTCAATGCTACTACAGAAAAATTAATTTTATTATACACTTTGAGTTAGAATTAATGCTTTACTATTCCAGATTTTAACACCTGATTTAATGAGGGAGGCACTGAAATGCTGTGCATCAAGTTCACATTGTGCTTGAGGTGGCTAGTCAAGCCCAACATACTGTTTTCTGCATTTGATATGTGCTTTTTAGCAAGGTGACTTAATATTTCTGTCTAGCCATATTTTCTAAACTATCAGCTGTAGCACACATTGAAAAAGGTTCACTGACATGTAAACTCACCTCCGTCCACATTTTCAGTCCTTAAATTGGGTTTTCAATACGGCAGTGCCTATCCCTTACTGTTAACATATGCTCATTTGTTGAATTTCCACAGCCAAAGACATAAGGGCAGGGGCGGGGTGAAGGATTCATCTAGCAAACTGATTTCGTTTTATAAATAATAGAGATGGTACACCGGTAGAAATATGTGCCAAAGTATGGAGTAGACTGTAGCATTTCTTCTGGTAGAACAGTTCTTGCATATTTGAAAATTATTTTTTACTGTGTATATTTTATATTATCTATAAATGCAAGCTACCACATCAGGGTCAAAAAATGCAATGCCTTTAAAAAATAATGAATTAATAAATAATCAATTTTTGTATGTGCTCCAAGGAGTTTATATATTTTATATAGCTACACAGAATGAAAATGAGAAAGGTAAAAAATTATACAGGTTTATATGGTTGATATGACGGAACAAACCATGCTTAAATATGTTGTTAGATATGTAATTGTAGCTGACTTGTAGCTAGGTTGCAGACTAATTTTCTTGCAGTGGCCACTGGGAAGGAGGCACAGTGGGGCGAGGCCCCAGTAGAGTAAGGCACGTATACCAGAAGGGAGACGATTGTGTGCGTGCATGCCCCATTTTAAAAATGTGTCTCACTGGGCAAATTACCGTTATTGAACTTGTTCCTCCCCATTTCCTTATCCTGGAAAGATGCGTGAACATTGGCAGCCACAGGAGCCCAGAGCGGTGGTCCAGGAGAAGACAGTGAGCAGCAGCACTTTTTTATATTTGACAGTTGGTATTGCTAACATTAACTTGGCATTAACTCAAGAGCCCACAGAAGCTAGCTAGCTAACAATTTTCCAAAATGTTAATAAAATTGATAAAAACAATTAAGGCACAAATAACTGGGACTACTTTACAAATGGTAGTACATACATTCCTTAAACACTTATTTCATTTATGTGACACTTTAAAGAATATTGTAACATTTTATTTAACTAAAAGAAATAGGCAAGGACTACACCCACCACTCTTGTCACCAGGCGTTGTAATAGTAACCAGAGTGACAGTTACAAAGAATTTAACTATGACCAGTGTCGACAAACACCACAAGGCGTTTGTCGACAGCAGTACGTCTCGTTAGAATGGCTTAAGCAGTACGTCTCATTAGAATGGCTTAAGACCCATTAGAAAATTACTGCCTTTAGAACAATAGCATATTTTGATGATCTTCAACCATATAACATGAGGGTACTTTTTATTCCTGCTACACCATCTTTTACCAGTATATAACCTTATCTTCACCAAGACTCCTATTAGGCCTCCTCTTGGCCACAAATTTGGCCCTCAGGCAAATTAGCAGAGGATTTCAGAGTTGCAGTGGTAACTAATCACTGTCCTGCGTGAGTCATGGGTGAGTCTGGGTAGGCAAATACTAGGGGGGCACACCCTGAGTGGAAAGCAAGCTGTGGCAGCAGGCTTTGGGGCATATCTTGAAAAACTAGAATTCTGGCAGCCAACCACGACAGGGAAGCGGTGCTGGTCCTCTTGGGTCACTTTATATAACCATGCAGGTATCTACAGGTATCTGCATGTTTGATGCTTTCCTCACAGGTCTGCATGCGATTGGGTGCCAGGTGATAGGAGCAGGGCTGAATGATCTGGTAACTCCTAGTCGAGCCCCTGCACAGAAGTGACACAGGGTATTTAGTCGCTAGCAACTGGGATCGAGTGGCAATTGCTTTTGGCAGACCCCTGTGCATCTGAACAGGTCTATTTAGGGACCACATTGCTCACCCCAAAAGGGGAAGGGCCTAGAGAATGTGGTCCAAATATTGTCCACTCAAACTCTCCAGGATAGGCTATTGCACTCATCAGGATAATCCTACAGGGGTTGAAAATACAGCAGCAAAAGAACCGCTTTACTTTTTGCAGCGTGGACTATAAGGCCTCTCCTGGCTTCCAGCCACAGTGCTGACAGGCCTGTATGCTGGACAGCACTGATTGCTGCAGAATCAAACCAATTTAACATTGATATCACGGTTGTGAGAAAGACCAGACTGTATGGTGAAGGTTCTCTAAGATGGTGGTAGATACACCCTAGGAATGGGTACCCCATAGGAGGCAAACATCTGCATGGTGTTAGTCTAGCAGTAAAGAACCACCTCCCACTAAACCTCACAGTAACACTGGTTTGCATAAGTAAAAGGCTTATGACCCTTCTTGCATTCCTCTTGCTGGAGAACACTATGCCACCCTCTTTAGTGCATATGCACCAACATTCTCTTCTGTGTCACAACTCTCATCCACAGAGACATCAATGCAGAGAGTATGGTTGCCTTAGGTTGTACAAGCACCTCTTTGACATCAGGTGATTTCAAGCAACTATAAAACTCAGATCAACATGCATACCTGGCCTACAGTATGCAAACGACTGTGCTTTTGTGGCACATGCTCCAGAAGCTCTGCAAGCCAGTCTTACAGCAGCTGTGAGAGCAAATAGCAGAATGGGGCTGTCTGCTAACATTCTCAAAACAGAGGTCCTCTGCCCGTGGTCATCTGGTTCCTCACCTGAACATCCCATCATTACCACAAAGGCTTCAGTGAAGGCATCAGACAGTCTGTCTGTCTACACTTCTACATGAATGTAAAACATGGACATTCTACAGCTGCAACCGTAAACAACTGGCATCCTTCCATATAATATGCCTTCAGCACATTCTTAACGTGACTTTATAGGTCCATGTCCCACACCGAGAGTTCCTAAAGCAGACCAACAGTAGAGGCATCAAAGATAACATGTGTGTGGGCCTACCCCCTCCCTGATATAGTGTTCTACCCCTTGGGCAGCCAAGAGGTGTCCCATCTATTCCACAAGGGCAGGTGCAGGAGGGAGTCGTAGTGGCAGTTACTGTATGCTGTGTGGTCATCCACAGTTGTTGCCCTGTAAAATCAGTGTCAGGAGTTTCTCTTGGCCAGGCTGTTTGTCCATGCTGCATTCCTGGTGAGTTTGGAGGGACTTGGGCATGTACGCAGGGCTAGTTTAATTATTGAATGATTGGGTAATTGACGGTGTTTGTTGGTGCTCCACACCTGTCTCCTATCCACCCTGTCTGGTAAAAGGCATATTTGGTTATGCCTTTTGGCTTCTGATGTTGGGGTAGGGGCGGTCCTCTCTCAGACCTCTGCAGGGGATCACAAGCTTCACCCAAGTGCTTTCCTTTCTCACAGACTTACGCCTACAGAGCGCAATTATGACATCGGGGACTGGGAGCGGCTGGTGGTTAAGCTAGCACTGGAGAAATGGAGGCACTGGCTAGAGGGGACAGAGATTCCTGTCTTAGTGTGGACAGAGAACAAGAAACTGGAATACCTGCGGTCTACCAAGTGTCTGAACTCGCGCCAGGCTTGCTGGTCTCTGTTCTTTGCCAGGTTTAACTTTGTGATCTTACCGCCCGGGGTCCAGGAATGGCAAGGGCCTGATGCCCTCTCCAGACAGTCTGCGTCTTCGGAGGGGCCCACTGAACCAAGCACCATCATGCCAACCCACTGCTCGATAGCGGCGGCAAGTGGGACATCGAGGGGGTGGTCCATGCGGCTCAGTAGGTAGGTTCTGTCCCGCTAACCTTCTCTTTGTTCCCAAGTGTCTGTCCGTTTGCAGGTCCTACAGTGGGGGCACGCCTCTAAGCTGGCCTGCCACCTGGGGGTTCGACGCACCAAGGCTCTCATTGACCAGCGGTTCTGGTGGCCTGTGATGGAGGAGGATATCCGTGGCTTTGTTTCTGTCTGCTCTGTCTGCGCCCAGAATAAACCCTCCCACCTGCCAGTCTCCTGCACCCTCTGCCGATCCCATGGAGGCCATGGTCCCACATTGCTCTGGACTTTGTAACTGGGCTGCCCCCCTCTGACGGTAACACCACTATCCTTACTTTTGTTGACCGTTTCTCTAAGTCTGTTCACCTGATTGCCTTACCGAAGCTAAGAGAAGCTAAGGAAACTGCTGAACTATTGATTTTTAATGTGTTTCGGCTGCACGGGTTACCTAGTGATGTGGTGTCTGACTGGGGGCCCCAATTCACATAGCATTTCTGGAAGGCATTTTGTACTTTGCTAGGCACATCTGTTCGTCTGTCCTCAGTGTTCTATCCTTAATTCAATGGCCAGGCGGAGCGGACTAATCAGCAGATGGAGATGGTCCTGCGGTGCCTTGCTTCTCGGGACCCCTGCTCCTGGAGTTGCCTTCTACCGTGGGTGGAGTACTCCATCAACTCCCTCCCCTCCTCCTCCACCAGCCTGTCTCTGTTCCAGTGCTGCCTTGGCTACCAGCCCCCGCTGTTCCCTTCCCGGGAGGAGGAGGTGGGATGGAGGAGTTCCACCCGCAGTGGCATTCGTGCGGCGCTGCCGACGGACTTGGAGGCATACCTGCTCGGCTCTGCTGCGTGCCTCGGATAGGATCAAGGGTGCTGTGGACCTATGCAATTCCCGGGCTCCTCACTACCTCCAGGGACAGCGCCCCCAGATTCATCGGCCCTTTTCCCATCGCCAAGGTCGTCAGTCCAGCAGCAGTTCACCTCAAGCTTTTACCAGCTCTCCGTCGGATCCACCCCACCTTCCACGTCTCCCAGGTTAAACCTGTGGTCCGCAACCCCCTCTGCCCGGCTCCCAGAGCCTCCCCCCCACCTCAGCTCATTGATGGGGCTGAGGCTTACACTGTGCGTTGCCTGCTAGGGGTTCAATGACTTTCATCTGTGTTTATCCAATGCATGTGGTTGTGTATATACATTTTTATAGTATGTTTTAAATGCAGTCTGAATTTCTTCCCATGTATATTTTACCCCATTAGTATTTGGATCTTTTATTTTATATATTGTATTATCTGCCTGATGTTTTTGTTATTTTCTGGACAATAATTTTGCTGATTTAGCCTCATAAATTTTTTTAAAGTAAAATTTTTTCTCAATTTTTTGCGAGTATAAAATATTTATTTAGTTTCTCACTGTCTTCATTTCCTGCATGCTATTTTGGGTCTTGTCTTTCTTTATGTTTCCTCAAGCTCTTTTTATTTTTCATTCAGATCTGATAATCTTTATTGTTTAGTGTTTTTCTTAAAAGAATGCAACGCGATAATTTTGCGTCTAATGTTTCCCATACTATTACTTTCCCCACTTCACCATTATCATTCACCTCCAGAAACGTTCTTATTTATTGTCTCATTTGTTCCCTGAATTGTGGGTCGTTCAGTATACTAGAGTTTATCCCATTCTACAGCTTTTAATGCCAGCAGAGTTCAGCAGCTTCCACAAAAGCTTCTGACACCTCAACGGTTGCTTTAAGCAATACCTACATGTCCACTTCAGGCTTAAACAGCTTGTACAACCTTTTTCACACACACCCCAGCCATCACCTCACTACAGCACTTGACACTATCATCCTCTTTATCAAAATACTCAATTGTTTGTTTTGAGTGTATTGTCTGTTTAATGATACCCACTCGAAACAGATATAGCAAAGTAAGACTGAAGCTTGCGGAAAGATTGCTCTGATAGCATTTATATCAGTCATGTCACGGTCCACTGTCACACTTCTGTGAGATACAAACAAAAACGTTTGTGAAAATTTTAGTAACAGACCATTGATAGGAGCAGTAGCAGTCGTAGTGACATTCGTAATAAAGACAGAAGCAATATGATTTATCTTAGCATAGAACAGCTTGCAGTCTCATGCACCTCTTATAAGCCACATGATTCCTCATTTGAAATAAATAGAGATGCAGGTACTTGACCTTCAGTGTTCATAAAAGGCAAAACCATAATATGGAGGGTCAATTTTTTTTCCAATGTTCTATTTGCTCAGGAGAACTATACACAATCACAACTGGATGTTTTTCAGCATGGGACAATAGTTGGTAATGCAGACTGAAGTCTTATAAACCTGATTTTATGTGCTTATATTTAGATATACAGTCATTGTCCAAAATGAAAGGTCCAAATTTCTAATGTTTTTAATGTCTTTAGGCATTACATAGTATGCTCTTTCCAGGAGAGTAGTTTCCCCCTATTTGGTTGCCCATTCAACAGTCTTTAAGAGTAGCAGCATTGGAAAGCCCTTGTAAAAAAATCACAGATAAATGGTTTTATGTCATCCACCAAATACCTAATTCTATTTTCCATTGACCTGCTGAGATCGTGGCCACTCTGCTCAAGAATAGCCCTGACAATGCACCTTGAATGTTGTTCAATGAACTGATTGAAACATAAGCAGAGCAAGAATTGGCTAAAGTCCTCTCAGGGTCCACAAAACAGCCTCCAGGTGAATGCTTGTGTAACGGGCTCAGAAGGACACCAAACACTTTTGATGCAGATCGTAGACTTTATTCTGCAGCTGTAGCAAGGGAAAGATATGTCACAGGCCTTAACCATGGAGGGCACTTTGTAGGATATATGGGTAGGCGTGAAAGTGTGTCCTACTATGGAAACCTTAATGCAGGACATATTGTGCCTGAAAAATATCCGAAATTGCAAAGAACAGCATCACTATTTTGCCAACTACTTTGACTCAGAGTGTTCATATATTTCAAAAATAAGGGAAAAAAAGCTCATTGATCTTACATCATATTATGAGCACAGAGGAATAAATAAAAAATAGTATCACATATATTGCAATAAGTGAAAATACACTTTTACTTTCGAGTGATTGTATAGGGATTTACAATTTGTCCTGTAAGAAAATACATTTTTTCCTATAATTACCTATTTGACTATTTGAACATTTCTTGCCATACCTGTAGCAAGGGAAAGGTATGTCAAGATCCCACAGCCACTTATTACATAAACAACAGATGAAAAATTAACAAATTAACAAATGGGTTTACAGAGCTAAACAAAACAAAGGCTGACCCAAAATTTTTTTAAAAATTCAAGTCCTGCGTTTTCATTTAAAATCACGTTATGCCGTTTAGTACCTGTGTTCAATAAACTTCCAAGGTTGTGTGTTTATTAATATTACATATATATTGAATGTTTGCCAACCTCTGCAGCTCTGAAGAACTCCAAATGCCTTCATGTTTTATCCAATCATTAACTTTATTAATTCGGTTATAACTGAATGTGTAATGTTGTGATTTGATTTCTGATTTGAGACTGATTTCTTTGAATTATGCCATTTTTAGTACAGTACATTGTAGAATTTCCTCCATGTAGGTGATGGTCCCTGTTATGAGGAAGACCAAACAAATTCCCTACAATTCACTGAATAACAGAATATCCAGAAAATAATTTTGTCATCTTGCTCATTACATCTATTTAACTCAACTAGACTTGTTTTCTTATGGATAAATCATTATTTTGAATATTTGCCATAACATCATGCAATCTCAGAGAATATATACTACAAATATTTGATCTGTGAATGTTCTAGTGTTTCAATGCTCATGAATTGCCAGATATCTGAGTGTTTGTTTGCCAGCGTCTTGTGCTTTGTACTCAAAGCTGGTGTGTTATCCAGGTAGTAGGAGGTTTTGCTGTTTTACATGTAATACCTTATCTAATTAATATCATATATCAAATATGAGATGATTTGTTAAACCAGTTATTTGAACAATTAGCTAGCCAGCAAAGATTAAGTGATCAAAACTTTGTACTCTCACAACTCTCTGATAATATTTTCTGGAGGCCTTTCAGTCAGGATTTAGAACCCATCACAGCACAGAGTCAACAGTTCTAAAAGTCACAAACAATCTATTACTATCTCTCAACTCCGGAAATTCCGGCATCCTCATTTTGTTAACCTCAGTGCCGCATTTGATACAGTGGACTACAACATCCTCTGAGGTCGCCTTCAACATATGGTCAGCATTCAGAGCACTGCTATACATTGGTTCGCCTCCTACCTACAGGGTGGCTCCTTCTCCGTGAGCATTAGTCAATTGTCCTCCTCTCCAGCTCCTCTTGGGGTGTCCCCCAAGGCTCAATTTTGGGCCCAATTTTATTTTCACTATATATACTTCCTCTTGGCCCCATTTTTAAGCTACACAACATCTCTTACCACTGTTATGCAGATGACACACAGCTACACCTCCCACTTAAACCAGATGACAAGAGTTCACTGTTGTCCCACGTAGACTGTCTCAAGGACTGGATGGCGAACAACTTCTTTCAGACAAAACATAAGTCATTCTGATTGGTCCCCCCATCTCAAATAGTCTTTTCAGCAAACACCTAGTTCCTCTCAGCAAATACCTTCACGTCAACGTTGCAAGTCTTGGGGTAATTTTCGATTCTGTGCTTAAGTTCAAGTGCAGGTCAATTCTGTAGTAAGAGCAAGATTCTTCCAGCTCAAAGTGATTGGCAAACTGAAGTCCCTTTTAAAGAATTGGAGGTTGTTATTCACGCTTTCGATTATTGTAATGCTTGTGTCAGTCAGTCTTCCCTTTCCCACCTCCTTGGTGCAAAATGCTGCTGCACGCTTTCTGACTGGCACTAGGAAGAGAGACAGCATATCCCCTGTACTGGCCTCACTCCACTGGCTACAAGCTAAATACAGACAAATACAAATACAGCGGGCTTTCATTCATGGGCTTTCTCCATAGTAAATCACTGATCTGCTTTGTCCATATGCCACCTCCAGAGTCCTCAGGTCCTCATATCGGATGCTTTTAGCTGTCCCACATTCACATCTCAAGTCTAGAGGAGATAGGGCTTAGTTAGGGCACGGTTCTGGCCCCTAGATTGTGGAACAGCCTGCCCCTCCCCAATCAGTTGTCCCCTTAACTGGATACTTTTAAAACCTTTCTTAAAAACCACCTATTTTCCCTGGCCTATCCTCCCTGTGATGTATATGTCTTTGGATATATGCACCATTATTGGGCACTGTTCCTGCGCTGTTATTGTGATTGTCTTTATTGAATCCTTCAGTAAAAAGAGATCCCCGTACCGTTAACATGTGTGTCTGTGTTATCCTTCATATGGTTATCTAAAGGTAACCCATGACATAACACTCCTGCCTTAAGTCCTCACCATTTTATCTCTCACTTTACTTGTGATTACTTTTACGCTATTTTATCTTATTACGATCTATTAGTTTATGTTAGTGTAAGGCGTGGGGGGTTTGATACTCAATAAGGGAACAGTTCACATGTTAGTACATCCTCATTTATTCCGTGACAAAGTCGCGTGGACATGAAGCGCACCGCAAGCTCCTTCGGCGAAAGCAACCAGGATTCTCCCACCCTCTGCACAAAACAAGCCGGTTCTCTCCCCTATCAAAAACAAACACAAACACACACCTCTTTAGTCCCATGTCACTACGGTATCCCTTGAGTACAAAATTGAATTTAAATGAAGAATAATAAAAACCTAAAACGTCCCACATTAGCCTGTATTTTATTTTATAGCTGTATTTCCCATTTGTTTTACTCTTTTAATCTAAAATTCTTTTCCACTTTGTACAGCACTTTGGTCAACTCGTCATTGTTTTTAAATGTGATTTATAAATACATTTGTCTTTCCTTGCCTTGTAGCAGTATCTTTTTTTTATTTTGATAGGGTAATATTGACTGAATGTCATATTTTGGCTGGATTGACAAAAACTACACATCTGTCATTTAAAATTATACTAGAAGTGAAGAGACTCATATAAATAATGCCCACAAGGCAGAGCTCTGGTTACTTGTCCATGATTTGGTTAGATAATTGGCCCATTTGTTATTAAATAAAAATGAAGGAATGAAAAAGAGTTCACACCCAAAGTAATGGGATGGGTTGTATATATGCATATTTATTATGGCAGACCAAACGTAGAAAGCTGTTCTCTGTGAAATGTTTTTTTTTTCTTTCAGCAGAAAAATAAATCTTAAGTAAATATACAGTCACAGTTCTATTTTACACCTCAGCTGGCCCCCGCTTGTCTGTTGGAACCCTCTCCACACTCCCACCATAGTGTTACAATATGCTATTGTTTGCTGTCAGATGATGCCAATATCTGTCTCATTTGGAATATGGTCATTTCAGTGATCTACGTTTCCACCAAACATGATATTTCACTTGTTGTGCAGACTTACATGCTTGAGAGTGGCAGTAGCTAGCATCCGACACAAATGACTGCATATTTGGGGGTACAAAGGATGTAGAGGCCTAGGAGCTAAATATTTGTAAAGCCACGCGCAATCACTGAAAACAAAAGCATGACTAATTCATTTATGATCTGAGTAATTACGGCACAAATGATCGGTTACATTTCATACCACTGGATTGAAGAATTTATTTCATTCCGGAGAAGATTAGCCGCGCTGCGTGTGACTGGGATGCTGCCATGCAAATAGCTTAGCCGCAGAAATGATGAGCGAAATCCACACAGTCCGCGATTCAGAATGCAACGTGTGCCACAGTGACAGGTAATGGCAGTAACTTTATGAGGGCTTTTCGAGAGAGCACTGGAGAGGAAGGGAGTAGTGCTGACACATAACAGTGTGACATTTGCAGATGTCAATGCAATTCTTGAGGATGAATTTCAACTCCACTTCATCCTTCCCTCCATCAATACTATGCAGCACACACACTTTAACCTTTTCCCCTCCACAGCAGTTTTTCCCTTAATTTCTGGCTGAGATGACATATCAAAAAATGATAAAAACACAGCTCCATGACCAAAGTGACCATTACAGTACTTTACTTACAACACAAGCTCGGGACTGAACGCTGTTTAATGCCAGCAGCCATTCCACCATGATCTCTTCTAATGACAAACTAGTGGAGCTAGGAACAAGATGATTCAATGCAGTTCGCAGGTTGCGTTCCAGGTGTCAGCAACTAAGTGGATATTACGGATTTACAGGCGAAGAAAGCCCACAGAAATTGACATTTTAATGTTGCCAAAACCGAATTTAAAATTAGAGTGAATAACATCTTAACACTAACCATGCAAAAACATGATGACTTTTAATTATATGTTATAAATCCTACATAATACTATCATAATAATAAAATAATACCAGTCATAAACCTTCATGACAGTGTCTAACAGCTTATAGTGCATGACATTTGTTATGACACAGTCACATGCTTGACTACAGTAAATGTACAAAGAATTATGTCACTTGTCAAGGCAATTATGACACTAGTGTCACACCATGTTGTACTATCATAGTATCTATGTGGAATGTAAGTAGAATAGTTTACATGAAATGACATCACAGCAGCATATAAAAAGAAAAATATGTATGCCAGAAATAATTAATATTGGCTGTATTGATCTGTATTTCAAATAGTTAGCAAAGACACCTGATCAAATGCAAATAGACACTTAAAAGCATATGCAATTCCATCTAATCTGTCTTTTGCATCCTGATTAATTTGGCTCATTGTGAAGAAAAGAAGGCTCACAGTCAACAGTGTGGAGGGAGTAAGGTATTGACTCTGATTGGTAGGGTCGTAACACAAATACCACCATGTGAGTCTAAGTGCCATTTGTTTGGGTGGGAATTTGTGACAGAGAGCTCCGTCCCACCCCAGCAATGCGGGTGAGCACAGTGTAACATCACAATTCCCCTTTCCCTCCTGTGTTGACTACTTAGGTATGGGTGCACACATTAATGAATGACTGTCTGAAAAAACCGCACTAAATCATACACACATGCCTGATGCCGGCCGCAACAAAGCAATGCATGTATGTAGAATAAATGACATCTGCAAATACATGTGTGAATGGAATTCTTGGAAAATACACTTATCGAGCAAGCTATCATCTGGAATCATTGGACAATTGGATATTCTTATTTCACTTGAACTGTAATCAAAATCAAAGAGAGACTAACAGTGATTACTACTTTTGAACAAGAAGATCGCATTACCTTGGTGACACATAAGTTACATGTATGTACCTGAAGCAACTAAAACAGTCTTGGCTGTGTTGAATTCTCTTTTCTGATTCTCTTTTCTAACACATATGAAAAAGCTCCAGCCAAGAGGCTGAATCACCCTGCCAAATCAATATGTGGGTTCGTTATCTCCTGTCAAAGCCATAGATTCATCTTCAGTTCTCGCTGCCAATGACCATAACCATAGAAACAACTTACGTCAGCTGATTTGTAAAACAGTAGCTAATGTTAAATCTGAAGATAAAAACATTTGCATACAGCTAGTATATTACCTTTCATCTAGCTGAGAGCAACATGTATTTCATGGTTATTTATCCTACTCTCTCATTTTATGGTCCCCTACCGTGCACCCAGACACCGACTGTAAGGGACAAATGGTCCCCCCCCCCCCTCTTAAATGCCCCTGAATCAGTTACCAAAGAAGGTCAGCCCTAAGTTGCCCTCCTAATGTAGAACCCCTTCAAATTTTTATTTGCAGGAAATGAAGACTTAAAACAAAATATAAATGAATTAGTCTTTATTTTATACATGACTGCTGGGAGGTGGAGGGTTAATTGGAAAATACATGTTTATTTTAAAAAATGTGGTCTTCCTTGGGCTCTATCATTTGTATGGCTAGGTGTCACTTTCCTCTAATTGTGACAATATGGAACTTGACACAATAATGTCACATACCCTTTCTGGTATGTGACCTTCTGGCCTGGCCACTTGGCTTCAACACATTTGTAATAGTGTGGGCAGCTTCACATATCTTCACAATGCAGAGGAGTGATAGTAATAGTAACAACGGTTGCCTTGCTACTGTGTCTGCATCTCCGATGTTATAAAGAAATGAAAAAAAAAATAAAGGGCAGTGTATAACATTGGCATCGAACTGAGGTCAAATCCACGATAAGAAACATTTTAAAAGAGAAGCTGGAGAATGTTGCTCTAATGAATTATTAACTTTGCAGAAAAGCTAACGTTCAAAAGGACAATACCAGGAAACGATAAAATATCTAATCTGTGTCTGATCATGATGTGAAGATCTAAGAATTATTTGAGCTTCATTGTCGGCAGGATCACCAAAAAAAGGCACACCATGTCCAACATCACCTACCTAAATGCTGTAGGCACGATAAGTGTTCTGATGAATAATTTGGGTGTAGCTGGAGTAAACCTGTTCCCGAACAGGTTAGCTTCAGAGTGTAAGCTGCCATAGTAATTGATCTACAGTTGATCTGATCTTGGTTTTTGGAACAGAAAACCAAAGACTTCCGTCAACTCCAGGTTTGCTACATAACCTGCTTTCAGAAATGCTCGTACAACTCCTTTATCATTCCACAAGGGAGACAAGCAATTGGCTGAGTAATCTTCATTTCATTAATCTGTGATCCTAAACATTCTTGTTTGTCATTGTCTTAATGTTGTAAGTAAATAAACCCCCTCAAACTATTTCATTTGCAAGTGTATATATATATATATTTCTGATAAAAGTTGATCCACCAGACAATAATTGAACTTTCTGATTTAATTAATAGCTCATATATTTAATAGTAATTATTTAATTAAATCAATTCAAATTTATTTCAAGTGTTAATTGGGTGAGGAGTTTTAGTAGTTAGTAGTAGAAAACAATGTAAAGCTATCTCTTCCAAGTGTCCCGTCTCATCTAATTCACCTCCACCATACTAACTCTTCCCAGTAAAGATTTCCCCCTTATTTCCCCCCCAAAAAAGAACATGCTCAGAAAAACCCCACTGGGCACTAGCAGCACTCACTCCTTCAATTCAAAGCAATTTCTCAACCTGAAACTTCAGTTTGTAAAATTTTATACAGGAGCAGGGGCACAAGCAGGGAACATTACACCAGTCGCGCCCCTTTTGTGTGCTGGTCATAACACTTTAGGCTGGGCAAACGTATGCGCTAGCTCCAGTTGGTCCTGTTCAGATGGTCCACGTCCAGGTGGGGAATCGGGTGGGGGCATCCATAAAGAAGTTCTGGTGGAGTCCTTAGCTTGTGCCCTAGCATCAACAAGGCAGGAGGGGGCGTCCAGTGATCTCCTGGACTGCGTTATTGCAGGCCATCAGAACCAAAGGTACTTCTTCTAGCCAGTTGATTGCTCTCTTGAGGTTGCCATTAGCTAACTGCTAGTTCTGCCTCTCAGCATACCAAACTGTGGGGCAAGGCTGTCTGCATAAACAGTGTTCCATGTGATACTAGAAGGCCAGAATCTGTTCAGGCCATGTGGCTACTTGCCCGTTTGATTCTCCAGGACAAAAGCCACTGGAGGGCAGCGTGATCTGTTCTTATGAGGAAAAGAGGGTCCTGGTGGGGTGCCGACAGGACAGCGGCCTGGCAAAGTTGAAAGCGAATTCCTGGTCAGTGTCCCAGCGGAAAGGAACCCCTTTCTTCATCAGCCGATGGAGAGGTGCTGCAATAGTGGCTACAGTATAACGCTAGCCTGAGGAATACCTGGCATTGGCTCAAGTTAGTTGGTGGTGGCCAGTCTCGAAACTGCTGCCACTTTATTCTCCTTTGTGCCGATGCCCCCTCCGCTGGCTCGGTGGCTGAGGAAGCTCCCTTCTCGCCATAAAAGCTGGCATTTCCTAAGTTGCAGCTAGAGGCTTGGCGCCGCTGCTCTTGCCTCAGAGATTCCAGAGTCAAAATTAGGGCCGTGTGCTAATAAATCATTGAGATATACAAGACATTCCTCCGAGGGAACATCCACTAGCATGAGGCCAAATGGCATGATGGTAAACTGCTACAAACCCCAATCAGTGGAGAAAGCTACCTTAGCCTGGTCCTCTGGTGCCAGAGCCACCTGCCAAAAGTCGCTAATAAAATCCAATGGTGAGCACCAGCAATTTGGTCGGGAGACTTGTCTATGTGAGAGAGTGGGAAGGAGGTGATACGTACCTATTATTTTTTGATTGTTACTTGCTCCTTGCTCCAAGTAGTTTGTGAACTAGTATGGATGTAAGTTGTAGCATATTCATTCCGGTTAACCCACAAAAATGGTCAGGGTCCTGCAAAAATGATTAAGTAACCCTCAATGTACAGTACCAGTCAAAAGTTTGGACACACCTGCTTTTTAATGTATTTTTTCTCTGTTTTGTGTTATTTTATGTTATTTGCCTTGCTGTTGCAATAAGGCCTGAAGCAATGAAGTAATACAAATCAAATATTGCAAGGACCAAGGGAAGTGTTTTACAAGTCAAAATTGTCTTAAATTTTAGCCTCTTCGAAATAGCCCCCTTTTGCTTTTATGACAGCGTTGCAGACTACTGGCATTTTTTCATTCAGCTTCCAGAGGTAGCCACCTGGAATGCTTCTCCAAGAGACCTGAAGGAGTTCCCACAAGTTCTGGGGACAAATCGGCTGCCTTAATTTTTCTTCTTCAAGACAACTCATCGCCGACCAGCTCTATAAGGTTTAGATAGGTCTTACCGTAATTATGGACTGACATTTCTCTTTGCGAAGTTCAGCTTTTCTTGCCATATTATTGATTATTACAACAAAAAGTGAAAGCTTTCTACCAAATAAGTCCCTTGGTATCCACTCTACCTTGTCACAACACAAATGATTGTCTCAGGTGTTCTCTCAGACTGGGAAAGAAGGTTTTCAGGATAATATATAGTACTTGTGGCACCTACAATCACTTTGCAGTCACTCTGTTTGTTAATATATTGTACCTTCAACATCTTTGTGGTATTAAAGCAAAACCACAAAACTGGGGTACTGGCACAAAAGACCATTTTTTTCCAATAAAAACTTTTGTTTTGGAAAAACATTTTTGTGGACATGAACTTGACTATTTATATTAAACACATTTCTGTTATTTTAACATAACATTTTTATGTGAAAATAGCTAAAAGAAACAGAAATAAATGATTTTCAGTAGGAATGTCCAAATTGTACAACTATTCCCTCTCCTCTTTTCCAGGGCTTGGAACCAGTTTTTTCACACATCAAAAATTGTAAACATGCAAATGTCATTTTCCTTGTTACTTAACAGTAAGATACAGGATAAAATGATAAATGACAATGATTATTTGCACATTTCCTCAAACATATCACCCATCTCATGTACACAATTGTAATTAATAAGCATAGTAAAATACAGGTTAATTTGCATATTAACCTATGGTTACAAATTAATTTCTCTGCAGCAGCAAGTTTTTCAATGTAGCAGCTTTTCCTTCACAAATTAGATGATGAAAATGAAGATAGAGTAGTACAAAGGTGATTCATGCCAGGTTTGCTCCCTCACATTTGAGCACTCAGTTGTTTGGCAGTGATAAAATCAGACGAGCAATGGACAGATTTGTCACAGTTAACAAGAGTTCAACAGCCTTTAACACAAGATGAGACCTCTGAGTCCGAACCTGAACGACCATAAGACAAAAAAGCTCAAACCAGGCCTTACAGTGAAAGCCACCTGGCTGATGGATTAGCAAAGCTATCTGTACCACAACTTAATTCCTCATCTATGAATAAAAAAAAACTATCAAACATGACCACGGTTCTGAGTGAGCTCAAGAGTGAGAGAATTAAACACAAGCCATTCTTGGATCACTTGAGGCACCTTGGGGAAAAAAAATAAAATTATGAAATCTCACAACTGTTGTCATTTGTCTCTTCCTGTAGAAAATGCTCATATATTCAAATGTCATATTTTTCCTGTTCAGACATGCAGTCACTCGAGCATGAATGTAAACCACCATTGCATTGCTTTAGGGGAGCGAGTGTTCTGGCTCCTTGGGTCTCATGCGCTGTGGGAGAAGGGGAACCCCATTCCTTACCACAGGCTATGATTACCTTGCAGGCCTCCTCCGGCTGGTACAGAAGCCACCACTGGCATCTAGATACTGCCACCTGCCTTTCATTGCTCTGCTCAACCACAGAACGCACAAGACTATACATGTCCTTATAGTGCCTCTCCTGTATGCTAGGAGGGTTAGCCAGTGGGGTGAGCAGCCGTGGGTTTAATGGATATCCACTATCACCTGCATGTTACATGAGTAAATGAGCTTACATTTGGCTTTTGATGATCGAGTACTTACCAAGGAGCTACCCATCCCCCCACTTCTACAGCCTCGACTTGATGGCCAACATTACTGTTCATCAATAAGAACGAGTCATGACCGTCAGGCAACCACATTTGTCAGTGTCATTTAAGGACCGCAATCAGTTCCACATATAATAAATGGGTATTTTTATAAATTACGTAACGTGTTCATTCACTGATGACACCCTAATTGCAATGTGAGCGCAATCGATCATGCAGATTGCCCTGGGAAAACCAGGCGGCACAGCAAAATAGCTTTTAAGCCAGTCCTTTTTGCCTGTTCACCGGCTGTGTAGGGGAATCTGGTGTACCATGGGCCCACATGAATGATGCCTGTAACACTCCTGGTGTTACACGACCGATTGAGAGCCAGAATATTTCACTCTTTCCTGTGATCAAGAACCCCGGAGTAAACAGGATTTGCAGGTGGGCAGCTATAAGCTTACTGCGATGCGTAGTGTGCTCTAGCGCCAGCCCCAATTCAGCACAGAGTTCCAAGAGCACACCTCGTATTGAACAAATCCAACACATGAGTCAGTCGCCATCACCATCAGAAATGGATGGAATGGTCCCTAAAGAGACACCTATCGCAGCATTCCATTCGCAATATCCTCTAACAGTGACAACAAAGCTATGATCCTGCTATCTAGCTATCTTGAAACACTTTAGGTCTATTTATGTGAACAGACAAAAAGTATCAATAATTAACTGATTGTTCACACCTGTTTATTAATGGATGGCCATAAAAACATTAATGACAAATGATTAATGGTTTGATCCTATTTGATTATTGGGAATGCTGAAAGAATTGCAATTCTTTTGGTGTCTGGGGTGTGGTATGTAGCGCAAATGTGTGTGTATTTCTGGGTATAAATTTGTTCACAGATACACACCTTCTCATGTCAAGCTGAAGTTTTAAAAATCCTGCATTTGTGCATGAAAATCAGTGTATACATATTCTGCAGTGATTTTGTGCATACACACCATTTACAAATGATCTTTAGAATTTCAATATCAAATTTGAATTCTTGTTAAAGTTCAGCCTTCAGAAATATTTATGCAAAAATTTGTGAGAGGGTGTGGCTTGGGTCCTCTGACAGACAGCCAATTATCATTATACGCAATACATATTTGAGTGACTTCAGAAATGTTTCAGAAAATGGTGGAAGGCTGAACAACAACAGTAGAAGTAAACACAGTAACAAAATACAAACTAACTAAAACAATATGGTTCTAGAACCTGCAACGTAACAAAGGATTCCATAACCTGCAGTGCTTGTACCCCAAAAATGACCATCTAAGAGATAAAACTGGGGGTTACTCTCATTGCGGTCGTCTTTGTCAGAATATCTGACAGCTCAAGCAGCACCAAATTCAAAGAAACAGTAAAGGGAAAAATGAACACCTCATACATTGTTTATATACTGGCGGCATGAATGTGTAAGTGTTTTGAATCTACATAAAAGGATCTGAGCTGCAATATTAAGTAATAACTGAGAATGCAGTGCAGGCTTTAAACACCGAAGGCTCTCCAATGTTCTCACCTACTACCCATTTCTGACCTATGAGTCACCAGCAGCCACTCCAGGCTCACACTAAATCTTTATTAAATTACTGTAAATCACAAAGCCCCATGTTATGGGAAAATATGGCAGCTATCCTGTTTTTCTGTAAGAGCATCTACATGGTGTTTTCTACTGGGTGTTACAGCATTTTCGCTCGCTGTGTCATTGGTACATGCACTGGTTTGTGGCTGAAGTCATACAACAAAGACAAGCCATACACCTCAAATACAAATTAATTATTGCCTTTTCAGAGCAACACACCAGGCATTTCCAGAACAACTAATGGACATCACTGCACAGATACTAAAACCACAGGATACTCAAAGGAGTAAGTTAAGGTAAACCAATATGTATGCACAGAAGGGAAACGTCAACAAAGTGTGCGAATCAGTGTTTGCAAAGGCTATTAGAAGCTGAGCTTTAGTATGTGACATACTGATTCATTTCCTGCCCCCTGTGACGTTCTGTGTGTTTCCAGCACAGAGATTATTATTAAAATGAAAGTATTTACATAACTAAATATGTCACCTTTTTACTCCCTCTAAGACCCTTTAATGGCTTCCCATCACTGGTATTCTTGTCTGATTCTGCAATGCAGTCATTTGATCTGGGAAGGAAACAATATGTCTCCCTGTTTATAATAGCAGTTCCTGCATATGTCTCCCTGTTAGTGATGGCCATGCCTGCAGCTCCTCTGGTGCTTGGCCCTCCCCACATGTTGCACATCCCTCACACACCTACAGGTCCAGGGAGATCCCAACATCACCACGGCGATGTACCGTCGGGATCATGCACTCCACCACTGACCCCTGCCGACTAATTCCACATCACTGCCTCTTCTGTCCCACGAGGTAAAAGTTGTTAACCTTATTAGGTTATATTAGAGGTTGAGGAAACAGGGGTAATTAAATATGCTTGCCTATTTATGTTATGTCCGATTGAAAAGTGAGAATATTTTAATAGGATGGTTCACACCACAATATTACATTTAAATGTAGTGCCCTTTGCATGCTGTTAAGCAAGTTAAATCTCAATAAAGTTGTTTATGTGTGAACAAGATCATATTACATATTATACTATTATTACATATTGTGAGTCGTTCAAGTGTTCGCCAAACTCCAAAACTGTCAGAGCAGGAGAACTGGAGAAGAAAAGGCATGAAACAGTAGTAACAGAAAGAGGGAGCCTACTAAAATGAAGGGGATTTAAGAAACAAGGTTTTAACAGACCTAATTTTACAGTGAAGCTTAATAGATATATTTGGTGTAATGTATTCCTCTTCTTTTTTGCCACAAGATGTGTGTTGTAACAGAAGCTCTCCAAATGGACAGGGCATCAGAATGATATTGCGTTGATGTAAATCCAAGTTAATCAGATTTACCCGTGATTGATGGGATCCAAATGTGGCAGCGTTTTGTTTGAATGGAAGGTTATGTAGGTGAGAAAAGACCTCAGATATGGAAAAAGATAAATCACTCAGTGTTGGCAGCGGTATTCCCAGGACTTCTTTTTACCAGGTGACCCATCATTTATTTAAAACTCGGCAGCGGATGTGCAGTGAACACATGACATTGTACACTAAAATCATTAAAATGACGTTTTTATTTTCATTTTTTTCCCCATGCCATACATTGAAAAATATTATAAATGATGTTTGAAACTGTGAGCTTGGTTGGGTTGAATTATTTACTCTGGTATATTCTTAATAGTTTTATCAAGGAATTAAGCGTTTTATTGGGGGATTAAGATTGTTGAATAAAGTGCTTTGTTTAATTTAAATGTTGTGGGTGCTCTAGTATAACAATAATTAAATAAAATACATTAAAATAAAAACATAAAATGTGTGAAAGTAAAAACAGATTAAATGTGTTAGCCACCGAAGAATGATATTAGTTGTATGTGTTTTAAAATAAGCAGAAATGTACATATGTAATACAAACAATGTAATGCATACATATATTTGGATTATATATGTATATGTATACCTAAAATGAAAGATTTAAGATTAATATGAAAAGGATGGTCCATCGTTTTGGTAATTATGCCTTTTTGTTTACTTATCAAAATAGTGTCACACCTGCTCCCAGTCAACCTGCTTGACCACGGCCGCTCTTCCTCGCTGTGCTTCACCAGATGATTGAATGCAGCTGGAACTTGTGTTCTAATCACCAAGCCCTGTATAAAGACTGAGACACCAAGCCCTATATAAGACTCGACTGTGTTGCTTCCTTTGAGGTACTGTTTTAAGGACCTCTACCAAACCTTTGTCCCTAGCCCTGTTCCTTTGTGCCTTCATGTTTGACCAGTGTTTGTTCTTTCTCTGCTTTTTGGGTTGCATTACATTACATTATAGGCATTTAGCAGATGCTCTTATCCAGAGTGACTTACAACACAAAGTGTTCTTTCAGGACAAGGGTGTTAAAGTGCTAGCAAAGGGTAAAAGTCTCAAGTGCCAGTAGGGTTAGCATGGACTAAACCCTACGGATGACCTGTTGAAGAAACAATAAAAGAAACAATTAGTAATATCAACAATAATTAAGATAAGGTTGGCGAGCACCAAGGTCTTGAATCTGATGCGAGCTGAGACAGGTAGCCAGTGGAGGTTGGTGAGGAGGGGAGTGACGTGGGTGCGTCTGGGAAGGTTGAAGACCGGACAAGCTGCAAAGGTCTGATGGAAGATGTTGGAAGGCCAGCGAGGAGGGAGTTGCAGTAGTCCAGGCGGGAGAGTACTGTCGCTTGGACTAGCAGCTGTGTGGAGTAGGTGGTCAGAAAGGGGCAGATTCTTCTGACGTTATACAGGCAAAATCTGCACGCCCGGCTCACCACTGCGATGTTCTCAGAGAGGGTCAGCTTGTTGTTAAACACCACTCCAAAGTTCTCGCAGGATGATGGTGAAAGGATGGTGTCACCCAGGGAGATGGAGAGGTCCAGCTATTGAGAGGATGGGGCCGGAAAGAAGAGGAGCTCTGACTTGTCTGGGTTGAGCTTAAGATGGTGGGTGTCCATCCAGCTCTGAATATCCTGGAGACAAGCAGAGATCCGAGCGGAGAACTGTGAGTTAGAGGGAGACAATGAGGGAAAGAGTTGAGTGTCATCAGCATAACAATGGTAGGACAAGTCATAGGCAGTGATGGCAGGTCCAACAGAACGAGTATAAAGAGTGAAGAGAAATGGGCCAAGAACAGAGCCTTGAGGGACTCCTGTAGCAAGCGGAGGGGCAACCTGAAAGGAGCGACCAGAATGGTAGGACTCAATCCAGCCAAGGGCGGTGCCACAGATCCCCAAAGCAGCCAGGAAAGACAGGAGGTTGGAGTGGTTGACAGTTTCCGAAGGCAGCCGAAAGGTCCAGGAGGATCAGAACGAAAGAAAGGGAGGCTGCTCGTGCAGTGTGGAGAGATTCACTGATCGAGAGAAGTGCAGTCTCAGTTGATTAATCGGGTCTGAGGCAAGACTGGTGGGCGTCCAGCATATTATTCTGAGAAAGGAAGAGAGAGAGTTGATTATAGGCAGCACGCTCAAGAGTTTTGGAGAGGAAGGTGAGAAGGGACACAGGGCGGTAGCTATGGATGACAGAGGGGTCCATAGTAGGTTTCTTCAATAGCAGGGTGATGTGAGCCCGCTTGAAGAAACAGGGGAAGCAACCAGTGGACAAGGAGGAGTTTACAAGGTGGGTGATGAATGGGAGGATGGCTGGGGTGATAGTCTGGAGGAGGGATGAAGGAATGAGATCAAGAGCACAGGTGGTAGGACAGTGGGAAAGGAGAAGCTTGGAGACCTCAGTGGAGAAGGTAGAAAATGACAAGGAAGGTGTAGAGGAGGAGGTGGAGGGAGGAGGGGAAGAGGACGACAAAAAGGTGTTGCAGACGTCGGCAATCTTACCATCAAAGTAAGATGCAAAGTCATCCACAGAAAAGAAGGATTGATGTTGGGGAGGAGGGGGGCTGAGGAGAGAGGAGAGAAGCGAGAATATCTAACAAGGATTTGAGGAGTTATGAATCTTGGATTGAAAGAAATTAGCTTTAGCTTGAGGAGATAGAAGACGAATAAGCAGTGAGGAGAGATTTGTAGGACGAGAGGCAGAAGGCACCCTGGACTTCCTCCACCTCCTCTCAGCTGCCCGAAAGCTTGGTCCTGCTCATACAGAGGACGTCAGTCATCCATTGGTTAGGAGGAGAAGAACGTGCAGGCTTGGAAACTAGAGAGAGTGAGAGACAGAGAGAATCAAGAGCTGAAGATAGAGAGGACAGGAGAGAGGTAGATTCATAGTTACATATACAAACTCGTAGGTTTTGGCATACATCACTATTTTGGCATGTAAGTGTGCAAGGTTTTATAATGAGGCCCCTGGAGCCCACAGTGATCACCAATTGTCTCTCAGTACCCTGTCAGTCCACAGTCCACAGTACCCTGTCAGTCCACATTTAGAGAAAGTCCTCTGTAATTACTCATGACAATGTCATCATCAGGACTTCCAGAATGTGTTCTCCAAGTCCTAAGCTGCTACACTACTGCCTCATCGACCATGGGGATTGTGCCATCTATCTGACTCCTGGTGCCACCTTACCTTGAAGACAAGTATATCCCTTATCCAACCCTGACTCAGAGGCAATGGATCAACACATTGATGAAGCAGTGAAACAAGTCTTCATCCGACCATCTGAATCCCCCACATCCTCCAGCTTCCTTTCTGTAGAGAAGAAATATGGTGGGCTACGCCCTTGTATTGACTACCGGGCACTAAACAACGTTACCATTAAGTTATTATCCTCTCCCTCTCATTCCTCCAGCACTGGAACAAGATTGCCAACCCAATGTCTTCACCAAAACTAGATCTTTGATGCAATTTAATCAGGATCTGCAAGGGGGATGAGTGGAAAACGGATTTTACAACACCACAATCAGTACACGGTCATGCTATATGGTCTAGCTAACTCCCCTAATTTCAGTCCTTCATGAATGAAATTTTCCATGGCATGCTTAATCAGTTCCTGATTGTGTACATTCATAACCTGTTGATTTATTCCTCCAGTCAGTCCCAACACATTCAATATTTTCGCCAAATCCTGAAGCGCCTCCGAGAGCACAACCTGTGTGTGAAGGCATTGAAGTTTGATTTCCATTAGTCCACCATCTCCTTCCTTAGCTCCATCCTCAGCCCCAAAGGAGTTGGTATGGACAATGAAAACGTAACAGCCATCCACAATTGGCCCACTCCCAAGACGGTCAAAGAAATATAGCATTTTCTTGGCTTTGCTCATTTCTACAGATGTTTCATAAGGAACTTCAGTGCTGTAGCTGCTCCTCTCACTGCACTGATTCAGAAGTCCCCTAAGACCTTGGAATGGAACACAGGATTCTGTGTTACATCACGGATACCAAGGTTCCAAGAACACCAAAGCGGATGCCATCTGTAACAAAGTAGTGTGTCGAGAGGCCAGGGGGTGAATAGGGAAGCACACAGGATAACCAAAATGAAGTACAAAAAGGTGCCAGATTATATTTACAGTGTCCAGTGGAAAGAAAAATCCCAGAATTACACTATAAGCACAAAAACAAAAAACAAAAATTCAAAAAAAAAAAATTGACTAAACCAGGCACATCGCCCTACAGTTCAACAAAACAAAGTGAGACAGTATTGTTACTTGTTTCTGCTGCAACAGCAGAACACCCACCACGCCTTTAATTTGGTATCTCTCCCCCCAACACTTGAGATCCCACTCCTAATAAAGTCTCTGGAAGTTCAACTTCCCTCACTGGGCTGAACTAACATTAGACTATTAGAAGGGTCACTAACATCCATTTTAATTCAATTGTCTCCAGATACCTTACCATAGAACCAATAAAAGTACATACAGAAAATACAAAAATTAAAGTATATTTTTCCATGACAAAACTAAACCATAAACATGCAAAATTACAACACTGAAATTAAACAACATTAATTAAATGGAACTGTCCAATTGTGATGCACGTTGAGGGCGCAAACCAGGAAATATTATGGACGTGAGAATGGCGGTGCCTCCAGCTGTAAAAACTCTAACGGGGAAAAGCAAACGGCAAATGGCAAATGGCAAAACAGAAAACGGAGACAATGGAGAAAAGCAGAATGAAATGTCAGAACAATGAATGATGAATGAAATTAACTCTGTAAGTACGGAGATGTTTATATGTGTTATTTTACAATAAATTGAAAATCAGGTATGTAAACAATGTTATGACTCATGCATAATTTTAACCGGTATTAATTAGCTGAGTAGGTGGAAAATAATGATATTACACCCAGACAAATGAAACCAGAACAGACGGGGAAATTAAATATGATTATTGAATGTTACTGTCCATGGTGTGGTTAACTTTAAATGCTCACATGATGAAGCTGGCGTGAGGCCGCTTCACCACATGCGCATAAGTTATTATTTTGTGGTAACAAGTTTTATGTGCGCACAAGATAAATATCACCTTTCAGGGCTCTGTACCTGGCCCTGAAACACCTGGACTACAAGGACAGGTATGTCAGAATGCTGGTCGTAGACTTCAGCTCAGCATTCAACACCATCATCCCACAGCAGCTCAAGGAAAAGCTAAGCCTCCTGGGCTTCAACACCTCCCTCTGCAACTGGGTCCTGGACTTCCTCACAGGGAGACCACAGTCGGTCCGGATCGGCAGCAGACACTCAGCCACCACTGCACTGAGCACTGGAGCTCCCCAGGGCTGTGTGCTCAGCCCACTGCTGTTCACTCTGCTGACCCATGACTGCACTACAAGATCCAGTTCTAACCACATCATCAAGTTCTCTGATGACACAGCAGTGGTGGGCCTCATCAGCAACAACAATGAAACAATGTACAGAGAAGAGGTGTGGGATCTGGAAAGGTGATGCAAGCACAACAACCTCTCCCTGAATATTGGAGATGGAAAAACGAAGGAGATGGTCAAGAGAGCCCACCAACAACACTACCCCCCGCTGACCATCGATGGCTCTGCAGTGGAGAGAGTCAGCAGCACCAAGTTCCTGGGGGTGCACATCACGGACGACCTCTCCTGGACCACAACCACCACAGCACTCACTAAGAAAGCGCAACAACGCCTCTACTTCCAGCGGAGGCTGAAGAAAGCAGTTGTTCCCCCACCCATCATCTCCACCTTCTAGAGAGGCACCGTTGAGAGCTTTCTGCTGAGCTGCATTATGGTCTGGTTTGGGAACAGCACAGTCTCCGACTGCAAGGCCCTACAGAGAATAGTAAGCACAGCAGAGAGGATCATGGGTGTCTCCCTCCCTCCCTTCATGGACATCTACAGGGCGCGGTGTGTCAGGAAAGCCTCCAGCATCATATGTGACCCTTCTCACCCCTCCCACAGCCTGTACGCCCTACTGCCATCAGGCAAAAGGTTCCGGAAGCATCCGGGCCGGCATGACCAGACCCTGCAACAGCTTCATCCCCCAGGCCATCAGAGCTCTGAACCCTCTCCCCTCTCTAAAGCACCCCTAACCTCCCAACACACACACAAAATGTTGCACAAGCCCCTTAAAACCAGCACATAAGTTACAGACCCTTAGGCTGTCTGAAATGACTATTTGCACTACATGGATCTGTGCCACTTTGCACTACAATGTACATTACCCTGTGTCACATTGTACACTCAAATATATTTCCCATATAGTGGTGTATATTTCCTGTATAGTTATGTGTTTTTGTATATTTATATATGTTTTCCTTTATATTTATTGTAGTAGAAGTAGTTATTGTTAAAATAAAAAGTTGTATTGTCTGTGTCATGTCTGCCATATATGTAGCAACAAGGGATGAGGAGAAACTTTATTTCACACCTCTGTATGTTTTTAACATATTGTGGATGTGACAATAAACTGACCTGACTTGACTGTATCATTCTTAAGTTTCAAACATGTTGAATTAAAACACCATCTGGCTAAAAACGTCTCATATCCCTTTTTCCTCAAAATCTGACTTCTGTGTTATGGTTAACATGCTGATTATGATGTAATTATAAGCCCATGCATCTATGATCTGCGTCCCTGGTCGGTCATGTTGATCGTTTATTTTTGTAAACCACCGAATGGTGCTTCACTTTATCTGTTGCCGCTGAAAGGAATTGTGGGACGGCTTTTATCTCCTTTCCTTTTGTAAAGGAGGGTCCAGTGTACCCTATTCTAAAGGAGATAGAAGCATTTGCTAGCACCTTTCCTTTGCATTTACAGAATTTGAACTGCTCTTATCATGGCTGCCACTTAGATACCTCTGGGTTATTTCACTCAGTCAGGAACCTTTCTAAGCAAAGAAGACTACTTGAACGCAGTCCAAATGTTGCAGACAATCTAGACCCCTGTTTACTGGGTTTATGCTTTGCTTACAAAACAAGTATTGAGTGTTATTTTTTCCCTTTGGAGTAACAATGACAATAGTGTTGACAAAAGGGATGACAAAAATACAGTCTGGGGCTTCTGAGTGGCATACAGGGTACAGTTTTTCCCAGAAATCCCAGATATTGTTCTCTCTGTCAGATTTTACCGTAAATGCTACTCAGCAAAAATTAATCCACACTTGCCTAATATGGTTACTAGCGATTTATGTATAATTTAGCTCCCACCAATGTTTTCCTGTCCAAAACAAAACAAAAAAAAAATCCTAAAAATTTACTTAAAATGTACTCCTGCAATCAAACTTTGTTTGACACTGTCAATAACATCAAACATTGTCAAACTCCTAATCAATATATATATCCGTTTTGGTCATGAAATATTTGAGGGCCAGATCAAAAGTATCAATGAGGTGTGCTGCAACTCTATTGCCCATCATTGTACTTCTAACACAGGCCTAGATTAGCCGTGGAGCACACTACAGCAGGCACCTCCCAGACTAGCTAGCCACCTAATTAGAAAAAACATGGCTAATAAGGCCGCTGATAGCCAGCTGTTCTCAGTCTCCAGTAAAAACACTTGCATTTCTTCTAAAAGGCCTGACCTTCCTGACCAAATTAACCCATAAAAACACAGAAATAAATGTCACTTCCTTCTCAAAGGAGAGGCCAGGAAGTGATGTACTGGGGCCATTCTATGGTAGGGACTTTGCACTGAAGCCTGAAGTGGCTGCAGCCAGACTCTGGTGGGAATTTCAGAAGGAGACTTACTCATAACGCCAGCCATTTTTCAAGGGACATATTTCTTACCTCTGCCAGGACCCCAGCTCCCAGTAGTACCTCATCCTCCAGTCCGGGTCTTCGCTGTCACCTGACACAATGGTGTACTGGCATTAGAAGGTAGTGGATTCATCCCACAGACCCTGACCTTCAGCAAACACACACACACACACACACACAGCACAGCCTCAATCCAGTGTGCACATTTCTTAACTTACCTTGAACCAAGTTCCCTCCAGCCCATTCAAGTCCAGCCAGGACTTTTTTCACCACTGCCTTGCTACTGTTTCTCCATCTTACACAATGATTCTGCGCAGTGTTACCTAAGCCATAAGTGAGCTGCTACTCACCCCTACCTCACTGTTACATCACTGCCTCTCCTCCTCTCCTCTCCATGTGAAACTTTATGTAAAAGGAAATGCAAGTTAGCCAATGATTTATACATAACAGTGAATACACCTGCACTGCATATATAATGCATATATAATGTACAGTGTGAGAACATGGACAGTATACATCACGTTTCATAAAGTATCACATCGCAGCTGAAGTAGTTATCCTTTATTCTCGTTCTGAAGTTCTGTTTTTGATGTTCCTATTGTATTCATTTAAACATTAATAAACAATACAGGTATTGCCAGAGAAGTACAGAAAATTATTATTTTCTTAATCAGCAAAAAAAAATTGCCTGTATTGGTATTCATGAAGATTTATATTGACTGTAGTAAATACAATCTTTATTGTAAACATATGAAAGGACATAAAAAAAACATTTAAAAAAAACATTCATTAAACCAAAATCTGGTTTACATTCTAGAATAATTTGATATTTAATAAATTATTGAAAATATTGAGAAAGTATTACAACAGTAATGCATATTTAATTCAGTTTTCCTAAGTGTGCATAAGCAGTGTCTGTTCTGCTTTTCCACTCATTCAAAGACAGTTGAACAGGCAGCATATTGCCATTGTACGGTTAATTTGGTTACAGAGTCCCCGGTGGGAACCTATACAATTAATTATTTCATAACATTTTTGAAGGGGATAAATGATACATGCACTCCTTAGCAACCTGGTGCACATTCAGTGCAGAGGAAGCAAAGAAAAAACAGGGTTAAAGAATGAGGAAAAAGATAACAGGATTCAGTTGCAGATGTCTGCGATGAAAGGCAGGGCTGCAAATACAAGGGCTTACTCTTACGTTAGCCGAGCACAACATTCATAAAGACTCACATTAAGACATGGGGGGGAAAAAGACAAACTTTTATATCCTGCATATTTCCCTTTGAAAGACTATGATGGCATCTGTTTAATTAAGTTAGAAATGTGCAATGGCGTTTCATGGTTGATTCATTAAGTCAATGGGATCTTTAGTTTGCTGCCCTTGAGAGAAGAATTGTGAGGATGACGCACAGAACTCAGGTGTTCGCAAGAGTGAGAGAGGGGCAAACCGAGAAAATCAGTCAACGCTAATTTGGAATAACACAGCAATTGCCATGGCCGGCTATCTTATTTCTCTCCTCCGTTATATTTCCTAAAATAATCCGCTCTCCCGTGTCACCTGAGTTCAGCCGAAACCCACTATTCGTCAGTTTATTTGATGCAGGATTCTGGCTCAGTGTGTCTGCGAACAGGCTTGCTGAAAAAAAAAAAAAAAAAAAAACATCTCTTTCATCAATTTATATTAAGGAAGAGGCAACCAGCTCAATAAATCAGGTGTGGCTGCGGGAAGGGGGGGGGGAGGCAAGAGGAGGGGGGAGGGCTTGAGAGACTGTGTAAAAGGAAAAATGACAACAATAAAAATTACATGAAATAATCCTCTCTTAACTGTCATATGACAGCGGAGCACAAAGCCCTCGCTCTCCACAGCTGCCCCATCCATGTGATTAGAAGGGCACTCCTCCCAGGCCGGGTGAGAGGTTTAATTACTCCTCACGGGGGTTCAGAAAACAGAGAGGGAGAGAACAAGAGCAGTCCCTCCCACGTCAGCAACAGCTCCCCGCTGTCTAATAGAAACATAAATAAATGAATCAGTTCAGAAGGGGAGTTGCTGTCTGCATGCGTGCGTGTGACTGCGTGTGCGAACGTGTACATTTGTGTGTTCTGGGGATTGGAGCAGGGACTTTGATATGTGAAGGAGGCAAGCTCTCAATTGGCATAGCTTCCAATTTTTCACACATTCTTTCTTAGCATCAGTTGAGGACACTTTGTGCTCTTATTATGTGGAAGCAGTGAGTCTTTTTTCCCCTCCGCCCTCTCTCACTTCTCACCGGCTGATTTATAATAAGAACTGTTCTATTAAAAAACAACAACTCCCAGAGGTATGTGGGGAAAAGCCTTCTGCTTCTGCGTTGACAAGAATACGTGCGTAATACTTACTGGATGACGTGTTTCGGGCCCGTGATGTACACTGGCAATACATTCTGTGAGAAATTATTCATTAGTTTGAGACAGGAATAGGAGGTATAAAAATACTCCTTTGTCTTTGGACAGAATCATATGATTAGACTGACATAAAGTCAATGATTTTTGCTGTAGCATTATTCTTATGATTTATCCTCTCATGTTTCTGGCTTTACAGTTTTCATGTATTTTTCATGGATCTCACTAATTAATAACATCACTAATTTTATACACACACACTCACACAGGGGGTGGACAAAATAATGGAAACACCAGGGAGTTGACAAAATAAGGGAAACACCACATGAAAATGCAGCTACACGGCCACGTCATATTGAGTTACATGCCAATTAACTATAAAAGAGACCTGACAACTGGCACTTTGATACAATTTTTTCAAAAACAACGTGGAACATAGTGTTCTGTCAGTGCCCTAATTGCAGGTGCATCAGTCAGAAAAAACTGCATTGGCGTTATTTTGCATGCACACCCATATTAGTATTGTGTAAATTATGTAATTTACTCTGGCTGCAAATAGACATATTTAAATGTGGGATCTCATGAGATTGGAAAAGATCTTCATTTAAAAGTCAGGTTTATACTATATTGGAGGACCGTTGCAGGAATAAAAATCACAGAATGTTCAAGAATGTTCTATTATCACTCAAGGTTGACTGCTGTGATTTTTGTCTGTAAGAAGCATAATATTTAGCTTGCTTGCTAGCTATTTAAAATTTAGCTACTGTAACAATTATGATGTGATATTATAATTGATATTTTAATGTTATTAATATCTAAAATAAATAAAAACGCTAATGACTGAATCCCCCTCCTCTTCAAAAACCAAAAAGCATAGATCAATCTTTTCTCCTCTGCATTCAAAGGAAGGAAAATACTTGTGATGGAATCAAATTAAAGTAAAAAGTTACTGACTCAAATTCTTATAGTGACAAGTAAAGCCCGTAGAGAGTAACATGACTAGTATGCTGCCCCCACAATGTACTCATTTGTATAATACTTTTCCACATTTTACCATGGATGAACACAACTACAGCTACAACAGGGTTATACTTGAGCCACCGGCCATATTTATAAGCTCATATGCAAAGTCTTCACTCAATAATAACTTTTTTTAAATGTATACCTTGAGCTAACTTTAATAGGACTGCACTATACAAATACTCTGTATAACCTGACTAGTAATGTGAGAAGAAACCGTTGCACCTGCTGATCCGATACCTGCAAACAGGTTTTTGAAATATTTTATTACTATCTGCTTGACTGCTTGCGACTCAATCGGCAAGACTTTAAGGAATAATTGCTTGTTATTATAATTTAAAAGAAATCATAAACAAGGCTTTAGACAAATACAGTTTTGTTCATTTTGTAGACACCCTAAGCTGTTCTGTGCAAAACATTTTGTTTATAAAAATGATCTAACCCTCCAAGCAAACACTTTTCACTTCACAATAGCTTGTCCGTTAGGACCACCATTCCTGTCATTTCAACTGTGTATGAAGCATTTGGCCAAGCAGTGTTTGTTATCAGCTGGAAAACACTCCTGGTTACTTGGCCAATCACACCAGCGCCCTTTTTAGGGAATGCTGATTGTCTTAATTTATGTTGCTCCGTACATGCCTTTTGACGCTCTCACAGCACCTCCTCCTGATGGGAGAGATGGCCCCCATCACCCTCAGGATAATAAAAATGATAGATAGGGAAGGTGCCCAAAAATAAGTTTGCAAAAAAGATTTTGCAAAAAGGACTTTGTCATATATTACACATTATGGAATACATCACATTTCAAACACAGCCTATACGGATTAGTGGTTGAGATTCATTTACTACAATACATTGTTTTCCCCTTGTGTTTCCCAGGGTGGGATGTATGCAACCACTATTGGCAAGCCAACACTGACTAGGGCCTGAATGGTTTTCATCTTATTTATAGAACAAAGAAATGGAGAGTGTTGATTTCTGACAAGGAACCAGGTGAACCAAAAATTTGTCAGAGGATATTTTATTGTCACCTTATGGGCTGAAGAAAAATGAGAAAAATCCAAGTACATGAACAAGAACCATATCGCACATTTCAACCTACACCACAAATAAATACCTCACCAACAGCCAGGCTGTGCGCCAATGGCTTACACCTGGGCTGATTACAGATCCTCC
Source organism: Albula glossodonta (assembly GCA_019788955.1). NCBI lineage: Eukaryota > Metazoa > Chordata > Actinopteri > Albuliformes > Albulidae > Albula > Albula glossodonta. The sequence goes on from JAFBMS010000005.1 coordinate 26,923,401, forward strand.
ACAGATGAGCCTGCCTTCATTGTGAGGCTGCTGGACTGTTGTCCAAACTGAGGAAAACTAAGATATTTAGCAAAATGTAATATCATTTAGATGTAATGATAATGTTGTGGCTATGTCAAACACAGGACTTACCACCTGCTTCTCCCATTGGACTGCTGTCAACTTCCTGTTCTGCTTTCCCCGTCTTCCCTTGAGGAGAACCTCCTTGTGTTTGGTGTTGATCATCATGTGGTCTCCATGTTTGTTCATTCAGTTACGTAAAATTTGTTTGGGATATGCTTTACCAAATTTTTAAACAAGGTAGGTCTGATCTGCTCCTAAAGCCAAATATTTTGTTGCCATGAGGGGAAAGAGGACAAATTTTACTCTAGCTAAGTTTATTTATATTGTGGGAATATTCATTTGACAAAAATGGCATTCCATATTTTTTTCAGGTGGAGCTCTCGGTTGGGGAAAATGTTGCACTGGCATGTCAATTCCAATATTAAACTAGCAAGCAAACTATTATGGTGGTTTTACTATTAATGGTTATTGAAGTCATTAAGTTGTGTTAATGTGGACACAGGTTGGCTTCATGTCTATCCTATTGAATAGCTAGCAACCATAGAGACAGCAATACAATCTCTTAAAGTCATTAGGGCAATGTTCATCTCAACGATTAATTGAGAGCATCATCTTTCCCTTCACAAAATGATGGTAAATGTAACCATTTCCGCACAGACCGTGGAAATACTGACTCCGTGGGATGATTTCCAGTGTTAACATTAAAATTAGTTAATGAAGGACCCATGGAGAATGGTAATTTATCAGTCCTTTCCAAGCATTTCTCCTGGATTTAGCCTGGAGCCAGGAGTCTCTCTGTTTTCTGCCCCATCTGCCATGTTGATGTCAGTTCTCTCTGGCCAATAATGCCATGGGATGACACTGAATGTCTCTCTTCTCTATCAGGGCCAGGCTTCCTTTGTGCGTGTCCTAAACTACTCAAAGACTGAATCAGCACTTTGAGCCTCCTGGATTTGCTCCAGTTTTGATTTTGGTGCAGGCGGGTTTTATAGGATGTGATGTGATGTAGATGCAGTTCATTTTGTAAAACGTTACTTTCTGTTGTGTTCTGGGGTAGCAGTGGTGCTCTTCGGGGAGCATTAGCGGTAAGTAGCTGTTTTGTTTGAACACGGATGATCTTGAAAAGAAAATGAAAAAACTAAAACAATTCCACTGCCCTCTCTGCTCCAGGAATCTCTGTCATTCTGGGTCCCGCTAGCTCTAAATCAGACACAAAACAAATGGCCAGTGGACGGCAGCGTCAGCTTGCACGCTCTTCAGCTCTCACACAAAACTGCCCACTTTCCTGTGCTCCTAGGAGCTCGCTATTCCTGGTCTTGCTCGATTCCACTCCGGAATTTTCCACTGCCAGCCCATCACACACTCTGTGTCTCCACTGCTTCTCTTGCTTCCCCACGCCGGACCACTGAGGATCTGCCAGCCAGCCGTCTCTACACCAACGTCATCGGCATCACACCACACACACGCGCACACACGCACACACACAAGTATCAAAAAAAGAATCCTCCCTCACTCAACAAAAACAAACAACCAAAGAAAAGAACTTTCTTTCATCCTCATCCCCAAGCATGTCTTTATTCTAAATTCTACCTGCCGCCTTCCTTAAATAGACCATCCTTTACTACCCCTCCCACGTCCGAATCCATGCTACTGGGACAGGAGTGAATTCTAATTCAATAACTGATCCAATTTAGCATCTCCATCCTCACTGAATGCAGCCCATCTCCTCCAGCTGCTGCTGCAGCTCACAGATTTCACCCTGTGACACAAGGACTATTGTCCTCAGCCACATAAGATATTGTCCCACTACATTTAATATTCTGAAAAATATAATTTTAGCCTACTCGGGCACATGTAATTACACATTATTTCGTGTCACACAATGTAACCTCTATAGCAGAGAGAGAGAGAGAAGAAAGTCAGTCTGTCAGTTTCCCCAGTAGACTAGATCACACAAGGCTGTACCACTTCGGCAGTGCAACGGGCCACTGCTCTAAATGGAAAAACGTGTGTATAGAAAGGGAGTGCAGTTAAAAGACAGTACATTGTGCCTCTACAGACTACAATTTTTATCTGATTCTCACCATTCCAGTATTAAGCATTCATGCTATGTCGAAGTGGGAGATGTCTTGAAAAAAAGCCAATGTAATAATGAAATGTATGATAACTGAAACATACTTTGTGACAGAATAAAAAAACTCAACAACTTGCGCTAAACATTATTTACGTGTAGATGTAGACTTTCATAAGAAACCATACTTGCTGAGTATACCATACTTGCAGGAGGCTCAAGCGGTATAGCCAAAAATATATATAGTACTGCCAGTAAGTATTGTGAGCAATTTTAGTAGTACCATTTGACCGTATTAACACACAAAGAATAATGAATTCCAACATTAATATAGCTGCAAGCAGTTGTTCCCAGCGTCCAGGCATTTTTCGTCATAGAGACTGGAACATATTGCTGTGTGTTGGCAAGAGTTTGGTATTATGAAACACATCACAATAGAAATGCCACAATTCAATATATCGTGACGCTTTGGCGGAATTTCATAAAAATGTCATACAGAACACACCTGAATATGTATAAATCATAAATTAAATAATATTTTAATAAAACCAGATCTTTATTTATTAAAGTCTTTATTTGCCTCAGATGATTAAATATAATTGCATTGCACATGTCTATGTCCCGAGTGTGCCTTCTTTGTTGAAATCAAAATAAGCCCATGTGTCAAATTTGAATGTCTTGGGAGCCGGTGTAATTATTTTTTTTTTACATTCATCCATAATTATGGCACTAGCAGTGTGTGCAACTGCTGCTGTGGTTCTGTGCAGTCCTGGTACAATGTTGTAGGCTATCTGTCATGTGCGGTGGTCCCCAGAATGTTTTTGTGTCGTATCATGTACTCCAAACCCAGAACTAGATCTGCGATTCAGGACTTGCATTCGCAAAGTCTGTTACTGCACATTATGTGAATTGCGCATTGAAACCTGTGAATTTAAGCAAATCATTCATAACTGCCTTGTTTTTATTTTTGTTTTCTTGCCTTGTTCATTGCTAGATCAGCTGACATGGCTAATTTCACATCATAGTACTGGATATGGTGTAGCAGTGCTACCGTAACATTTTTCAGGGAGAACCCTGCTAGTTTTTGGATGTTTAAACAATAAGACGGAGTGCTGCCACGATGTGTATATTGCAATTCAGTGTTTAAGGAAGTCGATATTAATATAGTGAAAGACTATATCGTGATATTCAACTACATCAATATTTCAATATTTTCTCACACCACTACTGGTATGTTCCTCTGTTTTCTTTTTATTCCCTGCCATATGCGTTTTGTTTTGGTGCTGCTGTGCGTCCTGTTTTCTCCTACATATGGAGGTGGACGCCAATGCCCGGTTGCTAGGCAACGTGGCCAGAAGATGCTGTGGAGCCGGACTTGCCAATGACTGTTGCGGAGGAACCGGTTGATGAGATGCTGTTGGTAGAAGTGGGCAGTACAGCCTTAAATTCACATCACAGTTTAATTTTGGATGGCGACGGTCAGGATCATGGTATAGCTGCTGGTTTTACTGCTTGAGACCAGGGCGTCAGGGGCCCTAACACAGATTAGCTCGACCCAGGGAATTGCACCCAAGAAAATACTCATTATGTCACTTTGTAACACAATGAGTAATTCCACTCAGGAAATTTTGTAGAGGAACAGTGCAAGGAACAGAGACACGGCTTCAAGTTCAAAAATGGCCAAAACCAACTTTATTCTCAAAACAGGCACCTTCAATACTGAGGGAAAAAAGGATCAGTTAACAGTTCAAAGTTTATGATAACACAATTTGTTTATGGTAAATTAAACTCAACATATAAATAAGGAAATTTCATAAAACACTTAAATTGTTGGCATAGGGGGTTACAAATTACCCTCCAGGACAGGCTGACTGTCAAGGGTGGAGGCTGCCATATGGGGGAGGCCTCCTACTTACCACAACACCACACATGCTTGTGACTCCACACTCACACTGGTAAAGAAAAGGGATATTTGGTGCAGTGGAGATCTTAGCCACATGCAGGTCCAGGGAAAATTAAGAAGGCCTAAAGAGGCATAGACAATTGGGCCTAACAGAGTAAGTCAAATACACTCACACAATGCGTGAGTGTACAGGGGGCAGCCTGTAGTCTAGTGGCTAAGGTAAACGTTGGTGGGAGGTTGGTGGTTCAAGCCCCAGTCCAGCCACAGCAAGAACACCATTGCTGTTGGGCCCTTGAGCAAGGCCCTTAACCCCACATTTGCTCCCAGAGGGGACTGGCCCTTGGCTAGCCTAATGAACTGTAAGTCGCTTTAGATAAAAGTATCAGCTAAATGATGATAATGTAAAGTAATGTAACACAAAAAGAAACAAACAAAATAAGATGAGGGCCATGCTATCTTGGTGAACCTCTGGGAGGGCACAAGCTAACAGTACAGTGCAATGGGCTTAGTAAACTCTAAACTGCTTGATATTGTTCTGGCAAAAAGGAAACAAATAAACCGTTTGGTACGTTGTTACAAGGCAAAAATTGTTAAAAGGGGAGCTCAGTAACTGCAAATGACGTGGTAGATTATGGAAGACCAGTGTAGTGGATGACGGAGGACCGTTTACAACTGTTCAACAGATCAAGAACACACATTAGAATGTAGGCGTAGATGTGTCAAAGACAACCATCAAGAGAGGACTGCAATAGCATAACCCAATGGTTCACCACAAGAAGTTCCTTAGCAAACCCCTGGTAAGCCTCAAGAAAGGAACTGTGGCGTTACAGTTTGCAAAACATTCCAAAAAGTATTCCAGAGTCCTGGCACAAAGCATTATGGGACATATGAGACAAAGATCAGCATGTACCAGAGTGATGGAAAGAAGAAAATTTTGGGAATAAAAGGAACAGCTCATACCCCAAAGCTTAGCACTTTATCTGCCAAACATGGTGGAGGTCTTGTTATGTTTTGGGCATGAATGGCTGCCAGTGCAACCAGCTCACTTGTGTATACTGATGATGTCACTGCTGAAGTGTACTGAAACATCTTGTCTGCTCAGATCCAAGTGTACATTTCAAAATATATTGACCAAGCCATGGGTTTCTACTGATTCCATTTGTACCCTTCACCCTGGGACTGAAGATGACAATGACCATTGCAGAGAAGCCTGTTCAAAAGATGCCAGTCTATAAGATCAGACCAGCTACGGCAACACTCCAACATTCTCTTCGAGTCAATCACCAGCCGAATTCATACAGCCATTGTGCTTGCTTACTTCTGTCTTTAGTTTTGCCATTAATTATCTTCTGTAGCTTAGCTAGTTGCAGTGAAGCAGTTTGCCTAATAGCTTAGGTTGGGTTAGGTTGCGATAAAGTTCCTTTTTCTATTTTGGTTTGCTCTAGGTCTATGCTCAGGTAGCAAAGCAACACTGCATTTGGGTCGTGGTTGTAGTGTAAAAGCATAAGGCATTAAGTCAATATTTATTAATGTATGTATTTCACAAATTAATAAAAAAATATTTCTGTCACTGAAATATATTTATAAATGGTATCATTACTTCCTCCGCTTTCTCTTTAGAGAACATTTCTATAATGTCAATTTGAGAAGAGCTCCTATTAGATGCCCCCGCCCCCCCCAGTACAGACAAAAACATTATCGCTGAAAAGAAAATAACTATAACTGCATACTAATGCATTAGAACTATTTAATAATGTAGTAGAACACCCTAAATGGGCGGTTTTGACACAATCTCTGAATATCCATGTGATTAAGCCAATCGCAACTCAGCAAAATGGTTATATTGTGTGGAGAATAAGGTGCTGTGCCCAAAGGCTTGTTTTAAAACAGTAAGAGCAAGGACAAAGCGTGACGAATTATTCAAAAATAGCAAGTCTAAATTATTGCAATCATATCACGAGTTTTTTCAACCTAAACATTTTAACTTGGTGATTATTGTAAACCTGTTTTTATTTGTTAAAATATCACGTGCTTCTCAGTTTTTAAATTACTGCGGTGCTTATTCGAGACAATCAGTAACCGGCAGCTTTACTGTGTTTTCTGAATGATGGGTTTGTCAATAAGTGTTAAATCTCTGCAAAGGAAAAGTGATTTTTTATTGAATTATTTTTATTAATAGGATCTCAAGAGTCCCCGGGCCGTAGATTTCGACTGGGCCATTGTTACGTGTCGACTCTTAGTGTTAAGTTTCATCACTTTGTCAAATGGTTTTGGATTTGTATGCATATTTTTAAACAGTCATACCTATTTCACTGGGTCATCATTCAGGCAACTTTTGACATAATCACTAGAGTATTAGTATTACTTAGACACAGGGAGTGTTAATGAGGATGTATATCCAATTTCATGGAGCTGAGTTTTTACTGGAGGAGCAGCATTTTAAGTGTTTAATTAAAATGGCGGAAAAAAATTGTTTATGGTGGAGTTTAGGCCCTTGAGGCAGAGTTGTTTTCTCATGAGAGGAGTAACTGACACTTGCTCCGAGTCTGTAGGTCAAACAGGGCAGGAATTGTCATTGTTTAAACATTGTGAATTCAACTGATTGTAATAGTGACACAAAGTGGCCAGTCAATACCAAATATGATAATAGTGCTTTGGGAGACAACCCCTAGCGGTATGCCGAGTTTGATAACAATTAGCCAAAGGGGTAGGCAAGAGCACAGACAGATAATAGGTGTGTTCCTATAGATTAGCTGCTAAGTTTAATGTGCCACTGTGCTTGCCTTCTGTGGCCATTACTCTATCCAAACACAGCTTGTCGACTAATGTATAAATATCGTGGGGGGTGCAATCGTGGGGATTGTCCTGCCTTTCTACACCAAATTCTCTCACTCACTCCTGTCCCCACTCCCCATTTCCCCTGCAGGCAGCACCTTGGACCGCCGCCAGCAATCAGAGCGGGGGACAGGGCCGCATTAATAAGATCAATAATTCAATTATTGGGCACTGGCTGTCGTCTATCATCCACGCCAGCTGGGAGGAATCGGGATGCCCGCCGGCCGACATGAAGAGGCAGCGGATCAGGACTCGGAGCCATTCACCTCTCGAGCGAACGGCACCCTTATTTTTCCTCTCTCGGAGACCGGAGCCAAAATCGACATCCCATGGCCTGGCTTTGATCCCTGTGAGTCAGCCTCCAGCCCCTGGGCACTGCCTTACCATAAGCCTTTTCCCCAAACACTCCGACTTACTGTTTTTCACCTTATTTTTTTCCCCTCCTCACTTTCGTCTTATAAATAAACACACCTGCAGGCTTACACCAGCTCCCTGTTTCCCTTGTCTGTTCCGCCCCTCCTCTGTCACATCTATGACAGTGTCACACAATGTATGAAGATGACATGCTTCACCTCCTACTGAGAACTTTAACTATTAACTCACTACTCATTTGCTGAAGTGAAAGTAGCAATAGCAAATGGTTTAATGTAAAGTACAGTAATCATTACATTCAAAAAAATCCTATACAATTTTTTTAAAAAGAGGAGTCATTTATATGTCTTCATGAAGAGCCACTTTGACTAAGGTAGTAGATGATAAACGACAAAAGACAGGGCAAGTGTAACTATGAAAACATTTGAGTATTCGGTACGTGGTCACGGGGGTGCCACCCCAGACTTCAGAGAATAAGCAGAAATACAAGAGAAACAGAGAAACATTACAAGGTTTATTGTATGAGGAAACCTTCGACTGTGAAAGAGGGGGGAAAAAAACAGGAGGAGAGGCCCAAATACAGCAGGAATAAAACAGTATTTCGCTACATATCAGTCAGTAATGAAGTGCTTTCATGGTAAAATGTTAATAAAATCATTGCTAAATACCACATAGTGTTAATACACAAGAAAAGAATTTCATGTAGTCCAAACCACTCAGCTTCTATGAAACAGGATACAAAACAAGTCTGTGTCCAAAAAGCAGAAAAGGCTATAGATCTAGTTATCAATCTTCAGAATAAGAGGTGACAGAATTTTTTTTTTTTTTTTTTTTTTTTAAAAATCAGGAGTCCACCACAGGTTACGTTACCACCATGAAATAGCATTTTCTCCCACTTCATGCAGTCCACACAAGAGTATCCCAACGAGGGGTGTTTCCAGTTTTAAAGCCATGGAAATACTGCTTTGTTTGCCCAGGCTTGGTGTGAGTCGGACGCGAGGCTTGCTCTGCCAATAATCTCATTACCAGGGAGGTCTGCTCATTAGCCAGACGCCCCTTTCACACATGCAGCCTCACCCAGAAGTCTCCCGGAAATCTTCCAATGTTGGGGTCATGTGTGACTGAGAGCCAGAATCGATAGGCTGGGGGGGAAAAAAAAAAAAAAACCACTTAGGCAATTTCATCAGGATCTTGTAACATTCCCGTGAATCTTCCTTTATATGATGGTTAGAACGAAGCCATAGGTTTCCGGAATCAAGCACGCAACACATTACGACAGCCTTACGTATGTCTATCTGACGTTTGACGCATGTGGACCAATCACGGGGGACTCTGGTTTGAGATTAGGTTTATCCAGGGTTTTAATAGCAGTGACAGGATACACTTCAGCCTTGCTGTGATTCATATCACCATACAGAGGTCACTATTAGGTTAGCCAGTGGCAGAGGGGGAATGACTAATTATATTTGTAACTTTATTTTCAACACTCTACGTCAAACTCCAACATAAGAATAGCAGTGCTTAAGTACACACAAATGGCGATGAACTGTATTATAAGGCATGAAATAATGTACCTTTTTACAAACACGTTGTTCTCAAGCTGCTAAGAATTACAAAAAATGAGAAGATTAATACAAATATTAAGAATCTCAAACAGTGCATACATGCTGCATCAAAACAGAAATATAACTACTTTTAAAATATAACTACTGTTGTTGAGGGGAAACAGGAAAAGTCAGTGCAGTCAAAATAAGGATGTGTTTTTTAAATTGGGATCTGAGCTTATAAATACAGTTCATTAAAAAAGTTATTACTGAATGGAATTGATATAACTAAGAAAAAGAGAAATAGAGGAGAGTGAGTAAAGCTACTGTCATGTGCTAGGGTTTATTATTATGATCATTTAAATTTTGCTTCCATCTACTTTTAAAAAGCAATCACTCCATAAATATTTTAGTTGTGATCCTTTGGTATAAAAATGATTAGCCCTCAGCTTCCATGCAGTGGTATTCACAGCGATGCAAAAGCTACCCCGTTGCAGAAGCGTAGTCCACATCATGCTCGACCAGAAGCTGAGGTGTCACCCTTCTCATTAACCTTTTCTCAATTTAGCTGACTATATGGTCCAAACTATCATTAATGTTTAAGTTGGTTGGGTCACACAACCTTGCAATAAATCAGGCTCAATCTCGTCTGAACACGTTGTTCATACTCCCCTCTGCGAAATACTGCATCCACCTCAGTTCCTAAACTGTCCTCTTTGAGAACAGGTGTGCTTCTCCAACTGTCCGTCACATCTGATGTGTCAATATTTTACTTTAACAAATATGTTTATTGTGTAGCATGGTGTAATTTACAGTGTTTATTTTAATTACTGTCTGCTTTGTTTATAAATAGTTTAGTTGTATTTCATTAATTCAATAAAAATTAAATACTTCTTTTTCTAATGACAGTAATGTACCCCCATCTGCCTAGAATGACAACATGGTCAGCACCTATTTCAAGAAAATAGTTACATTTCCAGGTATTTTTCAGTTAAAATATCACTTTTTGTCCCTGTCATTGCTATACAGTTGCATTTGATTTCTGTATTAACAACCAACTCATTTGATTTGAGAGGGTTGTTAACACGTTGATGACGGGTACTAGCAGCTGGCAGAGTTTCACAAAGACGACTCCAATGATGGGTTCTCTTCTGCTGCAGATCCAAAACCTGCCTTGAATAGGGTGATATACAACTCGCTTGCATACCACCTAAATACATATACTAGTGACTATTGTCACTGTATTGATTATAATAACTCTCCAACAAATGCTAGCTATTCAACATAAGGTAAACTAAAGAGATAAGCACTTACTGCAATGGGTGGGATATAGGGATGTTAACAGTTAATCTGTTAAGTGTTAATCGTTCATAAGAACGTTGATCGATTAATTTTAGCGACTGAACAGTTAAATTTCGATAAAAACTTTCACGAGATAACCCGATGTTGGCTGTTACATTTTGCTGTTCAACTACGGTGAAAAATATCAACACCTAAATGTGAAAACTCTTACAATTTAACACATGGGGGCACCACTTTCAGCTGCAACTTGAGCCAAAGAAATAGGCAAGCCGGGAACGCTGTGTTACAGAATACAAATCCATCATCCTGCTAATGATTGTTGGCGCTTGTCTTAATAAAACCGCTCTGCTACAGGACTGCTCAGAGTCATTCATCAGTTCATTTTTTTATTACAAAATTAATCCGCATTAATAAGAGGTGTTTTTTGTTACTGTTGCCGTGGGAGTTTTCCCATCGTGTAATACAAATGTCAGTGGTCCTCCTCACACAAATTTCTCAGTCAGCGAATCCATGTTTATATATTTTTTGGCACTGGCCTTAATGCATAATTTGAATCCCATTTTACTGATTTTTTGGGCTCGTCTTGATAAAAACTTGCATAGTAATGTACAGCTCATTTATTGATGATAGGTCTATTCTGAGTCATTTTTATAAATTATAGTAGATAAACTTATCAGTTCATTGTAATCGATTAACGGATTTCAACTACCGAATAAAAGAATTGCACTAAATTGACATAGTGGTATAGGTGGGGATAAGGCTAACTTAAATGCAGCTATTCTATGTAGCTGTTCTTTCTGTGAAACGCCTGAGTTTGAGATGGTAGACTAGAGCTTTGGGAAAATGCAGCAGATTCCCTATAGCCACCATTGATGTGTAAGGGTAGGGGAATATGTGCTGGGAATAAACTGCCATAGCTGGGACATGAGATTACTTCCCTCCATTACTAGGTCTGTCCCATTACTCATGGTTTATTATACTCACTCATGGAGTCATTATATTCACTCCCATCTGCGGTGCTGTTTATAGGGAATTCTGTTCGTTATGCTGGGTGCTGGTCTAGGTTGGGGTAATGCATTAGTGTGAGCAGGGAACGAATGTGTTAATCTTTAAAACTTATGAAATAATGATTACAGTTTCATAATATAGTCTAATATGAGATACTATAATGACATTCATCAATAATTAATTAGAAAGTTTAAGTTCTTGAAGGTGGTAGGCTCATATTTATCCAAACAATATGGGGTCATTACAGCTAATTCTGAACGTTTGCCGTTGTTCAGACGGGGAACATTTTTGCTTTTTCTTCATTGTCTTGTTTAGTTATTTTGGTTTCTAGTTTCCACTAGTGTTTTTCATATTTGGATTACTGATTTTAAAAGTCTTTTCCTTTCTTGTTCTCTTTTGTTGAGAGGGATCCCAGGAAGGGATTCCCTTTTTAGGTGCATGTGAGAGCGAGGGCAAGGGGAAGCGGAGCGCTGCTTTTCTGAGACTCCAGCTGAGGAGATCCTGCGGGCAGGCCGAAGTAGGGGCCAGGTGGAGAAAGGAGCGAGAGAGGCAGCGGTGGCACCGGAGATCTTCTTTTGCTGGTGCTATGGGGTTGCTCGACTATTCAGTGAGGGTGCTCTGAAATTTAGGGTATCCATTAATGTGCCGGTCGCCACTGTTTTTTCTACTGCAACACCCCCGATGCATGTACACATACATGAGTGCACAAACGCGATACCCGCTCCGCAACGGTTACAACTATAAATAAAAATTATAAATAAACCACATACATTTCTTGGGGGTGCTATGGCTATCCTAGCGGTTGCTACATCACCCCCAAGCCCCTCCCGATGGAGAATAGGATGTGCAAACAGTGGAATGGTGGCATCCAGGGCTGGGAAGGACTCACAGTGGGCTGGGCCGTGTCCTGGAGTAAGGGGTGTGTCCCCATGAGGGTTGTGAGTATGTGTGCCGTTCTTGGATCCTTTCCATCCAGCCAATGTGGGTGACTCGTTGCTGTGCTTCTTCCTCTCGGATTTGGCCAGACCCCCCGCCCCAGAAAGAAGCCATCAACAGTAGCAGGAGTCCGGAGGCAGTGGTTTGGAAGACAACAGCAAGCAATTTTGGTTTTTATTTTGGCACAAGCTGACTTGCATCCCACTCTTATTTTATGTTCGTGTATGTGTGTGTGTGTTGGTGTACCCCCTCCATAGCAAGGTGTTCCCCTCCTTGGACGGCCGAGAGGGGTCCTGTCTGTGCCATGAGGGCAGTTGCAGGAGGGAGTCTGAGTAGCGAACAGTAGTGTGTGTGTGTGTGTGTGTGTGTGTGTGTGTGCCACCACAATGCCACTGAAATGTCCTAAAAAGCACAGGGGTGAAATAATGCAGGAATAAAATTCTTGGCAGCTTCTCACAAGTCATCTACAAATGAGGTCAGTGAAGTAAATAGCATACCATTTCCAAGTCTGTGGCACAATGCTGACTCTCTGAAAATGCCACAATACTGGTGAGACCACACAATGATTGTCACATGTCATCTGCAAAGTTAAATATTAAAGGGTCGTTCCAGACCAACAGACCTCGGACCTAAAGATTCCATGACAAGAAAATCCATGACATGAACTGGGAAAAGTTCTGAATTCTGAGTCAGTAGGCATGGAATGACCCTAAAATGAACTGTATCTAAGCAATGTCATTGCTGCAAATTTCATCCAGTTGAGGGTAGTCTAATACACATGATCAGTAATAATGGCAAAAGTATTGAAGCAAAGCAAACATTGCATATATGAAGGTACTGCAAAAAAGGTATTGCATCGATATTGCTTAAGTACAGTGATCCCACCACAATTTTAATCCATGGCACCAGTGTGCACACTGGAGGACAATGTCAACATGATGTGCCCTTACATACACTATACAGACCCCTTTAGCCACCTCACACACACACACACAATGACAGTGGGTCATTCTATACCTGCACACTGATGCTGTGAAAACCTTTTCTATTTAGAAAATCTGGCTCGTTTTCCCCCAGTGGTGCTGCGATTGCAATAATTATGCATGCAATCAATTGCAGCGATTACTCTGGGGAATCTTGTGAAATAAATAGAGTCATGATCAGAATTCATACAAATTAGTCATCAATCACTTCTTCGCAACTTTAAAACCAGCTACCTGCTATTTAATAGAAGCCCGGTTGGATGGTTTGCAGTGACACGTTTTTGAGATTCTCCATATCCCTAACAGGATACAGGAAACTGTCCCATGCAAAGCAGCGCAAGGCAACACAAACTGTCGATAAAGACACAGTCCACTCCAGCAGGTATAATTTCCAACATGCGGCTCAAGGAGCTTACAAAGGTAAGCGATTCCATCCGATGAGAATCTTTACCCTTCTCTGAAGATTATCTTCATGAAAGATAAAGGGTTTTGCCCATCTGAATATTCTAGCTTGATGCAGGGATCCTCTAACAATTAATGTACCATAGGCGTCATTTACACTGGGGACATGACCGCACCACTTTTTTCCATGGTCCATTTCGTCCCCGCCCCTTTTGAAAGCCTTCAGTTAGTTGAACTTAATAATGAATAAAAATTTTCACTGGCACCAAAATCCTACTGCTTTAGCCAACTAGAAGCTCAAAACATATCCAAAATTTGGATGTTAGCCATTTTGTTAGATTGTAAGGTAGACAATCGTTATACTGATTACTATACAATTATACATTAATATAATTGTTTCCAAACGTGTAGCTACTCAAGTAGTTTTGAAGTTAACTGTCTGGCTAGCAAACAATCCTGTAAGCAATATTATTTTACAGAAAAAAATACTTAGGGCCCAAAAAAATTAAGATACTTGATTTCACCCAAATTGAACCGTGTAATTTCACAGGATTCAAATGATAGTCCGTAAGCCTACATTTGGTTCCCAGTATCCAGTTTTGCCCAGACTTTTATCCTGATAATGTTTCAGATATGAAGAATCCAAATGATTGAATAAAATATAACCACAGATAACCTAAACCCCACATCAATCTCACCCTTATGGACAGTACAGAATGTCAGTTCTCTATGTGGGACATGACACATGAATCTGTCGCTTGAAATATTATTTCTCCAGCCTTTGTAACATAATCCCAGAGAATTTGGTAAACATGAATTCACCCTGTCCAGATTAACAAATCTCTGAAATTGATCACCTCATGTCCTATTAATTGATACATAAATATGAGAGCCTGGCCACTAGATGGTGTGGTTACTGATGCTAGGTTAAAACAAGGGTGATAGAGAAAACGAAAGATGTCTTGCCATTTATTAAGAAGAGTCTGGCTGCAAGATCCACTCTCGGCCCTACAGAGTATGACAGCAATGGCATATTAGAAATGCATGAGTATGTTTTTGGTATGAAAGAGCCAGGCTGGAAAGAGAATGAAGAGAACGTATACAAAAGGAAGGATGCTAATCAAGAGAAAAAAATACAGCCGTTTGTAAGTTAAAGCTGACTAGCTTCGCCAAAACTGCTCAGGCTTATTAAGTCTAAAAATCTAGTTGGTTTTACTGTGCAAAAATATACGTGGGTGGTATACCGTGAAGCCATTTACCTTATTTACCAATGAACAAGCTAATTTGGTACGCCAGCTTTGTGGTTCACTTGCCTGGTCTGTTTTCTCTTTCTAATGTTTAAGTAGAACACTCAGCATTTTGACAAGGCAAACAAAAATTATAAAAAAAGCTACACTTAAGTCCAAATTCTGTTGCTTTGTGTGTTGAAGTTTTTCTAGGAAGTGGTTTGTTACAACAATTTCATAATGCTGAAGGGAAGTACTTTCCTTATAGGGCATAGTTAAGTTAAAATTTACATTGTGTACACATTAACACAGGTAGAGGTTCAGATACATTGACCAAATCACTCATATACCAATTCCCTAAAGCAATTATTAAAAAAAAAAAAAAAAAAAAAAAAACATTTCTTTTCTCTCACGTTACAGTTCTACACACAATCCTCATAATCACTTTTGTATTCACATGCAATGCAGAACCAATAAGTCTGCATTGTTTTCAAAAAGTCATCTAATTTGTAGTTGTATGTTTTGGGTGCCTGTGGATATGGCATGGAAAACCATTGTTTCCAGAAGTCCATTTCTGGTTTTCATGCTGTGGCTGGTGGGTGGAGCCACCTCAATGGGTTAATAGGCTGAGCCTGTGCGATTTGGGCCACCTGTGGCTAATCAGCCACAGAATATATAAGCATGACTGAGTGCAAGTTTATTTGGGAATTTGGGGTGGTAAGGGGGAGGAGGAGTGGTGTGCTGCGCTAGCCCAGCAGAAAGCTTAGGTGTTAGAATTGGGTTGCTGTTTCTGTTCAGGAAACTGTCCAGATCTTGGAGAATCAAGTTTGTTGCAGAAAAACCTAAAATGGGAAGAACTTAAGTTTTCAGGGAAAACCCAAAAAGTGTGAAATTGGATGTTGTTTACTGATCACAAATAAGGTTTTGAAAGCTCATTTTAGGATTTGTTTTCACAATTTTCGTGGACTCATATGGTGTCTTTTAGAATCCCTTCCTCTATATTCTCAATACACCCTCAACTGGTAAGAGATTGGTCACACCAATGCCCCCTATCACCTGACTCTAACATGCACAGAGATTTCTGAAACACCACTCCTCGACACCGATCTGTCCCTCTTTGTTGATGCGACTCGCTGAGCTTGTTGCACTAACTTGTGCTTGTGAGTTATGTTTTGTGGAAACACTTGACTGTATACACTGATTCCAGGTATGCATTTGGTGGTGTTCATGATTTCATGCTGAACTGGTCTTCTTGGGGTTTCCTGTCTTCATCAGGTACCCTGATAAAAAATGGGGGGTGGTCCAAAAACTCATACAGGCCTCCAAATTACCAACTAAGCTTGCTGTTGTGAAAGTCAAAGCTCACACGAAAGGACAAGATGCCATTAGCTTAGGCAATCGCTGGGCAGACGAAGCTGCTAAAGCAGCCACTGTAAATGACTTGTTACGCATTTATCACATCGCAACCACTAAAGTGTCAGGCCCGACTGAATTGGACATTGCCAAATTACAGAATGACTGTACATGAGCAGAGAAATGGACGTGGATTGAAAACACATGTATTCTTCATAACGATAACATCTGGCGCACACAGGAGGGTGGCCCCAAACACAGTAACTGAATTGTCCCCACACAAGTTAGTGACTGGCACAGCCATGTCGCTAGCCCCTGGCCTTTATGGAGGGTCTAAAGACCCTCTCATCTTTGGAGACATACTGTTAAGATACTGCAGAAACCTGGATGAAACTGAAAAATCTAACCACCCAAGCTGTTTCATTGCAGGCCTTGAAGGACGAACAACAGGAGGGTGAACAACATGTGCATACGTATGAATCTGGACAATGGGTTATGATAAAGGCCCATCATCCAAAGTCCTTCCAACCTCAAAGGCAAGGACCATACCAAGTGCTATTAACCTCTGAGTCTGCCCTTCGAGTTGCAGGTATCCCAGTCTGGATCCACAATTCCCAGGCCAAGCCGTGTCTATCGCCTGAGGATCCCCGTGTTGAGCAGGACCTGACTCCCGACTCCTGTGCTGACATCTGCTGCTGACCCACCGACGCATGTGCTGACACCTGACTGCTAACGACTTCTAGCGCTTGCACCGACACTCGATCGACACTTGTCACCGACTTCTGGAATCTGTACTGACGCCTGGCCAATGCTTACACCGGACAACGACAAACATCAGCTTTCAGCATCACACCATCTGATTTCCCATGGAATGCAACCATGTGATACAATAACAATGTTCTACGTAATAATCACCATTGCCCTAGAACTCAACAGGATCAGTGCTGTGGACAATAATATGTACATGTTAGTGTACATGACACACAAGCACGCTAACCGAACTGGCTGTTATGTTTGTGGACTAATTCCCCAATCCGCCGCACATGGCATCCCAATGATGTCTGTACCAACCGCTTCCCGGTACGAAACAAAAGAGCCAAAACTCAGCACCAAACCTAAACACTCAACTGAACATCAACCCATTAACATTGATTTGTCTCTTGGACCATACCCTTGGTGCATCACACAGAATGGCTCTGTTCCTCTTGGAGACTCTGGACTGCAACAAGATCATGAATTATCATGACTGTCCTGAGTTAAACCACACCACCTCAGGGGTCTATTGGGTTTGTGGAAATAGCGTTTATCCCCAGTTGCCTGATGCTTGGTCTGGCATCTGTGCTTTGGGACACCTAGTCCCGGCTATGAGAATCACACCCACCTATCCTGACCGGGTCAGGTACGTAATATCAGCTGACATTTTTGGGACTCATCATAATATCTGGAAAAGAACACTCGGTGCCCTTATTCCCACTTATGGTGTAATGTCAGCTTTAGACCAGATCAGTGATCTCTCCCAAGAAGTAGAACTTTTAGCTAACAGCACTGCATCAGGCCTAAGTAAGTTGTCTGAGGAACTGACAGCTGCTAGGATAATGGCCCTTGTGGCAGGGCAAGAAGAGGTGCCCCCCTCCAGCGCCGCACTGCCTGCCGACGGTCATCTCAAGGCACGACAGTGCCGGGCGTGCAGCCGAAGCAGCAGGACCCTGGAGAGCGGCGTTGGGCTGCAGACAGCTACCAACGAGGCACACCTGCAGCCCTTCAGCAATCAGCCCAGCTGCCGCTACTCCAGGGTGATTGCGGGACTACTACAGTCGCCGCGGTCCCATGCTCGGGGAGATATTTCATCTCCACTCTCGGGGTACTAACTGGCTGTGTTTTTTGCTCTCCACAGACTCTGGCTAACTGAAAGGAGTGCGAGGTTTGCAGAGGGAGATTTCCTGCCTGCCGGCCCTCCGCCACTGTTTGTGTTCACTGCTTGTTTGCTTGTTTTCGTCACGGCTGTGTTTTCACCGCAGGCTGTATTATTTTGTGGTTGCCTTATTAAAACGGGCTGCGAGCCTGGCAAACTCACTCGCTCTAGTGTTTGTGCTTCATTGTGCCGTCCCACCTTGCTGATCCTCCCCGTTCAGCATCACACCCTGTAGAACAGAGCAGCCCTGGACTACATTCTCTCTGCTCAGGGTGGGGTCTGTAAAATCATTGGGATAGAATGTTGTTCCTACATTCCCAACAATCGCAATGATTTGCAGAGTGTGATCTCCAAAATCCACAACATCTCTCGGATTACACATGAAATAGCACCTGCCAGATGGAATTTTCTTGACTGGTTGTCCCAGTATCTGGGAGATATTGGGAAGACTGTGGTTGAGTATGCTTTTCTGGCTTTATTGGGACTCTTTGTGCTAACCCTCACAATCAAAGGTGTGAAATTCATGTGTATACAAATAATCGGTGGTAACTCTAAGCCAGAAACGACACGGGTTGTTCAGTATAGATGGACTCCAGCATATACATTTTAGAATATTATGTATACTTTGTACATGTTCTTTTTGTCTTATATTCTAAGTACAGGTACCTGTATTCAGCATTAGGCTGAGTGCATGACTAAATGTCAGCATAATCAGGATACTCCTCTTGCTTCTTATGTGTCTACTCATTTTTTGCACAAGTTGGCCGCAACTTTTTACATATCAAATCTCATGCGTATACTGCAATAGTAATAAAAGACTAGGACATATGCTACCATAACACATCCAGTGTCAGCCAGAAGCAGATGGGCTTCCCCTCTGAGTCTGGTTCTGCTCAAGGTTTCTTCCTGTGAATGCAGAAGTTTTTCCTTGCCACCGTTGCCTATAGGCTTGCTCTAAGGGGGTCTCAGGCCTGGATTTATGTTAAGCTATAGCCATATAGGACTTCTCATTAAACGGTCAATTTTGCAGTTGACCTCATCATCCACTGTCTGATTGGGTCAAATAGGAGGGATTGTTAGGAGACAGTTCTTTTTAGCTGCATGTTGTTTGATCAAGAAACACATGGTACAGCGATTGATCTAGCCGAACTTGCATGTATATTACAATACAAAGTGACGCCAACACGTCTGGCCTGAGACAAAAGGCATCTTAAGATAACCAGTTGTCACCTCCGGTCCGCAGACCGTTGGATTCCCCACAACGCACGTCAACTTAGCTTCCGAAGTTTGAATTCCGGGGAACCAATGATCTCCTTGGGAAATTTTGTTTCATTATGCACAACTGTACATAGCCAATGACCTCATTAGTTAATTATGCACAACTTTACGCAACCAATCCAACTTGTCCTGTCTTGGTCAGAATAACATGAACGGCTACCTCCTGTAAACCCCTCTACCGAGAAACTATAAATGTAAACCGAATATTTCATTTAGTTGAACTACTTTCCATGCTGTTGTTCCCACTTGTTGACTAATATATTCCAAGGTTGTGTGTTTATTAATATTGCATGTATATTTAATGTTTGCCAACCTCTGCAACTCCGAAGATCTCCAAATGCCTTCACCTTTGATCAATCATTAACGTTATTCAGTTATAACTGAACCAATAATGTTGTGATTTCATTGTGATTAGTTATAATCACAATTAAAATATTAATAATTACTAGTTTAATTATTAGTTGGAATTACGTATTTAAAGCTGTAATGAGACTGATATGACACTGATTAATCGTAGCTACAGCATTATTCATAGAATATGTTACAGAATTTTTTCCACTTAAGTGACGCCCTCTGTTGTGGGGAATATAATAATAAAAAGTCTTATGTAACTGGTGCCACACATGAGGTTTAAATAATTCTTTACACTTTTGTGCCATGTACGAGGAATACTATAACAAATCCCTACATTATTGGTGCCCCATGTGAGGAGAGTTGTATTGTTGACTTATATTCATGTTTGTGTAATATTATTGATAAAATCCTCTGGTCTTAATTTTAGAATTCATATTCTAGAAAACAGACCCACAGTTCCAAGTTTCCGCCACCAGGTGGCGTCAGACCTACTTGGCCTGCCACAGAGTAGAACCATTTGTGCTTACGAACAAATGCATCGTGGTTATTGTAATTTCATTCAGTTGAAACATATTTAGCTATTATGGGGAAATGAATATAGTGACATCACTTCTGTTAACATCTATTAGACATTAATAGTGTTACAAATCATACATTGCATGCAGTTTAGTCAAGTTACTGGTCAAACAGTTTGCTATTGTTGCCCTAGCCTTTGTAATTGTTAGAGCCAATAGAAACAAAGAGTTTCTCACCCGCAGATTTTTTGCAGAGGCGTTTGAATACCGTGATATTCATTGCTTAATTAGCTGTTAGAATTAACCATGTTACATAAAAGCTTTGTACTGCCAGCTGTTATTAAACTTCAGCTTGTGAGTGTGAATAATCCACTCTATTGAAGCTGAACCGGTTTGCTGACCCAGCAAACATTACATTTTATTTAGTGCTACAAAATTATTGGTAGCCTTACAGAAACCTATCTCTCATAGTAACAGTGTAGTGCACCACTCTCCACTCCAACTACAAAGATGGAGTGCCTTATAGACAGTTTATTTCTTTCTTGGCCCAAGAACTAGTCCCTGGTTACCTTGAGTTCATAAACAATTTGAACTTTAGCGACTGCAGGAAAGAAATATCTGCTGTAACTAGTAGGAAATGTGACCTGCGCAGCATGCCCAAAGAAACTTTGCTGTCCCATTTGCTGTTGACTATCCACAGGGTAACCAGCCTTGCCCTTCAAAGCCATGTTACATTAGCAAGTGAAGCTAAGGTGCTAAAGGAGCAAAACACTAACTTTATTCATGAGGTCTGCACCGCTAACAAGAAAGCAATGCTCTATTTAGACGACTTACATGCAGCTGTGTCCAACCTTTGCTCCTACCAAGAGGAGCTGTTGAAACTTAGAAGTGAACGACTCATGTCAAACACTTCCCCAGGCTTGCACCCTGGACAAACATCCCTTTCCTCTGTCACAGAAGGACACTGACAGACGGGTAAAGAAGAATGTCTCAACTCGTCACACTTTGGAAACCCCATTTAGCCAAGCGATATCTTTCTTTCCTTCTTCCGCTGTAAACTCCGCAAAGCCTGACAATATCAGTGAAGATGGGAAAGGGGGGTCCAACTTTGATTCTGGTTTCTCGGATCAATCATCATCTTGTTCATTCCGTGAGTTCCCAGACGATTCGGATTCGTCTGAATATTCTGGCAGTAATTCGCCTGTGTGGTCTCTTCACCACAAGGAGAGGCACCAATGCCTTATTCCCACACCAAGGCCAATGACACCTTTTTGCTTTCTGTCCTAGCCAGGACATAAAAGCAACCCTTACCACATTCTCCCCCACAACACAAGGGAAAAAGTGAGAGGATCCACAGGGATCCTTATGACTGAAATGGCCAGTCAACAGGTCCCCTTTCTGCTCATCGATCAAACAAACTTCCTGTTTCAGCCTCTTGCTCTCACAGAGCAAGAGAGATGTCTGAATCAGATGTTTGTTCATCGAGGAGCAATT
This sequence comes from Albula glossodonta, assembly GCA_019788955.1. NCBI lineage: Eukaryota > Metazoa > Chordata > Actinopteri > Albuliformes > Albulidae > Albula > Albula glossodonta. Next base: position 26,944,952 of record JAFBMS010000005.1, read on the forward strand.
CCCCTGCAGCACACAGCAGGGAAGTAAGATCTTGTCCGATGATGGGTAAGTTTTGAGCAAGGAAAGCTTACGAATCTTTAGCCACACTTCCCATCCAACAGGAAAGTGATGAGCGCCTTTCAGCTTTGGCCTCTCAGCCAGAGAGAGGACACCAAGCACAGTGTGAGGCACAAGTCCATGCCACAAACAGCTCAGTCTCGCCCTCACCCCATAGGCAGACTTCAAAGACATCAGACCATCTTCGTTTCAAAGAGCTTGACCTCATCCTGACAATCATGATCACAACATCAGAGACTGAACACAATCTCTCTGACTTGCCCTGTGCAACCCTACGGGAGAAAATCTGACTAATCTGGAAGACTAACTGTAGATCCGTTCACAGATTCATAGAGTCTCAACCTTCCAGCATTAGAAAAAATTATGTTCAGCTTTGTACAGCTCTGGCTGAAGAATATTCTACTTTTCAGATGAGACATCCACAACTATCGCAGCCATTCAGATAAAGCACAACCGTTCTGCACACCCGAGAGTTTTACAGACGTTTGAGGCGTGCATTCTTTCATGGCAAGAATGGGTCTGGCCTTGAGGAAGACCCAACCTTCAAGTCCCTTTTCCTAATGATAGGTTCCCAGTTTTATTCAGTACCATGTATAAATAGTGTATTAGGTCTCCTTTTCTTATCTTAACTATGTCTGTTGCTGCGTAACACCTCTTTGTCTGCACCAAGGATGTCACACATCCTTGTTGAATGGCTCTGCCAGGGTTCCCGTGGCACTAGACCATTTGTCTCTGGCCCACCACTTAATTCAATCCTTTGATATGTATGACCATGCACTGTATATCAACACACCACACAAATGGATTCTTTAGAGATTGTCTCGGCACAGGCAGCTCAAATGTTCTGAGTTCGTCTCTTCCTTGTGCATTGTAATAAATCAACATTCTCTTAAGAGAAGTCGTAAGCGTGTTCTTCATTGTCCTACACTTGGTTCCACGGAGAAGGGCAAAATATCCTAACACTACACAATCTTCATCCTTGTGTACGAACTCAGGTCACACTCATGACTCATGACTGATGAAAATCCTTAAATGCGGGAAATCCGAAAATTGACTCTCACCTGGGCCTAGCGTGCAAACCGCACGCCAAGGAATTCTGTCCCTCACCTGCCTTGTGTACAAGAACTCTTTGTTAAGCATGCCCACTAAACGTAGCCTAAAAGGCAGCTTTGAACCCCAGTGGTTAGCTACAGGGAGCAGAGTCGCACAGTCACAAGGCCACGAGAACCTTGCCGCGGAGACCCACACAGCAAAACCCTGGAATCCAGCAAAGCAAAGACCTGTAAGTCCCAAAAGGCCAGCAGCCTGCAAGGAGGATCCCGCTTCATGAACAACAGCATCAGGACCGCAGAGAGAACAAGCGAGCAACCAACTCTGCACCCTGGGAAACCAGAGACTAACTAACAGAAGGAACGCACTGGTCCCATCTAACCAACGGAGGAAACCGCAACAGTAAGGCTGTAACACTGGGCACAGATAGATAACATAGCTTAGCTACATATTGTTATATTCATAACTAAATGAAATTAACTTATTTATTGTTCATATCTGTAATCATTGTGTTGGATCATTGTTTAGCTGGCTCTTAGCCAAGCGTTAGTAAGCAAATTTCTCGCTCAGATTAGGTTTTGCATGTGATCTATTTAGCTACCAACCCATGACAACCTGGCATTAGTGAACTACACGATTATATACATTTACCACGCCGCATGTGCCATTTTCCAAAAATGCTTAGCTTCAGCTAAGTTCAAAACTCCCACCATCTCTTTCCCTTTGTTCTCCATGAACACGTATACATCGCACACACACCCAAGGCTGCCCGACCCCCACACATAGAACATTCCTACCACCACACACGCCAACGCGCACATACACACTGCACCATATGCACATGCACACGCTCTCATTGTTTATTGATACATTGTAATAAATCGTGCTTTGCCATTTAGTACGTGTTCAATAAATGTTGTTATATTCCAAGGTTGTGTGTTTATTAATATTGCATATACATTGAATGTTTGCCAACCTCCGCAGCTCCGAAGAACTCCAAATGTCTTCACGTTTGATCAATCATTAACGTTATTAATTTGGTTATAACTGAACCAATAATGTTGTGATTTCATTATGATTAGTTTATATAGTTTGTATAATTAATATTGTACTTTTGATTATGATTATTTAATTATTAGTTGGAATTATTTATAGCTGTATAATGAGACTGATTAATCGTAGCTACACAATCATTCGTAGACTGTGTTGTGGAATTTCCTCCACGTACGTGACACCCTCTGTTGTGAGGAATAGCAAACAAAGTCCTTACACTTTTGGTGCCCTGTGTGAGGAATACTATAACAAATCCCTACACAGTAATATGCAAGCTCAAGTTAAGAAAGAAACAAGGGAAGCTAAAAGGCATTTGGAAAGACAGATTGCACTAGATGCAAAGAGCAACCCTAAATGCTTTTTTAAATACTACAGTCGAAAAAGGATAGTTAAGGACGAGATAAGCGGCATAAAAAACACAAGGATGGACTTATGGTTTATGATAAAAAAAAGCTATTGCTGATACCCTAAACAGCTACTTTGTACAGCCTTCAGGTGCATTCAATTCTCAGAGTCTTATGGAGGAAATTGATTTAAATGATGCAGAAGTACGAGAAACTTCAAAAACTTAAATAAGGCAGCAGGCCCCGATGGAATATATACAAGAGCTCTCAGGGAACTAGCAGAAGAGGTCTACAAACCTCTGACAGTTATTTTTAAGCAATCTCTTAAAACTGGAGCAATACCAGATGACTGGAAGCAAGGCAGTGTAGTACCTATCTACAAGAAAGGAGACTGGACTGCTCCAGGAAATTATAGGCCTGTCAGCTTAACTGGTATCACATGTAAATTACTGGAATCCATCATTAGGGACAATTTGGAATTATTCCTTGAACAAAATGGTATCTTAAACGATAGCCAGCATGGTTTTCACAGAGGGAGGTCATGCTTAACAAACCTCCAGGACTTTTTTGAGGAAGCTACAGCATGTTTAGATGCAAACCAAGCTTATGATATTATCTATTTAGACTTCCAAAAGGCATTTGACAAAGTTCCGCATGAGAGGCTCATAGTGAAAATGAAATCTGCAGGATAGAAGTGTATCCTGTGGCTAATGCTGCCACGACTGCAAGGATAATAGCTTCTGAATTCTGCCCAGGTTGGGGTCTTCCCCGTTTTATTGATTCAGAGCAAGGGATCAAATTCATTACAGGGAAAGTCATGAAGAGACAAAAGGCACCTTATGACAACCAGTTGTCACCTTTGGTCCGAAGACCGCTGGATTCCCCACAACGCATGTAACTTAGCTTCAGAAGTTTGAATTCCAGGGAACCAATGATTTCTTTGGGGAAGTTCTGTTCAATTATGCACAACTCCATATAACCGGTGGCTTTATTAGTTAATTATGCACAACTTTCATCAACATGGGGGCCAATGGATAAATGTTATTCCTTTTGTACTAATGAATTTGTGGGCTACCCCTTCAAAGGCCACAGGGATTAGCCCTTATGAGCTAATGACAGGCAGGGTTATGAGACTGCCTGTTGATCCTGAAATATGACCTGAAGAAGTGGGACCCCTGATAGTGTTTTGTTGAAGTGTAGTTGCTGCCTTGTTTGATTTATTATTAATTTATTTCTAGACTGGTGTCGTGGCACCTAGTTTCATCTTGTTAACCAATTGTTTCTATTTGAGTTTCTGCTCAGTGATTAGCCAGCTGTTAATGGTTTGCTAATAGGCTGTGCTTATAGTTTCACATGGAGCGACGCTATATTAGTTTCGTTAACGACAGGCTAGTCGGAAGAGTGCATTTGATTCAAGTGTGAGGAGCTGCGAAAGATTCCTAGATTGGTTAAGTACCCATCTGTAAGGAATAATTGTGTCTGGATGGGAACCTAGGACTCTAGGCGCCCTCAACCTGGCCACAGGAGGATTCTCTATTAGGGCCCATAAAGCCCAGCTGGACACACAGACAGAGAGAGGGACAATTCAGGGCTTCGGGTGTCACATGTCTTCAAGAGGACTCTACAGTGGGGCCATAAAACCCAGCAGCCACTTCAATGCTGTACAAACAACAAACACTGGGAAGACTGGGGGCATATGTAGACGATATGGGCTGTAGCTTTCAGTTTAGAAGGATGAAACAGATGTCACTGATGGTTATTGGAATGTGTTGCATTGTTTAACCCACGTCTGTAAATGAACGTGTATGTACATTGCCTTGAGAGCACCCCTGCAGGACTTCATCCTGGGTGATGGGGGAGCACAATTGAGGGTATAATTAAGGGTACACCTGCCATAAAAGTTAGTGGCTAACAACTGCCATTTTGCTGACTTTCCCATCCATTCAGGATGAAGGGTGAAAGGGTAATTGTCCCTCAATTCCTTTTGTGCCTGTAGGGGGGTCTCATGACAGTAGGCTAAGAGGGGAGAGGATTGTAGAGTGTGTCTGGCAGAATCCTGTTGGATGACTGAAGAACATTGGGGAATGGAAGGGGTTTCTCAGGATGGCATTTAAGGGAAGCTAAGTGATACATTCGGGGAGCACTGCTCAGCAAGCCCCTGGTGGCCATAGTCCTTTCCAGAACAATGGGGGGGTACATATTTTGCTGTTTATCCTTGTCCTGTCTTGTTGATATTTCTGCATGTAACATCTTGATGGTATGATGGTGACAAATGTTGTGCACTGCAATAAACATTGTTACATTTTCTATTTACAATAATGCTTCCTATTCACTCTTTCATCTAGGTGTGTGAACAAGGGGCATCCAGTTTGGCAACTGAGGTACGGAGGCTTTCCAGGGGTTTGTCCCGGATACAGGGCCCCAGGTCCTGCAGCCTATCCTGTTCTACTTGTAACAGTTGTCATAAAACGAGCTGGGTATGCTCCCTAGGATCTCAACTCTAGCTGATCTAGACCTAGAAACCTCTGAGTGTAGCCAGACACCACAGTAGGCAGATGGATGCAAGCCTAGGCTGTAGGCAGCCAGACACCATAGCAAGCCACTGGGTGTAAGCCTAGGTTGCAACAAGTCCCTTTAGGTTGTAGGAGCAGTCAGACACGATGGCAGACCATGAGGGTGTCAGCCTAGGCTGTACTACTGTCACAGACCTCTGAGTGCGGCCAGACACATAGCAGGCCACTAGGTGTAAGCCTAGGCCGCAACAAGTCACAGACTTTCTAGATCTGCTGCGTTCATATCTTAGGTTGGGGACCTGAATCCTGGGGCGAACCTGGTCATGCCCTGCACTCTGTTGTCATCACCTGTTTATCTGTTTGATAACTGCCTATGGAAGTGTGCGTAGAAGTCAGTGTTTAAGTTCCCTTTAGGTTTGATACCTTGTGTTGCCCTAGACTACAAGCGGATTCCAACGTGGTACAAGTGGAAATCAACTACTAAGTGGCAACATGGAGGGGACACACCATAACTGACATAACTGCAACAAAAACACACATTTGTCACCTAACTTTCTTTCCCTCAGATTAACTCCTTCCTTACACGTCCTTTATTGCGAGTTACGTGGTTGCTTAGATTTACCGCTTCCCTATTACCTGCTGCTAGTTTTGTTGAAGTGTAGTTGTTGCTCTTTTTCAGTTTCATCTCATTAACTGATTGTTTCTGCTCAGTAATCGGCCTGCTGTTATTTGCTAATAGGCTGTGCTTATAGTTTCACTTGGAGTGCTATTAGCATCGCTCCTTCCCAGCTGTGCATTTTTCCCTATATTTGAATTTCTTCTCCCATCTTTTTCCAGTACTCTCCCTGTTCTCACCTGTTCAGTATGTGCTATAGCCCCATTCCAGCTTGCTCTCTCACCCACAGAAGGCGCTTTTCACTATCAGCGACAGAACCTCACCAACCTCTGCCCCTCGCTCTCTCCCCGCGTCAATTTCACAGTCACAGGGGGACTATGGAACTGCCAGTCTGCACGAAGGCGGCAGACTTCATCTCAGCCTACGCCTCCCTGCTCTCCCCGATTTCCTCATCCTTACCGAGACCTGGATCACACCGGACAACACTGCAACTCCTGCAGCCCTCTCTTCCTCCTTCTCCTTCTCACACCTCCGGCCATCTGGCCGTGATGGTGGTACTGGTTTGCTCGTCTCTCAAACCTGGAAATCCTCTGTTCTTCCCCTCTCTCATCTTTCCACCTCCGCTTTTGAATATCACTCTGTCTTAATTCACTATCCCATTAAGAGCTTGACACTCTGCTCAGATCAGCGGGGTGAAGACGGCACCCCGCTGATCATTTTGGGAGACTTCACCATCCACCTGGAAGCCTCCCAATCTGCCACCTTCCTACCCTTTCTCCACTCTTCCGACCTCTCCCAGCTGCACTCTCCTCCGACCCACAAGTGCGGCAATGTTCTCGACCTCGTCATCCTGAGGAACTGCTCATCCTCGGACCTGACAGTGACCCCTCTCCGTCAGTCCGACCACCACTTAATTTCTTTCTGTCTCCCTCTTACTCCCCAGCCCGCCTCCCCTCCACCCTCCCCTTGTGTTAACGTTTGCCGTAACATCCGCTCTGTTTCACCTTCTCTTGCTTCCAGAATCACTGCTTCCCTTCAACCCCTGGACTCCTTCTCCAATCTTCTCACTGACTCTGCAACTTCTACTCTGCTTTCCTCTCTCTCTTCAGTACTTGACACTCTCTGTCCTTTTGTTTCCAAACCAGCATGCTCAGCTCCTCCCAGTCTGTGGATGTCTGAGGTCCTCCGTGTCAACAGGGCCAGACTACGGGCAGCGGAGAGGAAGTGGAAGAAATCCAGGGCCCCATCTGACTTGTCTACCTACCAGTCTCTGCTGGCAGCGTTTTCCTCTTCGTTTACCTCTGCCAAAGCCAGTTATTACCAAGCCAGAATACAGAATTCTACTTCTAACCCCCATCAACTGTTCTCTATTTTCTCTTCTCTCCTCAGCACCCCTCCTCCCCCACCACAGTCCTCCTTCTCTGCAGACGACTGCAGTTTTGAGAAGATCGCTGACATCCGCAGATCCTTCAACACCACCTCCACCCATCCTTGCTCCCTTCTCCCCTTACCCTCTCCTTGTTTCTCTAATTTCTCTCCCCTCTCTGCTGCTGCTATCTCCCAGCTCCTGCTCTCCCACCATCCTACTACCTGTGCTCTTGTCCCAATTCCCTCTTCTCTCCTCCAGGCCATCACACCAGACATCCTTCCATTCGTCACCTCTTGTGAACTCCTCCTTGTCTTCTGGATGCTTCCCCTCTTCATTCAAGCGGGCCCATGTCTTCCCACTGTTGAAGAAGCCCACTCTGGACCCATCCATCATCCACAACTACCGTCCTGTCTCTCTTTTCCCTTTTCTTTCTAAAACCCTTGAACGAGCTGCCTCCAAACAACTGTCTTCTTTCTTTTCACAGAACAATCTGCTGGACCCCCACCAGTCCGGCTTCAGACCTGGCCACTCGACAGAGACCGCATTGCTCTCTGTCAGTGAGTCTCTTCATGCTGCGTGGGCAGCCTCTCTCTCTTCCGTCCTGATTCTCCTTGACCTTTCTGCTGCCTTTGACACAGTCGACTATCCCATCCTCCTGTCCTCCCTGGCTGCATTGGGGATCTGCGGCACAGCCCTCGACTGGATTGAGTCCTACCTCTCCGGTCACTCCTCCCAGGTTGCCTGGGCCGGTGCGGTATCGGCACCTCGTCCCCTTGCCATGGGTGTTCCTAAAGGTTCTGTCCTTGGTCCCCTCCTCTTCTCCCTCTATACTCGTTTTCTTGGCTCAGTAATCTCTGCTCATGGTCTGTCTTACCACTGTTATGCTGACGATACTCAACTTTACCTCTCCTTCTCTCTGTCAGACACACAGGTTTCTTCTCACATCTCTGCTTGCCTGAGGGATGTCCAGAGCTGGATGGCTAAACACCATCTTAAGCTCAACCCAGGCAAGACAGAGCTGCTCTTCTCTCCTGCTCCTTCCTCTCCCATCTTGGACTTCTCCATCTCGCTTGGGGACGCCCTGGTTTCATCTTCGTCCTGTGCGAAGAACCTCGGAGTGGTGATCGACAACAGGCTGTCACACTCCAAGAACATCGTGGCGGTGAGTCGGGCGTGCAGGTTCTTCCTGTACAACATCAAAAGAATCCGCCCCTTTCTCACCACCTACTCTACTCAGCTTCTGGTCAAAGCAATGGTTCTGTCCCACTTGGACTACTGCAACTCCCTTCTTGCAGGTCTTCCAGCATCCGCCATCATACCCCTGCAGCTCATCCAGAATGCTGCAGCCCGTCTGATCTACAACCTCCCAAGAGACTCTCATGTGACCCCCTTGCTCACTGCCCTCCACTGGCTGCCTGTTATCGCTCGCATCAAATTTAAAACTTTGGTGCTAGCATACCAGGCTGTTAAGCGGACAGTTCCAGCTTACCTCCAGAAGATTGTCAGACCCTACACCCCTGCCAGACCCCTCCGTTCTGCCATCTCTGGTCGCCTGAAGCAGCCCCTTCTCCGCTCCTGCACTTCCAGGTCATGTCTGCTGTCTGTCCTGACCCTCCGGTGGTGGAATGATCTTCCTGTGTAGGTCAGAACAGCAGAGACACTGGCTACCTTTGAGCGCAGACTGAAGGTACCTCTTCACCTCTCTACTCAGCTCTTCAGGCTGCACCTCTCCTCTCCCCTCCCTTGCTCTTTGTAATGTGTCTATTTCTATTTGCTCTTAATCTGTGATTGTTTTTTTAAACTAGGCTGTTTACTAGTCTGTAGGGGAGTCCTGATCTATTCGATCACCTTGGCACTTGGGACTTTACCCCTCTCTAGGGTTGTCTTTGCACTTTTTGTACTGTTTTTATGCACTTTGCCTTGTAAGTCGCTCTGGATAAGAGCATCTAACAAATGCCCCTAATGTAATGTAATGTAACTTTCTTTCCCTCATAAATTAACCCCTTCTTTACACCTTCCAGATCGTGTCTCCATTTCTCCAGACACCACACCACAGCCAGACATTCACTTTCTGTGGTGGAGTAATTCTCTGCCCTTGTAAGAGAGCGACTGCCATAGGCAAGGACTTCCTCCTTGGAGGAAGTGTTTGACCTTTGGACCAAAATGGCCCCCAGACCGGTGGAACTTGTGGCTGTGTAGATGACAAAAGTGTTATTCAGATAAGGGTGACCCAGGACAGGAGGAGAGGTCAGATAGCTATCGAGACATTGAAATGCCTTCTGACATGCAATATAACAACCCCAGAGGATGAAACTAACATCCCTTACATACTCTATTTATCTGGCACTAGTATTGCGAAATCTTTGTCCATTGCAAAATACACCTTGGGTGGCACTTTAGGATCCTCCCGATTCTTCAGGTGGCACGATCTGAGGACGTGGTCAAACCAGGGCCTCCTATTGGCATCGTCCTCCAGGATGTTCCTGGACTCCTCTCCGCCATCTCTACACCCAAAGGGTCTATCTCCACCTTGACCCTTGGAATGTGTATAAGAAGCATATGAATGCTCCTAAAGAGCTCTCCTCTGACAGAAGGTATCGGGAAACACAAACCCATGGAACACGCTTCTGACAACCACCCACATTTTGGAACAGTTGCAGAATTTCCTAGTCACCGAAGAGGAATTAAGTGGGACGAAGCATCAGAAGCATTTCCAAAGGGGGTTGACTATGGATTCTGCAATTGGGACACTGTTTTCCATTGGTCTCTCTGCAGCTAACGCATTTAGACTAAGCACAATTAAAGGGCAGGTGAGCAACCCAAAAGTGGAGATGCCAGAGATGCAACAGAAGCTGTTCTTCCAACAGCAGCAGTTTCAAAGTGTAGGTAGGACACTACTTACACTCAATATGCATGCAGCACTCTTAAATAGTACTATCTATGCCCTCAGCAAGCTGTCCCACGTTGTTGAAACCGAGGCCTCCGAGGTTCGTATGATTAGGGATCTGATGTCCGACCTGCTAAGAGAAGTAAGCTCCTCTGTAAATAGCCTGAGTGGAGGGAAAATCCCTTCATACTTGGTACCCCTCAGTATGGTTCAGAATAGAGTACAGTCTGCTACCACCACCACCACAGTTCAAAACTCACAAATCCATTTAGTTTTCAGTCTTGGTAGTGCCATTCTTATATGTTAACCTCAAGGACCTAGAAATAGGATTCATTCTTAATCTCATTGAGAGACAAAATATATATCACCTTGAATCTGTTCTAAATGTAGGTTTTTGGCAAAATGACAACATGAGAATCATGAGAATATGAGAATAGCCTGACCCTCTACTTTATCCCAAATCTAGACACGTACACACTCAAAGATATTCATCTAGCAACCCTTTTATTAGGGATATGTTGGATATTAGGTAACTAAGTACTGTTAGCCTTATCCCAGAGAAAGCTCCACACCTCTGGTGCCACAACAGTTGTGTAATGTAAATGACAGCCATCAGCTGTTGATCACAGCTGGGAAAGGTAAGACCTCTGGTTCCTGGGAAACTAGGTGAGTTAAGATACTACCTAGGAAAGTGTCTGACGCCAATCTGATTGTTTTTACGGCATCGGTACCTCAGGTGAGAGGCTGTAGCCTTCCTGAGAAGCTTGCGTATAATTCTGAAAAGGATTGTCGTAAGGTCTGTGTTCGTTTGTCTTTGTGTTTGTACCGGTGGCCGCCTCAGTAATCTAGTTTTCGCAGTTATCACTGTGCTTACGGGTTTCTGGGAAGCTAGGTGGCAAGGGTCACCTAGATAGTAGATGGGGTCATTGTCATTTACGTTGTCTTGTTAATTCAATGTTTTGTACTGACCAAACGTGAATTTATAATCATATTTTATTATACAACATTATTAAATATAATTGTCATATATACAAAAGCTATGGCATGCTTAAAAGTATATAATATAGACCCTGGGCAGTCCTGTATGATTTAGTGGTGCGCTAAATAGGCATCTGTCTTGTAATATTATAAATAAAATATTATAAATCCCCCGATAAAAGTATAATGCTTGCGAAGATTCGTGAAGCTTATAATAGGAAATTCGTAAAGCGTAAAATAGAAAGTTTGGAATATTTCGTATTCGAAACCGTTTCTTACGAATGAGGTTTATTTGCATTTACATGCTGTGGCTATAGATTAGTACACATACGGAATTGTGGTGGCAAGGTTTACTGATAGTAACTTTAAAGTTGCAGACGATTTGAGTTACAGCTATCAACATGCAAACAACTCGCTAATGGTTTTGGTCTATCGGTATTAGCATCACAACAAGTAGCAATCGCGGGTGGTATGGAAACGAGTTTCAGTGTTTAACAGGGTGATGTGAATGTAACAGGTACTTCTCTCCCCTGGAGGTAGCGAGAGCTGTTCCCGCTAATTGTGATACTTCTTTGACGGCAACTAGTAGGCCTAGTTGGTTGTAAAAGATTACGCACATCTTCTTACAGACCCATCAATACTATAACCCAGTAGTTTTGTTTAATTTTTGTAGTTACGGCGTTTCACTATTTTCATCATGTTTGGCTAGCGAATAGTTCCTCATGGAACGAATCTGTGCTACCAATCATTAGGTTAACTGGTTGTTTCAATTGGCCATCCACAATTCCTTAAATAACATTTAGCAATAGTGTCTTTACACGCCCTTTAATTTGGGATTGCACTTTGCATTTGATCTGTGCAAAGTGTTGTAGTGTTTCGGTTATGTGCTGGTGCTTCGATTTTGGGTTTTGAATTAAGTAGAATGGGAATTCTTGATTTATATCTTGTCATGTTTCTGGCATCTCGGGTCAAGCATTACTGAGATCTGGCTGTGTTGATTCATTTACCTGAGTTGGGAGAGGGCTGGCATAACTATAGAAATACTTGAGCTTATGATTAAGGGCTGTGAGGATCTATTGAACTTGTAATGAATAGATCATTTAGCCACAATATTTCTGATTTTTTAAACGGTTTTCTCTGGGTTTCCTGTTTTCAGGTACCCAGGTAAGAATAGGGGGGAGTATAAAAATATTTTTAAAAATAGGTTTTATGAAATATAGGCTTCATAAAACCGATAGTATAAAAACCAAATTATAATGTAAAAATCAGACAAATGATTGAAATAATTATTTGTAATATAAAGGGCTAAAATTTGCATGTGCAACAAGTTATAGCTAGGCAATCAATCAATTGCCTTTAAAGCAGCTGCATCCATAAGTATGAATGACTTCCCCTCTTTCAACAATGACATGAAAGCATAGGGGACTCCGAAATGAAGTCGGGGCTACATGGGTGATGTGCTAGCAACCTCTCCCCATTTTAGACAATCTGAGGACCCAAGGAGCAGGAAATACCCTGAGCTGAGGCTGGGGTAATGTGAGTGAGGTGCTGTAAACCTCTCCCCATTGGTACATCCTGGACATTTTTCCACATACAAGGACAATTCAACAAGGATTCTGGATCCATCGCTATAAACATCTTGGAGGATGCAACACCACATTTTTCATCCTTCATTGCTGTCATTTTCATTGCTCATGTGTGCATATGGATGTGTGCGTGTATGGGCCATTTATGTGTTCATTTTCTTTTCATTTTGTTTCATTTATGTAACAATGTCAGTAAAAGTGCCTGTACTCAGCATTAGGCTGAGTATGTGACGAATATAATCATACTTAACATACTATCAACACTGTAGGTTTCAATAGAATCTATACATATGCATGGTCGGTCACAGCGTTCTCATACTCACAGTTTTAACATATCATTTGGTTGCCATATTATGCTTGTGCCTATACTTCAGTGTGCCCAGTGCCAGCCAGAAGCAGATGGGCTTCCCCTCTGAGCCGGGTTCTGCTTAAGGTTTCTTCCTGCTAATGCAGAAGTGTTTCCTTGCCACTGTTGCTATAGGCTTGCTCTAAGGGGGTCTCAGGCCTGGGGTTTATGTTAAGATATAGTCACTCATATAGTTATGGTTGAAATACACATTTTTTATGTTTTAGAAGTTAATTTTAAGGTTGACCTCAGCACATGAGGTATGTCGGGTCAAACAGGAGGAACTGTTGGGATACAGTTTTTGGAGAGCGGCACAGTGTTTGAGAATGTGTATTAGAATTACAAAAGGATGTTGCTGCATTCATCCAGGGCCAAATGGCGCCTCCTGTTAACAACCTGTTATCTTCCGTCTGTGGAACCCCATTACCTTATGGTTCCCCATTACCATATCTGAGCCATCACATGCAAATGTATCTGCCTTAAACTGTATAAATGTTGTCCACACATTGTAATCATTGAACATTTTGCTCCATGCTTGTGTTCCCATGGCCGGCTGTGTAAGTAAAGTAACTGTCTTCAACTGCGAACATGGGATCCGTCTCTTCATTAACTACATGGTTGTTTTACTCAGCCCCTGGGGATCTGGGTGGGACACCTTGTGGATGTCTGGGAGAACTCCAAGGTTTTGTGTGACATCTTGGGGCGGTTCGGGAGAACGGCAAGTTTGTCTTGTGTATTAATACCTGCCATTCTGATTGTTTTGACGGCATCGGTATGCATCGAGTCGAGCATGACTGGGGTCTGGCTGTGTTGATTCATTAACCTGAGTTGGGAGGGTGCTGGCATAACAATGGAAATACTTGAGCTTATGATTGAGGGCTGTGAGAAACTATTGTACAGAAAAGTGCATTACTTCAGGTGTGCAGGATCTGTTGAAGTTTCGGCTAGAGCAGGCCAAGTACTTGTTTCCTTGTCAGTTTGATTAGATTGCATTAGCTTTACCGTTTGGTTGTATCTGTTGTCAGTTTAGTTTGTTTTTCCTTTTCGTTTGACTGATCTGTGGATATTAGTTTTTATCCTCTTTTGCTTTGTTATCCAACTTTTTGTCTCTTACATTACATTACATTACATTATGGGCATTTGTTAGACGCTCTTATCCAGAGCGACTTACAAGGCAAAGTGCATAAGAACAGTACAAAAAGTGCGAAGATAAACCTAGAGAGGGGTAAAGTCCCAAGTGCCAAGGTGATCGAATAGATCAGGACTCCCCTAGAGACTACAAACTTGCTAAACAACCTAGTTAAAAACAATCACAAATTAAGAGCATAGTTTTAAAAACAATCACAGATAAGTGCAAATAGGAATAGACACATTACAAAGAGCAAGGGAGGGGAGGGGAGAGGTGCAGCCTGAAGAGGTGAGTCTTACAGACTCTTACAGCCCTCCAGCAAGTTATCTTAGAGAATTTATCCCAGACTATGCTAGGGCCACCTCACCCTTATGACCTTATGAAAGGTAAAACAAAACCACTAGAAATACTTGACTGGAAAAACAAACATGAAAAGGCATTCTCTCAATTAAAAAGAACATTAGGTTCTGCACCTGCCTTCCCAACAAGTGTAAACCATTTCATATACAGGTTGACACCCACGAGAACAGTATTAGTGGCATCCTAGCTCAAGACCATGGTGGCCAGCTTTGTTCTATAGCGTATTATAGCAGGAAAATGTCCCCTGTAGAACAAGGATTTGATCCATGCACGCAGCATGTATTAGCAGTTCATTGGATGATAAGCACCGCTGAACCCATAGTAGGATTTCAACCCCCAAACATTGCATACCATGCATACCCCTGTGCGTCTGCGGAACGTAGGTTTCCCCATTACCATATATGAGCCATCACATGCTAATGAAATTCCCTTAAACTGAATAAATGTTGACCACGTGATGTAATCTTTTGAACATTTTTTTTCCATTCCCCCTCCACAAAATGGCGCCGTCCTAGTGGCAGCTTGTCATAGTAGCTCTGGGTATTTGTTAGTTTTTTGTATTTTAATTGAGTATTTTTTGTTTTCTTTGTGCAATTTTTGCTATTCTTGCACTGTGCATTGATGACAACGTACAGCGAGATGCCTTTCAAGCGGATAGGACACGTTTTAATCTTTATTTTCACTCTGGTCTCTTCGGATCACTGGGAGCCATGCCTGCAACATCACCGGCATTGTTTACACCCGCGACCAGCTGATGGCTCTGAGGTACCTGACCCTCTTGGCTGGAGAGAGACCCACTGTACCCGAGGAGCTAAAGCAGAGACAGCGAGGCTGCAGAGTGGGGCTCAAACAGAGGAAGAAGAGGAGAAAGTTTAAGCCCTACATTCCCGCAGTTATCACTGGAAATGTGAGATCGTTTGCAAACAAAGTGGACGAACTGGAAGCGCTCGTAAGGACACAGAGGGAGTACAGGGTGTCCAGAATCATGTGCTTTACGGAAACATGGCTGCACGAGCAGATACTGGACCCTAACATCACCATTCCCGGCTTCCAGACAGTTCGAGCAGACAGAGACACCACCGAGACCGGTAAGAAGAAAGGAGGGGGCCTCGCCGTGCTCGTGAACAACAGGTGGTGTCACCCCGGGCACATCTCTGTTAAAGAGCGGGTCTGCAGCCCAGACATCGAGCTCGTTGCCGTCAGACTTTGTCCATATTATTTGGTGAGGGAGATTACCAGTGTCATCGCCATTACAGTTTACATTCCACCATCGGGAAACGCGGAGGCAGCATGTGACGTCATCCACACTGACTGCTGACCTACAAACAAAACATCCTGGGGCAGTCATCATCACAAGGGACGTTAACCATGCTTCCCTCTCATCCACAGGATACAACCTGGGGCCCGTAATTTTATTCCACAGGCTAATGAACAACAATGTTTAAGTAGGACCGGTTTCCACCAGTGCTTTACCATAGCGCTGACATACTGTAATAAGCATGATCAACTGCTTCACTAGTGGGTGAGTGAGGTGTAGAACTCGACACATCAGAAGATTTTTGTTTCTGGCAGCTCTTTGTTACAGGCTGGCCAGCAATGGTAGCCATGGAACCAGTTTTACCATACTCTGTAGCCTGTTTTGACTCAGACTTTTGTTGTTTACTGTATTTTGAGTGAACTGGGGAGGCCTGGAACTGAGGGCAGGACCCTGGTGCATGGTCAACATGGCAATGCCAACACAAGTGTCAGATTTCCTTACAGCCTTCTCATTTGCACTATAAACTTTGATGGATTTATTTAGTGTCCGTCTTCCTGTACCTTTTCTGATTCTCGTAATCTCTTTCAATTTGACTTCCAATGCGGATCATCTCATCTATGGAGGAACCCTGACATGCCAGCAAAGGGATTCATTGCCTTCAAGATCCTTTTTAATATCTCATCATCTGTGGCTGAAAAGTGCCAGCGTTTAATGAGTGCTTGCAAGGAAAAGGCAGAATCCCTAAGTGATTCATCTCTCCCTTGTACCCTGGTTTGAATCTTTTCCTCCAAAACATCAACATAGTCCTAAGGAAGGACGGCTGACAGGGACACACAAATTTCTCCCATTTATGGATTTTGTCTCTAACAGTCTCCCACAAATGCCGTACAGAACCATGCAACACACTTCTCTAATTCTTTCATTTCAAGGATCTCACCATGGGACAGCAGTTTCAGGGAAAGAAAATCATTGCATCTTTACAAATACACTACAGGGTCATCCTTATCCTGAGGCCCACCATAGTAGGGGAAAAACATTTTAATAGGAAGTTTACCATCAGTCACCCTACAGACTTCATCCTGAAGTATGGCACCCATAGGCACAGCAGCACCTGAGCAATCTGTAGGAACTCCAACCAGAACAGAGGTGGAGTTCCTACAGAACTACATTTAACTGCCAGGGAAAAGGATGATTTGTGCTTGTGATGTAACTGCAACAGGTGTTACCACTTTAAGGATAAATTAATCTCTTATGTAGTGAATTGACCCGAGAGGTGAGTGCACACTGTTGACGGTCTAGAAACTGAAGGGTAGCCTGCATCGAAACTACCTGATGTCATATTTCATGTACCTCGGCCACAAGAAGATCTACATCCTTGTTTTCAGCCACAGCGAATGTGGAGGAGACAGTAAGTGTTGATGGGTTGACGCCAGAGTCTCTTGGAACTCTGTCTTTGCCATGCATTCCACGGTGTGGCAGCTATGCTCTTTGAGGCAAAACCTCTAACTTCAGCTAGCACATGGTTACCCATTTTGACCAACAAATGGGTGATTTCAGTGGCGCACACCTTAAGAGCTTTATCATGGGTACAGCCTTTGTGATGTCTGACAGCCACTCACGCTGCCAGTCCACTGTATTTTTGAAGACAAAAGTTTCATGGACTCAACATTTGCAAAGGTTGCTACATCAGAGATGAACTCTCTGTTGGGGAAGGTAAAGAAGCTGGAGAGGAAGGCAGAAGTGATAAGCCTTCTAGAGCCAAAAGGGGGTGGGAATCAACAGGGAATTGTGGCTCTGCTGGAGCATCAACCCACCCCTCTTCATCATCCTCTTGTTCCACAGCCATTACATGCACCTCCTGCAAAACCACAGGTATATCAGTGCTACCAGGAGGTTGGTATTCAAATTCAACAAGTGAAGGTTCAAATGCAGTTATTGTAATGTCTGGATCTTCCAAAGACATGCAAGGTCACCAGTGATGGCTTACTAATACACAATACAAAACACCCTTTAGTTGCACAATTCAAGAATACACACTATTATACCATAAACACATTCAAAATAGAAATCAGAAGATGGGACACAACACTAAATTCTCTTTATCGAAAGATCATGCTTTGACGTGTCCCTTCGTGGTCGCCAATTATGTGGCGGTACCGATCCCTCAAGCCTCAGCTGATCAGGAAGAAGCCTGAGAACCAGTTCCCAACCACATAAAATCAAGAAGGACAAGGGAGGATAAGTTGATTTTGATAGTCATATACCTTCTTATTCAGTAATAATGGAAAAATGCCTCTTCAATAACTAACAAATGCCTCTTCAGTATATAAGAGAACAGGAATATCAGGTATATGTAAAGAAAATAAAAACAAAATAAGCCTGCGAGCGTTAGGCTAATGAGCAGCAAACCAGCAGGATTTGCACAAATGCCTCTAACTGCTCAAATGAGCTAGCAAGCAAAAAATGAATCTCAAGGCTAGAGATTGTTCTCAATAAGCCTAAATCAAACCAAAAAAAACAAATGAAATATTCAGTAAGAGCCCCAAGTCTAGAGTTCCAAGCTAAAGAGATTTGTAATAATGCAGTCTCCTGGGAGCAGAAGTGAGATCAGAATGACCCAGGTGTGCAATTCCCTAACTCTTTTAAGCCCAAAATAAAGGGCGTCGTCACACCCTGATTGGCCAAGAGGGGAAATGCATCAAGCTGGTTCCAATTGTCAATTAGGAGCCAGTCTTCATACCCTGAGCAACAGGTGCTCCAAATAACTCCAATCAACTGAGGGAAAGGAATTTCAACATGCTGCACAACGAAATAGGGGGATAAAACCCAACACAAGTGAGAACGAAAATACTGACTTGGGGAAAGATGTTATAGAGAGGCTAAAAGTTAATTTGCTTGCTTTAAGGGGTCCTGTCCCATCTGCCTGGTCCAGAATTATGGAGCACAAGCAGGGAGCCAAAGAAACATCTGAGGCATATGTGGTGAAGTTATGGACCCTCTTCAAGGAGTATTCAGGCATTGAGGGTGCAATTAAGGATAATGAGATATTGTTGCAGTTATTGAAGAATAATGGCGGGCCTCACGTGCAGCAAGCACTTTTGTATGGGGAGGGTCCAGCAGATAACACAATTTCTGGCACTGTTGCCCAGGCAACAAATATCAAAGGGGTATAGATTTTCTAATGGCTGTAGAAATACCATCAAAGCAAAACCCCCGTGAGGCTGAGCAGTTTGACTGCGACAAGCCTGAAACTGATTATGAAGCCCTATGTAAAGAACTAGCAGAACTAATAAAGCAGGTAAATTCTCTATAGGGACACGTGGCCTCCACAATGAAAATTACTGCCAACCTTGGAGGCCGGTTATGCAATATACTAATTGTTACTGGTGCTGCATGCTCCTGTACAGACATTCAGTTGCCCCTGATTACTGCAACAATGATAGTGAAAGGAATCAGTGACACATGCATGACAGCAACACAAACATATCCAACTCAAATAGATTTAGGAGCCATTGTAATAAAAGAACCACTATTGTACATACCTAATAACAGTGACGGTACCGTGTTGGGTATGGATATTATGTAGAAATACGGGTTTGTTATCTTCTGTTTAGAGAAAGATATTGAAATGAAGCGCACATTCCAGAATGAGCACAATGACAACATCATTTGTATATCAAGCATCTCTGAGCCATCGGCGGTCCAACAATCGATAGACAAGCACAGCACAATTTGGGCAAAAGATAAACAAGGCTGTGGGAAACTAGACACAGAGGTGTACATAGAAGGCATACCACACCCTCCAAAAAAACAATATAAAATAAAACCTGTGGCGGAGGCAGCTGTTGTAGAAATCGTACAGAAACTAGAAGAGAGAGATGTAGTGAGGAAATGTAATTCTGTTCCTAATTCATCTGTGTATCCAGTACCCAAGCCCAATGGGTGTTGGCGACTTACCAACGTCTTAATAGTGTCCTACCAAAGGTAACACCTATTGTTGCTAACCTAGGTACCTTAGTAAGTGACATTAACACAGATGCATGCTGGTTTATTGTGTTGGATATAGCTAATGGCTTTTGGTCTTTACCCATGCGGAAGATGGATCAGTGGAAACTAGCAATTACAGTGGATGGGTCCCAATATACGTGGAAACGGCTGCCTCAGGGGATGTATAACAGCCCAGCAATCTTCCACCGGACGGTGGCAGATGTCCTCAAACCACTAGTAGGTACAGATAGCTTAAGCTGATAGCTAAGCTGTGATTGTTCATTTTTAAACTAGGCTGTTTACTAAGTCTCTAGTCTGTAGGGGAGTCCTGATCTATTCGATCACCTTTGGCACTTGGGACTTAACCCCTCTTTAGGGTTATCTTTGCACTTTTTGTACTGTTCTTATGCACTTTGCCTTGTATGTCGCTCTGGATAAGAGCGTCTAACAAATGCCCATAATGTAATGTAATGAAATGCACTGGGCCCATCTAACCAACAGAGAAAACCTCGGCAGTAAGGCTGTAACACTGGGCACAGATAGACATCATAGCTTAGCTACATACTGTTACATTCATAAGTGGATGTGATGAACTGTGTTTTTTGATGTTCTCATCTATTATCTTGTCATTGTTGTGTTGGATCATTGTTTAGCTGGCTTCTAGCCAAGCACCAGTTGGCAAATATCTCACTTGTATGTGATCTATTTAGCTACTAACCTACAGCAACCCAGCATTAGTGGTCTATGCGATTTTATCCACTTTTAGCACACAGCATGCGCCATTTTCCAGGAACGCTTAGCTTCAGCTAAGTTTAAAACTCCCACCATCTCTTTTCCTTTGTTCTCCATGAACGCGTGTGTATTGTGCACACACCCAAGGCTGCGCGACCCCCACACATGGTAGAACATTCTGACAGCCATACGCGCAAACACACACAGTTTTTTGTACATTGTAATAAATCATGCTCTGCCATTTAGTACTTGTGTCAAACTTTGTTATATATTCCAAGGTTGTGTGTTTAATATTTCATATATATTGAATATTTGCCAACCTCTACAGCTCCTTCACGTTTTGTCCAGTCATTAACGTTATTAATTCGGTTACTGAATGTGTACTGTTGTGATTTGATGATTAGTTATCAATATAGTACTTTTGATTATAATTACTAATTTAATTATTAAATAAAAAAAAATAAAAAAAATTGCAGAGATGGGGGACTAATGTCAGAAATGACTATGACTCTGGTTGAAAATCCTGCTACTTGAGACTTGCTAAAAACATAATGACTTTGACGTTATGATCCATGACCGGGGACTTAAGACTGACAAATACATATTTTTCCCTGTAATTTGTTACTATTATGAGAGGTCACCCTGGCAAAAAGTCACTAACCTGAGCCAAGCTATATTCATTTCAATAGTTAATGACATCTGTAAGTCAATTTAATAAGCCCAAGTGATCAGCATTTTTCCCCTCACACATATAGAATGTGTCACGGCTTGCCAACTGTTTCTAGAGCAAAGATGATTGGCATTTGTCCATTAGTCAATTTATCTATTGAAAACTGATCATTTTATTAATTAATTTGATGCTGAATTTTGAATCAGCTTGGGGCACAGACTTGTGTGATCCCTCTGCATTGTTACCAACTCCCACCTGCACTTAAATTTTTCTAAAGTGTCAGCTTAAAATACCTCCTCAAATACCAAGAATCTATCAATTTAGTCTGGTGGACTAAATGAAAACAAAATAAAATCTGCGAGGCCGGGGCAACATTGAGGCAAACGCAATGGATCGCTTCTCCGAGCCCACATGCAGAGGAACCAGCAATACAGCACTCAAAATTCCTTACCAATCTTACACCAACTTTACCAATATAAAGCCCTACTAAGATCAGATTTTTCTACATATAAGCCATTGCTTCAAACATGAGGTCTTGTCCTGGTTGCTGTTTGCATCAAAATGATCACTGCACTGGCAAACTGCTGCACCTTAAAAGCCGAACAGGAAGGGCGTTGTAACATCCTGATTGGCTAAGGGGAAATGCATTGATTGGGAGCCAGTCCCCAAACTGCAGACCACAGGTGATTCACATAACCCTCCAATCACTAGACTGAGCTGAAGGAAATCAGGCAAATTGAAATCAAAATTCAAGAAAAAACCCCGAAAATAAGCAAAAACGAAAGAAAACACGAAAAGAAATGACCAGTTAGCACCACAATAAGTGCAACTGCTACATCCAAACTTGATGGGGAGCATGTATTATATTTATCAGCTGTTTACCACTGGATGTATGCAGTAGATATATAAAAGAGTTTTCAATGTTTTATTTATGTTCGCTGTGCTATGACACATTACAGTTAAGTATTGTTGAAATGCCACGGACCGCGTTTGTACAGACTATGAGTAACAGAGTGGCTCAGCCTGCATGGTAGCATGTTGTATTACATTAAAATGAACTGATGCTGAAGCCTATGGACAGTAGTCAACTTATACAGTAAACCACTTATAAAACAGATGTGAGTTTGTATTCAAGAAATCAAGGATTGCCCGTATAACAATTGGGAAGGCAATAACCTTTGAGAAAAAACAAGGTTAAGTCATGAATGTAGAGCTCCATAAAACTATATGATAGCGAAAAAGGGGCTGGCCAAAGAGCCTGTTTTCATAACCCCTGCCAATCTATATTTCAAGTAACGACAGTACAGTTGGCTGGGTTGTGAGTCATTCAGCGATTTGAATAGTCTGATAGAATGTTTTCTGTTGCCACAGGAATGACCTGCAAGGGCCGTGACCATGAAATAACATTTCAGAGCCTCTGACTCACTTGATATGTGGTCCTCAAAAGCATCATACTTTTTTTTGCAATGAATCTCTGCACAGAATTTGTTTCAACCCCTCCCCACCACTCCAAGTCAGACTGATAACATTCTGAACCACTACTCTCGCATGTCCACCAAATTCATGGAATGCATTGGAAAAATGTTGTGAAACTCAAGAAGAAAATCTGAAATTTGACTTGCCTCTAAATGTGTCTATAAGAAGCTCCCTACCCAGTGCATTAAATTACGGATGTGATTCATAATTAAAAGATATTGAAATGACAATTGTGCTTCATGTAAAACACTGCTCTCTGGTTTATAGCCAAGTGACGATTACACCTGTAAACAAAGTCCCTTGCATTTAAGAAAAGAAAATAGCATAGCACTTAGAAAGTTCATAATTTAGAAATCTGCTCGGCAAGCCCTCGGGATTCGCTCCATTTGCTTATCAGTATGGTGTCCAAATTAATCATTTGTAAATTGATCTGACTGGGTGCATTAAATGGGTCTGTGGAACTGTGTAGACTGGGTTTCATTTAAAAGGAGAAAATACTGGTAGTACATGCAATAAACATAAACTTGCCTTTCTCCATCTTAAGACTTTAGTTTTGTTTATTTGCAATGTGAGAGAACGTGCACCCATGGTTTTGCAATTTGTTAAAGGTGTCATTTTAAATTATGTAACAGCAAGGCGCAGCTGACATGTAGGCAGCTTTCTCCAAAATTTGAAACCTGAAACTACGCTTTATTCTTTGACATTCTTGACATGAACCACTGATTATGACAACAAATGGCCATACACATCAAGCCCGGTAAGTGCACCCATTTCTATAATATTTACTGTGGCTAAATGGTGGTTTTTATTTCACCTGCTGAGCTTAATTATCACCCCATGTGAAGAGGTCACCTTTTGTATTCATGCAAAAACAAACTCTATCCAGTTTTTTTTTCCCAGTAATTATACAAAGCCCATCCTTTAAAGGAACCAGTGACCTTTGCAGTCATCTAGCACATTACATCTGTCGGTAGACATTCTGACAGAAGATCCCAGGCTTGAGCAGGACAGACTCTACACACCACATCGCTGACGTTAGGAAGTAAAGCAAGACACCAAAGAATGCCTAGCTGTCTGTTCCATTTGAATCTAGAGAAAAACCAGACACAAAAGTTGCAAGACACCATGAGAAGAATTCAGTACTTTTCATCCAGCGGACAATCGCTTTTCTGTGTCATCTGGTTTTATGAAAGCTCTTTCGGCATATCTGCTACATGTAAGACACAAAAAACCCAGTCATCTCCAAAAGAATAAATGACAAGACCACAATTGTCACCAATCTACAGCTGTTTTAGCCACTTCTCTTGTCTATTGCTGTTCAAAAGAAGTAGTTTTGGTGCTCCCTTTTCTGTATTTTGTTTCATGACAACAAGATCCAAGCACCGACCCTCTATTACACGATTAATAATTGGCCAATCAGACACGCACCAGGATGCTCCTGCTCCTATGGAAACAATGGCTCAATGACTCAATTGACTGGACCTCCAAAAGATAATGGCGAAAGCTATTAATAGTTTCCTTCTTGAGCAATATGTCAAGTGCCTTGTGGTTTGAAGCTGTTCAGCGGTTGTCTTGATAGAGTAATAGTTCAATTTATTTGGCCTTTCATTTATTCCCAATTTGTTTTATACCTCTGCTTGCTATGTTGAACAGACAATGCTTGCTTTATATTTATGTGGCAAGATCAGTTGTTGACCATGGAGGACTATTCAATGGAAAGAAAGCCAGAGCTGTTTGAAAAAGGGACAGTGCCATCTAGTGTCACAGATTATTCTGCTTGCCTGAAACGTTCTGGATTTTAGCTGTTTTCCTGTTGTAATTCTGGATAGATCCTCACCTGTGTTTGCCATTGAAAAGTTTAAAAGAATGAAATGATAAAAATATCTATGTCTTACATTATTAATATACAGTAGTTTTGAGTGCAAGGGTGGGGGGTTCTAATGAAATGATTGCAGTCACATGATTTGGTCTTTACACGTTACTAATATAAAGTCGGCGATTGTCCGCATTGGGGTCTGCAACCACACACCCCTCCCCCCCTCCACCAAAAGTGATTATTTAAGATCCCTCCAGAAGTGCAGATGACAACAACAACAACTAAACATTTAACTGAAAAATAAACCCACTGTCTATGCAAATATACACAATACTCTCACTTTGCTAACAGTGGCTTCCAGAGAATTTACATACCAGGTTGGCTGTCTGTTCTCAGTCACCTCTCACACTCTTTCCCATAAGTCACATTCTCTTAGTGCCTCTCCCCCTGGGCGTACCACACTGGTAGATATACACATTGTATAATGCATTCGACATACAAATGGTAACGATTGATTTCACTGGGTACAATATACATACCTGTTTTTTCAAGCAATCTATGCATTTGTTCCGTCCAATCTGCTCACACCATGCTTATGTCCCTCCATTCAAGCAGGAGAGGGCCAGCGTTCGCTTATTTTCGAGCGTCTTTTTCCATAAAGCAGGAGTTTTCGCACTAGGAGTAGACTTTGTGCTCCGGCTTTAAACAGATAAGTATCAGCTCTGTGTTTTATTGAGCAGGCCCAATTAGCATCACTTGAGTGCAGACGTTCAGCAGCTCGTGAAAAAGCTTTGTAAAGTGATTGCTCCAATATAGCGCTGCGGCAGGAACACGATGTAAGTTATTCTCAGTGATGTTCAAACGGTCAATGGCCCATATGCCTGTAAACACAAGAGGCTCATAAATGGCTTGATCAAATGATAATGACATTCAATTTAAACCAATCTTGTACTAAATGAACCAGTTCCACTCAACTCAAAGCCACACTGTAGGCCTACCCATCAGACAAAAAATCGTTCCCGGAATGGCATAAATAAATGTGTGTGGGAATGTAAGATTATAACTTTCCCATAACAGGTAATCACTCCACTTTTCCCAGTCTGGGGAATATAATGTTATGTAATATCGGGTTCAAGGGGAAGTTTCCCTGGCATCTTTATTGGAAATTTGCACACAGAGATATGTTTGCTGCACTGTAATCGCGTTTAAGTATTTCAAAACACATGTATTTTGACCTTGTATGTACTTCAGTAAAGACACTGAGAGCATGTTTGCACGCACTCTTAGTCTGAAGGTTTTTGGAAATGTAAAGACATTTCAAAAAAAAAATTGAAAACACATTGAAACATGTTGGGCATGTCTTACCATAGTCTCACAAAATCTCATGGCAAACGGAATTAGTGCATGTCTGCCATCAATTTGACAAAAATCTGGAAGAAAAAAAATGAATGCAAGCAGGGGACCTTTTCTGGGCCAACTAGTGGACACACACACACACACACACACACACACTCACACACGCACAAGACGGAGACACGATGTACCCATTCCTCACATTACAGGGACCTGAATTCCCAAAGCTCATGCAATCCAGTCCGGGGTTTCACTCCTGCCTCTGATCTCCGTCTCTCCCTGCCTTATCGGTCCCGGCTCCACTCTCTGTCCGCCACCCGTCTGCCACAAGGCAAGCCAGTCGTCTGCACACATACAAACAAAAACAAACATACAATAAACAGCCAGGAACATTCGCCCCAACATAAACAAAAATAAAACAAATGCAGAACTCAACTCATAGCCAGCCACAAAAATAAACCAAAACAAAATAAATTCTTCAAAAAGGAAACCATATCCTGTCCTGTCTCAACCCTTCCTTTCCCTCCAGACGGCTCTCCGGGGACTAACCCTTTCAACCAACCCACTTTAGACCTTCTCCTAGTTCCACCTGAGCTTCTCCCACTTCTGAGTATATACAAACCAGACCATAGAGACAGAGTCTTTACTACCTGTCATAATGAAAGTGGTGTCCTGGTTACTCAGGAGAATCTCTACTGTGGAAAACAAGCGTTTTTATAAAAAAAGCAAACCTCCTCTGGCCTTCATTCTGCAGTATTTTTTCTGAATCGAATAAAACTGAGTGGAACTGTCACAGGTTCTTAAATCTATCAACTACTTGCAATCTCTACCTCCTTTTACACAACGCAACAAACACTTTGGACATTTTATTCGAATAGATATTGTTTTACATCACAAGGTAAATGTAAAAGCACTGACTTTACATAAATACATTTTAAAAGTCAGGCGAATGTCTCCTCCCATCAGTGTCTGCTGTCTGCCGGTATACTTTTATCTAGGATAGAAACAGCAGAGGGGCAGGGAGAGCTGCAGGGGAAAAGAAAAAGAGACAGAAAACATATGTATTGTCATACTCTAACTACATTACCACATGGTGTTCGGATGTGTCAAAATCCGGTTTTGATAGTTACATGGTGATGTCGGGAGTGCGACTTCAGTGTTTCAGGGTTTAACTACCTTTAAGTGTCAGGCTGTATGCAGGCAGCCAGCTTGAGGTGACTAAAATCTTTTTTTTTCCATTTGTATCTTGTAACACCCCACTCTGTTCAAATGCTGTGGCCATGGCCACAAAATTTTTACAAAAAGCCCTGTAATAGCCAGCCATTACTGAAACCGTCTCAGGTGCTTACGGTTTGGGGAAGTATCAATGACTTCAGCCCTAGCTCTTATGGGCCTCATCTGTTCCTGACCAGCCTCCTTTCCACTGTAAGTTACTGGGGCCTTACGCTCACAGTTAGCAAGACTTACAGTAAGACTGGCAGTGGGAAAATGTTCCACATACTCACTCCAGGGTGAACTACAGTCCAAAAGATCATCAAAATAAACTCCACAATTAGACAAACCAGAAATGACATGGAAAACAAGTCTTTGAAAATGGGAAGGACAATTTTGCATGCCAAAAGGCATGACAGAATACTGCTAGAGACCATCAGGTGAATTGAAGCAGTGGTTTCTTTAGCTCTATCTGGGACATGCCAATACAATACCCTTTCAGTAAATCCAGTTTACTAACAGTCAGTACAAAATCTGAGTGTACCATTTGGTTTCTGGATTAAAAACATGGCTAGCTTGAAGTACTCTAGCTGGATTCTGCAATACTGCATACAGAAAAAAACATGGTTTATGTTTACCCATGTACATCACTTTTTCTATGTCCTCCTGAACAGAAAATCCAAAATAGAGGCACAACCACTCAAAATACACAATTATGTTCAACGATATAAAACAACATTCTAACCTGCAGCTTGTAATCATGAAATGCCCGTTTAGGTGCTTTCATGGTTGGAGTATTTCATGCAAGTGCAACAAGCTTGAGTTGTTTCACTTTGTATTGGGCATGGATTAGTTAACAATCATAAAACGTACAGAATCAAACATCAAACAAACGTGAAAAGAGGACATATATACAGCATATTGTCTTTTCAGCATTAGGCCAACAGCAATCTCTGGCCACCACAAAAAAAACATTCCATTTTCTTATATCATTAAACGTAACTGGTGTCACATTCATTTCACGTGCTGGCATCAAGATAGACAACACAGTGAATAGCTGAAATGTCATATTATTACCCATAAGGCATGAGTCACCATCGAGGGGGATAATTGGGTCCATTTCTTTGTACAGATACATTGATCCAATAGCAAATCACGAATCGCACATAGACACAGGAAATAAGATTAAAAATATGTGATAATATTATATAGTGTTATGGCTAAAAAGAGGAAGAACCAATTCAGGCAAATCAACAAGAGCATTTGGCAAGCCAGAATAAATAAACAAGGGTAATGAGCTCATTTCGATTGCAAACAAAATAATAAAAAAAAAATCAATAGGATGACGTCTTGACCTGGTGGGATTTAGTGGTTTATGAATATTTTAGGTTCAGCCCAGGAGGCTAAATTCATCCTTCTCAATGAATCCAATCTTCCAATGATTTTGGGGCGGGCATTGCAGTTGATTGCAGCCACTTGCCCTTCACTTTTTTGCACCATGGGAAATATGAGAACAGGTGGCACGTTTACATCAACTCAATGACTTTGATTCACTCATTTAAACCTGCAAGTGGTGGGTGCTACTGTCCTTCCAAACACCAACAGTGAGAGTTGATATTGATGTGTTTTGGCCAACAGGAGCCAGGACAAGGAGAACTGATGGGATCGTGCGTGTCTCAGAGGAGGATAGAATCCATCCAGTAGTCAGCATTTGTTTTTATTCTGTAGGGTTGGGGTGTGTTTATTTAATAGTCGGTACAGGACGAGATGTTAGAAATTGCACACAGCTGTTGCTCGTTAGTTTGCTCAGTTCGTCGCTGTTCTGTACTAGGAGATGTAAACAAACATCACAGCATTTCATGCAAACCTCTCCTAGTTTCCTGGGCAATAGGGTCTCCCCCTATATTTTGGTATGACTCCACCATGTTTTTCTAGTCTTCTGGTATTTCTGTAGCTTTAAAAATAAAGACTAGATGACAATAACTGTCAGAGGTTTGCAAACAAATTACCATTGTTCCCTGGGAACTCTTGCATAAACCCATTACTGCATTTGTCCTTTACTGTTTCTCCTTCCTTTGTCTTCATTTCCTAGGTAAGATTCTGAAAACTGGGTGCACCTGAAAAGCAAGCAAGTTACAGAACTTCACGACTGAAACACTCAACAAAGTAGATGTTAAATATATCAACAGTAGTTTTGTAATAACAAAATAAAGCATGACTCCACCTTTATTTTTGTAGTACTACTGTAGTACTGTAATTTTTTATAAAATACATTTCAAAATGTCTTTAATTCCCTTAACTTCTTTTTTTAACCTTAGCACACATGCCCTTAAATAAAACATTCTGAGGTACCCATCTTCAGACTGTCTCTTCCAGTAAGTGTTCGTCTCCAGTGAAAGCCTGTCTCTTGTCATAGACTGGGAGAACTTCAAATTTTAGCAAATAAAAGCCTGTTTCCGATAATCACAGGGTCAATAATATTACTTTAGTTCGCCGCACAGTAGTCACCGAAATAACATAGACTCACTGTTATCAAAAAACCCTCCAAAGCTCTCTATTTTATCTCACTGCTTTAAGATAAGTGTTAACCACAAGTAGTCACCGGAACTTATTCTTTCCACATTATAATTATCGTTTTCCCAACAGCCACATGCATGGGACTGGCTAATACATACCCGTCTCACAGTTTGATGTATGAGGAATCTCTTGGAATCCCCGTTTTTATAATAGTGCTCCCACTGACTCGGGATGAGGATGCCATGGCACGTGATTTCTCTGACTCATGTGACAACCAGCCCTCACTTCTTGCCACACTGCAAGCGCACCACAAATCACACACTGCCTATGTTTCCGTAGGATTACATTTACATTTAGGGTCTATTGTTCATGGTGAAGAGGACCCCCAAAAGACTGCCTGCTGGAGAAAAAATAAGGCGTTAATGCAGGTGTACTTGAGGAGCATTTAATAGATCAGAATGAGGTGAGCAGTTACAGATGTCTGTGCAGTTCAACCTAGAATGCTTCAGATAAGCAGCGACCCAGGAATATGATTAAGTGGTCCGTGTAATTCGTTTTGTGCTGCTGTAGTTGCTGCTCCGATTCTGAAAGAACCAGATGAGAAATTATTAGCCAGAGAAACCAGATATGGACAGCAAGTTTTGAAATGTTTCTGGAACCAGTGGTGGGTGACTACTCTGCAGGATTTGTTGATGAAAAGAAGGTCATTGGGCACATATGAAATTCGGGAATGGTGTTATAAATGTGATGGTACTGGCACAGGTAATGGTAGGGTCCACTTTGCACAGGTAGAACGACGCACTCAAATCATGCAGCTTCCTCTCCCAAATTGAAACGTGTCCTCACATGGTCTGGTTGTTTCTGTTCGCTGAACCCCTGGGAGAACAAAACCGTGTTAGCTGCGGTTCACGTAAGTCAGGTTTGGCACCGGCTAATTGATAGCATCTGAAAAACCAAAGGAATAGAACATATTCATATCCAATTAAGGGAAATTACACCTACACCCAGCTGACGGATTGCAAGAGTCATCATAAGCCGGCGCTTTGGCATGCCTGACATGTAGTGCGCAACACCCATAACAGTTGCCTATGACTGCTGGCTGTGTACAGTAGTCCCCCTGAATGTACGGTTTCAGCAACCACGGTTTCAGTTATCTGAAAAAATGGGTGTATAAAAAGCATGATTTTATTGCTCCATACAGGGGGACTACTGTATATAATGCAGAGGGTGCTGAGCGGTGAAGGCAGTGTTTCTATAATATAATATAATGTATAATATTCTTACAACAGAATATTGCGCTAACAACGACAGTTAATCAGTGGTTAGTGTAAATAAAGGCCAAATGGCTTATAGAGAAAAAACATTGTTCAGTTTTCGAAAGCACTGTCATTTTCTTGTTTTATTTTTTACCATGCATGGATCATAGGTCACTAGCAATTGACACATAGCCTTATTAATGTGAATTGTCTGACTTAACTCAATACCGCTGTATTCAACGTGTCTCTGCTGCAAATATCCGCACCACTTTATTCTTCCGCTAGTCCCAAAACCTATTTGTTCCCCTCTTCAGCTCAGCACAGCACTCACTTCCACAAGGTGTGCCCTTCCCAGGTGGGGATCGTCCTCCCCAAGCTGAGCACGTAGGAAGGGAACAGGTGGATCCGAAGCTCCGAGGATTACACGCTCAGCCA
Source organism: Albula glossodonta (assembly GCA_019788955.1). Lineage (NCBI taxonomy): Eukaryota > Metazoa > Chordata > Actinopteri > Albuliformes > Albulidae > Albula > Albula glossodonta. The sequence goes on from JAFBMS010000005.1 coordinate 26,975,952, forward strand.
TGCAGCCTCCCCCAGATGCCACCGTCCCTGCTGGAGTCAGCGGGCCCCACCTGGTGCCTTCGCCGCTGGGAGTCTCACTATGGCACACTCCGCAGTCCTCTTTTCCCCTGGCCGCCACCCTTGCAGTCGGCGGGCTCCAGCCGGTGCCTTTGGTGCTCTCTGTCCCGCCCCGGCATGCTCCTGGGGAAATGGCACAACCTTTTTCCCCCTTGGCCGCCCAGGTCCCTCCCAGAGTCGGCAAGTTCCAGTGGGCGCACCTTGCACCCGATGAACAGCCCCTGCACAGCCCCAACAGAATCCGATACACGTCATTAATTGTCATTTTGGGAAGATCACCCAAACTCCTCATAAAAAGTGCTGCCATTGTACGAGCTGCCACCAAAGAACTAATGTTAGCTAGCTACTGGCACTTTTTGACCTGGCCTATCAAATTTGCAGAAATAATGCATGCATAACTTCAATTGCATCATCTAAAAAGGAGTCTTTTTGGATGGCGCAGGGGAATCAGACTGTCAATGCTTGGGATGGCACAATCATGTGGGGTAGAGAGATGAATTATAATCCACTTCTTACCAGAGTACTTCCGAATTGCAATACTGATTGGGTTAACACAAAATACTGGAAAGGAGGGGCAGTAAAAGGACCAATCATAAAACTGGACTTAATTTCCTTAGCCAGGAACAAATCCACTGCATCCGGCTCAGCTTCAGCCAATTAAAGTTACTGCAATCTACCACGAGACCAATCTGGGAGAAAACCCATTGCCAAGCCCAATGGTTGCATGGGATGATTGCAACGTTGTACTGAAGTTTTGGAATATTTATTGGAGATCGTAGGTACCAGATTAGTCATGCTGTGTCTGAGGGAGGGTGAAGAATAATGTGACACACTGGATGTGAATGGGCATCAGCGCCATGTCATCAACGTTCTGTGGGAAGCAGGCAGGAGCAGCCAGACCATTGGTGCAGAGGGAATGGAGACACATTTGGAAAACTGTTCAGCCTTCCTTGCAGCCCTGGGTCGCTGCATTCCTTGAGGCTCTTCTGAAGGTGAGGGACGGGGTGTAACAGACCCCAATGTTCTGGGCTGAGGAGAGGCAAGTGACCGGGAGCGAGTGGGAGCAAAAGGGAAATGAGGGCTGTGGGAGAGGCCTGTAGGTGGAGGAGAGGAGAAGGACGAGGAGGAGGGAAACTGCAGGGAAATAGCCTGGGATCTTAGCGGATGTATGTTATGGCACTGGAGCTCTCTCATTGCTGTTGGGAGCTCCTTGTGAGGGAAGGCAGAGGAGCCGGAGGCCTGATCAAAGGTGAGCTCCTCACCAGAATCGTGGAGCATGATGGGAACTAGGAGTGCAAGCAGCGGCGATAGCAGTGAGCCTGGTATGCTGAAAATGCGGAGCATAATGGGAGATATGGTGACCTGAATGGGACGGGGATGGTAATTGGTTGAGGGGTTGTCAAACTAATTCTCCTGAACTTTTGTTTTAACAACAGTGGTGGGAGGAGGCAGATTGGAATCATTTTTTATACAATCTTTGTTTCATCAATACTGTGCTTGACTACAGTTTTAAAAACGTATTTGAAAAATACATCTGTGGCAAATATATGTATTGTGAGTTAATTCAGTTGATGAACTGACCAAAAACAACAGAGAGGAAAGTGTACTGCCTTTATTCTATGCAAATCCATACAATAATCAGAGATTAAATTAAATGGAAAAATGAATGGGGGCAAATCTTTTCCTCATATGGCTAAAGTAATACAAAAGGTGTCATGAATGTATTCAAAAAGGACTTGGATTACTCATCACCCTCTGTACTAATAGACCCAGAAGGAAGATGGATTATTTTAGACATTTTATTTGATAGAAAAAAGAGTATGTACCAAATAACAATGTCCAATTTTGGAGTAATCATGGTACAATAGAACAATTATTGGTACACCGTGATGAAATCATAATGGTGGGACATGGTTATGGTAGTAGATACATTAATTTATAGAAAAGGTAGACATAATTCAAACTATCCTCCAGAAGCACGTCAGGCCATTCAACATGTATTGGACCTGGTTACTATATGGACATTAAAATCCATATACAAAGAGCACATCGGATAATTCTATGGACATTTTCTCATATCCTTTTCAGTAATTCCAAACATCACAAAAGCAGCCAATGTCGCTGCTATGGTATGCCAAGCTATGGTCTGATCACCAGCTGAATACTCTACACATGGCACACAGTGAAACTAGCGTCCAGGGTATTAAAAGTTTAATAAGTCTTTTCAAGGAGGGTATGCACTCAGATGTCATTCCAATAATGACAAGCAGTACTCTCTTATAGAGAAAACATGGATTAAATAAATGAATGAGCTAAACCAAATTATAAACTAATCTAAATACGAAAGGATGGGGCTACATGGACGGGGAAGAAATGTTACTTCAATGAAACTTCATAGAAATTTGTACAGAAAAAACACAACCAAAGTAATAAATAATGACGGTCAAATAAATAGTTCAACAGTAGTTACACAAAAAACAAGATATTTTAGGGAAATGTTTTATTTAACAAAAAATAAACCAGCTACGCTTTCTGATGAAAGATGTGTGGATTTCTTCCCCATAAGTTATCATAAGGAGCTCTCTGACTCACAAAGGAGGTCATGTGATGACTATATTGAAATGTATTAGCAGTGTTATAGGGATATTAAGGACACACTGCGTGCATGCTTTAACTACTCTTTTGCAGAGGGCACATTAATGGATCACAGAGGAGATGATGTGAGGGACCAATTTCTGAGGACAGATTTAGTGAAGCTATTTACTTCTTTCAAACAGATAAAACACCAGTCCTCGATGGCCCTCCTATTGAAATATATAAAATGTTTTATGAAGATAATAACGACCCACAGCGTGAATGTTTCGACTACTCTTTGGTGGAGGCACGTTATTAGATGTACAAAAAGTAGGCATGATTTCCATCTTATTAAAACAAGACCCGCAAGGCGAGTATAAAGACCCAGTCCACCTTAAAAATTGGCTTCAACGAATTACCATGTTGTGACACAAAGATACTGGCAAAATTCATGGATTGAAGAGTTAAAGGCAATGACATAAGTCATTGTGTTTTTTATTGCAGATTTTGAGTAGTTCAACTAGATTTTTATAAATTAATGTCTTAACTTTTTCCAAGTATTACGCCATGAATGTATTGATCATTTTCAGATGGTATACTGGTGTTTAGAGGGGTTAAACAAGGATCTCCATTTTTTTCCATTTCTATTTATCATAGCAACAGAAATGATCAGTATAAAAATTAGAGCCAGTATCAGAGGACTGGAAATTACACAGTATGAATTTAAAGTACACATGTATGCAGAGGATACAAATTTCCCATTAAATCTTGAACTGTTCACTCTTTAAAGCCTTATTAATGTCATAGAAAATTCTATCAGACTAAACACCTAATTATGAGAAATGAAACCTGCTAAGAACCGGCTCCTTAAAAACACATGGTTTAAATTACCTATGCTGAAATTTCCTCATACAATGGGCAGATGCAACAGTGAACGTCCATGTGATTCAGAAATGGAAATGAATTAACCAATAAATACAAATTTTGAATAAGAGTTTAGTTACATACTTATCCTTACTCTCACCTTCAGATTCTGTTTTCAGACTGAATGACCACAGCATATCTAAATTAATATAGAGTAATACACCAGAAAAAATACAGAAATATTTACAGAGTAACTATGAGCATGGTGGATTAAATGTATTAAATCTGAAAGCATTAGATTTACCATGAAAAGCTTCACTGATACAAAAACCATATCATCACCCATATTAGCTCTGTAAAGTGTATCTCATCTAATATTTAAAAGACTGCTAAGTATATATCTCATCTAATATTTAAAAGGCAGCTTTTTCCATTTATCCAATTAAAACTGCCTCATATCCCTCTATTAACAGAGGAAGTGAATGAGTGCGTAAGAGGCTTGGTTAAGTTGCCAGTGTTGATAGAAATCATACAGAAGAATATCGCAACAAATTATTTAATTTAACTCAAATATCACAATAAATGGACAACCAACTATATGGCTACAGGTGAGTAATCAGGCCAGTAACTGTTTTGAGTGACTTAAAAAATGAAAATGGCAAAATACGTGCATGTACAATGTTTCGCAAGTATTGGGAGGAAGTCGACCTACCGCTCCCCAGGCAATGTGTCTTTAGTTAATCAGAGTACGACAGTGACTGAAGGGAATAGACCATTTCAGTATAAAATATTCAGGAGAGTCTGCCCTGCAGCCACTTCAGACCTCAGTACTCAGGCCGCTCAGCAGAGAGGCCCGACTTCACCACTGAGGAGGAAGTGATGTCAATTTTCTGTGGGTCTATTGTATTATTTGGTCAGGCTTTTTTATTCGGGTGGGAAATGGACGATAATTTCTTCAATTTTAGTGGAGATGAAGAATTGTAATAGCTGGCGATTGATAGCCTCACTAGCTATGTTATGTGTCACATTTCAGCTGGCTAATCTGTAGTTGAGAGGGAAATGGAGGTAGTCTGTGTTTTAATCGATTAATGTAAGGAAACAATGTATAATACTAGATGGCTACTGATAGCCTCACAAGCCATGTTGTCATACATTTTATAATCATCATGTTTTCATATATTAGCTGGCTAGCTAGCTAGCATGCTAAGATAGCTAGCATGTTAATGGTGTTTAAGTTAGTACAGAAAAAGAACATTTGAGCATGTGAGTGTTCTGTGACATTTGCTGTTTAACACAAAAGAGAGTTATGTAAATATACAGAAAATTTACTCCCTGGAAGTGTGTACATTACACACAATCACTTACTTATGATCCAATTTAGCTTTAACAACAATAACTGTTCCCTACTTATCTTTTATTTCTGTGACAAAATCAGTTATTTGAATTTGGGATTTGAAATGGCCACACCCTTTCTACCAGACATGAAATATGAGAAAGATGTAATTTTATAGCTTTACATCTTCAGTTTCTAACAACAAAATTAGATGAGTTTCAACATCAACCTTTCTTCATTTAATTTATCGTTTAACTTCTCTCTTGATAGGACTGCCTAGCAATTTGCAATCTCAGATATTACTTTAATATTGCTCCATACCTCCAGATGATGCATTTTCACAGATAATGTTGTACATGTGCACTGAACAGCCTGCAGACCAGCATAAAAATAGCATTAAATATAATAACTGAAAAAAGAGCACATGTACCCACATACATTGGGCTGCCATATCTAAGGTTTGTATCTTACATCGAGGAAATAAATGGGACAGAAATGTCTGCTAGAGGGCGTCCCTCACAGTAGGTCTTGGCACATCAGTTGTCTGCCGTGCTTAAAAAAGCAACAACAGCAACAAAAAATAATGAAATAATTTTGAATACTTCACACAGAAATAAAAGGAATTGCTGCCTTTGTATAAATGGTGGGAGAATCACAGCCTTTCTACAAGTTTTCCATCACCCATCTCTCTATATATATTACAGTTAGGTTGACAGGAATGGTACTTTCCTGTTGTTTTAATACTATTGTTCTCCAATGAGTTGTTTTAATTATTCTACAGTGTTACAGATCTTGTAAGTGCTGCATAAATGTGTATTATTGTATTATCATAAGTGTTATTATCATCATATTATTACAATTGTGTTTTGTCCTATCATACAGTCTTATAGTTCCATGTGCTCACCACAAGATGACGCTGTTTCTCCTATTTGACTAAAAAGTGCTCTGAGCTATAATTTAAAGCTTTATTTTCAAATGATACTAATCTAGACGTGATTCTGAGTTTGTAACAGACCCGATGATATTTTACCTTAAATGGTGGCCGAACTTATAATCAATAAACAGAAGAAGAGGGAAAAGAGAATGAAAAAATAAAGTGAATGAGTAAATGGAATGTGGAAGTGGATGAGTCTTGAGTGAGATTAAAAAATCACATATAATTGTTCTGTTTATGAAATAAAAAATATATAGGGAAAAACTTAATGTTAGTCTCGTGTGTTCATCAGAGTTGTGATTGAAGGTTTGGGTTGGCCGCAGAAGATTTTCAGATTTCAAATTGGGTCGCGGCATTCTTAAGTCTGGGAATGGCTGATGTAGACAATCTCTACTCTCTAATAAACTACCCTTTTGCCTTCAGAGCAGCTTACTTCCTTCTAGGATTACGTAGGCCCTCATCATTCCGCTAGGGAGCATAGGCCATTGACGAACTCCTTCCATCGGACTCGATTAGGCGCCGGTTTCTCCAGAGTGTTCCAGGTGTGATCATGTTATTTCATCTCTGATTCCACACCCCTGTGCCAGGTGTTTCTCGGTCTTCCTCTGCTTCTTTTTCCCTTGGGATTCCATTTTAATGCTTGTTGTGTTATGGTGGTTGGTGGTTTTCGCATCATATGTCCTATCCATCCCCATTTTCTCCTTCTGATCTGGATGTCTATTGGTTCTTGGCTTGTTGTTGTCCAAAGGTCTTCAATTTTTACGTATATTAGTGAGTTTTCTTAGACAGTAGTTGTAAATTCTTCGTATTCTTGGTAACTTAGCTTTCGTTGTTCTCCATGTTTCTCATCCGTACAGTAGCACAGATTTAACATTTGAATTTAATATTTTGAGCTCCATACTTTCCTTAAGATGTTGAATATTGCTCTAGCTTTGCTGATGACTTCTGTTGACTCGTTCATAATGTAGTCTATTGCCAGGAGGAATAGGAAGGGTGACAACAAACAGCCTTGTATTACACCCGTTGTAACCTTCTTGGAATGCTGTTATAGATATTTTGGAATGTTTCCAGAGAATGATTGGAACATTCTTGAAGAAATAAATCCTCCAGTTCTGTGAGAATTCTGCATTCCAGAATTTCACTGAGGTTCACTGAGGTTTCAATCTGGTGATTTCATCCTGCTTCGCATGAAAGCACTCCTGACACCATTTAGTCGTATCTATGGTGGCGTTATTGTGTTTGAATATAGGAACAAATAAACTTGAGCAAATAATGTTTTCCCCACAGGGTACACCTGGTCATCTACAATAAATCGGAACTCCTTGGCTACCGTTCCACCATTCAGAGTGGACCCATCATCGGATCCAGTGATTCCCTTTAGATGTTTATGAGGACAGATTTCAGACATTTCACTTGTTGAGACATAGCAAAAGGAGAATAAGGATTTTACATTTCTGAAAATGTTTAACAAAGTGAACTATGAAAGATATTTCGACAGTTCAGTCAGCTGAACAAGGGAATTAGATGGAAATTAGTTAAGGGTAAATTCTGTACGGTAGTACAGTAGTACAGTGTCAGGCGGTATTAATTTACACAGAGAGTTGACCATATTTGGAACAGCTTGACAGGCCTAGACAATCAGTAGAGTCAAAGACCCCTGGAGTATTCACATATAGAGTTGAAGCTGAACACTGTAGATTTGTATTGCCATTAATAATGAAATGTTTATGATTTAGGTTATTCAAAAAACCAATCTTTTTTTCCTTTGTTGTTTCGTTTATATGATACATCTATGAAAATACATACAGTCTTTTACCTCTCCAGTAAAGTAATTAGACAGATCGGAAGTCCTCTGTTGCAGAGGCTACACTGTTCAGCTATACTTCAAGTACAGTAACTGCATAGATCTGTCTTATGTTGTGGCACTTGGGACTTTCTTTCAGCACTAATGTCCCTGGTCATTCCTGTCACTTTGTCTTGAAACTTACTCTGGATAAAAGCGTCTGCTAAATACCTGTAATGTAATGTAACGGTCAAAGCCCTCCAGTGCAGTGACTGTACTGATAACTTCTACAGTTCAGAGCTGTAAAAATAAGCTAAAGAAATCCAGAGTCAAAACAGATGCACTGAACCTTACATAACTACAGTGAGTCAGAGCCGTAGTGTAACATCTCAACCCAATATGAAAAATTTGATTGTTATTGATAACAGACAAACTTTTATCAGCACAATTATTTGATTTTTTTCTTTTTGAGTTTCTAAATAAGAAATGAGAATTTTTTGTTTTGGATTATGTCTAAAAATAAAAATCTATTTCCATTACAAAGAAGAATTTGTTTAATTGGGGTTTAATTACTCTGATTTCCAGATTACTAATTTGATGTAAAAATACATTTTGACAAATGTTTGACTCTTTTGAATCCTTTGAAACTTTTACATAATTGTTGCCCACTGTAATTTTATAGAAATCAACAATCAAACCAGCAGCAATAGACCCTATAAACTAACATCACACCCTGAGAACAAATGTGTTCCAGTATCTGATACCTGTAAGACAGAGTTTGCATTACAATTCATAACATGAACCAGAACAAATAAGGATCCTTTAAAAAGGAAGCGGCAGTAGAAATGTAGCCTCTGATGTTTTAAACGATGCAATAAAAATGTTACTTACAGTAGACTGTAGAATTAGATACGTATCTTGTACTATTCGTTTCCCCTACAGATATGAATCAGGGCAGGAGATGTTTATTTAAAATGTATATAATCAGTGGGAAGTGTTAATCTTTCAATTTATTGTTCACCTTTTTGCATTGGTGGCCATACAGATAGTAATAAGATACATAATTTCTGTTAAGACTAATATCAGGCTAGTTAGCATCATTTCCTTTTTAACTTTTAGCTATTTTGCACTGTTTACCCATCTTTAGATTAAAACATTTTGCTATTCATCTTGTTAATTTTCCCAAGTGGTATCCTTTACCTCTAGGCAAGACATGCCCCTTTGTCCAATCATGCATATGTTATTGCTGTTGCTTTCTATCAGTGTTTTTTTTTTTTTTTTTTTTTTACATCATTATTAGAGTAGTATCTTGAGGTTTTACCCTGTTCATATTACTGGTGTTTCTGGATTACAGAGTGCTGGATTATTGAGATTCGACTGTATTTTGAAATATTAAACCTGCATTGTTTTGATAATTGCATAATTCGGGACTGCTAAAACTAATTAGCCACTAGAGGCTCCTGGTCAGGGACTGTATGTGTTTCCGTGTTGCTGGAATAAAAGACTTGGTCTGATAGAAATTATTGCAGTCTCCTTTTGGATAACATTTATAACAATTACTGTGAATGAAATCACAAATAACTCGTCTGTTCTTTGTCAGGGGTTCAATTTTGTTACTTTATAATCAGTAACAATGTGTTTTTGTGATATGTTTATTTGAGAGCCTAATTATTTTTCTGCCAAGAGAATGATATTACCCACCTTAGCCCTCGTTGTTGAGCAGTTATTAATGATTTGCATGCGCTGAACTTTGCAGTACAACCACACAGACAAAGTATTGATTGGAACCTTTATTTTTTTGGGGGGAGGGGGATCTGTCAAGTTGGCAGAAGAAATAATAAAGATGGCATGGCAGAGATTTAAAACTCTAACAAAATCTGCAGAGAGTAATGTTGGCCAAAAACAAGAGTGTATCCATCTTGCTTCGGTATTACCTGTTCATATGCACATTTTCATTCCCAGAAAGAATTGCATTGCTTTGTGTGGAAACATGTGAGAATCAGCTGATCAGGGATTTTTGCTCCCTGCGCTGGATGTTGCTGCCCTCATTTAAAAATTGGAAGGCGACAGCAGAGCAAGGCTGAGATTATCCAGCTTTAAGAATGTGACCCTGCTAAACACAAAGGCTTAAGTCGCCTTGGAAGGTACTAGGAGAGCCAAAGCCTCCACTTGGAACTGAGTTAATTGGACATAAACTTGAAATGGTAAAGATACTTGGCTTGGGTTCAACTTGGTAGCAACTTTATGTATGTGGCTTTAGGTCGACTAGTATGCAGCTCCAGAACAAACCACTTGTTCTCAGATTTTTAAGATAAGCAGCCTGACATGGTTTTATGTTCTGCATATAATTAACCCCGGTTGCAATGAGCTGCAATGGTATCTAAAAGATTATGGCTATAAGAGACTACCCCCTTCTCCCAGTAAAACTAACTTGTTTAATTACCCAATGATAATATTTTTAATATAGTACTTATATGTCTTATTTCAGTCATTTGATGTGACATCTGACAATTTCTTTTTTATTTTTCCAAATAACTTAATACATACCGCTTACAAATTCTTGTTTATTATGTTTATGAAAAAGAGCTAGTTTAGGTTTCTAAAACATTGTTCTACATGTTACCATTCAGTGTATGCAACACTCTAAATTGCCATTAGGTGTGTGGGGAAAGTGGGAGTTGTCTTTCTCCTTTTCTTTCCTCGTTGTCTTTCTTTCGACCTGTGCCTCTTGACTTTCAGAGGAGTGACAGTGCGAGCACTGGCTGTTGTTGGCGTGAAAGGGAAATGCTGTGTGCTGAGACGTGTCCCCGTTGTTGGTTTCATCTCCGCCGTAGCCATGGCTGCCGTGGTACCGGCTCTATCATCCGTCATTCTTTGCGCTTTGTCTTTGATGATGCTGCTGAGAGTGGGTGCGATCGTGGAGAGGCCGGGCGTAATTTTGATGTTTTTCTTTTTTCCCCGTCTCTCTTTTGACCTTTTCTTTTGTGCTTTAAATTGAGTGTCAGTGGAGGGACTGGCTCTTAGACTCAGAGATATTTGCTCTGTTTGGTTCTCCACCACCTGGGGCTTCTGCTCAGTAGTCTCTGTCTTGACAGCACCGTTTAAGGGAGCCGTGGTACTAGAGTGGCCATCTACCTCTACCATTCTCTCAGACTTGTTGTTTGTGACATTACTGGGAATCTCCTCTCTGCTCCCCAGATCCAAAACATTGTCCACATAATTGTTAACACTGCTGTTCGGTTTAGGATCTAGTATAACAGGGCTGTTCCTGTCCATTACTAGTTCTGCTCCGGGACATGAAGGAAGAGCAGCAGCTGTCTCTTCTGTTCTGGAAGCCGTTGTAATCAGTCGCCTTCTTTTCTTTCCCTTCCCCTTTCCTTTCCTCCTTTGGTTTTTCCTCTTTTTGCCTGCTTTGCTTTTCTTCTTCTTGTCCGCACCCTGCGCTTCTCCTTTGGTGGTCTCCGTGGAGCTGTGAGAGGAGGAGACGGTGGCCAGCACTTTTATAAAGTCCTCAGCCGCTGTGACCACATTCCCTAGGGAGGGCGCCTCAGGCGTGTTGGCCTGTGAACCTGAGGTAGTGGGCTGAGTTGTGCTCTCTGTCTTGCCTTCCTGTTCATTATTTGGTGTTTTCTGTGTCCGGGGAGCAATAGTGAGCTCGTCAATGACATCAATGCCCCCGAAATCATAAGGTATTGACTCTTTAGTCACTGCGACGGGGATCTTGTCGTACTGTTTACACCTTTGTAAATACAGAAAAACAGAGAAGTCAAAATCATAACTGCCAATTTGTAGTGCTTGAACACAGTCTAAGCACAGTATACGTTAAGGGTCTAATTTACGAAAGCATTCAGCACATGAAAACTATTTTGCTGGTGAAAAAGACTAAGAGAGCATGTGATTGGTTGAGGTAGTTTGTTTGATCCAATCATAAATCATTTTACTGGAATTTCATGCACAAAAATTTAACAGCATACTTACACTCCATACCAATGGCGCTCCACACATTGCTCCTCGTAAGCAAATTCAAAGCAGGGAACCTCAATCACATTGAAAAAAGCCTGTCCAACCACCCTTGAGGAAGTGTCATTCACTTTTCTTAGACATGCCTTCAACCTAAGAGAAGCAAATCCAATGTAATGCATGAACAATGAAATACTTCATATTTTACTCAATAATATACTATTATTTGAATAGGCATATTTTCATTTTCTCAACTCAGGTGCTTTCTATACTCAATTCATAAATAATAAGCTTATATAAAATGCATAAATACGTGCACACACACATATACATGGTTATAGAGTGTTTTCTATGGTACTATAGTTTTTCAGTAGGAGCTATATGTTTCCATTTGACTCACTGCATTTGCATATGCATAACCTTTAAGGCTTCGGTTTTTTGAACCTTATATTTTTCGTGTGTGAACTGAGCTACATTTCACCATTTCTTACGCTCAAAAACTGAACGCTTAGATGGCTGGCTATTTGTCATCATTATCGAGCCGTTTTGCATTCTGACTCCTGATTGGTTGGATTAACATATAAGTACGGAGACAAAAAACGAACACACCTTTCGCATTCTACATAACTTTTTCTCAAAGAATTCCTCCAATGGCATTTGCATTAGCATAATTTTAGTGTACAACATCAACTCCTGCAGTCGTGCCTGGTTCAATATACCGCAAGAAACAATTCAGCAATTGTAAAAAAGCATTCAAAGGAGAACTGCAGATATTCTGACAGCAAAGAGCAGCCCAACTCATTAGATAATAAACATTTTTGGCGGCAGATGCGATACCATGTAAAGGAACTCACGCATTATCGCAGTCACAGTGGCAGATACTATGCCATTTAAAGTTGGTGTAGCCGAATTTGGTGGAGAAAGGATGGATGACGTAGGGACAATGGTCATGTACGCGGCAACATTTGTCCGTCTCCGCGAATTCACCTGCAAGAGGCCAAGATAAGAGTGCAACTTCAGTGGCCTAACTAAACAATTAGCAAACACAATTTCTGCGACATATTCATGTTTTTACATTACACATATTAAAAACATAATGCATGTTTGTAATAAGCAATAAAAAGTTGCCTGAGACATGTCATTTCATGAGAGATTAGTTCGGCATCTCATTGCATCGCTAGAATAAATAATAAACAACCTACCCAAATGTTCGTAACTATCAGCGATATTGCCTGCTCCACACCAGAGTGTTCCAGGGTAAGTGAAGCCTCGCTTAGTACGGTGCAAAACTTGGCCAGTCTCCACCGAGCCAGGATCTACGTTGCTCGCTTCACCCGTCGTCTGTCGTCTTGGACCGGTCGGTGCTTTTTCTCGTAAACGAGATCTCACCCGGAAATCTTGGCAGTTTGATTTCGCCTCAGCTATGTTAGCCAAATTCCCCACCGAGTAGCCCGGCTTAACTCTCTGCTCTTTGAACCCCAGCCTGCATACATACATAAACGATTTCACCTGAATATGGTTACCGGACACTGAACAATCAACCAGGGTACCTACGGCATCATACACCAGACGGACCTCTTCAATGCCGTCTGACACTTGGTGAATATAATGCTCCCCGATATTGGATATCTTTGTACAAAAAGTGCTATTTAACATGTAAAATATGTCGTCTTTCTCTGCATCCACCGAGGGATGCAAAAAATCACACTTAACAAAGTTTCTGTCAAGATAAGACAGAAAAACGAAAAACACCGACCACATCACTGCCGGTGGCACTTTCAGCACCACGATCCTTCAGACAGCACCCCTCGTATGCCGGCAGCTGAGAGGGGTAGCCTTTTAAAGGGAACTTTATGGTGGTACGATTATTAATACATTGCCTGACAATAATGGGAGGGGTTTAATTAACCCTTGCGGTACCGTGTGGATTCTTAATTCCCTCTCTAAAAATGCGCTTCCATCTAATCTGGCATCTTAACTTGCCGCAAGAATACAAATTACCACAAACAACGAGCGTCGTTAGAAACACAAATTAAATTGCTGGTTACATTAATATTCATAATCCTCCTATTATGTCGGCCAAAATGCATTTTATATGTGTAATATAGTTATTGGCACAGTTCCAAAGTTCGGTGAAATAAGAACAAGGAAATAATTTTGGTCATAACAATAATGGTATTTTCGTTCTAAATGCCATTCTGCTTTATTACTCTGTATGACCGAACATAGCACATTTTAGGAGACTCTTACTCTGCAGGGACATCTCAAGCGGTGCTGTGACCGCAAGTTACCTCTGATCCCCCCGTTCTCCTCCTCACACCCACACGCACTTTTTTTCTCTCTCAAACTCCGGAATTAGTTTTATGACGTTGCAAGGAGGAGGTTCCTTCAGCGCTTTCCATGGTAACAAGAGATGGGGTGATTCTTACAACCCACGAGATTGGGCATCTTTCACATTCCACAAAGAGCATGGGTAATGACCTATTTAAAATGTTGGAAGAAAACAAAGGTCCTTCTCCGTGGAGAACAGGAAGGTCCATGTGCATTCACATGTACAGAACAAGTTACACTATGAAACACAAGGTCTCTCACATAAAGTGTGAGCTTTAGAAATCAGAAAGCTTTTGTGTTTTAATAGAGCTTTCTTTACTTTCCCAAGTATTCTGGTGTGGTGGTCAAATTAATTTAAAACAAGAATACTTGGGAAGCAGTGGGGGAAGGGAAGTGACATGGCTTCTGTGACCTGTGTCCCCTAAGTCAGTATGCCATTGGACCAAGGGTGAGGGGTGCATCACTGACAACATGGACAAAAGCACAATTAGAAGTCCATTTAAACTCAGACTACACCCCCTTTCTCTAGTTACAGAGTTACTTCGGTGCTGCATTGTGCAAACTTCACACACAATGCATGGAAGGTTTTGGGAGAATTCAGGACTTGTCACGAATGGGACAATGTCACTCGTGTGTATTTACAGTGTTATATCTGTTTCTATTTAACAAACAGATTACAATAATAAAAGGCATACAAAACAATGCTATTTAAGATTTCTGTGTCCATAATTAAGGTCATGAAAGGATTTTTTCATTGCTATATCAAAAATGTAGCACCTAACAGGACAAGACAAACTGCTGCAAATATTGATTTACAATATCCCCAACATACTGTTGCTTCCCAAACTTTTTACTGCATAAGCCACCTACAAGCACCTTTATTTATTGTATTGATAAGTATTAGATACTAATGACACACACCACAGCAATCTGTTTAGCACAGTATTTTACAACACTTTAAATGAGATATTTTACAGTACCTTACTAGAAGAAAGTTGCCTGCAAGGTCCTGCATTCTTCATCACAGTATAATACTGTACATGAATTAGTTGTAAAATCAGTGCTTTTACATTCATAGTAATGTATAGTATAACATGTAATGTATAGTATAGCATAGTAAAACACCTTGGAATTTTACACCACATCATTGGGGTCAGCGGCTAGCTGCTAGTTTCAACTAGTCTAAACGGTACCAGCTGGGTGCAACTCTTTTCATTAACCTAGCTACCTGTAGATAGGTGGCAATATTGTGCATCAGATTAATGTCAGTTTCAACTAGCCAACTTAGGTAAAAGTAGGTGAAGCTCTTGCACAAGTCAAAAGATAACAAAAATTGCAACAAACATATTTCATGTAATTGTTTTTATTCATGTATTGTATTTGTACAGGCATTCGTTCAAATAATCTTTCAAACATAAAATGACATCTTCTTTGGTACGTTATGCTGATTTATTTACACCTCAGAGTCATGCCACCTTTACTTGATAGAAATCCACAGAGCACAATGCTTGTATTTATATTCTCATGCCAACACCGGTCAGAATTTTGTGGAATCGGCAGGTGGCCACCTCAAAATCCTCCATGCAAGAAAAACCGTGTTTCAATGCTCTATGTACTGGCAGGGCCAGTAAAACCACCTAGTGACTCTGAGGGACGACAAGTTTCCCCTCAGCGCAACTCTGCTGATACAGCTTTTTTTCCCATCGCAAGAAAGCTCTCTTTGTCCGTGAGAGAGCTGACTTGCCTCCTTGAGTTCACCCAGTCAAATGAGGCCTTTAGTGTGACTTCCTGACTTTGTACTTCTGTAGTGTTAGTTCAGAGACTGTCCAGACTGGCATCGGCAGCTGGACTGCAGCACAAATGCCGCTGCCTTCTGTAGCTTAATTTACTGCAGCTCTAGTCCTCCCTGACCAGTTTCTGATTTCTCCTCAAGTCAACCAGGGCTCTATAAAACATATCCCGCACCTTCACTGGGACTGCTGCATCGCTTTGAGACAGTCAGATGACCGAGGCACAAAGCAAAAGTGGGTGTTACCCACTGAACATGTGAGAGAAGGCCTGTCTCTAAGGGACCAATCACATTCTTTGGATCTGTTACAGCTAGGGTTATACTTGAAGAACAAGTTTCGGTGCTAGGGCTACAGTTTGACCCTTTAAAATCAGAACTATGGTTTACCCCAAACTTTATCAATATCGAGGTGCTGAAACTCTGGACTTGTCCGAGCTCGTACCCCCTGGGGCTAAAGTGTGTAACAGCGAGGGCCCTCTGCCAGCTCTGCTTCTTTAGTTTTAAGGGGTGGGCATCTGTTCTGTAATCCGGGGTCGGACTATCGGATTGATAACCTTGAAGTATTGCCCCGGGATACTGAGCTCCTCGATCTCCTCCTTTGTCCTCAGCTTGCGGTTGACCCACTTCTCGAACATGTCTTTCAGACGAGCCAGTGGCCCTTTAGGGATTTTCCCTGCTAAATCCATGCTGGATATTAAGAGCAGGCAGTAAGTCTCTGCATTTATTTGAAATTCATTAAGTATTGCTTTGCCCTGATCACAGGCAACGCTGTCCTCAATGCACATAGTGCATAGGCCCGACCTGCTTTTCCGGTCAGCGGTGGGACCAATTGCAGTGACCACTCATGCTTAGGCTAATGAAATGCCGCTGAAATTTGCTTAAAGGTGGTCAATTGTTGTTCCATGTCATCATCATCATTGTACCGTTGCATCTTGGGACCTTTCCAACCTTTAAATGGTGTCCTTTAAAGGAAAGGGAAAAGAGGGGTGCACTAATGAAGAAACTGGGGTGGTGCTTGGTGACCACCCTTGAGCCTGGCGTGTTGCACCTGCTAAGGGTAGCCATTCCTCACACCCATAGCTCACCTCTTTCAGCAGCTGTCCTTGATGGTGTTGCAGGGAGCATCCAACTTGTTCCTGACACTGGGCCTTCCTTTTCATGTGATCCTTGCGATCAGCATTATGCAAACATCCGGTACGTTCTCTCTAGCCTCTGGACAGCATTCCACTGTCCTTCATCCATTGCCCCTTGTCGCTTGAAGTCGCTATGGTGCCATTGCTGCTGCTCACTGCTTCCCTCTACTGGCCTGGATCCCACATCTGCAACCAAATGTCAAGAAGATTTTGCCTCCAACTTCTCTCATTCATGTCTGCAGTACAACAGAATAACCACAAGGAAATGTCCATACCTCAGGTTAACAGTTTGTTTAGAGCTAGATACTTTTCCTCATCACTTTCAAAGTTTACAAATCACATCTTTGATGTCACTCCTACAAATCCATAGTTCCTCCTACACACAGATCAAGGTGACCAGAAGGATGACAAGAGGTTTTTATGATACAATCTTATCAATAAAACCAGACAATATAAACTTCAAAGACCACACAAACTCCAACAGCAAGCCCCACATGCATGTGGGAAAGACACTCAGTACAGGGGGTCCTTGACTTGCGAACGAGTTCCATTCCTACAACTTGTCGTAAGTCGATTTTCGACGTAAGTCGGAATTTATACCTAAATTATACCTAAGTTAACACCTTAAGTTACTCACACTGTGCACAAAACACATGAAGGACATATAAAATACAGTAATTAAATGAAACAGAAATAAAAAAATGAGAGAACAATTTCTTATCTTTATTTCTGTGGTCGTATTTACGAACCAAACCGCTTAGGTCGAAACTAGGTTTTTTAAATTATTTATGGGAGTGCGTCATAACCACGAAATGTCGTAACTCAAGACCGTCGTAACCCGAGGACCCCCTGCATTTGGAAAGAACAGGAAGCCTGGGAACTGGTAAACGCACCTTATATCGTAAGCTGCATCTCTCAGGGGAGCAGTCTGTTGCAGGTGGAAAAAAACACCCCAGAGCATGCAGGTGCCAGATTTCACATACGTATTTATAAAATTTCAACTTGACTTGAGAGTGTACATATGTCTATTCAGACAAACTACCATGCATACGCATATGCTAATGCTCCTCATTCATGCATGTCCTCTCATATATTGAATGACATCATCCATTTGAGTCAGAGGTACATTCTTCTACACAGCAAATATTAAAATGGTCATTTACAGTGATGACCAGGTTTCCAACTGTAACCGGTGCAATTGACAGTACTCATATTGCAGTGAGTGCACATCAGTGAGCATATTTGTATATGAACTCTAAGACTGTACATTCTATAATTGTACAACTGATCTGCAATGCACAACGTATTTGGTTGTATGACCCTTACGTCTTGTGAAATCATGCAAAAAATGGCCATATCACTCATAATCACAGTGGGGCAATGAGCACAAAGGATCCCATAATTTTCACGCTTGTCAGTTGTGCAGTAATACAGTTCATGGCCTCCACTACAATATCAGATCACTTCTTTTTTTACTTCATCCAGGGTGGCACCCTGACCCTGCAGTATTTACAGCTGCTGTGAATTCCTTCCATGCAATTTCAATTTGTTCCCCCAAAGTCAGTAGGCTTTATTTTTTCATTCTCTTCTCTGCCTACACAGTAATGTTATATCATTGCTGTGTCCTGCATCTATCATGCAAGTCCATATTAATTGCTTTAGGCTGCTAAAACACCATATATGGCAAAATGTAGGTGTTAATGGGGTTGGGTTGTTGTGTACCTTTGGGATGTTGTGTATCTTTACGTGTGCGTATCTGGGATGAGTGAGATTTATGAATGAAAATATTCTTATGAATCAGATCTTCTTTGTGCTTTTCCAGGTTTTTGTAGAAATTTGGAAATTGGTGTCTATAGTGTATGTGCAAGATGTTTAAAATCAATTTTTGGTTGTGCTATTGAATAAGTGTGCTTCCTGTGAAGAAAAAATGAAGAGTTCATTCGAAAATGTCTATCACAATCTTTGAACGGACACATTACCTTTTTCCCAACCCGGATGTGGCATTTTAGACGCTGGAAAATGTTACAAAAATTGGGTGACAAGTATGTACCTCCTTCACTATTGCAGGTCATATTAGATCATCCTTTGCAAACTACTCTGTGCTAAATTTGAATGTGAATAATTTCTGTACTTTTTTATTTAAATCACATTTTCAAATGAACATTGACATTCAGCTACACCACACATGTAGCTGTAAAGTTGTAATATTTTTGTGGATTTTCACATTCCCTGTAAAATCTCTGTAAGGAACCCAAACTGTTCACATGTTAAGGGCATCATGCAAATATGGTAGAGTATCCTTGCTTCCTTATTTTACTGGCACAGACAAACCTTACATTACCAGCCAGTCAGATCCAAGAGTCTGTGTCCTGCTGGCTATTTATTTGTCACATTGAATAAGGTGAAAAGAGGAGTATTGTTTTTTTTTCATAGAAAGTATTTTCTTAGAGCAACTTAAACAACCAGTCAACTTTCATCTTATCTCAGAAGCAGGCTTAAATTCTCTCCAACTCCTAGGTTGCATTTACTCCAAGCCAAAAATAATAAAAACAGACAATTCAAGGGAACTCACCAGTAGCTTGTGATATAATAAATAAATCCAATATAGTTCATTGTAAAGGGCTGTGTGAACAGCGACCCCAAAAATAATGGATTTGAAAATGAGACTGAATTTGAGCATCCAGAACTGCAGTCTAAATGCAACCAACTTCTACCATAATTTCTTCCTTAAACTTGTTTTGACTTAGTGTAGGTTTATAAAAAATTCTATAGGCTTGTTGCTATTTTACAAAAGGTAATATTTAACTGTTTAAGTGGTCAGCAACCAATCGGTCAGCAACGATGACTGTTTTTAGTGATAGAAACAACAGAATTTTTATAAACATTTTATTGATATTCAAGTTTTAATAATAAATGGTACGAAACATTTCTTTGTAGCAGTCATTGCTAATAGAATACATTTATTTTGGTATACGCAACCTTCGTAGCATGTCTTTAACATAATTTAATATATTAAATTGTATTCAAAACCTTAAACCTTTGTTTGGCACTGATAAACACTGTCTATGAGTTTCTTAACATTCAAACTGTGTCCTCTGGACAAAGTTCAAATTTTTTTTTGTTCCACTCATTTCATATTCATGATCAATTCAATGCTCAAACCATGTGTCAATCAGAACAGAAGCAAATGTCTCATGATGTCATCACTAAATGAGAATAGTCATAGGTCAGATGATGCATGTGATATGGAGGGTTGACTAATCAAGGAAGCAACCAACAGTTAGTAATTAGGAGATTAATTAACAAAACTCAATAACACTACAGTATGCAAAAATGTATTATGACTTGTTCTAGAGTAAATATTACTCTATTGTTGAGTAAACAATAATAGTCAGCTCCTAGCTAGCTACCATTATTAACTACTAGCCCATAGTTAAATGCGGATCTTGAA
Organism: Albula glossodonta; assembly: GCA_019788955.1. NCBI lineage: Eukaryota > Metazoa > Chordata > Actinopteri > Albuliformes > Albulidae > Albula > Albula glossodonta. Next base: position 26,996,161 of record JAFBMS010000005.1, read on the forward strand.
GATGGGAACACATCTTGATGTTGTCGCTACATAAAATGACCACACATATTTGAGTTAATCTGCCCCCAGCTATACATAGCCACTTCTTTGAGTATTTTTCAGATAATCTTAGTCATTCATTCCTTAAAGAAAGTGTGAGGTGACAACTAATACTGTCATATTCAATGCACTGATTAACAGTAGGTATATGATCAAAAAATAGTGAAAATGCAATACTATACTTTAGCCCTAGCTAGTGAGCTGCCATTTTCCTACAGCAGTTATCTGTTCATTAACAATCATTTTCTCATCATAATACATTCTGGCATACTGTGATGTTATTATGTTTTACTAATTCAACTCAATGTATAACTACGAGTGACCTCATTACTGTGCTTTGTCACTGTTACCATAGTTACTAGTGTTTAAAATTACATTCAGTGAACGACAGACCTAATTCAGAGTGAGATCCACCAGAACAATATTTTATACTGGGATTCTTCTATAGTGCAGGGATTGACCAGGGCATGTTGTCACATGGGCAAGTTCTCACACAGGCTATAATTGTACAACTTCAGTTGAGCTGAGCTAATATAAATGTTTGCACTTGTAATGACATGTTATCTTCTTTGGTTTCTTCAACATAGTTCAAAACCCTCTTCACAGATGAGAACAATACTGAAAACAAATTTTGGACATCTAATTTTTTGTAATTACAATGATACAATAATTAAAAAGTATGATGGATTAAGCATGGATTACCTATAATTTCATATCAAATTTCAAAGACTATGACTACTATAAACTGCATACACATGACAAGGACATTTCCCATGACACTTTTGGTTGGGCCAACTTATCACATTTCAAAATGGTTGCCACATGCAAAATGCTGCCCCAATATTTCCATCTAACAATACATAACGGTTTATATGCCTTAAGTTTTTCTTTAGCATATGTCCAGTTTGGACATTGGAAAGGGGTCTATATGTACCGCAATATTATTTTTCTATTTAAAGCTATAGGAAGCTAATGCTAACTGAACATTTTTGAAAACTTTGTAGACATACATTGTATTTTCCAACAACTGCACATGAGGTATAATTAACTGTACTTTATGTTCTAAATTATAGTAGATTTCATAAAATATATTTATATAGAATCCCTTTTCTAGAAAAAAAAAAGTTTACATAACCGTTACACCGCTAATGGTTAGTTACCTACATACCTGGAAAGGTAGCAATTACTTCAAACATTTCTTAAGAGTCTCCTGAGGTACATTCAATTTGACTTGATCGATTTTTTAAACATTTTATGAGCAAAGTCACCAATTATTTGTATAATCATATTTGCACTTAATTGCTGCAAATACAGGAAAAATAAAGAAGATTGAAGGAAACAAGTCTTCACATGGCATTTGTAGTGTTATCCCTGTTCTCATCCCTCCATTGATGTATTAAGGCAGAACCATTTTATACGGGTTTATGTTCTTTATGGCAACGATCATCCTTATTTTCCTGCACTACCGGAAAGTGGGTCAAATGGCACAATTTCACAGAAAACACAGCCGGCTTCCTGATAAGCTTTCTTCAGCTGCACCTGTTGTTAAATAAACAAGTGTGACAGATGATGTTAAGTCTAGGAGCCACAAAGTGAAAAGCGTGGTTTTAATAAAATATGAATAAAATACTGAAATCACAATAATGAATAACATAACAGATCTTACCAGTTTGTTAGGATCCAAGCACAATCCAACCACAGCTCCTCCACTGCCAGGCAACTTCACAGCTGAGCCAAACTACAGGAGTGTATAAACACACACACACACACACACACACACGCACATGCAAACACACACACACACACACACGCAAACAAAAGAGGCTATTTTATCAATATTATGGAAACACAGATTTTTAAAACCATGCAACAACTGAGTATTCCTGTTTTTGAAATATATCCTATGTGTTACCTGTCCGTTTGTGGGAAGTATACTACATGCCACATGCCTGCATTTGGATAATAAGCTTGGCATCTGTATTTCTAAAGTAAGCTTGTTGTTACCTGTCTTGCTATTTCCACCATCTTCAAATTCCCAGGGCCCAAACACTCGTTTGTGTACACTGATCTGGGAATGAGAAGAACAGATACCTTTGAGCATCCACAGGAATTGATACATCAAGCAACAGGACCACACATTCTGGCACGGCCGCTTACCGTCTCAGTTCGAAATTCTGATCCATTAGATTAGCCAACCTGGGCCAGTCCCTACTGTCCAAAGCCACCCTACACATTAGGACAAAAGGATGATGACAGTTGATGGCAGTCTTAAAAAGTGACACAAGAATTATTCATGTTGTCTTTTAAACTTATTGTGCTTTAAGATCAATTGCATACATAAAGTCCGGTGTTTAATTAGACCATGCAGATTTAAGAGAGTAACTGACATTCCACATCTTACAAAAATGACTAATGATCTAATACTAATAATTTAATTTTTCACCTACCTGGCCTGGTCTGTGAGGTCAGCAAAATTTTTCATCGCCTCGATGACATCAAGGTCTCCTGTTCAGAATGAGATAACAGCTAAATGGCCACCACCAAAGAGAAACTGAGGCATGCATTATTTTAGCTACAGCTACCCAGCTACTCAAAACTTCCAGAACTTTCTATCATTGTGTTGACTCAAAAGACAAGTCTTACCATTAAGCCAGCGCTGACGGACATTGCTGTGGATCCTGCCGGAGTCGCTGGGGTCATTCAGATAGGCTAACCAAAATGGAGGCACACCACTCATGTCCATAGGAACATACTTTCCTGTAGAAAACACACAGACACATACACACTTTACTTAATTATCCTCTAGTTTTTGGAAAATGGCTGTATAACACACAAAGAACATATAACAGAAATGAAAGTAAATACCATAGCCATTTTCATCCATTAGCTCCTTGCTGAAGTCCATGTACACTAACCCTTCATAGACCTGAAGTTGAAAATGAAGAGACAAAAACTGAACCTTCATTCAAAGTCATCACTAGATTGGCATGTAGACAAATATACACAAATGAAAGATGGAAAAGTGCCTATAACCTTTTACATTAAAGATGGAGGAGGTAGTTTAATACCTGGGAAAGATCCTGGGAGCTTTGAGACTGCATGAAGGTCTTTATTTTGGATGTTTACTCTCTCATGTGTCCAAAACCTTTTGAGCATGCTTTTGGAGTTCAAAGTTATTTTTTTGAGAGAGGAAGTCAGGCCACCCCCCTTATTATTTATTAAGACAGCTGGAAGGCAGAGAGGGTTATTGATGAAGAGGCAGCATAGTGAAGAAGGTTGGCGGTGGGTCTTGAACCCAGGTCTCTCAGGGACCACAGGTGGTTGAAATGGTTGTGCTACCCACTGAGCTATCCAGTCTCACCACAGTTCTATCTTTTTTATGCAAGCCCAATACCCAAGATCTCAATCATCAACAGTGCTGGGAGACTGTTCTGCAAGCTTGCTGCTGCCGGTGTGGCAGTTCTCATGAGTCTATCCACTCTCACTTTCTGCTGTGGTTCACAGCGCAAGGCTGTGCCTGGCTGGTCGGCAGCCGTCAAACTCTGAACCCTTTGGGAGGGGAGGTGCTGTAGGGAGCAGGGGGAGAGCCCGAACACTCTCGCTGCTCTGGCCCTCTGGGACGGGTCTACATTGGAAGCGCGAGGCGGCTATCTGCTCGGCTTGGGACCTGCGGGAGATCCCTTAGGGGCATCAGTAAAGCAGTCAAAATCCAGGGGAACCGAAAGCAATGTTGTGTGGATCGTGTGTCATGATTTTAGTTGTGAATATTTGTGACTTTATTGAGGCGCACGATGTTGCTTCAAATCAAGGTAGTAAACGGTGTGAACCTCCTCCACTACAGCTGCAGCTACAATGCTATGCCCTGACCTGAATCCTGATTGGTCCCCACTAAAAATGTCACTTTGCAGGGAAGCTCCACCCACCTGCACCACCCTGTCTTGCAGGCCAGCCGTAATAAAGAGCTCATCCGTCTCCACGCTCAGGATGAAGTTGGCTCGGATCGGTTTGGGAAGGTCCTGAAACAAACACAGAAATACAGAGCAAGCCTGGATCAGATTAATACTGCTCCAACTAAACACAATTGTTTAATGACTACTGAAATGGACACTGTTTTCCACCATAAGTTTAAGTACCTGTTTAATTAATTGGCCACTATAAGACAATACATTTAACTAATTAATCAATCAATATTATAAGCTCTTACTCCAAAATGCAATGTCCAATCAGTACAATAATTGAGAAGTGACATCTGTGGGATAGTAGGTTAAAGATTTGTTTTAATGCTCATCTTTCCAGATCAGAATTTGAAACTATAAGGCATAAAAATGATCCTTCAAAGTTTATATCTCATTCAATGAACAGGCAGTGCTCTGTCTACTGTACGGTTCTACTGTATTTTCACAGTTCACTGCATTTTATGGCAACTGGAAGCCGTATTTTTAATGAGCAGTACTTAGCTTTCTTATGCACAACTCAGTAACAGGAAATGTTGAAGATAAATCTTTAGGTTTTTTTTGACAGCTTTGTTCAGTGCTCAAACAAAACTATGATGAAAATGGAATACATACCCTGTCTGTGATATTGTAGAATTTCATTAGGCACTTCAGGGTAGCAGAGACAATCGCACTGTTGAAAGAGACCCACACATAAAACAACACTGAAGTACAATGTATCAGCCTCCATTCCCAGTAGCTACAAATTCAACACAAAGACATTGATGTTATTAAATGCTTAAAGAAATATAATGAAATTGTCGAGTCAAGAGTCAAGGTCCACATCTGTGGTTTTATAGCATTAACCCTGAATGATCAGCTGAGCTTTGGTCAGCAGATTTATACTTTTCTCATCTTCAGCTGGATTATCAGTGCTCATCATTCTGAAAGTAGTAATAGCATTTATGTTGTAAGCATAGGCAACTCAGCTGTCACACTGAAAACCTCAGCAGACACGCTGACATAGTCGGGTCTTTTGAAATGTTATCATATTATTACACTCTAATTACAATGGGATCATGAATCCTGGTCTGTAATTTTGCTTATTTCCACTGAACTGCTGCTACTGTATCTCAAGCCACACTTTTTGCACTATAGCTATGATGTACAACAGTTCATGAATGCTACAAGGAATATCCAAGAGGTGTGAGTAATCTACTCTTTTTATTACATTTCTCTTCTCAGTCGTGCTTTTTGTATTTTTTGCCACCCACTCAAGTGAGTTACTTCATAGTTATGTCACAGAGCTGATATAGCACAGGTTCACTTGGTAGGAGAATTTCTTCTTTTTTTAGCGAATGTACAGAAATTAACAGAATTAACTCACTTAACAGTGATGCTCTCCTTCAAGGGCCTAGCTCTCAGCTGTTTATTCTTCCAAAGTAACATAATTTTTATTGATTGTAGGAGGGAAATATTTGTGTTAATTAATGTGAAGTGTGACGCCCACACTGGGTCTCCAGCTTAGTCACAGATCTCTACGCACGAGTTGACTTTGCCCTCTTTGAGCGGTATTAACTGTAACCAAGATGTGCTATGTGGTATCTAGATAAATTGCATTTGACCGATCGAGATCTCTGCCCCTATGTAGGGGAATTATTCAGAGTTAAAAGTGATCTCTCACTGTTTCACCCCATGTTTCCTTTCAGTGGTTAAAATTTCATATCATCTCACCATTTAGCATGCAGTTATATTTTACGTAGTAAAATTAAATGCTGTGTCAGGCCTTGCTGAACTGACGACTCCCTGTAAACAACAGCGCTGCCATGGACACCTCGCCGGACACTGTGGCTTTCCTACGCTACGGCGACCATAAGCACATATCTATAGTTCGCCCTGGGGTGAACTACTGGTCCAAACATGGACATCGCCCTAATTTCATTGGCATTGCGCCTCACTCCTCACACCATGAAGAGGCGAAAGGAGGGGGTCCACTCGTGACTCGGGCTACTCTGAGGATCGTGTTTACTTCCTGTGACCAAATCGTTCCAGTCTGTTTCCAGGATGAAAGTCCTCTGTCCTCCCTAACAGAAGTTCTCTGATACAACTTCCCACTCCAGCCGCATGAGAGAAACCACTGTTACGCTTCTTGGCACCAGACCAGAGGTCAGTCCCCAGACTGCCACCGTCCAAGCAACGTTGCCTCTGAGAGAGAAGTAGAACATTCTAACAAAGGATAAACAGCTTCCCTTCTTCCCCCCACATCGGAAGTACGAAGCCCACTTCTCTAAATACCCCTTTAAAAGAGGTGCCCGGAGGATTCCAGAAATTTTCTCAAAGTCGGTGAGATTTACGACCCTCCAATCAGGGAACATGAGCTGCGCTTCCATAGAGCTTCCTCTTTGCCACAGAGAGGAAATGAATAAAATATATTAAGAGTATATTCTGACAAAATTTCACCACTAACTTTTACTATTGACAGTCTAGCGGTATTTTTATGGATTATCTTTTGCTGGTGTCATTGTCAGAGGTTTGTGGTTTCTATAAATACTGAAAGGACAACGTTAATGCGGCCTAACTTGATGACTAACTCAATCAGCCGAATACATTTCTAGCATCAATCATGACCAGTATGTGATTGAACATATCACTCCTATGACCATTTTCATCTTTTGGTTGTAAAAAGACCAAAGTAAGGACATCTTATGTTATTTGGTATTTTATTATACGGTACACTGTATAATTGTGTTTACTTGAGACTGCTGTTTTGAGGAAAGTGCTAGTTGTATTGAAAATGAACAGTTGTGAATATAATATGAATATAATGTTTAATCTTTACCTCCCCAACATGAACAAAATTCACTTCTTAAGAAGACTATTAATACACAAAAATTGTACTGCCTCATACTCAAAACTGTTTCATGCAGAAATTTTTAAAATTGTTAAAGAACATTGATCACAGAAGAAATTAATGTTGATTACATCTCCATAAGTTCACAACTTTAGGCAATCATATTGTGTGGCACATCTTCAAAATGGCCACATGTCATTGGCTCATGGTGCCCATGATAAATTTGATATAGTTTAACGTTGTTAGAGCTTGGACTTAAATCGGTCACTCTTATCATGCAATGATGTTTAAAACCGCTGTGGATTTTATAGAAATTTTCAACCAAATGGTGGCAAAAAAAGACAACAGGACTGGACGAAATAGATAACAAAGACATGAGAGTGTATTATAATTTCATAGATGTGGCTGTTCGACACAGGTACATTGAAAGGTCTCGACATTAGATTTTAAAAATGATTCAGCTCACCTACTTCCAGCCAGGCCCTGGATCAGAACAGAGACAGAGAATATAGATCAATCACAAAACACTCAACATTCTCTATTCACAAAATTAGACAAAGACCTTAGGGCACAAAAACAGTTAAAATTCACAAAGATAATACACTGCTCTCTGGATTACTTACCACCTGACGTGGGATGTTAGTGTCATATTTCAGGGTAAAATTCTGCTTAGTCAAAGCAATCCTGCAAAAAGACACGGTACATTGTCTGCTATTAGTAAAACACAATGTAAATTTACTGCTGTCCGCCCCACTCTCACTTACATTTTTTTTATTTTGCATTGTACTTTCAATTGATCTAATTTAATGCATACTGCAATTCAAATATTAGATGCAATAAATTGGTCATTGCATCAATTCAGAAAACAGAATGTCCATGTGCAATCTGTAATTTACAGTAGCCCTGAAGTGCAAAACACAAATAAATATGTTTGGTCCTAAAGTGCAAATACAACGTGCATAACAATGTATGACCCTGAGGTACAACATATAAATATAAAACATATAAAAACAAAAACTATTGGCTTTTAAGTGCAAATTCAAACATTTACATATTAAGGCCCTGAAATGCCATTGCGGTATATTAACAAAATGTTGCTTACTTGCAGAAATACTAAAACATACCTTCTATTATTATTTTCATAGGTTTGCTTATTACTTGCTTGTTAATCTGCTTTTTTGTGTTTCGACTCCATTATTAGAATCCATCATTAGTTAGGAAGCTGTAGTTGCAGGAGCAATATAAGATTGATCATGGTACTGTTTTATCATTTTTATTTTTTTCCCAGAACAGTGCCAGAAAGTCATTGATAAAAACCAGTAAAATATCACCAGTAACAATTTTTATCTGCACTTCAGAGCCACATGTTCTTGTTTTTGAATTTTCTGTTTCCATTTGTGTTGTGCACTTCACAATTTTCGTGTGTGCACTTCACAATTTTTGCATTTTTATGGCTATATTAGATTTTTGCACTTCCAAACCAATGTATGAATTTGATTGCATGACCTCTAGGCTTGGAATACAATGTTGAACATTCTTTAATAAAAACAGAAAAAAGGGTCTGATTAAACAAATGGAAAGACGGAGGAGTGCCTCACCCTTGCTTGGAGCAGAACTGGTAGAATTTCTTGCAGGTGGCCTGCAGTAGTCTCAGCCCTCCCAGGTACCTTTGTGACAGAGCCGTTAGAGCACAGTCACAAACAGTGAAGGTGTACCATTCCACAGGTGTTAGCTATCTAGCTTAGAAAGGATGTTAGCCTAAATGCTACTTGAACAGATCACTCAAAGCTTCAGTTCAGTTGCTAACCTGTTCACTTGTTTCAGTTCGCTACAGTTCACCGACAACAGATCCCTTGTAGATTATTTATAATAGTGAGAATAACAGAAAACATGTCAATTTTTACAGTCTGATCTGCATTGGCTCAGAAATCACTAAATACATTTTATATTGACTTACCTTACCAACATCTTACCTTAGGTTATAATTTGTTTTACTTCATGACAGCTATGAAAAGCTATAGGGGTCACTGGGAAGGTCACTCAGAGTAAGTTCGATTTGGAAGCAGACATGAGCCCTGCAATTGTGGGTTCGAGTACCAGCCCAGCTATTACCTGCTATTGGTGAGGCAACAACTGGCCTAGCCTCACTGAGGATAGAGGTTGAGCTTGTTAAATTTGTTAGCCTCATCACTGTCTAGCTACTTCTCCTGCTCAGCCCAGTGCCTGTACATGCACAACCTGAGTGTATGCTGACATCCTCATCCTCCAACAAGATAGGCAGTATGTGATTGGTGTTGTATCTGCAGTGTGGAAAAAGCAAGTGCTCTTTGTCAGGTGAATATGAAGAATCACATGTCACAGCTGCCACCTCCTGAACTAGCCGGACCAGGCTGCTGCACAGGGCTAAATATTTTATATATAATAAATTTAAAAAGAAGCCCTATGGGACTGCATGCAGGTTTTTACTGACCCTTCCTTGCGGCTGATGCAGAAGAGGTCCTGTAAGCTCCCAAACTCCGTGGGGTCATTAAGAGGATGGGGCAGAAGAACCTGTTTAAAAAAGTAATTATATATATATACGGGTCATTCAATCAAAAATCAACCAACATTCCCATATGTTCCCTTCAGATTAGCCACTTAACTTTCCCATATTATTTCAATAGTGAGTTTGACTTCTGCCCTCAGAAAAACATGAATTCATTTATACAGATACAGATTGATATCTGATGAGTGGGGAGGCCACTTCAGTAAGGTGAATTCACTGTCTTGTTCCCAGAATCATTCCTGTACAGTCCAAGACAACCCACGGACTCTTGCAGTTTTAATTACATCTAGGTCCTTCGATCAGCTTGAAACCGAAAGAACCAGGATTAATCAGACCAGGTGAGGTCTTTCCAGTCCTCTGTTGTCCAGTTTGGTTTGTTCTTCAGCCCACTGAAAGCACATCTTCTTTTATGCTAAAAATTTTATTAGGCTGTCAGCTGTCATACCCCATCTATAACACTGAATGAAAGTGCAATGAATTGAGCTTTCTAGTATTCCTCTTTCTGCTCCACTGTTGTACTCCATTGTTGGCTGAAGAGACTGTAGCTCATCTGTTACTCTGCACCAATTATTTCAGCCTCAGACGTTCTCTTTCATCTGTTTCTGACCACAGAATTGGCCATTGTCAGGATGGATTTTGGGTAGTGAATCTTTCAACATTTCACTGTCATGCCCCAGGAAGGCTGCTGTTTCTGATATAGTCACACCGACACTTGCCTTGAAACCTTGCCTTGCCCGTTCTCCCTCTGAATTGTACATAGCTACAATCCATAGGTACCTGCCTACCTGCCTTAAACCTATATATATATACAACAAACTGTATGTGTGCAGTTTCTGTACTCGCAGGTGTTGGTAACAATGTTATAGTTATCATTGGTAATAGATCCGTTTCATTTGTAAGAACAGCGATGTTTACTTGCCAGTCTCTCGCTCTCTGTGAGGGTGACCTCAGCCCAGAAGTTGGAGATTGTCATAGCGATGGTTTTCCCATTGAAGCCATCAGACGGGTTCCCCATCAGCCCAACTCTGCAATGATGACAAAGGGATAGACCTGTTATTAAAGTCCCCCAAAAAACACCCCAAACCCCTGGATGGCTCATCCTATAAGATAGCACAGTATCACGCGAGGCATGACAGGGTACATCTTTTACTCTCCATGCATATTTACTAAAATTGCCATTCACAGGGGTTGTATTGATGCCTGTATGACAAAATTGCAGATAACTAAGCTGAATTAAATTTGTGTTTTAAGTTGCAAAATTGATGCCGGAATCAGTCGTTTTTTCCTCCCATAACAATGCGAAGTGGTTACAAAATCGACAGCGAATTAACTCAACAGTTGGCTGTTTGTTTGTGCTTGCTGGTGCCCCTCCAGCAACAAGGGTTTGTAGACAACTGTGAGAGGCCTGGTCTTTTAAAAAGAGATGGTGTTAACCCCATGTGGATGTTTTCAGCTCTCGTCCCTGGAAATTTGGCCTAAAGTCTTACACATTGAAAACCCTGGCTCACTGGGGCAATGGCCAAGCAGCAGACTTTCTGTCTGACACAGATTTCTGCCAGCTCCCCAAACCACCACCTGAGCTTAATTCCACAGACAAATGTTATTATCTACATTTCCTCAGGGACATTTCCTCAAACAATCTGATATAAATCAAACCTGACAGACCGAAAATTATAATTTGCCAACAATTTGTGCTTAAGACCATTTGGGTTAATTAATATAAAGTCATTAACACCAAAGCCTGCATTTAAGATTTAATTAATTACTAATAACCACATTGATATTCTGTTTGCCTACCTTACTTTGGCCATACTCCCATGTGTGTCTCCTCATCCCAAAACTCACCCATTCCCTGGCTGCTACATATGGTATTAAACTTTTCTAGAAAGATTACACCCTATTAACACTTTTTAAACCCTTAACATGAGCTGTGCCTTGGATTTTTTTATATAATAGGGCACCAGAAATGTTCACATGGAAGCACTATACTTTTTATCTATTTACTCTGAATTTCTGACTTATAAATATCTGATATATCTTTCTGAAATATCCTGCTTCGTCACCATCTCAGATGACTCTGTCCCCAACAAAAATGTTCTGGGTACATTAAGAAGAGTGACTTTCCAAAATACAGTATGTTTAAAAAGGTGTCAGCTGTATTATTATATTGGAGTAGGGCCCTTTACCTGGCATATGAACGGCAGAGGATGGGTTTGCTGGGGGAATGCTGTTGCTTGGCAGAGTAGTGAGCCAGCCATTTGTTGTAGTCTGAGAGCCCCTGCGACACCCAAACAAACAATCCTTTATTTACGACTGGCTCATTACTCAGTCACTAAATAAAGCAGAGAAGGTCAGACTACAGACTCAATACAAAGATCAGTCTGATTAATAGATTGTAGCTGGGGGAAGACTCTCCAAATGATACTTTATCTGTATAAGTACAGTGCAAATGCTAACTACCTGAAATATGAAAGCCACAGAAACATCGCTAACAAGAAGTCATACAATGCCACTGACATCCTGAAAAAGGTGTAATATAATATGTCAAATAACTCATTTGAACAACTGTGTGAAAATGTGTGCTGTGACACTACATACCACTTGACCAATGAGCTGGAAGCCTGTGGGTAGCTTCATCCCAAATACGGGTAGATTCCTCTCGTTAATCAGCCATTCCTGGAAGGGAAGACCAAAGAGGAGTTCTGAGAGGGAGGCCCCCTTCTCAAAGGTTAATTACAGCAGTTAGCACTGCTATATGCTGTTGTTACGCTGGATAAACGCTATGCAAATGAATGGGGAAGATGATAAATGTAGGAAAAATTGTTCCGCTGATTATGTTGGGTCAGCAGTATTAGCTTGCTATGCATATTAGTAGACAGATGATTCCAGACAATTCTAAATGAACTGGTTGACTAATTGGATCAACCATCCTGCTGCCTCTGGGAGAAGAGCCATTGGTATTGGACTCCTCCAGTTTATGAAACGACAATTAACACACTCCTAGGCAAACTGTGAATCCCACAAACAGCTTCTAGCCAATCCAGACTCCCCTGCTCTCATGGCTTACCTGTCTTAGACCAGAGCAGAAACACAACATGCTCTCAAAACTACAGAGGACAACTGGTGGGCACAGGAGGCCCATGAAATGTCTGAGTCTGCCTGACTTTAATACCGCCCAAGGGTTTCACGATGCAAAAATCCTTTTACGGACTACAGTCCTCTCCTGTGTGGATGGCTGATGGTGCTTCCCTCTTCAAAGACAAACAAAAGATCTCAGAGGGATGGACGTTGGTGTCAGGATTATCTAATCATAACATTTTTGACAGTCTACGTGACTTTCCTATCTCTGTCCAGCTTGACTCCTCTCCCCAATTTTGTGAGGCCCACCATGCAACTAAGAGTCTGAAAAACAATAAGAGCACCGAGCCAGATGGAACACCTGCTGAGTTTCTCAGTCATGGTAGTTAATTTCTCACCCCCCACATTTTCCAGCTCATCAGCTCCATCTGGCAGTCTGAGACCACACCCCAGGCATGGAAGGATGCAAACACTGCAGTTATTTATAAGAGGAAAGGTGGCAGAGCCTCCTGTGGTCATGATCTTTGCTGCCAAACAGCAACAAGAAAAATGTTGTGAGCAACATATAGATCTCTGCATTTCCTTCATCGAGCTCGATAAAGCTTTTTACGCAATCAACTGTGATATCCTTTGTCAGCATCTTACCATGCCGGGTGATCCTACCGACTCAAATTCCTGAGTACTCTCAAGCACTTCCAGTAGTGCAGGGGCCAGAGTTTTATTTGCTGGCCTCCAATCTAACCCTTTCAAAGTAAAGGTTGGAGTCCAATCCTTTCCCCAGCTATGTTCTACCTACTCCTCACTACTGCGACACAGCCTTTCCACAAATCCTCCAGTAAGTAACATGGTATCAGCCTGGAAATTCAGTAGATGGAAGTCTCAGGTGAATACAGACAAAATCTTAAAACCCAAAACCTAAACATAAATCTATGAACTGCAATATCCTGTTGACTGCACTCTTCTACAACACTCTGCCCTCTTTCCAGGTGAATGACTCTACTCTCTGAGTGTCCCCTTCTTCACATACTTTGGAGAGGTCTTATCCCCGTTCTGCTCAATTAATCCCAAGATACAGAACAGGATTAACAAAGCACCTGCAGCCTTTGTTTGGTTGAGCATTTTGAAAACAAAAATCTCGAAACCAAGACCAACATCACAGTCAATAACACTGTGCAATTCAGCTCTCCTGTATAGATCCAAAACATGGACCCCCATACCAGCACCACATAAGACTCCCTGAGGCCTGCGGCACATCTTCAGGCTGTCATGGGAGGACCATAACCCCCATAACTACTTCCTCAAGACCGGAAGTCCTCCTTGTCCAGTGCCATCTCCATTGACTTGGCCACATGGTAAAACGCTATACCATGGCCAACCACTCAGAGTCCTCCAAAGCCGGCTGAGTGAAGCAAAATGCTCAGCAGGTGGTCAAAAAAGAATTTCAAGGACTATATTAAGGACTTGGTGACTGGAATGATGCAGCATCAATCCTTCTGACTTTGAAACTGCTGCCCTTGATAGGGCCACCTGGCAGGCTCTGGCAGTCCTCTAGGTTATCCACAGACGTGCACAATGGCACCAATCTGCCATCCAGTACACACACTCCATCTATGGCAAAGTGTGTGGCTCCTGCACTAGACTCCAGAGCCACTTAAAGAGCCATCAATGCCAACAGCGCTGGTTCACCCTTCCCTCCTGACCCCCGACCCCTGGAGCAGATGTCATTATCAGCTACACAATGGACAGCCAACATGGACTTTGCCCAATGGATTTATAAATGTCTTAAGCATTTGGGCCAAGGCAGCCTTGCTGTATATACTGGTTCTGACAATTCATTCACCTTATAAGCATACAAATTACTCACTTTTTTTTACCTGATGCAGTGATGAAGGGTGTATGAAAAGCTCCATGTGAAAGCCAATGGCATTATAAGTACTAACCCAGAACTTTCCCAGTGTCCTGTCTGTGGCATCTGACTGCAGGGAGAGGAATTCAGAGAGGTACGGCAACGTGGATTTGCGCAGGCAGTAGAACACCACACTGGCCAGGCGAGACGTGGTTAGGCCGTCCTGGGGCTTCTCAAGAAACCGCATGATCCTGAAACGCACACCAATCTCCTACCATTTAGGGGCCAGCGCCACCCATCTCTGTCATACAGCAAGGGCTATGCATATTTAGTAGAACCTCAGAGATATGAACACCATATTTACTTACTTGCTAGTAAGTACCTAAATAGGGCCTGCAAAGTTCTGGAAATTGTCTTGAGGACAGATGAGCCTGAGATTCACTTCTATCATAGTGATGGAAAGAGCAAAGTGCAGAGACCAAACACACCTGCCCAAGATCCAAAGCATACTACCTTATCCGTGAAACATTGTGGTGGGGGTTTAATGTATAGCTACCACAGGGGTCAGCTCACTTGTCTTCATCGATGACAGTAGCATCAATGATAAGGTATGATTGGAATTGCACTTCTTGTTTTGTAACCCATTCTTTGTATTTTTGTTCTTATATCCAAGTTTTATATCTCCGAAGTTCTACTGTATATAAATGTACTGAACATTTTCACTATAAAACCTGGACTGATAGTAATCATTGACTAGAGACCGTTTTTTCCAGCTCACCTGTGGGTCTCAGGACACACTTCCACGATGCCCCTTGAGGAGCTTCTCTCCCCTTCCTCCAGCTCATAGTAAATGACCAGCTCTCCAGGCTGTTCCCCAAAGAAAGAGCAGAATTTCCATTAAATGAAGGCCAACAACAGCTTCTGAATAATGTAGGTACACTTCCTTGCGCTATCTACATCTGCTGTTTTGTGTTTACTTAAATGACAGTAAATGGTTTCCCACCTTGGACCTGAAAAAGTGAAGGACTTGAGCGATGTCAAAGTTCTGGTCGGCACAAAGCATGTCCCCGGCAATCTAGAAATGTACACCATGTCTAAAAGATCTGCACCAGTCAGCATGGATCTAGTAATGTAAAGTTTACAATTATTATACAGGTATTTCAACAATACATGCTTCCAGATATAGCTGGACTGAAATCGTCTAAGGATCGCTGTCTGATCTGCAGTTACGTGCCATACCACCATGATGTCGTCGTCCAGCCTGCGGCTCCGAATGGCCAGGTCCAGGTCAGCAACGGCCCCCAGACGGCCCTCCAGGGTGGTGCTGCCGTCATTAACCACGTTCTCTGATGGAAAGTCATTGGCAGTTGCCCATCGCTCATAGTGTTTGTACCTATGATAAGGAAAATGAGGACACTATACTTTAAGCAATTAATTTACACATTGTGATTAATAATTATAGAGATGTTAAGTGTACAGACTGAATAGTAAGACTGAACTTAACATACTTATCTGCATTTGTAACCAGGTAGACTTCACTAAATAACTGGCGCCTGGGCAATAAGGGAGAGCAAATCAATTAATGTGGAACAAAATAAACAATGCAAATATCTTCTTCATATATGTTAAGATAAAGTTCAAACAAATTATATTTAAATAGCAGTGAAGACATAAAATACGGAAAAAAAATTTAACCGCAAATACGGTCTTTACATTTCACAAAAATACACATTCTAAAGTGTCACGCTACTGTTTGACACTGTTTTGTCATCAATGAGGGCTAAATTGTATCATAACTTACATGTTGACAGTCCCCCACCAAAAGTCTAATATCTTCTTTCCGCCAACCCCAGGAAGTAAGGCTTTGGGCACCCCTGTCAGGTGACTATACTGACCTGTCAAATCATTCTTATAACAGAGACAAAAATACATTACCATTAGAACTGCAGCAAACTAAATAAAGCATAGTGCAAAATAGTTTCATTGCTATAAAAACATTTTAAGAAGAATCATAGCAAATACAACCAGAAATGTAATCTATATCAGAATTTTCTTATTTCAAAAGATGGCTAAATGACGAGCCAAGAAAATTACAGTAGATTACAGGCATGGCTTTAACAAATATGTAAATAATTACCAAACAATTTGACATACAGTGAAGAATCTAAGTATGTACTTTGTTCAAACCAGTCACAAGCCCAGTCCTAATATAGTAGCCCAAGCAAAACACTATAAAAATGGTGGCACTATAAAAATCCAAACATGAAAAAAATCACCAAAAATTACTGTTCATGCAATCATTTAAAACTTCCTGCAGTGATCCTTCTTATCATCAGAAACATAGTTTTTGCTGTATGGATCACCACCATCTTGAATTAGGTGCCATTTTGGATTTTATTTACTCATCTGTTACTGAGTTATTACTTAAGCTGCTAATTCTTCATTCTAGGTTGGTATATTGCTAAAGGATGCTGCTTCCAATTTGATGGCACTTTAACATTGAGCTGATACTGGACATTTCAAATAACTCCTGTCCTGTTTGACTTCAAAATGTTACAAAAAATGTCTGTAAAAGTTCTTGCTCACAAAGAATGAATCTGCCCCAAGGACCCATAAGATCTGCCAGCCATGAAATTGCTGCCATTTTTCATTTTCATAAAACTAATTAAAATTTTACTTCTCTTACAGAAATGGATGAATGCATCTTAAACACATGTCACACAATATGGGACAAGTTACACGCTCACAGGGATACCATTTAGGCCTAATCAGAGGCTGCATCAAGCCTGGAAACTTTCCTAAATTTGGAGGCTTGTTAAGATAACTCTCAAACCCTCTTAAAAAAGCGGCACGTGCAGGCATACACTGGTACAGTCTGTGCATACCATTATGGATTAAGGTTTTTTTCTTGAGTAATCCATATATGAAACTCAGCTACATTTTACCGTTTCTAGTTCAAAGAATGGCTGCCAATTGGCAATCATTAGCCGTTTTGCATTCTGACACCTGATTGGTTGGAACTGCATCCAACTATAAATATACATAAAAATAACAACTTTGATATACCACTCAAAGAATTCCCTAAACGGCATAAGCATAGTTTCGTGCATACCATAATCTAACATCCTGCAGGCACCCCTGCTCTGAAATATTGTACAGATTGGACACCTGGAGGTGCTGTAGCCCATAGGACAAGATAACAACCCTTTTTTCCCACACCTTGTCGAGGTGTCTCAAACTAGATATCACAAATCTATGATCAATTTAGATTTTTCATTCACACAATTGTGAATGAAAATTGAAGCTTGACAAGAGATGTAAAACTGAGGAAATCTCAGTCAAGGTCTCAAGACCTCAAGATACTTTGTATCCGAGCGGGACTAAAAGTGATGTTTATAAATTAAGGAGAGGTCTTCCAATATACTATTTCAAATATATATTTTTAATTTATGATCTTCCTCTTTTCTGTCAAAATGTAGGAGAGGAATATCCTACCTTAACTCTATGGTCTAGGGCCATATCTGGGCCATATCTCAAGGATTTTGAAATGGTTAGTTGAAACACTCCCAAGTGATGTGGTTTTAAAAATATTCATTTTTTTAAATGGGGAAAATATTCGTTTTGAAATGGTATTGCATTGTTCTATTAATAAGACAACTACAGGAATTTGCTGATCAAGTTATCAGAGGAAATTGAAGCTGCACCCATACAGTATCTCCTAATCATAACCTACCAGGTTTGTAGTTTTGTACGTGTGATCACATAGAGGTCATTGTCCTTGTAGCGTTTGTAGATGTAGTGCCATCAAGAAAAATTAAATTCAGTTAATCAGATTTTAAAGGTAATAAATCTCGAGACTAAGTACCCACATACTTCGGACGTTATATCGTAGGCTTACGCAGCCTGGATAAATAGGTCACCAAGTTACTAAAACAATAATAATAAAAAACAACAAAACATTTCCAATAATTCCATAATTTGTTTCATCATTTTCGGAGTTGTGATTGAAAAGTTTAAATAATCTGCAGGAGATGGTACTTTTTGGACGATACCTGTTACGGATATCATGATTTTTTAAAAAACAATTCATTGGTCTAGTGGATCGATCAAAGGTCGTGCCAAGCTGCTGGAAAGTGTAATAACACGATTGCTATGGAAATTGTAACCATTTCAAACTAGACGAAATGTGCGGTGACACTTCAAGCACCATAAAGTGTAAAAAAAAATGCGCTGCACCGCGCTATAAGAATAGAAAACTAACATCGCCACAGTAAATCCTACAGCTCTGTCTATTCGTATGAAAACTATATTGTCCATGCTTACACATATTTTCACTTCATTAGTAGGGTGTTAGGATAGTGGTACCTAATGTACAATACTGGAATATTACGCAACTGAACAGTTTCTCAGACTAGCTGTGTCTGGGGTAGCTATAACTGATTCGTATAAGCTCATTCGTATAAACTACCAGGTAGCATAAAGTTAAACAAAGATTAAACGTTTTCCCATACTTCATATTAGCCACTACAATTGCTGCATTGTGTTTTGCACTGTAAAATCTTAATTAGTTACAGCAGCGAAGTGTAGTTTCGTGTAATTGTATAATTTATTACCTTACATTTTGGACAAATATAAACATACAAAGATGACATGCCAGTGTAAATAGGTCGATATTATCACTTTATTTAATGGGTTTAATTGTACATAGTAGTTAGGACCCAGTCTCCGCAGTCATATACTTCTGCCAATTCCGTGGGTATTAATACCCTGCCTGACAAGATTTAGGTAAGACAGTACAATAAAGCATACCTTGATCTGGGTCTCAAGAACAGTGTCGTGGCCTGCAACCAGTAATATACAGATCATATTAGGGATTCCAAAGGGAACAGTCGGGCTCTGTTCAAACTCCCAACGTGTATCACTGAGTACATTTGGACCTCAGACCGCTGATTCGTCCCAGAACAGCTACCCACCAATGAGCGTACGAGCTGGGTTTTACGCCCACTCCCCTTTAAAGGGGCAGCCTGTGTTTTTACTCTGGCTAACGGTATGCACGATAGGATCTGTATGGATAGGCAGGGTTTCCTAAAGTTTTTATCTAGAAAAAATTTCAGCGTATTACTTTGACTTTACATTAATGTTCTACTGACGTGACAAAAATATAATTTTAATGTGATGTAAGTATGCTTGTCAGAATTAACGAATGCGTTTGAGGAAAAGAATCCTGTCTTTCTATTTTGAACCTTGCGTGCACTCGTACTTCTTTAAACGTAGCTAGTGAGCCTCTGACTAGTGACGTCTGGACTGGTAAGCCCGCCCATTGCCCGCTCAGGAAGCGAAGACGCGGAAGTACGGTTTTGTGACCAAAACATTGAAATTCCGTGTTAAATCTGATATAAAATCCTGACACTTTGGAGAAAAACGAAAACATCCCAATTTTTATTTTGAAACTAGATGTATCATTGTTAAATTTAATATTTTAAGGTCGGATTGTTAAACGTATACATGTTTAACATGCAACTGCACCAATTGATCTTGCCCATAATGGCTTTTAAAATAAATAGAAAATGTGGATTAAAATCATAATTATGTCTCATATATTTATGTACTTATTTCTGCAGGCACTGGTCACTTTGCATTCATATGTGCTCAATGTGCAATTAATCCTGAAAGCTCTTTAAGCATCTGTTTCTATACAAGTAAACCATAACAATAATAAACCATATTTTTCATCACAGTTTCATATGTCTTTGATTGCAAGATCAGTGTGGATCACTAGCCATTTATCTTGAACCAGTTATGAACTATGTTTGGATTAAAGATGTCTGTCCAAGCCACAGAAAGGGGCCTCTAGCTTTCTCATGGTGAGGCTTGGGCTTCTGTGTAGGGGTTCCTGAAACCAGTACGTAGTGCTCTACCCTTTGTTTTCTTCTGAAAAGCCTTTGGTTCGATTAGCCTCAGCAAATCTGAACAGCAACGTCTGGTTGTCCAACCTCCATATAATAAGCCAATTCTTGATCAAATTTGCCAGTTCTGCTTTGAAATGAAGGGCTTCCTTCCTGCTTCATGATTATGCCCTTGGGATGAGATGTTAAACCGAGGTCCTGACCGTAAGTGGTCATTAAAGATCCCATGGTGCTTTTCGAAAGAGCAGGAGAGTTAACCCTGGAGTCCTGGTCAAATTCCCAAAATAACTGTCTGTCTACATCTGGCCACCTAAATAACCCTTGTATCTGATTGGCTAAATCCCTTGCAATCCCTGTCCATGCTCAGTCCCTAGGTCGTCATTGAAAAAGAGAACTCTCAGTTCATACTAACCTGGTTAAATGGAGGATCAATAAAAAAATTCCCTTGAATCATGCACTTAACAGGCTGATATAAAGTTTCATTTGGGATGTTCTCTGCTTCCATTTCCTCCCTGTATTCATTTATGGCCTCCTTAAAACTTTCCTCACACGATTATACTTCTTATGCTTTGTTTGCCTGTCTCCTTTTACCTGACTCATCCCTTGTTTCTCTCTCTCTCTGTTGAAATCTGTTTCTGACACTTTCTGTTTGGTGCTATTTTGCTGTAGGGTACATAGAGGGGTCACACTGTAGAAAAAATGCTGATGTGGAAATGTGAGTTCACTGATGAGTAGGCTAAACCGTGACCACTTATAAACCCTACTCACGGAATAATAAATTGTGAGCAGTGACTAGTAACTTGTGAGCATTGATTAGTAAACGGTGATCACTGATTAGTGGACCGTGCGCATGGATTTGCCATCAAGCCATTTTAGCTGTGTCCCAAACCACAAACTTCCAAGCTGTTAACTGACCATTTGCTCCTCTGTTAAAGCTTGGAAGTATTTCCATGGTATGGTTGTGGAAGAGTGGAAGTATGGAAAATAGGATACAGTTCATTGAGAGCCCATAACCTTTAACCTTTAACAGGGTTATCAGGGCAAACATCTTAAGAAAAAATATGTTGGTGTGCCCCGGTAGCTCATCCGGTAGAGCTCATGCCACATACGGCCAGGCCTTACCGCAGCGGCCCAGGTTCGAATCTGGCCTGTCCTCCCCCCTCTCTCCCTCCTGTATTTCCTGTCTGCCTCTCTTCTGTAACTGTCAATAAAAGTGGAAAAATCCCAAAAAAATTATCTTTAAAAAAAAAAACAATGTTAGTAATGTTACGAGGGCATTGCATCTCCCTCTGACATTCACACATATATGCGTTTTTGTTTCGGTTTCTTTATTTTCTTTTGGCACCTGCTACTACGTCTTCACGCAGCTGCCGGTCCCTCGAAGGGTGGAGATACCCCTAATTTGCCTAAAAAGTATCTCCATGTGATCAGAGGTGGTGATGGAATCCGGCCTGCTAATGGCGACACGATTGAACTAAGATGTAGTTTGGCTCCATGTGAGGGTGTGAGTCTGATCACTTCATGGCTACGGAGTCGAGTATTGTAAGGTAGCTATCAAGATAATTGAAAGTGTATATATGAAAAATTAATTTGCACAAACAGATATCTCCATTTTTATGTTTTTTTTTATTGTGCATTCAAAATTAAGCCAATCCACCTGCAGGCATAAACTGCTTTGACAGCAATGGGAGATCTGTTTGGGGACACATACTTGAGAAGCTGTGAAACAAGAGATGACTACGAAAATGGGCAGGATCAGGAGACACCACTGCCTGTCATCAGTGACCTTCATCTTCTATGGTGGCAGATGTTGGGTAGCACAAAATATCCCCAACCTCCCAAGTCTGGCAAGGACGTACTGCAGATCATCATAGGTGCCCAGATCTGTGCTTTTGCTATAAATTTGTACAAGCACATGTGAATTTGCATGAAAATGAAAAACCAATTTCTCATTGGTTGTATGTCCAGTGTAGCAAAATAGCTATGAATGAAACATATATGATAGGTAAGTGCTAGGGAAAAGAGAGATTTAGGTCCAGCCCTGCTATTTAGACATGGTGTTTAGTTGCAGCCACATCCCAAAAATTATCTGGCATGTATGTAGGGCAGTGATTTTCAATGAGCGGCCCACGGGCCAAATCCGGCCCACGGAGCATTTTCATCAGGCCTGCAAGCGTTTCACATGCCTCTGCAGTTGAGCAGCCTCCTTTCCTACTATTATTGTGAAACTTGCCCATATAAATTTTGCGATTCTGATTTCTACCACATCAGAGCGATAACAGGCAGTGCATGCCACACACAGACTTTTATTTTGACGGTAGAAAATAAAATTCATGTAATTGCAAGCATATAGCAGCGCTTCGAGCCCAAACACATGGGATTCAATGCCAACTTCCCACCCAAGTCTGCGGTACGTAAAGGTAAAACTGAGGCTCTGCCATCCACAAAACCTCATCTGCTCAAGAGAACACGATGGCTGCATCTCTCCCGGTGGCCTGACACCTCGCCAAAAGCAAAAAGTGTTTTGTTGACTCGGAGTTGGTGAAGACGTGTGCAAGCAATATGATTAGTGAACTGCGTAGTCAAAACAAAAACACAGTCACAGAACTTATCAGAAAAATACCATAGTCAGGTTAATTCTAGATTAAATGTCCTGTTTTCTCAATCATAATGCACACATCTGATGGTAAACCATATTCTATATATTATATTACATTATATTATATTATAGGCCTATGATAATATAATATTATATGTTTCATGCCCAACTGGCCTGCCACTCTACTCACAAATGTAAAAGTGGCCCACCAACAATATTATTTGAAATCCCTGATGTAGGGTATCTATTTCTGCAGAAAGATCATAGAGTGTATACAAATATTCTTAGTGAGTGAAAAAACATTGCTTAGTGTGCAAGAAATACACATATGTACACCACTCGGTGTCCTTACATTACAATAGATCTCAACTGACATATAAGCACACTGAGGGAGATGAGATAAGCCAGGCTTACGGTTTTAGAACTATTGGTACCTTTCTTTAAAAAATAACAACTTTATCAGGTGTGAACCAATGAAAAATAATTCTAATGAATTATCTGCTTGTCATTACAGACTGTACTGCAAATTCTTCAGGAGCATGTACGGAGAATCTTCTGAAAATAAAATGATGTGCAATCTCACAGAGCATCTAGGGACTGGTAATGCTGAGCAGAGTACGCTCTGCAGAAGGGACGTTAGCCGACAAACGGACCACCATGGCCATTTTCAGTGCCTTAATAAAAAAGGTCTTCACCCTACAAGTATAGTGGATAGATGACGTTCATTGACGCATCAGGGAATTGTGACAAGATGAACGGTAGGATTTTCATCCCACTAACACATACTGCTGCAGGGAGTATCAGTACACCATTGGGAGTAATTACATTGGAGTCACAGGCCACGGTTACACCAGGTCTCAACTTAGGTCAATCTTCGCAAAGGATGCATTTTTTGCGAGAAAATAGCTTGGCCCAGAGCTCATAATGGCAGAAGGCTGCCAAGCCCTCTGGGAGGCGCTAAAGGCAGTCTGTCCACAGTCGCAGTCCTTCCCCTGCGTTTTCAATACGCTGCAGGCAATGTGGAGATTGCTGTGGAGCGTCCACCACCGTGTGCCAAAGAATGAGCTTAAGCTTTGACTCCAGCTCTTCAAGCTGTTCGTACACTTTGGGCAACTTGCTTGTGGTTGGTTCATCCAGGGGGAACAATACAAATCATTGTCATTAGTTCAGGATTACGTTACCTCTCTTTGTGGAATACCCCCTGGTCTCGGGCACTTTAAAGCACTTAACGCGCAGAGGCGGATTCAAATTTATCATCTAAATATTTTCAGTCCAAATTTTGACTTCGCGCAGCAAGTCCAAAACAAGTTTTATAAAAAAACATTTCATCTAGATAGAGTGTTGGACCATCAGCTGTGATGGTGAACCTCTTGGTAAAACAAGATGAGAACATAGTGAATTTCACCTGCTCATTCAAGACCTTAGAACGATAAAGGACTGCTGAATGCAGTTCTGCCATTGAAGCAGCATTCAGACTGATCTAGATTTTAGAGCATATTCAAACAACTTTTTAGCCTGTTTGCTGTTATGATTATGTAGGTTATTTGCGTGTTATAGGGCTACATATCTTATGCGTTGTATCTTGTGCATATGTATTAATCTGTGTAAATGTCTACTGTTAGCATTTCACTCATAAAATGTGTGTGAAACATTTGTTTCTGTTTTCCTTTTATTACCTTTTAGCTACAGAAACACTAGAGACTCACTGGTGACTTCACAACTATTGCAAGCAGAACATGTTTTGAAGTATCTGACATGGCAGCAGTACTGAAGGAGGTCTATGACCAAATTTGTAAAACAGCTGACTGAGCTGTACACGCTAACTCCAGAAAATGGACGGCCACAGCTCAGCGATTCCACGTGAAGTGGAACTTCCCAAATTGTTTAGGTACTGTGGATGGAAAACATGGTGTCTTTCAGGCACCCAGCAATTCTGGGTCTCTATATATCAAAGGCAATTCTTCAGTGGTCCTCTTGCTACTCTTGTCGAAGCAGAGTATCGTTCCCCGGCTGTTGATGTGGTAAGCTATGGAAGCAACAGTGATGGGATTTGCACAGTCATACCTGGGAAGAGGCCCACAGCATCGCACCCTCCACATTCTCCCTCCATGCGAGCTCCAGGTGCATCAGATTTAGTGAAGGTCAGTCATGTGATTGCGGCTGATGAGGCTTTCCCTGTGAGGCCTACGAGGCTCTGACCCTAGGGTGCCTACCGCATATAGTAGAAAATGCATTTGGCATACTCAGCCACAGTTGGAGGGTGTTCCATCAGCAGTTGCAGGTGAGGCCTGATGTTGAGGACAGCGTCATCGAATGCCACCTGCATTCTATTCTACTATTCTACCTGCAGCCCTGCGTGGAGGAGCATCCAAGCCATGAGTATAGATATTGTCGTGGCAAAAATAAGTCTGCACTCGGTTTGGGGCTGTAAGGCAGTTTAATAACGATCATGCAGCATGGATAGCTACAGCACGCACAAAGTTGTTAGCCACAGCTCTACCACGGGTGCCCCCTGAGAGAAGTGTATACCCGGAGAGATTTGGGTCTACGATTACACAAAGATATTGACATAATTGGGCATTATTGAACATGCATATATTTATGGTACAG
This sequence comes from Albula glossodonta, assembly GCA_019788955.1. Lineage (NCBI taxonomy): Eukaryota > Metazoa > Chordata > Actinopteri > Albuliformes > Albulidae > Albula > Albula glossodonta. The sequence goes on from JAFBMS010000005.1 coordinate 27,021,567, forward strand.
GGAGCTGAGGGTAACCTTAACTGGGTCAAATTATAGGCCTGAAATCAACATATAACACACAATGGACCGCTACTCTGTATCGAAGCCCTTCTAACACATCACTGGTTTTTGTTTAACATTCATAAACATCTCATCACACTGTTGTATAAGTAATTCAATGCAAGTATTTGTAATTAATATCTGCATATGCTGTGTGGATACTCACCTTTATTTTAATGCCCATAGCCGGTTATCAGATATGTTAGCATTTTGCGTAAGCAACAATTCTTAATGTTTTACTGTAGCATTGTGTAGCTAGCCATCAAATGTAGACAGTGCATTGTTTGTGCTGTTAGCTAGCTTGTAACATATTTCGTCTGATCTGTATTGTAATTGCATTCTTCATCAGTTTCACTTCGTATTCACAACTTCATGTACAGTACCTCTGAGTCTGGTATTACACCTGGAGATAGAAGACTGTCTCCGGACTCTCTACTTTTAAAATGGTACCTGAAACTTTGGTAAGAGAAACATGATTGAAATACATGGTATTTGTATTTCATTCCATGCATTATAGAGAATTACAGTAGCAGTGGAGTGCCATACATCAGGGTTCCTCAAGTAAATTAGCAATATCTGCTATATTTTAGGGAAAGTACAAAGGATTTCTCATCGGACATATTCATACTAAATTCAAGCAATAGCTTGCTTTCGGTCCAAGTGGAAGTCACTAATTGGAAGTCATTAGGTTTGCCCTGGGGTGAGTGATGAAAAAGAAATTGACAAAATATTTAAAGACTCGGAGGTCTCCAAAATGTACGCTACAAAAAATGGGCGCGGCTTTGGTTCAGTTTGAGCAGAATGTCTCTCTAGCATGACATCCCTCAGTTAGAGGAATGTGAGCTGGAAATAGATGTTGACATGACAGAAGAGACTTACTCTGACATGACTGAATACTCACCATCTGAAAATACAAATGAACTGTCATGAGGTCGCACATGGGAAGCCGTTAACAGCTTTAACGATGGGTGTAGCTCAGATTTTGAGGAGGGAAACACTGAGTTTATATGTTTATATGTAGAGGAAATAGTTGTTTGGACCAATAAGTGGCAGTTGAGGTACAGTGCTGTTGATAAGCTGCTGTAATTACTGCAAAAGCATGGAAATAGTGAACTAGCAGCCAGTGCACACAGTCTTCTACACAGCCCCCAAGAAGTGGAGAGGAAAGTCAGGGATGCAATACATCAACATTCTTCTGAAGAATAAATTACAGGAGATATGGAAGGTGTGTCCACAGGAAAAAAGCTCCCCTCCATGCGTTTGATATGCCATTTAATATCGATGGATTACCACTATTTAAGAGCCCAGAAACATGCATGTGACGCATCTTTTGTTTTTACAACTTTGACATCTGGTAGAAGAACAACCCATAGTCCTTGACCTTTTGGAAAACACTGTGAGGGATTTGGCTCACCCGTTGGATCATGGGATTCAATCATGGGATCACAACTAAGTTGTTGTGTTTTTTTTTTTGCGATGCCTCCGCATGGCCATTTGTAAATAAGCATAAAACAATATTCTGGCTACTTTGGGTGCTGACCCATGTCGGCAAAAGGGGTTTGTGACTGAAGATAGTCACCTACCAGGAAACTGATGACCTTATGCTACAAAGAGATGAAGCGTTCAGATGCCATACCCAGACAAAGCACCACCATGGAGACACACCCCTGGCCAGCCTGCCATAGACATGGTCAATGTTTCTCACCATGGTTTAAAAAAGGAGATGAGAATATCAGCTACACAAGCCTAAGAAATCAGCTGCAGATTGCTTGCCCTTAAAACAGAATGCCATCTGTCTCCCCCCCCCCCAAAACCCAGAGGTCTGGAGGAGTTGAAAAAATAAAGACGCTGTGCTGGGTTTAGAGCAAACATACCTCAGACATTTCATTTTTGATTGGATGGTACAAATACAGCCAGCAAAACACAACAGTTAAACGAATCTCCTTAAAAAGGTAAGAAATGAACAGTGTATATGTGTCTGTATGACTGTCACAAATGAATGTATACAACAACACTTCCAGCATTGCTTCTGCATGTGTTATCACCAGCAGAATGTTGGCCATTGTGGAGCTTCTCATGGAGAGGAGTATTGAACCGTTGCCAAACATATGGCTAACAGGGCAGAATGAGGTAATGCGTTCTCTCACCACTTATATCAGCTACTTTGTCTTTGAAATGTGCTGCAATGTTCTTTAATAAACAGGAAAAGGACAGTAACCGGCCCCAACAAACCTGGTCTTAGGAATATAAAAATTAAAAGAGAGACAGCTGGTCGCTACAAGGGGTCTTTGCAGCAGCAGGTACATTTCATAAGCTAGTATTTTGACAGTACACTTTTTTAAAGAAAAGTTATGTAGATATTATTTGCATTCTCACCGTCTTAAAAAAACGTAATTTTGGACTGCACTTCTCAGAAGGCATGCAAGAACACTGGTATGCTTAACATTGTTTTCTCACTTTTAGAAGTAGTGACTCCCCATTCCAAAAGCAGACTTTTGTACGTTTGTGAAAACAAAAAACACAAACTTAAGAATCCTGAATAAGGACAGCAAAGACTGACGCAGATCGGTGTAGACTCTAATATCCATTGTAGGAATGACCTTTTCTTGCATTTTCTTGATACAATACTGACCAATTCAGGTAGGGGTGCCTGGCGCATCAATAAGCCAAACTCCCTCCAGGATACTGTCACAAATGATGTAGACTGACAGTATTCCTCTGTACAATTACATAAATAGGAGCTATCACTATTTGCATTGTAAATTCAAATATAAACGCAAAAACATTTCAGATTTCAAGGTGTAATATATGCACATTCAGTGTCAGTTACTGTAAATGTTTTTTGTTTGTACAGAGAGGAAGGAATCACAGCATAAGCAGACAAAGACGGTAATCTTTCAGAAGAATTTATTAGCGAAACATTCACTGTAAAATACAAAAACAAACACACAGACATGCTATATTTTCAAAAACAATAAACAAAGATTTGGCTATTAAAATAGACTGTGTTAATAATAATCCACCTCACTGAATGTTAGGAAACTGGTAATGATTAAAACCCATAAAAAATCAAACAAAACTGTGTACTGGTTAGTTGGAAGGCTAAAACATTTATAAATGTGATTAAGGATCCGATTTATTCACCAGGAACACTAACATCGTGCTAGCTATTTTCAAACACAATTATCTGAAAGTTAACATGAAAGTTAACAAAGTTATACATACCTTACATGTATTAACAAGCATACGCAAGCAAACAACTGGTAGTTAGTAGGGTAAAACATACATTTGTAAATGGAATTTGTTCAGATAAGACCACCCTGAATTATTTGCCAGGAGTTTAGTATCAAAAGCATCATGCTTTTTGTCAACAGTATTCCAGTTTGTTGGCTAAAAGGTACTGATGTCCTGGGAAAACACATTGTAACAAGTGATGCTGGGTGGACAATTGCACGAGATTAAAATGTAAAGATTTTACCCAATTAAATGTTGCTTCTGATTAAACAAACTAACATTGTGTTCAGAAAACATAAATTCTACTTCCATATTCTCAAAGCAACATGTTCTCTAAGTTTTAGTGTACTCCAGTTTTCTAAGTTCAAGCAAGGGCGTACAACATTTCAGTAAAGTGAACTAGGTTGAACTGAGCGTCTGTCTGTTTATTGTCAACTGCTGGTGCATTTTTGTGTTTAGAGCATTGGTAAGCTTATGTGTAGGTGATATTTTTGCTGGGATTCAACATAATGTTAAAATGTGAACGTTCCTCAAACATTGTATTAGCAGCAATTTTATTACCATTTACAATTTTATTACAGTTTTCTCACCTGGGGCTCTCAGGTCTTCAACAGAGCATTAAGATTCTTATTCAGAATGTTTCTCTTAGAAGCAATGATGCACCTGATAACAATTATGATGTTATGCAATCTTAAAAAATGCCTTTAATTCAACATTTCCAGTTCTACCTATTTTGACATTATTCAGCTATCCACATAAAATGGTTACCTTGTGTTATCAACCGACTTGTTAATTTTCCCTTAGTAATATTTTCAACTTCGTAATAGTTCTGCAGTATATTCATTTGATCTACTTTTCAAACCTTTTCATTCTGCAGTGGTCAAATTCAAGACTCAGTGGAAGGAATACTAAAGGCCTACCCTCTTGTATATAGGATACCAATTTTTTTTGTAAAACTTGGTTGCTAAAAGAAAATTGCCATTTTGATTGTGTTCTGTTCTGAACAGCGAGTTGAAGTTATTGTCAGTCTGGACACTCTTTCATTTTCCCAGATAAAGCTACATACAGTACAGCGAATATAAGTGCTTCTTCCTATCTGCACTCTTATGAAAAATGCTTTCCTGTATGCTCATAATATGATGTAAGATCAATGAGCTTTTTTGCCCTTATTTTTGAAATATATGAACATGTCATACTCTGAGTCAAAGAAGTTGGCAAAATAGTGATGCTCTTCATTGCAATTTTGGATATTTTTCAGGCACAACATGTCCTGCATTTAAGCCCCATAGTAGGACACACTTTCACGCCTACCCATACATCCTACGAAGTGCCCGTCTTGGTTAATAGCTTTGTTCTCCAAAATATACGTTTTATTTATTTTCTCCATTTCAACAGAGCTTGTGACATTTGTGTTGTTCAAAATGTAAGCTAGATAGTTTGTTATCTGCAAGTGTTTTTTTATTCTATTGTCAACTGCTGGTGCATTTTTGTGTTTATTAATTAATGTCATTCATTGAGTTTTGAAATGGTTCATTTAAATCAGATGAAAGAGAAGGTTAAACCTGTCATTACAGTCCTCAGACCTTTACATTGAAAGGGATCATCTCTTTGTCTTTCTTTAACTACTTTATTCTTCAAGATGACCCGCAGTTTTCTTTTCACAAAAGAGGATGAAAAATGCATTCCCATGTGCTCATAATATGATGTAAGATCAATGAGCTTTTTTTCCCTTATTTTTGAAATATATGAACATGTCATACTCTGAGTCAAAGTAGTTGGCAAAATAGTGATGCTCTTCATTGCAATTTCGGATATTTTTCAGGCACAATACAGGAGGTCCTCGGGTTACGATGGTCTCGAGTTACGATGGTTTCTTGGTTACGACGCACTCCCATAAATTACTTAAAAAACCTATTTTCGACCTAAGCAGTTTGGTTCGTAAATACGACCACAGAAATAAAGATAAGAAATTGTTCTCTTTTTTTTTAATTAATGTTTCATTTAATTACTGTATTTTATATGTCCTTCATGTGTTGTGTGTACAGTGTGAGTGACTTAAGGTGTTAATTTAGGTATAATTTAGGTATAAATTCCGACTTACGTCAAAAATCGGCTTACGACACGTTGTAGGAATGGAACTCGTTCGCAAGTCAAGGACCCCCTGTATGTCCTGTATTAAAGTTGCCATTGTGTTACAAAAAAAAAAAAAAAAAAACTGAGTGTCTGTCTGAATGTGCCTTAAATGTTGCTTGCTACAGGGTTTCAAGAGTCAGTCTACAGGGAATTACCATGCTGTCAATCTGAGTGGTGTCAATCTGAGTGGTGTAAATTAAGATGACTATTATATGTACTGGCTTCTTTTGTTTAAATTTAATGTGTTGAGGCAGTTACACTAATGCAAGCTTTGTTTAATGCAGTTGTTCAGTTGGTTTGCTAGACGAGCAAAGTTAGCTAGCGAGGTGACCTCATTAGTGACTACCTGGTAAGCTGAACTTGTTTTATTTTGTCCATAAGTATTAGTGTTTTCATTGGATCCACTGTCTTAGCAAGGTGACTTAATTTTATGGTATTTTGAATGCCTGCTGATCAAACAAATGTCCATGTGATTTTGAGAGTTTGGCATGTAACCCTATTGGGTTTGGCTGCCCTGTCAGTACAATGATAGGGGAAACACTATATCCCTACCTGATATCATTGAGAAACTGTTCCTTAACCTTGTATTTTATGGATAGCTGCCATAGAAATGTCAAATCAATATTTTTCTGATGTGAGTATTGTTTGTGTTGAGCACAAAAGTAGTAAAACATAGGTGCTTGAAATTGAAGTGGATATGCCATTGCACAAAAGAGAATCCTAGTTATGTTATGTACTGACTGAATCTGAAAGATGCTAAAAATTACCATTATTTTACCAGGGTGTGGATGTGGGTTTGGACCTCTCCAAGGGTGTCATGAAAATTTTTGTGACACACAAAGAAGGTGCCCCAGAGGACGAACCGCCAGAGAACATCGGTATTATCGAGTGCTATGTGAGAGCAGCAGTGTGCCGAAGGCTTGCCTCGCACTTCCTGGCTTCAGATATGCTCTGAATCTTCAATACCCCAAGGACACTACTGAGGTCTCCCAGAAACTTTTCCTGGAGCTTGATGTTCAAAACTTGCTCCAAAATTACTTTCATTGAAAAACAAATTGTCGTCCCAAATTATTAATGTGTTGGAGCAGGAAGGTTTGTTTGAAGTGTCTTAGGTCTTTGTTTTAAGTTCTTGACAATTAGCTGTAGAAATTTGAAGGTGAGACCTTTCTTCACAAAGCTCCAGTGTACCAGTTAACTTTATATATAATGCAAAAGTTTGGGTAGCACTGCTAATAGAACCTTGCCTATAGAACATATATAACCAGGTTATTTTATTATGCAATTATAGCTCAACTAACTCCAGATTTGCATTGTTTGTATGATGTATGTGAAGGTCACTAGTGCTACTGGCATGGTAAAAAATGTAAATTCTCTGTTTTGGTGAACAGTGTTTATTTAATAAACATGCGGTTAGACTACTATGTTAATTTGTTGTCGTCTGGATTTAACTGAATTGATTTCTGCAATGCTAAAAAGATTGTTTATACTTGAACAACACAAGTTAAACTAATGTAAAAAGATCCATTGCAGCATGTTGCCTTAATTTAAAAGGTGTTTCAATGCTTAGAATGATAGAGTTCTCAATTGAATTAAAGGACTAAATAAAATTCAGTGTAATACATTTTCAGACCACATTGAATGTGCTTAGAAGGAGTTTATTGGAATGTGGCAAGTTATATAACAGTACAAACATTTGATCTTGGGCTTGGTGTCCAAGGGGGCAGAGTTGTACCTCACAATTTTGGATGAGGTGAACCCCCCCCCCCCCCCCCCCCCTAACCGGTGGAAAAGAAAGAGAAATACTGAAGAAAGGAAATGGACATGAAGGTGGAGATGGGGAGGGATACTGGAAACAGTGTGCCTGATGGGAGATAAGGTACATGGCAATTTAATACCCGCGGAGAAAACCAGATAGGACGGGTAGAGGTATTTGAATGACAGGTTGTCTGAAAATACTTCACCTGAATTTTTGTTTTGACAAACCAACTCAAATTTTCCTGATAAACTAGTTGCATCAACTTGATAATTCTGGCATTTGATACAAAGAAAATTTAAGTTAAACTACCATGTTAGTTTGTAGTTGCCCCGAGTTAAATAAAATGATGTATCCAATAATGGCATGTATGTATGAAAAATATTGCAAGTTAATGGTTTCCGATGCAGTGAAGACAGAGTGTCCATCCTGAAGAGGCCCTGCAGCTTCTCTTTGACATCCGTGGCCACACTGTCCTGCCCCGCAGTCTGTGGTCATTCCTTAGATTTATGAAGAGACAAAACCCCTCACGAAAGTGATGATTCACTGACCTGAATTATAAAAATAGAAACACTGCCTTAGTCATTTATTGCGAGCTCGGTCAGTTGGCATAAGACTGAAAGTATCAGCACAGTTAGGTCTTTGATGGTAGAAAATTAAGTGGTGCTAACCGCGATGCCTTATCACGACTGTACGCGTTCCATTTTAGGACAACATTCATGCTGGAAGGACATCTGGTGCTTTTGTTTTGTCTTCTGAATGTTCATTGAATAGCTTCTTGTGTTATGTTTACGTCTCATGTAAGCCTTTTTATGAAATCTATCAGCAAAATGAGTGTGAACATGTTGCAGCGTGTCCTTTTATATTTTTAATGCAGTTAAAGATAAGGTCTGAAAGTACTTGTTCTGTGACAGGCCCACTTTTTCCTGGATATCGGAGTACCTACCGCTTCACTAAGCGCACATGCTCTTTACAATGAGAAGTTAAATCGATTTTTGTAGAAAGTATGAGCATTGCTATTAATTTCAAAATGTCATAAATGTATGCTGTCCCTGTATCTTCTGCATAAAGGTTGTTTTAGAAACATTTTAGACTTAAGATAAAAAAACAGTTATTAGAAAAACACACAGCAAGTTTTTATCTTTGTTATGTCTATATGTTTATGGATATGAGAACTTACGCAATTGCGTTCAAGCTCCACTTGCTGACAATAACGAGAGTATCGACAATTGAGCAGCAAATATGAAAGATTATTATTCTGCCAGAAACAACATACGACAGCAGTTTTTCATTTCTTGTACGTGTTTGTAAACACATTCTAAGGTGACATAAATTTATCTTCCAAAAACACACAACACCGTTTTCTATCTTTTGCAAGACCTACCAATTCCAAACTGGCATTGTATTTAATTAATTATTTAACATGTAAAGATCGTGCCTGATTGGCTGAAGTCTGTTTCTACCAGTTCAACCAGCCAATGGCATTAGGCGGTTGTTTGTCCAACATGTGCAAATATAAAACAGGATCCAGAGAGAAATATTAATGTTGAGGTCTCAGAGTAACTGGGTCGTGCAATATTTCCCTCATTCACTAAAATGCCTTTCTCATAAGAAAATCAATAATTTCTTCACGAAAGATCGCTAGAAGGAGAGGAATTCAATCCCAAACAGGTATGACACGTTTCACATTGTGACATACAAGGGATGCTGGTAAAGCAGTGGTATTTACTACAACACCGCGGATGCAAAGCTAAAAGAGCGTTAGCCCGTGTTGCAGAGGGTTTATCTTAAATGTATCACGGAGAGGGCTGCAGTGATGTAGCCGTCATTCATTCATCATCGTATATAGATTTAAATATAACAAGTGATCGGCGATCATTCACTCTGGAATGAAATATTTACGTTTATCGTATTGCAACCGACCGTTTATCTGGTGGTGACATTTTTGCTATGTAGTGATAAGAACTTGTTTATGTTTGCATGTACATCGTATTGTCAAGCTGCATTGCAGTAAAATCTGAATCTGGGTTGCCCACTGAGTAAAGCATTCATTAGTGATGAACACTATACGGTATATTATAAATGCGAAATATTCAGTGTTTGCCTGTACGTTTTTGTTTCGATGTTCTCATGTAAAAAGGGTCAGCGATGTAAACACCGTGAACGGCTGTGCCCAGCTCTTGAAGTTGCGGTGTTTTTCAGTTCATGTGAGGGCAGAATTGAAAGGGACAGCGGAAATCCAAAACAAGGATGTGCGCTGGAAGCGCTGTGTTTGTATCACTGCGTACAGTTCAGTCGCAAAGCGTATTTTCATCTAAATGTTTAGGTTATGAAAACAATGCACATACAACGCGAATATGGAGGTCATGTTAAATGAGCTCATGACTGTGTAGTTGGGAGCGAGTGGGTGGGGGCTGCAGCTACATACAGGGACGCATCGGATGTTTCAGTCCAGTTTAGACCAGTTTAGGGGGGATGCTTATTTTCCGTTCGGTATAGGCGACTGTTATTGTTCAGAAACAAATCGTTATCAGTAAAAGTAAGCAGACACAGCACGACAAGTAAGTGATAAATTGTCAAATGGAACAAACAAAAACCAAAAAAGAAACGGAGATCACACTCTCTTGCTCCACAAGTAATAAAAGTTTCAGATGAACCAGTTGTAATGGCTGAATCGTTTGTCAGATGAACAATTCTTTGCATATTAAGCAAGAGTGAGATCTCATCTTTTATTTAATTATACTTTAATCAGATCTTTGGAAGAGAGTAGATTCTTAATAGCAAGTCACTGGCTCTTCAGAAGTCAGATTAAAACTGCATTTTATTAAATAACATTAAAATAAAAGGGTGTAAAAGGTGTTATGTGTTACATGTAATGTGAGTAGTTCTCACATTTTATCTGTATATTTTTTAAATATATAAGCAAGACACTTAGATTTCAGTACTACCGTTGGCACACATTCAGGTGTTAGATATTGTAGTAATGCAGCATGTGGATGACTAGCAGTGTGCTCACACACAAGGACAGAATGGCCATTGGTCTAAACCAGCTGAAACTGGCTGGAACTCTACCCCATGTGTGCAGATGGGCTAGTCCAGCGTTATGGATGTGACATCTGAAAATGATTGCCATGTTGCTGTTTTGTGATGTGGTGTTAATGGTTAGTTCTTGTTTTTTCAGTGCCCACGTGGGAGAGTGTTGACAACAAAAACCTAATTTATTGTTAAGTCACAGAAAAACAATAGTGTTATGGATGTGACAAAAATGGACAAGCATTTGTGTATGAGGAAACCGAGCAGGAGTGAAAAATGGATTGTTATGGATGTGATAACCCAGCGTTATGGACATGACGGTGTCTGAAATGTAAAGATGTAGAACAGATGGGTTTTTTTTTTTTTTCAGTAAAATGTTATCAAGGCACTGTTATTACCACTTAAAAAGATTTAAGGGTCAGTTAAGAGAACATCTACACTGCCAGTTTACATTTATTTCAATGGAAGTTAGCAATACCAAGGTAACTGATTTGCAAATATGTTATTAGATTGCAATGAACATATGTGAAAATGGTCAGTTAATCATCTCACCATAAATACTTTATTCATAACCCTCCCACAGTGAATGTAAATTATGTTAAATGATAGTCATATCAAAATTGAGAAGTGAGTTGCGTTCCTCTTTATAGCAGTCTATCAGTTATACAATGAATGACACACAATTTATTCGTCAACAAAATTTTATATTCAGTGGGCTGTTTTCATACAGAAATAATCAAGGTCCTCCGTGAAAAGTGTTATCGTGGCACTGTGTCATTATGTTCTCTCTCCAGAACCATGGTATGAAATTAGCCACATTCACTGATTTTGCAACAAATGTGAAAAAAACATGAAAAACAACAATAAAAATAAAGGGGAGAGAGGAATTTTTGAACGTTTTGGTTAAATTAGTGGATTTTAATATACAAATAAGACAACGCAGCAGACTTTGGTAATGAAGTTGTGGTACTACTATCTACTTCTGTGTTTAGACGGCATTCTGGTCCACTTTGTAAAAACGTTCTTGGGAGACCTCTGGCAATGTTTGTCACATAAATAATTAATTGTAATACATATTTTAGTACAGTAATGCTGCTCATTTCAAGCATGTATGTTACATGGTACTCATTGTTTAATAACATGACATCCCCCTCTTGGCCCTTTCTCTTGGCATTGCCTCCTAACCCTACTGAGGGGTTAAAATGTTTACCTACTTTCTGTCTGGCTACCCTGTCCCTCTTTTGACGGCAGGATGTACACAAAGCCATGCTGATCACTTCCTCCTTCCAAGAATTCGACCCCCACATTCTTTTCTTTGTCGGTATTAGTTGTCAACCCCACAATTTGCCGATGAGAATGTTCTGGCCCTTAAGGGTGACCAGTAGGCAATGGCCTGTTCTTAGCTTTGTGGCAGACGAGTAAGATTGGTTACAGTCCTTACCTAACAGGCTTCCAGACTCTGAAAGCTTATTGACGGAGCACAGCACAAATGTACGTGTAGCTGTAACTGTTGCATCGGAGTCGGCCTTGTGCACGACTTGTCTCTAAATGATGAGCCCGGCTTGCCATCTTCCACTGACACCAGCTTCACTTCAGCATTGGGGCAGGTTAGCCTTACAGCTGCAGCCGTGGTATGGCAAAGCTACCGCTTGTCTGCCGACCACAGCTGTACCGACCGCCTGCTTCGCTGTGTCACCCAGACCATCAACAGCACCCTTTCAATGGCTTGTGGCAAAGTCGTGCCACTCAACATGAAGATCAGGGATTATGAGTTTAAATGCCGTTGAAAGGAATTTTTAAATGGACTTGTTTTTGAACTGTAATGCTGTTACCCCTCTAAAGGTATGCAGTTCTTCCAGGCCATGGTTTTAATCTTTGGTGCATTTAAAATTAGTTGACAAAAAGGTAGTCGCTTGTTCCGGATGGTCACTCAAATGATTTGGGCTCTACGTTACGCCACGTTACTCCTGTGAACACAATTGTGAGCTTTTGGTTCTAATGAGCAGCCTGGCTTTCATCCTGGTAAATGGCTGTGTAAAAGTCTACCTGTAAAACAGCTGACACTAAGCTTGCTTTGGCCCTCATCTCTTGGAAGCTGGAACTCTACAGTCTTCATAAAGCAGTGCCTCAGAAATGTGGCATTCGGGGTTTCAAGAGAGCTCATAAAATCTCAAAAATGTTGTTTGTGATATTCTGGATAACCAGTTTTGCATTACTGCCATCATTACTGGCATGTCGCATACACTTTCGGTACTCAGGGTTCCACACTAGTTGGTGGTGTCCTTGGAGGCCTTCTTTGGTATGTGCTGATGAATGGAGGAAAGCGGAAACTGAATGTTCTTATGATGTTTACCGAGGCAACCATTTCTCAGGGTGTCCTGGTATGTGAAGACTTATAGTGGCCATAGCTCTGCAAAGTTTTATTTTCCTCTGACTGTGCCAGGAAACGTAGGTCTGAAACAATATGCCTCCAGGATAGGCATTGCTAGGTCACACTTCTGTGTCTTTCTCTTGGGCCCTTCCATGTCAACAGCGATAAGGTCCTTTATTTTAAGATCCTCTCTTATGTAAAAGTTTTGCACCTAGTCTCCTTTTAGAGAGAAAGTCTCCTTTTTTGATTTATATTTCGACTGATGGAAGTCAAAGGCAACGGAGAACTTTTGCACTGCGGCCTTCTTTTACGTCGGCTCTGAGACTGAGCTTTTATTTCGCTTTTCATTGCTTTACCAAATGACCGCTTTGAAAGGTTAGCGGCTGAAAGCTTTCTTGCCGCTCGTTGAAGGCATGAGCACCTGTTCCCCTACCTCTCCACGCCCGCACCGTCTCCGCCGTTCCCTCTCTTCCTCCTGTTTTTATAAGATTGTTACGTTTTGTAAGATTCTGTTGTGCCCTCTTTCTTTTCTTCTCTCCCTTTTAAAGCCATATAATTTGTTCCTCTCTCTCTAAGTGCTTTTTGCCACTCAGTAGTTGTTTTCTTTTTTTTGCCATTGTCTGTTTGGTAAGAAAGATACAAAGGTCTGACTCTTACCTTGATGTTGCGATACAACAAAGTAACAATATTGGTTCATGTAAAATGGAACAATACAACTCAAGAGGATCTGTTTTGACAGTCTTATCCCATGGTCTTAAGCATATTCATGAGTGTGGTATAGCCACGTAATTAGTTCCACGGCAGATGTCCATATGGGCAAAACTCAAGTGCCTCTATAAAGGATTGACTTATGGGCTTAATTAATCATGGGTGTAGTTTGTGTGTAACAGGCAATAAACCAATCAGAACGTCAGAAAAACAGATAAGGTTTGTGCCTTGGCTTATTGGCAATTTATTGGGGCTGTGGCTTAAGTGGAAGAGACGAGATGCACTGCTGAAGAAAGAGACCAGCTCATGAATAAGGTACAAGCTTACAGTCCGAGAATGTTACAGAAACAGTAGAAAGCTTCCTGAGGTGAAACTAGACTATTCCTTTTCTGTAATGCCACATTTCCAAATGAATGAAATAATAACTGGGCAATAGTTGTGACTTTTTCTCGATCAAATAAACAATCTGGTTTGCTTACCAGGCAATAGATATATGTAGATATTCGTCTGTTACAGCCTAGCGGGGCAAGCGTAACTTACATGCTCTCATAATAATGAGGAACAAAAGTTATGCAGAGATAGACAGAGAAATTTGGTCTGTGGTTTTAAAGTTTTCATTGTAAAAACATAACCCTGTCGAATATTTAAATACTGTCTGTTTAAGTACTGATGTGCACTGCCATGACTAGTCAAATAATTAAGCAATTTCACTTGTCATCACTGCCATAGTTGTCAAGTCCCACATTTTTAAATGTGGGGTCTGACAACAACAATCTCTAATTCTTATCAATATTATGACTAAACACTGGTATGTTTTAATGTCTTGATATACACATCAGTAATCTTTTACATTGTTGTGTTTTTATTTTTATTCATGTTTCTAAGTTTCCTCATGTGTGTAACAAGCCATTAGTTTCATTTAAGGGCCAGCTCACCTAAAGGGGCTCCTTTTAAAGACCATTACCTACAGCTATCCATAGCACAGTGGCCAGTTTAGCCCTGACTGTTGGCTGGACAGTCCGGTCTGGGAGTATCTGGCTGGGAGGTACACACCAGTGCCAACCCAACATTGGACCATAGCCCAAGGTTTCCAGCAGTGATCGAACTTCCCGTCCAGTGGGTCGTTCGATAGGAAGCATGCGGCCATTTAGCCCTCCTTCACCCCCATGCTCAGGTGCTGTGCTTCTCGGCTATCTAAGCATCTTACCCCAATTCTCCGAGCAGTTCTGCTTTCAGGCAGTAGATGTGCCTGTGGGAGAAGCAGCCAGACAGGCCCTGAGAGACGGCACCCTCGAAATCCCAGAGGATGCCCCCTCGTCTGGCGCATTTCGCATGGGACCAGAGCCCAGTGCGTTCAGGACCCATGAGGCCTTTCCCTTAGAGCCCAACCTCATCGGTTCATCCCCCGGAAGACGTTACTCTAGGGACTGCCGGTTCCTCAGCCGTAGTGGGTTCTGTTCCAGGCTGGTGGTGATGCATTTTATCATAATAATGCTGAATATACATTTGGGACGCTGCAAGGAACCTCAGCAGAGCGGAAGCATATGTGGAGCTGAACCGTGTTCTGCACAAGCTCCTCCAGAGGGTCGGCTTAGACCCCTCTCTGACGGCACAGGGGTGTGCTTCAGCGTCACTGAGCCAGGCACATAATGTTGGGACCCCACCTTTACCCCACCTACTTTTGTGTGGTGGAAGCCATCTTTTTGTGATCTTGAAACGTACAGATGGGAGATGTGCTAATTTCAATGATAAAGTGTACATTTCATGACCATAACTTTGTAAATAGTTTTTTATTGAGGTTACGGCCCACATTCACTCAGGCTGGGTTCTTAACCTGCACCACCCCACCGTGTGCCCTCATTATTATGTGTATTTAGACACATTATATGTATGGCAGTAGGCCAAGGGAAAAACACCACAGCCCAAATTTTCCATGCAGTTCAGCAGATTTAGAATATCACATCAAACAAACTGATATGAAGTTATATATCCATTCAAATATTTCATATTAATACCTACAGTGTATCACCATATTGCCAAGATAGCAGGTCATCTTCTCTAGTGCTCTGCAGTCCATCACCAATGCATGATAAGATCATTAATAAGAGATACTGTCTGAATATGCAAGCTTGTACTGGGAATTGTACTCGGAATTACACACTCAAAACATCCAATCAAAATCTCTTTATCAGTGTCCCCGTTATTGCATAATTATTCTGTTTATTTTATGGTGTCCTGTTTAATAAGCAAAACAGCACTTGCAGTAAATGAGAATCAAACATCACAGCTAATCGCTGGGCTACCATAATACTTAATGCTGGACTATAGAAGGAAGAGTTATGAATCTGTCACCCTAACCTAAATGACCATATTGCCGCTGAGCTCTGCTTCCTCCGTCACTTGCTGGATTGTCAGTCAAGTCACAACCCTTTTATTGGCAGACATGACTCTTTATGACAGAATCTGATATTAAAGCTTTAGAAAGCTCACTGTTTTATTTATCAGGGGTGTCCAGTCTTTTGTAATGGCTTCCGCCTGAAGTAGCATACTCATTGTTGAGCCTCCACCCCCACCTTCACCAATACGGACTTAACGTAAAACACAACAACAACATGAATGAAAGTGAATCTTACAACCTGAAAGTGAACTGCAAGGACACAAACAAACTAAAACTGAGCAATTGTGTTGCAGTTTACACTGGAAGTAAAGCATTGCAGCAAAAAATAAATCGTTGTCAATGTATGAATTCATAACAGAATTAACAGATTTAAAGAACTTCTCAGTATTGTTGCAAGATAACAGTCTCACCAGAGAATGATGCTAGCTCTACCATCTCTGAGAATCATCCTTTATGAAAGCACACACAATATCTTAAGCACAAAGACTGAGATGATGAAATGTTTACAGAAATATAAAAATGTCTTCTCGCAAGCTAATAACAAAGTTATAAATATAGCGTGTGCAAAGACATTTAATCTATGACACGGTGTAATCTATGGCCATTTGACAGAAACAGTGCAGAAGTAATATCCAAATACAAGTATATTATATGCAGTCAAACATCCACTGTGAGCAGAACAGAATTAAATTATATTTTAGTTCATTAATGAAGGAATGGCAATCCATTCAAACCTTCTTCTCCTTTTTATCCACAGTAACTGGGATCTTCCTCCAACTTCACCCTCATCCTTAAAGTGCACCGCTCACTTTATTGTTCGGCCCGGTGGTCTGAAGCGTCTCGGTGCGG
Source organism: Albula glossodonta (assembly GCA_019788955.1). Taxonomy (NCBI): domain Eukaryota; kingdom Metazoa; phylum Chordata; class Actinopteri; order Albuliformes; family Albulidae; genus Albula; species Albula glossodonta. The sequence goes on from JAFBMS010000005.1 coordinate 27,038,085, forward strand.
ACATGGCTCCCACTCTGGCTACGGCGTTTGCTCGGCGGTGGTGGATGGCGGTGACGGCCATCATAGAGAGCCTGCTGTTCTCTGCGGTTCTGCTTGGCTGGGGCTCGCTACTCATCATGCTCAAGTCAGAGGGGTTCTACTCCTACCTCTGCTATGGTAAGTACACAGTGTAGAGCTGCGGCATTTTGAAGCTCGGTCTGCAACTGGTGTCAATGCTGAAAGAGAAAAAATTACGTAATCAAGGTTGTGATTATCTTTTATCTAAAACGTTTAAATATTTTATTTCCTCTTTTAAGCACTTTGTTTTATTTGTCCTTTAGATGTTTGTGTTGCTTTTATCTATGTAAGGCACATTGAATTGCATTTATGTATGAAATGTTCTATATAAATAAACTTGCTTGCTTGCTTGTGGGTGTGTCTCAGTGGTCCATAGTCCTGGTCCTGGAGAGCTGCAGTGCATGCTGGTTGTTGTTGTTTCTCACTGATTACACAGCTGACTCACCTCACCTGGTTTCTTGGGTCTGAACCTGCTGTGAAATTTCAGGCGAACACAAAAAACAACATGTACTGCGGCCCTCCGGCAACTGGGTTGAGGAACACTGGTATAGCATATCATTTGTGTGGAATCAAGGAGCTAATCTGGCTTTCATGATCTTTTTGGGTGTTGTTTTGGATGTTGGACCAATTGTCCGCCCATTGAGATAGCAGACAATTTGAATGTTAAACCTGATTTGGAAGGTCTTTTTTCGTCAGCCGAGATGAAATTCTGCTATTGAGATTGGGTATATTTTTAAAAAAGGGCATTTTTATGTTCTTTAAAATAATTTTCCAGCATTTTCCAACTACATTCTAAACATGAACTGGAATGTGTGAAGGGGAATAAAGGGAATATTCCCCCCCTGGTTATCAACTGATACCCATAACCAGATATATGTGTATCCTAGCGACAGCAAAATTAAGGAGAAGTGACATTAATTCACTAAAACAAGGAAGACAGCGTTGTGACTGGCGTAAGCTGTCTTGTGACAACATGATCTCTCTTCTCCCTACTTTCAGTTGCCACACCAACAATGAGCTCACTAAAATGTTTCTAATTAGCTATTTAGAAATGAGTGCACATCTAATATAGCTTCACAGGCTATTATTGGATATTAAAAGGAACATTTTCCTTTGAATTGCAACATTGAGTCATCTGCATTTTACAGATTTGTTGGACTTGCTTAGTAAAGTGCTTTTGATACATTTTATTTGGTTTTGTAATTTCGGGGAAGTGAGAATTAAATAAAAATAACGGTTCCCTGAATCCAATTAGTTCTAGAAATGAATGCCCTCGTTTAACGTCTGGCACTCTGAATACAAGTGACGCTGACTACCAAACCTCTCAATTGACCAATACTTAATAATACATAATAAATTAAAATAGATTTGATTAAATAATTGCTATAAATAAAACATGAACTATTAATTAAATCACCAAGTTCAAGATAGGGATGAGTAGTCTGTAGAAAGACAGAATAACATAGAAAAATAAATGCATACTGGTATGTGACTGTAGGTTGAACTGATGAGCTGTAGCAGTGTTTAAAAAAACATCTAATGAGCTCTTTACAGAGAACAGGGGGAGATAGTCAGTTTAGACACCTACTGGTAACTCTTAAAACAAACTAATCAAAAGGGGCCGCCTGTAGTCTAGTGGCTAAAGTACATGACTGGGACCCCTGAGGTTGGGCCCTTGAGTAAGGCCCTTAACCCCACATTGCTCCTAGGGGGGATTGGCCCTTGGTTAGCCCAATCAACTGTAAGACGCCTTGGATAAAAGCATCAGCCAAATGACTGTAGCGTAAAAGCAGCAGTAGTAATCTTATCTACTGAAAGGTACGAGACAATAACACACAGCTAAACTATGTGCTTTTAGTGAAGCACTGTGCTTCGTCAGTGCTGGAAAACACAAGGCTGTCAAACAATGAATGCCTTTCTGCTAGAGAAAAGAAATCACTGAAGGCAAGGCCTTGTAAAGGATTGGAATAATCGGGAAACAAAAGCAAGCGAGCCTGGCCTTTAAAGAGTTGTTCATTGGATTCTGTGTAGAATCACCTACATGTTGATGTAGCGAAGTAGTCTGAAGTTAAGGGTGCCTTGATTCTGGAGTAGATCCCGTGGCATCTCGCTGTTTCAATAAGTCCTCTGCTTACAAGACAGCGAAGGCAAAGGGGGGAGTAGAGAGCTGCAGAAACCCCACAGAACAAGTGGACACCTGGGATTGAGAATAGCAAAACAGCGCCACATGCAGAATACCTCATGCACAAACTTAGCAACATTTTGGTTTTTCTGGAAGGAGCAAATGAAATGAGTTGAACAAATGAAACCCAATGATGTAGCGCACCAAAAGGTCCCATCGCTCTGAGAGAGTGTTATTGTGTCGTAGTTTGTCAGACTCACGCCCCTATCTCCCCGTCCCGTCCAGGGAACCAGACCCAGCAGGCCTCGGTAACGGCGGTTGAGGACTCTGGTGAGGAAGAGCAGCTGCTGATGATGAACGGGTGGGCCGTTTGCAAGGATCAGGACGAGATGCTGAACCTCGCCTTCACCGTGGGCTCCTTTCTGCTCAGCGCCATCACCCTGCCGCTCGGCATCATCATGGACAAGTACGGCCCCCGAAAGCTCCGTCTGATCGGCAGGTGAGAGGACCATTACTGTGCATGTGTGCGCGCGTTGTGCATTTGTGTTTTAATTTCACAGAGATAATATATTAATGCACATTCACCTCCTTTCTTGGAAATATCATGTTCTTTATCAAACAACATTTAGAAACACTACTACAACATTAATAGCCTCTAGGGGACGCCAGGCAAGATTGTCTCGGCCCCCCAACCCCATCAAGGCAACCATAGAATTTCAACACAAAGCAACAATGCTTAGTTAGTAAGTTAGGTCTATTACCCTTGTATGTTACATTCCAACTTGTGAAAATAAAAAGGACCCGATTTACTAAAGCATGTAGCATTTGAAAAACTTTTGTTAGGTTGGTGCAAAAAGACTACGAAAGTTTGTGATTGGTTGGAGTAATTTATTTGCTCCAATCACAGATCATGTCACTGAAATTGCATGGGCAAACGTTTTAACTTTGTGCCTCATCACTGACTGCCTACAGTCAGACAGTTGTAGGGAAGTGCCGCCAGTCTGGATTGTGTGGCGTCTTTTATTTACCCATTTTGGGGGGGAACTACAAACACAGGATAAACACAAAAGTACAAAATTATACAAAGAAAATATGCAAAACCATCAAGCAATGTGAATGACATCAACAAATGTCACAAGTTATCAATGTGGGGCATTCATCAAATCCTAGCAGGTCGGTTATGATTTCTATGGGCCTAATGTCACAATGGTACGCTGTAGACCAAACACTGAATGTTGTGTGTCCTGACATTATGAGGAAAGTTTGACGTCATGAAGAAACAGATCCTTCCCAGCCCTCCAGCCCACCATTACCAGCTCTCTATCCTTAGGCCCACACTGGTGAGGTGTTGATTGGCTCAGCCTCTCTGGGGAACGATATCGGTCAGCCTCAAGGCTCTCTAGATTGCAGATGCCCATTCAGCCTGGAGAAACAACTAGAGAAAGCAATGACACAAAGGATACCACAGTGAATCTGTGAGCCGATCGTATGTTGACTTTGTGTTCCTCTTATAGCATAGGGAATATGATATTGATGCTGCATCAAAGATGGTGGGGAAAAAAGCAGAGGTAGTCGTCATGTGAATCAGAGGAGTTACATATCAACTCTTCTGATTCACAGGTCTGTGGGAGACAGTCACCTGGTGTAGCAGATGGACAGAAGTTCAGTTCTGTGAGGGTTGAATGCATAATTTTTTGTGGAGTGTAGTATTTATGTGGAACTTTTCACTGTTTTTTGCAATTTCAGTGCCAGCTTTGCGCTCTCCTGCCTACTAATCGCCTATGGGGCCACAAACCCTGATGGTGCGTATTACTACTCTTGGTTGTATTACGGTATCTTGGTTTCTGTCTAAACCAACCAAAATGTCAGGTTTTTATACCTTTCTTTTTGTGTTCCCCTCTTTCATCTACCTGTACTTTCCTGTTTCACTCAGAGCTGTCATCTTTGATCTTCCTTGCCCTCACATTAAATGGGTTTGGAGGAATGTGCATGACCTTCACATCTCTGACGGTGAGTTTATGTGTGTACGTCCGTGTAAAGTACAGTTAAAAAATATTCACAGGCTGTGTAATGTTTTTGTCAGAAGCTTTTCACAGTAAATATTTTCAGATTATTTTATGGGCTATAGTGGTGTATAGAGGGAGTCAGGAAAAAGTTATACCAAGGGTTTGTGCCTACTTATTACTTTTAGTATGCAAGGTCATCAAGTATATTGTCAAGTGTGAAAACATGCCCTGTTGTTAAAGATAGAATAGGTTATAAGATAGATTTGTGTTAAAACGTTGTTCCAAGACCATAATAAACCGCTTCCTATTATTGAAAAGGGTTCATCAACATGACAAATTTTGGAAATTAAAACAGTAGCCAGACTACGCTGTTGACATGTGATTAATGGTTGAATAGCTACATTCATTAGCACGAGGGGGAGGTAGGAGCTCGTTATGAAACGTGTTTTGCAAAACTGACAGTTTTAATTATCAATGATTATGGACTCTGTGAATGAGAGATCTGTAACATTCAGCAATGAAGCCAGTGACAAGTCTGTTACATAATGACAAATGGAGGAGCAAGACAAGGAAGAACATTTGGTGTTATTTTTTTCTGGACGGTTAAATCCCTTATTTAGTATGCCGGCAAGCTAGCAAAATCTTCTTCACAGCCACTGCTAGCAAACTGGTTTGGTTTTACAGCTAGATTTGTTGGTTTAGCTACAGCTTGATACATGTAACTTGGCTAAAGTAATACAAAGCTGTAATGTTGGCTAGCTTCAATTTCAACAATAATAGTAATCATTTGATTACTTATGCCTTTTAACCATGTTTTCAAAGGCTTTAATAGCTTGTACCTTTTTTAGTTAGAGTAGTGTTTAACAGATATTTTATAATGAACAATGTTTCATTACTAGCTTGGTAAATTAATGTTATCAAAACTGTATTAACTACATTGCTAAAAAATGAAAACTGAGTAAGCTGTGGCATGTGCTAATGGCTATTATGGTTAGTTAACTTTATTCTGAACTTTAAATTGCATAATTCCAATTTCACTGTTCACTCATTTCAAGTGTTGCATTAGCTTGGGATGATCAATTTCCTCAGTGGCTTTAAAATCCACATATATTTATTAGTCTCATTACTCTCCTTATTGTCGGCATCCTGCAGATACATAAAACTAGTACATCCTGACATCATCATTCTCTGACATCATAGGCAGTATGTGATTGGTGGTGTGTCTGCTTTGTGGGTGGGTACAGTGAGGTCAGGGTGGGAAAAATGGGAGAAGATGTAAAAAATGACACCAAGACTATATTAATTATACAAAATACATACTAATACAACTACGACAACTACTACTAATAATAATCATAGTAATAATTTTGTAGATTTATGCATTTGTTTATACAGCACCTGTCAAGCAGGGCTGAACAATGTGCTTAAGCAATTTTAAAAAAATGGAGAACAAAAAACACAAAAATGTGGTGATGATATGTTGTGTTGAATAACTTATCTCTCTCACAGTTGCCAAATATGTTCGGTGACCTTCGATCGACCTTCATTTCCCTCATGATCGGGTCCTATGCCTCCTCTGCGGTCACCTTCCCAGGGATTAAGGTACAGTACAAAGTACTTGCTACCACCTCCCAGTCCTTCTGTCTGTTCACTGTGAATACTGAGGTCCTTGTCATGTACTTCATTGACTAGTAAAATGCTGTACTGTAATTCAACTGACTAATCTAAATGTGGATTCATGTGTACTCAAAATCCCCTTGGCTGCTAAATCACATTGCTGTCTTTGAAATACAGGAGGTCCTCCGGTTACGACGGTTTCGAGTTGCGTCGTTTCGTGGTCACGACGCACTCCCATAAATTATTGAAAAAACCTAGTTTCAACCTAAGCGGTTTGGTTCATAAATACGACCACAGAAATAAAGATAAGAAATATTGTTCTTAGACCTGATCATGAAATTGTTAACAGCCTGATGCCTAAGTTTCTGAAGACTAAGTTTTAGAATGTATTTGAAGATTTTAAAACACTTAAATGTTTTCTTTTTTACTATTTGTATATAATATATTAGTATGTTGTTCCATTGTGATATGGTTTTATGTCTTGTGTTTTTAAATAGCCATAGGTTAGTTGCTTATAACCCCTTCAGTTTCTGTTGTCAGGTGGAGCTCTCTCAATCCAAAAGACACATCAAACCAGACCCAGTCTTTTATCCTACCAAACATTAGTATTGCAATAACAAGTCAGAGCAGCTCTCCTTGTCTTCACTCAGAACTTGTGCACTGCGATTGGTTTGCTGAAGGGTATGATAAGAAGCAGGAACTGGTTGATTGGGTCTGTCTGTCCTCTCACAGGTGATTTACGACTTGGGCGTTGCATTTATCACCATCCTGCTGGTTTGGGCGAGCTGCGCAGGCCTCGTCTTCATCAACTGCTTCCTCAACTGGCCTTTGGAGCCTTTTCCTGGGCCTGAGGACATGGACTACACGTGAGTGAAATGTGTCCACTCAGACACAGGCTTTCTTAACTCAAGAACCAAGGGAGTTAGGCAGTTACTGAAGACTGCAGACCACTGCACAGTCAAAGCACACCAGAAAGAGACAGGTCTTGCAAAGGACAAACAATGGGCTATATTTGGGTGTTTATGTTTGCACCGTTCTATTTCTGAGCACATGGTCGTCGTGAAGTGGTGGAACAAGTGGAATGTGAGCACAACCGATAGCACTGGTGACATGTGGGAGGTTGGCCAATCAAATACATAGCAGTCCAAGCTCAAAACAGCGATTGTCATGAGCAAATGAAAGGTGAGATATTTTTAGCTGCTAAGACCACGAGGCAAGTTTTATGTTGAAAAGACAGAAGTCTGGAAAGAGAACTCGTACTCCTCCAGGCTTTATTCAGATGAAATCTGGTAGCCCAGACAACGAGTATGAACATCCCAGACATCCTGCATTCAATCGAATCTTCTGCTTTTATTTAATCCCATTAATTTTTTAATGCTTTTGACTAAATCTTCCCATGTATCTGTCCCCGTCCCTGTCCCAGAGTGAAGATTAAGTTCAGCTGGCTGGGCTTTGACCATAAGATCACTGGGAAGCAGTTCTACCGGCAGGTGACCACTGTGGGGCGCCGTCTGAGTGTGGGAAACTCCATAAAGCACAATCCCAAAGAGCTTGCCGCACAGGAGGGAAACAAGCTCTGCCTCTCCAGCCATGACCTGCAGGTCAGCTGCCAGCGGGAACAACGTAAGTGTACAGCCTGACCTGCACACTTCCTCACAAAACCTCAACATTCCCACACAGAAAATTCAACACGTGTGCGTATACTCTGCCTCTAGCCCACACATCGCATCACACTTGAAATGGATTACGTCACAATTCATCTCTGCTCAAAACACAAATTCATACAACTGTGTTTATGTACAGTCGCCTTCGGAATTATTGGCATCTTCTCATTACCTTTTCAAATGCACAGGGCTCCACCCAGTTTCTTCCCACAGATATCTCATCAAGGAAAGATACCTCCACGCACTGCAGGGGTGGCAGTGTTTTGCTTTTATTTATACACTTACACAGGAGTTGTAGTTTGTTTCATTATGACACTTAGATGATCATTTGTTCACAATCAATGGATTGAAAGTAATACATTTACTTAATACAACTTAATACATTAAAGTTAATCAAGCAAGCAATCAATGTGACATTATCAGGTCGAATTTAGCGTAGTATACTGTCAAAACTTGAGTATTGCTATATATTTGATGATTTTACTCAATTTACTCTCGATATACATGAAAAACAATTAGCAGCGAGACTGCATCACTTAACAGGCTAATGTAGCCTGTGACTTTGGTGTAGCCTCATTTTAACATGTATGATGCTTCTTTCTCTCCCTTTGTCTCTCTCTCTCCTCCTCGCTCTCCCTCCCTCAGCTCAGTCCTTCATGCAGAGTGTCCTGAGCCCGATTTTCCTGCTGAGTCTGATCACCATGTGTGTCACTCAGCTGCGTCTCATTTTCTACATGGGAGCCATGAACAGCATCCTGGAGTCTCTGACGGACAGGGACCTCACCAAAGGTGTGTGTCTGTAAGAGTATGTGTGTGTGTGTGTGTGTGTGTGTATATATATATATCGTTTTTAGAGGAAGAGTCTGGATGAATTACAGAAAGATGTGGATATGCATGTGTTCTTTTATGTGTGAGACTCTGTGTGTGTGTGCGTGCGTGTGTGTGTGTGTGTGTGTGTGAAAAATAGTTGATTATGGGGTCAGATATGTATGATTATCTAGTATAATTTAAAAATGAGTGTGATTTGTATGAAGATAAAAAGCAAAAAAGATTATTTGAACAAATGTGTACTGCACATGTGCACATAAACATGACAGCATGTGACAAACATGTGACGATGAGTCATCATAATTGGGCTGGTCTTTTACATACAGTCCACAGAGTATCCAGTGCTGCATGAAGCCCTGTCTTGAGCACAGCAAGGGTCTCATACTCAGTGTCTTGACCTTGCATTCTGCTCCATGTATTGACAGTTCCTCATTTCAAATACCACTTCTTATTGTCAGTAAGGAATTTGCTGTAAATTAATTTCCATTCATGCCCCCTTGTTCTACCGTCTGAACTCTACCTATTTCACATCGCTTAACCCATTTATTTATTTTAAAAACTCAATTAAATCCCTTTTCGTCTTCTTTTGCTAAGCATAGGTCAAGTGGCTTTGCAAATATTCAGGCTTTGCAAAAGAAGAATTGTGGGAAATTAATAGATGTTTTTAAATCTGTAAAAGGGATCAATAAGGTGAAGTAAAATACATTTTTAGAGTGAGTTTCAGTCTGTAGAGCAAAGGGACATAAATAGAAACTATCTTAAGAGTAAGTCCCTCACTGATTTTTAAGAGTATTAAAAATCTGTATTATTTTATTACAAGGAGTATTATTTTACACAAAAACTATCAATTATTTAAATATGATCCCAGGTCAAGCAGAAACCCTTGCTGCTCTCAAATCTTGATCTAGTATTGGACACTCATAATAAACAGTATTGGATACTGTTAAGATACTCTTTAGAATGGCCTGTTCCCATCATAACATGTTCTTATTTAGGTCAGACATGACACACACAGACAGACCCTAAATGGTTAAAAAGCCACCGCCTAAGACTGCCTATAACATTAAGTGAACTGTGCAAATACTGTGTAGGAGACAGTATAATCTAGTGTTGGCTAAAAATGAAAAATATATTTTTAAGATGTCTGTATGCTTTTGGTTTAAAATGTAAAATGCTGTTGCTGTACATGGGAAAATAAGAAAACAGGCTTTACTTCAAAAGGTAAATGTTTGTTTGAACCGAGTGTTCATTTCCAAGAAAAGGAGGGATGTCATGACTCATGTATTGATCTGAGGAAGGTCAGTACCCACAGACGAGTATATAATTATGAATATAAATATGATATCATTAGTGTAAATGTGGGCGTCCCATTCATAAGTAATGATTTAATTCACATTGGATAATTATTGACAAGAGCAAACAATAGATATGAAAAATGTTTAACCACAATATTATCTCCTGTACTATTCCTTATAGAAATATCATATATCTATAAATCTGAAAGCGGATACTGATGTTAAAATAACTGAGTGTGCCTATTTAAGTGCTTTCCTCAATGCAGTTTGTCTTATCTACGTTTCTCAATTAGCTCTTTCTCCAGTTCTTATATCGTTTTGCTGTAATGTTCATTTTTGGGTGCTTGGGTTCCATATATGTCCGTATTTCAATGCTTGTGTGTAGACATTGATGTACCATATTCACATTCACCCATTCACTCTTATTCTTGGTTTTCTGAATAGTTCTGTTTTTCTCTCTCTCTCTGTAACTCATGCTGGCCTTGGTGCTTTTTCAGTCCAGAGGATGGAAGTGGGTAAGACTGAAGGCTGGAACACTTCAGCTTTCTAACTGAAGGGAAAATTTATGAGCTACAACTTCAATCTGTAGAGCATGTCCTCCCATCTGATTTACTTTTATACAAATGAGTCATTTTTCAGGCTCCTTGAACAGCCAATCAATGCCCAGCAAACCAGAGTCACTCACTGAAACAACCAATTAAGCCTAAAAGTAACATATCCCTAACCATTCATAAAATTTCTCATTTAAATATACCTGTTTTTTACATTTACATAATGATCCCTTGTTGAACGCCTTCAAAGAGTGCAAATACTCTTGCCGTATATGCAAAATAACACTCCTTATTTGTTTGCCTAACAGATAAAATGATGCCAACTTTATGACACTTTTACGTTATCGTGTTGCACAACACGGTTTATATTTTTTATACCTTTTTGAAGTCTTAAGCTAACCAACTGTATTATGAGACAGTGAGTTAGCTGGCTGTGTATCTACTTAGCTATGCAGCTAAGTTATGCTAATCTACCAAAAAGCATATTGTGACAAATATATTAAATCACAGTCTATGAAATTTATGAAAGCCATGGGTTAAATGGTACATTTAACCCTCAATACAAAGCTAACTAACATCAAAATCAAGAAGACAAAAAATCACTATTACTTTTGAACCTGAAGATTGTAGACATTAAATAACGTTAGCTTGTTAACATGTAACAAAATGGTATTGAAATGAAGGATACGGCATTAAAGGTCGTCATGGCTGGATGGAAAACAGAACATGAATCTGCCTGTTTGATTCTCCTCAACCGCAACTGACACCGATTCAACAAACTCCAGTAAACAGACTTGAGCAAACACAGGTGACGCATACTGACCCCTATTTGCTAAATGTACAAGGAGCATAAGGGTTCAAGTGGTACAATTTTAAGAGCTTAATGTTCCCTTCCCTTTGCTCATCATACTTCCATATCATCATACGAGACTGTCGCTTTCATTTAAGGATAGGTTTGATAGAGGAATCACTGAAAATAGCATTTTATTAACCTTTTTATTACCTATGCTTAGTAAGCCCTTCCTTGTTCCTCCGCTATGTGCCTTTTTTTAGTGAGCCTGTACACCTCCATATTTGGTGCCCTGCAGCTGCTGTGTCTGATCACGGCCCCTGTGATTGGCTACATCATGGACTGGAAGCTCAGTGAATGTGAGGATGAAGAGCCGGCCAAGTGAGTCCCCACCACCTTCCAGTCCGTTCCTTTCAGTTCTTAAGCGCTTCTCTCCCTGTGTCACGTCATCCGCTTCTCTTCCCAACAGGGATCGGCCACAGACAAAACTTCACAACAAACAAATCCAGAAGATCACAAACGCCACGCGAGCCTTTTTGTTTACCAACCTTCTGCTGGTCAGCTTTGGGGTCACATGTCTTGTGCCTAACCTCCCCGTTCAGGTGATATTCTGAGCGCTCCCCACTCCTCTTCCTCACTACTCTTCCACACTAAAGAAATAAATGAGCCACACCAACAACATTTAGGAAAAAGAGCAATTGTTCAATCCCTTATAACTAGGCCGCTTCCCTTTAGTTTACCGTCAGAAATAAATAAAACTAGTTGACATTCATATGACGGGGAGCCCATTTTAACCAATAAGCCTTCATTTTAATTGAGACACATTTAAAGAGATTGCAGACCCCAATGTAAACAGTGTGTTTGTCTTCCTTTTTTTCCATTGCAGATTCTCTCCTTTATTCTGCACACCATTGTGAGAGGGTTCATTCACTCTGCTGCTGGCGGGCTTTATGCTGCTGTGTAAGTGCACCCATCGATGTCTGACCAGGGACATTTTAGCAACTGCTTAAATTTGACATTTGAGGGTTTATCAGAAATAACAGTGAATTGAGCTGCTACTAGTGAGTATCGTTCATACTCCATTGCCTTTTTCACTTGACATTTCCACAAACGAAAGGTAAGCAATTTGGCAGCATAGAAAACTAACACATCAGACTCCTGAATGTCCAGAAATGGCAGGAACAGTGTTTATGTGTGTGTGCAGGGGCGAGGGGGGGGTTGCTTTGAAGGTGATTAATGATGTGTTGTTCAGAAGTGCAGATAGAGGTGCTGAAGTGCGAAATGTTACAACAAGAAGAAAACAAAAAGATAAAATGACTGAAGTGCAAAATGTAAACGTGGTACAAAAAAAAACAACGTGGTACAAATCAGAGACAGATAAAACAAACTTCTCTTAAGTATAAATGTCTCTGGAGTGCGGGACACAGACATACTAAAAAAAGCACCTCCGAATTGCAACTGAAGTGCAATATACAGGCACAAAATAGGCTTACGTACAGAAACCTGTAGCACCAAAATTTAATAAAATTCATAATCATAAAATTCTTAGCATATTTGCGACTGGTTCCTGGAATTACAGCAAGAGAAACCGTAAAGCATTTTCCACAGTGAGGTGGACATTATTTGTCAACCCTTTTACTGTAGCAGCTATCTTGGAAGAAAAGTGTTACATTATTATTGTGATGGGCTATAGTTATTTTTCTTTTCACACAGTATTAGCTAGCTTGCTTGACTTGCTTGCTTGTGTTCAAACCCTGACTTCATAATAAGTTGCAAGCCTGCTGTTCCTGTGTTTTTCAATGTGTTTGATGATGAATGAAATTATTTTCTTCCAGCATTCACCAAATCATTAATTATCATATCTCATATAATGAAAGCGATGAAAATACGTAGATTTAGCTATCCTAGAAGACTTTTTTTCTATAACGATTGCTTCGTATTTTTAGTATCAGTGCATTATTGTTTTTAGTATTATGGGATTTTGTGTTGTTATATTTCGCGCTGACTCCATGCCTCCTCTCCAGGTACCCGTCCTCTCAGTTTGGCAGCCTGACGGGGCTGCAGTCCCTCATCAGTGCCCTTTTCGCCCTGCTGCAACAGCCCCTGTTCATGGCCATGATGGGCCCCCTGGAGGGGGACCCGCTCTGGGTAAGAATAAAAAGTAACAGTGTTCGTTAAAACAGAAGTCCAGGAGAAGTATTTCCAGACAACCCCTCACTGAAATACCTCTATCCGTCCAGTCCGGTTTTCTCCACAGCTATTAAATTGCCACGCACCCTTTCTCCCATCATGCACTCTGCTTCCGGCATCCCCCCCCCCCCCCCCCCCCCCGCCTTCATGTCTACTTCCCTTTCTACATACATTAGTGTCATCAAGTTATATTCGGCACATTTTGTGCTATGTTACACACATTAGCACTCACCTGTGCAATCATGCTGCACTCGTTAACACTCGTTAACTGGTTAGATTTCTGCAGACTCATACTATATTAATCACGTTAAAGTACCCTTTCAGGCTTTCTCTGCATTCCTGACAATTTTAGACCCAAGAGAATGCCTCCAAGTCGTTGGTCCAGGTTGTGAACATATTATTCCAATAATTCTGATAAGATGTGAACTCAGTATTAATCGTTTGCAAAAAGGCTGAGGGGAAGTTAAGTTCAGCCCGTGTTGAGACACTTGGAAATTTTAAGCTTGGGGCTCACAAATGTTAAGCTTGGGACTCCTCCCATGATTAATCTTGACTACTGTTGAACTACATCTAGGCATGCATGTTTAAAGGTATTGCATTTCCACTCTGCCCTTGTAGAAACTAATTTCCACCGAGCAGTTACGAGTTCCATGTACCTAAATGTCAATACCCCAAAATTACAGAAAAGGTCTGCCTTATTCAACAATTTGAGAAAGAATAAATCTGGAGTAGGTTCATACAGTGTACTCATAATCTACATAAAAGACAAAAAGATTCTGTTGGTGAGCATCGAATATCTTAATTTCAAAATCACGCACCAAGCTAGAATGACTTTTTGTTAATGCATGAACGTGATGTCAATTTTGGTAAAAAAAGAAAAAAAAATTATATAAAATGATACCTACAGGCATTCAAAATCCGAAGGAGTTTTCACCAAACTCTTCTCGTGTCCCCAAAGCTTCTAAAATATTTTCCATTTCATGTTATTTTAAGCAATTAGCAAAGCTTATTTTTCTTTTTTAACATTTTACATTCTTCACATGTATTTATGCACATGTATGAAACTGTTATTTTATAAAATATGGAATTTTAGTGTGTTTATATGGTGCATTGAACAAGCCATGTGGTGATTGGTTGAAACATGCTGTGGTTGGTTGGTTGGTTGGTTGGTTGGTTGGTTGGTTGGTTGGTTGGTTGGTTGGTTGGTTGGTTGGTTGGTTGGTTGTTGGTTGGGTGGGTGGTTGGTTTGGTTGGTTGGTTGGTTGGTTGGTTGGTTGGTTGGTTGGTTGGTTGGTTGGTTGGTTGGTTGGTTGGTTTGAACATGTTTGTCTGTTCCTCACAGGTGAACGTTGGTCTGCAGGCCCTGAGCTTGCTGGGGTTCTGCCTGCCCCTCTACCTGCTCTGCTACAGAAACCAGCTCCGCCAAAAGAAGCGGGAGGACACCAAGTCCTATGTCAAGATCAACGAGCCTATCAAGGAGGAGGCTTTTGTGTGAGGAAGACAATGGAGACAGAAATGAGAAGACTTGAAATCACAAGGGCGATATTCCCCCCTTACCTGTATTTGCACTCAGTAAGATGTTGAGTCAGACATTCAGCCACACGCACATCACATCTCCAGCATCCCACTACCTCTCACAGATGTGTACCCGATACAACACAAACTGTGTATATACACCGTGAAAGAGCTGTAAGAATACTCTTTACTAAGGACGGAATAGGGAGAGACCTCGGTCACGAGGTACAAAAGGGACAACAAAATTACCAAAATTGGCAAGTGGAGGCTTCAACTTCAGGACATGGCAAAGGACAATATTATTCCAGTCTCATAACTTTAATAGTTTATTAGTATCAATAGTCTGAATATTATTATTTCAGTCTCATAATATCTTTCTCTTCCAGTTTTTTTTTTAAATGCCAGTATTCATGACAGTTTCCTAAGCCAAGCCATCTTGCAGAGGTATTCAAGATTTACTCATGTTCAGTACAATGCATATACCGTGTTTTTTGTAATAGCTATAACGTTGCTTTCTGTGATTTTTACTTCTTTTCCTTTATTTTGTATTCTTTCAAGATTGAAATATTGTTTTTTCTGTCTTGAAACATATGTCAGAGAGGTAAAGGTAAGGTAAGCTGGCTTCCTAAAATGTGTTCTTGAAACACATAGTAGAGAGGTAGAGATGAGGTAAGTTTGCTTCCTTAAACAACAGTAGCGGTGCTAAAAAAACATTAGCGGTGATATTTTTGAGGGGACCACTATCAGTATCGATTAAGGAGTTTTTCCTACCTGATACCAATAGGATCTTGATATCAGGGGGTCTAAACTCTTTGTGATACACACTACATAAAAACAGAACACATGTTTAGGGAACCGACAAGACCAGCCCAATGACACTACTATATGATCCTGTCCATATGACCTTATTAGGGGTGGCATGGTACTGCATGGCATGCGCTTACTGCAGCAACGGTTTGATTGGTTTGCATAATCTAAATGTACTGTGCACAGTGCCGGATCTGAGACTGGCAGGTCTACTCCTACATCACCACTGGAATCGAACAGTGGTGATGTAGGAGTTAACTGAAGTAGTTTTAAAAAAGGAACACTCCTTCATTTTCTCAGTATCTTTACAAACAGGGTAAAACATTGAAATTCATCGTATGAGGAAATCAAAAATGGACTTTTACAGCCAAAATATTTCATATTGAAGACTGGGATCATTGTGCTGACCACTTGTGATATGTAGATGAAAAATAGTAGCCGTAGTATTCCACGAACTTATGAACACAACAATGAACACATCACTGATTCTTGAGAGTTATGGGTTTTCAATTTGGGGAAAAAAATCATATGCTAACCAGTTAGAAAGGCATGTGCCAGTCAGATCAAGGTCTTTGTTGTCAAAATATTTTAAGGTGCACAATTCTTTCTAAATGGCTCTTTATAAATTCATGTCAAGGCCATCAATGATAGTTCGATGCTGAGAATTTCATTTTATAAATTACAGTGAATATATGACAACAATACATTCTTTTTTCTACTTTTCACACAATTTTTTATGATTCATGTCAGAATACTGTAGTTTTCTGAATGTATCATGTCAGAATGGTATAGTTCTCAGAATTTTTTAAAAGTTTTAACATTTAAAAGCCTACAAAAGGGCTTTAATTTTAAATAAGCCATTTATATGCCTGTGACAGTGGGAAACCGATGATAAAATCTAAAAATTACCAGTCAGATGCTTACTGAATGAGTTAAAAACAAATGGTTGTCTAATTTAGCTTTGACTCATGGAAAAACAATGATGGGAAAAGCAGAAGAACATCGATAAAACAATTATGTGACGCACCAGCTCCTTTTATGACACATGTAATCTAAAAAACTTGATTTTGCGATTGTGCATGTTGATTATTAGCTAGTAATTTATAAAGGGAGCCAGAAACTCAAGTCGGAATCTACATCAGTAGACAGGTAACCGAGTCTTCTAATATGCTGTGTGTATCCATGGAATTTACACAAATCATATGCCGCACATATAGTCGTCTATTTAAATGCCAGTTCAAGCGTACTCACAATTGCTGTACAGATCTCGCTACTGCTGTGTTATAATTCTGACTTCATTTCGGGTTTTTGTTTTCCTCCGCTATCCCAGTACCTGCTTGTTCTTCTTTTCTATCTGTCACTGAGGAAATTTGACAGCTGTTTGGTCCCTACCTAAGTAAATTCATTTGGGCATCGAGTTATTGTGCTTCCTCTGCAGGGACCACCCCTAAAAACCAGAACGTTCTGCCAAAAAACAGTCACTTGTTAATGAACAGTTAATCCAAATAAATACATTTTTGTTGTTGAAATGAAATCAATTGAATCTGTGTTTCAATAATTGAAATAAGAATATAACTCTCTAATTTGTCAATAGACTGAACTGAAAGTGAATTCACCCCAGCCCCATGTCTAACTATGATCACACCCTCAGATGAAGAAAGCTTCAACTAGAACCCTCTACTCTCAAGATCCTTTTGTTTAGAAAATATGTTCTTCCTATGGAACATGTTTTGAGAATAAGAACTCATGTTGACAATAACAGGTCATTTATCCTCAGCTACAATCACCATTTATGTGCAAAGCAAGTCAAGTCTGGACTACCACACACCCACCAAGGGCCCACCAGCTACACTGACCTTACTGTGCCTGTATTGGGGCTTGAAACCCCAATACTTCCAGGTCTTAGTCATCCACCTTAGCTGCTATGCTAATGGTCAATAGTTAACCTATTGTTACGACAAAAATTTGAAAGTGTTTTTACAGCAACAGTAAGCAAAACCCCATTTGCAGAGCAGTTTCTCTAGAGACAGCTGGTCCAAGGCTGCCAATGATAAATCCTGTGGAAATTAAATGTTTATTATTATAATGAATTATTTATTCTGAGATTATTTGCGTTTTGGAAAGAGTGGGAAACAAACATGGCATCTGTATCAAACATCTTTTCAGTTTAATCCTAGTCTAGAAGGACACAGATGATTAAAAAATAGAAATATATTTGAAATTGGAAGACCTCCCATCTTTCCTCCTGGATACAATAACCCTTTATTTCAACTCCGAAAAAAATCAAAACAGCCCAATACCGACCCCCAGCTCCTTCAGACGAGGCCCAACAATGCTTGTCCCCCATAGGGCTGGAGTAGTCAGTTTAACTCAATGCTGTCCATTTTTCTCTCTTGGCCTGTGATTGGCCAGGAAACAACGTTCTATGCTTCATGGGAGGTTATCCTAAGTTTTCAATTGATATTGTGTTTGTCCAGCCACTTAGTGTCAGCTTAGAACCTGATTTCCTCTGTTTCAAAACACTTTTTTAACCTTACTTTTCCTCAGTGTGAACCCAAACAACTAAACTGACCGTAGATCAGCATTTTCTACTTCGAGGTGGTTGGACAAGGTGTGGGCAAAACGTATGTCATTTTGTGCATTACAAACCGAAAAGAAAAAAGCAAGTTTCACACAGGAAACAGACTAGAATTTTTGACAAAGATTCCTTCCCCGTTTTCAGTGTCAAGACAGTTTCAGAAATACTAATACTAATTAAAGCTACTTATAGTTTGCTAGTTTGTGGAAAAAAGTGACGTTTTGTAGGTGGTGGAAGAGGAACAGATGGGCATGTGACTAAACTAGCTTGTGATAGCTTCTTAAGCTCTACCGAGAATATTTGGATGTGCAACTTATTTTGAGTGTGTTCACAACTCAAAATTTATATATCTAGTATATTTTATATGTATGTATTTTATATCTAGCAAAATAAAATACACATGACTAAAAATGCTAGAGTCTAGCTAACTAATATTGAAGATAATAACACAATGTCAAAAATTATTTGTATTGTATTTTTCATTTAATTTATATCATTCATTTAATATTTAGGCCATTGAAATTAATGTTGCATTAAAATTCATTGGCATCACTCATTAAAACGAATTCACATGTGCAGCCGTGGTCATAAACAAATCACGCCATATGTGCTTTTTCAGACTCCTGCTAGACTAAACATGAATTAAACGACCAAATTATAATGAGGCACCATAGAAGGCCTCCACCGCTCCAGGGCGGAGTTGAAGCTGAAGCTTATCGATGTGCACGCACTTTAGAGGATATTTTTCATTTATATTGGATGAACATTCTACATGTTTATTGGATGGACATTCTATATGTACATTAGATGGACAATCTACACTTATATTGGATGGACATCCTACATTTTATGTGAGTGTACTGTCGGGAGGAACACACATTTTATGGTTATTGCCCATTCTTATCCATCCATTTTTATGGTCAAAATGTTGTACTCTCATAAATGCACTGAGGTTAGTGACCACAGATCACAAACTTACCTAAAGTTATACTTCAAACCCCAGACTAATGATGGCCAGTATGGATTTACATTCTATGTTACCAGGTAAAAGCAGAAATGGGCATGGTACAAACCTCCTTGTTTAAAGGCAAGCAATAATTTGCCCCTCAAATGCAGAGTCCTTGAGTAAATAATGACTATATGTGTGCTTGGGACGTACATTTAAGAGATTTAGATGCTAAACTTTGGTAATATAATATCAAAGCAGTATTTGATATAGTCTTTGCCTTCTTTTATTCTCAGGTTAATGAAAAATGTTGGAAAACCCGAAGTCACATGATAATGTGTGATAATGTTACATGAATATTTACGTTGGATGACTTTCCAAAGCTCATAAAGACCTGATAATGAGAATTCTCATCTTGAAAAGCTAGCTTGTGTTACCCCACATTTTAATTTCAAGTAGGAAATACAGAACTGGATAATGTTTTAGCCACTCCCCCACTACAAAATGAAGTATGAGTAGGCCAAGGAGGAGGAGAGAACCTCTTATAAAGCTGGTCCTAGATCAGTCAGCCACTGTATTCCAGAAAGGTTTTGGTCAAACTCAGTAAGTTCTCAGTCTACAATCCAAGGTCATCTTCAGAGTCATTGGTGGCAACTGGTGGAGCTTTTGTTCTTTGGCAACATTTTGATCTTTCCTTTTTGGTGTTTTGCTGCTATTCTGGTGGCTCCTCTGTCCTTCCTCAGGAGAGATAAGCTATTGTCCGTTATTTTCATCACATTCATTCATTCCTTCACTTTGTGATGCATTCAATGTTCTTATTTTGTTAACGTCTTTGTGTAATTTACTGCCTGTTATGGTAGTGGGCCAGGTCTGTAGCCTAGACTCTGAATTTTGTCTTTGTCTATGTGTTGACTGTCAAATAAACCTTTTGAAATTATTCTAATTGTATATTTCTGACTGCTCTGAAGGCCATTAACACACGACTACAACATTATTACTTACACTGCCATGAGAAATTTGCTAAATCAGACCTATAAACAACGATAGCTACATACAAGTAGGGGAGACCGGGTTGACTGTAACATGGGGAAGTTGTAACACTTTCAATTTCTCCAAACAGGAGTAAGCTGGAATCATGTAATCATTAGTGTGCAGGCCCACTTTCTATCTGAGCTCACATGTCGAGTTACATGCCCCTGTGAGCAACTTTTATAGTCGAAAAACTGATTTTGAGGTTATTTTTTAATTCATTTTTGACTTGTGATGTTTGTGGTTTAGCTGGAATCACAAAAGGTCATTTCAGGTCTTCATGCTACAACACACTACTGTAACATGGATGACAGGTTTGGGGATAGTTGTGACAGGATTTCAAAACTTTCACAACTATCCCCTAATTACGGTTGAGGCTGTTTCTTGTGTTTTCTTGTATTTTTCAGCAAGCTAAACAATGGAAGGGAAAACCTGAAAGGGGAGAGGTGCAGATATTCTCTAAAAAGCCTCAAATGAGGTTGCACAGGGTGGATTTGTGCACTCTTTGACAGGTTATGGTATTTGTCATGTAACACATTGCAAGTGATATAAAACAGTACAGAAGCTGTAGGAGGAAGGGGCCTGTGAGTTGCTCAGAGCAGGCGACTGCAGCGCCAATAGGGTGTTTACTGATGAGAGGCTTACTAATGAAGGTAACTGATCTGTAATGATGGATTGTCTCCTCATGAGGTAAGCAAATGACAGGCACATGATAGGCAAAAGTGAGTCAGTACAATGATGAAATTTGGTATTGTTAATGTTCCAAATTATCTTTTCTTAGGTCTGAAAATAAACATTGGCAGATTTAGAGGACGACCGAAAAAAAGTACATTGTGAAAATGTTCAAATGGAGGCACACCAACACAGCCTTGTTACTTTTTAGGACTATAAGGTATGTTCCTGAATAATATTTTTTGCAGCAGTAACATTGTATGCGCTGAGTTTCTCCACTTTCAGCTACTTGTTACATTTAACCCAAGGTACTGTTACAGCTATCCCTGGGTGTGGGGTAGAATGTATCATTTCACTTCTTGTATTTGAGATTAATTTTCACAGTCTCTATTAGCATTGGAGGTATGGGGATAATTTAATTTTGAAACATACAGATATGGGTACTTTGTATTAATATTCTGAAAGATCTAGCACAAATAAGAGCAGAGTAATGATACAGAAGTAACAATTGTTACAGTCATCCCCGGTCTCCCCAACCCCAGGTTGCACTGCCACCCTGTCACAGAAACTGCAGCTACTTCTCTGCACACTATACTGTTCAGTAACACTTTCACTACAGGCAACATCAGAGCTGGGCCTCTCGCCTGACAGCACCCACTGCAGGGCGGGGCCTACCCGAGGATCCTCGTCCTGGACCACCCGTACCTGCTTTTGCTCAGGCGGCCACCTTGGGTGCAGGTGTTGTGCAGAGGAGTTAGCCGCTGGCAGGGTTGGCTGTAACTCATGCCAGTGCTAGTACATGGAGATCTAAGAGACAATGTAGCTGGCCTAGAAGAGGTGCTGCTGGGTCATCACTGAGACCAGTGGAAGGGAGAGCCAATCATGATTGCTCATTTTCACAGACTTATGTGTGGCTTTCCTGAATATGTGGAAGCCCACTTTAGGAAGAGCAGTAAGGGGGAGCCCTGTGACCCACCCTCCTAAAGTTAGGGCTTGGCTGCTTACACTGTTTACACTGACTATTAAAAAAAACACTGACATGAGGTTCTAAGTAGATACTTTTAGCATATATTTTTATGATATTTTTTATTCAGATATGTCTGATTTAAATAAACACATGATAATTGTGATTGTTTACTTTTTTACATCAATAACCATGCTATTTGATGTTTTGGTAAAGTTGAGAGGGCAGATGGAGAGAGGGGCTTCCACAGCATCTAGGACCCATTGGGACTAAATGTCAGCAATTTAATCCAGCCTGCGACAGATTGACAAAAACATCTAACATACCATATAATTTTCAAAAGGTATGAACTGGAAAACTGAGTATTTTCTCTCATTTGAAGTGGGACTTGGCAATACAAGAGCGAAGTGGTAACCTGAGCGCTTTAAGGCACCACGAATACGCATTCAGGGTTGCTTTGGTAACACTTTGTTTACGCGCCTTTGGGGAAACTTGACCGGCTGCACCTAAATCACCAGAGCTACAACGGGTCCGGGGCAACACCCCATCATACTTCAACACCGAAACTAAATTTAATCTCTAATGGTAAATATTGCCAATTTTCTTAAATGAGAACAATGCAGGGACAGTAGTACTCAGTGGGATGAAATACTTTCGTTTCGATTCGTTGTAGTTAAATAGAAACGTGCATGCGTTTTCAAGCTATCAATATTTATTTAGTAAAGTTCACTAAAGGTAAAAGGACGAAACATGATCCGGATAGCTAGTAAAGGGGTAGTTTATTGTTGTTACTGTCTACTGACTACTGTCATTGGCTAGGCTGATAAATATAAATGTGAATATTGCAGAAAATCCTTCTGCATTACTGGTGGGCAGTGCGGGCCATTTTTACAATGTTTAAATGGGGAATCCTGCTGTGACCATTAGGACAAGCAACGGTGTGTTTTATTCTAACGGTATGTATTTTGTGTTGTTGTTTTGTAGAAAGAAAACACATTAAAATAAAGGAGGAAATAAAGTATTCTGAGGCTACCTTTGATAACAACGAGCTGTTTGCGATAAAACTGCCATAGTTATCCCAACAGTAAGAATCAGGTTATGTCTGCATTTACGGAGGAGCCACGCAAGTTTTTGCCTTCGGAGTGGTTGTTAACAAACCAAGTTCAATATGGGAATGCCGAAGCAGAATGCTCCCGTTCAGAGCGCGTCATTGCAGCAAGCAAGGCTTTGGTTGAAGAAACTGACAAGGCTACACAACGCATGCAACAGGATGTCAACAAGAAACTAGGTAATTATAGTTGTATGATTGTTGTGATATTGTGTTGTGGTGGTCCCATGAAAGAGCACCAAGCCTGGAAAACCAAAAACCTCAAATGTCACGGAAAACATTTGGGAATTTAGCGTATGTGGAAAATAAAGCGGGTTGTTTCCGTTGGTATTTGGGTTGATACGACTAAAAATACCTGAAGTTTGTGGTGATAACTTGAACCACAGCACAAGCTAGCAAGTGTCATTCTATTTTAACGGCAACAAAAGCACTGAGTACCACATCCATAATCAAAACTCCAGTCCTGAATCCCAGGCCTTCAGGCTGATTTCTGCCAACCCCATATCCAGAGCAGAGGATCCACAATGTCAGGTTCTGGAAGGAGGAGCTCAACAGGGAGCTGGATGAAATGACACGGGAGATGGAGGAGCTGCAGACCTTCAGGACCAGGGTGGAAAAGGCGCTGGAGAGCTGTTCCGAGCCGCTTCAAGTCACACAGCAGTGCTTAGCCGAGAGGTGAAGAAACCCACAAACAATGCACCTTGCCGTATAAAGCTCCCAACCTCTTTACACATTAACGGAAACCTGCTTCATGCTTCTGCTTAAAATGTCATCTCACTTTGGCTGAAGCTCTATGGTTTCCTTACCTCTGATATTAACAAGTTCAATGTTGATGAATTCGCTTCCATTCATTTTACACAACAAGCTGTTTCACTAAATTTGTGCTAGTTGTCCAGCTAGTTTTGTGAAAATGAATGGGAGTGAATTGGAAGATAGGATGAGGACTAAAAGGACCAGCACAAGATTCTTCTCATTCATATAAGATGGGGCGAACAGAAAATGATTGTACTTCATTCACTCACCCATCATAGGTAAGGAAACTATACAGCGTAGGTGTTACTAAAATGAAATGTCCCCTTACAAGGTTTCATTGAGAATACATCCTCACATTAGTATCAAATAATGTAATTTTTTTCAATTCTGATGCAGAAATGATATGATTATATTTCAAGAACATCAGAGGGCTTTGTCAAAGAGAGCCTATGAGGAAGGACCAACCCATGAGTTCCCTATGCGTTAGCCTGCAACTGAAGGTCACCATCACTAACCACCTGTTTCACACAGTGCTAGACAGTCACTTTACAGTAGGCGAAATCATGAGTCTTTCATGTTTGTTCTCGTCATCTTTTCAAGCATTGCGTTCATTTCTATTTAAATTATCACTATTGGTTAGCCGTATCAGAAATATCATTGGTTGTGTTTGTGCCGCTGCAGGGAGAAGCATGAGGGGACCGAGCTGGTGCATGACGAGGCAGAGCTGGAGCTGAGGAAGGAAAAGGAAGTGATAGAGGGGGCGATCTGTCTGCTGCAGCGCACGCTAGAACAGACCGATGAACAGATGAGGTGAAAACAAATGGGTGGGAATAGACGGCACTATAAGATGTCATATACCTTATTTCATTAATAGTCTAGCATCTATGATAATGATAATACGAGTAATAAGAAACGCTGTTCCTGGGGTCCAAGTACCATGTAAAACAGTATAAAAATGCAAACTACAGACTATGACTACGGGTACTGATGGATACAAATATATAGAGCACAAATAACTCCAGAATTATTTGCACCTATGCTAAAGATGAGACGTTTTGATGTGTGTACCTCCAGAATGAACCGTTCTGCAATGTACAGCTTGAAGAAGGATCTACAGGACAAGCTCCAGGCTGAGAAAATCGACGATTTCTGCTCGGTCCTCACTACCACCTCTCCCAGGCTCTTCCAAAATAAGGAGGAGTACCGCTCCGTCCCTGGGTAACCTAGGGCTCAGTTTGACTGCTATAGAGGCAGGGGCAGCAGCCAGTTATTCCAGAAGGGATGTGATCATCATTCATATCTTGTTAACAAACCCACACTCATGAATGTTGACAGTATGTCTGCCTAGGAGGTAATGATAAAAAGTGCATGTCATGCTCAGACGTGAAACAAATTCAATTGTGATGATCAAAGAAGCCAGCTTTTATTCATATTTCTTATTTTATTCAGATAAGACTATAAGAACACATAGTGATGAGAACAGGGCTTTTAGTCCATCTAAGCTTGGCTTTTACCTACAATCTAAAACCTTTTTAGAGGACTGATCTGACTAACGTGATCTACCATTCACTGATACAATGGATACTGGATGTATAGCCCTAATGCCCACCAGCCCGTGGCTTGAGATATATGCTTTTTATGTAGGCTGATGCATAAAGGCACTGAACCATATTACTACAATGGAACACGGAGAAAAAATAAAACTGGTGAAACTGAACAGGTTTTGTCCTTACATAATCTGCTCAGTAACACCAAGTTGTCCGTAGTTCAGGCTGTAGATGCTGGTTGCACGCCCTAGGCCTCCAGGCGATTGTTGGTTAGTGTTGAACTGAATTTTGATTTTATTATTTGATCTTATTAGAGAATTCTGACTGATGATGATAGGTTGTCCCAAAGCATATTGTTATCTGAGCAACACCTGCTCTCAGGTTGGGATATTTGTCTTCTGTGAGGAAGCACCCAAATTATCCCTGAAGTTCCTTTGTTTCCCTTGATTTCAGTGCATTCTCATTCTTCAAGGTCAGAATTTAGTTTTACAAGGCTGTTGTATCCAAGTAAAAAACAGATGATTGTTTTGGAGACAATGTGCAAAGTGCAGAGTCGTAAGCAGTATTTAAGCAGTGCAAAGTCGCTGAAACGCCTGTTGAATTCGGCTGCAGTGTTTTTATTTGGTCTGTATATGGTACGCACTACGCAGGTAACCTTCACACAATGAAGCAGTGATGTTCAATGTCTGTTTTCAAAGTTCCATAGATCACAGTTCTGCTACTTGGGGGACAGGTGTAATTTTTGGTGATGTTGATTATATTTTTGTTTTTTCCTTGAGCTTGTTTAGCATGTCAGTTAAGAATGCCAAATCCTGGAGCCACTGGTCTTCGTCATTCTGCTTGTGATTAAAATTTAGAAGAAATCAGAATTATTTCATCTCAGTTCTCTAAATCACTGCAAAACTGACCTCTGCTTAGCCACGTAATGTCCATGCATTTGGCATCCCTTTATTTCTAGTAAGTGTAGAAAAGCCATCTTTGAAGACCTCTAACATTGATTGAGCATAAAATCTTCATTACTACACACATAACCTACTTCATGTTTAATATTTCTTGTCATTGTAGTCCTCCTGAGATAAGATGGCAGACCCTTGCCCTAGTTCCTGCTTTTGTTTAACAATGTCAGATCCAAAGAACATATAACATGATAACAGACAGACTATGAAAGAGGTCTAACATTATAAAACAGCCAGTAGAATGAAAATGAATGAACAGTGACGTTAGAAAATTAGTATCACATTTTTGTATGTTTTCGATTTTTTTTTACCCAGTACCCCTGTGACCCCCGAAGGGTGGGAGAATTTCTCCAGCGTAAACATCAGCAAAGCTAAGGGCCAGAAGAACAGCTCGCAGTCGCTGAGAGCCCTGGTGGAGCGCGTGCTGGAGCAGACGGCCACAGACATGCGCAGACAGCACCAGGCTTCGGCAGCTGCGCTGCAGCTGTGCATACAGAGGACTAAGAGCTCCAAGGAGCAGCTGGAGGACCACCTGAACCAAGTACATGCAGATAGTTCCACAGATACACAACTTACTCATGATCTCAATGCATATCATAACACACACATAGAATGTTATTAGTTTTATCACCATTAATTCATTTATTATGTTATTATTATTTTTTTATCCTTAATCTTTCTTCTTCTTTGTATTCATTTGTTTGATTAATTCATTTCAGTTTGACTCCCAGCTAAGGAATTGCTGTTGTACCCTTGAGCAACGTACTCAACCCAAATTGCTTTAGTAAATATCTTGCTGGATAAATGGATAGTGTGTAATATGTAAATGGATACGAGCCTTTGCTGAATGCTTTAATGTAAGTTTTAAAACCATGTGGTCTTGTAGGTTCTGGCAGAAATTTCAGGGCAGGAGAAGAACCTGGTGTCTCTGAGAGAGGCCATTGAGGCGAAGCAGGGACCCGTGCGAGCGGCAGAGACCCGCGTGGCTGCGCGGAGCCAGAGGTCCGGGGTGGAGCTGTGCTGTGACTCTGCGCACCTCCAGCTGTCAGCACAGCTTCTGGAACTTTCTGCACACATCAGCAGGTGAGGAAAACATTAGAGAAAACACTGAAAAGGGCTGTAAGTGTATTTTTTCGTTGTGTATGTTTTTCTGAGAGCGTTCCAATAAACTGCTGGCACCACCTGCTGGCATTTTACTTGTTAAAATGTATTCAGCACTTAAAACGTATGGAGTTCTTCTGTCCATGACTCCTGCTACATATGTCTCTGTTACAAACCAGCACTATTAGACTCTCAAAAGCACATAAGAAAACAAGGGTGAGACTGTTCGGTCATTTGTTCAGTCACAAACAGTCATTTGACTGTTCCCTGAGAAAATTTGACACCTTTCTGTATTAGGTGCCCCTAACTCTCTTGCAAGCACAATCATGTAAATTTGGTCACCATAAATTCTTGTACAACTGTGGAATAAAACCTAGAAATGGGTAAGATTTATAAGTACGTATCTGTAATGCTCTTTCTTCTTAAACATCCAAGATGGTGAGTATGGTTGATGTAAGTTGTTAAATGTAAATGAAGTAAAGTTCAGTGTTTAGTTTTTTGTTAGTTTGTCCAGCTAAAATGAATAAGAAATTATAAATACACAAGAATTTGCAAACACACTCTGATTGTGGTGCTGGCTTTGGAAAATCATAAATGTATGTCTTTTTCATGTGTATTTTATGATATTGCTCAGATATTTTAAGTTGCTTGAGCAAGTCTACAGTCTATAGACTTGGCAGAGGGGTGCACACTGGTATATTTGTGAGTTGTTATTTCATTGGCATCTTGGGCTTTTTGATGTTAAAGTAAGTCTGTCAACTGGCTCCAGTGTACACCTGTGGCCAACATGTAAATTACGTCCACATACTAAGAACTAAAGTTTCACCTAATCTCTTTATTGTGATAATACTGTTGGTCCGAGGGCTTGTGCAATATGTTGTCACCAGTGTAGTGTTTTATATGTTATTTGAAATGATTTCATATGTTAACTTATGGATTATGTCCCATTCCTATTGACTCTGCTTTCTCTTTCCAGACTCAATACAAGTCTATCCCAGTCAGAGATGGAGCTTCGCTCTTTAACCCAGATCCAGCTGTCTCTGGAAGAACAAATCCAGCTCAAGTCAACCTCCCTGTACATCGATGAGGTCATCTGCTCACGGCTGCATCAACCTATTGCCATTCAGAACTTCTGAGTCTGATCCACGGGCAAAATGGGAAGCTTTGGGTGAACTTAAGGTCATCATTCACAAGATTCATGTCTCGAAAAATGACAGTAGTGTGCCCTCTATGCAGCTGGTTCTAAAAAGAATGGATCAAGGATGTCAAAAAGAAAGTGTACTCATGGTATTAGTACATTATATTTTAAGGTTATTAAATGCTACTGAATTCAGCTTCTCTTCAGGTTATGTCCCAGGTTAGCAAATCGAAACAGATGATCTTCCTTTAAGTGTCACTATTTTTCCTAGTCCTTGTTTTCTTTAATCTCAGATGAATTTAAAGTCTTTATTTAAGAGAATGATCCCCATAGTCACTTTGGCCATGGACCATTCTCATGTCATAACAAAACCATGCTGAATGTGTAGATAAGTCATGTGAGGATACTAAAGAAAATATAACATAATGGCAATGGTATCAATTTCAGTCTTCTAAACCAGGTGGACTGTGATTCAAAGTGCATGGTTCAAAAATGGAAAGGTATATGTCTTTGAGTGGCCCTGTCAAAGTTCTGACCTTGATCTTATCAACACACCTGTCATAACTGGAAACCTACATTCCATAGACAGTTAAGCAGTATAGATGTAGATCAGTTTTTCCATGAACAAAGCTAAGTCTGCACCTGTATTATATATAGGGTGTACTATAAACCCACACAAAAGAATTTATTGTGTTATTGTATGGAAAAGTACCCCAACATTTTTGTGACTTTAATGTTCATCTAATAAACATATTTATAGCATAATTACTAAATGTAATTAATTTATAGGAATTCTGAATGAAAATGTTAGGGAAAGAAATGCTTAGATATCTTTTGTAATCCAGTAAAATCTACCACAGAAAATCAGGAAAATTTGAGAGGGTCAGTTGGGGACAGAATGACCCATATAAAACACATGGTAATGTGTGATGGCACTTAATTTTTAACACTTAAACTCAGTAGCCAACAATGATATGATAGTGATACAAATTCATCCAAAAGTGGGAGAGGAGTTTGGCGTCATCACAGATTGGGTTTTGTATAAAACCATAGACGTGTGTAGGATAATTGGCTACTGAAATATGATTCTGACCTTCTATGGTGCATAATGTTCCTCATCACCAATTATGTAGTTCATGTGGATGGACACAATAAATATGCGTGTGTGATACATATGGATATACCACTAACAGTTAGCATATATCAACGTTAATGTATTATGTGTGTGTACGTGTCACTTTAATAATTTCACAAAGAACCCCACTTCATTTGATGGTTTCGTGTATGTTCTTTTTCTGTTTTTGTTTTCTCTGTTTTCCTAATTTGTAGCACATTGGCAGTTGACCTGGAATTAAAGTTATGGAATGAAGCTGAATAATGTTATATTTCAGATAAAAGTGATAATAAACAAATGCCATAGCAGTCAGTCTTTACAAATGAACAACATGGAGGTCAAAGAACACCCTGAGTCTGGTTAACAGAGAATGGGAACAAATTTATCTAGGGCGCAGTACATATGTAACATTACCAACAAGAAATCCAATAAAATGAGATGTAACCCCATATGAGACAGAATCCTTATAGTAGTGTAGTATAATGGTAAGGGAACTGGGGTTGTAACCCAGATTCTAGGTACTTCAACTGAATTGCTTCAGTACATTTCAGGCTGTTTAAATGGAATTAGTTCTGGGCTGATGGTTTTTGTATATGTGCTTCAGGTTCATGTTCCAGTTTGTTTTGTGAAATAAACAGAAGAATTACAATGATGCCCAAATGGACTGTTACCAGGCTTAGAAGAATACAAAATGATTAAAACACACCAGTCTTACCTGAAGTTAAAGAACACTTTAAGGATGTGGGAAGGTTCATAAAAATAACAGAGCAGTGCTTTATAATGATAAAGCAATAGGTGATACATTTCTCCCTATCCACTTTGCCCTCCAGAGGGCTACTTTTGTCTTGATTTTACTAATCCCTATAAATATGCCAAAAGCATATTTTTGAATATGCCAAAAGCTATTCGCTGCACACACATGGTCAAAGGCTTCAATTAAAGAGTTATTTGCCATTGACAAACCTGAGACAGAACAAATATACGTCAAAGTAGGCACATGCAGTATATTAGTTAGTAAACTCTGGCGTCAGAAGGTAAAAGTACTACCATGTTCTACATGTGCACTAAAACAGGTGATTTTACCAATTAGTTTGTTTATCTGGCTGATGATATGTGCTAACTGTAAACAGCTGTTTCTACAGGCATTAGAACTCCAGTGAAGTTTTTCCTGAATGCTTAAGGCATTTTTTTGTATGTGTAGCACTAGGATACTTGGATCTATTTGAATTGTATGTACTCACTGATATGCTCAAAGGTATATTTTAACATGTGTAAATACATGTATTCATGTTGCATAAGTATATATACTTAAAGATGTATACCGATCACTCTTAGACGGACTCCATCGTGACTATCATGGGAGAATATGTTGAAAAAAAAGACACAACTATAAGTGCAAACCCACTCATGAGACTGTTTAGGGTGCATTTCATATCTAGTCTCTAACACAGTGTTATTCTCTCACACACACTCAAAACATTCTTCAGAACACTGCTGACTTCAGATCAGATGCAGTTTCCGATGACCTGCTTAACGTTTCTCAGTACGAACCAAAAGACTAAGGTGACTGCAGGGTTTTCTACTTCAATATTCTTCTGACAAGTTGTGAAGGAAAAAAAAAAAACACTTGGCACCTTGTCCAGTGCAGAAGGGAAAGAAAATAGAGCCCCACACATAAAACTCATGAGAGCATTTATTAAAGTTTCGTATGGTTTGACATATGTTGTGGTTTTCCCCTATTTTGTTTCAAGTTAGTTGCAGAACTGTCATTGCATATTTTCATAACTTAAATCATTTATGATGAGATGTAACACAACTCATGAGTATTCTTCCAAAAACAAAACATGATAATCAAAATCAAATTTTAATGGCATTTATAATAAACTTCTGAGTTTTCTCATAGATGGCCTTATCAATTTGAAAATATAAAACGAATACAAAAATGCATCAATGACGCTGTTCGCTTGGAAAGCTCCCCTCCTTTCAGATATCCCCCCACCCAGTTTTTTTTATTCCAGCTGCAAGACTCCACAAAACTTAGGGGTCTTGCAACCAGTATAGAATCAACAACACAAAAAACCTAAACCGAATCCAAAAATGGGCGGAATCTTGGACAATTACATGTAATATAGCTGAATGCAATTCTGCATGAAAAAAATACAAACTTAAGACAGGATTACTTTTGCGGGATGAACAAAAAATCTGAAAAATATTTGGAAGTAATTATTGATCTGTTTTCTTAGGCTGTAGTAATTGTGCTCTAACAGTTAAAAGGGTAAACAACAGGATACTGAGATACCTAGCAGAGAGTATGGAACACAAGTCAGGAGTTGACCAGACCATACTTACAATGCTGTGTGCAGTTTTGGGCACAATACATAAAAAATAGTTCTTGGAAAAATTACAAAGAATTTCATACCCTCAAACCAAATTGTTTCCTGGTATGATACTAAAAAGCTGCGAGAACAGACTCAGGATACGAAAGAGGGACTTAATTAGGTTTTTTCGTTTTTAAATGAGCTGAAATAGATTTGATCTACAGAAGCTGAGCTTGTGCAGCAGAACAAGGGAACAAAGAGGGTATGGGTGAAACACATAAATAAAGAATTATTTTACAGAAAGAGTTGTCAGTGCAGCTTGCCAGGCAGAGGTCCTGGCCGTTTTTAAGTCCAGACTTGATAAAGTACTGGATATCATGTAGATAAAAATGTAGGTAAATGGAGAGTTAAATAGCCCGTTCTGGTTATGCTCATGTTCTCATGACAAACAGTTTGGGATTTATATGCATGTATTTTTAAAGGTCCATTCCCACATGCAGGTTCATTAGCTTGTCGTTCGGCCATCTTGTGAGATATCAAATTTAAAATGACGCTTTCAGAAACACTGTCTGCACAAAACTCGATATACTCTTGACCGAGCTTCTTAATGCTTATCGCTCAAGACTTGTGCAGCACATGTTGTGGCTGCCTTGGACCAAAGGGTGCATGTCCTGGGCTGGTGAACGTCAAAAATTTTGATTGTGCCACCAGGTGGCAAATATTTTACAGCATCCATGAGTTCGCCCATCCAAACCGACTTTGGTAAGCCTCAGCTAAGTGTCATTTGAGGCCAAGGAAAAAAAAAAAGGCAAGCACAGAAAAAGATGGGGGGGGGGGGGGGGAAAAAAAATACAACCAAATAATTCAAATGTTTACAGCAAAAAATCAACGTCACATTAAACATGAAGACTGTTTCCTGTAGTGCTCTATGAGTGGCCACTTCATTTAGTCAGGTCATGTGACATACACTGAAGTAGCACCTCCACAAGCATTGACCTGTACCCCTGAGCTTCCCGCAATTGTTTTACATATGCACATAAATAGCAGTCTACAGCTGTAAGGTTTAAATTCAGATGAGTTATAATGGTGACAGAAAATATACATGGAATGACTGATTAAAATATCTAAATCCAAAACGGAAGATTGTAGTTGGATACAATATTTTATTTGGGGACCTTAGAACTTTGGGAAATTTAAAAGCAGGAAATATATACAAAATCTTTATAATCATATGCTCACCATTCAGCAAAAACGTTCAAATTCAACATTCGAATATGATCCTTGTCCATAGAACTACGAAAAATCGTCTTGAGCTGTCGTCAGCATCCTGATATGTCTTTGTTCTTGTTTTTCCTGTGGAAGCGGGTGTCTGCCGGGTCGAAGCCCCTCTCCTTGGCCCCAAAAACGGCCCAGGCTGGGGTCTTGGCCATGTAGTCTTTAGCGGAGAAGCCATTTCTCCCCCCGCTCTCTTCGTAGCGCTGGATTTGCTCCTGGAATCGCTCGTAGTCGATCCAGGTCCACCACTCGCCGTTCACTTTGAACTGCAGAAACGACACAAAGCGACCGCAGGTAAACGATGAGGTATACATGTCACGCACGGGTCGCGTCTAATCCAAGCGGCTAGCGATGTGCATTCAATGGCATAAAACAGAGGCACACACGAAAGCGTTACCTTATGGTGAGCGATGAGGACGCAGTTCGAGTGTTTGTGCTCAGAGGCTATGTCGTAGTCCGGGAGCATGTCGGCCAGCTGCTGCACGAAGTGGATGACCTCCTCGTGCCAGGGGACGTTGGCCATGGTCAGATTGCTGGCCGAGCTTTCTCCACAGTAGGTCACTCCCTGGTGAGAAAGAGGGAATCCATCTGCGATGTGTAACTGCTGAAACATGAAGCCTAAAGTGGTCCAAGATTATTGAGCCGAGAATTATTGAGCCGTCTAACAGGTGAGGTGGAGGAGGGTGAGCAGGACCCTCTGCTACCCGTTTACCTGCTCCCTCCCTCAGCCTGGGGAACCTATAGAATTTACACAGCAACAGGTGGCCATCCCAGGAGTAAATGGTTAGTGATTTGAAAATACCTCACACATTTTTTCCCCATCAGATTATATACAGAAATAAAGTTAGTCGACCATCTAGCACCATCTGGTGGCCAATATATGCTTGGCCCTGACAATGACTTTTTCAAGCTATATTTATTACTGTAGAATACTAATACCACTACTACTACTACTGATAATAATAATAATAATAATAATGTATTATTTTTCCCAAGATTGCACAGAATTTGGGTATATCTCAGGAACCCATTCAGGAAGCAAGATAAATTGGTAAAATTAAGTAAATAGAATGTAAGCCACTTTAAACAGAGCACTGAACTGAATACATTTGAACAATACACTCAATTTTAATTAAACTGAAAAGGAATAGTTCTGGATAATGAGTAAATAAAAAATAAAGGAAATCCTACTGGAAGTGAATTACTGTTAACTCCAATTTTGGCCGTGGGTTCACATCAATGTGTAACATACCTTAACCTCAACAAAGTCGGGTTTTCCCAGTGCGATGAGCTCAGCGTAGGCCTTCAGCTCATCCACGTTCCAGGCCTTGACCAGAGTCAGTCTGTACACCGTACGCTGGCGCTGCAGGAGACGAGAGAAAATCTCAGGCTTCATGTGACCAGTGGGGCTTTCTGACAGCATTCACAGATTTTCATTCTTATTCAAGATTGACAGCATTAGATATAACACAAAGGCTCTCAAGGGTGTGAAGGCTATGTTACCTTTCTACCTTTGCTATTTTTACAGGGGCATAAGCACATAGTGCTGCTTGAGCTGAATTTAAAATTAGAAAAACAAATGACATGGCTGTTGTAAAACTCTCTTATGAAAAATAATGTTTTCTGAAGAAACAATTATGAAAACAAAAATATATTTTTTAAAAATATTAATGTCATATTTACGAGTGGTTCATTAATGAACATTCTGCAACACTGCATGATCCTCCTGCAGACCCACCCCCCCTATTTTTTTTATATGTGATGTACCCCCCAACAAAAACAATTTTATCTATGTACCAATACTGAATTTGAATGTGTAGTACTTATTTCTTGTGCATGCATAAGTGTGTATACATATTATTACAATTAAAAAATAAATCAGTCTGACTGCTCTTGGGCTGCCATTCCTGGCCAGACACCTGCTAGCATGTGAACTGATCATATGTTGACTTTGTGTTCCTCTGACAACACTGGCAATATCACTGATACGATAATTTATTAGTCTCCAAACAGTAAATATTTTCTCAGCCAATAAAACAAGAAAAACTAGAAAAACCAATACATGTGCACATACACTCTCATACAATGGGAAAATGGACAAATGGGCAAAATGGCCAAGAAGTACAAGTGTGTGTGTGTGTGTATGCGTGTTTGTGTGAGCGCAACAAAGTCATGTCACTGATGGCTGTTTGCAGGTAAGATTTCCTGTATCCCTCAGTAGACTGAAGACCTGTTTC
Source organism: Albula glossodonta (assembly GCA_019788955.1). Lineage (NCBI taxonomy): Eukaryota > Metazoa > Chordata > Actinopteri > Albuliformes > Albulidae > Albula > Albula glossodonta. Next base: position 27,073,263 of record JAFBMS010000005.1, read on the forward strand.
GGACCTCTATGCTAGTAGATCAACTTTCTCAAATAACCTCTCCTGTGTTGAAGACATAACACTGCGATCAAAGCTGCACATGTTCGAAAAGTATAACTCTTATTGAGCACTGTGACTGTACCTTTTCCCCTAATGCTCGGAGGCTGTCCAGGAAGCGTTGCCAGAAGTCCTTGAACAGCGGTCGGTCAATCCTCTTCAGGCTCTCCTTAGTGCTGGCATCCACGCTGACGTACAGCTGTGTCACTGGCTCCAGGCTCCTGGACAGCAGACAGAGGAGGGCGTATGAGAGACCCATACAAGAAACTTTACATTCTTCTTCTTAGATCTGGATGAGTTTATATAAGGAGACAGACAAAGGATACCTTCAACCCACATTCGTTGTTCCCAACTGATAAAAATGGTGGTGGGGGTCACTGGACCCAAATTTTCCACTGTATGGTAGAATTGCGAAAATGAAGCCAATTTAGGCTTCCATCACTGTGTTGTCAAGATGTTCCCATAATTCACAATGATAAGACCCTCATAGTCTCTGACAAACAATTTTCTGTAGGACATACATGATAGCATTCCAAGAGGTCTTTAAAGGAATGCTAAGATATAAGTTATTTCAGTGCATTTGTTCAAACTTACTGGGGGCAGCCATGTTGGAAGAACGTAAATCAGTTACACAAACGTACTTAGTTACTGTCTGTTCAGTGTGAGTAACATCTGGTCAAACAGCAGAGGTTTCCTTCAAGCTATGAAGGCATAGGTCAACTCAATTTTTTACTTCATAAATAAATCATAATTTTTTTGGGGTATTTCTGTGATTTTTTTTTTTCTACTTTCTGTTGACGCCAGTGCCATCTGTTCACACAGCCAGACAGAGCCAAAATTGGCTTGAACTTTTGCTAAATGACATTTACAGTCATGAGTTTTTTGGGTGAATTACAACAAGCTGACGAACTATCTGGGTAATGAACACTGATAGAAGTACTTTTTTTTTTTTTTTTTTAAGAAACATCCTTTGTCGGCCAAAAACGTCAGTGAAAAACTGGGGAAATTATGCGAGAAAATTCCAAATACGTCCTTGCAAAATCACTGCACGTACATTGTGACAATCACAAAAACTGGAGCCAAATTCAAGAGGGACTACGCCAAGCACCGACTGCTCGCAAACAAAGACAGCAAACGACAGCAAATTAGCAGTATCAGCTCAGAGGTTTACGAGAGAGAACGCCATCTAACTCGGCCCCACCTTATTTCCTCGGGGAACTGTGCGTTGGTGACCAGGAAGCTGGAGATGTGATTGTGGTGTAGGAGCTTGAGGAAGGTGTTGATCTCGGGGTACATAATGGGCTCCCCCACTAGGGAGAGGGCGCAGTGTTTCACCGCCAGCCCCTCTTTAAACCGCTCCGGCTGCACGCCCGGGACCCCTGTCCGACACACAGCACCCCCATAATGCATCTCCTCTCTGAACACCGCACCCCACTGTACTAAGTGTATTATGTTTAACATTCATTTCATATAATCAATATCATAAAACAAGTGTTACAAATATATTCATAAAAATATACAAAAATTATGCCGTTTTCAAAAGCTGAAACACGTCTAACATGACAAAGACCAAAATCAATACAATATATTTATATCAATTAGGCAAGCACTACAAAAACAAAAAGAATTAAAACAATATCTTGATCTCATATTAGAGAATGAGCAGCAATTGTTTTGGGCTAACATGGCTTTAAGTGCAGGTCAGTGGTTCTCATACTGAAAAAAACAAAAACACAAACACAGGGGAAAGAACTACCAAGTAATGTAAGATTATCCAATATCTCCTTTTGCTAACTATCCTGCCAAAACAGTCATTTCATTGCATTTATTTTTATTTACTGTTAAAATTTGTGTTCCTTGCAGCATATAATAGACAAACAACACTCAACCCAGTAAATAAAAATGTATTATACCTGAATGTGGATGTCAAAAATAATAGATGCCAGAGGTATTCCACAGTTGAAACACGAGGGGGTTAAGAAAAGTATAAATCCTAAGTTCCCCTTCAAGATCAGAGGAAACACGAACGTTTTCTAGAATCTGTGATCCTACTTTCTGTTCAGTGTGGCTTGTAATATATTGCTTTCTATTCTTGACAACTGCAGCTATTTACTTAACGCTTAAGTTCCAACGCACGATTACTGGGAGAGGGACCGTACCTTTGAACTGTCGGATCATGTTCCGGTGGTTCTCCAAAGCCCCCTGCAGGACCTTCTCAGGCGGGTCCATCTTCCAGCGCCATTCCGTGCCCACGGGGTTTGTGTGGTGTCTGTGGAGAGAGTACCAGAACAGAGGGTTATCAAAACAGCTAATTCCAGAACCAGCTGCAATTACATGTGGAAGCACTGCAATGGCTAACTTCTGCCACTGTTTCTTAAGGTGTCTTCTGTTCTCCTGCTATGCAGATCCGTTCCTGGATTTCTGGTTGTAGTGACGAGTATGACTGCCAGACTGCCATCAAAATGGATGGCGGTGCTGCACTGGAGGCCCCCATCCTATACCCTCCCACACCCAGTGAGCAGCGCGCCGAATGCGCCATATTCACAGATAGCGGCTGCTGAAAGCCTCAAAGTTTTATAAACCAATCATATTCAAGGGGAGTCGGAGTTGGATTTTTTTCCCATCTGAAATGTCATTACCTGAAAATTTTGTCATCCAGTTCTTTTTTAGTTTTTTTTTGATTGAAAACTTTTGAAGAGGACCAATGTATACATGTCAGAAGATTTTGTTGCATAAAACATGACATCACCACAATGGGCCAATTTCATGACCTCAAACAGCAACGCACCTTATCATGAAAACTGGGACTTTCTTTGAATTTCTTTCTTTGCCAAATGACTAATATGCCATTTCAAATGTACTGACAACAATGAATGAACTGAATGAATGTCCCCACGAATGAATGTTATAAGGGACTAGCTGATTCACCCACCTCCAGCAGAAGACGCATTTGTTAGCGCAGGCGAGGCTAGGTGTGGTTTCCATGCAACGGTGAGACTCGATTCCATAAAAGGTGTGCTTGTAGCAGCCTCCTCTCCCTCTCAGCATCGACTGAATCATGGGAAAAAAAAAAAGAAAAAAAAAACAATCAGGAGTACGGACTGCTTTAACCATCAAAGCACATAAAACGTTTTCATGTGAAATACTACACCATTTTAGACACACTAAAGGGGGTTCTAAGGGCCTTATTCAGCCAGAGTTATGTGCCAGTAGCTATAATTTCAGTTGATTTGCTTGTTTCAGACTGACACAGTTGTGTTTTCCTTAAGCATCGATGTTCTGAAAATAGCGAATGAACTTGTGTCCATTTTGAGCAGGTTGGTTTTACAGAGGTGTCTTCAGGCACATTTCTGGTGTCTTTACATATCGTGTGTTCCTTGCAGCGCATGTAGGTTAGAAGTGTTGGGGAGTACATGTAATAGCAAGACACATCTAATAGCATCAAGTAATAAGAGTACAAAAATTAGCGACTATTCCTTTTTTGGTTACTATCTGGAAGGCTATGATCTGATTACAGTTCATTTTTAAACTGGTGAAAATGCTGCTTTTCGTGGCGATGGGAGTCACTCTTACTGCCACCTCAAAACCACAGAAAAATAAACCATGAAATCCAGCATTTTACAGCTATAGCAAGACTGCACTTCCAAAATCCTCCCATGAAACTAGCAAAAATTCATTTGGACACAATCAATTTGCTATGCGACATGCACTACGTGCTAACGATGTTAAAACGGTGCCCGGGGACTCCAAATTTAAGTACCCATTTACCTTGGTCCAGCGACACAGTTTCACCCCCGAATGACTGCCAATTAATTTGTAACCTGGGGAACAGAAGAAAAAAAAAGTCTTAAGCGATATGCCTTTCTCAGACAGTGGATAAAAACTGAGAACTCTGAGCTACCAGAACAGCAGTGAGCAAAAAGCCAGCAGGTCCATCTTGTTCATTCTAAAGATTAAAGAAAGCCACAGGAGTGTACCATACCTTTTAAGAGTAGATGGAAAGGGCTTTGTGAATGATTCAAAAGGAAAACTTAAAACAAAATCTCATCCCTGTCTCAGCACCACAGCACCCTGCATTTTAAAACTGCACTCTACATTATACAAATATAAATTAACCATACACTATATCTGTTTCTTCACGGAGGCCATTTTGGCGGTGCAAGATATAAGCAATATACAGCTTATTCTCATTCACAGGCACTCTGCCATCTTTTCATGGACAGTGTCATATTTGTGTTACAAAGGTGCACTCGATAATCAATAGATTTTTCCTCTCTAACTGATCTTGGGTATGTGTTATGTTTTTTCATCAAAATTATGAATTAAACTATTTAAATGGTGGTTTAATGGAAAGCCCTTGTTCACTTGTAAAGAAACTGAATTCCATGTATCGTCATGAAAAAATGAATATTCAAATAGTTAACCTCCTTGCCCCCACAGTCACACAGAAATTTTTTTGTCAGCCAGTATTGATTTTTTCTCCACTAATTAGAAAAAAATCTGAATTAACCAAACTTTTTTTTATCCTGTGAATTTCTTTGTTATAAAAAGTTATACCTAGCAAATAAATGCTAGTCTCTATCAATACATATAAATTCATTGTAGTAGCAGGGCCACCCTTTGCCCTGAGAAAATCTTGAGCAATCTTCTGGGAATACGGTCATACAGGTTCTGAACTGCGTACGTACAGGGATATTGGACCACTCTTCAATAAGGAAAGCCTCCAGGTCTTAACTAAGGTAGAAATCTACTTCACACTATATACTTCACAATTTCACATTAAAGTTAAATGATGTTTAAATCTGGTTTAAGCTTGTAGAGGCCATAGAGGGTGTCTGACTTTATCCTGGTGTTCATGAAACCACTCTTGAATTTGTTTAACACTGTGTATGGGGGTGTTATCATCTTAGAAGACAGAGGCTGCACCAGGCCTTATAAAATTGTCTCTGTGTTGAGTCAGTCCTACATATAAAGCTAGGCGCTTCAAAATCTCCAACACACAGTGTATATGGTAATGTAGGGATCACGGTAACACATGCATGACGAACGCCGAAAGCGGATAAAGCCGTACCCTGCTTGGTCAGCGCTTCCCGCAGCGCAGGGGTGATCATTTCCCTCGGCTTCTTCTGCGACACCTTCATCATCTGATCATCCTGATTCTTCCTCTAGGACAAGAAACACAGACAAAACGTAGTCATACACAATACAATAAAACTCAGAACTCACAGTAAACGTAAATATGACAATTGTGAATAAATTCCTAGCACAAAACAGCCACCTATAGTCATGACTGCTTCACTATCAGTTCCAGTTATAACATGTTTAATGTGCCATCATTTATATCATATTGTTATATCTATATTTTGGAAATATATCCACAGCAGATGGCCATTTTAAAGGCAGGCTGCGGTTTTACATACAGTAAACTATTTGATTTTGTCTTATTTCAACAGCAGCATGATAAAATGTAAGCGCAATCAGACAGTCCCAAAGCCAAAACTAAGGATGGGACGATATAGTTATCTCACAATTCAGTTCGACAGGTTCACGATTCGATATCACCACGATTTGATTGAGCCTAACAGTATTTTAGTGACAAAGTATGTATATTCGGAATTCATATTTAATTTTTAGCCATGCAAAATACAAAATATATTCTCATTTGAATAAAGTTCTCTCCTAGGCAACACATAAAGAGATCAAAATAACAACAGAAATTCTCATAAAGACACTTGATTACCGCCTACAGCCATTTTTAGGTTCCAGTAATATAGTGCGTTCCAGTACTTTTTCTCATCTCCAAGTCTCATCCCCCTCATCTCCTACCCCAGAAGTATGTGGAGAAAAGGAGGGGAGGAAACGAGTGGAGCATATGAGGAAACAAGATGAAACGAAAATCGGAACTGCTGATACGATTAGCCCTTTTTGAAAGTCAATCTTGGCTATTGATAAAGTAGTGCAACTTCACCTGATTCCAAGGATACCTAAGCCAATCACGTGTCTCATCCACCGGCAGCCCTAAACTATGAATGTCAGTTACTCACATTCTGCTCATGATTTAACATAAACATATGTACAAGGAAATAAATAAACCTGCCGCTACAGTAACTTGCTCTAGTTTACATTGGTAAAATAACCATTCGCAACTCAAAAATGTGAATATATCCCATCAATGTGGATATGTCTGAAAAAGCAAACAGTCATGTTTCCCTATTAATGTAAATGATCTGATTACCGTTTACTGTTCTGGCACTAATATTTAGGTGTTGGTAAATCCCTTGTCATGTTTTCGAACTTTTCAATGGAGAAATATTCTGTGGGATGGTCTTTTAATCAGACTGGTCGTGATCACAATGGTGTCACCCAGTAATTTGAAAAGACTTCCGTGGTAGGACACACTGATATATCCTTAGTTTGAAGGAGAGAGAGAGATTTTGGTGGTTGTAAGATCATCCCAGATCATCTCGTTTTTGGTTAAATACCAGGGTACAATACAAAGTAGCAAATACTGCGATATCATTTTCTAATTTCAATTACGAATTTCAATTTTTTGTCCCATCCCTAAAAACCATCATGAGCAAAGATGGCACCCTTGGATGACATGGTCGCTAAAGTGGTAGAACATGCACGCATATAAATGTATTCATTTAGGGTCACTGCAGTTATTATAAATATATTAGTTTCCTTATGTGCAATGTCACGGTTTGCAATATACCTTGGCTTTATTGATAATATTTCCCAGATCCTCCACATCGACAAGGGAGTCACCGTCAGTTTCTCCATCCACTACTGAATCTTCGTCACTGCTGGATTCAAACAGTTCCTCCTAAAAATACAGAGATCTAGGTCAGGTGTCTAGCCTTAAACACTGGACTATCACTTACTGACTTTCTGATGTAGATACAATCATGGGTTTCCATAATTAAAACGAAAAAAATCCTATCATAAACTAATAATCTGTGGTAACATATAGAAGAGTAAATATATACATGGACATCTATACATTTGTCCATATATATGTTGAATGTGCACATTTTTGGCTTTGATGCTGTTTCGTCCCTAGGGGGCGGTAGAATTAAGAAAACACTATTTCAGCCCGTTGATTTTGACGCAAGTGGCTTAGAAACAAAGTTTCTTCAGATTTGTATTCTGTTTGGGTTTGTGGACTTCCCTAATGTACACATTTTTTCATCTCAGCTTTTACTCGTTTTTGTATTTATTCATTTGAGCAGCTTTAACCTTCAATGCTGAAGAACAGAGCACAGGGCACTCGAAAGTAGCCAGACCGCGACCTTACCTCAGAGCTTTGCTGCATTTCGTCAGACATGTGTGCTATCTGCTCCTGATTCTTCTCATTCTTCTTGCAGGTACAGTTGGTGCACTTGCTACCGCAGGACGACTTCTCCCCTTTGGCTAAGACGGAAAGGCAGTCGATGAACCTGTTCTTCCAGGCTTTGAAGTCCGCCTGAACGCTTCCGTTCCGGCTCTTCACCACGTTGCAGTCCCCTTCTCCCCGTGTCATGACCCGGGACCCGCTCAGCATCCACAGCCATTTGTCCACATTCTTGCTCACCTACGAAAACCAGGTACACACTTGTGTTGCTGATTAACACTCTTTCATGGGACAATATGTGAGGCCATTTCATATTTTACACAATTTTACACACATTTTTTTTTTTAATAAAACAAAGCTATAACAGAGTTTACGCTCCCAGGAAAAAAAAAAAAAGGATACAGTAAACTCCTCACTCACAGGACTACTCACGTCTTGTTTTGGAAGAACTTTTAAGGTAAAACAATTGCGTGCTACAGCTCGATACCGAGTCCAATCTGTGCTATGATTGACTATGGCTGTAACCTTCTGAACTCTCAAAGTACTTTTTTAGACATGAGATAGACACCAGTATGACTGAATGAAAGCAGTCTATAAACCACATCATCAGATGGAATGATTATCTGAAATTGATTTTTCTTTCTAAAACTTCATAATACAAATAAAACTTTTTAACAACTAACACAGCTTGGCTTGGCAGAGAATTCTCCTTACACAATACCTAATCAGAACTGATCCCGATTTCATTTATGTAAATAAGGAAAAGTAAGTGACCCAAAATCCAATCCCTGTGGAACTCCTCTCCATACAAAACCTTGCTGAGGTACTATCCCTCACACAGGAAATAACTGCAGGCCGGCTGGCAGTAATATCATTAACTGCCATGTTGCACAAATTCATGACAAGAAACTTCAGTCAATACATGTAGCATGCCCAAAAAAACAGAAACATAACTGTGTTCCTACCGTGTTATAGTGGTCGGTGTACACAGAGTTTCCCAGGCCAAACACAGCATATTTCATGCCTTTCAGGTAAGTCTTGCCATAGCGGAAGTCAGTGGAAGCCTCCTCCAGCCACTTGCAAAACCACTCCGCGTTCTTGGTGGGCGTTCCTTCAGTATAAGTGGCCAGCAGGAACACAGACACAACTCTGCTTTCACACTGAGAGAAATAATCAGAAATACACATAAATAAATAGGTGAATTTCATTCACCCTCTGAATTAAGTTTTAGTGAAACAGCAACAAATAAACATTCACACAAACACAAACAAATATCTTTATGAAAGACAACACTAGAAACAAATCATTACATGCAAAACAACTGATAAAAGAAACAACTAGACCGAATGTAATGTGTTTGGGGCTTACGGATGGGCCAAACCCTAGGGTAAATTTTTATTGTAAGCCTTATATTGCATTTTTAAAGTTACAGAAAAAATACAAACTAGATTTATAACAATATAGTATTTGGCACAGCAAAAACATGGTTTTACCATTTGTGGAGCTTGGCCCTCTCCTACAGATTCAAACGATAACAACAGAGTACCTATTCACATTTAACATTAATGAAAGCCAACACAAAAAACAAGAGAATTCCAGCACTTGAGCTGCTAGTACCCCTAATTCTGTACCAATAAACAAACCTGTTATTATCTGGACTCTGCTCACTGTACATATCTGCACATTTAATTCAGCAATATAAAGGTATGCCACCCCTGATGTTTGGCAGTTTTATAATGAAAAGGCGAAACTCGGCCGCTCACCTCGTTGGACATGTTTTCCTCCGGGTCGTAATCCTTCAGGTCAATGACCTCACCTGTCAGTCCCAGAACCCTGACCTCCTCAGCCAGTTCCTCGGCAAAGCCCTAAGTGCAAACACACATTCTGTGAGCAGGTTCGTCCTCACACCCACGGAGGAGCCAGTCTTAAATGTCTCAAAAGTTAGGCCTGTTTCCTTACAGCTGCTGGCATACTTTATCTCCTCAGCACTTGATGAGTAGCTCTCTATCAAATAAACTTTTGCCCCACCTGTACAACAATAGCTGGCAAAATGCCATCATTAATAAGGTTCAGAATTATCACCAAGCCCTTGTACAAAATAAGGCTACCGTAATATCCTGTTTCTATAAAATACATTTTATTAGTCTAAAACAAATGACTACATTGCATATATATATACAGCATATATATACAATTTCATCTTCAGTTATACGACATAAGATATAAGATATATTTCTGGGAATAGTGTAGCAAAAGGCATGACATAGAGACATAATGAGGAAAAACAAAAGATTTGCTGCATTATTCATTATCAATCACACACTTTTACATGTAACATATTTTTAGTGCGTCTGTACTAGAAAATCCCAGATGCTGGGTGTTGAATGTCTGATTCTTTTGCCTCATGTAACCCATCAAGAGCCAAAAAGTCAAAATGTCTCTAATCTCTAATTCCAAGTGTTCTCTGTGCCAGGGGCTCTTTTACCCAGGAAAATGACCGGCATGGGAATCAGCCCTCCCAATTAACCAACTGTACTGTATGTAGCTAGGTCCTTTTTTCAGTATGGAACTAAACTTAAACATGACAATTCCCCAGTATAGGGTTTCCCACCCTTGAACATGTAATACCGTGATACATTCCAGCGTCATGAAATTTTGTGCGTTCACAGAATTGTTTACGCACAGCTGGGCATCTGACATCAGGCTCGGAGTGGAATATATTTTTGCGGTTGTGTTGAGCTTTTATTTGTAGGAATCAACTTATATTGTCATGCAATTCAGTTTATAGCCTATTCCAATGAGATGTCGCTGCGTTTGGACTGGAAGAAGCTCCTTAGCCTGTGGCAGAAGTAGCAACATGTAAGCATTTATTACCATTATGAATAATTCTACTGTTAACAAAGCTGTGGAATCAAGCAACATCCAGAGTGTTTTTAATTTTAAACCAGTGGGTTGTTTCATGAGTTTGGCTGCCTAGCTTGGAACTGTAACTCACATTGGCACTGGACAGCTGATGGCATGTTAGGATTATTTTGCCTTTCCCCGCCGAATCAAATACAGGTCAATTAAGAACACACTGATAACTTCTCTTCAGAGAACTGAGATTTATTACAATGGGCAAGGGAGATGCAAACTCAGAACCTTCTGGCCGCCTGTGCTGAGAATATCTCTGTAGACTGACTAACGTATGGTGTGCTGGGTCATACATTGCAAATGAATGGCTGGGTGCTCAGTGGGGATCACTGAGCTATTGGCAAGGGTAGCTTACAAACACTACAGAGATGCAAATGTTTTGTAGATCGTTGAGCTGATTGCTGGCCAAGGCACAGATGTTATCCTGAAACATACCCTACAAACTTGGGTAAAAAAATGCCCTCTAGATGTGTAATGCTAATAGAGTTGTATAGCACCCTAAGCTCAAGACTACTCTGCTAGATGCAGCTTGAAAGCTATTTTCCAGATTTTCCAGTTTTTTTATAAAACACTTTTTATTTCCAGATTTACTGGTATTGTGACATTTGTACGTCAAACCAGCCAACTTTTAGTTTCTCTTTTATCCCTACAGAGCAGGCATGCCAGAAACAGTCTAGATCTCTGATAGCAGATAGGTATGTACGCAGTGGTACAACGAGAAATAAATACATGTTCCAACAACCAAATGTTATTTTAAGTCAAGTTTTGAGCCTTAACTCACTTTAATTCACATTGACTTTGTCCACCGCAGTTTGCGGACTACGCTTGTGTGTCTGCAAGCACCTTGTTCTATTTCACTTACAAAAAGCAAGGGGAAACGCTGCTACCAAACTGTACCTTTGCCGTTCCAGTCTGTGATCCAAAGAAAACCTTCACCACCGAGACAAAAACTTTCTCCTCTTTGGCTTTATCTTCATTTTCCTCAACAGCAGTGGAGTACAGCACAGGTTTCACTGGACCACCAACCTTCCTCTACCAGGACCAGAACAGAAACAGAAACACTTCTCATTGAACACATTCAGAAGAAAACAATTTATTAGAAAAATGAACCCAGACCACCAACTCTATTATCACATTATGCTTAAGGCAACTATGAGAACACAATGCATTATTCACAAGTTTAACTGAACCTAAACTAAGATAATCTTTTCAAAAGTAACACAGAATCTCCTTCATCACATTATTAACATTAAATTCCAAAAATAATCCTATAGCAGATACATTGCAGTTGACACAGAAACTTATCACTAGACTTCCATTAATTCATTCATTTTTGATGGTCTTCTCGAATCTACAGCCAGGTGCTGCAGACCACAGTAAGTATGGAACCAGAGGACATTTACTGGAGGAAGAAAACTGGGGACTGACCTCAGTTTTAGGGTAAGCTAGAAATTCCTTTCCTAGATGTCTTTATAATTTATCTTTTGCAACAATAATGCCATCTAGATGTGTTATAATTTTGCTATGTACATTATTAAAAGAAAAGAAATAATTCAACTCAATGCAAGTATGAGTGCTCAGTATGGTGAACTTTGTGGTGTGAAGTAATATAAAAAATAACAGAAGTTACTGTTTCAATATTATTGTGAATGCCATTTCAAGTCCATAATATCATAAATATGGTAAGAGCCACTCAAACACACTGTTACTGTGGAAAAATAAACGTGTTGCTTGGCCTTAGCTAGTGGGTACTGTACCATTTTCAATGTGACCTTCAGTGTAATCCAGATCCCAACGAAAACTGCTGCCGCAGAGTACACATACAGCCTGTTCTGCCATACTGACAGAAAATACCCCTCTGTTCCCCTGTGGGTATTCTTTAAGGGTCCTGGAAATACAAACACACAATCAATCCTAACCAACCGACCAAGGTGTTAACAGGGTTGTTCTGGCTAGGTACCCAGCAAACAAGCAAGCTTAATGTTACATTTTGGCAGCTATTCAGTTTCATTTACTTACCCAGAGTCAGAGCAAATCACGAGTACCACTTGGAGCTGGGCAATAATTATATATTAATAAATGCCAACAACTATCACTATCGCAAGTTTACCACTATGACAAAGTTAAAATATTGTGTGCATAATTTTCAACTAAAGTAATTTAGGATTCTTGAGATTCTTAGGGAAAGGCAGATTTCACATGACCCAATAATTTGTTACTCTGTAGAAAGACCAATCTCATGCATCGTTTACTTTGTTTTCTGATTCCTATAGGATATAATTAGCACATATTTGCAACACAATGTGTCAACACTGCCCCTGCCACATTAATGATGCTCTGTCTTTGTTTCCTCTTTGTTAGGTGAGAATGGTGTGAAAGATCCACAGATTTACAGTACCCTTGGGGTCTGTAAAAAGGCTGGCGGCGCCTACTCTTTTAGCCCAAAAAGGAGTATGTCTGTGATTAAGTCAGAGCCAAAAAATAACTGAACGAGTCCTGAGCGGAAGGACTCGGCCCAGCTCAGAGAAGAACAGCAGGCACCTGATGCCCACCTGGCAGGACACTGACATGTTGGGAGTCAGTAAATAAGGATGTAAGCCTACTGCATGCAATAACGGACATTCTGTCTAACGAGGCCTACGTGAGGGTCTCCTACCTCAAACCAGTGCTTCACATCTATTCGACAACAGCATGCAGTCAAAGGAGGGGGACACCGAGCTCACAAAACAAATCAAAAGCAACACACTGGAGTACCACAAGGATAAGTACAGCGACCCTGCTGCAGATGAACTCCTAGACACGGCCTCGCTGATTCCATGAAACTTACATAGATGAAGACAAGGTGGACAGAATCAAGATAAGAGTCATCTCTGCTAGCTGAGAAAAGCTCACCCAAGCCTGGCACAGCTGTGCAGGTGGGCCAATAAGAAGAGGAAGAAAACTTTAGCAAGCTTCTCCAAGAAGGCAATGCCATCTATCTCCTAGTCTGAGGAGGACAAAATCAAAACAGAGCTGTCAACCAACTCGCTGTTCCCTGACACAGCTCCCTGAAGCTAACTTTCCATTACTGAGTAGACTGGCAAAGAAACACAATACTCCATTCCTGCCTCTTCAGAGACAGTCTTCTGTATGGGTGGGGAAACAGTACAACCTTGTGTTGCAAAGGCCGGGCCTCAACTCTGACAGAATTTGACAGGATTTATACATCTGAAACCCTTCACATCCTGAATGTGCACAGTAATCGTGAAATCAGGGTCAAAGTTAGAAGGCCCAAGCACAAGTGTTTGGCCTTCAGAGTTACAAATGCGACATACAACAATTACAGATGCGGTGAGAAAGCCTGCACTATCTTAACTACCACAAACAGTTGCTGTTTCTAAAACGCTGGCTAGCTGCCCTTTCAATCCCTTCAGTTGTTCTGAACCCATTTTTAAACGCTTCAAAGGCTAGGAACGTGCAATTTAGAAAGTTGCATGCAGCTAAGCTACAACCACGTTACTAATTCTAGTTAGAGACGAGACAGTGACTGTATCTCTAGTTAGCATAATCAACCTAACAGGTCATTACCTTCTACCTCGGCGCCAAGAGTGTACCCCAATAACTCTGCAGACACTAACAGCAACGTTATCATAGCTGTTTCCATGGGTAGTGTTGAGCGAAAGTATGGTTCGCCTAGTAAAGAAATCGGAAAAAGCCTTCAAAGACCACTTGCCAATTCTTTTACAATTACGACATTGAAGATATTCACTATAAACTAATATGAAGACCCGTTCCGACCCGTGTTTACGTGTGTTCGGTCATTTGCGCTCTGCACCAGTGTGCTGCCAGCGACAATAAGAAAAGAACTTCCGGGTCGCAGTTGTCATAATAGAAGTCCTTTACAAAAATGAAGAAATTGTAACAAAACGGTTAAAAAAATCACATTTTAACACCAAATATTACCGAGAACGTGAAACATATGTAAAAGGAAGTTACATTTAGTAATATTTTAGAAAAATACTGCATTTCATTATGCTATTAATACAAATACAAGTCTCAAATACTGAAGTGTCAAAATTGGACTGTACAGGAACAACTAAAATATTTGTCTCAATGAAAGTGAAGTTTGCAAAACTCTATAATAACATGTCTAGTTCTCAAAACAAGTGAGGCTTGAAGTGGTCTGATGTATTACGAACTGCCACTGGCATTTGCTTGGCACCATGTATTCACAATGAATGCACCTGATTTTATGGCACATTTACTATGGGTTGTACACAAAAAAACTGAAATGTATGTGTCAATAAAAGTGAGGTTGTGAAATCTCAGGAACACCACTAGTATCCAAAGAAGTGAGTCTGACAATGGTGTGATGTCTGCTGGCATTTGCCTGGCACCATGTATGCAAGTAACGTAGGTGTATTTAAAGTACGCTCAAGCATAACTGTGATTAACTGATCATGGGACAGCATTGTAAAAGGAAGGGGGTGAAATGTCATATTGCTGATGGCAACGGAAATAGGGGGTCACCGACTGTGCATGTGTGTGCAGTTGCAAAGGGCAGTTACACTGGCAGTGATGCCAACTTAGCAATTTTGTTGTGAGATTTATCAACTTCTATCAATTTCTATTGAGGAAATTTTAAATTCCGTCACCCATCTTAAAAATAACAGGTCTCCAGGTAATGATGGGATAACCTCAGAATTCTCTGAATATTTTCCTGATCAATTTGCACCATTTTTGTTAGAAGTCTTTCATGAAAATATTAATAAAAATCATCTTCCCCCTTCTACGACTCAAAAAAGATACTCCTGGATAATTTGTGGCCAATCAGCCCTCTTAATACTGATTATAAAATTATTGGTAATATTTTTGCAAAAAAATCAAAACTGTGCTAGACTCACTAATTAACAAGATTCAATCAGGCTTTCCACATAATAGGGACATTTCTAATAACATTCGTCTTGTGCTCAATATACTGGATTTCTCTCATCTTGTTTCTTCTTAGACTTCTATAAGGCATTTGATTCCCTAGAACATAATATTATTTTAAGCTGTCTTGAGAAATTTGGGTTTGAGGCCATCAAAACTTTGTATATGAACACGATGCTGGAATCTTTTTCTACCAGCATGAACAACTTTGCTGCCCAGCTCCAGCAGCTCCAGCTGACCCGAGAAACCCCGGCTACTGCAGTTGCTCCTGCCTCGCCACCCTCGTCCACTCCACCTGGCAGAGAGCCGCGGCTTCCTCCTCCAGAGTCCTATGCCGGGAACCTGGAACCTGTCTCTCATTCCTGTCCCAATGTTCCCTGATTTTTGGGCTACAGCACACCACATTTACCACCGATTGGGCCAGGATTGCCTACATTATCACCCTATTCACCGGGAGGGCTAGTAATAAACAAGGTAGCTAGTTAATGTTGCAAACGTTACCAAAATTTGATCCAACTCAGCAGAAAGTGAGAGGATATCAACTGGAAACTAGTTATAATTCTATTTAGCTACATTAGGACGTTTAGCAAGACAGCATCCGTTCGTTATCTGCAGGAATAGTTAGAAGAAAATAAAATGGCTTGCTGTAAAATTGCATAGTAAACTGCTTTGTTTTCAAGCACCTGATTTTGTATCTGAGTTTGGAATATAAATACAGTTACGTTAACATGAAACTAGCCGGCAATGCAGTTCAAAAAGAGGCGGGAAAGTAAATCGTTGTTTAAACATGATTGATCAACCCATTTCCACGATAAAATGGGTGATATGCACTCACACATTCAGGTGAAAGGGCTCAAATAATGAAAATAAAATTCTGTCACAGTCTTCACTGCATATACATTATACTTTCTTATCACAATACATCAATGGAAAACACTATCAGACTGAGCCTTCCAGGATTTGGAACAATGTTCCTGGTTGTCCCCCCAGACCATGACCCTGCTTCACCCTCTCAAGCGGGTATGTCTGGCTGCTGTTGTGCATTATGGGAATTGTAGTTCATTCTGGTTCTAACACGGGGAGAGGGTTTCCACATTTTGTGATGTATTTGTATTTGACTGTTGGGAGGAAGTGAAGTTGTTTATTTCTTCTTTTTACATAATTTATTTCAGTGTTAGGAATGGTATGATTTAAGGGCAGTAAACTCTGCAGCAAGGCCTTCAACCAGATCAGAAAGAAAGTTCTTGGTATGAGATAACACCATTAGTCTATATGACCATTAATTTATTCGTATTATATTCAGATACTGTATTATTGTTATTATTATTATTACTTTGTTTTTTGGCACTTTAATAAATTTCAGAATTTTTCACCCAGTTTATGTTGTCAGCCTCCTGTTTGACTGCTTGTCATCCACAAATGTTTTTACACTGTCCTAGTCCTGAAGCACAGCTGACTGTTACATGTGCTGTTCCTAACCTCATTTCTGAGTGTGTTATTACACAATACAGGCCAGTAGCTACACAACCACAAAAATCTTTGTTACACTAGTTAGTACCTTTTACCTACACGTGTTACACTGTAGATACACTGTACCTACTAATTTCAAGTACCACGTAAGTACATAGTAATTAATGACGCTTAATATAAAGTGGGACCGAAATTTCTTATGGCCTGTAATTACAATATTAATAAAATTCCTTCAAAAACATCTTGCTGGCTTGGCAGTTGATCTACAAACATAAGTCCTCACCTAATAAGTATGTTATCTGGAATAAAAGACATATTGTGTATACAAGTAAATCCGTGAAAAACTGATTTGATAACCATATCCTCTTGGAGAGGCAGCTTATTAACCCTCAAGGTCTCTTAACTAGCATGAATTTTAGCCTCTGTACAAATTTCCGGCGACCCCTAAGGAATTTGCTATTGTACTTGGTGCCATTCTAATGGGTGTTGTAACTTCATTAAAAGATATACCTTGTTCATCTCAGTTACCCATACTTGATCCTGTTGACTCACCAGTGGGGGAAATGTGTTTTACTGCAAAAAGGGTAAATCCAAAAACAGAGCTATATGGTCAAAGTCAGGCAAACAGAGACTAAATAAAAAAAAAAATAAATAAATAATTTAAAAAAAAACCCCACACGCAGGCTCAGGACAAGGGCTTCACTGAAACATGTAGAACTAACAAAGACTAAGCAATAACAGAGACAAAGACCAGGGTTTAAATACACTAACCAATCAGGAAACGATACACATGACACACGGTAAATGAGACACATGCAGGGCAATCAACAGAATGGGTGTAACACAATTAAGGAGCACAGAATCTCTGGTGACCCCTGGTGGGGAAGGAAAAAAGCCCTAACAGGAACAATAATGAAGGTGCATGTCTTTATTTGAAGCAGATATCAACTCCTTATGAGACTGCATATTAGAAGGGTTTGGTCAACAATATTTGCTAGAAGAAAGTATGGTTGCTTCCTCATATGTTCTTAAATACAAATAAGGTTAGAGAAGTCTTCTTTAGGATTATTCACAAATTCTACCCTGCCAATCACTTTATGATGAGATTCAAGAATGATATTATCCTCTTTGCTCATTCAGTAATGCTAACCCAGAAACTGTACTTTACTTGTTTTGGCATTGCTCCTACTCCAAAAAACTGTTGCAAGACATTTCTACATTTGTTATTGATAATATCTATTCCAATGTTTCTCTATTTTGGGGAGATGTACTCCTTGGATTTCTTGAACTTCATAACGAAAAAGAGTCCTTTATAATTATCCTATTAGCTAAATTTCATATCCTTAGGTATAAATATTCCCATGGGAAACCCCTTTTTGTGTTTTTTATAAAGGAATTTGAGATGTACATCTGTGAATCAGTCGTCAAATAAAAAGTTGTCAAAACTATAAACATACGTAATCATTTTAAATTGTTATGATTTATGTTATTTACAACTTGTATGTTAATGTATTACTGCCTGTACCCCTTGCTCTGTGTATACTCTTTCTCAAAATAAACCAAAAGCAAAACTGTTTAAAACGCTCCGTGCTCTTCTGGTCGGCGTCTCGGCTACAATGTCGCCCTTACCTACCTGCCTAAATACCCCCAGTAATCAGGACAGGCAGATAGAGAGCAGATGTGGAGCGCACACCGGCAGTAAACACCGCCCACGGCAAATATTCAATGAATGAATGACTGACACACCCGTCCCGGTCTCCCAAGCTCACATGAGAAAGCGGCACACCAACAGCCCTGTCAGGACGACTCCTAACAGTATCTATCCTTACCGAAGCAGTTCACCATCTGGGTAAAGCTCGCATACTGATTTCGCCGATTTGAGATTTCGGACAAACAACATATTACGCGTACTGATTTTTGGCTACTATATAGGGCGTAGTATGCGATTTCGGACGCGGCCAGGGAGTATGATTTCTGACTAGAAGGCTTGGGATCGGAATGAAAATTAACCGGACGTTCCAGGAAAGAAATTACTATTTTACAGGACAGTGGATAGTATAACTGTACATCTAGATTCAGCCTTTATATCCTGTTTAGACGGTTCAGTAAGTCTTTTCTTGCTGGGCGAAGAGTAGACAGGATTTCTCTCCATAAAGATGTGTAATAATTTAGAGATTTTTTAAAAGTCCTTATCGCTTGTAGTCGTTCGAGGTACTATGGGCAGCTTCGATACTTTTGACTGCTATTTTTGCTGTACGAGTTTACTCTGAAGATCCGTTATTAGCGATGGTTAGAAAATTAACTGCGCCAGTTACGGCAGACATCCTGTAAGCACACCTACAGAAGAAGGGAATTACATCGAGCTGTTATGTCCTGGGTGTGAGACTTGGAGTATGTAATATGAAGAGACAGTGACTCCAATAGAAATTTGTGTGAGTAATTACAGAACCACGAAGTGTAACATTTGTTAACTTAAACTGCTGATCGTTGCATATGCTACTGTATGCGAAAACGCATTGAGAGCATCACTGCGGTAAATGCAGAATGCAGTTAGGAAATTTAGAAGAATGATGAGTCACTGAGATGTGTTGTTGATTGCTGTAAAATGATTGTTGACGGTCTTTCATTACATACGATGTAAAAGGTAACGTGGATTTTATCCATATGCTCACTTCGTACAGGATGACATGATAGGCAACATGTGGAAGTTGTAGTTACATCAGCAAATGAATAAAGACTCTGTTATTGCACATTTTAACTTCATAAATAAATTACACAACCTCACACGTAAATGCTCCGAAGTTTATATTTGTATTTTCATGGTATATGATAATAATGCATCTAAATATACATAGGTTTAGCCACGATTGTTTGATGTGCTGAACAAAATAAGCATTTAATCATTGTTTGTTTATTTTTTGTGCACTACCTAAATTGTTATTTAGCTTTTGATTGTTTCTCTTAATTATCGAGGCCCTGTTTATTATGTTCTGTTTCATTAGTTTCAGTTTCATTTAGTTAATTGATTTTTTGTAAGGTTGAAGGTATCTGGTGGGAGGGGGCTAGTCTTTTATCAGGGGCGTTTGGCGCAGCTGGGGTTGGTGGTTGGAGTGGATGAGTGGAGAAATAGCGTCAATGTGTATTGGGCATTAGCAGGCATAGCTATGTGCATTGTGCATTTCTTTTCCATTTTGTTTCTAGTTTTTTAAAACAATGTTTTGGTTTTAAGTTTTTTTTTAGACTCATTTATTTATTTTGTTTATTTTTTGTATTCACTGTAAATGTTTGCACAGCCACCATTTTTTGTATTGCCGGTAACCTGTAAAAAAAGCTCAAAATCTGCACCCCATCATCGCAGTCCATAGTTCTTCGTGTCCTTCGCCCTCGGTGCATCCGTCACAGTTTCTCTGCTAGATTTACACATTTATTATCAAGGACAAGTACAGTAACATTAAATTGCATGCAACATGTATGTTACAAATTTTGGGGAATGAAGACGTTACCAAACATTCCACCATTTTAAGAATCATCATTACTGTTCTAAACTTAAGAATTCTCCTGTCAACAATTGCAGCGTTATTTCGATGATTTTTACGGAGAACATGAATAAATAAACATATTTGAACAGTCTTTAAGAATGCAATCTTGTCTTAATATTATTTTATCGCCAAGGGATTAAATTTGATGGCCTTTTTACACTTCAGTATTTTATTTAATCTATTGCATTTTATCTGGTGCAGCAATTAATTTTCTTGCATTTAGTTTGATTCACTTAATTTGATCATAATGTAATCTATTCATTTAAATTATAATTGGTGTTATTCCACTCAGCATACTGGGTGTATCCCAATACTGAAAAATGTATCATTATTTTCTAAACCACCACCTTGTATCCTCCTGAATCCAATACTGGAACACTACAGGGAGAGAGGAGACAAGCTGGTCGTTTATTTTGTCTACATATACATTCACTTATATGAGTTGTCTTTTGTAGTTGTCTTTTTCAGAGATGAAGGGCAACATGTCAGAGTGTTTGTGTTTAATTCTCCTGCTCCTCCATCAGACCCCTGTCTCCAGACCAGGTACATCTTCACCTGCACTATTACTGACTGTTACACCCAAGTAAAACAGACAGACCCTCAGGGATGCCATATTTTAGGTAAAAAGGGGGTTATTTTGAAATAAATAGTAAACATCAGCCAATAGTTAGTCTCCAATGGTGTTCCATAAAAGTCACTGTCAATTGGTTATGACCTTATGACCTTAAACCATTCAATAACAGCATTCAGAAGTACACATATATTCTGATTGCAGTATAATACACCATTCCCTTATTCCCAGATCACACCAAAATTGACTCTCATGTCCTTCATTTATTTACTACCCCTGAATGAGGACAGTAAACCTAGCTTTTTCTAACCACCTGGGCTAACAGAAATATTTCACCTAAAAGAATCAATTAAATAATAACAGTGAGCAGACGGCTGGTCTCCTATACAAAAACACCAAACAGGGAGAAATGTTAATGGAGAAAACCAAACAAAAACAGATGAACTAATGTGCCACAACTGGCGAACTGACAGCTACAACACCAACGTCTGCACTATCACTGACCGCAGTACTGACACTGAACACACCTACACCTGCGCTAATACTGACCGCAGTAATGATATATCAATTGTATGTGTAATGCAGCGAATATTGGTATCAGCGTTGTTCTTGAGGACGGAATCTGTCTTTCTGTGTTTATCACCAGAGAGATTTGAGGTTCTTGTTCCCTCGGAAGCCATTGTTGTTGAAGCCGGTGAAAACATTGTTCTGCCCTGCTACCTCAAACCCAGCATCAGTGCTGAGGACATGCGTGTGGAGTGGTTCAGAATTTCCTCTACAGGCTCACTAGTGCATAATTACCAGGAGAGACAGATTAGAAATGAGTATCAGATCCCATCTTACAGAGGAAGGACAGAATTTTTCCCAGAGGGGCTGAAGAGAGGAGACGCTTCACTCAGACTGACAGGAGTACGAGCCTCTGATGAGGGACGATATAAATGTTTCATTCAGTCTGAGCTGTGGTACGATGATGCTTCTGTTCAAGTGCTAATAAAAGGTCAGTACTCTTTCTCCCCAAACTGACATCTGACATATTTTACAAGTAATGTACTTCACTCATTTCAAACCACTGAATCTCACTGAAACTGATGTGTGAAATCATGAGCACAAAGGTGACTAAAGGATAATAGTTGACAGTTAATGATAATGATGTAATCTCTGAGTTTGTGCTCCTGCAGGAACTGAGCCAGTGATCTCTATGGAGGTGCCACACAGAGCAGGGTGGGTCAGCCTGCTGTGTGAATCTAAAGGCTGGGATATTCAGCCTGACCTGCTTTGGTTGGACAGTGAGGGACACAGTCTCCCTGCTGCAGCTACAGAGACACACAGAGACAGTGAGGACCTCTACACTGTGAGACGAAAGATCATCATACAGGACAGAGACACCAACACAGTCACCTGTAGAGTTCACCTGCAGGAGCGCAGACTGGAGAAGGGGACAGCGTTTACCACCACCGGTTAGAAGCATACTGTTCCATTAGCTCTGTAACTTATAATTCGATATATTGTTCCATTAGCTCAAACAAATCACCAGTAGATTATTTGTAATGTGTAAATAAATCTAAATAACTTAAACCAATAATTTTACATATATACTTGTGACAGAATGTGAATGAGTGATGTTACTGAAAGACCCTGTGTGTTTCAGCTGAGATGTTCCCTGTTCCTCGCTGGAAGGCGTCTTTAGCTGTGTTTCTCCCTCTGGCTGCTGCTGTTCTCATTGGATGTGCTGTTTTAGCCCTTCGCTACACAAAACTGTGCAGAGAGCAAGGTAACTTATATAGTAGTTATTCAGTCATACTTACAATCAATTAAACAAAATTTTCCAAATGGTATGGTGGAATGGTTGCCCAATGTGTTTGTGTTTTTGTGTTCTTTTAGCTTTTTCAAAAAAGGTGCTCATATTTATCCAGGAATTTTCAACGAATGATTTGACTGTAGCTCCTCTAAGTTCACAGAGTAGTTTTTTGTACACGTTTAATTTGGTGTTTACTGTGTACTGACTGCACCCCTCTGTAAGACAGAGGGAATCAGAACATGTGGGATGGGTGAAACAGTGTGCGAGGAGAGTTTCACTCTCCTCTCAGATGTGTAAGTTCTGACTATAATCTCCCAGCATTCATTTAACGATGGCAAAGCTTCTACTCTTACTTTAAAAATAACAGTTTCTCCTCTATTTTCTCCTCAGCTGAATTCTTAAGAGCCGGGCAGGCAATGAAAACTGACCTGAAGAAGACGTTTGAGTGCATGTTTGGAGTTTTGGCACAGCAGGGCCACCATACTCTCCTTAATGAGATCTACACAAAGCTCTACATTACAGAGTGGGGAAGTAGAGGGGTCAATAAAGGACATGAGGTCAGACAGACAAATGACATCTTTAAACCTTTACCTGGACAAGAGAAACCCATCAGAACTGTGCTTACAAAGGGTATCACTTCAACTGTCTCTGTGCAGAAGTTCATCTTTGACTGGGCAGAAGGAAAAGCCAGTCAGGACATCCATTTCATCTTCACTCTGTCTTTCAGAAATCTGAATTTTATGGAGAGAAAAATCAGTCTGATGCAACTTCTTCAGCACTTCTTTCCACAGCTGAAAAGTATTGAAAGCGTTGCACATGATGATATCAAAGTTGTGTTCATCTTCGACGGTCTGGATGAGTGTCAACTTCCTCTCGATTTCAAGAGCAATGAGATCTGCAATAGTTTAACAAAGTCAACATCAGTGGACGTGCTGCTGACCAACCTCATTCAGGGGAATCTGCTTCCCTCTGCTCTCCTCTGGATCACCTCCCAGCCAGCAGCAGCCAATCAGATCCCTGCTGAGTATATCCAGCAGTTGACAGAAACACAAGGGTTCAATGACCCACAGAAGGAGGAGTACTTCAGGAATAGAATCAGCGATCAGAACCTGGCCAGCAGAATTATCTCACATATGAAGTCATCAGGTAGTCTTTACCTCATGTGTGACATTCCAGTCTTCTGTTGGATCTCTGCTGCTGTTCTGGAGACAATGTTGAGTGAAGCAGATGGTAGACACTTGCCCAAAACACTGACTGAAATGTACACACACTTCCTGCTCATTCAGACCAATGTGAAGAATCGGAAGATCTCAGCGTCAGATACAGAAATGATCCTGAAACTGGGGAAGCTGGCTTTTCTACAGCTGAAAAAGGGCAATCTGATATTGTATGAAGAGGACCTGAGAGAGAGTGGCATTGATGTCAGTGAAGCTTCAGTGTACTCTGGGGTGTGCACAGAAATCTTTAAAGAGGAGTCTGGGTTGCATCAGGAGAAAGTCTACTGCTTTGTGCATCTGAGCATTCAGGAATATCTGGCTGCATTGTTCGTGTTTCTCTCATGTGTAAATGAGAACAGAAATGAACTCAGGCCAGAATCAAGTCCTCAAGGCTACAGAATGCAGCTGTCAGAGATACACAAGAGTGCAGTGGATCAGGCCTTACAGAGTAATAATGGACACCTGGACCTTTTCCTTCGATTCCTTCTCAGCTTGTCGCTGGAGTCCACTCAGACTCTCTTAGGAGGACTTCTGACACAGACAGGAAGCAGATCACAGAGCATCAGGGAAACAGTCCAGTACATTAAGCAGAAGATTAGAGGGGAATCATCTCCAGAAAGGACAATCAATCTGCTACACTGCCTGAATGAACTGAATGACAACTGTCTAGTGGAAGAAGTCCAGACATCATTTAAATCAGGAAGACTTTTTGAACAAGACATGGAACCAGAACAATGTTCAGCTCTAGCCTTTGTTTTACTGATGTCAGAGGAGGTCCTGGATAAGTTTGACTTGAAGACATACAAAACATCTGCAGCAGGTCAGCAGAGACTGGTACCAGTGATCAGGAACTGCAGGAAGGCCATGTGAGTATCGATTTGTAGTTACTAATTACTCTCTGAATATCTTTATTTTTAATTTAATGAGTCTGGAAATTCCTGGGGACATTTTAACGTACAGTTCCATAGATAATTTAATCTAAATTGGGGCCTTAGATTTGCTCACAGGGTTAGAGGTTCACCAGGGAGCCCTGTAACTGTGTGGGAATCCCAGCTGTGCACTTACTGGCTATGATGTTTTCCTCTGGCCATTACTGACTATGGAGGTTTTCTTTAGCCATTAGTGGCTATGGAGATTTTCTACGTCTAGCACTGGCTATGGAGGTTAGCTATGGCCATTACTGGCTGTGGAGGTTTGCTATGGCCATTACCGTCTATGGAGGTTTGCTATGGGCATTACTTGCTGTGGAGGTTTGCTATGGCCATTACCATCTATGGAGGTTTGCTATGGGCATTACTGGCCATGGAAATTTGCTATGTCTAGTATTGGCTATGGAGGTTTGTTAAGGCCATTACTGCCTATAGAGCAAGCATAAGCAACACGGTACCTGCAGGCACCTGGTCACCCGCAGGGACCACATGAGTCCCCACAGGGCATGTTCTAAAAATAGCACTAGTCACCATGGAGCTCCGACTAAAAATTGTATTTAATTGTGTTGCTGTTCTTTTTGAATCAATAACAATTGCATTGATGTAGATGTGAAAATGACAGTATTGAATTTACAATTTAAAAATATATAAATATAAATTAATATTTCAAAATACAAAAATGTTTTATGCATATATGAACTCTGACCTTGTCTGGGGTCATAGTTCAATATCGCGCACAAGACACACCTCCGTCTCACTCTTTGCTGAGACCAGCTAGCGGGCACAGCTACGATGGGCAGCTAGATACGGTTTTTACCCCCAAAAAATAAAGAAAAAAAATGGCAGAAATGCGAAAGAAAATGTAATATTTTGACAGTGATTGGGAGGAAGAGTTCTTTTTTATGGCAGTGAAAGA
Organism: Albula glossodonta; assembly: GCA_019788955.1. Lineage (NCBI taxonomy): Eukaryota > Metazoa > Chordata > Actinopteri > Albuliformes > Albulidae > Albula > Albula glossodonta. Next base: position 27,098,896 of record JAFBMS010000005.1, read on the forward strand.
AAAGTCTGTATTTCTCATCTGCGGGGCGACCGCAGCGATGGCAAAGCGGCACAACGTGGAGAGACACTTCAGTACATGTCACAAAAGCTTCAAAGATAACTATCCACCTGGCAGCGCACTATGGGCAGAAAAAGCCTGTGAGTTAAAGGCAGCTTTGGGCAAACAGCAGTCTTTTTTCAGGAGGTCGGTGAAAAAGTCTCAAAAAGCAACTGAAGATTCATTTAGAGCTGCAAATTTTTTGATAAAGAACAAAAAAGTATTGTCATATTATTGTATAAAATTATTGTGAAGAATCTTTAACACTAACATGTGATCAGTCTCTTCACATATATGAATATTTATTATTATTATTATTGATAATAATATTATTAAAGGCAAACCGTGCAACTTTGTTATTCAGACAGTTTGTATCAAACAAGTATCCCTTCGCATTACTCAGTGTCATTGAAGTAGCTCTCAGTTTCAAAAAGGTTGGTGACCCCTACTATAGAGGTTTGTTATGGTCATCACTGGCTGTAGAGGTTTGCTATGGCCATTACCGGCTATGGAGGTTTGCTATTGGCATTGCTGGCTATGGAGGTTTGACACAACAGCAGGTCCGCATTTGGCGAGGCAACAATTCGCCTGAATTGTTGATTGTTCAGCTGGTTAAATCTGTGGGTCTGATTGGACTCTAGCGCACACTGCTGGTCAGGCTGAATGCCTGGAGCAGTACACATTAAGCGTATGCTGACTTTGTCATCTTGGGACAACACAGGAAGTGTGGGTTTAGAGATGCAGCTGCAGTGTGTAAAAATGAGATATATAAGGAGACTATAAGTTGTCAGATGTTTTGAAAATTTGCTAAATCTAGCAACAAAAACACCAACATTATACATTTTAAATATTACATGTTTGTTATTTCATAATGTAATAATGATATATTGGCTCTTCTTTGCAGACTGGACAGTGGTAACCTCCTAGAGGAGTCCTGTGAAATTGTGGCCTCAGGTCTCCAGTCGGCAAACTCACCCCTGAGAGAGCTGGACCTCAGCTTCAATAATCTGGGAGACTCAGGGGTGAAGCAGCTCTATGCTGGACTGATAAGTCCCAACTGTAAACTAAAGACACTGAGGTGAGTAGTGTAACAGACAGGCCATTTCCTAGTGCAATCACATGATAACCCTGTAAGAGTGCCAGGATGATGGACTAGGTAGCCTGTTGGAATTATTAATTATTGTTTTTTTTTTTTTTGTTAACTATAATAATACATTTAATACTTAGTGGATCCCCTTCAACATTTCAGTTTGCTTGCATACAATTATGGTTGACGTTGTTTAATGGAAATGGTTTGATCCGATCCAGTGACCCAGTCACGCGGCTGGGGTGACGGTATATCCGGTGTGGTTAGCGCGGCAGTGGGGGCACATGTGTGTTTTCTGGCTGGCTGTATGTACGCCACTGGAGCGGGACTTTAGAATTACTGGAGACCACGGACACCGCAATCTATATTTTCCCTAATGGGAATAGCAACCCTACAACCAACCAAGTACCGCAACCAATCGAAAGAGGATCTTTTAGAAAAACTAAAACTGAACGAACCGATTGCTGGAGGGCAGCGACTGCACCCCGCAACAACCCGAAGACCAGGCTGTCCGTCGCCGAGCGACCAGATCGAGCTGGCCGTTGCAGGTGGAGCTCCGGCGGGGAACCAGGTAACGTCAACCTTTCTTTTATGTTGTATGCAAACAAACCGAGTGTATTAGCTGTGCGCCACCCTGGGGAGTGCGGAGATACAGTAAATATACCAACCCTACACAACGCTAACACTAACGGTGGAAGAAAAACTCGGTAAGGCTGAGCTTGCGGTATCTCTGCCCAGGGAGGCCGTGACAGTAGTGCTGTGTGCTTTTATGTGACTGTTAGAATAGAATTATTCTGGAGCTATATAGTGATTATGGAGCTATAAAATGAAATACAGAACCTATTTCTATCCCTTTCTGCCTTCTTTTACTTCCTGCATTGTCCAATACCTCCGCTCTTACCCTTCTGTCGCAACATAGCAACATGATAACAGGTTCCTGTGGCATCTGTACAGTATCAGGTGACAGATGGTAACTGGATGCTGAATGTCCATTCTGAATGCTCACTCCCTCTGTCCAAAAGCCAACTGCTTATCAGTAGTTGCACTTTTACGCACAGTCCATGAATCCCTTGTGCTGTTCACAGTTAGCTTATCAGTGGTTAGCTGCACTTACTGTTTGCTAATGTAACATAACTCTCTCTGCCTCCCTTCAAATGTACCTTAGCTCTACCTGAGCACTGCCTATAGCCCCCAGTTTCAGTGCAGTCCTCACCTGCCAAATAGTGTACAGGTCCATTATACAGCAGGGGTGGAAGGACCTACTTACAGAGTATCAGAATTATAGCATCAACCCTTTCCAGTAACCAGTTGATGTGGTTGCACTCAGGGTTGGGTCAGATTACTTTGAAAAGTAGTCAGTTACTGATTACAAATTAAATGGCAATTTTTGTAATTAGTAACGTAATCCATTGAATTACAAAATAAATGTAATCTAATCGGAATACTTTTTGATTAATTTTGGATTACTTCAATCAAACATTGAAAATACTGCACCTTATAGCACAAAAATGGGCACGGCCACAAAAATTTGATAAAATCAACTTGTCATATGTTCAGTTTAGCTAGCTAGCTAACTACAGTGGAAATGAGTGATCAAATTCTATTTCTAGAGGAAAATAACTGAAAATTGCACACAGTACAGTAGACTACAGCTAGCATCAGGAGTGGTCCGACTCCATACAATCGTATTGAGTTATGCATGGCAAGATCTATGTTTTCGAGATCCAATATTCGTAATTTGCTCAGTATTGTATGTTAGCTAATAAGCAACGCCATTGCTACCAATATCAACCATACTACTGTGGCAGACGCAAATGCGCTGTTTAGCACTGTGGTGAAAATGGTTGAAAGAAAATTCCATACCCAAGCTAAAGCTAGGGCTGTGCGATATGATCAAAATCTCATATCCCAATATAGATCATTTCTTATCCCGATTACAATACAATACAATACAATATAGCACATTTTCTGTAAATTAAATGAATAAATAGTTTATATAAAATGACCACATGGGAAAGCCTATTTCTTTTTTTAGCTGAAATACAGTACTGTATGTGTACAGTATCTTGGCTATTTAGTAAATACAGGTGCATTACAGTCTCTGATATAGCTTTGCTAAGTATATACGATAATATAGTGTTCACACAACGTCCAAATCACATAACGTCCTATTTCACAGAACGTATCATGGATGTTAAATTATGCATACCTGTATATGTAAGTGTGCCACGGGCAAAAGCCTCTTGCAACAGCCCTAGCTAAACCCATACAACATTTTTCTGCAACATTAGCTAACTAACATTAGCTGGTTGATGTTAGTTGAAATCAGTGAACCCAGCCGCTTGAAAACGCCACCAAGTAGCAACCAATCGGATGTCACAACATCGCATTTCCACTCCGCGGGTACGGTCAAATGCATGAAATAAAATGAGGAGGAACTTATTGTTGTTGCAAGCTTCAATGAGATTTACAACCCTGCTCTGCTGTTACACAGGGATAGTGACAGAAGAAACATTACCTTTAAAAATGTCGCAGACATCATCTGTGTTTCTGGTGTGCAAATATAAATATTTGTAAACAGATCTCCAGCAAGATTATATGGTACATTGATATTGCCTAATGTACAATAACAAGGTTTTCAACAGATATTTGACCTATCTGGTGTAGCTAGGCTATTGCCCCCCCCCCCCCCCCCCCCAAACATTAATCAGAAAACCAATGAATAAAATGTGCCAAAATACGATCGTATCTCATACGAAAGATGCCTGGGAGAATTAATCCGAATGAAACAGAGCTAGCGCTTATTAACATTCCATCAATTAACATGATCACAAGAAAAATGCTTTAAAGTACTTGTTGTCACTAACTAAAACAGTGATATTACCAATGAATGTATATATATATTGACAGTGTGCTATTTACTTGTTTCTGGTTATCCGTGGTAGTGAATAAAAAAATGGCGACTCTCGAGTGACAACTGTACAAGAGGACACGCCCACAAGCGTTGGACAGTGGCAGGCAGCAGCGGTGCCAAGTGTCTTCGATGCTGCCAGTGTGTCTTCACCATGAGTGCTCTCTCTCACAGGCTGAATGGTGTATATTTAAAGCATGTGTGTATTCTCTCCACATGCTGGGTTAGTGTATATTTATAGCGCGAGTTCTGTCTCAAAGGCTAGGCTTGTGTATATTTATTGTGTGTGTATTCTCTCCACAGGCAGGACTGGTGTATATTTATAGTGTTTGTATTCTCTCCACAGGCTGGGTTGGTGTATATTTGTAGTGTGTGTTCTCTCCACAGGCTGGGTTGGTGTAATCTCACAGAGGGCTGCTGTGATTATCTGGCCTCAGTCCTGAATTCTCCCCACTCAGAGCTGAGAGATCTGGAGCTCAGAGACAATGAGCTGCAGGATTCAGGAGTGAGAGCGCTCTCTGCTGGACTGGAGGACCCACACTGTAAACTGCAGAGACTGGGGTGAGTCTCATCCGTCATTTGGCACCTGCGGGATTCAGTTAATTAATACATTAAATTAATCATTCATGTCTCCTTCTCTGGGTAGAGTTATTTAAGCAAAGACAGCCTCAGGTCAGTAACAAACTCAAGTCAGTACCAAACTCAAGTTAATATCAATCTCAGGTTAGTAGCAATCTCATGTCAGTAACATAATCAAGTCAATCATAATCTTAAGTCTGTAACAGTCTCAGGTCAGTAACAGTCTCAGGTCTGCACTGCTGTGATTGTTGCTCATTGGATGAGCCACTCTGCAGCACAGCCTTGGTGAAATCTGACAGCTTCCTGTGATACTGCAAGGCTAATGACTTATGAAAACTTTGTATACTGCCGGGACTGGAATAGAGAAAGAATAAGTAAATAAAACCTAATAACATAAGAACGTAAGTACTGCGTAACAAAGGACACAAAATGGGCACTGTGTAGATTATTAAACAGTGATGCACACCCTCCAGCCAATGAGTATTTAACCAAACCATGGTATGAAAAGTGTATAACACACTGCTGTGTGTTTAATAATGATTTTTACTAATTTTATAGCCCTGTTTTATATTTAGCCTCTACAAGGCTTGTTTTTCCAGAGCTGGTCTCCTTCTCTTTGCAGGTTGTCAGGCTGTCGAGTCTCAGAGAAAGGCTGTGATTCTCTGGCTTCAGCTCTGCGTTCAAACCCGTCTCACCTGAGAGAGCTGGATCTGAGCTACAATCACCCAGGAGACTCAGGAGTGAGAGCGCTCTCTGCTGCTAAACTGGACACACTTACACTGCTGTACGTACAGAGAGTTTCCACACTGCACATCATAGACACACTGCCATAAGTACAGAGAGTTTCCACACTGTACCTCATAGACACACTGCTGTAAGTACAGTTTCCACACTGCACCTCATAGACACACTGCTGTAAGTACAGAGAGTTTCCACACTGTGTGTCACTCAGTCACTGTCTGCTCTGTTGCTCCTACAGTGTGAACCATGGAGGAGAGAGCAGGAACAAACCAGGACCCAGGAAATGTAAGGCTGTTCTTCTCATTCTTTTTAGTCCTTTGCGCCCTCTTTTGTTCTTTGATGCACACGCATAGGCTGTTTGTGGGTGTTAATGTTTCATATGTTGTTCTTGAGTTAAGCTGAAGTGTTTGTGTGCAGTTTGTTTACAATTTGTGACACAGGGGCAGGTGTGGCCACCGTGCCAGGTGGTGAGTGGAAGGAAAAACACAAAAGGTTCAACAAAAAGGGCCAAAGGCCATTTATTAGCCCCTTTTGGGGGAAAAGGAAACACTACAAATGGGCTTATCACAAAATGGGGCAAAACCACAAAAATAATACAGCCATCTCACACACCAAAACACTGAACCCAAAAAGAGCCCCTGCAGCCTCTTAGGCTGTGCTTAAATGGCCTAATTGAAGGCAAGTGCTCACAGCTGAGTTGATTAGAAATCACTCTCAGGTGAGCCTGCCTGTTAGTGAGGCCTCTGCTGATGCAGCTCCAGTTACTTCTCCAGGTTGAGGGAGGGAACCAGGAGACTGATAGCAGTACTGTGGGAGGAGCCGAGGAGCTTGCTCCTCCCTCCACCTCTCCCGGTGCCACAAATCAAACGCCCAAATATGGAGGCATATAAATGAAAGCTCACACATGAACACCCACACACATAAAAACACAACCTTGTTTTTGTTTGTCTCTCACACAAGCTCAGTCACACACATACTGAAATGAAAACGAATATTGATGATTCATCGTATTTCTCTGGTCTGCAGATGGCTGTCAGCTCACACTGGATCCCAACACAGCACACAGAGAGCTGTCTCTGTCTGAGGGGAACAGGAAGGTGACACGGGGGAGAGAGGAGCAGCCATATCCTGATCATCCAGACAGATTTGAACACTGGTTCCAGGTCATGTGCAGAGAGAGTCTGACTGATCGCTGTTACTTTGAGGCTGAATGGGATAAAATGGAGGAGAGAAAGCCTGACATAGTAGTGACATATAAAGGAATCAGCAGGAAAGGAAGGGGTGATGACAGTTCGTTTGGACAGAATGATAACTCTTGGAGTCTAGTGTTTGCGCAACACAGTTACTCTGTGTGGCACAGAAAGAAGCAAACTGTCATAAAGCAGAGCCATAGAGCAGTGGAGTCTCAGTTAGATAGTGGAGTGTGTGTGTACAGAGTAGGAGTGTATGTGGATCGCCCTACTGGCACTCTGTCCATCTACAGCGTGTCTGACTCTGACACTCTGACCCTCCTGCACAGATTCCACACCAGCTTCACTGGAGACCAGCCCCTCCATGTTGGATTTTACCTGTATGGAAATAACTCCTCAGTGTCCCTGTGCCAACTGGAGTAGAGTCTCTCTCACACACACACACACACACACACACACACAATCTACACAAGAATACAAACAAACATACATATTCACACACTAACATAACGAGAACATACTCTCTCTCTCACACGTACACACTCATTTTCACACACTCACACAGCAACAAACACACAGACACACTAACGAACATGTACAGACACCCACATTGTATAAAAAAAAAACACAATATTTTGTCCAGTGACAATATGAATCTTTGTGACTTGTAGATGCAAGTCACACGTCTCAGATGCATCTCATAAATATACAATTCATAAGCAAACAAGCAGATACTCACATATGTACTGTGATGCTGAACGAGGTGGGTCAGCAAGGTGGGGCGGCACAATGAGGCAACAGAGCATACGGTTTACCAGGCGCGAAGCCTGCTTTAATAACAGTTGACGTAACAGCCGGCGAGCGAAATACAGGTCGCAACTACACACACTCAACTGGTATAAACAAGAATAAACAGTCAATAAACAGCTAATGTCTGGAGTGGCGAATCGGGTGGCAGGAAACGTAAAGCAATAACATCGAGTGTTAGTTTGCCCCGAGAGCGGAGAAAACAAATCTCCCCGAGGCTGGGTCTGCGGCAGCTTTTTTAGGTCTTCAAATCAACACGGAGTAGCGGCAGCTGGGCTAATTGGGGACGTGCATCTTGTTGTGGGTTGCACGTAGCCCAGCGCCGTCCTGCGTGCTGACCGCGCTTCCTTAGTGGCGGTTTGGGACAGTTGTTCCAGGCGGAACGGCGCGGGGTGGGAGCTACTCCTCTTGCCCCTCCACAGTACATACTCATATATGCACATTTTTGGGTTTAGCTCAGGAGTATGGAAAGCCAGCTAAACAAATTGGCCAATATTTTTCCCTTGTGACAGATTGTGCTGTTCTTGTATTACAATCATGTTTTTGTTGATATGATGTTTGGATTAATCAATTAAAACTGGCGAACATTGCACAATCACAGGAGGAGTTTGACACAGTGAACAGAAAACGGAAGAAATGAATTCGTTTTTATACATGATAGTTTGAAATTTTCATTATTACTGAAACTATCAAAGTAAGGACATGTACAAGAAAACTCAAAGCTCGGCCAGGAATCCTGTACCAACAAACTTCCTCATGAATGCATCTATGAGCTACGCTACATGGTAAATGCATTATCACAGCCGGAAAACATTTTATAAAATTAATTTTTTTCCAACACTGCAAATTCAAAATGAACTTACTGATTAAAGCAGTATCCTAATCTAACCATTATAAGCATAAATTCCTTTTCTAAAAGTGATTTTTGTGCTGAGAATGTATGCAAAAATGAAAAAGGCTGTTTTCTCAGATCTTGAACATTACGGCCAATTTCTTCAATCTTGGCAAGTGATAACTCATTTTGTAGCTCCGTATCTGTACTTGTATCATGTGATAAAATTAAAAATGTGAATATTGTGAATGTACCCCTGAATTATACGTTCGGTCACATATTTGCTTATATTTTAATTTGTTTTGTTTTGGGGAAATACTGTTTAAATACTGTTGACCATACTGTTTAAAATGTTTGTATTCTGCAATCTCCCAGGCAATGCACTACTTCTCATAGGGTTGAGTATCAGTACATATCCCAACACAAGAGTCAGTGATGCTGTAACAGTATCCTGATACAATACACATACTGATTTTTGTGCTTAAAAATAATACCCTATAATGCAGTATTACCTTCCCACAGCCTTTCCTCCCCCAGCTGTGCTGCTGGTACACAGCTTTTCCCACCTCCCCCAGCTGTGCTGCTGGTACACAGCTTTTCCCACCTCCCCCAGCTGTGCTGCTGGTACACAGCTTTTCCCACCTCCCCCAGCTGTGCTGCTGGTACACAGCTTTTCCCACCTCCCTCAGCTGTGCTGCTGGTACACAGCTTTTCCCTTCTCCTACTGCTGTGCTGCTTGTACACAGTTTTTCCCTGGAGCAGCTCTCCATTATCCTAACTGAGCTACTGTGTGTACCAGTTACATCCTCCCCCTGTAAGAGCTCTCCATTATCCTAAATGAGCTACTGTGTGTACCAGTTACATCCTCCCTCTGGAGGATCTCTTCTTTACCAAGACTGAGCTACTCTACCAGCTACATCCTCCACTGGAGAAGCTCTCCATTACCCTAACTAAGCTACTCTGTGTACCAGTTACATCCTCCCCCTGTTGGAGCTCTCCATTACCCGAACTGAGCTGCTCTGTGTACCAGTTACATCCTCCCCCTGTAAGAGCTCTCCATTACCTGAACTGAGCTGCTCTGTGTACCAGTTACATCCTCCCTCTGGAGGAGCTGAAGAAGTCTGAATGCATTTTGGATGTTTTGGCACAACAGGGCCATGATATCCTCCTCAACAAAATTTATACATAGTTTTACATCAAAAAAGGGGGGGTGTGGATGGGTCAATAATGAACATGAAGTCAGACAGACCAATGACATCTTTAAACCTTTACCTGGTGTTAGGATATTTTGCCCTTCTCCATGGAACCAAGTGCAGGACAATGAAGAACACGCTGATGACTTCTCTTAAGAGAATGTTGCAAGGGAGAGACAAACTCAGAACATTCGGCTGCCTGTGCCGAGAGAATCTCTAAAGAATCAAGTTGTGTGGTGTGTTGATATACAGTTCATTGTCATACATATCAAAGGAATGAGATAAGGGGCAGGCCAGAGACAACTGGTCTTGTCCCTCCATGGGAACCCTGGCAGAGCCATAAGCTGTATGCTGTGGAGACAAGATACCCTATAGAAATGCAAATGTTTGGTTGATGACTGGAGCTGGCTAGGCCAAAGGTGTCATGAGGTGGAGGTGTCACAAAGTACAAATACACAATACAACACAGTTCTGTCACCTACAGGAAGCCTTAAATAATATAATCAAAACCTGGAACCTATCACTGGACAAGAGAAACCCATCAGAACTGTGCTTACAAAGGGTATCACTTCAACTGTCTCTGTGCAGAAGTTCATCTAGTTACTGTAATTATTTGTGTAGCACCTTTTGAGCAGGGTTCATCCCAAAGTGATTCGCATAGACAAGTAAAGATAATAAAATCTGTAACAATAAAATATGGTAAAACAGATCAATAAAATATCTAATGATACGTGTGAAGTGTAACATGGTGTAAAAGTACATAAGTGTAGAGACAAGTAAAAAGATGAAGCAAAAAATAAAAATCAATACCAGAAGAATTAACCCAAAATTATGCTGCCATACATATAGGCAATAATACCGGTATGTTTAAATGGCGATTTGAAAACAATAGAAGATTCAACAGAAGATTCTATTTCATTCTGTGTGGATGATTGAAGCTAAGGGTAGCATAATTGTTACATTTCAAGATTCAGAAAATGTAGGTTATTCTTAACAAAATGCATGGCTACGGCAGCTATGCCTCCACCAGGTTATGAGAGCTTATGGTTAAAACTTCATGGCCAAAACGGATAAGTTTTTTTGGATTACCAATTAACTTGATAATGTTTGTTTTTAAATTTGCTAGTTCTTTGGTAGCAAGAGCGTAATATTCAAATAGAATTTAACACATGGGCAAGCGAGCAAGCATCGCCGTGCATTCTGGGCAATATCAGTGCTTGGAGGGATGATTTTTGTTGGCTCTGTTGGAGGGAGTAAAATCGAGGGCTTGAGCAAATGAAAATTCGCCCTTCCCTCAACAAATCAGGGGCCTCATTTATAAACCGTGCGTACGCACAAAAAACGCTCCAAAACGTGCGTACGCCGATTTTCATGCACAATTTGGGATTTATAAAATTTCAACTTGACGTGAGATCGTGCGTACCGGTACGATACGTTTGACCCATGCGTACGCACATTTAGAGCACATATTTGCTCTAAATAGCACACTATAGAGACCACAAGAAATTTGCACTATATTTTCGTTTTTCCTGATGATTAATTAGGATCACATTATTATTCGTAACCAATGTTGTTTTGGCCATAAATGATAAATTAACAGATTAAGAGATATCAACAATCAGCAATCAATAATAATCATTATTAGTCAATGTGTTTTTTTTTCACATGAATAGACTTAAAGCGTGTAAGGATAGCAAGACAGCATGACCATGGCTGCCTTGGCAATGAGGATATTGAGAACTGAATGGTGCGACGGAACGTGTTTTCAGGGACTGTTCCGACTTTTTTTTTTGCCCACGATGACGATTGGCTCATGAGTCGATTTTGCTTAACATGACTGTACTCTTGGAACTCTGTGCTGAATTGAGGCCGGTGCTGGAGCGCCCTTCACGTAGCAACCATTCAATACCTGCCCATCTGAAAATCCTCCAGCCGGAAATATCGGACCGGTCGGATATATCCCAGCCCTCATTCAGTCCATGTCATACCATGGATGGTCCCTGAGTTCGATGTATATCAAGTTCCACTACACAGAGGAAACATCAAAAAAGCAATTTGCAGCGATGACCGGTTTTCCCTGTCATCGGTGCAATCGACTGCTCTCACGTTGCAATAAGGGTGCAGTCAGTGGATGAATAGGTGTAAGTAAATCATAAGAGTTTCCATTCAGTAAACGTGCGAGTAATTTGCGATGCACAAATAACACCGACATTGTGTGGTATGGCCAGGGTCATTTCATGATTCGTTCACTCTGATGGAAAAGTAAAGTTGGAAATCAACTCCGATAATCCTAGCCAGCCACTCATTGACAGGGCTCAGTGGTGGCACAATCCATACTGCCGCCTGTTGCCCATACACTTGAAGTTGGGCAAGTAGAAGCCTGTTTGCCTCAAGCTTGATGTCGGACCATCTTTTATTTATTTTTATCTGCGTGCGGCTCTCTATACCTGAGAAACTGACAGCCGCGGTAACCTCCTGCCATGCAAGGCGTTTTTGTATTTGTTATCCCGATGCTGCCTGAAATCATATTTTTTTAAAAATGAAATCCACCTGAAATTATATTTTTTTCTAATCTCTGTTTTTCGCTGCCATTATTGCATTTAAAATGTATTGTTCTCTTCTACACATTATTTATAGATCTTACTTAATTGATTTCGACTTCCGGAGCACCATATATGCTTAAATGTGGGCGTTTCAGGGTGTGGTTGTGGTGCGTGTTCACGCAGGCACAATTTAGGATTAGTAGTGATTTATAACAGAAGACAAGCGTATGTGTTGCGTACGCAAGCTTTATAAATCAGGATTTTTTTTGCGTACGCAAACTTGTAGGTTTTGGCGAACGTAACTATTTACGTTCTAAATAAGTACTAAAGTACGCAAAGTTTTATAAATGAGGCCCCAAGTCCTCAAGGCTATAGAATGCAGCTGTCTTGAGATACACAGGAGTGCATTGGTTTAGGCCTTACAGAGTAAAAATAGACACCTGGGGCCTCATTTATAAAAATTTAAGCATATATGGTGCTCTGGAAATCAAAATCAATTAAGATCTATAAATAATGTGTAGAACAGAGCAATACATTTTAAATGCAATAATGGCAGCGAACAGGGGAAACAAAGAAACTGCAAAAGAAGCTGCGAGATCGAAGCTTTAGTGTCCTAAACAGAGATTAGAAAAAAATATAATTTCAGGTGGATTTCATTTTTAAAAAAATATGATTTCAGGCAGCATCGGGGTAACAAATACAAAAATGCCTTGCATGGCAGGAGGTTACCGCGGCTGTCAATTGCTCAGGTATAGAGAGCCGCACGCAGATCAAAATAAATAAAAGATGGTTCAAGATCAAGCTCAAGGCAAACAGGCTTCTACTTCCCCAACTGCAAGTGTATGGGCAACAGGCGGCGGTATGGATTGTGCCACCACTGAACCCCGTCAATGAGTGGCTGGCTACGATTATCGGAGTTGATTTCCAACTTTACTTTTCCATCAGAGTGAACGAATCATGAAATGACCCTGGCCATACCACACAATGTCGGTGTTATTTGTGCATCGCAAATTACATGTTTACTGAATGGAAATTTACTGAGCTGCGTTGATGAATGGCTGGCTACGATTACCGGAGTTGATTTCCAACTTCACTGTTCATCAGAGTGAACGAATCATGACATAACCCTGGCCATCGGGCAACCACATAATGTCTGTGTTATTTGTGCATCGCAAATCACTCGCATGTTTACTGAATGGAAATTTACTTACACCTATTCATCCACTGATTGCGCCCTTATTGCAATGTGAGAGCAGTCGATTGCATCGGTGACAGGGAAAACTGGTCATCGCTGCAAATTGCTTTTTCCTGCAGGAACTGCAGGAAGGCCATGTGAGTACTGAGTATGCAGCTCCAGTATAAATTGTTGGTAATTCTGAAAAGTCACACAATCTAGCAACAAAAACACCAGCATATCTTTTAAATATTAAATTCTCTGTCATATCATAATGTAACAATGACATATCGGTTCTTCTTTGCAGAATGAACAGTGGTACCCTCACAGAGGAATCCTTTGAAATTGTGGCTTCAGCTCTGAAGTCACCAAACTCACCCCTGAGAGAGCTGGACCTCAGCTTCAATAACCTGGGAGATTCAGGAGTGAAGCGGCTCTGTACTGGACTGATGAGCACCAACTATAACTACAGAGACTGGGGTGAGTAGTGTGCTGTGTGCTTGTATGTGACCTAGTAAAAACAATTAGTGATTATGGAGCCATGCAATGTGTTTAAAAAACTCCTGTCTTAGTTTACTCCTCCCTCCATCAGTCGTCTTTCATTTCCCACATTGGTCTAATCCCTCCCTTCGTCCTCCTCTATCACAAAAAAGTAAACAATGATCCATTTCAATGCAGTACTTCATACTGCCACCAATTATTTCACAGCTGATAAGTGATGTGTAATTTGAAAGCTGCATAGGCTGGAAATACAGTTAGGTATTTGCTGTAGTAACACTGTGAGGAGTTATATGGCTCTCAGGCACAGCTAGGGGGAGCTACATGCTGCTGATGGGGTTTCTGTGTCTAAATGATGCCCAGTAAGCATGTAAGTTAGCCTGCTGCTTATCAGTAGCTGCATTTGTACACACATGCATAGTCTGTGCAACTTCAGTTGTAACATACCAAATTTCTCTGCTGGTTTAGTCATGTTACCTACGCACCACACTGTTACCCTTGTAGGGCTGTTTGCAGAAGTCCCCCTTGACCTGACCTGGGACAGACAGTGTTGACGATGCTGGCAGGGAATCAGCAAAGAATGATAAAGAAACTGCTTATGCCTCAACAGCGCTGATACAATTATTCTGCTGCCTCTGTGGAATGCTCCCAGAGCTGTGCGTCTTTTCACTACATTGGTAGGGTGATCAGATATTCCAAATCCAAAACTGGGACACACTGTGTGACATGGACGCGTATGCACATGCATGTGGAAACTCCAAACTATGACCAAACTAAAGACGAAAAAAATACTTTGTTAAAGTGCTTTGAAAAAAATGTGAACTTAAATAATATATATCAATGTTTCAAATGCATCTGCAGTATAATAAACAAAATATGAACAATAAAATTCATCATGCCACTGCTTATGTTTGGCCACCTTAATATGATCTTCTATGTCAGTATTTCCACCATGCGTGACCGAAAATGTACTCTTGCAGTGAGTGCAGAATGCAGTATTTTCGTGACTTCACAAAGAAAGGAGTAATGGTGAAGACACACAGGCAGTGTCGAAGACACTTGGCGCCGCTGCTGCCTGCCACTGCCCAACGCTTGTGGGTGTGTCCTCTAGTACAGTTGTCACTCAGGAGTCACCATTTTTTTTATTCATGAACATGGATAACCAGAAGAAGGCCGTAGCACTTGTTGCTGCGAAGTACGTGTTGAAATCTCACCACCATTGATAATTGTCAAGAGCTAATACATACGAAATGCATAAGAATTAATATTCATAAAGTTATCAGTGTTAGTTAATAATGATAATTAATACTATCATTATTATTCCTCACATTATGATTCAGTCATATTACTTGTTATATTAAACCATTGAAATAATTGTTGTTCTTTAAAATGATTTAATGATCAGACATTCTCTCTCTCAGACTGATTTTGTTTGAAATATTATTTTATGCTTCCAGATTCCTTTTAACTGGGGATTCCTTCAGGACAATTGCCTTCATGTACCGTGTTGGGAAGAGCACTGCTGGTCAGATTGTCCCAGATGTGGCTGAGGCAATTTCTGAGTGCCTGTTGGAAGAGTTTATGCTCCAACCAACCATGGAGGACTGGAGGACCATTGCAGAAGGGTTCAAGCAGCGTTGGAATTTTTCTGAACTGTCTGGGATCCATCGATGGAAAACATGTGGTCATTCATGCACCCCCAACTCTGGCTCCTGGTTCCACAATTACAAGGGGACATTCTCCATCGTCCTCTTGGCTGTGGTGGACTCGGAATATGTTTTCAGAGTTGTGGATGTCAGAGGATACGGGAGGAAAAGTGATGGTGGCACCCTGGAAAATTCCAACTTTGGCAGGGACCTCCTGGATGGAACACTGGACCTCCCTGCAGACTCCGTCATCCCAGGATCAGAGCACCGTGGCAGCTTCCCCTATGTCCTGGTAGGAGATGAAGCTTTCCCCCTCCGCAGGTGTCTGATGCGGCCTTACCCAGGCTCCAACATGCCCAGGGAGAAGAGAATTTTAAATTATCGCCTCAGCCGTGCCAGGCCCACAGTGGAGTGCAGTTTTGGGATCCTCTCCTCTCAGTGGCGAATGTATCGCCATGTCATATATATGGCCCCTGAGAAAGTGGAGCTATGTGTGAAGGCAACCTGCATCCTACACAATTTCACAAGGGTGACCACCATGAGAAGGCAAAGAAGGGAGAATACATCGCATACACCTGATGCTGCTGCTGCTGAAATATTATCCCCAAACGCAAGAATGAAAGACTGGAAGCCCACAACCAGTGAGGAAATTCAAAAGTTCATTGGACTCCAAATAGCCTTAGGACTTGTAAGCAAACCAAGCCTGACTGCCTACTGGAACAAAAATCCCCAACTGATTACATGGACCCCCAATTCTTCCAAAGTTATGTCCCGCAACAGGTATCAGCTGCTAAGTTTGTGCCTGCATTTCAACAACAACGACCTTCGCATAGAAAGGGACCAACCAGGCTATGATCCGCTTTCAAGATACGCTCTCTGCTTGATTGTGTTCTTGAAAACTTTCAATCAGAATACAACCCACACTGTGCCCTGTCTATTGACGAGCCCATGATTTCTTTCCACAGGAGGGTATTTTTTCGTCAGTACATCCCCAGCAAACGCAACAGACTCAGCATAAAAAATGTTATTCTCACAGACCCATTGACCAACTATACTGCATACTGCATCATCTCCTCGACTCCGCAACTGCAGGACCGATTCGGTGAGTGCCTCTGGCGGCGAGTGGATCCAGACCCAGATGGTTCGTCTGGACATCCATCCCCTGCTCCACTGCCTGACGCTCCGGACACACCCGGCTCCACCGCCCAACGCTCCGGACACGCCCGGCACAGCGTCTTCACTGGCTGGTGCCTCTGGGACACAGTCTACATAAAAAAAGTTTGCATTTTAGTAAATTACAAATGCAATTTTACTTTGTGTTCAATAGTTCTTCATGCAATTTCACTTTGTATTCAATAAAATTCTGAATGCAAATTCTGGTTTTGTGCATCCAATAACGTTCTTAAGAAAGCCATAACCCGCTAAATGGGGGATAAAGCTTTTTGTGATGGCTGACGCCCAGAACAGTTTCACATGCGACTTTACTGTATACACCGGGAAGTGCTCTTCACCATCCGGGAAGGGGCTGAGCTACGACTCGGTGATGGAGCTGATAAAGGTTCCCCACCTTAGGACAGAGTTCCATGTGTACGTAGATAACTTCTACACTAGCACAGCCCTGTTCCAGGACCTTCACCAGCTGAAGTTTGGGGGATGTGGGACCATTTGGCAGAACAGACACGGCTTCCTGAGGGTTGACGCCAACGCTATCCCAAAGAAGGTATCGTGGGGGGACATGCGCTGGATCCAAAGTGGACCACTCCTATACGTGAAATGGATGGACACCAGGGAGGTGGCAATGTGCTCCACCATCCATCAGGCCTATGCAAGGGAAACCGTGCAAAGGAAGATCAAAAACCCTGATGGAACATGGAGCACTCACGCTGTACCGGTTCCAATTCCAGTGAGGATGTACAACCAGTACATGGGGGGAGTGGATCTCTCAGATGCCCTTATCAAATACTACCGCATGCTGCAGCAGAAAACGAACAAGTGGAAGTCATTTTTTACCATCTCTTAGACATTGCAGTGGTTAACAGCTACCTGCTGCACAAGGAACTGTCCATGCAGAAGAGGGGTAAAGAGCCGACACAGAAACAGTTCCGGGAAGTTCTGTGTCAGCAGCTGGCAGCATAGGGAGGGCACTCATGCTCCCCAGGAACAAGCTTCAACGAGCAAAGTAACCTCCTGTTTGCCCACCTGCATCAGGGAGACAGAAACAACTCCTGGGAAAAAAGCCACTGAGGGGAGGAAGCTCTGTAGGCTGTGCAGAGAGAGAAAACTGTCAAACAAAACGATTTGGAAATGTGAGGGATGTGATGTTCCCCTCTGCATAATTCCAAACAGAAATTGTTTTAAGGAGTGGCACCAGAAATAGTGCAATGGACACAACTGTGACTGACTTTATTTGTAAATAGTTTTGGATTTGCTGTGGTTTTTTGAAAACAGTTATATTCTGCCTTGTGGGCTGTCACCTTGTCGTGGTAAGGAGGCTTGCGTACCTCTGATTCTTTGAGCTATTCCAGTTGGAGGAAACTCTTTACTATACTGGATAAGTCTAAGATGAGAGGTCAGACTAAGCACAGTCCAAATTAGCAGAATATTGAGAGGACTGGGTTTGTAATAGTGTGCTTACCTATATGTGGATATACATCTTAAAACAAAAATGTTGTAAGCAATTAATGTATTACTATTGTATTACTTTGCTTCAATGCATATACCGGAGTTGATTTAACAGGTTATCAGTCAGTGATGGTAATAAATTTACTGTTACTGTTATAGACCAAGCTCGTTCCACGTGGAGAGGCCGTGCCATGTGGCGGGGCCGTTTCAAAGGACATAGGAATGGCAATGAAAGTACGGACTTTATTAACTTATTTTACCAGTACTTATTTTGTTGAAATACTATTATTGTACTCCCTCCCCTTTTGCAGTATCAACACAACTGTTCTACAATAGATTTGTGGTGGAGAAATTCATCATTGATTTTAATGGTGGAACATTCATAATGCCAAATTATTGTAGTACTACTGTACATTTGCTTCAATGCATATATAGGAGGTGATTCAACAGCTAATTGTTCAGTAATGGTAATAAATTAACTGTAACTGTTATGGACCAAGCCAGTTCCATGTGGAGGGGCCATACAACACAGCGGGGCCACAGTTGTAGGGGACACTTCACTGGCAATCAAAGTAAGGACTTTACAAGCTTATGTGAACTTATGTAAACTAAATGTATTTTAAGACTATAAAACCAATCCTTGTATTAATTGAACTACCAAAAAATGATGAATTATTACATAAATTAATACATAAACCAACATTGGAATAAAAGAAGAGTTGCATTTGATTGTAGCGTTAACAATGTGTTGTTGCTATACATTTCAGGTCCAGTTGTCTGGATTGTGGGGCACTCCTTCATTCGGTGGGGGGAGGCAAGAGCCCATAAAACCCTGGGCCTAAATTTGGGCACTAATGCCCAAATATTTTGGTTTGGCCAAAGTGGCCTAACAATTTGTACATTTTTGGATTTTTTTTTCCATTGTATGTCTTCCTCTTTTCCTTTCCCTGAAATCCTAGTCATTCACGTTGGAGGCAACGATTTGGGGAAACTCAAAAGTGTGGAATTGGTGAGCTGGATGAAGAACGATTTAACTAAATTGTATGAGAGGTTTCCTACAATTAAGATAGTCTTCTCATGCATCACCCAGAGATGTGTCTGGAGAGCTAAAGCTCCAGTGAAAATTAATAAGGCACGTGTTTGGGTGAACAATGTGATTGGGGACTTTGTTAGGGGGCTGGGAAGAGAATCAATTGGACACCCCGAAATTACACACAATCAGGCTGGGCTTTTTAGGTGGGATGGCATGCGTTTGACAGACGCTGGTAACGATATATTCCTAATCAACCTCCAGCATGGAATTCAAAAAATGTGTCTGTAATCTTTTTTTAATTTCTGCTTTCCTTTTTTTGGTGTAGTTTTAAATAAATATTTTAATTATTTTGGAAAATTGATTTGACATGACATACCCTTGAAATGACAGTAGTGGTAATAATTGTATTGACAACAACTGGAAAAAATAATAGTAGTTCAGAATGCAGTCCTAAATATGTAAGAACACAAAGTTCCCTTTGTGCAGTAAATCAGGGTAGAATAAAACATGTTAAAAGTGGTTGCCAGTCATGGCAACAAGGGATCATCTTTTGGCTGCAAAAAATGACAAATATGATTGCCATGTTTTAACAGTAGGTATTTGGAGTAAATTACACCAAACAACTCAGTAATGAAATGATGACATTCTGTTTAAAACATATTTATGATGTCAGCACAATATTTTTGGTTTGTCTTCACTTTATCACTAACTACAGTAACTGCATATTTAAGAGTTGTAGCATGACATATCAGAACTACAGCTCTCGATTCCTGGACTAAAAACTTGAAATAGAACAATATGCAGAGGGGTTTTGTCTTGTTGCACAAGCTGCGTTGCTGCGTTGGCAGTAACTTCACAGAGGCCACGTAATCTGAAATCTGAGTGTCCGGTACTGTGGGTTGTACATGTACATGAAATAAATTAAAATTTACGGAGGGAGGCAACCAGAAGCTATTACATGGAATTAAAATGCTATTAATATGTAATATGTATTCAGCGAGGGAATGATACATCATATTACCGATGGAAGCAGAAATACCGTGAAGCAGACAGTGCAAGGGTAGCAGACGGTGCAGTTACACCGGTCCGAAGAAAAGAATGCCCACTGACAAGTGATCTGTCAGTTTTACATGATAAGGGTGCCAAGACCCATAGTTCTTCTGTGTGCAAAATTCTGTGATCAAAATACATAGCTCAGTGCAATAAATTTAAGTCCTCTTTGGATTTTGTCCAACGAGAGTGAACGTGCAACGTAGTCTTGAAGATTGCGACAACCCCCTTACGATAAAGCCTCCAAACCATTTTAAAAATAAACGCATAACACAAAAACACGAAGGTGGATTGTTTTGCCTAGTGCAGGGTAAGTTCCAGAATAATATAAAGGTATGTGCTTGCGTAATCAATTTCTTTCTTTTCCCAGATTTGAGTCTGCTGTCTGCTGACCTCCCTGACACATCACACATATCTGTACAGAAGGCCTACACATTGCACATAAATACATTGTTAAAATTAGTTTTCCACTTGTTCTTTTTTTCTCACATACTCTCTCTGTTTTGCTCTCCACAGGGCTTGGAAACTCAGGACCCAGGAGTGAACTGTGACTGGGGGTGCGACCGTGACCCCTCCCATGCTCCACTTTGCACATTGTGTTCAAATCGTGCACTTCTTGACTGATGGCTAAATGTGAGCAAGTAGTGCTTATTGTGTCCTGTGCATTTCTGCAGATCCGTGACTACAGTAACCGTTGGTGGCATTGTCAGGTACGTTTTGTTCTTTGGGGTGTGCACAAGGAGTACAACATCAGTACTTATTAGGACATACAAATTAAAACTACACAAGCCATATTGCCAGTTTAAAACAACAAATTACAACCGTGATGATTACAAATGATTGTCCACTGTACAAACTTAAACAACAGTCTTTAATAACCGACTGTTTCATTTGTGTAGTGGGACCAATGGACCAATTTCAGTGGTTTCAACAAATTAAGAACTTCCTGCAGAGTGGCTTTTGTCCAAATGACTTAGCAAAGAAGATGAGGTCCTCCATTGTTAGGGCTGCCAGGAATTACAGTGTAGAAGGTATAATAACATGAAATATTGTTGGCTTCAAAGTAGTACATTTGACAAATTAGTGAAGTTAGGAGGGAACCCTTGTACTCTGTTTCAGATTTGTCACCGAAGAGAAAAGACACTGACACCAAATTAAATGATCTACATTATTTTAGCTGAAAGCTACCTTAGATAACTCACTGACAGCTAGCTCTCAAGACTATCTTTCACTAAAGTAGTCAAGGCAGACAGTTTTAGCTATCTAGGTCATTACCTCGCTTATATGAACGTTTTAAGTAAGATGGTTGGTTAGATTAAAATGCCATGGTGTCATTTTCTTTTATCTTTCTAGTGTGGAGAAGTACAGGAGGGGCGTCAGTGAAGAGACTAAGAGAGCCATCAGGAAAGCCGCCCGAGATACTCCTTCGAAGGTGGAAATAATTAATAATAATTAAATAAATAATAGATGGTGAGAGATGTGGCTAGTTATGCCCACGTGTTAGCAGAGCATAATAATAAAAAATAGCTAATGCCTCTTAGTTTTTAGGTAAAATATATATTGATAACACTCATTTAGTGGCATGGCGGCTGTGCGTTGGGAATGGTGGCTGGTTTAGGAAATTAGGATGATGCCTTATTTCCTGATTGGGTGCCGGTCGGACATGGGGGAGGGCTTTTCTTTTTAAAAAGCCCAAATTGGTAGGAAACGGGAGTTGGAATGTACCTGTGCCTGACCTGCCGGTTGTTTGGACAGTGACACCCCCAGCTCTTCGACCAGGCAGTCTTTGTTTTATTCCCTGCTTGTGACACCGCTGTGCTTGACGAAAAACACCTCTAAAAAAACTAAACTGCAAGAGACAAACAATAGCGGAGCGCTTCGCCTACGGAGCGGCAGCTTGGGCTAGCCCGTGGAACCGGTGAAAACACCTGGTGGAGGTAAGTCCCAGTTTTCACCATTCCCGGCCAGCTGCCTTCTTTTGTAAGTGAGATTGTATCCCTCGACAAACGTGACTGCAACACTAGCTACAATCATGCAGCTGATTGCCTTATTGAATATTTGCCCAGATCTATCACAGCAGCAGCAACTAGACAGACATACCCCTATCTTCTTATCTTGTAGGTGACACCTTGTACTACATGGGGACAGATGGCCCGTCCCTAAGGAGAGTTGTATTCTCTGAGGAGAAGGTGGCCATCCTCACAGAGGTCCATGCCGGCCACTTTGGACGAAAACCACATGGTGGAGATTAGGCAGCAGTTCTACTGGCATAACAACAGACAGGATGTGGAGAAATGGGTAAGTTGATCCATATTTAGGCCCCGTCTCTGCACTGTATAGTTTTCATTACTGTGACATAAAATGCCTTACAATGTATCGGAATATTGTATACGTAATGCATTAAATGTATTGACATATAATGTCTTACAATGATAGCTGTAGTACAGCTTAATCATATTTAATATGGTACAGCATAATCATATCTGGTGCATCTTTAAGCATTTTTATGTGTTTACAATTGAAAATGTATAGTGTAAGTACGACCCCTGTCAAAATGTTTCTGGACTTTAATGCACCTTTTTCTGCTTTATTGTACCTTCATTTACAGGTCAGCACCTGTGTCCCGTGCCAAAAGTTTGATCGGGTTAAGACAGAGGCACCGGAGATGAAGCCGATCAAGGTGGCACCGTGGCACATGATTGGTAAGAATATGCATCATGCAGAAGGTAGCAGTTCAATCAAATGTAGAAATATTGATTAATGAGTTTCCTCAGTCTTTACAAACTAAGGTGTTGACCTCATCGGGCCATTCAAGACATCAAAGAACGGGAACCGATACTGTCTGACAGCCACAGACTTCTTCACGAAGCGGGTAGAGACCAGACCCATCAGGGAGAAAACGGCAGTGGAGACCTCACAGGTGTACATGTTTTCTAGTACACCTGTGTACTGTGGCGGTGAAATGCACACAATTTTATTCACACTCCTCAGTAACTGTGTTTATACTAACTAGGCAATGATGGACATTTTCCTCACCCATGGCGCCCCTCAGGTCGTGCTGAGTGACCAAGACCAGGAGTTCTGGAACAAGGTACACGCATCTGTGACTGAACTACAATAAAATGCCTTGTGACGGTAAATGCCAATGCGTAACTGTTCACTTGTTTCTTGATCAAGGTTAATGATGACCTGTTTCATAGGTGCGGGGTCAAGCATCGCATGACCTCAGCTTACGACCAACAGACAAATGGTTTGTAAGGCCAATCATGCTTTATGGTTTTTTTTTTTAATTATTGATAACTCATTGGCCTAGACTAAATTAATTGAATGACCTACTGTGAACTCAAGGAATTAATTTACTCACTTTATTTAAACAGGACTGGACGAACGTACAAACCAAACCCTGAAGAGGTCCATCAGCAAGACCCTGGATGGACATCAAGACAGGTGGGAGGATAATTTGAAAATGGTTTTGTTCTCTCATAACACCTCTGTTCAATCTTCTTCTAGGTTCTCGCCGTTCCGCCTGATGTATTGCCAGTAGCCAAGGTTTGTTTTACACCAGTGAGGGCAAATCACCCCTGAGGAGAAGGAGACTGTTTTCCAAGAATGCCATGACTACTGTCGACACCGTTTCAAAAGGTCAACAGCAGACAGAGTGTGTCAGAACTACTACTGGAGGACCAGGGGGCCCTGACACAGAGAACTGGGTAAGATAAGACAGTGCTGACTACAAAAAATGTTCAAAAGACTATTCGTCTTGCTAAAGGTTGTTCATATTAACTACTACTTTCAACTGTTTTGAAGGTTAAAGTTTGTCCAAGCTGCCAGTTGAACAATCCCATAAAGAAAGTGGCACATGACCTGCATCCCATTGTCGTTCACAACCCCTGGTCAGTTCTGGGTATGGATTTGATTGGGGCACTACCTGCAACCCCAAGAGGCAATGTATATGTCCTGACCATGACTGACCTGTTCACCAAATGGGTAATTGCTAAGCCTTTGAAGACAAAGACTGCAGCCGAGGTGGCATCAAAACTAACATTGTATTTGAAACTTGGACTGGTGGACAAAATCATCACAGACCAGCGGAAGGAGTTTGTGAACGAGGTATATTGGAAACAGTGACTGTTATACTTGCATTCATTGTCCTTTTGTGGTGTAGCTGGCAGAAAGCATATATTAAGGTACCTTTACATGAACCCAAATTTTCTAAAATGTTTTCCAGCTGAACAATGACCTGTGTGAGATTCTGCACATGAAGCACTGCATCTCATCTGCATACCACCCGCAAACAAATGGCCAGGATGAGAGGACCAACAGGAACATCAAGGACATTTTGAAAAAGTACATCAATGAGAAGCAGAACAATTGGGACAACTATGTGAGAGATGCAGTGTTCGCGATTAACACTTCACAACAGGTTGGTTTACATTCTGGCAAACACTCGTAACATGTTTGTATGTGTCACAAAGTATTCAATCACAGTACAAACTTTATATCGCCATTCAGGAATGTCCTACTACAAGTACTAAGTATTAAGAAAATTCTGTTCCTCAGACGTCCACAAGGCACACACCGTACTTGGCAATGTTCAATTGGCACCCAAGAACGCCACTATCCTGTAATCCACTAGACGACGATTTTGAAATTGGCAGTGTAGAAGATGGCATTGATGAGAGGACCCAGGAAGCCGAGACGATGTTTGACAAGATTAGGCAGAATATTGGCAAGGCACCAAGGAAGCAGAAGAAAGACTATGGGTCCAGACACAAAAACACCAATGACAGTCCAATCTCCATGGGCAACGAGATACTGAAGACCGACATGAGGGAAAAAGGGTAGAAAAGGAGGACCTTCGAGAAAGACTGTCTAGGCCCTTTTGTTGTCCGAGAGTTGTCCGAAAAGGGTGTGGCAATTTGGGTAAACTATGGCGATTCCTAAGGCAACAGGAGAATGGTAAAGTATTATGTGTACAGACATTAGAATGGGTTACCTTAAGCCTCAGTGTTTAAGTGTTTGCAAAGTTGTTTTTATCTGTTTTTCTCTTGAACTATCTTTCAGTACCAGATTTGGCTGAATATGTGATTATTTCATGTGATAAAATGTAAAAGGTACAGAGTTGTAGTTCTGTTTTCCTCTACCAAATTGGATAGCAGTTATTGGAGACCACTTGCTTGACCATGATTACACAAAGAAAGAAACAGCAACAGAGACAGGTCATAGTTCAGAAGACAGCAGGACAGCTACAGTTGTAGAACCTTGTTCAGAGAGGAACAGCTGCAGTATGACCACAAAACAGACAGCTTCAGATACAGGCAAGGTTCATTTCAGGAATGTAGCTTTGAGAAAACTGATGTTCCTGGATGATCGGAATGAGTCCTTCTTAAAAACTTCCGGTTCAATCAACTTGTCCTAAACTTGTATGTTTTCCTTCACTCTGCCATCAGGAAAGAGGAAATGGGTGTTTGACTGTGCTTCAGAGGATGGCAAGGTAAGAGCAATAATTGCCATGTTTCCCCTACCTGCAAACAAGTACTATCAAATAACTGTCTTCCTCCTCACACTGCCACACACTCAGCATCTGTTCCCCCTCGCTACACCAGATGGCTGTTTTTTTAAACAGAGATGTCTTTACTACGATACTGGCATCACTGGTGTGCTTAAATAGCTTTTTGCTTTACCACGCTACTGTAATGGCTATTTAGGTGTACATTACACCTCTGTCCTCCTCACATTACCACACACCCAGCATCACGCTGCCTGCACATTACTGGATAGGTGGTTTCTTCTGTATGTGTTGTTCACTGTTTTGGAAGCTGGTATTTGTCAAGCTTGCATCAACGGAGCTGACATGTTGCCAGTGCAGTTCTAAAACACAAACACTTGGACATCACATTCAATATTCTTGTTAACCATGACACAATTCAGTAATGTCTTCACTCCTATCTTTGTCCTCCTGAAACTGCCACGCACCCAGAATCTGTTCCCCCTCGCAACAACAGATGGCTGTTTTTCCAAACAGAAATGTCTTCACTATGACACTGGCATCACTGTTATGCTTAAATAGCTTTTTGCTTCAGTGCACTGCTCTAATGGCTGTTTAGGCTGAAACTACAATTTCATCTTCACTCTGCATCTCAGTACTACTTCAAGTTGTCCCCCTAAGAGGAGGGGTGGTGGTGGGCCAATTGATGCAATGAAAATGTATATGTATCAAAATGTAATATATATTTAAGAAGAAATACAATCTTTTCAAAGGAGAACCATTTCTATAGTCTAAATAATCGATCATCAGCCATATTTGAAAATAAAACTACAGAGGTCAATAATAGGTGCACTTGGGACACTGTTACATGTGCATTGTTCTATTTTCTTAATGAAACAAAAAATACAAAATATGTCACATCCCTTTTTACAGGTTAAATACATTACATTTACCGAAGTAATGTCTGCTAAATTCTGTTCAAACACTTGGAAGTATGCACAAAAAAGTTGAAGTATGTAAGCTTTGGTTAATGTGGCAAGGTAAATGCCAGTTTGGGCAAAAATGTTTAATATTAAAAACATGAGTTTCCTTAGAAAAAGTGTTAGCATGGACCAACCATATAATGTAATGATATACTGTGAAATAATAATTATGGATAATTTACACTGATGTATTAGCTACACCAAAAGCCACTTGTGAATGTCATTTGCATTTAATGATAAAACATTTACCACATGTAATGGTCGAATCAAACTGGACAATTTCCATGTGATCATGAAATTAATTATAAAAACCTATCCTCATAATTGTGTAGGATAAGAATATGACTTTTAATTTAACCTTCTGTTATGGTATTAGAGCAAGTTGCAAATAGAACGTACCACATCAAAATCCAGTCAATATAAATAAATTATCTCAAGAATTGCCCAAGTAGCTGTCACAGAGCACAAAGTAGCACAGAAAACACCTCAAGAGCACCACAGATAATGTTTAAACTCAATTCAAATCAAATTCTTGTAGTAATTTACCATAATGACTTTTGTATTCCTATGTTATAATTATTTTGACTGTCATGTGGTACTTTCTTAAATATCTGGACGACCCTAAGAATACTGTAATATTACTACAGGATATTTTTGTAGGGAGAGGTACGGTCCAGCCCACACCACAGTCAAGTGACTGAGAAAATTATTTAATAACAAGAATTCTGTAGATGTAGTCGCACATTACGTTTATCGGCGTTTCTCTCAAACGCGCGCATCTTTCATTAACGTTATGAATGTAGATAACAGTGGCTAGCTCATGTGTAGCTAGTCAGTAGCTATGACCTGCCTAGCCCTGAATCCGCCCCTCACTCAATTTAACGGTAAAACGATAGATTTAACATAATTTACTAAATACTACTAATATCATTTCTAAGTCTAGACGTCATATTCACTAATACACATTCAAACCACAACAGATAGCTTGTCAAAATTTAGCTTCCTGCCTCTTCTGCTCCAGCAACAGAAAATTGGCGGGTCCGTCATCTTACATCACAAGATGACCGTTTGGTCTAACAGAAGAAACGAAACAGAAAATTGGCGGGTCCGCCATTTTTAGCTGTATACACGTTATCTTCACACAAAATCAATGCAATCGCACCTTCAAGAGGACCTAGTCCACAGCTGCATATAATTTCAATAATAAGAGCAAAGCAAACAGTTAAATTTTTCATGCATATACCTATATATGTTTAAAATAGGAAATATTGAATGGGAAGCATGTTGCGAGCTGAAATGGCGAGCAAAGAGAAAGGTAACTGGCGCTCGATCACTAAGCTCTATAAAAACTCGGTTTTAAGACTAAATACATCACCAAAAATTACGTAGTTTAAATCACTGTGCTGACAGTACTAAATTGTCATAATTTTAAGACACATAAATTATCCTTCAAGTTTCCTAATCTCTATATTCATCAGAGAGCTAAAAATACTTCCTCTCTCTGTTAAGCTCAGCGCAGACTGAGGAAAGCTACGCGTTACGTCACAATTTCACATGACTTACGGGTGATGTATTAGGACAATTTACACTCTCAGGTACTCCCTATTACCGCAAAACGGGAATTAACATGTAAATATATAAGAGTGAAGGATTTCTTTGTGAAATTAAATACAGTACAAGAAATACAAAATACCAGATATGAAAATAAAAACATTTCTCATCCTCTACAGTATCACTAACTGTTATATACTCACATTTAGGTCCATGATCACTTCTCTATAGGGTGGATCCCTGCCCCAGGGAATGAAGAGATGGGACACAGAGGATGTTGGACATTGTAATTGTACATGTTGGACATTTTATTGTAGCTTGCAGCTAACGTTAGCTAGCTGGCTAGTTACCCCAACTACAATCAATTTAACACATGACACCAATTACCTGTTATAGATAATAGTTTTATTAAACATTATTTTGCTGAATTGCAATGCTTTCCAGTAATGTGTGGTGACATGGAATGATGGGTATATGCGGGTGTATTAGTTTTACATGTTATTAATGGTCAGTTTACACCTGTTATGATAATTATATATTACACTGAATTGAGGTTGATTGAAAGTCAAAGCTGCACCGTATTGTTATGTACACAAGTGGCTCTAATTGCTTGTCTGTAGCTCAAACAGCCAAGGGAGACATTGGTTTGGGTAGTGAAGGAGCAGAGTTGCTGGCATTGATTTATGCACATTGTGCAAAGATGCACACCATGCACCAGAGGAGATTTAGCAAACATAGTGCAGTTCATTTCATTCTTTGTTTTGCTATGACTGACAGTCATTTAAGTAAACAGTCCCAAGAACGTGTTAATGTCAAACAGTTTCTCAGTGGGTGTGTCGTGGTTGGTTGTCCATACCTAGCCGCAAGACTGATGAAAAGTGCCGATTCCAATGGCTCCGAATAGGAGCTAGCCTCTAGCTAGCTGAACTATGCTGAGATGGTAGCAGCATCAAGATGGGATTACATTGTTGACAAAAGCAACAGGTACCCTTCTTGCTTGGTTAAGGAACACACAGTATTTTATGGAGTAATGCAACAGAAATATTAGTCGTGATTGAACATCTTATTGTCTAAATGATGACATCACTGATGGGGCGTGAAAATCTCAAATTATTAAGGCAAATACATTAGCTGATATTACGACCATTACAAATTGAAAAACAAAATACTGGCTTTCAGTTTTATATATTCACACATTTTACGTATGTGTATGCAGACAGAACAAATTGTAAGACTGTCCATATTTCAGTAGGGTACACAGAATGAATGGGCGGGATCAAGGAGGATAGCTATATTTGCTTATAACCCTCAAAGACCTAGAACAAAAAAATATGTGTTCGGATCAATCATTAATAAATACAATGCATAAATAGACCCCCAAGACCCCTGAATAGACCCCTAAAGGATTACAAAAATCTGAACAAGAACGAGGCAGCTTGGCAGGACATCAGTTTAAGAACTGGACTGGATGGTGAATACTATACAAATGTGTGAAAGTAGGCTGTTGTTTGCCACCACTCGTTAACTATCTGGCTGGCTATCTGATGGGTAGAAAGTAGTTGCCTGCTAGCTGCTCCCTAGAAGGAGCGGAGGATAGAGAGGGAGAGTAGGAGAAGAGGAGCAGCAGGGGGCACAAAAAGGAAGTGGAAGTTATTTTTTTATTACTAGTTTTTTGGAGCCATTAATGTGTGGGAGGGAAACAGGAAGCAATTTCCAGACCCTGCAGTCTATGTGTTTAGGCTGTAGTAGTCTGGAAGAGGGGTTCAGTCAGCCAGGTCCCTCAAATGTCAGTCAGGCAGTGCCATCCCCATCACCTCCACCTGCTCCCATAATGAGCCAGCCAAGATTTACTGCCCCAGTGTTGACCCCCCCTCCAGGTCCCTCGAGTGAGACAGCCAGGTTTTCATCACCACTTGACTTGAGTCACCAACCAGGGCCACCTAGCCAGCCACCTGCAAAAAATCACGTAAGAAAAGGCAGAGAGAGGAGGATGCAGAGTTTGAGGAGAAAGTATTGCAGGCTTTACACACCAACCAGATGGGGTGGACAGTTTTTTTTAAATGCCCTGCGTCGTCTCCCATTGCAGAAATGGAGTGAGGTCCAGATAAAGATCCTCAGTTTGGTGCACCAGGCACAGTTCAATTAATGATTTCTGTTTTTCTCATATCACACACACTCTCACACACATACACGATACAGATGAGAGTTGTTGATGAATACAAAATAATATAACACATTTCTGATGATATATGGTCATTTATATACCGTAGTGATCAATCGGTCGTTGGATCTCATCACTCACATATCTAGAAAGTGTATCCGCTCAGAATCAGATTCAATGGTAACTTTTAAATTTGGGTCAGCATCATTGAGTAGTTGGGTAAAGTCACTCAGTTCCTCTTCTGTGCCGTGCCAAATACAGAAAATATCATCAATATATCTGTAACACTTGTATATATTAGAGAGAAATACGTTATTGGATTGATTAAACACAAAATTGTCCTCTAAGAGGCCAACACACAAATTGCTAATTCCTGGAGCAAAGTTAGATCCCAAAGAAATACCTTTAATTTGACTTAACTTTAAGTAATTCTTCTTCAGTACTAGAGAGGGTAGATCCATAATAAATTCATTAGGAGGCATACGGTCTTCACAATCTCTCAAGAAATGAGCAAGAGCTGTAATGGCCACTTATCAAGGCACATTAGTGTATAGATTTTGTACATCATAACTCAACAAGATTACATTTTCAGGTAAGTCCATCAAGGGGAGAATCTTATTGATAAAATCTATGGAATCCCTAATGTACGAAGGCAGATGCAAAACATAAGGTTTAATAAAAGAGTCCACAAAGTTGGACAACGGTTCTCGCAGTGAACCAATTTGTGCTACCACCAGTCTAGCGGGAGAGTCTGGAATATGCTTATGTACTTTAGGTAATGTGTAAATGACAGGCTGGTTGGGGTGAAGAACATTTAGATATTTAAACTCATTATCTGTGAGTCAATTCCTTTCCTTAGCAGCGCTCAGTTAGAAATTTATCTCCTGTTGAAACTCAACAGTGGGACCTGATTTGAGTTTACGATAAAAAGTTGCATCAGAAATCTATCTTAAAATCTCATGTCTATATTTTGCAGTATCTTGAATGACTGTAGCCCCTCCCTTATCTGCTGGCTTTATCACAATGTCACGATCACATGCAAGTTCCTTTAGAGCCCTGTGTTCATCTGCACACATATTGGTATGTCGATAGTTAGAAGTTTTCCCACACATTTTTCATGCATCATGTTCAACTATTCGACAAAATGGAAGGCCGGTCACACCAGACCAAACCCCCCAAGACGGAGGATCTTTTACAACAACCAAGAGTGAGTTTCTTACTGGCAACGATGAAAGTGCAACCTCGACACACATAATACTCGGCACTAAGCAATATATTCCATGGCTCAAGTGGCTGTAAATCAACGCCGGACCTCGGCACAAGGGCGAAAACTAGGTCCGGTGCATGCTGGGTGTTCATGCTGAACCACCGTAGGAATTTGAGCAAATAAAAAGCAGAAGTAGAAAACATAGAGTATGCAATCATCAGAAAGGGGGTCGGTGAATCGGGCACCCCCCATCTCCAGGAGTTCATCAACCTGAACAGAAAGAAGCGGATGGCGAATATGAAGTCAGAAATCATCGGTCTTCGGGCTCACCTGGAGAAAGCCATCGGCAATGATGAACAGAATAAGCGGTAAAGCTCCAAAGATGGGAGGTTCTGGGAGTGCGGCCGTCCGTCGTATGCAGGGAAGAGGAATGACATCCACTCCGCCATGGACACTCTTAAAGAGTCCAGAGGGAACCTTAAGGTAGTTGCCCAGCAACATCCGTCCGTATCTGTAAAATACTCCAACGGTCTTCGCGAGCTGAACCAGACTTTGGAGCTGTTGCCCTGGCATAACTTTAAGACTGATGTCAGTGTGGTTATTGGCCCACCAGGTGTCGGAAAGAGCTGGTACGCTTATGAACAAGACCTAGAGGCATACTACAAACCGCGGGGCCAGTGGTGGGATGGATATCAGGGTCGAAGGATGGTTGTATTCAATGATTTTTACGGTTGGGTCCCTTACAATGACCTTCTTAGAATCCTCAATAGATACCCTCTTAAAGTGCAAGTAAAGGGGGCATTTGAGGAGTTTAACACTTGGAAGATCATCATCAATAGCAACATGAAACCGACCCGGTGGTACAAGTTTGAGCACTTCACACCGGACGCCCTTTACTTAACTAATATTGTGAAAGGATGAAGCTGCACATACTAAAGCTACACATTATAAAGCAATACAATTTAAAAAATCAGGTTCCGCTCTCTGTCAATTCCAGGAAGTTGTAGACCGAAAGTCAAACAGATAGCACTGAGTTTTAATTTCTTAGGCATCTTACACTCTTCTGTGATTACAGGCCGGGGTCTCCTTCCTCTTTTTCATGGATTTCTTTTTTTTCCCCCACAATCTTTCTCAGAACTGGACTCAGAAGATGAGGACTGTAGCAGTGTTGGGTATGTTGATGATTCTGCTTCCGTCATGTTATGGCAGTCATTTCCGTCTCTGTTCCTGTAAATAAGGCAACTTAACATGCCTTTGTGACATCTGCATGCCAAACTGATTGAGATTATTACGCAACTAGTTGCCAGCTTTGCTAGATAATTTGCCAGTTACTTGGCTAATTGTGATTATTTTGAGGTAGCCAACTAAGAAATGCAAACCCAGCTACCTACCTATCTAAACTACCCAACTACCTGGCCAGCAAGTCAGTAAGCTACTGAGTAAATTATACTTGTCAAATTGCAAACAAATACTGTAAATTGGTTGATCTACGCTGCAAGGTAGTGAGATTCAAATTAGCAGGCCATGTTTTCTTTCACCTTGCCTAAGCAAAAGGAGGAAACCAGCTGCCTAATTTAGCTGGCATACAGTGTTGTGCATTTATAGCTAATTGGTTAAAACATTTGAAGTTTACTGAATTTACATATTAATTATTAAGCTGATCTAAGGCTATGCATCCACAAAACATCACCTAGATAAGCCAGATGAGGTGATGAACAGTGGGTATAGGGGCATAAGCTGTTTGAGTACAGTAGTACACAAAGACTGCCTATGGACCATTTTTCAGTAATGAAGACAAAGTTATGTATGAATAACCTGAATATGAATGTGAATAACCTGACGTCTCCCCCCCATTTACACATAAATTCGCCCTGACGGATGAAGACAAAAAAACACATGTATTTTTCCACTTTCATTTCAATACATGCAGACCTGAACGACCCAGTTGCTGTTTTAAAAACTCCTTGTCCTCTTGCAAGTTCTTCACCATGGTTTCAAGCATGATATTCTTGTTTCTTTCAATTTCGAGCTCTGAGTTCCTCTAGCTTCATATGTGCAGTTGGTGACACAGTAATCTCTATTTCAGTTAAATACAGAAACAGTACATTGTGGATTACAATTTTGTTACAGCAAAGAATCAACCCAATGTTAAATGTTATGCCCATGGAACTGCATGGCTTGATGACTTCACATCTGCAATGTGCAAAATATCAAATCTTAAATTATTTGTGTGGTAACATATAAGGATACTATGGGAAACCAGTGTACCTGCAGTAATGTATTGGTGTATGTTGAACCACTGGCTCAACTTGCCCTAGGCCTTTTGGCTTACTTTACCCCCACAGCATTATTTCACGTTATTATAGCTTCATAACACGCCAAGACATATGAAATATATTTTCAAACTTGGCTACATTCCTTTAGGTAAAAGACTATTGACACTTTACACACAAAAAAATACTTTCAGTATATAATTGTGTCTCTTAAAAAAAAAAAGTCTGACTTTGCCAACTGGTATCAAAGATGGTTTAAAAGTTGTTGTTTTTTTTTCGTTTTACGTGCTAAGAAGTGTTGCTGTTTAATTGCCTCTGACTGATAAGGTCATCAATGGCTGGCATATGTCGTAAAATGGTTATGCTTTGTCACCTCTGCTAGTGCGGTTGGTGAAACCTGAAAGTCCGTTTGATGGTGTCTGTGCCTTGTCTTCTCTCCCTCCTACGTAACTTCCCTAGGCACCATGGTGGTTGTTGAGGAAGGCAGTTGCGGGGTTCGGTGGGAACATCTCCAGTGGATTGTCCCGGCAAGTCTATCCATATTTTATAGTTTCATTTTTATTATGTTTGTTGATGATGACATGGGTCACCATTTGAGGGCAGGGGTGTTATGTCCCTAGCTTTGCTGCTGCCCCTAGTGGCAGATTGTGGGTGTCTTTTGTGTTTGTTTTTTCTCTCTCTGGTTGCAGAGTTGGCAGCACCTGGTGGACACCCTTTATAAGCGTTCTCAAACTGACCGAGAGGGGTCTCACTCCATCCCGTTGTTGGGAGTTTCAGTCTGCTAATGTTACTTTTCGTTAATACTGTAATTGTGGTTTGGTTTGTTCATAAATCAGTCTTTCACTTTTGGAATTTTGAACCACTAGAGCCAACTGAGGAGGCCAAGCAAATCAAAGACAACCCCCATCTGG
Source organism: Albula glossodonta (assembly GCA_019788955.1). Lineage (NCBI taxonomy): Eukaryota > Metazoa > Chordata > Actinopteri > Albuliformes > Albulidae > Albula > Albula glossodonta. The sequence continues at coordinate 27,133,412 of JAFBMS010000005.1, forward strand.
GGGACAGGTCTGCATCGGTGACAGAGGACTGGATAAAAAACAATGCCTTCACTTTGGTCTGTCAGAGAGGAGGGGACACCACGGACCAGAGAGAGGTGTATGGCAAATATACTTTGCAGTTTGGCAAGTATAAAGGGAAGTCCTGCCGCTGGCTTCTGGAGAACGATGTGGGCTACTTGTACTACTTGAATTGCTCTTGTCACCAGAAGGTGTGGATGTGGGCGATGCTCCAGGATCTTGGACTGTGGCCAGGGTCTCGTCCTGTGCGCCATGTGAGGAACGCACTGTCATTATGGCAGCTTCCCCCACAACTGGAGCTCCTAGACCTAGGGGCCAGTCTCCCATCCCCCATCTTCTTCCTGTTGCATCTTTTTACATCGACTGTGCTGCAAAATGTGCAAGAGGAACTGGTTTGCTGACAATCCCATTGTTGACAAGCTGTCCAAGACATTTACTAGCATCTTGCCAGCTTTCCTCACCTATAAGAAAGCCATCTGCAAGTCTGTGATGAATGAGCTAAGGCACACAGGCAAGTCACCCACTGACATGGCTGATCAGGTGAACGAGCTCATGCACCTGAAGTATGAGCAAGCTCACCTGGCATATCTATGCTGCATCCAGAATGCCAGAGATGCGGAGGCTGGTGTGTATGGGCAGAGGACCATTGGGAAGTTTGTGAGGCAGAGAGCAATGATGCCGGCCAGTTCCTCCTGATTGGAGCAAGCACAGGGTGCAAATACATCCACTCACATCCTCCTCCCACCAGCAACAGCAGCATCCCTGCCAGAGATTGTCCCTGCTGATTTACTGTTGATGCTGTCAGAGGCTGATATGGAACCTCTGGCAGGTGCACGTCCTGTGCACTGCCCCTCCCTTCACAGTCATCACCACGGAGCGCCCGCACAGGACCGGTTAAGACAGGCGGAGGGGTCTTTTGCGCTTGATTTCAATCGGTGGTCATCACTCAATAAGCAGGCAATTGACAGTCTCCTAGAAAAGTATCGCAGGGATAAGGATGTCCTCCATATTGTCGATCGGGACAATGCAGCCATGGTCCATCGCTCTGCCTCTGACCCCAACAGCATGCTCCACCCCACAACCAGACAGCACATCTCACACTATGTGAAACAAGTGCAAGGAGGACACTAAGCAGGTGGTGCAAGAGATGCTGCCACAACAGCAGCAGCAGCAGCTTCAAGACCTGCCAAAGCCCAAGCAGACAAAAACATTTCTGGCTTGTGGGCAGCCTAAGTCCCGCTACCTGACTGATGGCTCAGCTGAGCATTTCTTTTTTCAGCAAGGGACACTATGATACTTTTTGCTCTGTTGAAGGTGCACAAGGCCTACTCTGTCGAGGGCTTGACTGACCCAAAAATGCCCTTTGCAGAGTTTGCAAAAAAAGACCTTTTCTGGTGGGAGATGGAGCTTACTCAGCAGAGGGTGGGGAAGAAGAGAAGAAAGAAGAAGCTGCAGGAGCCGGAGCCTCAGGGGCGGCTGTGCCGCTTCTGTCGCCTGGAGCTTAGACAGGGTCCAAACAGCCCTCACATATACACAGGCTTTCCAGGGCTGGCTGGAAAGTACAATTATGGTACGGTCACACTTGACTTCTAAAAATTGGCCTAGCAGCACGAATTGTGGGCGGAGATGCGGATTCTGTTAGTTCAGTTATTTCGGGCATGCGTAATTCAATTGTAGTTTTCATCAGCAAATTGTAAACATGGACGGCAGCATTTGCTAACTGTAGAACAAAAAAGGGCTTTAGCCCTCGCTTTAAGGAGGTGAAGACAACAAGCTTGGTTGTGGGTACATCCCATCCTTCTTGCAAGGAGGGATTTAGGGGAGTTCAACAGGCTTGTTGCGGAACTGCACCTTGACGAAGACCGCTTCAAGGAATACTTGAAGGCTGACGGTTGCTCAATACGACAACCTGCTCGGCCAAGTCCAGGCGCGAGTATGCAGACAAAACACCTTCTGTCTGTGCCTGCATCTGAGCATCTGCCGATTTGTCTGAGGTGAGTCTTCTTTTTGTCATTTAAGTCATATTTAATGCTGTATATGTAATGCTACTACTTGCATATTTGAATTGCACAAGGCTACCAAATGCTAGCTAGTTAGCAAGGCTAGCAAAATAGGTTCTTAGTAGCTAGTGCTACCTTAACTGGTTAGCAAGGAGTATTAGCATCGGATAGAACATAGCAACTAAAAATAGCTTTCCATCCTGTCAGCTCATATTTTTTTTCTATCAGGGAAGCTCTTCAGACAGTGTAGGATTTAAAATCCAAATATGTGTCTCATTAGATAAATCTGTTAGGTAGTGCTGGTACCTACATAATTTACCCCCTATTGTATCCCTTATTTTTCAGATTCCTGGAAACTGGTGATTCCTACCACACCATAGCAAAGAGCTTCAGGGTGGGTAAATCCACTGTGGTTGGCATCATTCCAGATGTGTGTGAGGCCATTTGGGATAGCCTTGTAGAAGACTTCATGCCAGTGCCACATGACAGTTCCTGGAGGACCATTGCAGCTGAGTTTGAACAGAGGTGGTTATTCGCTAACTAACGTTAATCGAGTTTCGTAAAGGATGCCTTAAGTGAAAACGAATCTAAGTTAGTTAGTGTGAGGATTGTTTCAGCAAGCTATGGATGCTTTCTCATCGTTTATCAGATGGCTAGCATTAAGTTACAGAAATGGTGCTTACTAAAATAGCATAAAAAGCGAAGGTATAATCCTAATTCTGGATCACAGATGGAATGGTAATAAATGAAAGGTCTACCAACCTATCATTATGTTCAACTTTTTCTCATGTATCTACCTTGGTTAACAATAAAACAATTAATTCACGGAGTAATATGTACCAATTGAAGTAAATAGAGTAAATGGTTTCGAGCTCACCAGCCAAGTCACTGAATAGTTACTGTCAGCCTCCAGAACGAAACCTAAATGAGACATGATAATCTATGCTAGTACTTGGCCTAATGTGTTTGTTACAAGTAACTTACGTCGATGTGGTGAACTAGAGTTTAAGGGTTGACTTAAAATGCAAAGACGAATGCATTAATTTAACAATTAACAACAAACTTTGGTCTGGCGTGTAGGTGAGTCGCATACATTTTATGTATATAGCATTTTTCCTACAGTCTCAAACACTGAATAAATGATTTAGTTATTAGTAACTCCTTCAAAGCAAATAAAAATTTTTTTTGCCCTTTTTACTTCAATTCATTCTTGTTAATGCATTCATTCATCTGTTTGCAAAAATACAGCATTGATGCAGCGAAAGATGGGATGACTCAGTGGAAGGACTTGTTAATGATCATCATATCAACCCAAACTGCAAAATGAAACAAGTGATGGAGGAAGGAAAGCCCCGTTTATGCCTCTTTGCGGTAAGAGACATATCCCCTGGAGAAAAGGTCTCATACAGTTATGGAGATTGTGACTGGCCTTGGAGGAGTAAGGTTTGAATGATAATAATATTTCACCATAGAAATAACTCCTCTAGCAATGACTGTGAGAAGATCAAAATTTATGACAAATATTTGAGCAATGTGAATGATGGTATCAGAGTGGATGTTACATTATCATCTGTATTCATAAAGGGTCTCAGAGCAGGAAATAGGTACCAACTACTAGAAAATTAGGCGTGGTCCAAATTTAGTCCTACTTTTGCAGTTCTACAAGTACAGGCTATTCACAAATATTTTTCAAAATTAAAAGTAATTTCACTTGGATCAGTATTTGGGAGACCCCATGAAGAAGTGCTACTGTATTTCAGAAATATCCCTGAAATGTCATCCCTGACGTCCCCCCCCTCCAAACACACATAAATACAAACACTGACCGATGAAGATAAAATATGTATTTTTCCACTTTCATTTCAATACATGCATACCTGAACGACCCAGTTGCTGTTTTAAAAAATGCTTGTCCTCTTGCAAGTTCTTCACCATGGTTTCAAGCATGATATTCTTATTTCTTTCAATTTCAATATGAGCTCTGAGTTCCTCTAGCTTCATATGTGCAGTTGGTGACACAGTAATCTCTATTTCAGTCAAATACAGAAACAGTACAAAGTACATAAACATGTGGATTACAATTTTGTTACAGCAAAGAATCAACCCAATGTTAAATGTTATGCCCATGGAACTGCATGGCTTGATGACTTCACATTTGCAATGTGCAAAATATCAAATCTTAAATTATTTGTGTGGTAACATATAAGAATACTATGGGAAACCAGTGTACCTGCAGTAATGTATTTGTGGGGTACGTTGAACCACTGGCTCAACTTGCCCCAGGCCTTTTGGCTTACTTTACCCCACAGCATTATTTCACATGTTACTGTAGCTTCATAACACACCAAGACATATGAAATATATTTTCAAACTTGGCTACATTCCTTCAGGTAAAACACTATTGATACTTTACACACAAAAAATAACTTTCAGTATAGAATTGTGTCTCTTAAAAAAAAAGTCTGACTTTGCTAACTGGTATCAAAGATGGGTTACGTTTCTTTTTCCTTTTACGTGCTAAGAAGTGTTGCTGTTTAATTGCCTCTGACTGATGGCTGGCATATGTTGTAAAATGGATGGTTATGCTTTGTCACCTCTGCTAGTGTGGCTGGTGAAACCAGAAAGTCCATTTGATTGTGTCTCTCTGTGCCTTGACTTCTCTCCCTCCTACTCAACTCACCATGGTGGTTGTTGAGGAATGCAGTTGCGGGGGTCAGTGGGAACATCTCCAGTGGATTTTTCCGGCGAGTCTATCCATATTGCATAGTTTCATTTCTATTATGTTTGTTGTTGGTAACAGGGGTCACCATTTGAAGGTGGGGGTGTTATGTCCCTAGCTTTGCTGCTGCCCCTAGTGGCAGATTGTGGGTGTCTTTTGTGTTTGTTTTTTCTCTCTCTGGTTGCACAGTTGGCAGCACCTGGTGGACACCCACTATAAGTGTTCCCAAACTGACCGAGAGGGGTCTCACTCCATCCCGTTGTTGGGAGTTTCAGTCTGCTAATGTTACTTTTCGTTAATACTGTAATTGTGGTTTGGTTTGTTCATAAATCAGTCTTTCACTTTTGGAATTTTGAACCACTGGAGCCAACTGAGGAGGCCAAGCAAATCAAAGACAACTCCCATCTGGGGGACAGGTCTGCACCGGTGACAGAGGACTAGATAAAAAACAATGCCTTCACTTTGGTCTGTCAGAGAGGAGGGGACACCACGGACCATAGAGAGGTGTATGGCGAATATACTTTGCAGTTTGGCAAGTATAAAGGGAAGTCCTTCCGCTGGCTTCTGGAGAACGATGTGGGCTACTTGTACTACTTGAATTGCTCTTGTCACCAGAAGGTGTGGATGTGGGCGATGCTCCAGGATCTTGGACTGTGGCCAGGGTCTCATACTGTGCGCCATGTGAGGAACGCACTGTCATTATGGCAGCTTCCCCCACAACTGGAGCTCCTAGACCTAGGGGCCAATCTCCCATCCCCCATCTTCTTCCCGTTGCATCTTGTTACATCGACTGTGCTGCAAAATGTGCAAGAGGAACTGGTTTGCTGACAATCCCATTGTTGACAAGCTGGCCAAGACATTTACTCACATCTTGCCAGCTTTCCTCACCTATAAGAAAGCCATCTGCAAGTCTGTGATGAATGAGCTAAGGCACACAGGCAAGTCACCCACTGACATGGCTGATCAGGTGAACGAGCTCATGCACCTGAAGTATGAGCAAGCTCAACTGGCATATCTATTCTGCATCCAGAATGCCAGGGATGCGGAGGCTGGTGTGTATGCGCAGAGGACCATTGCGAAGTTTGTGAGGCAGAGAGCAAGGATGCCGGCCAGTTCCTCCAGATTGGAGCAAGCACAGGGTGCAAATACATCCACTCACATCCTCCTCCCACCAGCAACAGCAGCATCCCTGCCAGAGATTCTCTCAGCTGATTTACTGTTGATGCTGTCAGAGGCTGATATGGAACCTCTGGCAGGTGCACGTCCCATGCACTGCCCCTCCCTTCACAGTCATCACCACGGAGCGACTGCACAGGACCAGTTAAGACAGGCGGAGGGGTCTTTTGCGCTTGACTTCAATCGGTGGACATCACTCATTAAGCAGGCAATTGACAGTCTCCTGGAAAAGTATCGTAGGGATAAAGATGTCCTCCATCTTGTCGATCGGGACTATGCAGCCATGGTCCATCACTCTGCCTCTGACCCCAACAGCATGCTCCACCCCACAACCAGGAAGCACATCTCACACTATGTGAAACAGGCGCAAGGAGGACACTAAGCAGGTGGTGCAAGAGGTGCTGCTACAGCAGCAGCAGCAGCTTCAAAAGCTGCCAAAGCCCAAGCAGACAAAAACATTTCCGGCTTGTGGGCAGCCTAAAGTCCCGCTACCTGACTGATGGCTCAGCTGAGCATTTCTTTTTTCAGCAAGGGACACTACGATACTTTTTTGCTCTGTTGAAGGTGCACAAGGCCTACTCTGTCGAGGGCTTGACTGACCCAAAAATGCCCTTTGCAGGGTTTGCAAAAAAAGACCTTTTCTGGTGGGAGATGGAGCTTACTCAGCAGAGGGTGGGGAAGAAGAGAAGAAAGAAGAAGCTGAAGGAGCCGGAGCCTGAGCCTCAGGGGCGACCGTGCCGCTTCTGTCACCTGGAGCTTAGACAGGGTCCAAACAGCCCTCACATATACACAGGCTTTCCAGGGCTGGCTGAAAAGTACTAGCTTCTAAAATCTGCCTAGCGGCGTGAATTGTGGGCAGACACACGGATTCCGTTAATTCAGTTAATTCGGCCATGTGTAATTCAATTGTAGTTTTCATCAGCAAATTGTAAACATGGACGGCAGTGTTTGCTAATTGTAGAACAAAAATGGACTTTAGCCCTCGCTTTGTTGAGGAGGAGAAGGAGGAGAAGACAACAAGCTCAGTTGTGGGTACCTCCCATTCTTCTTGCAAGGAGGGATTTAGGGGAGTTTCACAGGCTTGTTGAGGAATTGCGCCTTGACGAAGACCGCTTCAAGCAATAATTAAGGCTGATGGTTGCTCAATATGACAAACTGCTCGGCCAAGTCCAGGCACGAGTATGCAGACAAAAAACCTTCTGTCTGTGTCTGCATCCGAGCATCTGCCGATTTGTCTGAGGTGAGTCTTCTTTTTGTCATTTAAGTCATATTTAATGCTATATATGTAATGCTACTACTTGCATATTTGAATTGCACAAGGCTACCAAAAGCTAGTTAGTTAGCAAGGCTAGTAAAATAGGTTCTTAGTAGCTAGTGCTATCTCAACTGGTTAGCAAGGAGTATTAGCATCGGTGATAGAACATAGCAACTAAAAATAGCTTTCCATCCTGTCAGCTCATATTGTTTTTCTATCAGGGAATCTCTTCAGACAGTGGAGGATCTAAAACATAAATATGTGTCTCATTACATAATTCTGTTAGGTTGTGCTGGTACCTACATAATTTACCCCCTAATGTATCCCTTATTTTTCATATTCCTGGCAGCTGGTGATTCCTACCACACCAGCACAAAGAGCTTCAGTGGGTAAATCCACTGTGGTTCGCATCATTCAAGATGTGTGTGAGGCCATTTGGGATAGCCTTGTAGAAGACTTCATGCCTGTGCCACATGAGAGTTCCTGGAGGGCCATTGCAGCAGAGTTTGAACAGAGGTGGTTATTCGCTAACTAACGTTAATCGAGTTTCGTAAAGGATGCCTTAAGTGAAAACGAATCTAAGCTAGTTAGTGTGAGGTTTGTTTCAGCAAGCTATGGATGCTTTCTCATCGTTTATCAGATGGCTAGCATTAAGTTACAGAAATGGTGCTTATCAAAATATCATAAAAAGCGAAGGTATAATCTGAACTCTGGATCAGATGGAATGGTAATAAATGAAAGGTCTATCTACCTATCATTATGTTCAACCTGTTCTCATTTCATTTACCTTGATTAACAATAAAACAATTAATTCACAGAGTAATCTGCACCAATTGAAGTAAACAGAGTAAATGGTTTCGAGCTCACCAGCCAAGTCACTGAATAGTTACTGTCAGCCTCCAGAATGAAGCCTAAATGAGACATGATAATCTATGCTAGTACTTGGCCTAATGTGTTTGTTACAAGTAACTTAAGTCGATGTGGTGAACTAGAGATTAAAGGGTTGACTTAAAATGCAAAGACGAATGCATTAATTTAACGATTAACAAACAACAAATTTTGGTCTGGCGTGTAGGTGAGTCGCATACATTTTATGTATATAGCAGTTTTCCTACAGTCTCAAACACTGAATTAATGATTTAGTTATTAGTAACTCCTTCAAAGTAATTAACAATTTTTTACCCTTTTTACTTCAATTCACTCTTGTTAATGCATTCATTCATCTGTTTGCAAAAATACAGCATTGATGCATCGAAAGAGGATGACTCAACGGGAGGACTTGTTAATGATCATCATCTCAACCCAAACTGCAAAATGAAACAAGTGATGGTGGAAGGAAAGCCCCGTTTATGCCTCTTTGTGGTAAGAGAGAAAAGGTGGAGAAAAGGTCTCATACAGTTATGGAAATGGTGACTGGCCTTGGAGGAGTAAGGTTTGAATGATAATAATATTTCACCATAGAAATAACTCCTCTAGCAAGGATCAAAATTTATGACAAATATTTGAGTGATGTGAATGATGGTATCAGAGTGGATGTTACATTAGGATCTGTATTCATAAAGGGTCTCAGAGCAGGAAATTGGTACCAACTACTAGAAAATTAGGCGTGATCCAAATTTTGTCCTACTTTTGCAGTTCTACAAGTACAGGCTATTCATAAATATTTTTTAAAATTAAAAGTAATTTCACCTGGATCAGTATTTGGGAGACCCCATGAAGAAAGGAAGGGGTCTTGTTACTTGGCAACAGGAGATAGGGAATAATTGTTAGGGAATAATATTTTAGACTTGAAACCCCATTGACTTTGATTACGATAGCAAGGTCATGTACTCAAACTTCCAAATTTAAGAACTGAGCTCTATGTAAAAAATGTGGTTCTTCTTTACTTATGCAAGATATATTTTATTCATTTTGTCTCTAGGATGATGAGGATGTCCTACATCCCTCTTCAAGGAGGAGGACGAGGTGCTAGATGTGGCGTGGGAGCCCCAACCCATTGCTGAGGAGCCCCCACCACCCAGTTACTCTCCACCCCCATATGAATGTCTTCAGCCCTGCTTGGATTTTCCCCCATCCCCGTACAAGGAGCCCCCACCACCCAATTACTCTCCACCCCCGTATGAATGTCTGCAGCCTCCCTTTGATTTGCCCCCACCCCTGTATGAGGAGCCCCCACCACCCAATTTCTCTCTACACCCCCATATGAATGTCTGCCGCCCTCCTTGATTTGCCCCCCCCCCCATATGATGAGTTCCCACCACCCAATTACTCTCCACCCCCATATGAATGTCTGCCCCCCCCTTGGATTTGCCCCCACCCCTATATGAAGAGTTCCCACCACCCAATTACTCTCCACCCCCATATGAATGTCTGCCGCCCCCCTTGATTTGCCCCCACCCCTATATGATGAGTTCCCACCACCCAATGCCACCCTCCTCCCCACCCCCTCCACCCCCATATGAACGTCTGCCGCCCCCCCTTGATTTGTCCCCACCCCTATATGAAGAGTTCCCACCACCCAATTACTCTCCACCCCCATATGAATGTCTGCCGCCCCCCTTGATTTGTCCCCACCCCTATATGATGAGTTCCCACCACCCAATACTCTCCACCCCCATATGAATGTCTGCCGCCCCCCTTGGATTTGCCCCCTCCCCTATATGAAGAGTTCCCACCACCCAATACCTCTCCACCCCCATATGAACGTCTGCCGCCCCCCCTTGATTTGTCCCCACCCCTATATGAAGAGTTCCCACCACCCAATTACTCTCCACCCCCATATGAATGTGCAGCCCCCCTTGATTTGTCCCCACCCCTATATGAAGAGTTCCCACCACCCGATTATTCTCCACCCCCATATGAATGTCTGCCGCCCCCCTTGATTTGCCCCCACCCCTATATGATGAGTTCCCATCACCCAATTACTCTCCACCCAAGTATGAATGTCTGCCACCCTCCTTGATTTGTCCCCACCCCTACATGATGAGTTCCCACCACCCAATACCTCTCCACCCCCATATGAACGTCTGCCGCCCCCCCTTGATTTGTCCCCACCCCTATATGAAGAGTTCCCACCACCCAATTACTCTCCACCCCCATATGAATGTCTGCCGCCCCCCTTGATTTGTCCCCACCCCTATATGAAGAGTTCCCACCACCCAATTACTCTCCACCCCCATATGAATGTCTGCCGCCCCCCTTGGATTTGCCCCCTCCCCTATATGAAGAGTTCCCACCACCCAATACCTCTTCACCCCCATATGAACGTCTGCCGCCCCCCCTTGATTTGTCCCCACCCCATACGAAGAGCCCCCACCACCCAATTACTCTCCACCTCCATATGAATGTGCAGCCCTGCATGTCAAATGAATGAAATAATTAAAATGGAGGAGTTTTTTTTAAAACTATGCTCTTAATTTGTGATTGTTTTTAACTAGGCTGTTTGGCAAGTTTGTAGTCTCTAGGGGAGTCCTGATCTATTCGATCACCTTGGCACTTGGGACTTTACCCCTCTCTAGGTTTATCTTCGCACTTTTTGTACTGTTCTTATGCACTTTGCCTTGTAAGTCGCTCTGGATAAGAGCGTCTAACAAATGCCCATAATGTAATGTGTAATGAGAAATTGATTATTGCTGTGTCGGCATTGCCTGAGATATATGACCCTGCTTTGCCCCAATACAGGGACAACGACAAGAAAAACGCCACCTGGAAAAAGGTGGCAGAAATCATCGGGTTTTCTGGTGTGTGAACATGTGCAAATATAATGTACAGTAACAAGATTTTCCACACGATATGAATATCTGACGTATCTGGTGAAGCTAAGCTATTGCAATCCCGGGTCGTGAACCGTAAATCTCAAGGCTTATCACACACTCAAAATAAATATGTGGATGATAATATGAATAAATAAAATACGTCCATAGATAAAGCAGCCAAGTCATACCGATATCTGTATCTGCATGGAGACTAACATATATTAACGATATCACAAGAAAAACGTGTTAAAGTTGAAACCAACCAAAACAGTGATATTACAGGTAACTGCACTTGTAATGTGTAAAGTACATGTTTCCATTTGTTACTTTTATCAGATGAAGTGTGCAAAAAGAGATGGAAATGCCTGAGAGACACGTACAAAAAAGAAAAAAATAAGGATAGGGACCAGCAAACAGTTAAACAGCCATGGCGTTACATGGCTGTAATGGGGTTTCTTGCCCCATTTATTGAATACAGATTGACATCGTCCAATGTCAGAGCCTGTGCCAGCCAGCCCACCCCTTACACAGCCAGCCAGCCAGCCAGACCACCGCTTTCTCAGCCAGCCAGCCAGCCCGCCTCTTCTGCAGCCAGCCAGGAGGGGAGCAGCAGCAGGCCAGTGGCAGTGAGCCCCCTCAACAGCCTGATCTTCTCTGAGGAGGAAATGGCTGGTGAGCAGCCATATAGCCCTGCATCACTGGCTGAGGATCCCCAGCCAGGCCCCTCAGAAGACCCACAGCAGTCAGCTTTGCCTGACAAGCCGCTGGAAAGTGGAGGAGGACCAGACTACCAGATGTGTCTCCATTTGAGCACATGCTGGTAACAGCTATAAATAAGCTGGCTTCCTCCTCCACTCCAGTAACCCCCACCCCTACTCCAACCCCTACCCCCCTGGAAGACGACCTGTTTTTTCAGGGGATACTGCCTGATTTTAAGAAGCTCCCTCCCTCCAAGAAGCCAGGTGTAAAATTTGAGATCTATAAAATAATTTATGAAGCAGGGAAGGGAGCTACAGAGTAATTTGTTAATTTCAAATTTTTAAAAATAAAGTTTAATTTTTGAGTGTTACTCTGGTAGTCTCTCTTTTACAGTGTTTGACAGTGAAGGGGAAAAACATAATGAGCCAGTGCACAGGTCAGGTGGTATCATCATGGCCTAAACGTGGCTTTGCCAAGGGACTGCACCCTCCTGATTGAAGAATCCTTCCAACTGGCCTGAGAGCAGCAGCAGCAGCAGGTGTATGCAATGTATTCTCCCTTCTGCACCCTCTCATGGTGGTCACTCCTGTGAAATTGTGTAGGATGCAGGTTGCCTTCACACACAGCTCCACTTTCTCAGGGGCCATATATATGACATGGCGATACATTCGCCACTGAGAGGAGAGGATCGCAAAACCGCACTCCACTGTCAGCCTGGCACGGCTGAGGCGATAATTGAAGATCCTCTTCTCCCTGGGCATGTTGGAGCCTGGGTAAGGCCGCATCAGACATCTGCGGAGGGGGAAAGCTTCATCTCCTACCATTGAATCATTATGAGAGGAATATCAATATTATTATAATTATTAACTAACAATAATAACTTATTTCATGAATATGAATTCTTATGCATTTCTTATTTATTAGCTCTCGACAATTAATTCTCAATGGTTGTTTTTTCTTAATTTTGCTATTTTTAACGAAATTCCCTTTTCTATTTAACTAATAATTTCAAACATTACATTCGCTTTCTGTTTTTTTTTTTCTTCTCTCGGTGGGAGTTGGCCGAAACTTGTTAGCCGAGACTGAACGTTGTGGCTGTACTGACGAGTATTTACCAACTAAGCTTGGCTTTTGATTTGAAATTGTTGTAGTTATCATGAACTACGATGTGTACATGGTATATGTAACATTACACAGTAATAAATACAAGTAATTATACATGAATATGTTCCTCACAGCAGACAAATGGCAAGTCGTTTGGTCGCGCCAATTGCCTCCCGATAGCTAGTGGTTCATCCACAGCAGCTCATCAAACTGGGCTACATCCAGCCGAAAAAACTGCTGAAATAAAACCCCGTTCAGCCGCAGCTCCTGCACCAACCTGTGGAACTCACCATGCTCCCTTCTCTTCCTCAAAATCGGGTGAACCCAAACACGGCGACGACGCCGACGGGATTTCAACACATACATCGCAGCAACAAGTGCTATGGCCTTCTTTTGGATATCCATGTTCATGAATAAAAAAAAAATGGCCTCCTAAATGATGACTGTACTGGAGGACACGCTCACAAGCGTGGGGCAGGGGCAGGCAGCAGCGGCGCCAAGCGTCTTCAACGCCGCCTGTGTGTCTTGACCGTTGGACGGCGCCTAGCCACTTGGCTTCAACATATTGGGAATGGTGTGGGCAGCAAAACAATATCTTCACAATGAAGAAGAGTGATAGTAATAATAACATCGGTTGCCTTGCTAGTGTGTCTGCATCTCAGATGTTATGAAGATGCAAAATGCAAAAAAAAAAGGCAGTGTATAAACTGGTACCGAACTGATGTCAAATACATGATCAGTACTGTTTTAAAAGAAAGGCTGGATAATGTTGCTCAAGGAAATAATTTCTGTAGAAAAACTTGAATGTTCGAACGGATAATCACCGGGGAACGATAGAATATCGAATCGGTGTCTAATTACGACAATCTAAAAAGTCTTTGAGCTTCATTGCCGACAGGATCACCAAGAAAAGGGCGCACCATGTCTGACAATCTCCTACCGAAATTCTGCAGGCTCGACTTGTGTTCGGATAAGTAATGAGGGTTTAAATTGAAGTAAATCTCCTCCAGAGCAGGTTAACTTCAGAGCATAAATTGCCATAGTAATTGACCTTAAATTAATCTGATCTTGCTTTTTGAAACCGAAAACCCCAGATTTCCGTTCACTCTGAGTTAATAAACTCAGGTTTTTGTTGAACTTGCTTTCTGAAACACACCCCTGAGGAACTTAAAGACTCATAGCCACATTATGCATTATCCTAGCTAGCTAGCTAGCTAGCTACTAGTTGGTAAATGATTGCACTCACATTTGGGCAAAGCAGCTGCAATTTCAACAAATCATTGTCTAGCAGTCCATTGCTCCTCCACTGAAAATGGTCAAAAAAAAAAAAAAAACAGTCGATGCACAAAATGTAGTAAATTCTAGTAAATGGTTTATTTGGCTATGTATTGTATTCCAGATAGAGCAACCGGCACTCGTAGCATTACTAATAGACTCTTCATTGGCGTAGGAGACAGATTGTTAAACATAAATATATCCTATGGATCACTATGTGCATCAAGTCGCCAAATTATAAGAATGCTTGACATTAATCAGTAATCGATTCTGCAGCTGAATCATCTTAGAGAGGTGGAATATAGTCATAGGAGGGTTTTCTTAGCTACACGACCGCGGGCTACTGTGAATAATCCTGGGCTTCACTGCAAGTTTGTGAGGGCAGGGCAAAGCACTGTTAAAAAAGTGGGGCACAAATGGTGACAGTATTGTGATGAACAGATCACAATATTTGGAGAAATTTTTTGGTGACCAGTTTAGATTCGAATGCTGGAAAAAATGGTAAAAATTGGTCAAACTTATAGCTAACATTAGCTAGCTAGCTAGCTAACGATAATTTTAGCCCAACTGTTTATTATATATTCTAATATTCTATTTAGCTAGAAGATGTGCAGGCACAGCCCATCTAGCGAACATATTCAGAGTGGATAAAAACAGAAAATGATCTCTTGAACAGTACAAAAAGACACTGTCTTCATAAATCTCTTTTAAGCAACGCTGGTAAACAGTTTTTCACTATGTCAGCTGGGCCATGATAACGAAGTTGATTTAGTTTGCTAGCTGTGTAGGTGAAATTTGATTACATTCGCCAACTAGCTAACGTAGGGCGCTGTCATGCGATACTTGATCGGAGGGCAAAAAATCTATCCGGGGTGATGCAACAACGGGTTCTAACAGCTGAAATGGCGTCAACTGCTGTACCTACGCCAGGATCAGAAAATGTTTCAAATCTTAGGTAGATTGCATTGCTCAAAGCGTTGCACAAGTTTACCTTAGGGGAATTCACCTTTACCAACATACCTGTTGGATCAGAATCGTATTATTGTTGTCAACTGAGGTTATCAAAAGCCCTATTCTTGGCCGGGATGCTAAAAAAAATAGAAAATTAGGCCAGGTAACTTATTGCTAATAGGTCATCATCTTGCTTGCTATCGTGAGTTAATATAAAGCTTAGTGTCATATTTGTGTGGGACGACTGTTTACTTATTGTGGCTTTTTTTTTTTAACCTGTCTTAGTAATTTAGGTTAACAATGATAACAGTTCAATAGCTAGGTTACTCACCGAGCTATTAAGCAACTTTGCAGAGTGCGCTCAGCACTTAATTCTTAGTTAGGGTGAGGACAGAAATTTGGTGTGTAAAGTCAGTTTATTGATTGTCAGAATGTCTATCATTCTCAACATCAAATTCCACAGTGCCATCTTTTTACCTGTCTGCTGGTGACTACAAAGATAAAATTTAATAACTGATGTAGCTTGCTAAGGGAAACACTGCTACATTATTCCCGAACGACGTGTTAAAAAACCTGTTGTCAAGATGAAATCAAACCTTTACTTGATGTAAATGCAGTTTAACTTTACTCTTATCCTTGTGACATCTTACATTCATGCTAGAAAATCAAAAGTAGCTGGCTTGCTCGATATTAGGTAGTTAGTTGCTTGCAAGCTAATTAAACTACAATTGCTACCTAATTGTTGCTAGGCCATTGGTTACTTGGTTATTTTAGTGATAAAATGATATGCTTACAGTCACACTTAGCCTTATATTTTCCTACTATAACTGAGTTGAAAATTATGTATGATAGTAATAGCTATTTGCTGAACTCTACACAGTCATAATTGCTTCATTAAGTGTGTTTTTTTTCTGCATCAACCTAGCAAGCTAATGTTACCTAACTAATCCGCAACTTCTAGGTAGCCAGTTACCCACCAATGGGTACATCAGTACCCTTGGTAGCTCATGGACTACCTAAGCAATTAACTTTAACTTCATCGTTCGTACGCATGCACATAGTTGTCTATGGTCGTATGTGATCATGTGACAGCGTTATGACAAATAAGGGGGTGAAACGTCATATTGCCGATGGAAATAGGGTGTCGGAGGCCGTGCAAGGGGCGCAGGCGGTGCAGTTACACGATCTTTATTGCACTGTGGTGAGATGATTCACAATTCCCTAGTTTTGTAAATTACCATTGTCTTATCCACCAACAACCACTCGCTAGCAAAGTCATGACTACTCCCATGAAATGTCAGTTTTTGTCAAGATCGTTAACTCTATTCGTGCCAAAGTGGGGCAACATCAGCTGTTTAAAGCATTGTGCAATGAGCTTGACGCTGCATATGGTGACCTAAGTCTGCATACAGATGTAAGATGGTTGAGTAGAGGGAAAGTTCTTCAGAGATTTTTAGATCTCCTCCCTGAAAAAGACACTTTTCTAAAGTTCAGAAATGAAATGTATAACAAGCTGTCAAATGATGCTTGGTTGATAGACCAGGCCTTTCTTACACACATAACGTTCAAATTGGAATGAGTTGAATTTCAAACTGCAGGGGGGAGACAGAGACTTGTCTCATATGACCAGTGCAGTCGATGCATTTAAGTCTTAACTGGCCCTGTGGTCATCCCAGCTGAAGAACAACAACATTGTTCGCTTTTCATATCTGGAGAAAGTTCAGCAATAGGTCAAACAGAAAAGACTCCATCCCAAACTATTCTGTGAGAACCTAAATAAATTGGAACATGAATTTCATTGATGTTTTCGGAAGGTGGACAAGATGCAAGATATGGTCATGTTTATCTCAAATCCTTTTCTACAAATGGACATTGGAGAATTGACAGCAACATTTCATCAGGTGTTTGAACACAGCAGTGGACTTGACATGGAAAACATCACCATGCAAAGCGATATTGAACTGAAAGTTGAATATTTTGGGATTCTGGACAGTTGGACGGACAAAACAAGACATTTAATGATGTTATCTTGTGCTCTGGGAAACGAATGGGCATTTTTCACAGTTTTCTGATGTTTTGTACACCACACAATTTATCGATTAATCAAGAAAATAATTGATAATGAAAATAGTTGTTAGTTGCAGCCCGATTGTATATGCATATGATGAAGATAGTTTGAGTCTTAGATCTTTAGATCGATCTTGAGTGTATGTAGATTTCAAAAGTAGATCTTGGACCGAAAAATGTCGGGGACCACTGCTTTAAACTGATTATTGGTTTACACCTGTTTTCTATCATTTTCCTTGAGTAACAGTACAGCGATCAATTCACAAAATGCAAGATGCCATCAGGTATAACCAGTTCTCCTCATTTAGGCTATTAGGCCACTAATACAATTACAGTGATACCTTATTCAACGAGCTCCTCCCTATACAAGATACTCTACGAACGAGCTAAGATTCGTAACCCGATAAACGAGCCTTGTCTCGTGACACGAGCGCACAAATCTGCTCTTATTTCGCTGTATTTCCCCTACGAGGACCTTCTTCACACGAGCAAGTGCTCATAAGCATTGTGGCCATGAGACGAGCATCCAACTCCTTACGCAAGTGAGATGAGACGTCGGGTTTACTTGTCAAACGCTCAGCTTTTCCCGGCAAGCTCAAGGTGAGCAGTGTCATTTATTGATTGATTCATTCATTCCACCCGCGCACCACCTGCAATTGCTCTGCGCCCCTCACTTTGGGAACCACTGGCTTAGATTATTTTATTTCAATGATCTCGATGGGCAGGTTTTGTTAGATGGCCTTTATTCAGTTTAGGCATGTGGGTTCTACATGACTGAAGACATCACAAGTGAAAGCCATTGTCTATTTAAACAATATGTCATTATGTTGCGAATGAGCAGTGGTAAGGCACGGCGGTTACTGTGTTGCCATTTTGAGGCTTGATTAATCAATCTAGATTTCTCTGTCAGGAGAGAATAACTTGCGGGTTGCAATAATGGTGGGATTCAATCAACATTTCTCCTTAACTTTGGCTCACAATGAAATGCAAGTGTTCATTTTTATCTTCACCAACACAGTTTAACGAGTTCAGCAATCATGGAAATTAACTCACCAAACTGTTCTTGTACGCTACAGAAAAAGCGTAACACTCTTACTCTATTGTAAATTAAAGTTAAGGACAGATGTTGGTTGAATCCCAGCCAAGGTATTTTTTAACAGGATACAGGGCACATAATTTTAGTCAAAGGGCATTATTCAATCTATTTTTATATGTTGATCTCATCTTATATCCTGTTGGAATACTTGAGTTTTGAGCTTTGTTAAAACGCCTTATGTTCACCTGCAAGTTCACTGTCGTCTCCTAGTGCTTCTATTGAACCTTTTCTACACATAGAATCTCTATGCACAATGAAGCCTATTACCACATTATTAATTAAATAGCGTGATAAATATTTTTTTTCTGAAATACAGCATGTGACTCTTTCAGTCATATCTCTGAAGGACAGAAGAGATTTCAACTTTCAATGACAGGCCGCTATTTGATACCCACTTACCTACACTATAGCTGTCATCATCACATGCAAGTTTGCCTTTTGAGCAATTGTAGCTGGCATTGCTGCACCTACCGGCGCTGTGTCTGCGTTGTGTTCTGGCACATTGATGAAGAACTGTTGGTCTCCACACTCTTTATTACTGATTCTGAATATTGACACAGAAACGAAAGGCTGATGGGTAAATATATTTTGTAGCTCCCCTTTCCGTTAGACAGGCGAGAGCTCTCTTGTAAAATAAATACACCATTAATGAAAAAGTACAACTTTACAAGGAAGAAATGACTAAATATACATTTAATGTGGAAGTGCAGATAAAAACATATACATATAATTTATTTCAAAACAACAGACCAATATAGCTAACATATGACTGGTTGTTAGTCCCTGGTTATTGGATGAGCCATTGTTTCTGAATCCACTTTTGCCCCTGGACCTGTTGGGTTCATTCACCTGGAAGAGCCGTTTAGCTCCTTTCTTTTATGGCTAATGTTGATGGTGATTTTGAGGTTCAGGAGAAGAAGGAGCTGCTCTCGATTTGCATAAAGGTGCGGAATCTAGGAGCCTTGAGGGGTGTGAGGGGAAATGCATGGCAAGGGGGGTTGGGAGGGGAAGCCATGTCAGGTGGGCAGTGGAGGGTGTTGTATAAGCGCCCAGTGCCAAAGCATTCAGGAGATCTCTAATGTAGGATCCTGCATGGTGTGGGTTGGGAAATGAGTGGGCTTCTTGGGGGACAGTGGAGGGTTGTGGGGAGCACGGGCTTTGTCTGAGTTGTTTGGGTTTTGGTTGGGTTTGGGGGTGGGTTGGGAGGGTGTTTTATTTTGTATTGATGTGATGTCGATTCATGTATGCTGTTTTTAATAAGAGGGTATTGAAGGTCTCTTTCTCTCTCTGGAGGTGGAGGGTGTTTTGGGAGGGGTGCCGGCTACATTCGTTATTTTCTGTTTTTTTTTTTCTTTTTCCTTTCTAACCTCTTTCTTGCTGCTTTTACTGTTTTACTTGTTTTCACAGTGGCGATATTTAGGGATCATATTTAGGTTTGGGGTAGGAGTTTGTGGGGTTTTTAAGTTCTCCTTTGTGAGACACTGTTATGGCATCTCATCCCACTGCAGCAGTGCAGTTTTACGCAGAGCTGTACAAAGCAGAGGTGGACAAGCATCCATTCTCTGTTCTCCACAGAGGCCTACCACAGCTCAGCACAGAGAAAAAGGCAGCATTGGATTCTACACTGCTGCAGGAGCTTACAAAGGCTGGGGGGAGATGTCACCTGGCGGTGCTCTGGGCATTGACGGCCTGCCTGTGGATTTGTATAGACATTTTGGGCATGGATTGATGCCAGGCAGTGCTCACACTCCTGCCCAAAAAAGGGGACTTGTGTTTGCTGAAGAACTGGAGACCTTTAGCACTCCTTTGCACTGATTGTAAGATCCTCTAAAAAGTTATTTCTAATAGGTTAAAGGTGGTGGGGGATTGGCAGGAATAACAGGGGAAGCTTTTAAAGTTCAGGACACCATTTTGGGGCCGCGGGCAAGAGGGAATTTTACACAGTATGTGTAAAGGTTCTGCACCTTTCTTCAAGGGGGGAGGTAAGGGCTGGTGTTTGGTAACTGGATGTTGTAGCCAAGGTAACTGACTTCCTCCCTGGCCATGGCACACTTTGTAGGGTTGATGGTAAGCCCCGCCTCTTTAATCCACCCCAGGATCAGACTCAGATGCTCAACATGGTCCTGTCAGCTGTCACTAAAGATGACCACATCATCCAGGTATGCCACGGCAAAAGCACTGGTGCCCTGCAGCAGCCTGTACAGGAGTCTTTGGAATGTTGCAGGGGCCCTTGCAGGCCAAAGAGTATGACTTTAAAGTTGTACAGTCCAAATGGAGTCCTAATAGCAGTCAGTTCCTTTGCTTGTGGGGTCAAAGGGACCTGCCAATATCCCAGAACCAACAAAAATCATCCCTCCAAGCGCTGATGTTGCCCAGAATGCTTTGCTCATTCTCCCTCAGTACAATTTTCACCCCCACCATTTTATTTGTGCTGGCAGAATAAGGAATTATGGCAGCAAAAAGTAACTGACTGTGCAACTCCTGCCTGGAGACAAGTTTCTTTCCCGAAGATCACATGGGCGAAAATATTGCAAGTGGTGTAAGGGAGTTTCTTCAGTCGTGGAATCTAGGGCTGTGTTCCAATCCGAAAAATGCTTGCTTCTTCGTGCTCACTTCCCTTCAATCGAGGGGGGAATCCCCAAAAAGTCCCGTATGTAAGATGGCTGCCACCGTGAGGGAGATTCCAATCCAGATTTGTTGAGGGAAGGGACGAATTTTCATTTGCTCAAGCCCTCAGTTTCACTTCCTCCAACGGAGCTAACAAAAATCATCCCTCCAAGCGTTGATATTGCCCAGAATGCATGGCGATGCTTGCTCGCTTGCCCACGTGTTAAACTTTTTTTGAATATTATGCTCTTACTACCAAAGAACTAGCAAATTTAAAAACCAAGTTCAAAGACCTCTGTTGCCGATTGATTGTACAATCCATTCGCTAAAATGCTGTGTTGTTGGTGGTGGTCGTTATTTAATTTAATTATTTAATTGAAAGGAAATGCCCAACACTCAATAGCTGCTTATCAAGTTAATTGGTAGTCCAGAAAAACATATACATTTTGGCCATGAAGTTTTAACCATAAGCTCTCCTAAGCTGGTGGAGGCATAGCTGCCGTAGCCATGCATTTTGTTAAGAATAGCCTACATTTTCTGAATCTTGAAATGTAACAATTATGCTACCCTTAGCTTCAATCATCCACACAGCATGAAATAGAATCTTCTGTTGAGCACGAATTGTTTTTAAATCGCCATTTAAACATACTGGTATAATTGCCTATATATATATATATATATCGCAGCATAATTTTGGGTTAATTCTTCTGATATTGATATTGATTTAGTTTTTGCTTCATCATTTTACCTGTCTCTACACATATGTACTTTTACATCCTGTTACACCTCACACTTACTTATCATTAGTTGGTTACTGTTGCAGTTAGTTACTGATCTGTTTTACCATATTGTATCGTTACTGATTTTATTGTCTTTACTTGTCTATGCGAATCACCCTGCTCAAAAGGTGCTACACAAATAATTATAATAACTATTGTTATGATTGTGATAATTATTTAATATGATTATTAAATTGTGCATACAAATAAGTGGCTTCACATCAGAAAAGCTTGGCAACTTTATTGAAAATAACATCACATCAATTAATAGTAAATAAACAGACAAATGAGCAAACAAGACACAGGTGTGGAGCAGAGCAGGTGAAAAACATAAGCAATCAACAGAGCAGGTAACGAGGAAGGTGTGGCAAACAAAAGGAAAACCAAGACAAAAGCACATGGACAGAGAAACGAAAACAAAAACATGCCAGAAAACAAGGAATCACACAGCATTACTGACAATTATAAATAATACAGGAATAAATACTGTTTAAACAGATTTTCCAACAATTTAGGCATTTTTCACATTTTTTATCTTTCTGGATGGTGCTCTTTTAGACGCTGGGAGGCTCCCTTCTCCTTCCCAATCATGGCTGGAGCACCGTCAGTTGACATGGACACAACTGTATTGATGTCAATTCCCCTTTCATGAAGCATGATGCATGATGCCTTCATAAATGTTCTCTCCTCCAGTGGGGCCATGGAGTGGGGTCAGGCCGGGTAAGTCTTCACAAAATCTCCCTTTACCTTGCTAAAATATCTGACGAACTCACATAGCAGGGCTTTGTCAGTGCTGTCTGTTGTCTCATCCAGAGCAAGTGAAATGCACTGCATTCTTGATATCATCAGTAAACTGCTTTTCTCCTTTCCCTCAAACATAGCCTCAACTATCCCATCTAAACACTCCTTAACTACTTCTGTGTAACGACCCAGGAAGGACCCAAACGCAATTGATGCGAGAATAAGGCTTATTAGGGGCAGAATCCAAACACCGTAGTCAAAACAGGTGAGAGTCAAAACCAGGAAAGCTCGGCAAAGGTACAAAACTCAATCCGATGGGAGGGTCAAAAAAAAGGCAATAGGTTGGAAACAGGTAGACACTGCAAAGGTACAAAATCGAGAGGCAGGGATCAAAAACCAGGGAATAATTGGGCAGACAGGCAGGAATAGAATACTTGTAACATACACAGTGAATGAACAGCCAAGATGAACTCGCAACAAACAAACAAACGAATAGGGTATACATGCACAAGACTAACGAGCAAACAAGACACAGGTGCACAGCAAGGCAGGTGAAACAGATAAGCAATCAAGGCAGGTAATGAGGAAGGTGGGGAACACAATGACAACACAAACGCACATGGACAGGGAACGAAAAAGATGGAAACAACCAAACAAAGCCGACAGCGAATACAACAAAGAAAGCACAAGATTAAACCGCATTACTGACACTCTTGCATCAGAGAAGGGCTGATTGTTCTTGCCCACCACCCAGGCCAGTCAGAGAGACTTCGTTTGCTTTCTCTTGCTGTGTCACAGATCTCAAAAAAATTTGTTTGTTGATTCATAGGAAGACTTCAACTTGTCCGAAGTTTTGTTTTCCTCATCTCTGTGTTCTGTGGATACTGCTGTTCGAAATGGCTGTGCTTGGTGTCATAGTGACGTTTTACATTGCCACTCTTTACAATCCCGACTGTTTCTGTGCAAATCAAACACATGGGCTTTGTGCTAGACTGGGGCAAAATGAACGCATATTTGTCTGTCCGCTCCTCTTTGAATACTTGGTTTTCTTGGTCAACTTTTCTTTGTAAATTTTGTCAATGACATCTTCACCTCATTGGTGACAGAATGTTCTGCATGAAACAGAGTTTCAGCAGTGAACTGGGCTGGGACTTCAGTGGTCTCACTGCTTCCAATGGCCAGTTGACTGATACAGTATCTAATTCCATTACTAAACTGATTACTAAATGCACACTGTATGTAATGAATGCTCCTAAAGAATCTCAAATTAACAGGAACAGTATCAGTCTTAAAGTATGTCCAAATATATTATTCTATCTTCCTATATTATTATATTATAATCTTATATTTAAATAATTAATACCTTTCAATTCACTCATATTTACAACTACAGACTAATAGAACTGGTTCACTATATTCACCTTCTTATTTATATTCTACATCACATACGTCACCAAAGGACCTCTCACTGTTACTCTCGTGATGTAAACATTGAATCCAGCATTTACATGAGTATTATGGAAGTTAATGTGACATTTTCTCAAAATAATTAAATTGTGGAGACTTAAATAATAAGGATGAGACAGGAGATGGAGGTGGGTTGAGTCTGTTTACTCTTCACACAACAATAGACACTAACAACCAGGTGACTAAACAACAACGCTCATAACTAAGCCACCATGTGAACTCCCCGAATCCGGAAACGGCATATCCCATATACCCCTGCTCTTAAAGGTGCAAGCCCTCTGGTGAATGTCTCTCCTAGCTTCCCTGTCGTGGGTCACCACACAGGCCCCCCCAGAATTCACGCATACAAAAAAAAATGCAAACATACAGGCAATCAACATAGTTCAACACCCAAAACCGGGAACAGTCATCAAGAAATAATCAACGGGGTGGGGGGCGGATCCGGTTCCAGGCTTAAGACAGTCTATTAATGGGCATAGTCAATAACAGTGACCCTTCAAGATGTCCTTGTGTTTCACATACATGGGCCAGACATGCCCTTCAAACAAGCCGGGCGGATCTGGCACCATGTAGTTCCTTGAGCACCTCCTCTTTTTGCATTCTTCGTATGGAATGGAAATAAAGTAATGCTGGTTCAGTACGTTGATCAATGGTCCGTAGGTGTAAAGCAGAAAGCCCTGAACAATAAGGATGTGAATACCCTCATCCTTAGTCTCAGACCCCGGGTTTACCCCCCATGTCCACCACAAAGTTCTTCGACCCCCACTCCAAGACACAGAAGGGCCCATCGTAGGGGGGCTGCAGTGGGGTCCGATGACTGTCGTGGCAGATGAAGATGTACCTGGCAGACGGTAGGTCCTTGGGGACGTAGGACTGGGGTAGACAGTGGTGAGATTGTGGCACGGGGGCAAAAGCGTCAGCGATGCCTCGGGCCACAGTCCGATGAGAGTCAGCTGACCAGGGAGCTGTTGCATCCGGGAGAAACTCCCCCGGGACCCGCAGTGGCTGGCCGTATATCAGCTTGGCAGATGAGGCCTGGAGGTCTTCCTTGTGGGCAGAGCGACGACCGAGCATGACCCATGGAAGGCGGTCTACCCAGTTGCTGCCCGTCAGGCTGGCCCGTAAGGAGGCCTTCATGGCACGATGAAACCCCTCACATAGTCCGTTACCTTGCAGGTTGTACGCCGTAGTGCGGTGGAGCTTCACCCCCAATGCTCAGCGACTGCAGTCCAGAGCTCCGACGCGAACTGTGGGCCCCTGTCAGAGGTAATATCCAATGTTGTGCCGAACTGGGCCAACCAGGACGCAATGAATGCCCTGGCCACCTCTGCTGACGTAGTTGAGGACAGGGGAAAAGCTTCCGGCCACCTGGTGGTCCTGTCCACCATGGTGAGGAGGTGAGTGAACCCACGGGAGGGAGGCAGGGGACCCACCAGGTCCACATTCACATGGTCAAAACGCTTGTCAGGCACTACAAAGGGTGCCAAAGGGGCCTTGGTATGACGTTACATGCCACACAAGCACCCGCCCAGGCCCTGACATCCTTCTTAAGGCCCGGCCAAACAAACTTGGCCCCTACCAGCTTGGCAGAGGCCTTCACAGCCGGATGGGAAAGGCCGTGGATGGTGTCAAAGACCCTGCGTTGCCAGCCAGCAGGCACCATAGGGCGTGGTTGGTCAGTAGAGACATCACAGAGAAGCGTGGCGTTGGCTCTGTCAAACACCACGTCCTCCAGCCTTAGCGCAGTAGGGCCCTTCCGACAAGCCAGAATGTCCGAGTCTGTGGCTTGGTCCCTCACCATGGCGGCATAGTCCAGTCATAGGTGAACCAGCCCCTGCAACCACTGCATAGTCAGAGGTGTCTGTAGTGAGGGCAATCGGAGCACTAGGAGAAGGGTGTGCCAACAGAGCAGCCAGTGCAGTCTTGGCAGCACAGAAGGCTTTGTTCCTCTCTGGGGACCAATCCACCTCACTATTGGCCCTCTTGCCTCGCAGGGCCTAATACAAAGGAATGCATGAGTTGGGGTGCGTGGGGAAGAAAATGATTGTAGAAGTTCACCATGCCCAGAAACTCCTGAAGAGACTTTGTGGCCCGGGGGCGTGGGAAACTGGTGACTGCATCCACCCTGGCAGGAAGAGGAACTGCTCCCTGTGGAGTGACATGGTGTCCCAGGAACATGATGGATGACTGTCCGAACTGGCACTTGGCAGGATTGACAATAGGTCCGTGCTGGCTGAGCCTTTCAAACAGCTGCCGGAGGTGTGTCAGGTATTCCTCTCTGGACATGCTGGCTACGAGAGTGTTGTTCAAGTAAACAAACAAGAATGACATGTCTCTCAGCACAGAGTCTATGGGACGCTGAAATGTCTGTGCCGCCCCTTTGAGGCCAACAGGCATTTGCAGGAACTCGAAAAGGCCAAAGGGTGTAATGACAGCTGTTTTGGGCGCATCCTGCAGATGGACTGGCACCTGGTGGTATCCGCACACCAGATCGACCTTGGAAAAGATGGTGGCCCCCGCCAAGTGAGCGGAGAAGTCCTGTATGTGAGGGACAGGGTATCGGTCAGGGGTTGTGGCATTGTTCAGGCGATGGAAATTGCCGCAGGGGCGCAAGCCGCCATCAGCTTTAGTAACTATGTGTAAAGGGGGGGGGGGCATGGGCTGTTCGAGCGGCGCACTATGCCAAGATGCTCCATAGGAGCAAACTCCTCCCTCGCTATCAGGCTAAGTACATGGTGCATAGTATAGTACTTACTATATTCTGCTTAGCAGTGGTATCCTCTGCATCAAACAGGAGATGAATATTCTCCAGATAATCCACCCTGTTGGTTTCTACAGCCTCCTCAGCCATTTCCTCAAAGGCAGCATTTTCAATGAATGAATCTTCCGTGCAAAATAAAAGGACGAGGGATGTTTCTCAACATGTTTTCTTGTCCGTTCTTGTGAACTTGTTTGACATAATCATTCATGGCCTAAGTACTGCTCCAAAACTGAAGAATGCAAGCAACCAAGAATGGTTAAAATGGCCGCATGTGTTCTTGATCTGCCCCTTTTATTGAGGATGCATCGATTGGTCACTTGCCAAGTGAGAACGAATTAGATTTCCCAGAAGTCACTGCAATAGCTACGGAAATGGCAGCAGAAAAAACCCACCACTGTACATTTTTTGTTTGAACTAAACAACATATCTAAATCTGTCTCTGGAAAAAAGAGATGGGAAATTAGTAGTATTGTTGTTGAATATTTGATTATTTTATGTAAATAATGGCTAATTTGAAAGCTTACAATGACTTTAATTAGGAGTTGGCTCCCGTTAGTTCGCTAGCGTTATTCTATTCAGTTGGGACAATAGTTTATGCTCGCTAAGTTAGCATTGGCAACAGAAAATCTGAGGTACAGGTTTTTAGCTGATTGATATTTTCAAATATCATGTCAACCCTATGAATGTAGCTATAATTTTAAGCCTTACAAACTTGTACTACTCATCTTAACACAAATTGGATTGGAGCGAGTATAGGGCAAATATTACATGTTTTCAATCATTCAAATATACATCATCAGGTTGTGAAATTGGCACCAGCTTTCAACCAAAAGGCCTGGCTAATGATATGATGGTGAGGCCTAACTGCTCCATCAGATAGAGTCTTGCATTTTGTTTTGGAGACCAGATTTGACTTGATACAAATAAATAAAATAACATTTAAATTAGAGATGTATTTATTCAGTACTTTTCAGTCTGCCTTTATAGTCCTTTGTGCTTTTCTGAGCATGTTTGTGAATCAGGCTGTAGTTCCCAATACCGGTTGCTGTTTTTTTTTTTTTAGCATTCTCACAGATAAGGCGTTTTGCCTTTGCCTTGATTTGTGACAAAATGAGTGTTTTCATTTCATGCAGAACCATCATGATCTACAATCAAAATGATATACACACATTTATAAGGTCAAAGCAACCCTGCAACTTAAACTTGGACCTTTGCCTTATGTTAAGGAGCTGAGGGACCCACCAACAGGGAAAAGGGTGGAGGTGGGAGGGGTTACTGCTGCAACCTGGCAGTGGTATGAGCTGATGGATGCAGTACTCCAGGGGCAGCACTCCATTAGTCCGCCCTGCTAGTGGCTGCAAACATCACATCCACTGCAGGTGCTTTTGTGGCCTCCTCCTCCACTGCCCCCTCCAGGGACAGAGACAAGGTCTGGCCAGCAGGGGGCGAGTGATTGCTTGACTACCTGAAAGAGCAGGCTGCTAATGAAGTGGAGAGAGAGAGAGAGCAGCAGCAGCAAGGGCTACGTGATACCTTTCTGTTTTTGAAAAATTAATTGTTCTTGAATGAATTTTTTCCCTCTCTTTATGTCACACAAAACTAGCGCCAAAACATTCATAGTTTTACAGGAGCTGTGAAGCCATGAGTCCTCGAGGTCTGATTGGTCAACAGGCCGCATGTACATGTGGTCGTAGCTTCTAGCTTCAACTTATCCTGTCACAGGGCAGTTTATCCGTGTCAGGCATGTCAGCATGGCTATTTAACCAGTTAAAAAGTGAGCCTTTTGTGATACGGGTAGCCCAGAGCTAAACCCTAAGTTAGCTCGCCAAGCACGAATCCTGCCCCAGGGGCCTGTATTGAGAAGCACAATTAGTGCCCGAGATAAATTTGGGTTTAGCTCAGGGTTCGTGGTATCACGAAAGAGAATTGGCAGGTGGGAAACATTTTTTTTCCTACAGTCTACATCCTCAAAATAGGGGAAGAATTAACTTTACCTTTACACCTATCATTATGTTCAACCTGTTCCCATTTATCCTCCATAATTAACAATAAAACGTAGTAATTCACAGAGTAATCAACACCAGCTGAAGCGAATAGAGTAAATGGTTTCTGTTTTAATTTTGTAATGTTTTTCTTTATTAACATGCGTAATATTTGTTATACTTATATAGTATTGTAATTTCTAGATAGTTGTATTTTTTGCTTTGTCTGAAGTCAGGGAATAATGATTTGTTATTCTTATCTGTTAGATTCTACCATTTAAATTCACAGGTAACAGCACAGGTTTGAAATTCGTACTTGTGCATAAGATACAACATTAGCTTGATTAATGGAGCTGGCAATTATATGAATTAAAATGTAAATCAGTGTATTACAGCAGGGAAATATAGATCTTCACAACCTGATCAAATCCAAGTAACACATATCTTTAGTGACTGAAGCCCTCATGCTTGAGTGTTGGTGTAGTAATGTCCACTGGCCATAAGAAACAATGTGGCATATTGCTTACTTATTCATGTAGCTGAATTTGTGCTGTATAGTTTATGTAAAAGTAAATTTGGTATTTTGTTTTGTAAATGTTGTATTATTGTACTAATGCATGTTCCTTGGGTTGTTCCAGATCCCCTTGCCATGTTTTTCTTTTTTAATTATTCATTTTTAGTAATCTGACTCATCTGCTAACAAGTAAAACACAGAGAACATGTCAAATTAAACAAAGAACTAAATCAATATGTTCATTCAGGCATCGGCCTCATTCACCACATAGAAAAAGCCATCAAGTTGCATTTCCACACTCTGTCCACAAGGTGGTAATGTTGCCTTTTCTTTCAAAAAATATTTTCATTCCACAGCAGAAGAAAGTTCATTATCAATGTTCTCAGCAGAGTTGAGTTGCTGTGCCTCACTTTTAAATGTCGTTTATTAGTTGGCCTCCTCTTGACTCAAACAGACTCTCCAGTTCTACAATAACAAAGGCCCAAAGACTGCCTCACTACACACGTCTGCAAGGGTATCACAGCAGAACTTTGGGTAATGAAAATACTGAAAGATAACATTTACCTTGATCAAAAGTGTTAGATTTGCACAGATGCTCCTTGACTTGTCTTCAGACTCCAGAAGCTTGGTACTTTAATGATGTCGCCGAGGGTTAGGGGCATGCTCACACAGAAAGCAATACACACACACCGTGTAAAGGAAGAGATTTATTGGTTTCGCACTGAATTCGCTCATAGCTCTGATACAGGGGATCAGTGCGCCCTGTTTCACACCCACCGCTCCTATCCCGAGTATCATACCGTGTTTTTTTGTCTTATGCAGTAGAAAAGAGGAAGGATGACAGTATGTCGGTATTGCTTTATTTCTCTTTGATTAAAATCCCTTTTCCCTGCGTCTTCTATCCGGTTTAGTGTGAGAGAGGAGAGCCCCCAGGCCCCTTTTAAAGAGGTACAGTACAGTGTAGAGGAAGTATTGTCGAATGTGTGCACAAACGAGAACAAAAGAATGGGAAGGGAGGGAAGGGGGAAGGTGGGGGAGGGGTAAAAAAAAAAGTGACAGGGGAGAAAAGGGCATACAAGGTTGAAACAAAAAGTTTGAAATAAAAGGAGAGAAAATAGGTCAGGGCAAAGACAGTTTTATGGAATTATCACATTAATATCATGCAAATAAAAGCCAGTGCCCAACATGCACACAGTAATACAAGATAAAAGCCGAAAAGCAGGAGTCCCCTCTACTGTTTTCAAGAAGTTCAGTTGCCCAGATTCCTCTATTTACAAGTGCTTCAGGAGTATTCTGTAACCTGCCATACAAGTACAATGATATGAAACGGACAAATATCAATAGAAGATAATTTCCTCAAAACGAGGCTAGTCTACATTCTTAAATTACTTGTAAATTATTGTTTCTTAAACATATACTACAAGTCATTTTTCCTTAAAGCCAATAAATAAATAATGAATGCTTGCTCTTCATGTTGTTGTTTTAAATAACAAAGAATTTTTTTTCCTTCAACTGAATGCCCATTGTCCATTATGACAACACATAAAGTTAAATAAATAACGTACAATCTCTGCAAGCAGATTTTTTAAATAAATAGCCACATCTACAAAAACTTGGGGGAAAAAAATCAATAAGTTACAAAAATATTAACGATTATGTTCAAAATCATGAAAATAATTGCCCAGTCACCAACTGAAAAAGGCAAAACGAAAGGAATTCCAAGTGGAGACGAAACAGACAAGATAAAACTGAAGGTCAAAAAGTCTACTTAATTCCAATAAAATTAATTACCACATAAACTATTAAATAACTGAATGCTGGAAGGAAAACGGAAAAGCATGTTGCAATACAATTACAAATATGGCCCTACAGCTAAATATAGGGCTCTACAACTAGACATTATACATAAGAAACATTTTCAGTCTGTACAACAGAATATGTCATTCATTTGTGTCCCCCCACCCTAGTTTTTGGAAAGTGTATTCCAGTCCACTTGCAGCATATGCATCAAGCTGATACATTTTCAACCCAGTCACAAAGAAAGTCGACATTAAAAAAAGAATACAATCCAGGAAGTGTCCTGTCCAATTAGCTGTAAGCTTTCCACAGACACCCCCACCCACCCCCCACTTCTGCACTCCAAAAACCCCTCCCCTTTTCATCTTCTATATTCCAGATTTTGTTCCTTTTGTTTTTAAATCCCAGAGATGTGCATGTCTGTGAGAAGGGGGGGGGGGGGGGGCGTTGGTAGATTGACTAGTGTGCGTTTGACAGGGAGGGACCTTGCAGTCTTAAGGCTTTTCCCAGCCCCCCTGTTTTCCCAAAATGCCATCGTTCATCTGGAGATTGGTTAAGGGAGGGGGCGTAGGGTGGGAGAGGGTCAGGTAGGTGTGGAATCTCAGGTTGGAGGAGCGATGGACAGAAACGTTGGGGGGGGCGGGTGGTCTAAATCAGGATGAAGGATCTGTCTTCATGGTTACTTGCTTTCTTGCCTGGAAAAGTTCCTTCTGTCAACAAAACATCCACCCTGCACTCCAGGGGGGCAAGATGGGAGGCGGGGCTTAGCAGACTTTCTGGATTATTCCCGCTGAAGACAATGCACGTCGCCACACAAATAAGCAACATGACAAAAATATTCAAAGAAATAAAAACATACGTAGAAATGTTTGGGGTTTTTTCTGGACTAGGAGCCCCCACTAGAGATAGAGAAAGGGGAATGGACGGGGAATGATGTGTGTGTCGCCAGCATGTGCAGCTTTTAAAATATTCAGATCATTTACATTTTACATACAGTCATTCCATCATACAAAAGTATGTCTATACACAATTTCCAAAAAGTAGTTTAATATTTACAGCTAAGCAGTGGAAGCCACAAGCTCTCTGCATGTATTTTACTGTTTTTTAAATTAATTTTAGGAAGTGATAACTTGAATCTAGTTATAACTCTGTTTTCAAGCCTGATCCTGTGTCCCCAACAGATGTCACCATCTTTGCTTTGTCTCTGCCCATCGGACATTTTGAGTCCCCTTTGGGGCCCAGGTCATTGGCCTCTGGTTCATGCCTCCTGCTGTTTGCGGGGTGTTTGTTGGGCGTGCCGGGCGTGCCAGGGGGGTGGGGCACCTGGCCGTTCTTCTCGTCTGCAAAAAGTTGTTTAATTACGTCAAAGAAGTTACTCAACGGGCTGCCTAGGTACACAGACGGGAAGAGAACAGAGAGAGAAAGAGAGAGAACAAACAAACACATGAACAGTGGAGCTCAAGAGAAAATGGCTACGTGGGGGTTTGAGGGGGGGAGACAGAGAAGGAGAGAGAAAAAGTAAGAACAGCGAAGTGAGGGACAGAAACAGAACTATTAATTTCATCAAACCTGTGTGCGTGTGTGTGTGTGTGTGTGAAAGAGAGAGAGAGAGAGAAAGCGAGATGGTGTTGGTGCTGCCTGATTTTGAGTATTTGTGTTTGAGTTCACCCTGGCCCTGTATGTTTGCCTAGAGATTAATGCAGTGCTTTTGAACCAATGGAATACTAGTAATCTAAATAGTTCATCCAGTCCATCAAAAACACACATCTGTTGTACCAACACGCTTAACACATCAGTCAAAACACGGGTCAGCTGAAGGTCAGCGGCTCACAGACAGACACAACATGGCCACCGTGCTGTAGGTCTTCATACCGCCATGGCACAGAGCAGCAGAAGCACGGCATCAGACACTTACGGAGTAAATGTGAGGGGCCCTCCAGGCCCCAGAGAGATGGATGCAGACGGACCGAAGAGATTGCAGCAGAGCTTACTGTTTACTCTCTTACTGCTCGCCCTCTCAGACCACAGAGAGGTCTCTCCCCCGCAGGGCGGGGGGGGGAGGGGGGTGTATAACTGAAAACATCTCTTTTGATGACGTCCTGCTGTGGCGAAGATGCTGCCTTGTGCACACACCGCGGAGTGTGTGTCAGCTCAGTCATACAGTCTCCGTATACTGTAGGACCCACCGGTGGGAAAATTCTTCAGTCCAAATCTTACCTCCCTCCTGCCATGTCCTCTCTATTCTACACTCTACCCTTTATTTGTGAGCGTATGTGTGAGTGTCAGCGAGAATATGCGTGTGTATTTTCAGAAAATGTAAATAAAACTCTCCATTTTTGCCGAATAAATGCACAATTTAAAAAAAACTCCAACATTTTTGACAAAGTCTTTGCATGTTTCAAAGACAGATAAAATTTTATTGTTGCATACATAGAAAAACACCCGAAATAACAAGAATATAAATACTTTTTTTTAAGTTGAGGAAAGCTCAGTAAATTACCGCATAAAAATACCCTGAAAACCCTGTGGCTTTTCCGAGGCGCAATCACAAGATATCTGATTCTGCACTCTCTTGTGCGTCTGCAGGGAAACAGACCATGGCGTTTATATAACGTCCCGGGGAGCGGGAGAACAGATTGCTGCAATTCCAGCACTTGTCTTTCTGGTAAGTGGTTTACAGAGGTGTGAAATGGATGTCGACAAGAGTGGAAACCAGCCAAAATTCACCTCTCCACTGGCGACGTTCTCAAACACAGGTTCGCTTTGTAACTAATAGTTTGATCAGAAGTCTTGCACGTAACTGCCATCAGTCCAATCTCCGCAAACAAGGTCTGACAGCAGGCCCTCAAGCTGTGGCTCACAGCAAAGAGGAATACAGAGCAGGGCTGAAGCTATTTGCCACACTGCTACCACACCGTAGGCCAGATTTATCAAAGCCTTTAGCACATGCTAACATTTTTACACATGCAATTTCAGTGTCATGATTTGTGATTGGAGCAAATGAACTGCCTCAACCAATCACATTATCTCTTAGTTTTTTGGCACCATTCTAAATGCTTTAGTAAATTGACCCAGATATATATATATCTTCCCTTAGGCTAAAATGGCATAAAGACTCACTTTGGCCATGAGTGTGTAATTAATGAATAATTAGAGCTGAATACCGGGTGTGTCATAAGTACTATTATAGCCCTGCATGGCAGTCAAACCCACACTCTGCTTCACTTCATCTACAGTGCCCATAGCACAATGTGCTGTTCCAAATAAAGAGATAAACTGTTCTCTTGTTCTGCTTCTAGCCTTGATTCTATGTGAAAGACGATCCTGTGAATAAAGGACAGACCGTCTGTGTGTCCCTCTGCATCGATTACTTACGTATCATATTTAGTAAAAACCAGCCAGTCGGCATAGACACTCTGCCACTTCGCAAACGGGAGAAGGAAATTAATATTTGTTTATATTATACGTTTATTTTCATAATTTCGTCTGCCTTCAAATACATAGGACACAGTGTTGTCAAATTACAGGGTTTGTTTGACATTTGTCGGCTGGACGAGCAAATATTTAATGCCGGTGTGAGTACGTGCAGGAGTTGCTCGTTTTTCCAGACCTCTCAGTTATCACACATGAGATATTGGTGGCAGTGCAGAAAAATATTTCGGGAACTGGCTGTCAGTCAGAGGTGGGGCTGAGGTTTCACCCTTTGGGCGGACTACTCAGGGCTCGTTTACATCGGCCAATTAGCATGTACCTTTTTTGAGATTAGCAATTACCTTTTTCTGTATGGTTTACGGTACTGAATTTCACGCTTGAAGGCGAGGCCAGTTTGAACAGACGGAAGTGCATTAACATGGAGCATATTTACACAGAGATTGCATTTACAGTATTCTGCTTGGAGAGGGGGGGTTGGTGCAGGGGTGGCTGGGGGGGGGGGACGATGAGTATCCTTCACAAATCCTTTGTACACTGCCTTTTGAGGTCCTCCTTTGAGCACTTCAAAAAATAGTACGTAAAAAGATATTTCAACCAACTTTTGGCAATATAAAGAAGCCCTTAGACTGAATTGCTCAAGTTGTTATAAACTGATTGTATGTAAAAGAATGTCACTTCAGATGTTTGCTAAATACCAAACGTTATATAATAAAAAGATGCCAAAAAATATTTAGCCTCATGCTCTTCCTAGGGGTGGTCATCTTCACTGCTCTAGATGCCCTGAAATTTGATCCGATCATTGTTGCAACGAGAAATGTAATCAAATCTTCAACAGGATATACAGTTGTAAGGTGACTGTCTTTCTCAGTTCAAACTGAGGATTTTATTCTGAACAAACAAGAGTACCCACCACACAATGTATTTAAAGATAGGCGATTTTATCATTTTTGTTCACTGGCTGGATGGATGAGCTGTCCACAGTGGGGCAGGTGAGAGCGCCCCCTGTCTTTGGATGAGTGGCAGTACAGTGTAGTGAGAGAGGATGTGCTGGGTGATTGGGGTGGTGGTGTAGAGTGATGTAGTACAGGTGCAGGGCATGCGGTCGCAGAATCGTGTATGTGTGTGTGTGTGTGTGTGTTTAAAAACATAGAGGATCGACACTGCTTTCTCAACTTACCAGAGAGCTGCTGTACGCTGGGCTGGTCATGTGTGCTAAGCAACTGTGCCTGAATCGTCTCCACCACTCGCTTAAATCGCCGACTGGGCCCTGGAACACGCACACGTACGCACACACACACACACACACAAAGCACGCACCAAAACACACACAGCACATTTTAAAACCACATGGATGTATAGAACACCAGACACCAGCTGGGAGTAGCATACCTCTCACTCACTCAGCTATCTCATAGGAGCACCAACGAATGGGCCAATAACCTAACCCTGACATTAAAGGAGGAGCGTTCCACTTAATGTGCTGTTTCTCGTAAATGGGTCATGCTTATTGGATCCTTAGCCATGCTTAAAGCAGTAATAATTTCAGTACAGGGTCCTGATTATGGGACTATGGCTTTCCCAAAAACTTCCTCTCACCATGTTTCTTTGGAAACCTTGGGGAGAACACCAGTGCCAAAATGGAGCGCCAAAAACAAGCTATGAAGGGCCAATTTTCTTTCACCCGCTCTTCTAGAACTAGAGCTTTAACTTTGGATGGGGGGGGGGGTGTTCCTGGTTTCTGTGGTTACCTGAAAGCAGCGTGAAGGTGACTGAGTAGATGCCGTTCTCCTTCTGTGCTGCGGTGCTTTCGGTGTAGGTGATGTCCACCTGGAACTTAACAGGCTTCTGGAACACAGTGGGCCCAGCCGTGGACTTGTACTCTGCCCTAAAACTCGTCTGCGAGATCACGCTGTGGCTGAGACTGGGAATCTGAGAGACAGAGAGAGGGGGGGACACTCATACTTTACTCTGTTCATCACAATGGTGACCTGGAATGAATTGCTTTGGTTAATATCTTGTGAACACATCTGAAGACAGCAGGAGTCTGCTTTGCACTCTAGCATGCTTTAATTGGATCTTGAATTTCCAGTATTTTATATAATTCGTGAAAAGGTGTTGCTTACAGTCTGTATTTCATTATGTTGTCTATTGTTGCTTAAATCTATTAATGCACACATCAATTACTCTCTTTGTTGAATATATACATCACAATTAAAACACCAAGAGACATACTTATCTTACACTTGATAATTCCCAAACCTTTAGGACATGTGAAAATTTTTCACATGCAATTTCATTGAAATGGTTTGTAACTGAAGCAAGTGAAATACAATTCAACCAATCAAATTTTCTTAGTCTCTTTTGCACCAGCAAAACAGTTTTTAAACATAATTTCTTCAGTAAATCAGGCCCAAAGTAAAAAAGCCAAATATCAATGACAACCCTCCCAAATCTGACCTGTTTCGCTCTCTCTGGGAGAATATTAAGTACAGAAATACTTTGAGGTTTCCTTGATACTTCAATGGTTCTGTTTAATCTGGTTTTATTCAAAGGTGTCACCTTCTCTCCCACACAGAATGCATATCATACACAGGTAAAGATGAAGCGCTAGAATGTTCACAGCAAGTGTGTTGAGACGGGGAGTGAATCCTTACCGACAGGAAGGCGTGAACGATGTCTGCTTTGATGGAACTCAAAGGCTTGTCCTTGATGACCACGAAGATCTGTTCCTCTTTCTCCAAGCTGATAAAATTACCAAACCAGGATTTTTTGGCAAGTCTGAAAGGAGTGAAGTGAAGAATGCAATGATAAGTCATTAGACAGGCTACATATCACCGATCACAACTGAATTCCTGCCTCCACTTACATAAACAGTACTCATACAGAAAGACGAAGGAAAAATTAAGGTACCTTACGCATATCAACCACAACAATATAACTGACGCACAGCAAAACATTCCAAGTTTAAGTGGTACCAAAAAGTAGCACATTATTAACGTATACACTTCTATTCTCACATTATTTGGACACAGTGACAGCCACAAAAGAATGCTACTTCATAACATTATATCAGCCTGAAATGAAACCTGAGAAAATAATGAAAAAAGCAACATGGCTTTGGTCATAATCTGTTTTTGAAAGATACGCTTGAAGTGCTTTTCCTGCATAAATCATCTCTTTCCATTAACTGCCTGTGAGGCAAAGATTATGGATTGTTATTAAGTAGAGCAAAGCATCGGTCTTTGTCTGTCTAATTCTCAAGCACATAGCGCAATGCGAATTCTCCTCAAACAGAAAACGATCATCTGAAGAGTGATTTGGGGGCGGGTCTGTGATGTCGGACGTCCTGGGACCCAAGGCAAATGGGTTTGAAGCATGATGGTCCAAGGGAATACTAAGAGACTTCATGCCCACAGGCTACAATACACCCAAGTTGGGAAAAAAAAAGCTTCTCTCACTCTCAGCTTGTACCTGTAAACACCGAGGTGGTTTGAATCAATAACAGTACAAAATGAGAGGAACATCGGGAAATTGGAAAGGAGACTTCGATAAGAAATAGCGTTTGAGATGTGAGTCGCGAACTGAATAAATTATATGGAACATTAACAGCAACGGGCCCATCTAAGCATCAGAAATTGCTGACGTTTGCCTTGTAGGCCACACAACAATAACAGAGCCTCTAACCTGCAATAGATGAAAAATGTAGCAACACAGGAAAGGCAAGGTCCTGGAGACAGTACTGAACCACAGACTGCAAATACCCACTGTAGGGGCTATGTCTCCATTGTAGGTGTTGGTCATATTCTGTTATGTAGGAGTGTAGTACAATGGTTAAGTGACCCTGGGGTTGCAGGTTCAATTCCCAAAAAGGGCATTGCTGTTGTACTCTTGAGCAAAAGTACTTAACATGTACTTCTTCAGTTACTATTCAGCTGTATAAATGGATAGAGGAGAAATGTAAACTGTGCATTCCTCTGCCTTACTGCTGATAGATCCTGGCACTGGAACATAGATGCTTGAGCTGTACAATGGTCTTTCACTATCAAACATGCCGTGATGTGGTGAAACAGGACTGGATGAACTCATTGTTGTATTACATGGCCTTATGCAGAGGCTCTTTCCAGATATGTATAAATAAACAAAATGGTAAATTAAACAGTCATAGCAACAGTATTTTTTAAGTGGTAGCCTGGAGGCTCAGACAGGGCTTTTAGTGGAAGTCTGCATAAGGTCTGCAACAGAATAGAGGGAAAGAGAGAGGGTGAGAAAGATGTTGAGAGAGCTTGTGTGTGTGTGTGTGAGAGAGAGAGAAAGAGCTAAAGTCTTACTCGGGGGAAGACTCTGGTGTGAGACTGGACATCTCCTCTTGCGTAGGAACTGTAGGGGGCATATCGTA
The DNA here is from genome assembly GCA_019788955.1 of Albula glossodonta. Taxonomy (NCBI): domain Eukaryota; kingdom Metazoa; phylum Chordata; class Actinopteri; order Albuliformes; family Albulidae; genus Albula; species Albula glossodonta. The sequence continues at coordinate 27,172,003 of JAFBMS010000005.1, forward strand.
AGTCACTGTAATTCCATTCAGATATTCAGCTTCAGCACCAACAGGCCATGCCTTTAAAACTAAATTCTTACAACATAAAAATATCTGTCCATAACAATTACATGGATTATTGTAGACACATACAATACAGTACATAACTACAAATCAGGACATATATTAGTCCAACTTTAAATTATTAACCTTGTGCTTTCAGAAGTACAGCATTTCAGAGATTACTAAACTGTATGGTGACAAACAGCCACTAAACCAACATGCATGCAACTGGCAACATGGAAAGTCACTGAATTCTCTTTCCCAAAGTGCTCTGTACTTTCAGGCTTCCGCTGCAGTGAGAAGGGATAAAGCATCCTGGGATATCAAAATGGTTTAGAAATACATATGTGGTACTGTATGAGAAGTTTCACTTTGTTAAACTGGAAAGTATGTTGTAGTCTTGCTAATGCTGGTTAGGATACTATAGTTATGACTGTGTTATACTGAATAAGACATCACCAAACTGTAAAGCAAAAGGAGCAAAGATGACCCTGATACAACCCTGCTGGCTGCAGTCAGTTATAAATTCAGCCTCAGGTCTTTTCTTTTCAAGAGTGTTACTGCTGTATTTGCTGCTTTCATGTTGTACCTCAACATATTTATGGGTGATATATTTATGGATGTACGAGTATGTGTGTACTGGAACAGTGGCTGCAAATAGCCTACAGCTGAGTTAAGCTGTGGGGAAGGATCTCCTCCCATAATACCTTGCAGTTTCCTGCGGTGGAAGCGAGGTGACCCCAGGAAGCTGTTCTTGATTGAGTGGAGGCGTGTCTTCCAGGGCATGCCCCCGATAGAGGGACTGGGGGGCGGCGTCGGGTTGGGTGTGCCGGCCGGGCTCTCTTTGGGCGTGTGCGCCGGCGTCCCTTTGGGGGTGAGGAGCGGGCTCCCCCTGGGGGAGGGATGGGGGGTCACCTGGATGGTCGGGATAAATTTAGGGTTGAGTTCACTACCAGGCACCGGGTGGAAGTGATGTAAACGGATGGGGGGGAGGGGGACGACTGGGGAGAAGGGGGCGGTCAGAAGAGGGGGCGGAGCCAGTGGCTGCCGGCGTGTCTGGGGGCTCCCGGGGGCGCAGGTGGAGTGTGGCTGGCAGGGGGTGGCCGGCTCAGATTTGGGAGCTGGGGGGTTGGCCTCACTGCTCGGCAGAGGGTTCGATCGGGTGGCCTGAAGAGGTTTCCCTGAATTTTTGGGTTTGGCTGGGAGGGTCTGGGTCTTGGGGTCGGGCAACAAGAGATCAGCCTTGGGCTGGAAGGTGGGAGTGAGAGAGCCGGTCCGGCCGGGGCGGGGCTCAGGGGACTGGGCGGGGCTGGGAGGGTCAGGAGACTGTGGGGGCACAAAAATACGCCTGGAAGGCTGGGAAACGGCAAAATACGGACCCACCGGGAGAAGCAGAGCAAGAGATGGGAACGTGCGCAAAAACAGACAGCAGGACCACAAAACACCAAAACCCAATAAAGGTTTTGGTCAAGGTGAGAAGCAGGCACAAGACGTGTATAATAAACAAATGGACAGGAGACACAGACAGGACACAAACCAGGAGCCGTGGGTGTGAGAGTGCAGAAAGAAAAGACAAGAAAAACATGCGGTTAATCGAAAGTCGCCCATTTAGCCATAGGCAAAATGACAATGGAAAAGACCACACAGTGTCCGGCTGCTAAGCAACGACAGAGAAAGATGACAAAAGCTTTATTTCATCTTGGTTAAAATGCATCGCTGGCAGAAACAGGCAGGACATTTGCGTGAGTGACGGCAAGGAAGACAGCGAGCCTGGAGGCCAGAGAGAGAGATGGAGCTGGTGTAGCGGACACTGGCACAGAACAGCTTTCAATTATAAAACTCTCCCCCCACCCCACTGTATCAACTTGGAAAAACACCCAATCAAGGTCAGTAGCCAGCTAACTTAAGTAACGTTAACTAGCCACCTAATACCTTTAGCATTACCCAATGTTGGCTGTTGTTGGATTGTCAATCTAAGGCACCATAAAGGATGTTTAATTTCATATTTTCTCTGGCAGTGGTGGCAGTTTTCTCCTTGTTGTAGCCTACTGAAAAAACTTAACTGTTGAGCTGCTGATAAGTTAAATAGATTTAGGAACTATGAAGTCGGAGATGTCACATTGGAGAGTTTGACTACATGGTAGAATGTGACATCGCCATCAGGGCCTCCTGTTTTTACTGTTATGGTGTAGTATAAGCGGTGTCTTCACTTTAATGCCACCCAGGCAGAATGTCAGACAGCCAATTCACATATTGACTACAAAAGATGACCTGACCATCACTGATCTATTACAATTTTCCAAAAATTAAATAAAATGCTCAGATGGGTGTGGTGGATGCAGGGGGGGTTGGGGCAGATGCAGGGGGGTGGGGACACTCACCCGGGGGCTGGTCAGGGGGCTGGTGGAGAGGCCAGAGGAGGCTCCACTGATGGATCTTGACCTGCAGGAGACACAAGATAAACCCCTCCCATTAGACCCACCCACCACATCATGCTGGGAGGTGTGGTCTTCCCACATGACACACCCCTGTCCTGGGGGACCCGCCTACCCTGTCACCTAGCAGAGAGTGGGTGTCATTACTGCAGCATAGCCCCGAGACACAGGGGGTGATGGGGGCATCGGGGATTTCTGGGGTTGTTGAGGGCACAACAGGAGGTGAGCTACCACTCCCTTCTCCTACAGTACTGTGCAAAGTCAGAGATCACCCTTTCATTCATTCAATGTCCAGTCAAATGGCCAGTTAGCTTAGTGTCATACAATAATGCAGGAAACACACCTATACAATAAAATAACTTGCAAGATCTAGAGAAAATGGGGCTTCTATCAACAGTGGTAGACCACTGACACTATCACCATCACATAGAAATTACTTACAACTGTCATCTTTGAGTGATGGGGGGAAAAAAAAAATCAAACTCTGCTCTTGCTTCACATCTGAAAAACTCCACATGTGTTTCTGTTGATCCTTCCACTGAGAGGAGATAACTCAATTCTGTGGGTCTGAGAGGATGTGTAGCTGTCAAAAAGCCACTACTGAGAACAGGGTAACATCAAAAGAGAAGGAAATTTGCACCAGAACGCTAGATCTGGACACCTGAGAAGTGGAGTAGAGTTTTATGAACTGATGAGTCTAATTTTGATTTTTTTTTAAAGTAACAGAAGACAGAATGTGCAATGCCTAAGCAATGAAAGACTCCCAGAAGCTAGTCTATAATCAATCAAGCTTGATGGGGGATAAGTGCAACTGTGGGGATGTATAAAAACGTCTGGGGTTCAAGATTTGTTTTTGACTGAAGACATCATGAAGTACGAACTCATCTTAATACATCATGCAATCCCCTCTGGGAAATAGATGCTTGTGAAGAAGTTCATTCAACAGAATTACGACCCCCAAGCAGACTAATAAGAAGATCTAGATGTACTTAACATCCAAAGAAGCTGCTGGTGTTCACAGAGCAATGGACTCTTAGACACATCAACATCATTAAATGTTTCTGAAATTAGTTAGATCGTTCGAAAGCCAAAATGAAACCAGGTTCTATGACTGAACGTCGGAGGTGTTTACATGAAGCATGGAAAAATATCCCTGCAGATTTCATTGAAAACTTGAAGCAAGTCTCCTGAAAAGAAAAGAAGCTGCATTCAAGGCAAAGTCTGGATGCGAAATGTGGAATTATTTGATATAATATTACGTTTTAAAGGCTTTTGTGTAGATCTGTGAAAAATATGTTTCCTGCATTTTTCCTGACACTAAAAAAATGAGTAACTTGCACTTATTGGCTGTTCTGAAAAAATAAACAAAAGGGTGAGGTCTGACTTTAGTGCAGTCTTGTATGTATGAAAACCCTTAAATCATAAAATACTACAACAGGTCAAATAAAAAAAAAGACAGAGTGACTGAGTGATCGTTATTCTGTATTCAGCTTCTGCAGGTATGCCAGAGACCAGAGCCAGTCTATACCAGTGTGGGGCTGAATCAGAAGTTGGCGATAGTGCTGAAAACTGATAAGCGACTTTAATAAAACGCCAAGGGGGGATTACCAGCTCACATATTATAAGGGCAGAGATGTGTTTTCCCAGGAGTGGGGGCAGTGTTGGCTTAATGAATTGATGCTGAACACAGGAAAAAACCACAGCCACAAACCAAGCCCCGTCAAGCAGAACCAACATACATGCATACCTGCTCACACGCATTTATGTATTCACATGTGTTCACATGTGATCGTACTTTTGCACACACAAACACACACACACACAATGCACAATTATGCATTCCCATGTGGACACAAACAAAAGATGATAATCACTATCAGAAAATCTTCCTTAGCTAAACATATGTCTCCCCGGCACACAGATTTAATGTCCAGAAGTAAATAAGCATTGTTCTATTTCAAGACTGGTCTGTTCTCTTAACAAGGTAACAAGGTATGACCAATGCCAGATGACAACGATTAAACTTTTTGTAATTTTTCTTAATTTCTCCTTGTATCTTTCTTTACCTTTCACTTATGGGAATGCAAATGCAAGATCCTGGGTATGAGAGGATGACTCAGATTATTGTCATTGTACCATTAATACATATATATATATATATATATATATATATATATACAAAGAACATTTATATGGTTCTGCTACAATAATTTAACAAACACCCTGCTCAGCAGAATATCAAAACTGTACACAGAACTGCCAAAACACAACTACATTGTAGTATTCATTCTATAACCCACAACCTATTCACAAGAAACCCTCCCCACTGTTTTGACACAGACTCTGGGACGTTCAGAGGGGATATATATTTCTCCATTCCTATAGTAAATGCGCTGACTAGAGATCTGGACAGTTTTATTTTATACAGCTATAAAACAAAAAAGGAACGGCAAGCCCCCCCCCCCCCCATACACACCCACACACACAGAAAACACTGAGAGAAAGCCAAGACCCACATTCAGACAACCACAAGTTCCCTGTCCCAGTGGGAGAGCTGGAGAACTATTTTTTTATTTTTTTTTTGGGGGGGGGGGGGGGTGTAGGGACTCCATTACCCAGGACACCATTTTCACCACAGAAAAAACTACAGCACCACAGAAATATCAGAAGAGGAAAGGCTAAAGAACAGGAAGTAGATATACTGATACGTTATAATACAACAACAACAAGAACAAAAACTACAACCACACAAATAAATATACAGAAATGGCAGAAGAAATGGGAGAGAAAAATAACAGAACACACCCCATCTATAAAGACGCCCGAGGGCCACTGAAACAAGATGCAGGGGAGCTTTTCCGAAATCCTGCCTGTGTGTCTGGCCTCTCTCCAAAACCCAAACACAAAATGCAAGCAGCCTACGTCTGTTGAATCTGAGTAAGGATCGAAAAGTTTGTCCGACTGCAAGTCTTTACTCATCCTGGCTGGGTAGATTCTCACCTGCTGGCCTTCTAAGTGTATCTAAACAGCTCCAAGAGAATCTCCCTGTTTGTGCCTCTATGGTATGAATCTCTATGGTATATGTGGTTTGCTAAAGCTGTAACATGATTGGAAAGAAAAAAATGAAACAAATAACAGACCACAATGAAAAATAACTTCAGAGAAATGTATGCCATTGCATACAGATGGCTGTTTTAATACCTTAGTATTGCAGTGTGCACTTTTCTTAGTTTGTCTTCTGTTCTTTTCTATCTACTATTTGTTCCGAAAGCTGTGATTACCGTGTGTAATGATATAAGAATAAACTGTCCTCAATTATTGATTTAGAGCCAGAAAACCCCAGATCCACACCACCACCGGAGTCTCAAGCAGGTGGAAAACAATGCAGAAAACAATTCCCTCCAGTGACCTTTCAAAAGGTCAGGTCAGGCTCCTTTTCCTGATTCACATTTCAAATTTCTTCAAAACAGGTCTCAAAACATGTTCACACGAAATGATATTTCAATCGAAAAAAGGATCTGACGATTGAACTACGAAACAGCAGCTGCTCACAGCTATGATTGGCACACAGGCATGGCGTATCATTTGCACTCTTGAGCGTTTAATTTTGAGACTTACTGGGGGGAAGAGAGCTTTCGCCCAGCTGGATATGAGACTGGAGAAAGGGAGAATTGTTTCTGAGCTTAACACAATACTTCTAAAATTTATCTGAGACAAACTGCACATCAAGGGGTTGGTAAAACAGCCAAACAGAAGGGATTTTAAAAGAAGCTATTTTAAATTTTTTAATTTGAAAGAGTTTGCATTCTCCAGTTGGTTGCCACCTCAAAATAATAAGACATGGTATGCATTTTGACAGCTGGAAGAGACAGCTAAATCAAAGCCCACATAAGTATTATTGGGGTAACTCCATGTTCAAATGTTGCGAGGGGAAAAGCCACACTGCATCTTTGCACTAAAAGTGAAGATAGAGTGTAGGGAGGGGGAGGGAGGGGTGATGGAGAACAGAAACAGTGAATACCTTTCTTCTTTGCTGTATTTGGGATTGGCGTCAGAGATTTCCAAGCTTTTACTGAATACAGTCTTACTACAGCTGGAGACAAAGTGAACAGACAGTCAGTTACTGGTAGAACTCTTTCACAAGCCCGCCCACCGCCGAAGAACAGAGGCGGGTGTGTTTAAGTTCCCACAGTTCACAGCACAAACATGAAGTACGACTGTGGTGAGAATCCACAGGTCTAGCATGAGTTGACCATGAGTTTGAACACACAAGAGCGCCTTACCTTTGATTCATTCCAAATCTGCCATGACACCTACATTGTTAACCATCAGCATTTACAATGCAAAGCACCTGTAGTTTACAAATTCACCTTTCTTTAAATTTTACTTTGGTAAGTATACTTGTGTGAAAATGTGCCAAACAAGTAAATAAATAAAATACAGAATAGCTTGAAACATAGAATAGCTTAAAATTAGTGAGCTGCACCAGCATGACCTTGTGTCTGTGTAAATATGTCAAAGGATTTCATGGATATTGTGTACTACTCTCAGTGTTCAGTACAAGCTATCAGCATACTCTGTTATAAGTATCAGCTACAGCACTCTGACATACTGATAAAGTTCTATATTGAGAGTAACAGTTTTAGCTCCATAGAGAATATGGGCCAAACAAATTCATAAATAGGTGAGCATTGTGGTAAATGTTGAAAGACTGTTGAAGAATAAGGTTGAACTAAACCTCACACAGTTGCTTTTTCAGGACCAAACCAAGCAAAACAGAAATCAAAGAAGAACATCTGATTGCTGTAAATGGAATAAAAACAGACTGCTTCCTGACAGACAGAGAAACAAGTTAGGACCAGGCTTTTTTTTTATTGGATGAGAAAGCATTTGACTCCACCCTCAAGGTAGGTGCTCTCAATTTCTCACTAACTTTCATAAGTAAAAATAGCTACAACTTCAGTTCTATAACCAGAAATATATCCCATAGTGTAAATGACAGCAGAATTATATTTGTAAAACCAAACTCTTCCTCTGCACCTTGTCTAGTCCATGACCAAGGGCAGACATAATAGAATTATAGTACTGTACCTGCAAATGGCCTAAGTTCAACCATATGTATTTCTGTCATTTACACATCATTTCATGTCAAAACAATACCTTCCCATTTTCCACAATGTTTTTTTATGTACAACAAATAAAATATTGCTTTGGGAAAGTACAACCCAAAGTAGGTCAATGAAACAGGGAGGATGTGCCATGTAAACATACATAGGGTACTATGTAGTTCAGCAGAAACAGACTGCTGGTCAGTCCTCGCTGGCTCAAGCTCGATTCACTGCACAATGGCAGACATGGACATTCAGGGCCAGAGTTATCAAAGCCTTTAGAACATGTTAAACATTTTTACACTTGCAGTTTCAATGAAATTATTTTGATTGGAGCATTATGATTGGAATGAACTACCTCACCCAATCACGTGCTCTTTTAGTCTTTCTATGTCGGAAAAACACTTTTGCACATGCTAAATGCTTTAGTAAATCAGGCCCTTATTGCTCTATATTAATGAGTAACAAGACTACAAGAAACACATCTTTGTTATTTAGTCTGAGTAACATCAAATACAATCCCAAATACCTTCAAGAGTGAACTTTTTATGAGAAATTACAAGTCATATTGGACAGGTTTGACTCTTGCAAAAGGGACTAGGCCATACAGTATTGCCAAACGATCAACTGAAGTCCTTTTTTAACATATCATTTTTTCAGACTGTGAGGTTAAACACATACTCAAAACAGGTATACGAGAACTCAACAGGTGGGAGGAGTTATGTTGAACAGGTATGGGAGGAGTTACACAATGCAAATGTGGACGAGGTTATGTAGGACAGACATTGTGGTGCAGCACGATTTGCGCTGGGTCTGGCAGGTACTCTGTGCCAGGGGCGGAGTGTGTGTGGCGTACCTCTGTCCATGTTGTGCCATATCGAGAGCCCTACGTATGGGCACCGGCGAGCCCCCATCTGTCACACTCAGAACCTCCATGGACTTCCGTTCCGGCCTCCGTTTGCCATGTCTGTTGAGCATGGGAGAGTCCACGCGCTTCCTGGGGGGGTCTGTGAGGGAGGGTGACAGGGGAGGAGCATACCAACCAGGGGGGAGGTGGGGGTAAGGGAGTGGTGACTCAAATCACGGCCTCGACCTACAGTGGAACCACCCAGAGATCCTTACACAGGAACTCATAAATTTTAAGGATCGCAAATGATAATATGGTTACTCTGTGTGAGATTAATTCTAAGGGCTTCTAAATCTTTGGGGTCAAAAACAACAACAAAAATTATTTTGCAGACCTGGTCCTTACAAGATTTTTATGTTTAAAAGATTGCCTCTAAATCTATATGGATCATTTGAGGCAGTGTTTACGTACAATAAACCCTTCAAAATCCAAATCGTCATATGATACATACTAAACCAGTTGACTAAGCAAAACTAAGCTCAAATATCTCAAAACAGTCGAGGGGACCACACTGACACATTGATCGATTTGAATTTAGATATTCAGAGGTTTTATTAAAAACTATCAAGATTGACTGACAGCATTCAAAGTTAGTCAATATTTTTGCATCGAGTCCCCAGTTAATACTGATTTATGACTCTCTAAACTCGCCAATGTGTTTTGACTCGCATTTACCTGCAGATCAAATGTTGAATGAGACCAGACTGAATGAATGAATCAAAGAAGGCCTACAGCTCTGTGTGTGATTAGAGAGGTCTGTCTGTGTCTGAGGCCTACAGCTCTGTGTGTGATTAGAGAGGTCTGCCTGTGTGTGAGGCCTACAGCTCTGTGTGTGATTAGAGAGGTCTGTGTGTGAGGCCTACAGCTCTGTGTGTGATTAGAGAGGTCTGTGTGTGAGGCCTACAGGTCTGTGTGTGATTAGAGAGGCCTGTGCATGAGGCCTACAGTTCTGTTTGTGATTAGAGAGGCCTGTGTGTGAGGCCTACAGATCTGTGTGTGATTAGAGAGGCCTCTGTTTGTGGCCTACAGTTCTGTGTGTGATTAGTGAGGCCTGTGCGTGAGGCCTACAGTTCTGTGTGTGATTAGAGAGGTCTGTCTGTGTGTGAGGCCTACAGCTCTGTGTGTGATTAGAGAGGTCTGTGTGTGATGAGAGAGGCATACCTGTATTATTTATTCATAAGGGGCTTTACCTACTTTACCGTGCGGTGATGAGGTACCTTACCTATGTCATTACGAGGTGGGAGGTTCTGATCCTCGTGACTGGGGTATCTTTCCTTTCGATCCAGAAGGAGAAAGTAGATCATTTTTTCCTGGTTGTCACTGCAGGGAAAAGTAAAGCAAGAAAAGGATTCAATGCCCTCAGCCAATTGAAAAAAAAAAACATTATTTTGAGAAAATTCACAAAAAAGTGATAGATCATCTAACAGAGTGCAACTGCACTGGGTTGAGGAGAGAGTCGGTTGCTGTGTTTGCTCTTAACCAGACCTGCTGCATTCAACCTCAGGGTAAATGAATGTATGAATGAATGAATTACATATGAATGTTTAGCCATGACTAGCAGCCATAACTGTCGTTGTGTTTATCGTTACAGTTCCTGGGAGGACAGCCTTGTGTCAATTACCTTCGAGGAATGTTTATATTAGCTTCCCCCATGCGTTCCACCCATAAACCAGCTGATTCTAATTAGCACAACTCTTCAGCCATGTAGGGGAGCTAATTTGTACATGCGAATTTGGGCTTTCCGAAGCCATTCTTTTCCACCTCTGCTTGGACTAATGTGCGAAAATATCCTGGAGTTTATAAGAGACTGGTGCCTATTTCAGACCAGCGTTAGCTGTAGATTTTACAGTGCACATGTGCTGAAAGTGAAGCCTGTAAAAACTACAATACTGAGAGTTAAAACTCCCACAGCAAGACCTTCAGCTAAAAGGACAAAGAGGAAAGAGTGAGATAGCTCCACCGAGCTATTGATTGTGTTTAATGTAGTGGCGAAAGGGAAGAAAAATAACAGAAACCCTGGTGCTTTAGCAGAAGAATCATAGGGCATCCATCACAGACAGTGCAGACCACTGTAGATAACACACACTGATAATAGCTGCACCATGTTTCAGATGATAAACACTCCCTCTGGGCAAGGCCTGGCCCCTGACCAGTCTCTGAGAAATACCAACAGAAACAAAGGAAAAAGCAGGCAAAAGATCAAACCCTGTCAGAAAATCGAATATTTTCAGGTTAAAAATGTGTCTTTAGAGGGTACCGTAGTCAGGGGGCTCAGCTGGTTACTGTAAATTAGGGTTAGATTTCTGTGCTATATTTCTGTTTGTGTTAATTGGCCGGAGGAGAATCGACCCCCTAGAAGAACAGACAGTTGGACATTGTTAGTGCATGGCTCTGCAGCTATTCTGATCTATGCCAAAGAAAAACCCAGCATCCTGTCCTGTCTTACACCACCCAAATCGATATCCGACAGACCCCCCACCTCTACCCATTTTCTTAAAGCTCGATTAACCCTTCCTCTCCCAAATTCACGCCCCCCACCCCCCAAGATCTCCCATGCTACTCACTCATCTGACAGAAGATCCTTCATCAGTTTGTTCTTGTCTCGGAAGCAGCCCAGCGAGTGCATGCTTTCCAGCACATCGGGGTCGATGTCTTCTGCCGAGGGCAAGCTGCGGATCGTCACCTTCCGAGGGATGGGCTGTTCTGGCTCCGGCTCGTTCTTGCCCCCTCTGGTGGGAGGACCAAACAGAACTCAGGTATTTGGTAAACACTACAAAAAAGATTAAACTGAGATTTTACATAGCCTGTTTACCATTTAAATGATTTTCTTCCATTTTTCCTTTAAACCACACTTCACCCTTAACTAAACTGTAACCTGTTTAAATGGCCCTTTTCCAGAATTTTACATATGTTAAACCATATTGTTCTAATTGTTATCCTGCTGAAACAGTGTCAGTTACCAGCAATAGACACAACTTCCAACAATAAACTCCCCCCAACCAAAGCCCACATTTAAATTCCCCCAACCCAATCTCCATGCCTGACCAATCTCAACCCTCAGCCCCTCAGAAAAAGAGTACTCACATGTACCACACATGCTTCTGTATCTGCTCTAACTGTAAAGGGAAAGAAGACAGAGAGGAGCTGGTCAGAGACGTTACACACAGACCAAAGGCACAGGCTGACGACCACCTGCAAACGATTCTACGCAATGCTGATAACATTAGCTGTATTGACCTACAGCAACAAAGCGGAAAACAAAGACTGTACAGTGATAAAACAAAGAAATACGCATTGTTTTTAGACAATGCTCTGTACCATATGGATCCTGAAGGTGGAGGCAACCAGGGAATGAAAGACATAGAAAGGTAACGGAAATGCAGACATGTATTGGGCATAGCTGTACCATATATCTGTGCCTGTGGTGTTTCACATATGGCTGTATCTGTAAGCCCCTTTCTCAGAGTGCTTTTCTGCACTGAGACATGGATTTGGCAACCATTTCCTGTTTGCCAGCTATAATCCAGCATCTGGCTTCCTCTGGCTGGCTGGTGACAGCACCAGAGACTGAGCAGATAGCCACTGTGACTGACACCAAGAATGATAATGTTAAAATACATGATGGAAATCAGAATACCTGATTAATGTCAGGTTAATGTAAATTAGAAATACCCAATACAATTTACAATAAATATGAAATTATTAAATTATTATTACAATTGAATTTCTTAATAAATGTCAGATCAACACAGACTGCTGTATTACACAGGAAAATCATCAGCAGTATACTTAGAAAGAACAAACCATATCCAGTTGGAAATATTTTTCTTGAAAACTTTTTGTAAATTTCATTCAAAAAAATCATTATATTAATTGCAGCAGCTAATATGTCAAATCTCCACCCTCGATTAATCTAGTATCTGTTAACAGAGGCAAGGAGATGCCCTGGACAAGTTGACAGTCCATTGCAGGAACACACACACACACACACACACATACATACACACACCTACAGGCAATTTGGACTGTAGGAAACCAGAGAACACCCACAGGCAGAACATGCAAACACCTGGGAACCAAACCTAGGTCCCTCTTGCTGTCAGACCACAATGCTAATAAATGAGTCACCGTTTTCACCCATACTCCAAACACTCAAAAGGCATTTTAAAAACTGACGTGCCTGGAAGGTTAAAAAGATGTAACCCACATTAACAGCATGTGGTTTCTTGGAATGCAGCCACTGTGAAGTCACAGGAAATTAAAAATGCTTTATAACAATAATCTTTTAAGCCTTTGTTCATGCTGTTACCCTCTGCACAGGGGTGGGTGGGGGATAACTTCCAAGTGACTGATGAGAAAACAGACACTTTTTGAAAACCACTTCCTATCTTTGAAAAGAAATCTATCTTTGAAGAGAAATGCTGGAATGTCTTATGTAGTCAACCCACAAAACTGCACCATGTCTATAAACCAAAATGAATGATACTAAAGCATTCAGATCGCCCGTCTATTCAGCAACCAGGTATGCCATGTAGCACAAAATTTTATGGAGGTTTTTTTACAACACTGCAGTAAGGCTGTGTAATGCTACAGACCATAACAATATTGTAGCAACCCGTTTACGACAAATCTTTTCTATCTAAGCCACCACATTATAGCTAAGGTCAGGTAACACTTTTAAGAGGATGTTTATGAAGAGAACATGGTTCTGCAGATATTGGCACCATTTCAAACATGTAAGGAGGTGATTAAAAATGAACGACCAAAAACATTTTAATGTGGTGGGTAGTTTGAAATCAAAAGCATCCTTAAGACAGGTTTTCCTATGGACAAACAGGTCCAGATCAACATAAATATGATCTGAACCTGTTTACTTTGCATAGTGTGGATTGTGTTAGCCAGAGTGAGCAGAATGATAGTATCTGTGAGCCCTGGCCAAGTCAATAGGAACCAGTGAAAGGTGCCTTTGCCAAATCTAATGACTTTAAGAGTAGAACAGGCAAGAGTTACAGGGCAGACTGTGGCTTAAACAGAATTAGTGCTGTTGAAGGAGAGGGAAACGTTGCAGTAACACAGCCAGAGGGAGCACTTCCTGTAGAAGCAAGAGTGAGTCATCAAACCACTGAGGATGACTTTGCCTTCAGTGCTATCAGACCCAGGGAGATGCACTGTGCTGGGGGCTAAACACAGATTACATCGCATGCCGCTGGCTTCTTCTTCCTAGGGTCATTTTCAGGTCTGTGGGACTTTCCAGACGAACTCCAGAAATATGCCAGAGGGAAACGAACAGCATTCTGTTGGACCAGAGTGCCTTCATCTTTGACAAATGAACATAATGGGAGCAAGTGAATGCAGAGGGCTCTGAGCTGTCTGTCTCTTTAACTGCTTGTTATCTAACACCTTAATATGGATAAAAATTGAGGGCAGCAGAAAGTTGTCAGACAATGCAGTCCTTGTGTGGCTTAATTGGGACTTTGCCATTATGCCAGGAGCTGGAGCAGACACCTTGGGCAGGACTGGGCAAAAATGTTTCAAACATTTTAGTTTGTTTCTGTCCTTATGTTTTACATTCCTCGAGAGTAGAGGAAGCTACTGGAAATCTCCTACCTATATTCCTGCTCTTCCTTACTGAATATATGGTCACTGAGACCCAGCTTGCCTCTGTGGAAACAAGACCAGGCTAATGTGGTGATGGGCAGTTTAGGAGTGCACTGTAAGCACACTGATACAACAGAATTCTGAAGCTGATTCAGCACTGCTGGGTGCTGAAGCCGATACAGCACTGCTGGGTGCTGAGGCCGATACAGCACTGCTGGGTGCTGAGGCCGATACAGCACTGCTGGGCGCTGAAGCCGATACAGCACTGCTGGGTGCTGAGGCTGATACAGCACTGCTGGGTGCTGAGGCTGATACAGCACTGCTGGGTGCTGAGGCTGATACAGCACTGCTGGGTGCTGAAGCTGATACAGCACTGCTGGGTGCTGAGGCTGATTCAGCACTGCTGGGTGCTGAAGCTGATACAGCACTGCTGGGTGCTGAAGCTGATACAGCACTGCTGGGTGCTGAAGCTGATACAGCACTGCTGGGTGCTGAGGCTGATTCAGCACTGCTGGGCGCTGAGGCTGATACAGCACTGCTGGAGCTGAAGCTGATACAGCACTGCTGGGTGCTGAGGCCGATACTGCATTGCTGGGTGCTGAAGCTGATACAGCACTGCTGGGTGCTGAGGCCGATACAGCACTGCTGGGTGCTGAAGCTGATACAGCACTGCTGGGTGCTGAGGCTGATTCAGCACTGCTGGGTGCTGAGGCTGATACAGCACTGCTGGGCACTGAGGCTGTTAATCAATCTAGGGTCAACTATTTTTAATTAAATAATTAGCTGCATGCTATTTGACTGGATGTATAATTAATTGCCTTTTTTCATATTGATTAATGGCTTTTTCATTAAGTGATTTCAATATCACTTCAAACCTGGACTGAAATGTGAAGATCCAGTCTAAAATCTAATCATGTCTTAACCACCTGATTAAGACCAACTTTCCACACCCCGCAATCAAGATGAAACATGCAGGACTGACCGTTAGCCTCTTGGTGGCGTCCACCTCTATCATTCCGCGCAGCAGGTTCTGGCAGTCAGGTGGGATAAAGTGCGGCATGTGAAACACACCCAGTTTCACTTTTTCTAGAAGGTTCCTCAAGTTGTCATCATCGAACGGCAGGGCTCCCTAAGAAGAGGAAGCACACGTCAGCCCCAACCTACATCCCCATAACGTCAGATTAATAAATGCAAAATGCGACATTACCCAAACAAAAGGGAATTCCTGCTTCATGCAAGCTTGCATGATGAGATTCTCTGGCAGAGTTTGGCAACATATATATCAGCAGACTATACTAAAAGTTTTAGGGGTAATTAGCTGGGCTTCTTCCTTGTCAGCTTCATCTGTCTCACATCAGAGCTCCTGACAACCAACAGATGTCAGCAGTGATAAATGACTGCACCAGCATAAAGGTGTGAGAGAAGCTGCTTCACATACCAGATGATCCAACCACAGTCAAATTACAAAGGATTGAAAAGTGTCTAATGAAATGAAACGCTTCACATCTTGATTACTGTGGAGGCACTGCGAGTATGATGCACAGCTGTGAGAGACCACATCTGTCTTCATTTCCGTGGGAAGGCAAAAAAAGAAATTGTTTTTGGTAGTGGATATAAAGAACAAAGTGGGAAAACTCAATCTGCACTCCAATCATTCACAGGCTGCGTGGCTTTTCGTTATGACGTGTGTCCGTGCAGACAAAGTCATCGTGGAAAGGTTTTCCATCTGAGTCTGTCTATTTTGGTCTATAGGTTACCTATACTTCAGCACAACAGCATGGTATACAGGACGTATAAGCAAATCCTTTGACATTTTAAAAACACAGGAGGTATATTGCATGATAATTACAATCCACTGTGATATAAGATGTTTTCAGCCTGGCAGAATGTCATATTTACAAGTTATTTCTGTCTTTATGTTAGATACCTCTAGTTCGAGAAAGACTATATTTAGATATCATGTGATTGTTTCAAGGTCTGTCGTAACTCAGAGGCCTGTTTTAATATCTCCGGAGTTATGGTCTTTGTTCATTCCCTTCTTGCCAGTTATCAAAGGCACTCATGAGGAAATTAAGGCTTACTGAAGCCGTGCCAACTATTCATGTTCTAGTGCCTGCCGTGTTACTTTTCCACAGCAGGGAACCTGAGAAGTAAGTCTGTAGCCAGCAGGGTCAACATTACTGAAGGATCAATCAATACTTTCCTTTTTGGAGATAATATGGTCTGAAAGCTGGAGTTGGCTATAAAAGCAGCAGTTAGCGGCTTTATCATGGGCTAGGGAGAAAGGACTGGAACGATCACCTTCAAAAATCATAACATGTTGGTCTATGTTGAACATTCCTTTTTTGATTTTGACCTCATTTGGATATTTAGGTTCTTTTTCGGTTCCTTTCTGTAGCACTTGCTTTCCACACTTATCTGGCTGTGTCTGGTTGGTGCATCATGGGAAACATTGAAAGAGACAAATGCGAGACAGAGGCAGACCGGCATTCGATTTTTCATTCATTGATTTCTTTTGTGTTTGTACGTCTCCTTGTCTTCACGTCTGGAATTTAACGTTTGGTTTGGAGTTTAGCCTATTTCTGTAGAGTAGATGTCTACAAAGTGTAATACTTTGTGTTGGCGTTTTTTTAATAAACTTGTTCCTCACTTTGATCTGTTTGAGAGCTTTTAATTTTGACTGAGGTATACTATTTTACATGAATAAATTTGGTAATTTAATATTTAATGTTCAAGGAAATAATTGATAACTAGTGGCTTAGATACCAATTATGACAGAGATAATTCAGCCTTCCTTCAAGTAAGAAAAATAAACAACCTTATGTTTGTAATGACACATTTCTCATTTAAAAAACATAACATTTGACACGATTAAGAAATACATTTTTAAATGTACGATGATCCAGCCTTCTGATGACTGTGGGTGACGTGCAGTGTACTCCTGTGCCGAAGGCATGCTGTCAGATTGGTCCACTTGTGTTATGGGGGCGTGGTTATATTGTTGAGGAGGAAGTGGCTAGCCATTTATAGAAAATCCATATTATCCTGTTCTGTTTCGATGGGGTTCCTATATCCTCAAGAAGAAAAGGTTGTCATGTGCAGTCAATGGAAGTGAACAGGAAGTTAGATTGAGGCCTAAACAAACCATGGGGTTAGTTCAAGGCAAACAGAAACGATTCAACCTTATTTATGCCAAAAGACACCAAAAGTCAGGAAACTGTTTCCAAACTGAAATGCCCCTTTAAGGTCTCAAGGATGTATCATGTTTAATGGTTAAATTAAAAAACAACATGAGATATAATAGGGAAGATTACTGCATTTGACCTGGTGCTTCAATCGATTAAATGCTTCTGACATACAGGGGACTGCCTCTCCATGTGTCACTCAAGTGTCAAACTTGATTTCATGTCAATCAAAGCCAGGGGGGTTCCACAGCCCGGGGGATGGAAGCAAATACATTTACATAGGTGTCAAATGCTTAAAACAGAACAGGAAGTACATTATTAAACAGGAAGCGTTTTATTATGTCAGAGGGCAGACAGCCAGGAAATGCCCCCAAGGAGATTTGAGGATTTGAGCCCTGCAGGACATTGAAAAACGGCTGAGACTCACCACCAAAAGTGCAAAGAGAATAACCCCACAGCTCCACACGTCAGCTTTGCGGCCGTCATACTTCTCCCCCTGAGAGAGAGAGAGAGAGAGAGAGAGAGAGAGAGTGAGGGGTTGTATTTTGGTCTCACGGAGAAAAGGACAGCATCTTTAATTAACATCGTTGAAAGAATACTCACCCGGATGACCTCTGGACAGGCGTAGTGAGGTGACCTGTCGAAAAGAGAAACAAGTTGCTCATGTCCAGCCTTTTTTATGTAAAGATGTAACGTACAGCTCTTTTGTAAGGGGGGGAAATGCAGAAACAAAAAGAAGATGGCAACTGCTAAACCCTGATAAATACATTCTCTGAACTGCTGAAACTGTGCACAATGTTACATTTCCATATCTTTTTACCATACATGAGCTCTCTGATGCTGCATTTGACAGCAGAATGTGTTCAACACACTGCAAAGTGTGCTCTGGGACCTGCAAGGACATTTCACAAACCATGCCTTCTAAAGTTCCACTGCAATCCTTTTAATCACACAGTCTACCAACATACACTACACCACTGCCTAAATGTGACATATTGCATCTTAATTAGCTACTTAAAAAGACCTGTAAACACAGTGCTCTGTTGGAGGTTTGGCTGTCTTGTACGTTCAAGAATGATTGTATAGACAAGCGAGCTGTCGGAGATCAGTGATTCAAGTCAACCTTCACAAAGCAAAGCGAAAAACGGCCTTTGGAAATGTGCCGCTGCTAATTATAAGTGACATATTTAATTAGGGAGACGTATGCAAGCCTATTTGACATACACTAGGTAAACCAAGCTCTGTCAAAACACACAGACCAATGAAAATGGCATATTTAATCTAAAAATGATATGTATGTATGAGGGGCCTTTGAGCGCATGCTTTGAATACTAAATCTGTTTGGTTTTTCTATGCTACGCTCTGCTGTCATGAAGTGGGAAAACTCTAACGGGAAAAAAAAACAGAATTCTGCATTGCATCTGCAGTATCAAACAGTGCTCTTCATAAGTACGGTGGCACTAGAGTGAAACTTGTTATTGTTTTCCATAAAATTCAGGAATTTGGATTTGAGGTAAAAGAATGAATATGAAATGGTGAAAGATGAAAGAACAGGCAATTATATTCTGAAAAATATTCTGATTTATAAAACTGTCTTCTTCTATAAATCACTAAACATAATCAACTAATCCTACAATTGTGCGAGCGTGAACGCACGCAACAACCACACCCTCGAACGCCCACATTTAAGCATATATGGTGCTCCGGAAGTTGAAATCAAATAAGCAAGATCTATACATAATGGGCAGGACAGAGCGATAAATGTTAAATGCAACAATGGCAGTGAACAGGGGAAAAAGAAACTTCTCACAATGTGAAATCAAAGCTTTATTCTCCTAAATAGGTACTGGGGTAACACAAAAAACCCTTGTATGGCTGTCAATTTCTCAGGTATAGAGAGCCACACACAAAGACTGAAATCAAGAAAAAATGGTGCGACACCAAGGTTGAGGCAGACGGGTAAGGGTAAGAGCGACAGACGGCGGTGTGGGGGTGCCACCACTGAGCTCCCCCGATGTGCGGCTAGCTGCGAGTTTATTTAAAAAAAAAACTTTATCAATATGAACGAATCATGACATGACCCTGGCCATTGGGCAACCACATTTGTGCGTCGCAAATCAGTTGCACTTTTATTGAATGGGAATTTTTACGATTTTCTTGCACATATTCATCCACTGACGACGCCCTTATTGCAACTCGAGTGCAGTTGATTGCATACAGAAAACCAGTCATTGCTGCAAATTGCTCTTTGATGTTTGCCGGCTGTATTGGGGTGTTGTACTTCGAACTAAAAGGAATGATGCCATCCAACGCTGTTGGCATGACATGACTGAGTGAGGGCTGAGATATACTCGACTCGACTTGTTACATCCCCTGAACTCCTTCTTTTACTACGCTCAGGGTACATGGTAGGGTGATCCCAAATTTTGGATGGATTCTAGATTTTATATTTTAAAAAATCTGAATTACAATCTCCAGTAAATTCACAAGCTGTTACTGTAAACCCACTCTTTATGGAAAAGCAAACATGAAAAACAGCTTCAGTACACTGGGGGATTTGTGTTCATTTAGATCTTTTCCTTTAAATTTTGGGTCCAGGTGATAGTGCTTTAGAATTGCATGAGAATTCCTTCACCGAAAAACCTTTCAGATTCATCCAGAGTACATTAGCCGTAAACAGAATACATTTGCGTCGGTGCAGCTGCAGGCGAGAGGAGATAAAGATGAATGTGTTCAATTAACAACCGTTACGTCCGTGCTTAGAGATGGCTTGAGTAGTCATGCGGGGACAGTCGGTAATCACAGTGCGGCTTTGAAGTACAGACACACTCTGCAGACACAACGCACTCTGGGACTGCTCGGGTCGGGGGCAGTCCAGGGTGAGGACGTTGTCCCAGGACAATGACACACCAACATCACAGTCCTCTTCCCTACACAGTATGGCATTAGAACGCTTCTTTTCCACAGTGTGGTGTCCCTCACCAAGAGGGCGCATGGGAAATCACACCAAATATGCTTTCATTGGCTGCTAACAGCTCCATATCATGAGGTTGCCTTATGAAGCCTAAACACTGTGAGAAACACTGTTCCTGAGATAATGTTCTGCTCATGTGAACACATCTAGATGCGCACTGTAGTTGTTCTACAGAAGCAATGATATACTGCCTGGAGAATATAATGTCAGGATGGGATCACAGATTTTTCAGAACCAGATCTCATAAAATAATAGACAGACCATGGAGTATTACATTAGGGCTAAAATTGCTTTATTTAAGGGGACAAGCTTTTTTACACTGAACACTAGAGGATCCTGAGAAGACCACACACAGCGTTTCTGTCTAAGCATCACAGCCAATCAGCATCAGCAGTGTGTCTATCTATGAGTCACAGCCAATCAGCATCAGCTGTGTGTCTCTCTATGAGTCACAGCCAATCAGCATCAACGGTGTGTCTCTCTATGAGTCGCAGCCAATCAGCATCAGCAGTGTGTCTCTCTATGAGTCACAGCCAATCAGCATCAGCGGTGTGTCTGCCTTTGCATCACAGCCAATCAGCATCAGCGGTGGGCCTGCCTATGAGTCACAACCAATCAGCAGCAGCAGTGCATATGTCTATGAGTCACAGCCAATGTGCATGTTTTCAGTCAAAGATACCTTGCTTCACTTACCTCTCCTATCACACTATGCTAGAGAGTACATCTGAGATAAATGCTAATAGGGGAGTATTTGCAGCTCATAATCTCCAAACTGCAGTGCTCATCCTCTTGCCCTTCCTGTCTTTAGTTAAGTATCTTATTTACCCTGCAGTCCATGTTTTACTATCTCTCATCTCCACATTACATTCTCCACTTCCATTTCATTACGGGGTGGCACTCTCATTATCCTCCCATATAAATGCTGAATCTCTTCATAAATTCAGCCACGTTTGTACCTGGGAGTGTTTCAACCTTTTTCCAAGAGTGTTTCTCTCTTTTTTGCAAAGCTGCACAGATCTAAGCTGAAGATAGCATGATAAATGTGGTAAGAAAAGGAGGGACCCGCACTTGCACACTATTGCTGTAACGTTTTCTAAAAAGGTTCGTGCAAACATGTCTCTGAAAGTGAATGGTAGCCAATGCTAAATGGATACGGAGCAGAACTCACCCACAGCTGGTCTCCAGAAGACTGTCCCCAACCTGCAGGGACGCCATGCCGAAGTCCGCTATCCTGATGTTGTTCTTCTCGTCTAGTAGCAGGTTCTCTGGCTTCAGGTCCCTGTGGCTGTGTGAACAGAAATGAGGACAGACAGGGGGTATTATGGAATACGCATGTGCAGTGATACATTTAAATTTGTTCCTTAAAACTGTACCTTGAAATGCTATGTTTATAGGAGGTTTTGTCTAACACTACGCTTCATTTCTTAATGTTTTCTTGAAATTGTCTTACGTTTCTTCTTGAGTCTTGAGAGGAATGCATGCGAAAGACCACCATGGAATTCAAGAAACATTACAGGTGGACACTTCCCAGTCTGTAAATCTCAATAAGAAGTTACCATTTAAAATAATAGTGTCAGGAATGGTGTGGATCTCAAATGGATCTTATTTTGTAAGCATAAACCTTTGTATGTTAATAACCCTGAGCATGCTCATTGACCTTCCTAAGAACATGTACCAGCACACTGAGCGTGCTCATTGACCTACCTAAGAACATGTACCAGCACACTGAGCGTGCTCATTGACCTTCCTAAGAACATGTACCAGCACACTGAGCGTGCTCATTGACCTTCCTAAGAACATGTACCAGCACACTGAGCGTGCTCATTGACCTTCCTAAGAACATGTACCAGCACACTGAGCGTGCTCATTTACCTACCTAAGAACATGTACCAGCACACTGAGCGTGCTCATTTACCTACCTAAGAACATGTACCAGCACACTGAGCGTGCTCATTTACCTACCTAAGAACATGTACCAGCACACTGAGCATGCTCATTTACCTACCTAAGAACATGTACCAGCACACTGAGCATGCTCATTTACCTACCTAAGAACATGTACCAGCACACTGAGCGTGCTCATTGACCTTCCTAAGAACATGTACCAGCACACTGAGCATGCTCATTTACCTACCTAAGAACATGTACCAGCACACTGAGCATGCTCATTTACCTACCTAAGAACATGTACCAGCACACTGAGCATGCTCATTTACCTACCTAAGAACATGTACCAGCACATTGAGCGTGCTCATTTACCTAAGAATATGTACCAGCACACTGAGCGTGCTCATTTACCTACCTAAGAACATGTACCAGCACACTGAGCGTGCTCATTGACCTTCCTAAGAACATGTACCACCACACTGAGCATGCTCCTTGACCTTCCTAAGAACATGTACCAGCACACTGAGCATGCTCATTGTCCTTGCTAAGAAAACACACAAAGAAACAATATGACCAACCTCATATTGTTACAGGAAACAGAGACATATTCTTCAACAGCATAATAAGGGGAAATCACATTTGGGCAGTTTATTATCCTGTCAAGGATAAACCATCCATAAAGGGCCATAGTAGCCCCTTTAGCACATTAACACATAACACATCCTGTAATCTCACTCCTGCAGCTCTTCCTGCCTCTTAATATATCTCTTTGCTGTCCTGTCTCTCTCCTGGCTGATATTCACGAGGCTGTGGGGCAGCTCGGTGTCCTCCTCTGAACCCTGCCCGTAACGCTCAGGCACTGCAGTTTAGTGATCAATCACAGGCACAGCAGAGATAAAGCCAGAGCATTACCCACAATGCAGTTCTGTTCTATCCCATTATACAGTCCCCACAGCATTTCACTTATTTTTGTGATATTTCACGAAGAAAATATCCATTTTTCTGAGGTAAATTCCAGAATTACGCAATATATTTAGCCATTTCTCTGTCATTTATCAACATTATCAGAGTTTTAGTTAGGTTCACAGATGGTGACTGAGCTCGACCATCATGCACACATGATGTACTTTGAGAACAGCTGTAACTAGGGGTTTGCAAGACAGGGCAAATTGATTTTCGAATAGTTTCTGGCTACTGACAGCGAATATTCGAAATCCCCCAATGAACCATTAAGCTCCCCCAAGACAACATATATGCTTAATATGATTGGTCCTCCTAAAATAACTTCTGGCCCAAGCTTCACCCTCTAATATACTAACTAATACACATTTGCCCAAAACAAATGCCCTGTTTGTACCATTTTCCATCTTCCTAGTCACTGGCTAACACAAGTCTGTAAACTGGTAAATTATCACAATTATTTAGTGATACTGTAGATATTTTACAGAAATGAATATTTGTGGTAAAATGGAAAAATATGCTACAACATGGAAAAATCACATCCTATCTATAACCTGATGCTCCAATGGAAACTCGCTATTTCTCTGTAAATGGACTACTATTGGCTGAAATGGCTTCCTGTTCACTGAAGAAAAGTGAATGCTACAGAAACTACTTGAGAGTTCCTCCATGATAGCTCTTTTCAGAACAAACACTGTGGCAATGTTATGTTTTTGCGTTCCTGGGACCACTCCACATTAATTCTTCACCCTATGTCAAATCTTCCTATGAAATCTCACCAGACTCAGCTGTTACTTTTATTACTCTGTATTCTCCTTGAAAAATAACACTCCTCCTACCTACAAAATGTTTCTAAACCAAGTAATGGACTTTGTGCCCTTGGAGAAACTGACACTTGAGATGCATAACTGTTGGTTCAAATCTGAGGAATTACGGTCACCTTAATTGGTATTTATCAAAGACGTACCATTAACTGAGGCTAATGCATCTACGTGATGTTCTTTTGAAAGTTTCTTTGTCGTTGTATTGAAACTTACAGCAGCTACAGACAGACACTACTGTGACCTCTCCTTATACTCCCTCCAGAAAGTGCTCTGCTTCTTGATAATACACCCACACACCAAGTAATGCTCATGGCCCATAATGATCCTCTTGCAGGAGTGATGAGGAGCAGCTACTAGCGCTAAGGCATTCACCTGCACACATAACTGCTGCATGGAGACATCCTAAATAACCCCGTTTTAGAGTGCGCCGGCTGCTGTGAGAGGCAGCAGGCACAGGGACATGCAGAGGTGCTCACAGGGTCACTGAAATACCCACAGGGCTATATCTGCTGAGCTGATAGGAATCTGTGCCCTTTCGTGTGCTTTAGGGATTTTCAAGTTTTCACTGGCAGTGTGTGTGAGGTTGTGCGCTTGTGTGTGTATGCGCACACATGTGCACCTGTATGAAAGTCGGTGTGGTTTATGTTTGTGTGTGTGTATGCCCATATGTGCCTGCCTGTGTGTGTGTGTGTGTGTGTGTGTGTGTGCATCACCCCCTTTTAATATGGCCACAGCCTTAACTCACTGTCAGACTCTACGAATGTCCTTCCCTTCTTTTAAAATGAAAAAATAGCTGATTTTAGTTGTCAACGAAAGCTTCAGGTGATTATTAGGGATACAATTCAGGACCAGAATGAGCTCCTGCTTTGATGGCTAAGCTGCACCTGAGGAGAATTTAATAAAACTTTCACATTAATGCTACGTTTACTTGAGTGAAGAGACGAACTGTAAAAATTGTATGCAAATGGCGAGATTTCAAAGAGGTTGCTTGTTCAGTTAGTAGGCACAGTAAGTAAATTCTCTGTCTTGTTATTGGAGTAAATAACGTTGAACCATGGAGACTTGAGCAGACAGGAAGATGGTGATAAGGTGGAAGTTTCTGACCACTAAACCTCTACTGTCACAGGTTTTATTGTGTGGAGTTTTATGGTCCCAAGATGGATACAAAGAGTGGGAAAGATAAGAATCAGGAGAAGGGACAAAAAAAAAGAAAAAGAGGGAGAAAAAAGAGTCTGAACACAAATATATGTATATGGAGGTAAATGCATACGTTCAGCCACAATGTACCACCTTATGTAAATGCATCCAAAACCAGAGCAGATGAGTAACTGTTTTGGTGCTTTGGTTTTAATTGCTCTTGCAACATCTGGTTTTTCCCTTTCAGTGTTTTGCTGCTTTGAAGGGTGATTCTTCTGTCCTTGTTCAGGATTATAATTACCCAACTGGTTTGGGTGATTATAATTTCATTCATTCATTCATTCATTCATTCATTCATTCATTCATTCATTCATTCATTCATTCATTCATTCATTCACTTTGTAATCCAATCATGTTCTTGTTTTGTTAATGTCTTTGTGTAATTTACTGCCTGTTAAGCTAGTGGACCAGGTCTGTAGCTTAGACTCTGAATTGTAACTGTTATTAAACCATTTTAAATTATTCCAGTTGTGAGAGTGTATTTCTGAAAAGCATTGATCCACCAGACTCATTTCCTATGAACAAATTTAGTGATGTAATTAATAGTTAATATAATAGTTTAATAATTCTTATTCAATTAAGTACGTCTAAAAGAATTGATTCCTAAAAACACTGGATTCAGAGAATTGTTTTTATTCCATTCTCACTTCCCCAACAAAATGGACGATTCTAGTATGTTTTTGTGTCTTGGCAACCCACCTAACTGAGTATTACTGGATGTTTTACGGTATATTAACTGTCTGAGAAGTGAAGAATCTGTGGCAATTTAAATGTTAATTGCATTCAGTATTCAACATGCTGGATGTTAATCAAGTGCTTTCATCCCTTAAACAGCTGGATTCAGAGATTTGTTATGTTTAATAAATTCTCACGTCTCTGACAGGCTCATGTGAGGTGAACTGCACAGCATCCTGTACGCCATCTTGGCTGGCTGGTAAACGCTTGTAGCGAGGCTCGTCGATAAACATCAGGGGAATGGCTCCACACCGCGCGCCGTTCATGATCAATCCCACAGTTCCTCACTGCTGAAGGGATGAGAGCGCGGCAACCAAAGACGAACAGGGAGGAAGTGGACTCGGTCGGCGGCAAACAAGGTCGGCAACAGGACAGACCGCCTCTCAGCCAGACAACCGATGACTCACCACAGTCAAAAGGAGTCTGGGAGAGAGTTAGACCCAGAATCACCAAAATCCTTCCTTTCTAGCCTAATTCCCCAGCGTCGATCAGCGTCCGGAATTCAGAACAGATGAGCGAACCGGACGCAAAGCTTCATCCCCAGGTACAACACACACAGGGGAGAGGTAGTTTTACGTCATGAAGTTATGAACTCTAATTCGGTAGAAATAACGGGATCAAGGAGAAGGTTCTGGGTAATGATCTGCTGCTCCACTTCACATCCATCCAGCTCGGCACAGAAACCTGAGCGCCGAGCTTCACCGAAGCCCGTGACACACAAAGCCCACTCTCTACTGGCTTATGCAGCAAACAACAGGGCTGCTAAACTCACTGCTCTGTGTTTCCTTATATACTGCTACGAAATAACTGGCCTATGTGGTAAGTGCAGTAAAACATTTAGTCAGTCTAGAAATGATGGACTATGAAGGGGCGGGGGGGCGCAGGTATAAATGGTGTGATAGGATTGGTCATGCATTAAATGTGTACTCCAGGATTAGTCAGTCTCTTCCTTCTGAAGTTGCTTCGATCGCCCTTACATTAGCCCACACCCAGCTCTATGCTGGACATAACCCAGGGCTTTTTACTTCCCGATTCTGTGCCAAATCTGACTCACAGTTTTAAAAATATGAAGATGTATAGAAAGCACATGTAGCCAAGATGGCCACTTCTGCTCAAATAGATCCATTTGGAACAAATCAATATTTTCACCAAACAAAAAAATACTCAAACATCATCTTTGAAATCACTATGTACCAAAGTGTCATTAACATCTGTGATGGGTGGTGTCAAAACCTTCTGTCTTTAGATAATTTGATAGAATGACTCATGACTCATCTGTTTTTGTTTTCAATTATGAATATCAACATTAATGTAAAGGGTTGAACAAATAGTAAGACAAATTCATGAAAGTAAATAAGGGACCTAAACCAGAGTCCTGAATGGGTACCTGTCTTGTAGACCCGCACCTGCAGTGCTTAACCCGACCCACTACCCCACATTAGCACTAATTTAATGCTGTACCCAACCGACCCGTTTAACATGAAAACTGCAACCCGACCTGACCCTGTATTAAAATAACGCAACAACATCAGGTTCGCCAAAAAAACTTTCCCGACCGCACCCGCACCCGACAATGTGAACATTTTTTCACCGGTTACATCAAATTTAGCAGTTCTCCCACAGTTCGCTCGCAGGTAACCAACCCGATGCAGGACTCTGACCTTAACTATAAAAGGTAAAACCCCCCCCACAACACACACACACACACACACACACACACACCCATACTGAGGTCAAGAAACCAGTGCTGACCAGGGCTGGATTGGTAGCTTAGCTTACTACATCTTCAGAACAGTTCTCCCAGCACTGTGTGTAAGATATTCTTCATTCCTGATGTGTTCCACAGTGGAAGAGGTGCACAGACCTGCTCAAATGCCCACAGCGCAGTACTCGTGATCTAATGCTACCAAAGACTCCATCTGCTCCATGTTCTCACAAATACAGTCAAGAGGAGGACATGAATATGTATGAGTGTTTCCTCTTTTAGAAGTTTCCTGCATCACGCCAGGGCACACGGCTCAGCAAAGAGCTGCCGGCCTGAATGTATTAACTGAATCAAGCCCAGCTGATGAGGATGTTTCAGAGGTTGATGTCTGAGGCTGGCCCTATTGGAAGTATTCATTACCAAGCCTGATGGGAACTCATCCTACAGCATCACAGCCACTGGCATCATGGGAGATGCGGTTCTGGAACGGTGGGCCATACACATATATCCATGATAACTTTTTGACCTAACTGTCCCAGATGCACAACATAGTTAAAATCTGCGCACTTACACAAAAACGAATGTGTACTCTTGAAAATACATACGCGCACACACACGCGCACACACACACGTGCACAAAATGCATGCCCAAACAGATGAAACTGATTCTTAAAATTCTGGGAATCAAAGTACATTTTAAACAACATCTCCCTTCCAAAATAATTATATTTTATAGTGAATGGTGAGAACGAAAAGATAGTGATATAAAAATTCCCTGGGGATGTATCCAAGTCATATTTTGGATTTGTGGTAATTTAAAAGCTTGGAGGAGGAACACTCCAGGGAGAGAAAGAGAGGGGGTGCTGGTCATGTTTCTGTGAGTTTCACATTCAAATCTCCAAATCTCCACGGTGTCACACACTGTAACACAAATCCCTCTTAGCAGACCCTGAGCCGTAAGTACATACCTTACTTAAAATACAACATAAAATAGTGTGCCTAATCTTGAAAAATACAGAAACAATAAATCAACATGTGCTGACTAAAAGAAACCACTCTATGAAAAAATTAGAAATAATTGTACTCGTGTTATTTATATATAGTGTTTATATTGTTATTTTATTTCTTTTCAGTATTACTTCTTGCACAAAATCACTTATGTAACAATGCACAAACCACTGTAAAGCATAACTCCAGCTGTGTGCTGTGGATCTCTGTGTTAGTTGTGGCAGAATGGCTGTAGTATTGGGTGTTAACAAGACTTATATCCTACATACCATATGGAGTGACTGTGGCAGAAATCCAGCGCTGATATGATCTGACGGAAGAATTTCCGCGCCTCCTTTGGCGTTAGCCTCCCTTTTTTTACCAAGTAGTCGAAGAGCTCACCCCCAGACACATGTTCTAGGACCAAATACCTAAAAATAAAAAAAAATAAGACACACACATACGTTGTAGAGCACCTTTCACAATCACATGATAACTAGTGTTGGGCATTATCCATCCAAGAAGAAGAAGAAAGGTACAGGGGGTGGAGGGGGCCATCTTTGCAAATTTAAATATAGTTTTGGTCATCGCTGTCTCTCACTGGCAGAAATTAAGTTGTTTACACACCATTTCATTTGTCTGTAGTCTAAAATCCTTTGACAACTGGTAAGGTTTACTTGTCAATAGCCCTGAATTAGCAGACCCATGTGTATGTAAATACTATGTTACTGTAGTGTACAATTATGCTGTCCACTTATTGTTCCAGTGTTGGTCATGGCATTCCATGTTCCAGTCAGCCAATCACCAGTCAGCACTGGATTTCACCCAGTTCAATTACTGCCTGAAAGCTGGCTTTCTAAGTGGACTAAATTATCATTTAGAATATTGTGATGAGGCAGGACCTCGTTAAGAATTTTTGCAAAATTTATTATTCCCATTAGTCATTCCTTAAGTGACTCGTTAAGATTATAATCAGATGCTGCCCACTGATTTGCCGGTCATGAGTAATGTTGATCAACGGAGTTCTGGATTGCTAAGCTTCTAGTGTGTAGATACTGTCCAGACTTAAAAGGGCATAGTTTTATTAACATTGAGGCTTAATAAAGAAGGCCAGCATTTTGAGAAGGCTGAGTGTCTCCTGACCGCACTATAAATAGCGGATATAAGATCAGGGATATACGATGGCAGCATAGACAATGCACAATCAGAGTAGCGCTTGCCACATTCTTGGTATTTTTACACTCACTTTTTCAGCAGCAGGGGGTTGTGAACACCGACGTTTGTCCCTGACAGTAGCCCTGAACAGGCCTTTATCAGGGTATTAGCGACAGACGGATTCTGCCTTTACTACACCCTACAGCATAGCTCCCTCCAACTCCAGCACCTTTGATTCATTAGCAGATTGAGGGGACTTTTCACTGAATACCCTTCACCTTTACTTTAAATCAGGAAAAGACCCAGCCGCAGTCTGTGACTGTAACATTTGCACAGTCACACACTCCGCACTCATGTGGGTCACCCATCTGCTTCAACCGAATATTTAATATTAATGACAATATTTCCTGGCAAAGGTGATAGTGCTGGGAAAACCTCTGGAGTTGGCAGGGACAGCCAGAGGAGATATATAAATATATGTGGTGTGAGTACAAATGTATTTCATACACAGGCCCATATTTCTGACTGGAAAAGTAGATTGCATACAATATTCTTGAGGCTCACCATTTCCATTTTTTTAATCTGAGAATTTACCATTGTTTCATTTCAATGCATAACAATTTTGAAAATTGGATGAAATATCTGATATCTCAAAAGTCAGATGATTAAAAATAGAGGCACATTTCCACGAAAATTTGCATTGTAAACGCAGCATTAACTGAATTTAAAGAGAGGATTTCAAACCTTGGACATGTTATGTCCTGCATTATAAATTTCACCTCAAGAGGGCAGGACTGAATAAAATGTAACAGTAATCTCATGTAAACTACATCCACTTAGAAAGAATGAAAAATGTAAAACTTTAATGACTATGAGTTTAAACTGAATTGCCCTTTTTGTGGGGAAAATCAGGGCGTATGTATATTTAGGTCCACATTTGCTGCTCATCTGTTTTTTCTTCCCCTGTTCTATCCTTTTTGTTGTGCTACTTCATTTTTGTAAATTCTGTGGTCAATATTGATCAGTGCAATCCTTTGTCAAAATCTCTTTTCTCAATAGTAAAATCCATAAAATGTCACCTTATGACATTAAATTACATGGAAATTACTGATCTGAATTAATATTTTTTGGTTTTATATTGTATTATTCGAATGCACACTGTGTTCACAATCACAAATACAGTATTTGTCAATGCAATAGTGATGAATCTGATGATAAACACATTGCTGATGTGTGCACATAAATGTACAGTCTGCTAGCATATTTCAATTGAGCATGATTGGCTAAGAACTTCAGGTAATTATTGATACTGTATTTCTTTTCCATTAGTATTAGTGTCCATCCTCCAGCTTCCCACTGTGACATATGCACAAACAGAATGTATCACAATGCCAGTTTTACAATGTTCCATTTCCCAGAATTCAATTCTTCTTCATGTTTGAGGAGTTCTGTGTCGTCACTATGTCATCACTATGCGACCGGCTGTCAGTGGTAGAATGGATGGAATACTCATCCACTTACACACCTATACACTGTCCGCAAAAGCATCCTGTCATCACAGTGCCTTCCATGTCCAATTTACGCAAGATCAGCTATGATGCAGCCAATATAAGGGCAGCAGTGTGGTGGAGAGCAAAGTAATCATACTTACAAATATTTCTTATTTTCATAGACGTCATGCAACTTTAGAACATGAGGGTGTTCTATGAGCTTTAGAATGGCAATCTCCCGTTCCACCTGGATGATAGAGAGGGAGAGAGAAAGAGAGAAAGAGAGAGAGAGAACAGTGGGTCAGAAGATTTCAATCACATTATCTATTATTATGTCAATGAGAAACACCACAACATAAATATAGCAGATCACCAAGTAGAGGCTATGAGAGGGTAAAACACCTGTGCCAACATACCAGAATATCCCTTGTGATTACATTTGTTCAACCCCCCACTGGGCTTCTGTTGTACTCTTGCACTGTGCAGTGTCCCTTTTCACTACACGGTACTGTAGTTTTTCTGTTACATTTCTCTGAAAGTGTTCCCATGATACCTTGCACAGATTGTAGGCTTGCAGGATAACATGCTCTCACATACACCTGATCCCCCTGTAGTGGCACTGACAGACAGGGAGATTGGCTTGAGAAAATAAAACCAGCACTGTATACCACAGCACCAACCTTGTACAGGAACAGTGAGCGTGGAGTACACAGCAAGCTAATACAGAACACTGTTATAATTCATAGCTCATATTAATGCAAGCAGAATGTTGAAGATTCTATGAGCGCTGCACTACAGAAAAGTGTGTCAGATGAGTAGCTGTACAATAATGTATCTGTAATAATGATATAATTCAGTGCCTTTCCTACTCAGCCAGTTCTTAGTGTTGCTCTCTCAGCTGTATTAACAGGGCCAGCCATTAATCAAGAGAAATACATTAATTAACATTCTGACAAATTAGCTCTGGAGGGGTAGTCAACCAAGGCTAATGCACTGTACAGTGTGCGTTCCCTGTGTGCTTATGCTTGCTGTCTCTGTCACACATGCACGCCCACATGCACACACGCACATTACACACACCATACAATATGCATTTCCTCTCTCTTTCTCTGTCTCTCTTTTTCAATTCAATTCAAAATGCATGAAAAATGTTGGCATACATTTGCAGTTAAAATAATAATGAACTGTAATATACATAAAACGGTAACAGATTCGTGTCTGTACATGTGTGCGTGCATGCATGCATGTGTATGCGTATAATGTGTGTATGTGTATGTGCAGTGTGTGTGTGCGGTGCAAACTAACAATTATGATAAGGGGGGATAACATAAATAGAGAAGTAACATATATGTGTGAGAAATGTGTGCACCTGCATACACGCGTTCATGTGTGTGCATCTGTGTGCATGCCGATCTCTGTGGTTACTTGTCTGGCAGTACAACACCGGACAGTGAGGACCCCTGCCTAACAGTTACGCCAGATTGCCTCAGTGGTGTCTCCACAGGGCCTCCTCTTTCACTGGGTGGGCTGGATCGGCTGCCTTTTAATGCAGCTAACGGCAAGATACAGCGGAGGGGCATCGGAATAAAGTAAGGCTGGATAATCAGATTCAAACACCCCGGAGGGGCTAACTAGGGCTCAGTGATGAGAGGTGGGCCCGGGGGGCCTTGTGTGAGCCACCATTGGTTAAATGAACTGGGGAACCTGAGTGCAGAGTACTGTATGGAACTATGGCAGTTAACACTTTTGTTGCTTTTGTCACCCTAAGTATCCATTTTCTCACTGGAGGGGGACTGTTTCTGATTGATTCTGTGAGTGTCCCAGGACTGAGTCCATTTCGGGCGATGGCACAGCTGGTACTCATACATCCAGTTTCAGGGCTCATACTTGATTCCTTAATGGATATCTTACTATGTGAGCCACCTGCAGGCCCAGGTTTAAATACTTTAAATGTAATCAGTTTAAGTGACAACTTACACTGATTACAAAAATGTTCTTATTACTTGAAACTAAAAAAGTGACAAAAAAAAAGATTAAGGGATCACTCGTACCTGAACTAAAATTTTTAAGCACCACATTATTTCTGAAATGGTAAACAAACTATATAAAAACAACAAACATTACAACACAGTTAATTTTTGATGAAAAGATATTGATGAATTACAATTTATTCGATCAGAACCAGCGGTCAGAACTTAGTTTTGGCTTAGTTCTTGTGAAGCTCACCAACAGCAATGCTTTACACTGACATGTGACTGTGTAGGTGTGGAATGTACCCTGTGCTGGCCATGCCTGTCCTCTGAATTGAGCAATTCACTGTGATACACACTTATTTTTCTTGTTGTGCTTTCAAAATCAGAAGCTGGTGGCTGAACAATGTGGAGTGGAACATCCCAGTGTACATTCAGAAAAGTTTGTTCACAAACTTGAAGATACTAATGGAATACACTAATCACGGTGCAACAGGTACCACCAGAAAGACGGCCTACACTATGCAGATACATGATACGTGTCAATGTTACACATTGATCCAGGCATGTTCGTTAGCTACGTTCCTCTGAAAAGATGCTGTTACGGTTGCATTAGCAGACAGCTGAGAGAAACAGCCAAGACAACCAACAGTAATATTATCCATTGACTGTAAGACAGTCTTAATATGAAGTTGCTTTCTAAAAAAAAAAAAAACAGCCACAGTATGTGTTAGTCACATTTGTGACAATTTTTGTCACACTTTCAAGCCTCATGTTGGTGCCTTTGTCAGTGATCAGCGGAAAATACTGACCGCCTACACTCCTCTGATCCAGTTTCAGCACAGAGATGCATTTTTTAATGTCGGGCCAAAACCAGCAGAACACAGTTTTAAAATGATGCTGTGCTGTTTTCTGAACGCTCTACCTGACATTACATCTGAATGGAATGATGAAGATTCGACTCTGTGTGGACGAGTCTTCAAACCAGACTGTGTTGTGTTTGAGATGGGTAGGATAGCAGAGTCTCTGCACTGAGAACAGGGCAATGGGATCTCTGCACTCTCAGCAGCTGTAGGTCTGCACCAGGACATTGCTGATGGGGAAGACAGTATTGGGAATACAGGCTTGAGCTAAAGAGGGTAAACCTGGGCTAAGGAGAGCTATCAGATACACAACATGCTCCTCTTTTCCACCTGCAGATGAATCACTCTCATACTCACATTTCACCAACCCACCTGGAGTATCTGAGAGGCTGTACTTGGATCGGTCACTGCCCTGGTACCGAAGGATGAGGTACACGTGCTAACACAGCATGGATCTACCTGGAGTATCCGAGAGGCTGTACTTGGATCGGTCACTGCCCTGGTACCAAAGGATGAGGTATACATGCTAACATTTCACCAACCCACCTGGAGTATCTGAGAGGCTGTACTTGGATCGGTCACTGCCCTGGTACCATAGGATGAGGTACACATGCTAACATAGCATGGATCTACCTGGAGTATCTGAGAGGCTGTACTCAAATCAGTCACTGCCCTGGTACCGAAGGGTGAGGTACACATGCTAACACAGCATGGCTCTACCTGGAGTATCTGAGAGGCTGTACTTGGATCAGTCACTGCCCTGGCACCAAAGGATAATTAGCACCATTCTCTCATCTCCATTCCTCCAGGACTCAAGTTTCCCTGGAGAACATCCTATTGTCCCAGATGAACACTTCAGTATCCCCAGAGAACATGCTGGGGTCCGTGGGGAACACCTAAATGTTCCCCATAGAATAATGCCAACTGATTGTTGAGGGGGCATGCAAGCCTCCTCCAGAGAGCACACAGGTGTCTCTGGGGGATATGGCGACTTCCCTGGGGAACACACAAAGCAGGTGGTCTCTGTGCCGGATAGTATGGATTATATGCCATACATTTCCTCTCTTCTGAAACAACTCTTTCTCATATAGTAAAGACCTTATGGAGGAACCAGGAAAACTGTGATACCTTATCATCACAGTTTTTAAGGTCTGATAACAAGGTCTCTGTGAATAAGATGTATGATATGCTTCATACAAACCTCACTCCAACCCAATCACATGTTAGCAACATATAGCCCCACCCCCCAATCATATGTTAGCACCCTATAGCCCCACCCACCCCATCACGTGTTGGCACCTTATAGCCCCCCCAAAAACATCCTGTGTTCACACCTATCTCTATCTAAATCTGGAAGCATGCTCACACACACAGTTCTCAGGAGTAGCTTCAAACAATGTTCAAAGGAATTCATGTATGATTAAAATGGAAAAAGAAAAAAGCGATGTGGAAATTTCAGTGATGTTATTCCAGAAGAAAGAACCCAGACGCCCTCAACAATAGTCAAACACACACAATGAATCTCTTTTTCTCACATGGTTGCACAATCGATCTCTTTTCTCTCTCTCAGCCGCTCACATGCACACATTCTCTCCCTGTCACGGACATATTTTGAGTGCACACACACACACACACACACGCACGCACACACACACTAAATGAGCCTTGTTCACACTTTCCAATCAATAGTCTCATGTTAATTAACTCGGCCCATCTGTATATATTTATCTTTTCCGATTCAAGAGCACTTCATTACAGTTGACATCGCTGCAGCGGGAGGGATTTCTGTCTGCACTCACTGCACAGTTCAGGGGTATGGCAGAACCGTAATGAACCAATTACATTATAACAGCAGAATGAGCTCGCCCAATCACACGCCTGCCTTTCCTCGAGTGGGCCTCCGTATCTGTGCCTGACGTTCACAATTAAAGTTACAGTGAGCTACACTCTGATAAAAATCAATCTGCAGTACATTTTCCATGGGGGTAGAAAAAAAATCCCCTTCTAAAAGCACAGCAATGGGCTACAGTACACTCAAGACCAAGTGAACGCACAAATGTGATGCTAATCGAACTTGGTTATATGACGGAAAGATAATTTGACTTTTACATTAACCTTCACGATCATTATTAAACTTTGATCACTGGTTCCAAAAGGCTCATTTAAAACCAAATACTAGGACATGAGACTGCAGAGCTCTGGTATTAATTCAGTGCCCCAGCCAGCAAAATGAAATGACAGCAAATAAACTGCAGAAAATAGAATGTGGTCCTACTGATCTCAGTCCTTACAATAAATTAGCCTTCAAAAAGCATTTTTGAAACAAACATTTTTACATGTCATTTATGTATTTACTTGTTTGTTCTTATTCATTTTAATCATCACAGATGATACTGAATTTGAGGGGACAATAAACACATTACCCTGGCTGTTGTTGAATGTGTTCTTCTGGTTAATTCTAGAGGACACTTACATCGTTATGATGTTAGTATTAGTAGTATCATTCATTTATTCATTTATTTTTTCCACTGATTAATCCCCAAAAGCACCCTGTCTGTCTGAGACGTGTAATTAAACATGATATATAGTTAAGATTAAATATGCATCAGCCAGTTATGATATTGTGTGCTATACAATATAATGTGCTACAAAGTATTGTGGATAAAGGAGAGAGAGACCCAGTTCAGGTGAACCTCAATGGGCCGTTTCTTCACACAGATGTTTTACGATCATATGGCAGACAGAGGCATTTTAATATGTTTTAAGACTGTGGTATTACGATTTGTGGGTAAGATTTGTTTTCCTAATGGTAAAGTGCAAAATCACTATTCTCCTCTTAATAACACGAGAGCAGCTAAGGCACTTAAAGTTTATAAATAAAGAAACTCAATCAGGTATTTCCTCATCTAACGACCACTTTAAAATAAAGCAATTAATAATAAAAAATATTGCACTGGTAAAAATCCGTTTAGTACAGCGGTTTAGGGAGCTGGGCCTCCAGCTCAGAGGTGATGGGTTTGATTCCCAGGTAGGGCACTGCTGTTGTAGCCTTGAACAAAGTAATTAACACAAATTGCTTCAAATAATACTCTGTACAATGGCAAATGGACAATGCGCTGAAACTGTTCAAGTCACTCTGGATTACAACATGGCTAAATGCTCAAACGGTGTTATAAGTACATAGCTGCTGTGATTACAATGATCACGTGAAAATGATGTTCATGTAAAAATACAAATACATTGCCATCTCTTTCTTATGTGTGGCTACTTCTGAATCACTTGTGTAACTATCCAGCTGTGTATGCCATTTCAGAAAGCAGGGGAAGCACCGTAATTCCTCCCGCCTCTTTCAGTCTATCACTTCACTACCTCCATTTCTCTCATTGCCCTTTATGTATTTCACTCCATCTCCCTCTGTCTCTTTGTCATAAAGCAGGCTTTGACGGGACCCCACGCTACACACAGTTCCAGTGATCAAAGCCGGTATCACAGACTCATGACAGACCAAGAGGAAATGCACAGAAGACGCAATCACTAGGGAGTAAGGATCTCAGTTCAGTTCAACCTTATTGTTATGTGTATTAAAAAATACAATGAAATGCGTGTGCTTTGACTCCTTTTGTGTAGACAGCATCTGTTCCACAGCGCCCCCCAAGTGACTAGTAGGGCGTCTGTATCTAATTAACTCTACATGCATGGAGTATAACCTATTACTGGCACATAGGAGTCAGCACTGATGAAACAAACTCGCACAAAGGAAGGATCATGGTGCTGGCTCTGCTCCAGGCCAACACAAACTCCACCTCCAGACCACAGTCTCTATCCCCAGGCAAACACAAACTCCACCTCCAGACCACAGTCTCTATCTCCAGGCCAACACAAACTCCACCTCCAGACCACAGTCTCTATCCCCAGGCCAACACAAACTCCACCTCCAGACCACAGTCTCTATCCCCAGGCAAACACAAACTCCACCTCCAGACCACAGTCTCTATCTCCAGGCCAACACAAACTCCACCTCCAGACCACAGTCTCTATCCCCAGGCCAACTCCACCTCAATCCCAACTGGGTATTTACCCTCAGTGGGGTATCTGGGGGTGAACTCTCTTCTGTCCCTGGTGTCACAGAGCATCATGGCTGTGCATTATAATGTACCGAATCTGCAATGGTATGGAACTTCAGGATTGGTGTAAATCCACCTCCACTCCGTAAACATGTTTACTGTGTATCAGTTCAGGCAGCATTCTCTCAGATCCGTGGTGTTCGATATATTCATACTCACCTCCAGCGCTTCCATTAAGCAGCTCCAAACAGCGGTATCAACCAACAACAGCCAAGACATCTGGACCTAGGGAGGCTCGGTGTCTCAGATGTTAAATATTTCAGAGAGCAGGAGGTGCACTGCTCTTCTCCTATCTCTTCATTTTAAAATTACACAAATTCCAGGGGGCATGATTCATGTGTGCGCTCCCAGGGCAGGGAAATGGAAGCAGGAGTGACATTGGCTGAGACAGGCCAGTGGTAATGAGATTAACATCTGCAAGGGGAATCACAGAGCAGTCACGAGCAGGAAGTAGGGGTAACCTGACATGAATCTGGCCCAAACAGCACCAGAGGAATTACCGAGGAAACCTTTGCCCCTTAAAACTACAGGAGGAGAGGAAATTGGCTCTATTACAGAGGTTTGTGGGTCTAATGAACACTGAGGTACCAAAAGTTTTTTGATGATTTCTCATCAGCTACATGACAATCAATACATTTCTTTAACAAATTCTGCAACCAGAAAAAGCTTTAAGCCTCACTTTTTCTATAATCATCTTGCTAGAAATAAAGTCCAAAGACTAAGCGCTCCCACTTTTCAGCCTTTGATTGAGTTGTAAACGTTAAATAACCTCTACACAATGTATACATTGGAACAGATCGGCAAAGAACCAGAGCCTAATTTGGCCTTAATTCACTGTGTTCTCTTATGCTGAGGGCCCTGTTAATCAGACCAGAGCAATTTCAGCACCATGGACAGCAGAAGCACTGAAGCAAGCTGCACATGGAGGAGCAGAGGAAAGTTGGTTTGTTGCCCCAGCCACAG
The DNA here is from genome assembly GCA_019788955.1 of Albula glossodonta. Taxonomy (NCBI): domain Eukaryota; kingdom Metazoa; phylum Chordata; class Actinopteri; order Albuliformes; family Albulidae; genus Albula; species Albula glossodonta. Next base: position 27,211,103 of record JAFBMS010000005.1, read on the forward strand.
GTTCTCTTTTGATTCTTAAGTGGAAGGTCAGAGGCACAATGCTAGGAATTCTGTGTGACAAACATAAAAAAAAACCCTAGCGCCCAGGGTGATGTCATTGGACAGGATGGCTCCTGTTTCCGTCAACTTTAATTAACATGGTATCTGGCCACTGGCTGTCTGGCTGGCTATTTTAATCTTTATTATTTATCTGATCTTGAACTACACCTTGACAATGTCTGGCAAAGATGGTGGCACAGTTTCCTCTGAAAGAGCACCAAAATCACCAGGAAGTCTGGGAAATAAACAAAGCTCCTGAGAGGTGCAAAATGGCCGCTACCAGGACTGCGGCTACTGAAGTTAACTGACATGTGAAGTCAACGAGTGTGAGTAAGTTCACAAAGGAGAAACGACCCACATTTACAAATGTACGCAAATGCATAACATGCTGCGTTGAAGTTAAAAGGATTGATGAAATCGAGCACGACTGTCAACAATGGAGGACATGATGGGTGCCATGGACCACAAGCTCCACAGAACAGAAAGTTACATATAAACACCCAACGAAAAAATAGACTCACTGACCCCAACAGTGATGATAGCCTAGAGGATGTCCAGTTGACCACACACTTCTTTAAACGGACCATTTATGTCCGGCAAAAGTTACAGCCAGTCACCTGATCAGCCATGCTCAAAAGCATTTCTCCTTCAATGCAAGTGCCCAGTTCCTGCCATGTCGGCTCTGAGAGACTGATTCATAACATCTATCAAGCCTGGCACCTAGTCAGCTCTTATTCACAGGGGGTTCTTCCTCTCAGTAGTACAACTGTCATAAAGTGTGAATGATTAATGAAATCCACTACACATAAACCCCTTTCCGAATGGGGGAGTGTAGAAGGTAATTAATGGTGACCTCTCCCACTAAATCCGCCTGTCACTGTGGTGCTGAACTGCACTGAGATGAAAACCTCTTTTTCTGAGCGATCGGCTCCAGGGGGGATGGACAGCAAACACATGCACGCATGCATGCACAGACAGACGCACGCACAGACAGGCACACGGACAAACGCATGCACACACAGATGCCCGCACACAGTTCTACATTCAGGTATTGCCTGTATGAAAGGTAATCACTACTATGAGACGACTCATCTCATGCCATATCCTTTGTTATGCTCTGGAATGGATTGAGGGATGCATATCATCTACCGGAAGTGTAAACAGAATAAATCTTTGATTATAAGAAGAATTAAAACACATACAGCAAAGACAAAGACTCAAAGCAAAGACAAAGACACATGGCACAGAGGACCAGCAAGGAATGAGCCGAGAGTGAGACAGCACAGAGCCATAACAGAGACAGAGAGACATAGCACACAGACACAACAATAAATCAGCAGACACAACACAGAGAGTCAGTGGAGACACAACACAAAATACAAAGCAGAGCCAACTCCTCCATACCTCAAACATCATCTGATGAGAACACAGTGTTCATCTTATCGCACAATGATGATGGCATCATTATAAACACAATACTAAAATATTATAATATGGTAAAAATCACAATCAAACCATGACATTGACCCAAAAAAATAACCTGGGTCCTTTATACCAATATTAATGCTTTGCGTCCAATTGCTCAACCACAGCCTTTATAATGTGGTTCATGAAGCCCTAAAAACACCCAGGATAATTATACTGACTAGAGAATGCCAAGTTTTCTCTCGCTCCCAATTCCTTACATCTGTAAATCTGTCTCCTTCCCTACTCCCTACCTCTGTGAAGTCCCCTATTTCCCTCTCCCTCTGTAAAGTCCCCTCTCTCTCTCTTCGTCCCTCTGTGAAGTCCTCTCTCTCTCTCTTCATCCCTCCCTTTCCCAGTCTCCCTTCCTCTGTGAAGTCCTCTCTCTCCCTCTCTTCCTCCCTCTGTAAAGCCCTCTCTCTCTCTCTTCGTCCCTCTGTGAAGTCCTCTCTCTCTCTCTTCCTCCCTCTGTGAAGTCCTCTCTCTCTCTCTTCATCCCTCTGTGAAGTCCTCTCTCTCTCTCTTCATCCCTCTCTGTGAAGTCCTCTCTCTCTCTTCCTCCCTCTCTAAAGTCCTCTCTCTCTCTCTTCCTCCCTCTGTGAAGTCCTCTCTATCCCTCTCTTCCCCCCTCCCTTTCCCAGTCTCCCTTCCTCTGTGAAGTCCTCTCTCTCCCTCTCTTCCTCCCTCTGTAAAGTCCTCTCTCTCTCTTCCTCCCTCTCTAAAGTCCTCTCTCTCCCTCTTCATCCCTCTCTGTGAAGTCCTCTCTCTCCCTCTCTTCATCCCTCTCTGTGAAGTCCTCTCTCTCCCTTTCTTCCCCCTCCCTTCCTCTGTGAAGTCCTCTCTATCCCTCACTCCCTCCCTCTGTGAAGTCCTCTCCCTCCCTCTCTCCCTCCCTCTATGATGTCCTCTCCTCCCCCCTTCATAGGCTAAACTGCAGCTGCTGACTCAGTGACAGCAGCGACACTGACCCTGACAGGGTAACACAGGTAAAGGTTGTGAGAATAGACAGGGACCGACAGGAAACAAAAGGAGAAAAAAAAACTACAAAAATTAACCAAGGTCCATAAGATATTGCATTTTACTGTTTAGCATTTGAAATATTTCATTCTTCTCTTGTTAGACCAGGTCTATCATTAACCAGGTATCAATTGTACAAGAGATCAATTTACAATTTAATAAATACAGACAGGGTAAATACAGTTTCTTCTCATTAATATTCTTATTAATAAAATAAAATGTGAAGACTGGAAGCATAATAAGTGGCATTAAAACAATAAAACAAACACAAATCTTTTGTTACCCTGAGTTTCTGTGTTTATCATGCTGAACACCTGATAGCAAGACAATGATAGCATCTTTCTGTCATTCTTTCTGTAAACTATACCTGGCAACATTTAGGGTTTAAAAACACAGCAGACTGTTCTGGGGATGGGAAAAGGGGAGGGGTGGGGGTATAGTGCGTTTGTTAGCAAGCTAATTTGGGTTGCTAGGTTGTGTTGAAACATGGCATGAGATTGTGTAGTGTGTTGACTATGTGTAAAAAGCAATCTGGCAACCTCGCCTGCATCAAACACAAAGCCCAATAGATCCATTTATAATGAATCTTCATTATAAACTTTGAGTACTGGGGAAATTACAGGAGAGTCCCGGGAGAAACAACAAAATGGGAGAATGCGGGCAGATGGCCTTAAAATATGGTAGAAACCTGGAAAAAATGGAAGTTGGCAGGTGTTCTCTTAACATTCATACCATATTCCACACACACACACACACACACACACACACATTTACCGTGTTATTTAGGCTACAGTAAATCAGTTTGTTGTGTCTGGAAAATCAGTAGCAACCATCCCTCCCAAAACAGACCAACCTGTTCATAAAAACTAGGAGTCTACAGATTCATTACTTTTGTCTGTACCTCCATCAGTTCAACCACAAACCACCAACCGCCACCATTAACTGCACCTGCATTCCATATTTGGAAAAAAATCAGAAGTGGGCATGGCCTAAAATGTAAGTGATAAATAATAAATAGGTTTTTCTGCCTATTTTCACTCGTGTTGCAATTGTTGGTGTTTATAGGCTTAGAGCAGACTTTCAAATCACACTTACATTTCTCTGTCAATGAATGAAAATAGATGTCATTGTTTTAAAAACCTGCACCTAAAAAAGTACACATACAAGAATAAAATACAAATTATACGTTCATTTTGCATTGTGAAGTATCCATTATTGAAGATTTAAGAAATGTATGAGAAGCTTGAGTGAGAAGCATTTCTGTATTTTCTGTAAGTTGAGAAGTGTCTATCCAATTCGTACAATTTCAGACATGTTATGGAGAGTCACAAACATGCTGCACGTCAATTTACGTCCTTTGGGTCATAAGAAGATTCCTCAAAAGATTTGAAAATGGTGGAAAAACTTTCCAGGTGTATCATTTGGTCTAATCACATTTTTTCCATCTTGATTAGACGGAGCTGACAGTGGTGGTTCTCTTGTCACAGTGACGAAAGATTCCGGCCTATCTTGCTACAATGCCCTCTTCAGGAATTTTGTATCAAAATTGCTTTGTTGGTGTAACATTGGGTCGCTGCGATGATGAAAAGTGGCTTCTGGCCAGAGCGACTTTGTTTCACTCTGATTGGTTGTGTCTGAATGATGCAGTCCTTAGGCTGCATGGCATTATGGGAATTACAGAACTGAGCCTCAGGACTCACTGGTTGAGAGAACCCTTGACAGTGGCTTAGCTCTTGGCATTTCAGGGTGCTGCAGTGGCATTACTGGAAGCAACTGCTATGAGCAGTTTATAAAATGTACTGGCTCTTTCTTGGATGTTGATGAGTAATAGATATTTTACTAATTTTACATTGCACATACTGTTAGATGGTTTCCTCTGTACACTCATATGTTACAGAACTCTCCATGCACTGTTTTAGTTGAGTGTTTGTGCCATTGAGCAAAACCTAGATTTGTGATTGCACCAAACGCTTTGCTGTCACTCACATTTATCACTCTCTATATCTGTCGCTGAAAGGCACACACACACACACGCACACATGCGCGCGCACACACATACACACACACACACTGCTGTAATTCTCATTGTCGTTCTCTTTCTGTCTCTGAAAAATACACGAGCATACACACACACACTGAATTATCTGAGGGAGTCACAGATTTTAAAAAATAGATGAAAATATTATGAAAATGATCGATCAGTAGAAAAATTCTTACTGTAAATCATATCTGACAATCAGCTGAGACAGCTCTGAAATTAACATTCGGATATAATCCTAAATCTTGTTAATCAAGCTGCAGAGATATTAAATGAAAATGGTGACTGTGAGCAAATACGTTTCATATCATAAAACTTTTGTTCTTATTTCAGCCCTTCCCAGATTCCACCTGCTCATTACGCCTGGGTAACAGGTTGCAGAATGACAGGGCCAAACCGCACAGTCAGCTCAAACAGCTACAGAGCGCGCTCACATCAACACTATAAACAACAGCCACTCACTGACTCTATCGCCATGGTAACTATAACATCACTGTTAAAGAGCTGCATGCTCTGTCAACACAAACGTCACATCCTCACTAAAAGACGACTCCCACGCCGCCATCTCTTTCCCTCATATGAATTTACCCCTTTTAATTAATGACATTCATCATAGAAACACGGCCTGCTGTACCCTCTTCAAGACTTCAAGACTTCTTACATGGGCGGTGGGCGTTCTGATATCTTTGCTTTGCTTTGTTGCTGCAATCCTTCCAAATTCGCTGAGTCATAACTGTGATCTTGCTCTCAGATGTCACTTTGAAGTGAATAATTTTTTCACAGCAGATGAAAGCTGAGATTCAGCTCGCCGAGGGGGAAGGGGAATCGCACTGCATACGCCACAGTTATTTGCTTTCAATCCAGTAATGGAAAAATTAGATGTTTCCGTGCCATTTATTCACAGCATAATATTAAAATATGATTATAGTAATACATTTTGACGTGTGAAAAACATGAGCATGATAGGGTGTGTTTTGAAAAATGTTGGCCTTCACGAATAAATATGGGGAGACTCGATAAACGGTAAAATCTATGGCAACTGTGAGCACTTGTCATATTGATACGCCCCATGATAGACAATTATGGATTATCATATTACAGTTTGCTCACCATAATGTTGCTCCCGAGGCAGGTTCCCTCAGCCCAGCTATGGAGAACCTTCCGGAAACCTGGCCTGAAGGAGCGTTAAACAACACCGCCCACTATGGCTTTAATTGGGCCATTCTACAGCGTGTATCCCATGATCCCCCTTCCCCCACCTTATTAATGTGTTCTTTTAATGTGTCAGTCCCTGATCGTTGCCCCTCGCGCCCACCACAAGTCCCAGCTACAGCACAGTACACAATAAAAATGCATTTGGGACATATTTAATATCTACTGCTTCCTGTGCCGATGCCTGGGTATTAACTCAGAAAGGCCCCGGGAGCTACAAGTCATTCTATATGAATTCTGCAGCGCTGCGTCTTCAAGTCGGTGAGGGGATACTTAAAAGTACTTATGTAAATGAAAGAAGCAATAAACTCTCAGCATAAATATGAGATTTCACTTTGACAATTCAGACTGCACCCCAAGACTTGCTTGCTATTTCTTGCTTGTCTGGTCCCACAAATAAGTCTTCAATTTAAGAGGAAGAAGAGGAGAAAGAAAAGGAAGAGGAGGAGGAAGATGAACAGCAAGAACAATAACACCGACAACTCCTCAATAATAGTGACTTTAACTTCACATCTGCTGCAGAAGAATGCAACTTAACACAAACAAGTAGCGTGGACTTACCTTCATTAAAACAGATTCGCTGAGCTTCTCTCGGTTGACGATCTTTATTGCAACTTTCTGACATGTGACACAGTGTACCCCCAGCTTCACCAGGCCTGGAAAATAATACAGGAGAGTCTGAGTAAAGGACAGAGAAATCAGGGCTGGAACTTTCTGGAACAAATAGTTCCTTTTTCTATTCCCATGCAGATCAAAATATGGCAACACCTGTGATAATGGGGGAGTGAATATGTTACTAAGTAAATGTCATTAGACAGAAACACAGGTAACCGCTAAGCTTCGCCGCAGCAAAGAGCACCGCACTGTATGTCACTGTGTCCCATCATTGAGCTCCAACTTCTTCAGCAGTGGCGTAAATCAATAATTCAGTGCTGATCCCCCCCCAACCCCCACCCCCCCTTTCCCCCCGCCCGGATCACCCAGTGGGCCCGCGGCCGTGAATCCAGCAGCTTGGGGAACAAACCCTGCCGTTGTAAATGCCTTGTAGTCCCTGCAGTCTTTTGTGTGCCAACTTAAGAGCCAGGATGAGATCATCTCTGACATTCATGACATCTCATTAATCTTCGTGTCAGAGATTGTGCATGGTGGCCCTGGCGGCTAACGGAGGCTGCTGCGGGGCCTTAGCGGAAGCAGCGGCTACCTCGTGTGAGATAACGAGCGTTTCATGTGAGTTTAATTCCCTCAGATAGACACATGTGGCACAGAGAGACAGTGGCTGTGGACGGTCCTGTGGCTCGGCATCACCAGCAGAGCCAGCCGTGTGAAAGCGCCCACAGCCTGATGCTGAGGAGAGAGGGAGAAAGATGTGTGGGAATCTGACATCAACAGAACATGTGCAATGGTCTGACGAATACAAACAGCCAGCCACAGACACCAGACACACACACACACACACACGCACACACACACACTGGGTTTGGGCCCACATTTTAATCATCTACATTATAGGTGAAGATGACGATAAGACTAACTTAGCCTTGCATGAGGAAGTAGGTTTTAGCCCTGGGGGCTGCTGTCAGCATTGTGTGTGTGTGTGTGTGTGTGTTTGAGTGACAGACACAGCAGATTGTCTCTGCTGTGATCCCCTACATAACAATGGACAGGATCTTTCCAAAAAAACTGAGAGCATTATAGCAATGAGGAGCTAGAACGAGGGGAATCGCAACCTACCTACTTTATGTCTGACAGTATCCACGTCAGAGTTATACTGGTGATATTTTATCACTCGTGTTGACCCAAATGAACTACCATTGTGGTAGGTTGGAAACTGTACTCTAGAATTACCTAGCATGACAAGCTATGGAGAAACCAGACCAACATCCAGTAAAAAAATGAACATTCAGTAAATAACGGTTTAGTAACATGACCTGAGTAAAATAATAATGAGATTACAATAGGTATACTGACCATGTGACCTCAAAGAGAAAGCAATATAAGCTGATCCACATGGAAGAGGTGAGACCGAATGAGAGTGGAACAGTAGCAGTCCACCTTCTGCAATTCCCATAATGCAAAGCTCATATACAGATATGAGCTTTGCGCTACTTCTACAGCAGCTCTGCCAAGATAGTCTGATGGACACAGTAGAATACAGGAAGTGGATGATAACCGATAGTTCCACCCTCCTACAGAACATGTGACGTCAGCAGGGGAAGAATGCATAATAGAAACAGCTGATGGTTGAGCTGTCTCCAGTGAATGAGGTTCTCATCGTTAGTAATTTCACTGAAGAAGGGTTCTCTTCCATCACTGTGAAGAAATTTGCGATCCACTATCCATCCTTTTGACTGCTACTGGCAAGACAGTGATGGAAAGTCTGGCTTAAATGCTGTGGAGCAAGTCCCTTTTGGCGTCTTAAGATCCTTGATCACTTTCGCTGAACTACGCAGAATGCGGTGTAATTATCCGCCCAACGGGCTGAAGAGTTAAAGTGCTGTTGCGTAACGGAGATGGTTACGGCAGGGCGATTACAGAGCATTAGAGATAAGACAGGAAGCGATCCGTGCCTGGCTGCACCGTGTGCGTAAGGACAGCTCCGGCATGGACACTGTGTTACACAACACGGCCACTGATCCGAGATCGCCTCGGGCTCAGTCTGTGCTGATCTGCAGTGGGGAACATCTGTTTGGCATGTAAACTGCGCTGAGGATGCGCTGCTAACTCACTGAGAGACGGCGTGTAGGAGAGGCCCCCTGGGAAAACCAATCACAATCCCTTAGTGTATGATACCGCATTTAACGGATGCTTATAAAATATCGTAGTTATTTGGATTGAAATGTCATGTCTCACTGATTCCATTTTAATATTTTTGGAGATAACTTAGCAGGCTGGCTGAGGGATATGGAAAGTTTCGATATAATTAAATTAAATAAAAAAGGATAATTAAGTGCACTAACCAGCAAGGCATTGAAAAGGCGAAAGATTAGGCTTTTTGTGTTTGGAAATGCCATTAAGTTCGCTCACTGTTAGCTCGTGACACACCGGTATTTTCACTTGTACAGTAACATGCTTGTATTTGTACATAATTCTACACTCAACTGAGTATCCTAAGTGACGTTGCTTTAACACACAAATGCATGTAGTCAACAAGGTAACTGAAATGTTAATAATGTAGGTTAAATAATAAAAAGAGTTACCCATCAACTCGGTTACATGTACTTCTCCCAGCTTTAACATCAGTAGCTAATGTCGGTAAACTCATAGCCAAAAGGTTAGCTAAAATGTGAATTAAAGATTAGAAGCTAAAACGTTCTTGGTTAAAAATGACCGATTAGCCCCAGCTGCAGTGGGATTTTACCATAAGTACTGCTGCGATACAATGACAGGTGCAAATGCAGACAATGTCCATCTTGAAAAGGCCATACCAATCTTCACCATTTTCTTGCTCCAACATTTGTCTGTCATTTACCTGCGGGACTTTTCATTGCTTCAGCTTCACCACTGGAGATGTAGAAGAAGTTTCCTATGAGTCTTTAGCTGGCAGAGTTCATTGTTGATACTGCAACTAAACTTTTGCACTGCACGGTTCTTGATGGCCTCCCATCAAGATCTGCTTGCACTATGGACTCTGCATACCCAACTGATTTACCTGCATCTAAATGATAGCAGAGATGTAGAGATGTGTAATTATAGAGTAATATCCATTACACAGATTTGCAGATGCACCAACAAACCCAAGACCAAACAGATGAATTTCATGGATTTAATTTTAAGCTATTTCACTTTTTCAGCTCTGGGACATTTAATGTTGGATGTTTTATGCTGATGTTCCTTCCAGGCATTAACTATTAATGTTTACTGTTCTGTCTGGGAAAAGATACACAGTAAAAATAGATCTGTATACCTGCATGAGTGCTTTTCTGAGAAATTTAACCATCAGATTACGTTAAAAAAGAGACATCTGCCACAATAAGATGAGTATTTCCACTACAACTGCCATATTAACTTTTTTTGCTTAATAATTTAATGTACATTTTCATTCTGCTTTATCGTATTCTCACATTTAAAAGCCTTAAAGCCCACAGTGAGATTAATTGTGAGGGTAATGACGACCACCAAAGCCCAAAAGCTTACAACTGGTTGATTAAGCTATCTTTGAACTTTCTGACTTTGTGCCTCTCAATGATTTTGTTAAGCTCAGTGGATCTCTGTCACTCTGTGATTCCAAGAAGCCCAGTCTTACTCATCTTATTTTTGTGACTTAGCATATCCCATGATTCACCTCCCAGTGCATCTCTGTGACAGATTCTAAAAATGCAAATGTCAATGCAACATGTCTGCGATTCACAGTGTCTTGTTTCATGGGCCTTGTGAAGAGGTGCATGCTGGGCGTCCTAGGAGAGTACACCGTTGGCTGTCAGAACCAGCTACGCGGCCAAAAGCAATTGATGCTCTCCGATGAGGCTGAAATCTGAATGAATCCTAGCGAAGGCTACAGGCTGTCTATCATAACAACCCATTAGGGGGGGACATGTCTGGGTTAAATGAGAGCAGTAAGGAGTGCCCCTGGGGGTACACTTGACACAAGGTTGTCTCTTTCCAACCCTGTCCTCGTTTCATTACTCCTCCATCTACACTGTTGTTACGTGGTTACTGCACCCTCCTACCTCTATCATCAAACCACACACTCCATCAAAGACCATGGCACTCTGCATCATCTGGTCGCCTGACCCTCACATCCTGAAAGGGAGTCTCTTCACAGTCATGTATCTTTTCTACTCTTGTCCCGCATTGGTGGGATGACCTTCCTGTCACAATAAGGGCCGCAGAATCTCTCCCCACCTTGTGCCTCAAACAGAAAACACATCTGTTTAAATCACATCTTATCCCATCTAACCCTGAACTCTGAATATAGCTACCTTTCAATGGGCACCGACTTAAAGCACTTAAGGATATTTTCTGGGTCGGAGTGATCAAAATTCTAGTCAGTTGTGGTGCTGTCTCATCTTGTTATTGAGTGCAGTTTTGTGAGTCGTGCTGGATTACAGGGTCTGCTAAATGCCTAAACGTAAATGTAACAGCAGTGCTGGCCGGGTCAGGGTTTTATTCCAGAGGATGGAGCCCAAAACCATGCTGGAAAACAGAGCTTCAGCAAGGTGCACTTCAGCAGAGCAGCAATCCGAGAACTGTGGTTCAGAGCACATCGGGAAGTGAAAATACCAAGTCAATGCTGTCCCAAAGCTACAGTGGAATTCATACACTCTCTTAAAGGGTGGATTGGAAAGATTTAAAAAGGGCACTTTAAAAAATGTCACATTTACGACTGATTAAAAGGGGCACTTTCACACCAAGAAAAAAAAGGGCAAGGGCTTTTTCCCATTAGCACTAGGGTACAGTTATGTATTAAAGATACAGTACATCTGAGACAGTACAGCCATCCTTACTTTCGCAGATCTGTGGTTCCCTAGTAATCTGGGTTAACAAGGTGTTGTCGCTCCATATTGAGTATTGATGAATTCAGCTGGTAATGCCAGAAAGCTGAGTTTCTTCTGTCTCTAACGGTAAGTGAAATTCAATATGTACCATAGGCGAGAACAAGTCACAATTATGGCTGCAATTAAAATAGAGAACTTCTCAAGTATGAGATTAATGTTATATAATGTACTTTCAAAACATTATTCTTGTTGTCTGTTTTGCTAATTGTGAAGATGAATATAATGTACCTGCCTTGTGTGCCTATTCGATGAAATCTTGTTCAATTTGATCATCATCCAATTAAGAGTATCAGAGCTCCCCATATGGATATGAGAACAAGACCTATAAGACCTATGATTAAGACCTATAGCGATATTGCATATCCATGATAAAAATGAACACTTGCATTTAACATTTAGCCAAAGTTAGGGACAAATGTTGATTGAATACTGTCCAAATGTTGATTGAATACAGGCATGTTGTTCTTCAGGATAACTGTTTTATGTTTAATTATTTCCTTACCATTGTCTTATTTTGAATGAGTTATGCCTGTTGTTTCCCTTTGTCAGGGTATACAGCATTCCAAATAGCAAAAGAAAGAGCAAACTTACTGTGACTGTAATCCCTGTACACACTTAATGATTCACATACATTATTTTCCTATGAATGGTCTCTCTAACTCCTTCACACAGATGCATCAGAATAATACATTGACATTTTTTGTATTGTCTTTTTTCAATCAAAATGATAGATCACAGGTACCCTGCAAAGTACCAGCCAACACTTTACAAAGAAGAACTTTATAACCCAGGAAACTAGTGCCAAACCCCACAGGGAGGTTCACAGAGCAAGTGCTAAGGACTTCAGTCCAAAATGCTGCCAGACTCCTGGTTAACTACCTCTTTCTCACCGTTCCTCCTTCACAGTGTTCTTTTTCCATCCCTATCCTCCTTTTTCCTTTCCCCATTCTTTCTTTCTTTCTTCTTCCCTCCCTCCAGCTTTCCTTCCTTTTCTCCAGGCATCCCAGGTTAGATTCTCAGAGCCTCAGTGGAGTATGACTTCGTAAGGCTGCGTTACTCTACAGTCCACATACTCACTCAGGCAGCATCTTTTCCTGCCTGCAGGATAGCAGTGGCAGCCCAAAACACTGCCAAGCAGACTCCGGGACTGCCCTGCAGACTGCTGAGGTAACATCCCTGTACTTCCCATGCTTAGGTCCAGAATAAACCACACTCACAATTACTACTGATTAAAACGAGCATGACAGTTCATATAAGCTTTGATCCCACTCTACTCTATACAGTAAAGACAGCACAGTAAAAGATATTACATATTCTTATAAATAAAATCTTCAAAGTCATTACATTCATGATCATGATCTCCACAATTCATTGGTGGAAAAGAGAACATAAATCCTGTGCTGTTCGTAGCCTGTCCCAATACAGAGATATATGAACAACCAGCCTGCCATATTTGCCTGCTTACAACCTTAGGTTTATGAAGTGTGTACTTATAGGTATGTGCAAATGGCTATGGATTTATCTCACCACCAGAAGCATAATCTCATTTATCACACGAGACTTTCTTTGATGGATCCAGACACTGCAGCACCTGTGATACCGGGCTGTGCCAGTACTGATGGGTTTTTTAGCGAAGTGAGGCACAGCGGAATGAGGCCATCAAAAGGGAGAGATGGCCCAAAAGCAGTTGTTCTCTGCAATGCTATTTTCTTCTCAAACTCAGAACGACAGGGTCAGGAACCAAAGAGAGCCACATGCTTAAGTTTACAGCTTAATGACGGCACCTGGAGACACATATAAAGCCTTATGAGTAGTACAATCTGGCCATGAAACACACTGTAATGAGAAGTCGTTTGCTTTCATCAGTTAAACCAGAAACTTGAAGCTAACAGTAACATCTGAATGTGTGCACTGTTCCCCTTTCCACAGACATTATAAAGAATCTGGGCTCCTGAAAATTTGGTTTCATCCCATTTAACATCTCAGAGTAATGAAATGATGATGGTGATAGGGATAAAAGTTACTCTGTTGTGCTGACAGGGCAGCGTGTAGAAAACAGCATGCTGAAATGCAAACTGAATAAGTCACTCTGCTTAAGACTGTCTGATAAATGTCTTAATGGGATGCTAAAGGCCCGTAATGTAATGCTATTGTCCTGTAATGTAATGCTATAGGCCTGTAATGTAATGTTATTGTCCTGTAATGTAATGCTAAAGGCCCGTAATGTAATGCTATTATCCTGTAATGTAATGCTATAGGCCTGTAATGTAATGCTATTCTCCTGTAATGTAATGCTAAAGGCCTGTAATGTAATGCTATGTCCTTTAATGTAATGTTAAAGGCCCATAATGTAATGCTATTGTCCTGTAATGTAATGCTATGCCCTGTAATGTAATGCTAAAGGCCCGTAATGTAATGATATTGTCCTGTAATGTAATGCTATAGATCTATAATGTCATGTAATGCAAATGGTCTGTAATATAATGGGTATAGGTAGAATTTTGAGAACTGTGGTTACAGGTTTAATTGGGGGCACAAGGAAAATCTGGGGTACACACAGGAGTGGGGGTACTAGCAGAATTTGGGGTACATACAGCAGAGTCCTGCATGGGTCCTGTTTTGTAGACCCACCCCTGCCCCACACCCACAGTACTTAACACCGCACCCAACCCGCTACCCTACATTAGCACTAATGTAATGCTGTGCCCGACCAACCCATTTAACATGAAAACTGTGACCCGACCCGAACCTGTATTAAAATAACGGAACTACATCAGGTTCACCCAAAAAAAACTTTATTTGCTCACTCAAGCAATGTTTCTTAACTGACACAAACACTGCGACTGAGCTTCTCTGAATAGCCTGCATTGTTAGCCCATTGCTGGTGCCACTCAGAAGAAAAAAGAACGTCCATCATTTTTTCACTGAAAAAACAGCCTGATCTATTTCACCCGCGGTCCACTTGAGTACTACACATTCCCGACCGCACCTGCACCCATAAATGACAATGTTAATACGCTTTCACCCGTTACATTGAATTTAGGGCTTCTCCCGAGGTTCGCCCTCAGGTACCCGACCCGATACAGGACTCTGGCACACAGGAACAGAGGTACTATTGGCAGGAAATGTAAGTTCCAGCAGGATTTAGGAATTTCTTACTGGTACAGCCTTACCCCATTTTCCCTCTTCAGTAAGCCCTGTCCTGTACCACACATCAAAGGTTATGTCTGTCTATACAGCGCGCTGACTCCCGCCCCCCCATTACCTCCACCATCACAGAGAGGGGTGAGGGATATCTGATTAGCTGCCATTGTAGGGGCTGTTGACACATTCCTCCAGGAGCCGTTCTTGTGCGCTTCATCACTGCATCTGCACTAGAGAGCTCATTATACAGCTTGCTGAATATTAATGGGGTGTCCAGGGACCTTCTGTCCCATTCTATTAGCTGCTTCTGCCTTTCAGCTAATCATCTGCAAAAACTCGCAGGGCCTCGTTCCATCTCTGTCTCTCTCTCTCTCTCCTTCTTTCCCCCAACCTCGGCACCCCCCCTCCCCCACATCCCTCTCCAGTGTTGTCTGTCAATGCGTCTCTCGCGCTCCATCTCTCCCAGTCTCTCTCTCCACCTCCTCAGCCTAGCACAGAGGTTGATAAGGATGTAATGAGAGATAAGCACTCGCTGGTGTTTTGGGCTCTTCTCCACCCGCATCCCCCCCATGCCGAGCTCTCAGGAGCTCACTCCCATGAGTACTATCAATATCTAGAGTAGTTTGAGTCAAACTGCGGGTTGATTTGAAAAGCCAAGCATTTAACCCCTTCAGTTTCACCAGGCCTGCTGGGCCAGGTATTCTAATATGAAGCAGTTTGCTGAGTCGCTTAAGCTGAAAATGTGAACCAGCTGCATAAAAAGTGAATCATGTTATTATGATACAATCATTCTTTGTTTTCCTTTAGCTTTGTTCAGAAGACTGTGAATTAACTGAAAATCAACATTGTACATAGGCAATAACTCAAATGAAAATGAAGAATGAATAATATTGCATTTTTTTTTCACTTTTATGAAATTGTTAGTTTACTAGGACATTTGTATGTGAAATTGTCATAAGCAACTGATGATGGAGTGGAAATCAAACACTCTATATCAAGCGTTTAGTGGAGACATATAAGTTTTATCCGAACAACAACTGATGCAACTAAATACCCATCTCAACGTTTCTCCAAGGGCGATGACATAATCTGTACTGTTAGTACAAACTGATTTCATGGATTCTCACATGAGTCATGTCACTGAAAAACTGCATGTGAGTAAGCTTACAGCAGTGAAGAGATATTTCTGTAATGTTGTGTTGGTACCAATGTGTGGTATTGGTAATAATGTGTAATATGGTAATGTTCTGCTGTGTTGGTAATGATGTGCTGTGTTGATAATGTTGTGTTGGTAATGATGTCTGGTGTTGGTAATGTTGTGCTGTGTTGGGAATGTTGTGTGGTGTTGGTAACAATGTGCTGTGTTGGTAATGTTGTGTTGTGTTGGTAATGATGTGCTGTTTTGGTAATGATGTGCTGTGTTGGTAATGATGTGTGGTGTTGGTAATGTTGTGTTGTGTTGGTAATGATGTGCTGTTTTGGTAATGTTGTGTGGTGTTGGTAATGATGTGCTGTTTTGGTAATGTTGTGTGGTGTTGGTAATGTTGTGTTGTGTTGGTAATGATGTGCTGTGTTGGTAATGATGTGTGGTGTTGGTAATGATGTGCTGTGTTGGTAATGATGTGCTGTTTTGGTAATGTTGTGTGGTGTTGGTAATGATGTGCTGTTTTGGTAATGTTGTGTGGTGTTGGTAATGATGTGCTGTTTTGGTAATGTTGTGTGGTGTTGGTAATGATGTGCTGTGTTGGTAATGATGTGTGGTGTTGGTAACGATGTGCTGTGTTGGTAATGATGTGCTGTTTTGGTAATGTTGTGTGGTGTTGGTAATGATGTGTGGTGTTAGTAACGATGTGCTGTGTTGGTAATGATGTGCTATGTCGGTAATGTGTTTGCAATGATGTGTGGTATAGGTGATATGTGGAGCTGTGCATCAATGACAGTATCACAGCAGTGAATGGATCTGTTGTATATGAATACTATCGTGGCAGTGAAGTGAATAGACACACTGTTTATGACTAATATCATTGCAGCAAGGGATGAATACGTCTGAACTGATTCTGGAGAGAAGCCAAGGGTTTGTTACTGTGCCTTATGTTTGAAAAAGGAAGCTTTGCCACTGTGATAAGTGTGACGGTGGCTTACAGATAAGATAGCCCACGGTCTCCACAATGCACTGGGACTCTTGTCACATTTTACCTTACCCTGAAGCGGTCCCTCTCCCTGGAGGAAGGCGTGGGCAGACAGATGGACAGGACCACCGCATTCAGCGAGAGATCTCTCCTCTCTCTCTGGGTGATTAATTTGAGCGTTTTAAAGGGTGACTGCAGGAGAGGACTCAGAAAGGGCTGTTTTGACAACAGGCACCACGTCCTCCTGTTCCTCCCGCATCACTTCCACCTGTTCCTCATACATCACTTCCTCCTAATCCTCCCCCATTGCTTCCTCCTGATCCTCCCATATCACTTCCTCCTGATCCTCCCATATCACTTCCTCCTGATCCTCCCATATCACTTCCTCCTGATCCTCTCACATCACTTCCTCCTGATCCTCCCACATCACTTCCTCCTGATCCTCCCACATCACTTCCTCCTGATCCTCCCATATCACTTCCACCTGTTCCTCCCACATCACTTCCTCCTGTTCCTCCCACATCACTTCCTCCTGTTCCTCCCAACTCTGATTCACAGCAGCTCCAAACTTCGCCTCCCCCAACCCTCCACCCCACCCCTCCCCCTCCCCCCACACACACACACGTGAAAGAATCTGTGTAAAACAGCCCCTCTTTCCAATGTCACTGTCAAAAAGCCAATTTCAGGTGGTGCTAGAGGAGGGGTTATGTCTTATGGAGGAGAAATGTTTGATAGAATTCTCTCCTAGAAAATGTAGAGTGGCTGAAAGCACATCACTGGGAGATGGGTGAGAGGGCACGTATGTGTGTGAGAAGAGGAATGACAGGAGAGGGGCTGGGTGAGTACTAAATGGCACAGTACCAGCTCCATCCAGCAGGGGGCTCTCCCATTCCTAAGATGCAGCTTATCCTGTGCTACAGTAAATCTGCACACTCGACTGCCGCAGCACAGAACAGAAATGCATGAAAGCAGAACCACATACCTAATTCAAGAGCACAGACAGCAACGACAGGCACCCTGTTGGGCTGGTAAACAAACTGGCAAACTCAAAACTTCACACTGTTGCAACACACTGCAATATCTATTGTTAGTATGTTTCAGAGTATAATTTACTGTACTCTAAAACATAGTACCAACCTGATAACAAACGTCTATAATAGAGTATAATATTAGTTGCCTGTTCATGATTTAACATGATCAGCAGGTAGCACAGGCCCTGTCATGTGGTCTTTGAGGATGTCCTCCTACATTTCAGTTCAAAAATGACCAGAAAATAGCTATGCTTACCTGTGTTAAGGACAGAGGAAGATGCAATCAACGACCATCCATGAAGTCCATCCCAGCAGCCAATGAAAAAAGGTAGAAAAAATGACAGACAATTAGCCAGTGTTTCAGTTATAGCTATAACTATAAACAGGCAGAACATACATACATTTCACTGGCAGCAGTTTCAAGCTAATCATAATAATGTTAATAGATGACAAATTCCTCAAAATGCTAGGTAAGATAGAGTAAGAAGAGGAAGCAGTGTAGTATAATGGTTAGGGAGGTGCTGCTGTAACTGAGAGGTTGCAGGTATAATTCCCAGCTAAGACACTGTCATTGTACCCAAGGAGTAAGGAACTGCTTCAGTAAATACCCAAGTGTGTAAACAGAGAAAGTACAATACTTAAACTGTAAGTTGTTCTGGAAAAGAGTGTCCACTAAATGCCTACAGAAGCGACAATTTTTTATTGTCCATTTTACATGGAAATCTGTATTTTCGTATACTCCCATTTCACAAACACCTATATAACAAAACCACAAGGCTACCAGGGAGTGCAGTTTTGCCCCTGGGAGAGAGGAATTCAGTCAGCAGGATAACAGCTCTCTTCTCTTATCGATGTATATCTTCTGCACCGGCCACACATGAAGCATATTCTCCAAACATAATGGCTGCTCAATACAGCAGCCAGACTGTGCAGTGAAAAGTGGCAATGACACGTGTTTACAAAATAAGACATGAACAAATCCTGAAATCAAGCCCAAATTCATTCTGATATCAACTATGCAACCACTGAAACAAAAATCTTCACAGAGCAGGCAGAAATCTTCCAACCACCTCGTTTCCTCACAAAAATATATTTTTCGTATTGATTAGTTCATAATCCAAAAAGAGGAAATGTAGGATTAGAAATGCTCTCTACTTTGCAGGGTTTAAAATTATGTATGAAATATATTTAGTCAGAGCAGGAGTTGATTCAGAGCAGAACTGTGCTTGAATCAATACTTCCCTCGTCAGGACTTAAACTTGCAACCTCTTCTTTGCTCATTGCTGCAGGCCTCTGCACCATGGCAGCCCAGCTGTGCCTCCATGTTGAGGTCAGTGAGATTGCTGCTGGCCATGTTTACATGTTAGACTCCTCAGGGTTGCCATATGGTAATAAATCAGTCTGAGGAGCAGAAGCTGAGTCTCATCTGAAGTTTGTGTTCAGAGACTCCACGTCTAGCCTGCCGTCTGTGTTTTGAATCTGATTAGGCTTGTGGTTGTTTACCAGGATAACTCCTGAGGAATACGAATATGAATGTCTCTCTCAAAGAGCATCAGACATTGTGCTTTTTCTTTTTTTTCTATCTCTTTCATACCCCTCATTTGTCCTGTCACCCCACTCCCATTCCATGTAATTGTAATGCTAAGACTAAATCAATCATGTAGTACAGTGTGGCTTTAAGGAAGAGAGCCTATATTTAATCATTTTCAAATTCAGCACCATGGTCAGCGCAAATCTTAATCAATTCAAAATATACACCCAACTATAACTGAAATGCACCCAGATTATGGCTTTTCAGAATTAGTTTCAGCATATAACCATGCAAGAGTCTTATTTAGAATAGCATACATTACTATTTTCCAAATTCTAGCAAGAATTTCCATACATAAATGGCACAGACCTTATTGACACTGAAATATACTCTTTAAGGCATCTGTAGATACCCTGCCTTTGTGCCTACATCAAGACACAGAGGTTAGGGAAAACCCTGCTGACACTCCTACTCTGTTCCTACATAGTCAGGCTGTGGGTCAGGATTGGCCATTCTGTTTGTCAGTCCCCACCTTTAATTGTGTAGAGATGAGAGGTCAAACTCCATCCTCAACGACTGATGGAGAACAACAAAATCTCCACCTTAAGTGATAGATGGAGAATCACTCAAACTCATCCATTAGTGACAGACGGAGAATCTTGTATGTTTCCATACCCTCGATCATCAAACCCCTGATCATCTCCCATACAACGAGAGCGTTTTATACCCCAATATGTCAAAGCTATTTCCCCTGTCAGCCCATTAGTACAGGATCACTCAGTAACTCATCCTCTTTCCCTTTCTCCCTCCCCTGTCCACGAGACTGATATCACCCAAAGTTCCCCTGTCAGGCTAACCCAGCGACTGACACTCACTCTGTGTTTTACGCTGACACCCTTGCAGTGTTTATTAGTTCTGATAGGCATCCTATAGCCCCTTTCATCACTGCATCCAAAATTTGTCAATAAATCACTGGGGAAAGGCTACCACATATATCATAAGGTATATCCTTATCAACATGACAAGCTATAGCTGTCTCTATTCTTTACATACTGCAAGGGAAGAGAAACACGAACAGTTTGTTACAGCACGTTCAATTCTCACAGACTGAGCACGCAAACCCTATTTACTTTTCACCTACCGGTGGCGTGATGGTGTTTCAGACAGAACGTTCTCTCTGTCTCTCTCTCTCTTTCCATCTCCTGATTATTCTGAGTAATTTAGCGGGACCCAGGTGGTAACCTGTCGCTTGGCCATCGTCAGAGCTTATCACAGTCTGATGGAATTCTGGAGTGCAGCGAGGTGAGCTTAAATCTCATCACAGTTGCGGTCGCCGGTTACATATTATTGCAGACTGTGGGTAGAGAGACACTCATCGCACCCGTAACCGGCCTCCCATGTCATAAACCTGCTCCTCCAAACCACGATAGGATAAATAAATAACAGCCATTTCAAACAGGAGTCAGATTATTTTTTTAAACGCCATCTGGTGATCATGCCTTTGTGTTGAAGGTGCTCCCTGGTGCATGTTTTATTCTTGGCTTTGCGTCTTCTACAAAGGGAATCCAGCGCACAAAAGCAGTGGTGGCTGGCGGGGAACGTGCGGGGATCATAGAGGGGTGGCTGAGAACGTCCAATCATGTTGCAGGTCCAGGTGTTTATTCAGAGCCTGTGTCTGGGTTTTTATTTATGCTCCTCATCTGGATGTTTATACAGACCCTATGTATTGGTTTTTATTCATAAACCCAAATCTAGGTGTTTATACAGACCCTATGTATTGGTTTTTATTCATAACCCAAATATGGGTATTTATACAGATTCTATGTATGAGCTTTTATTCATAACTCAAATCTGGGTGTTTATTCATACCCTCGGCCATGATGTCATCAACTCAAAGAATATTAAAGTTTCCTGAAAAGCAATATTGTCAATCTGTGTCCACATGGCCTCTGTACTGCTCCAAACTTTGTTACTATTTTCAACACTTTGAGTGAATACCAGTGTAATGGCACTGGAGCTTCACTGGCATGAACTGGTGTTTACTGACACGTAAACATCAACCCCGCACATGGTTTTGGTGACTTTATTCACTTTTTCTGTACTCACTGGGGAATTTACGAAACAAGAGAAAACTGCAACAAACATGACGGACAAGAAATAAACATTGTCAGTAATAAGTCATTATTTAAACACGGAACATAATTCACTTTTCTTCTTATGCTGTAAACTGTCGAAAATGCTCAAAATATGATCTTGCCCATTACGCCAAGTAGGAAACGTGATGACGTTAGGAGGGTGCTTCGGTCGGGGTTCCGGAGCAGTGTGCCGAAACACAGCTGCATCAAATGATTCTATGCAGCTTCAGAGCGCCGTTTCACTCTCTAAATAAAGGCCTTTGACCACTTTTGGTTGAAATTTGTAGCGCGTTTCCTTCTACTCAACACCTGGCTCAGTGGCTACATCTGCCACTGCGCCGCCGTGTTTAAATGTTTCCCAGTCTTTCCCCCACTTTCTTTGGAATTGCAAGTGATTTCTGATCCACGTATCCACAATACATATAT
The DNA here is from genome assembly GCA_019788955.1 of Albula glossodonta. Classification (NCBI taxonomy): domain Eukaryota; kingdom Metazoa; phylum Chordata; class Actinopteri; order Albuliformes; family Albulidae; genus Albula; species Albula glossodonta. Next base: position 27,232,764 of record JAFBMS010000005.1, read on the forward strand.
GATCGGTGCATTTACAAGCTTAATTCAAATGTGGTGTGTAAAGTACATTTTAGCCGTGTAAAAGTTTAAGTTGAGTGTGAGAGAGCAGAATGTGTGAGGAAGTGTGAAACAGTACAGATACTCGAGGCTTCCAACAGTATCAAACTACACAACGCCTGCAGTCAGCACCCTCACCGCGTCTGTTAATCACTCAGCCGTGTCTGTTTATTCATTAATTTGTTGTCAACGAAAATCTCCCCGTTCATGCAAACTGAACCACGAAAAGCAATTTGGAAGCCTGGTCCATGAAAAACGGTGAACGCTCACACCTGCATAATTGCAAAATGAGAGAGAGGGAGACGGGAGAGTCAGCGGCTCGCATTAACGCAGATTACCACCTTTCCGTCCCATGCTGTGAAGCGCCACCCGCAAGTATACACACACTCAATAACTCATGCTTTGTCAAGCTGGAAATTTCCAATTAATTCCACAACAAATGAGAAACTGCACAGGAGCCGCTATTTCATTAGCCATTATATTCATTATGGGTAGTTGGCCAGCGTTTTCCTCTCATTGATTTGATTGTTTAGCTCGTGCATAATGCTTTGTCATTTAAACAGAGTAAGTGGGTGAGTAATAGCTCGATCAGAGATAAATGACAAAATTATGACAAAGAGGCATTTTGCTACAGGGAAGCACACACACACACACACACACACACACACACACGTGTGTTCACTCTGGCTCTAACATGCACACACAGGAATGTAAATACACACAGAAAAAACAATAAAAAACAACAGTAAAAACATGCCATACTCATTTCCTTCTACCACATGCTTTCAGATGAAGTAGAATATGTTGCTAGAACTTTCCCATCCTTGTTGTGTTTTCCTTGACCATAACCCTATCTACAGATAGGGAAAATTCCAATGATTCACTTGTGTCACATATCTGAAAGGCTCAAAGACATTTATGCTAGAGGAAACTACCACCAGTTTGTCTACCCTTTGGTTCATCAACCTGTTGTGCACCTTGAAATAAGTTCACTCAAGTGATGACCAAGTGGATTCTGATAAACCTGATGTTAAACAGATCTGGAGCAATAATGGCGGTGACGGGGGACAGGGCTGAAGACCTACAGTCCCTTCATCCCTTAAACCAGGTCGAGAGCTCGATTTGTCTGGCTACATCTCATACGAAATTGCCACTCTACATTCCTTCCTTACTGGAAAATTTGGCCTTGTCTCTACATCAGGGGTTCCCAACGTCGGTCTGGTTTTTATTTCACCCACAACTGATACCCCAGAATCTTAAGTTGTTAATTGTCCATAAGTGTTCAACCGTTCATGCTTCTCATGATTAGAGAGATCATTTGCCATTATAGCTCCACTGGGGTGAATGATGTCATGAAGAAAAAACTCCTACATTGACATTGTGCCATATTGCAGGCAATTACATTAAGACAAGCAAAATGTTTTAACTCATATTAAAGACTGGGGTGAAACTAACCATTTGGTAGATAGTGAAGGATTCAAAGACAAAGCTAATTATGATGAGCCAAACCTGCATTGTGTTACTAAGCATAAAGAAAAAAATCAGCTTAATCATGTGTTCAATGACTTAAGGAGCGCTAGAATTGATTCACCCCAGTCTATAATTTGATCAGGTATAAAAACGTACTCTTTTTGTGTATTTGTTTGCAAAATCATATAAACATAATGTGAATACAGGGGCTTCTTTTCATGACATGCATAGCTATTATTCAATTTAATTCAGTCCAATTTTAGCTGGATGGCACTTTTTACAACAAGTTGCAAATGGCAATCTTCAATCATGAAAAGCATGAACAATTGAACAATTATGAACGATTAACAGCTTGTTAAGGTTCTGGGGTTGCAGCTGTGGTTGGAATGAAAACCAGCATTGATAACAGTGTCCTGCCATGACAGTCATGACTGCCTGTGTTTGCAGCAGTCTGGTATCCTGAAAGGACCTGGGCCTTTTTAACGCCATTTAGATCCACCATAAAACCAGCAGCATTGATTATTTTAAGGGTGAAACGTTTTAATTTGCTCACCAACTCAAGCACTGCCCTCATTCGCCATTCTCCAGGTCTCCCATGCAAGTATTAACTTGCTAGCGCAAAAATAATAATTCAAGTCAAATTTCCCTATTTCATACATGTATTTGCTTGTTCGTTTCTTTGTTTGCATTTTGTTATCACAAGCTTGTTCTGTTTCGTTTGTTTAATTCAAGCATGATGTTGAAAATTCCCAACATGGACATGTAAGGTAAACTATTATAGAAACGGAAATTATTATAGAAAAAGTTTCTGGTAACGTTCCCTCCCTTTACAACCCGAGGTGTGGGGAATGATTCATAGGTCATTTCGCATTCAGACGTTCCGCTGCTCATTCGAGCATCAACCCGAGCTCCGCTGAGCTCTGATCCTGCTGAGCTCTGCTCCAACGTGAGACATGTCCGCTAAGTCCATGAAACCGCGGTTTCATCACCCCTGCTCCCACTCTAATATTCAAATAACCCCAAATATATCCACTACAGAGAAGCCTCTGTTTTGAATGCAGTGTCTGGCCTTAACAAGCATGGTTCCCTCTGGAGACCCATTAAATGTTTCACTTTCATACTCATAAGCATGTGCGGACAGACCTCATGTCTCCAATAATGAGCACAGAGAGGTCCCAAGATTCCATATTGTTGCCCTAAACAGACTTTGTCCTTTTATGACCCAGTTTTTAACGATTCCCACAGTTATAGATTGATAGCAAGTCTCAAAGTCAGCTGGAACTGTTGACAGATGTTCTAATAATCTTTTTAATTTGAGTTTTACTGGTCATAAATGTGTTGCGTTTTTATTGGCATTAAATAAAAAAAGGTCATTGAATATAGATGCTGGATAATGGCTACTTCCAGCAAAGCTGAAGTCACTGGAGATAGAGTAGAATTGTCCTTGGGGTAGCGAACTGACTCAGCAGTAGGCCACACCTAATCGATCTCTCTTTGATTAATCAAAGCACAGAATTCAGTCTGACAAAAAAAAAATAGTTTGACAAAGCATTCCAGCGTCCACAACCTCCAACTTTAGACCATCCGCAGCGCATCCATCACCTCCAAACTGAAACCACAGACCACCTCAAATCCCTAAAACATCTACCAAATCAAACCTCTCAGTCTCTACCGTTACAAACCCACCGGCTGAAAGCATCTGAAACCTTATTCCTCAAACCAGAACGCATCTACAACTTCAAAACAACCATTCCAAAACATCCGATAATTCAAACGAGCCGTCAGCCACTCATGAACCTAAAAGCAGTCTATTATCTTCACTGATTTCCTTTCCTTAGTCTTGGTATTAACAAGACCATATAATAATATTCTAGGAAACTGTATTTGATTTGATATTGAATATGATACAAAATATGAAGCCTTCATCTGAGCACCACCAGATGGAAGAGCAGAGAACGCGGTCCACTTTCCAACGCACTACACTCTCACACAGACATTCCGTTAACCCATAAACTGATCACTTTCACTGCCACAATCCGGCAGGTAAACTTATAGCTACGCTCAGAAACGAAACAGTGTCACATTTATCTGTGTGGAAAACGGTGAATAAAGACAGGAAGGGAGACAGCATGAAAGGTAAGCACCGCCTGAGGTGAGCGATAGCAGTACACAAAGAGCACGTGAGACGGTTTTAGCGCAGAGGCAAGCGGGCTGAATTTTCCGTCTGTAGGCACGTCAGCGGAAATTGAGGATGTTTTCTATCATTATCCCTGTCATATCATCAAGCCCGGCTTTTCAGAGATTCTTTTCGGTAGTTTCATAGTGATTTTGACTGACTGCATGCTCATATTTTCTCCTCCTTTTATCTTCTGCCTATCATTCAGTACTTCTGGGCACAAAAAGTCAATGCAGACACACACTGAATTAACAAAAATACAACATCTAATTGTAAATCTAAAAAGGCAGGATGACTATATACAGTGCTGGGTAAATCAACACAAATGCAGGGTGTGCTACCAAAGAGAACCACAACTTACATTTTTGAATGCAGGGTGAAATAAACAGTGAGTTATTTCGAAAAATGTAACACAAATGAATGAGTTTTCTGGTCTGGATGGCTTGGATGATTTTTAAAGGCAGAGATGTTAGAAATCAAGCAGGATTCCTTAAGGTTGTGATTCTCAGGAGGCCGGGGCAGAAACACTGTGTCTAACAAGCAGTGTTTGAATCCAAGATTCTCAGAGTGCACAGTGAGTTAAATACAGTACAGCGTCTGTGTAAATTACTCTGTGAGTACACAGTGAGTTAAATACAGTGTCTGTGTAAATTACTCTGTGAGTACAAAATGAGTTAAATACAGCATTTGTGTAAATGACTCTGTGAGTACACAGTGAGTTAAATACAGTGTCTGTGTAAATTACTCTGTGAGTACAAAATGAGTTAAATACAGCATTTGTGTAAATGACTCTGTGAGTACACAGTGAGTTAAATACAGTGTCTTTGAAAATGACTCTGTGAATACACAATGAGTTAAATACAGTGTCTTTGTAAATGGACTGCCTGTGTGTGAATACATGACTCTGGGAGTACACAGTGACTTAAATACAGTGAGTGTGGTTTATCTTCATAAGTGCTGTCCCAGTGAATGTAAAGGAAAGGGTCATACAGGCAATATGATCACGACATCACAATATCCTGACAAAAGCCTGGCTGCTCAGGGTGTCACGCTACAACCTTAACATAAACCCAGACAAACAGGCAAGAACCAACATTTCCTCTACAGAGTCCACAGAATGAACGCCCCCAGCCTGGCATCACCCCCCAGGGGCCCCTCAGGGGAACCACCGGGGGCTGAGAAGATTCATGGGCCAATGGAACTGTCTGTTTGGTCTCAGGCTGCCCGGAGAGTGCTGGAACGGACAGGCGTAAACATGACATTCTGGACCTGGTAATCATCTTAATCTTCCTCTCCACAAGTCGGCCCATCTTGGGCAAAGTGAAGACGCATTTCCGAGCATAATCAAGACACAAGATGTGGCTTGGTGCGGGCCTTTTTATTTTTCCTGGTTCGATGTTACAGAACCCTCCAACAGGTCATACCAAAACACTGCAGTGGCAGCTTATAGACCAAAAGCAGGAAAACAGACTGGGGGGATGTGACAGTTGATTTCATACAATTGTTCTAAATTGACTCAAGGAATGTATCTTCGCTGTAATGTGCTAACATCTGCATCCTGCAGACAATTTTGACTGAAAACAAAAAATTCAAAACTGAAAATGACATTGTTGTAAATCTACTGCCTGTATCGACGGTCTGCATTGAAATAAAACAGACGTATTGACTTCGTCCTGAAAACAGCAGCTCTTATAAAAATGCGCTGAAAGACGTCAGCGGCAGCCCTGGACTCCCCCAGACTGCTTTTTGGGAGATTAGCAAGTAATGCATCTACCAACAGAGCCACATCCTACTGTGACCCAAATACGGATTCTTCGCTTCGCGGTCGGCTGAAAAAGCTGTGCTCCGTGATTGGCTGGAGCGGCTCTGGGGAGAAAACAGGACCGAGCTTCGTTTCTAATCACCAATTTAATAATTCATGTATTTATGCGACTGTCAATATCTCCGCTTTTACTCAGTCAATTACCGCGATACCTTTTTCTTCCTTTTCAATATCGTAGCAGCAATCCCCAAACCTTTGAGTTCATAATCCAATCTGTGATTTCCAACGTAATCCAACAATCATCTCCAAGCTAAATAAATCCCCCCTGCTGTAACCGAGCTGATGCGATGTGCTGAGCACATTAGGCCGCTGCGCATCATCGAGGAGGGAGTCACATGTTTACACCGATCCAGGTGAGTCACCCTGTCCCTCCTCCCACACCCCCCCTCCCCCAAAGGTATCGATATTTTATGTCCATGAAAGGAATTATATATGTAAATGGAATCCATTATTATTATGTATGATATTCAGATTGCATCTACGATACACGCCATAGAGCAGAACGGTAATCGCAGAGTTTGTAAAAAGGGTCTGATGAGCAGTGTAGAGTTAACATGGACTATGCGAGTGTAGTAACAGTCTGTTTTGAGCAATAGGGCGGTTACAGTGTTCAATGGGAGTGCTGTGTGACACAGTGACAAAGCGACAGGTGTGGCCACTGTGCTGGGTGGTGAGTGGAAGGAAAACATGACCAAAAGTGCAACAAAAAAGGGCCAAAGGCCATTTATTAAACCCTTTGGGGGGGAAAGAAAACACAACTACAATTTGCCCTTCAGCCTCTCAGGCTGTGCTTAAATAAATGGCCTAATTGAAGGCAAGTGCTCACAGCTGAGTTGATTAGAAATCACTCTCTGCCTGTTTGTGAGGCCTCTGCTGTTGCAGCTCCAGTTACTTCTCCAGGTTGAGGGAGGGAACCAGGAGACTGACAGAAGTACAATGGGAGGAGCTGAGGAGCTTGCTCCTCCCTCCACCTCTCCCGGGCGCCACAGCAGTTACAGCCTATGTTCAGAGATAGTGCAGTTATAGTCTGTGTTCAGAATTAGAGCAGTTACAGTCTGTGTTCAGAGATAGAGCAGTTACAGTCTGCGTTCAGAGACAGAGCAGTTACGGTCTGTGTTCAGAGATAGAGCAGTTACAGTCTGCATTCAGAGATAGAGCAGTTACAGTCTGCGTTCAGAGACAGAGCAGATACAGTCTGCGTTCAGAGATAGAGCAGTTACAGTCTGCGTTCAGCGATAGAGCAGATACAGTCTGTGTTCAGAGACAGAGCAGTTACAATCTGTGTTCAGAGATAGAGCAGTTACAGTCTGCATTCAGAGACAGAGCAGTTACAGTCTGCGTTCAGAGATAGAGCAGTTACAGTCTGCATTCAGAGATAGAGCAGTTACAGTCTGCGTTCAGAGACAGAGCAGTTACAGTCTGCGTTCAGAGATAGAGCAGTTACAGTCTGCGTTCAGAGATAGAGCAGTTACAGTCTGCGTTGAGCGATAGAGCAGTTACAGTCTGCGTTCAGAGATAGAGCAGTTACAGTCTGCGTTCAGAGACAGAGCAGATACAGTCAGCATTCAGAGACAGAGCAGTTACAGTCTGCATTCAGAGATAGAGCAGTTACAGTCTGCATTCAGAGATAGAGCAGTTACAGTCTGTGTTCAGAGATAGAGCAGTTACAGTCTGCGCTCAGAGATAGAGCAGTTACAGTCTGCGTTCAGCGATAGAGCAGATACAGTCTGCGTTCAGAGACAGAGCAGTTACAGTCTGTGTTCAGAGACAGAGCAGTTACAGTCTGCGTTCAGAGACAGAGCAGTTACAGTCTGCATTCAGAGATAGAGCAGTTACAGTCTGCGTTCAGAGATAGAGCAGTTACAGTCTGCATTCAGAGACAGAGCAGTTACAGTCTGCATTCAGAGATAGAGCAGTTACAGTCTGCGTTCAGAGACAGAGCAGATACAGTCTGCGTTCAGCGATAGAGCAGATACAGTCTATGTTCAGAGATAGAGCAGTTACAGTCTGCATTCAGAGACAGAGCAGATACAGTCTGCGTTCAGAGACAGAGCAGTTACAGTCTGCATTCAGAGATAGAGCAGTTACAGTCTGCGTTCAGCGATAGAGCAGATACAGTCTGTGTTCAGAGACAGAGCAGTTACAGTCTGTGTTCAGAGATAGAGCAGTTACAGTCTGCGTTCAGAGACAGAGCAGTTACAGTCTGCGTTCAGAGATAGAGCAGTTACAGTCTGCATTCAGAGATAGAGCAGTTACAGTCTGCGTTCAGAGACAGAGCAGATACAGTCTGCATTCAGAGACAGAGCAGTTACAGTCTGCATTCAGAGATAGAGCAGTTACAGTCTGCGTTCAGAGATAGAGCAGTTACAGTCTGTGTTCAGAGATAGAGCAGTTACAGTCTGTGTTCAGAGATCGAGCAGTTACAGTCTGCGTTGAGCGATAGAGCAGATACAGTCTGTGTTCAGAGATAGAGCAGTTACAGTCTGCATTCAGAGATAGAGCAGTTACAGTCTGTGTTCAGAGATAGAGCAGTTACAGTCTGTGTTCAGAGATAGAGCAGTTACAGTCTGTGTTCAGAGATAGAGCAGTTACAGTCTGCATTCAGAGATAGAGGTAGTACAGTTACAATCTGTGTTGAGAGACAGAGCTGTTACATTCTATGTAGTTACAGTCTGTTGAGAGACAGAGCGGTCACAGTCTATGCTCAATGGGAGTGCAGTTAGTCTGCATTCAGAGACAGAGCAGTTACAGTCTGTGTTCAGATATAGAGCTGTTACTTTCTGCACAGTTACAGTCTGCGCTCAGAGATAGAGCAGATATAGTCTGTGTTCAAATTCCCAGAAAATATTTTGACATATTAGGGGAAAACAAAGTGCACAAATGATTAATGAGATTTTTTTTATCAAGAATTTTTCCTGGATTGACACTAATAGGAGCTACTGCATACCTCTGCTTTCAGTGACAAAATCAGTGCAGAGGCATGTCTGCTCTCACACACAACCCAGATACTGCATCAACAAATATAAGTAAATACATTAGACTGTAAAATGTGAGCAAAAATCAATACCGTGCATTGGACTGCGTGGCTTTGTTTGCAGGTATAGTGTTACAAATGCTTTGTAGAACAGCTTTGTAGGTGAGTCCTTCCACACATTTCACTTCCCACTTGATAACAAATCAATTTCCCTACTCACTCAGGTCACATGATCTCAGCCTTGCCAAAAATTAAATACACAGACACAGGGGAGCTGGCTGTAATAGTGCATTACGGCAACCGTATAATCATTCAGTAGTGATGCAGTATGTGTACATGATAATGGAACAGCGGATAGGCCAAAATTATGTGTCAACTGTGGAGATTAATATGAAATGTTTAAATAATAATTACTCACATTACTTAAACAATAGTGCTGTTAATTATGATGACCGGGGTTAAATTGGGTCAAGGTTGTCAGGGCACAAAGGCTAATAAATGTCATTAGGTGGACCTGAGGCCTGTGACTTCTACCATTAACATCTAGAATATTTACACATTTTCCTCTGCTTTTACTAATTAAAGAATACATTCATGTCCTGCTGACTATTGAAACAAATTACAGTTGATTTAGATGTTATCTTTTCACTCTTAAAATGCAATTGCATCATCACATTCGTGGTCACGTAAAGAAACTGTCACTCAAATCAGAGGAGGCAGACCGCAACCAGCATGGTACAGACAGCCCGACGGTAAAGAATAATGAAATAAATTAACTGAATTGTTGATTAAAATTGTATCTAATCAAAAGTAATTTGACAGGCTTTTTCGGGGGGGGGATTAATTTTAAAAAGCTGTCTAATGGCTCTTTAAACAAAACAAAGTTAACCTACAAAGTCTGCAAAGCTAATGGAGTATATGATTTCGCTCACTGCTGAAAAAGTGCTGCAGTGTTACTTTTGTGTTCACAATTAAAAAAATGCTGTTCAACAATAGTATTCGACTTGATAGACTTCTTTGCTATTCCTCCCATATCTAAAATCCATGTTTCCCATATTCAGAATTTCATATTTAGATGTACTTTATGTTATTTTCCAGATTTCTGCCTACTTCTGAACTCAGTTTAGATCTTCTGGTCTTACCTTAGTTGATTGTAATGTCTTTGCCCTACCCCCAAGTTTTGTCTCATCTGCAAATTGAACTATTTTGCTGCTGACCTCTGAATCAAGATAATTTATGTGGATCGGGAAGAGCAAACGCTCCAACACAGCTCCCTTTGGCCAGAAGTTTGTCTGCACACATGCAGGCAAAAGACCATGAAAGACTCTTTGTCACATGAATACTCTACACTATACTCTTCTCCAATCCCCCATTACTGCTGCCTCCCTTTTCCCGAAGGATCAGGCCACCTGGGTGTCCTGGGGCTCATCTATCCTTAGAAATCCCGGCCATGTCCTCTTCTCGCAAGGGCAGAAAAATTACCACAATCTCTGGATAAAATGCCGCCAAAGAAAATGGAAAAGCCCCTACGTCTACACCCTCCTTTAACCTAGCCCTCGCTCCCGATCTGGTCCGTACAATCGCTCCTACCATCACTGCTGAGTTCGGTCTTTAAAGAGCGTACTATCAATTCCTGGAACTCGAAGAAATCTGTGTTATCTTGGAGTCCTTCAAGTTGGGCCCCAGGATCAAGAATCCTGATCTTCAAGTGCTCAACCGGCTGTCACAGATTAAATGATCTGCAAGGTCTCCTTGCACAATTCAGACCACCTGACAGCTCTTACACAGTTATTAGCACATTTTCACCTGTAATTTCCCTCTATCATGATGTACTGCCAAAACAGAATTACCTGCTAAATGCTAATGAAAGACAGGTAGCACCCAGCAGCCAAAAGCAGAAATTAAACACAAGAAAATGTACTTACACAGGATAGCGACCTCATAATATTTCAGGATTTCTTCCTAAGAGGGTGACACACCATAAAAAGCCTTTCATTAGCTACAAAATATACCAAATTTAGTTAGTTAGCAAGTTAAAAGACAGCTTGCTAGCCAATGCTTGATGGAGGAAAATTGTGGAAAATTTCCCTTCAGTCCCCTTAGGTCAACAAAAAAGTTTACCAGCAGAGTAATCCCAAATTATTTTTAAACCTTCCAGCACAAATGGAGTGAAAGGACACAGAGATGAACTCAAAGAGAACCACAGACAACAGCCAGAAAACCTCTAAGGAAGAGCAGTCAAGCAGTTAGCAACAGCAATCGAGCAACTCTTCAGAAACTGACACACATAATGAGAATAAATGACGGCAAAACACACAATTAGAACAAAGCAATCCACTGGATTAAGAGACACTACCCAACCTGGCTGGTACAATACACACACACACACACACACAAAGCATAATTATGACTGTAACTGACGCTATGGAGAAAACCGTCTCTCCTTTACTGCAGGACTGTACATAGCACATCAAAGCTAGGGTGAGGAGACTGCTATTTTTAGCATTTCATTTCACACTCACTCGATTCTCTCTTCTGCCCACTCCTTCACTTTTTCCAGTAATCAACACATTCACTTATCCCACCATTGCACAAGAACCCCATATCATCTGTGCTTTTTGCATGCAAATACTCACGCTGCAGCCCTTTCACCCACAGGTGATCACATCCCTCTGTATGTATGCTGGAGTCCTGTGACTGATTACCTACACAGTGTGTTTCACTCCTTCTGTGCCAGGATCGCTGTATGCTGGGATGGGGTCTATAGACTAGTGGCTAAGGCACTTGGCTGGGACCTGGAGGGTTACTGGCTCAAGCCCCAGTGTATCTTCCCGGCAGTTGAATAGCCCTGCTTATTCTAATCAAAATGCTATTTACTTTGGATAAAAGCATCAGCTAAATAAATGTAATGTTTGTGCTTTCTCTGCCAGGATCACTGAATGTTTGTACCATTTTATGGGTTATCCATTTTTAAATTGTCTGTTTTAACGGACACACACACACACACACACACACACACAATTGCCAGTTGATGCATGTTCTGTCCTGAGAGATGAACCAGAACCTGGATGCCCAGGACAGTAAATTAGATGTGCTTGTCACTCTATGACCAGACCGTGCCGTAGGTCCTCACCTCCGCAGTGCTTCTCTATATACAGTGCGTATAATAGTAAGTGGGTAAAAGCAGGTGCTTAAAACCACTTCAGCTCTTTCAGAGATTTCCCTGTGACTCAGCCTGCTATTTTTAAAGGTGCAGAGTGTCTGCTGGGATTTTAAGGGCACAGATAGGATATGCTGTCTTATAAAAGGCACAGGGAGACTTTTCCACTGCTAAAATCCAGCTGTAGTCTTCCAGCAATTTTGCATTTTTCTGGCAATTTTGAGGTAACTAGAAATTTCGGTCATTTATTTATTAATACCAACTTAAAGCTGTCACAATAATTGGTTACAAGCACCATACATTATGCCTGTTAAACGTCATAATCCCAATACTCCTGACAACCACTTCATTGCAAATGCTTCATTACAGTGCCTACTTCAAGCTAGCGCCTGGCGATATTTTGGATATATTCGATATACTTGATAATTTTTTACACAAGACAAGAAAAAAGTTACGATATCGTAATATTAAATTTGGGTTAGTTTGCACTTCTTAGTGTAATCATTTGCGTGTTTGTTGAAATAGTCGGCAGCATATAATAGGCAGAAGTTTTCTCACTTGCGCGCTCTCTCGCTTTGAAATTCCCTGAGACATACACCACTGTAACACACCCATCAATCATTGTTGTGAAAGGTAGTTCGAAACAGGAGAGATTCTGTTGTATGGAAGTTGTTTGGATTCAAAAGGGTAGACGTGCAACAGACTTCAGTTGTGTATAAATTATGCCCAAAAAACACAGCAACCAAAGGCAGCAGCACCACCTCAACCCACACCACCAAGTGCACAACAACGAATCCGTCAAACACCGTGAAGCTAGTTCGGCTAGCGATACCGTTATAAATGATATGCTGTGTGTGCCATTATATTGATTGAATAATTTAGTTCAACTTTACAACACTATTAAAAGATATTCTGTGTACAATTGTCCTGTTTAAACAAATAAAGGCTATAAATTTATACTTGGTTTTGGCTTAAACTCAGTGTTTTAGATAAAATATTTAAGCATTGAGATACATATATCCTATATCGTAATTTTTCAAAAAAATCAAAATGTAGTTTTAACCTGTTCTCCTGATGACCTGAGCGTTTTCAGCACAGCTGGGGTCCAGAATAAAAGGAGCAGCTTCATGATACAGCTTTGGCACTGCCTTATCAACTCAACAACTGCCTTCTCTTCAGCTATTGGAGGCAGAAATTAAGGCAGAAATGTTCTTTTTCCTCCATTCCAGTGAATAACCTCCAGACATCTGACTGGACTGCAACATCTCCTGAATTCTGTATGACAGAGGGACTGGGTTCCCCAGTTATGCTTAAAGACATTGACCTTCTGGACCGAATAGTCTAAGAAGCTAAGCTAATGTAGCCAGTGCAGTAGGCCCACTAGCTTCCCTGACAACAGTGTGCACCAGGTGACTAAAGCTGTATATATGAGCATGGGGGCAGTGAAACGCACCACACACTGAATGAGACTATATTAGCTGGCAACAGACAATAAACGAGGGCCCTGAGACAGGAGAACAGCTGGCTTTGGAGCACAAATAAAGGCACAGCTCAGGCAACTGGCTGCAGTCCTGACTTTGGGGCTCAGTATTTCGGTTTAGTTCATAGTTTTCCCCTCTCCTGTTCCAACAGCAGAGAAACACAGCGGCAGACAAATCACACCCTGTTCGATTGACATCACAAGAGCGCTCTCCCCAAAAATAAAATCCGCCCACACATCCTGCGCTGAAAATCTACGATTGTGCTCACAGATTCTCAACCCTGTGCTGAGGCGGCAGTGCTGCTCCCCAAAGCCCTTATTTCAGTGTTTATCTCCAGATGGAGGGGGATGTATAAAGCACTTCATATGATGAGAATTCTGAGCGTCCATTAGGCCATATGCAGGCAGATCACATCCTGTCATGTTAAATCATTTTGAATGCTCTGGATTATCTCATCTAGACAGCTCCTGCTACAAAGTCAAATACCCTTTAGCTAACAGTAATAACGCTTCCTGGACCCTACGTGAAACCTAATGATATTCTAAGGATGTTTTTGTGCTTCGCAGAGGTTCATGAGAAATTTGTTGTCGTTGCCGACTCTGGACTCCCCTGCATGCCCTCACGGTGAGGCTGGGTCCTGAAGCTGAACTGAAAGAGTGCGGCGGATCCACTATATACACCATCATACACGTCCAGGTTTGTGTGCTCTAGTGGGACCTGGCACAAAGGAGAACACACATGCACACGCACACACACACACACACACACATACACACACAGACACAGACGAACACAGCAGGGCAGATGGTATAGCAGTGATGCAGAATAGGGGGTCATGATGTGACCAGGCTGTCCACATGGAGGACGGGGGAGACTGTGTCTGTGCTGCATGTGTTTGTTTGCACCGGCCATTTAAACCACATGGGGATAGTGGGCCAAAGCCCTACAGTGTTCTAACCAGCTTAACAATGGCATGTTTCATGTTTATATGTATTATGTGTATTATATGTTAGGTAACATATAATATGGGTGGCTCTGTCAGAAATCTACATCCCCACCTGCCCCCCTCAGATTTACTTGATTGTTTGTGTACAGTTACAACTATGGGTATGATTAAAATATTATTAATTTTAAGCTATGAACTGTACATCCATTTTTTACAGCTGATCACTCCAGCATCGATCAACATAAAGCCATAACAGTTTCAGCGGTAAAACAATGGTGCACATAGTTTTACATAATACCAATAGTGCAATTTTGCATTGTGTCCACAGGGTCAGCACTGGCAGGAGAACAAGGCTCTATTCAAATGGAAAGCGCGTTAATTAAAAGAGCTTCTTTGCCCTAAATTTTAATATGGCTCGACGTTAACACCTAGTCGAGATCCGTTGTACCTTAACAAGCCTGTCAAACATACGCCTATCCACCAGAGACCTGGGAAAATGCCATGTTTGGGGGTCTTGATTGACAACTGGGAAAGGTGGTTTGTCCAGGAAAAATATATCACATAAAACACCTGTTCTTTATTTTCAGCTTGCTGCCAACACTCAGTTGCAGCCATGATCTCTTGGCCACTGAATACTGATGACAGATATATAAATTGATTCTTTGTCCTGTCTGGAGGTTCCTTTCTTTGCGATCAATCTTTTTATTAAAGAGAATAACAATTCAATGAACACATAGTCAACACGACAATTAACAGGAAGGTACTTAACATACGGCCCCCCAACACCATCCTTGGCAATGCCCATACACACTCGTAGCCCTCACCCCAGGTCTCTCCCCAATATAAAATAAAATAAAGAAAACTACAGTTGAGGTCCTAGTACTCCAACTGAATTAAGGGCTGCCTCTTATGGATGTAGGGTCTTAAAACTGGCTCCATGCATTCTGGCCACCAATCTCTCCATCTGGATTATGTCCACCAATGCATCTAAGCCACTGAGTGTGGTGGTCGCCACCTTGGAGCCAACATTTTCTTACCTGCAGTGAGACCAGAGAATAAGATACGCTTCTGCTGTAAGGTCAGGTCTAGAGAGGAATCGTCATTTAAAAGAAATAAACTGGATGTAAGCAGAAGTTTAACATCTATGATGTCATTTAAGGTGACGGAGACTTGCCACCAAAATCACATGACGTTGGGAAATTCCCAATGCATGTGCATAATTAAGCCCAAGGCACCCAAAGGGTAGAGTTCACAATCGGAAGATGTGTTAAGCTTTATTGAGTGATGGCTTCCTAGGAGTGAGATACATCCTATGGGCAAATCTATAATGTATTAGTTGATGATCGGGATTTTTAGAGGTGCAATAGATGTTTTCCCACACCATGTCCCAACATATCTCCAGATCATTTATGTCAGCGAGGTCCCTAGACCAAGCAGCCTCTACCAGTAGTGGTTTAGAAGATTTGGAAATAAAAGCATAAGATCTGGATACCGTCCCCTGTGATTGTCCTACCGAAGCCAATATTGTATGCAAATTATGCGTAGGGAGCAGCAAGTCCCATGGGACACCATAACACCATAATCTGAGCTGCAAGTAAAACAAAAAAGATGATCGAGGAAGATGGTATTCGGCACAAAGATCATTGAACGTACATAAGCCACTGTCCCCATACAAGTCCATTAAAACATTAACACCCTTGTTCTTCCAGTGAGGGCATGAGAGTGGTATATTACCAGTAAGCAGTGAGAAATTATTAAAAATGGGAGAATGCTTGTGCCAGTTAAGATCTGCTCGCGTGTGTTTCACCACAGTTCTCCAGGTTGTAAGTAGGAAAGAAACTTAGAAAGGGTTTAGGCATAACTTGGCTTCTTTGTCCTGCAGCCTGTGAGGTAGCGCTAAGTTCTCTTCCATTGGTCTCCAAGAGACAGGAATGAGGATTAAACCATGCAGTGAGAGGATGTAGCACAAAAGAGGGGGTCTAACCCCTTTCGAAATAAACCCGGAGATTAGCGAGTGAAGTCTAACCCAGTAACCAATAACAAAGGGGAGTACATCCATTTTAATAACTGATATGCAAGTCTGGAGTGAGTTTGGGAGATGAGACCAGTGTTCAAAACCATTCTATGATTAAATACGTCTTGAAAATTCCGCAATGCAATAGTGGATGTAGAAGGAAAGATATCAACACCAAGATACCTGAAATTCTTCACTACTGGTATGTGGGAGGGCAAATGGGTCTGAGATGCAAAAGAATTTAAATGCATCAATGTTGATTTTGTCCAATTGATTTTGTAACCAGAAAGCGAGCTGAATGACTTAAAAGTAGACAGCAGATGCGGTATAGATGAGGCTGCGCTGCCTACATAAAGTAGGATATCATTAGCATACATTCAGGTTGTGTTAAGACTTTCTCGTTGTCCGTCATTTTGACAGATAGGGTCGTAAAAATTCCATTATAATCTATTATTACCTGTCATTTCAATTTTCATTTTTTAATGACAGTAAGAGATACTTAATACCATTTAATTTTCATTCATTCATTTTCATTTTTAAATACTTAATATGCAGAACAAGCTTATAGAGTGCATTTATGAATTATGCATTTATGAGGGCATGGAGAGAAAAGATGAACAGAGACACTAACCATGCGGTCACTTTTCATGTCAACACCACATGAAGCAGATGAATGATCTTTTTTCCACAGTGACAGTGGAGGCCACTAAAACACTGCGGCCATTGTGCCTGAACAGGCAAAGATGAACGATGCAATTTTACAAAATTAGACAATTACAAATAAAATATGAACAAACCATTTACAAGACATGAACTGAAATGAACTCAATTGACGTGCTGTAGCCTAGCCTGAACTCAAACCTTCCTCCTGGTCTGCATGGATTTAAACTAGGTGTTCGCTTATGCGTAATCAAACACATCAGGGGAGATTGCTGCAGAGGCGATTGTCATCAGGTTTTACGTCTTTCTCTCGGACAGACGACTTCTCATGTCTGTTTCAATGTTGTTCTGACAGCTGAACCGATGCTCTGCTGCCACACTAGAGACTAAAATTACCAGCGCCACTTCAGCCAAAGTTAGGTTAGGCTGAAGTTAGGGAACATTTCTCCCAGGGAAGTGACCAGAAGTCGCCAAGACTCTCTGAATGTGGGACTTCCTGGTCCTCCAAGCGTTCGCTTCACCGGGAGGAAATCCCACAGTATGCGCTCCTTCTGCCCCGGGTGGCACAGCTGCACCCCCCTGTGATCCGTAGTGGTCACAGGTATGCTCCAAGGCCTCCAGTCCATAGCTCTTCAATGCGTTGTCAGCACCCGGATAGCGAGATGAATTGAGTAGTGTTGAGGTCAGCGATGATGCCCACATGCTCCGAAGGAAATGTTTTTTGATAGATTTAGTTACCTCCGTGATGTACCCTGTGCACAAAATTGAAAAGGTCTCCACCTCACCTGGCCCGTTCATCAAGTCCTCTAGGCTAGCTAGGGACATGTTCACGACAGGTTGGGTGGAGGAGATGTTAACGTACATTTGGAGGCACTTTCTAATACTCTTAGCTACCGGACAATCTCTTGCAGCTTCCTCGTTCTCCAACTCAAACACCAGAGCAACCCAGTTGGCATGTATGCCCTTAACTGCCCTCTCCAGCAACAGCCAGCATGTAGCCGATGGTTGTTTTAGGCTCAGCAGGTCGTGTTCCTCCATTTTGTTTTGGAGTTCATTGAGTATAAGTATAAAAGAAAGGTGCGAAAGTCCAACATTTAGAGCTTGGCCATAAAGGTATGTGGACTGTAATCAGGTCAATGTCCATTGCCGTTTTTCAAGCTGCTTTGAGGGTCCTTGGATCTGATCTGTGAAGCAAAGTATTTTGCTAAACGGTGGCGATAATGGTGCTGGGAATAGGCTCTCCTCCGTGTCAGTCCTCCGTGGCCCAATGCGATGTGCACGCATAATTTCCACTGTCCCCAGGTTCAGGAACCATTTGGGGATTGCAATAGTCAGGTATGACACAGCATTAGATGTAGCTGTATTTTCAGGCAGTTCGTGCAACCGAATATTATCCCTCCTTGAATGGTCCTCTAGGTCGGCAATTTTCTCTTCTGGCTTGGCGGTGAGGGCACCGTGTGTAACAAGTTTTCTTTCGGTGGCTTTGAGATGGCCAGCCACCACCATTAGGCAGTTCTGTCCCTGCTCCACACCATCCAAACATTTCGATACGTCGGTCTGCATGATGACCATCTCGCCACGGAATACGGCAACCTGTGCATCAACCAGAGCCTGAGTAGTACTCATAAGTTGAGCTACCACGTTCCTGCAAGAGTATTGGATTAGCTCCTTTAATGGCCTCTGCAACCGCCATCTTAACTATTCCAACGGGTGTTTTGTGGTAAACTATAGGCTGTGTTACAGGTTGTTTGTCAGTTGCTTTTCTCGCACCCAAAGGCATCACAGTGTGTAAAAACACGAACCAATAATAGAGAAATAAATAACTAGCGTTAAAGTGTGAAAAATCGGCTAAATCGACCTTCTACATCCCTCTCAACGATGACTCCCTCCCAACTTGGAGGTTCCTGTTTGCAAATGGGATGGGCGATTTGCTAACATTAAGCATCTTAAATGAAAGGTTTTTTCTCTAAATATTAGAGATGGGGCGAATGAAACAGCGCTCCGAAGCCATGTCGAATCAAATGAAGCAGCTGTGACGCTCTGAGCTTCCGTTTGTGACTAAAACCGAAGTTTTGTATTTCGAACCTGAACTACAATGTCTATTCACTTTTATCAATTGGATGTAAAATTAGTTTTAGCTACCAGTTGGGGAAAATTCAACATAGGGAGTTACTTAATTAATTAGCAAAATGCATGCCCAATAGGCCTATCAATTGGTGTAATGTTATACACTGTATACTACGTTGCTGTAACTGCATGGAAATAAATGACATATATTGCCTGGATATCTTCTAATACTTTGCCAGCAGGCTATATATGTCGTGAATGCATGTATGTGCAGTAACTAAATAAAATAGGGCCCACGTGTACTACAGGGACAAAGCCTACTGACTGGTTTTAAAGTGTCTCTTGAGGAAATAATACGTCCGCTGATTTGTGTAGGCTACCAGCAGATGTTCTTGTCACAAGTGCTTTGAGACGAGCATAACTACTGTGACACCTCAGCTAAATGATTCAAAGCCTTGAATAGATAACGGCTAGAAATTCTTTGGTTTTCTCCGTCACTTCTCTGGGAAAGCCTATTCAGCCATGTCGGATGTCGCTATTATTCTCATGCTCTGCGTTCTCAAATAAATAGATTTACAGAGGAATGACGACGGTGAAGTCAAATCTGATAAAACTTACCCTTTTAACTGTTACGTCATTCTTGCGTCTGGAAAATCACAATGATGATACACATGGTTTAACTTAGCTTACTCCTCAAGTCTAAATGTACCAATTCATGGTCTGATGTAAGCATTGACTTCGTCTTTAGCACAGGACATTTCACACAGATAATTGCATCACAGCCTATGTTTCGCTTATCTGCATATTCGAGTAAGAGAAAGCGTACTGAACAGATAATTTATTCAGAAAATACATGAGGAAAGTGTAATTTCAAAAACCTACCCAGCCAGATTTTAACTTCCTTCGTGGTGAAAGACAGCCACGGACTCTTCTCAAAGAACCACTGGTAACTTATGTTATCGGGGTGTATTATTCATATTTGATCATGGTGATGTAACACCCATTTGGGCGAAGCGTCGGAGCCTCAATACATTTTCAAAGCAGTTGCTTCAATTGTGTCAACTGTTTCAGAAGCCTCGGTTTCGCCATCACTACTAAATATTGCACCTTACAAAATAAAAATTGAGAGGCCCAACAAATATGTATGATTTGGGCCTGGTAAAGCATTTAGTACATGCAAAACAGTTTTGTTGGTGCAAAAAGACTAAGAGAGCATGTGATTGGTTGAGGTGGTTTGTTTGCTCCAATCACAAATCACGTCACTGAAACCACATGCATAAAAATTTGAACATGTGCGAAAGGCTTTGATAAATCTGGCCCAAAATTTGCAACAAGTGTGTCCTTCTGCAGATTAATACCACTTTATTACCTCATCCTGCATTCATTCCCCCTGCGAGCACCTGCTGAGCTGACAGGAGAAGCAGATGAAAAAGAGGACGAAAGTAGTGGGGGAACACATGCGCAGAAGTCAACCATGCAGTCACACAATATGTTAATTGATAAAATAACAAGGGCTCGAGCGATCTCTCTTTCTCTCCGTGCAGGTTTGGTTAAGCGGCTGTGCCCTTCGCGTCGTGAATATTTTCCCTAAGAACTGTTAGGCCATCCTTCCTCACTCATTACAGTCCGGGACCTGTCTTTGTTAAAGTACAAAAAAAAAGATTCACTCAAGAACATTGTTCATATAAAACATTCAGGCCATTCCATCAGAAATCAACCAACATCCCCAACCCACTCCCTCCCCCCTCCAAGTGTCAGACATGACATTTTCAGCACTGACACAATTGTTCAGAGAGTTTAACACACTGTAAATACATAAACAATGTTCTTATGCAGCCATCATCTTGATATGTGGAGCCAAAGTCAGCAATCTTAACAGTAAATGTGTTTGTGCAAAGAAGTTAGCTTATCAACAAAAAAAAACAAAACAGGACACCCACTTCCTGTCAAGGGATATCTCCCTGGGAAACAAGACTATGAGAACATACTCATGCTGCTGTGGAATTTACATACATACAAACAGACATACACACACACACAATATAACTGCATTTAAATATATAAACACACTTTTACACTCCACTCACGGAGGAAGTAGTGACACAAGCTGATCAATTTGATAAATATGGCTACTTTTGGTTGCCAAGCTACAGAACAAGTGTCTTCTTGGGCTCATAATGACTGAAATTATGATTCACTTCAATGCCAGGAGGCTAAAACAGAGGCCCCTCTAAAATTAAACACAAAATTAAGGTCAAGGAGAAGTACCTAAACTCAATGGCATCGCTCCCTCTCCAGAGAGAGGGCTCCCAGTATCGGTACACACTGTTCTGAGCTCTGTGATTATACAGGTGCTCTGCATATCTCTAACTGCAGTGCAGAGAGCCAGTAGATCCTGTGAAGTCTTCACCATAGTGATTCTATAGATATTTATATAGATACAGCACTCCCTAAACAGGGCAGGGAGTGTATATGTATAGCTCAGAGCTTATGCACACGCTGTGTATGTAAAACACATAGCATCTGTGTTCACAGCTCTGTGTTCCCCCACGCTGACATCACTTCCTTTCAGATACAGGAAATGTTTTCTTTGCTTTCTGTGAAGTCAGGCTCCAGCTCTTTCTCTGTCTCTTTCTGTCTCCTTTCCTTGCCCTTCAACTTTCCCTCTCACTCTGCATGATGAAAATGGTCCCTGTTTCAAATTAATGAATGAGCCCCTACTATGCTGTAATTAGATGAATTTGAAACGTGGACTCTGGTAGAGTTAATGAGAACAAAACTAGCCATTGGATTAAGAAACACTGGCCAACCAGAGTGGTACAACACTCACTCACACACTCACACTCACATACCCACCAAGACACAAAATACATGCCCAAAATGAGAATGACCCTCTCCATGTTAATGCACTTGCCCATAGGATAGAAGTTTGTCATTATTGTTTACTTTCTTGTTTAAAAAGAAACACAGCGGTTGCCTGAGACATGTTTATTTTGCATTAATCAAATGATATTTATGGAATTACTGACTGCCAAAATATCAAATCTCTCCAGAGACCACAGGCTTTGGCTCTTTAGCAAAAAGGGGTTTTATGTAATGGCAAGTCATAATGTTAATGTGTTAAATTTTTCATGAAGGCAAACATTAGCAAGAATAATGTGTGAGCCGTGTTTTACTTTTAAATAGTGAAAAAAATAACATTAAATATATACTTTATGAAATACCAACTTTTACTTACCTGTAGTACCTTTTTTCCTTATTGGTTTTGAAACATCAACAAATTAATCCAATAAACTATTTATTACATATGCTTAATCCATGCTTACTTAAATGCGTGTGAATACAGCCATAGGTTGGTGTGAAAGCCAAGCGATGACATCATCAGCACTGTATGACATCATCTCTGCTATATGACATCATCAGTGGCTGATGTGGTGCCATGTCCTCAGCCTTTCCTTTAGTGTTACATCACATCGTGACACAGCCATTTCTCACCAGGGTCAAGCCTGAAGATGTATTCTACTTACAGAAAAGAGAGGAGTGCTTTCTTCCAAACTTCACTCTCTAAAGCAGGTCTTACATCAATATGCACCCCTTCCTCTCTTTCGCTCTGCCTGCCTGTCTCTACGGTTAAAACTGTTACATCAGCAGCCGCATTCATGCTAACCTACTTTCTCAATTATCTGCATAAACTCTGCAGTCTCTGGGGAGGAGGATGGCAGAAGACAAATTGCAGCCGGAGGGCACCTGTAAATGAGTCATGCAGTGCTGTGTGTGTGTGTGTGTGTGTGTGTGTGTGTGTCAGAGGGTGGTGTCGTGTCTGAGTGTGTGTGCATGCGTATGCATGTCTGCATTTGTAAATATGCATATGTATGTGTTTGTGCATATGTGCACGCATGCGTTTGTGGGTATGTGTGTATATGCATTTGTGCGCATGCGTGTATGCGTTTTTGCATATGTGTCTGAATGCATTTGTGCATATGCATGTGTGTATGCATTTGTATGTATGCATTTGTGCATATGCGTGTGTGTCTTTTTTACAATATAAATATTTTTCTACATTTTATATTGTAATTATTGATTAAAATTTGTATGCCACCTCTGCTTTGCAGTCATCAATATTCTTGCATATTCTTCCCACCAGCACTCAAAATAAAAGATTTCTGTTTGCTTTTATTATCATCCCATTTTCCCAAAAATACTGTCCATGTATCATCTCAGTGTATCCATCTTTCAAAACGGCATGTTGCATTGCTCAGATCTCTTCAGAAGTCTTTTGTAACTGCAAGTCTGATGGCTATGTGTGGAGTGATGATGGAGTAGCTGCGTTTCTCCCTGTCTTTAATGGTCAGCCACTAAATTCTCCTCTTTTAGCACTACGTCAATGCATATTACAATAATGAATTATGACCTCCCACTCAAATGTGCCTGCGCTCGTAATGTGGTCTAGTAGGCAGCTTTAGTGGAAATATTAATGATCAAACTTACAAAAACATCACAGTATGTGCAACAGTGTCAATGAAAATGCAAAAGCATTGTTGAACACACAGAATAATTGCTCGATATACACCATAGGCAATGGTGTATATGTGAAGGAAGTGGTTCGATGCTTAGACAGAGTGAGGACTGGGATACACATAGAACAGACCAAGGAGAGAAGTCTGCAAGAAGGGCAACCTCAGGGCCTGGGAGGATATGGCCAGAGGCTGGGGGTGTATGTGGTCATTAGGAAGCTAGAGCTAGGGTTTGAAGCTAGGCTAGCTAACTGTCCTGCTGTTGTTTTTGCATCTCTAGGATAGTCACGTGGTCAATGATAAGTTAGCAATATATTCATAACACATTATTCTATAGCCAGAGAAAATTCAAGCTGCAATATGACTACTAGCAAGCGCATGGGGGAGGAGGAGGGCGGGTATGAGGACTTAAAATTCCTCTGGAAACTATGTCTTTTAAGGGGGGTTTAAATGTATCAATTTTCCAAGCCCCAACCCCCTCAAGACAATTGTTCGATAGCAATAATGGAAAAGTGGAAGTATTACCAAGGATTAAAGAGCTCTGTTCCACAGCTTTAACTTGAAACTAGTCTGTAAGGTGCACTAATTCTTATCACAACAGTTTATCATCAAACCCTCATCTTAGTCTGAGCCCTTTATCTACATTAAATACTGCAAACAAACCAGTATTCATCCAAGAGCAACACTTGCTACTACCTTACTTCTGCACTGCATTTTCTTAAGCCTGGTATTTAATTGTAGGAGGCTTGTTCAAGATGAAGTCAGACGGGGGTTACATGTCCAAAGACACTGAAGAGATCCATATCAATATTATGGGAACAAAAAGTCTGTGAACCAACACCAAGCTCTTTTTCCCACGCTCTCATCTCTTTCTCATTTTAAATGATTATTTTATTGCGGAGAGAAACTTTGTCTGAGGTTCTCTGAAACAGTTCAGGGTTCACTCTGAGTTTATTAAAGGTGACTGAGAGATTAAGCACACACACATGCACACACACACAGACACACACACGCGCACGCACACACACACACAAGACACCCCTCCTTACACATGAGCGTCAGTTCCCAGAGGAGCTTCAGAGCTCAGTAATCTTCCTACAGGGGAGAGTAACACAGCCAGGGATCTGCACTGAAACACTCTGGATTAAACACTTATTTTTAGAGCTGGAAATACACACTATTTCCCTTCTCCTCTTTCTGCACACATTCCTGGCAAATGTTACTTTCGTATTGTGAGTTTTTATGAGGAAAGTTGAATAAATACCCGCATATTACCACAGAAAACAAGCACTTTTTAATATTGAATGAACAGAGGAGCCGTTTAGACAGCAAGAATGCAAGAGCAGGCTGTGCTCTTCGTTTATCTAAGACTAGAAAGTATCAAACACTGTTCAAAGACTAGACATGAACACTCTAAGGATTTCTGCCTGCTCTAAATGACCTGGCAAGCTATTACTTGCACTGGCAGTCCTCTGTGTAAAAAGCTCCTCCTATTATGTCAGTGCAGAGGCTAATTTCCATCTATGCTCCCCGTGTTCTGCTAACTGAACAAAAAATACATTTTTGTAGTTCAGGTTGTGAATCCCTCATACGAATTGAAAAACCCTCAAACAAATTCCACCTCAGTCTCTCTTTGCTAATTCTTAATAGATAAGCGATTAAAACATTTACTCATTACTTTCATGTCATACCTGAAACCAACTTTGTAATTCTTCTGGGTAGTTTTTCGAGACCTTCTATGTATTTTTTATAGTATGGAGCCCGCAGTGCTCTTTGTCAAGTAGGCCCTATTGAGATTTAGCCAATTTATCCCAAAAAAACTTCAAAAAAAAGTTCACCATTCGGCACTCAAGCAGCACAAAGCTACCATTATAAACTAGGCTTACTGCTGATGTTTCAATAGCTGGAGTCTGAAACAGCATGGAGGCTCAAGTCTCCTCATTACAAACTCCACAGGAGGACCCCAGAATAACCAGCACAGCGACTCTAATACGCGGTCCTGTTTACACTGATAACTACACATTGCTCCCAGTGACGTTACATATCACCCCTGTTCGGTAATTTAATAGCCCTGAGAACAGGATATTAGCGTTTGCATTCATACAGCTCAAAGCATACCAAATCTGCACAGATAAAGGCCTTCCACTCAAACAGAAAAACACAGATTGTTACAGAATAGATTATAAACAATATGTACTATTGGTTTCTTTATTTATACTTTGTATTTATAAGTTTTATTTTTTATCATATTACTATTTATACTACGATATCCATTATTACGTACAAAAGGTGTGCAACGGTATACAAATTCACGGTTCAGCATGTACCTCGGGTTTGGTGTCAAAGTTCAGTAAGTTTTCGTTACAGCAAGGAAAACAAAAAAATGTACAAAATAACATTTTTGTAATTTATTTTGAAAAATGTAAAAATTAAACAGTGGCTCCTTGGCCACAATTATAACTGTAACAGTTAAGGCACTCCAACATTGACATATTGTCATTAAGAAAAAATAAACGCATGCAATTAAACACAAGTGTCAGTAATGCTCCATCGTAAGCACCTCTGACCATAGACTTATATCCTTTAGCGATATTTTCTACGACCAAGTATTGTCGCATATTCGCAGTTATAAAAACTCGTAGCATTCGTTTTCGCACAGTCTGAATCTGCAGTGAGAGGCTGCTTGAACGCTATGGGAAGAAGGACTCGTCTTCCTGTCTGTTTTCGTCTCGTTCTGCTTATCAACACATTCGGGTGATGCCGTCATAAATGACACTTTTGAAGTGTATCCACAGACCCAACTCCAGTTGTACATTGTCGGCATACAGTTTGACACTAATTGTCGTCAATCTTCGCTGTAACTAACCGGGAAACCATACTGCTCACATACAGTGGATCTAAATGTCATGGGAGGATACTCCAGTTCTGGTCTCTCATTTGTGTTTGCCATATGGATGGCAGCAACACTACATGAGCTTTGCTAACAAGGGCTAAGCTGACTATCATGCTACAGCTGATAGACAACAACTGGTGCACTGACAAAGCTTTCCAGGTAAAACGCACACTGCAGAATTTCTGTTTTGCGCATACAAGCAGTAGACATAAATAGACTATTTTGACGATAATTGTTTGGGTCACAGGATGTACTGAACCGAGGAAGTCATATTCCGAACTGAACGACCTGTACTAAACGGTTTGGGACAAATGCACGTACCGTTACACCCCTAATGCACAATACTTTACCCATTATACATGTTTAAATATGCTCTCCACAGCTGGTCTATGGCTGAGACAGAGGGCTGTTGGGAGCTGAGCTTTATGGTTAAAGTAACCGTAATGGTGATCTCACACACAGGAGATCAGTCAAATGAAAACTATCTTCCTGGACCAGTTAGAGAGATGCTGAGTCTTCAGTGAAAGATAATGTGAATTATAATTTGTGTTTTTTATCTTTATAAAGAGCAGCGTGAGATAAACATCAGAAATTCTTCCCTACAGTCCCACAGAATACTGGAGTGTGCACTATACTCATCCTCACTATCCTGTCCACTCATTCTATTTACTCCTGTCTATGATCAACAGTGAAGGTGGGAAAGCTGCACAATTCTACTACTTCCACTCTGATGGTAAAACAGGTTGCACAATGCCTTCTCTTACTTACACTGGGAAGCTGAGGCATTCTAACATGCCCACTATTGTCCTGCTACACAGAAGGCAGGGTTCTCCTTATCGAATGTTACAATCGCATTCTGCCATTATGTTTTCATGTTATGTTTTCAGCACCATGTCCACTGATTTAGCTATGAACATATGAAAAGGAGTGAAAACCAAAGTGGTAGCAAAAGTGAAATGTAGTTTTGCAATGTTTGGTTTAATAAGAAGGTTTTAATGTACAATTCACTCAAAGAAACAGACTTTGGTAATGCATGCACCGTATCACAAATCCACTTTCAGATTTGGAGGATACGATGCCCCACTTCTTTGTAAAAACAGTCTGGGGAAACCCCTGGAAGGCACTTTTTTTTTTTTTTTTTTTACAATGTTACTGTCATAAAAATCTACAACACAACATTATCGCACCCCTTGCTTTTGATGTCATCTCCCACCACTGTTTCATTACTTCAATTTTGAAATGCCAGACCTCCAAACTCCTCCCATGCCAGCATGGTCACTCCCATGGTCACGTTTTCGGTAAAAGGGCAGAACACACAGAAATCTCAGAAGGGCAGTGGAGGCAGACAGAACACCGCAGCACAGAGGGTTCCTCCTCATACCCCTGACCTTTGACCTTAGGTGCAGGGTTCCGCAGCCTTTGTCTTGGACACCCATAAGCTCTGCTGGTTTATTTCGCCTCAAAATCAGAAACCGCTTTAGACCCATGAACTCAGGTTGGTTGACAGTACCTTCCACATGGGCAATTAGATCTTCAAAACAGGAAGGCACTGGTGAACTGATCCTTAAAGCTGAATGTGAGCCTCTACCTTCAATAACCCAAGACATGACCCCACCCCAAACATCGCCCCTCCCCTATCAGAGCCATCAGAAAAGCAGAGGCCCACAGCGGAGCTGGATTAAGTCAGCCATCAGGACTCGTGATACACTCATTAACTAATCACTTTTAAAGATTAAACCTACGATACATCTCCTAATCTCTGACCGGGCCAGTTCGTTCTCTCTGGTCCTGTATTGAATTGCTTTGCTGTTTTCCCCTCCGTTCCTCCAGCGAATGTCAGTCGGGATGAGGGGCTTTGTTCCACTGCGGCTGAACATGAACTCAAAACAAAACCAGGAGGTTGGGGTGAAATCTCATCGCGTTGTGACAAGAGAATGCAGTCTCGTCGTTCACGGCCATTGGGTCTATGGAGAAACCTCAAGCCTGTGAGACATGGTCAGAAGCCATCTACCCTATATACTTACACTTGCCAATCTGCACAATACACCTGGGTTTGGCCTTAAGGCTACAAGACCATGACAGCCTGCGTGTGATTTCCCAGAAGACCTTGCAACAAGATGGGGTCTAACATGTATTCAACCCTCATTCAGCCGAATATGCAGGCATGTCAAACTGGGACAACGGTTCCTCCAACAGCTCCCAATACAGGGGTTTAGGGAACAGAGGGAGGGAAAGAACTTTCTCAGCAAGAGGCCCAAGAGAGAATCACCAGTATTTTAATGATAATTCACATTATGATCATTCTGTGTAGCTGCCTTTGTAATAGCAAATCCTTTATTTTAAAAATAAAGTCCTTTAGCGCAAGGTGTCCTGTTATTTTGTCCATCCCCTCTAAGTACTCTCCTGATGAGTTTTCTCTATTTTTTTCACTCTTTGTTGTCTATTGCACATCAGAATAAATCCTGGAATCGTCTACAGCGATAGTTAAATCTGAGCCAATATTACAGCAAGGATTTTTACATTTCTCCTCACAAGAAGAACCAGCAATTTTTTTTATTGTTGAGCCAAAAGACATTTCTCTGGATATAAAATGAATGAATGACCTTCATTTTTAGGGTGAGCTGAGGCTAAACCTATAAGCTGCACATATAATATGACTTCCATATCAGGTCCTCAGTTAGTATAAAACAGAATAAAACAACAAATAAACAAGTAATTCAATCCTTTAAAAAAAATGCTTCAACACAGAAGCCACAGCTCCAGAGTCTGAAAAAAACTAATTTCACCGTTCCCCGCCCATGCAGGAGCGCTAACGAGAGTGGCTGTGTGTTAAACACTTTCTCTCACCCCGTCAGCAGTTTCCTTTCTCCCATGGGCCGTCCATCCTTAGTTGACCTTGAGGGGGGGGATCTGTGAGTATGAGCTCTGATCAAACTCTCCCTCCCCTACCCTCCCCTCCCCACTCCACCCCACCCCCAGCTCCGCCCCAGTCCGGTCCCCAGTGCCCTATCTGTGATCTATCGCTTAATGAAACTTTTACGGCGCTGCTCTCTCAGACATATTAACTGGACCTAATTTCACAACCCATCTCAAATCACTGCGCTGAGCCAGCAGAAGTGACACGGGTTGTCTGTGCGTCCCGAGAGACAAATCGCTGAAGAGAAGTTTAACTGTATAGCAAAAGATTTTGTGAATTCTGCAAAACTATTTTACAAGGGATGCCTAAAAAGTTATATAAATTGTAACCTGGTTAAGGGGGAGCATGTAAGGCAGCACACACCATAAGCACATGCCTGTTAGGTGCAGGGGGCTCTTAAGAGAGAGATGGATGCTGGGTACAGAGGAGCGGTCATGACTCATATAGCCGTGTCAGCGCTGTTATATTTATGCACTTTCCAAACAATGTGTCATTTGACGATACAAGGTATTCATGATTCTTCCTGAAGACATACGAGGACAGGATATAGGTACTGAAGCCGCTAAACAAAAGACAGAGGAGTGTTTGCGTGTGACGCGCATCTACACAAGAGCCGATCCACACCCCTCCTCACTCCTTTACGCGTTATTCACACCTACATCCTTTTGTTGTCGTCTGGGAAAATGCATTTGTCTCTTCGCAGTGGTGTAATCCAAGAGGGAATGGCAAATAAGCGCCGCCATGCCTATGAACAATATGAAGAGTGACAGCCATTGTCACAGTTCTACGGTAAACATTTGAGTTTCAATATAGAGAGGTATGGCATATCTAAGATGTATCAGGTCCAGATTATAAAGCAGGACGTACGAACATTTGCATCAAACGTACCACACTCTTAGAAATAAGAGATCCAAAAATGTTATTTTTGGGTAAACAAGTGTGACGTACACAACAAAAAAAGCAAAAGGCAATGAGTCAAACATGCACTGTGTTAAAATGAGTTTAAGGAAGACATAATGGCATGATCTGTGCCTACTCTGACTATAAACGTGTTCTGTCTCAATTTTCTGAAGTGTACCGTCTTCTTCATTCATTCAAGCCTTCAACCATGTGTGTGCCGTGAATAGTTTCTGAGATATTAATAATATTTAATTCAACATCATTACTGTCATGGTCATGTGGCATCCCTTATTTATAATATCATAATTGAATGCAGTCATTTATAGATCAGAACAACTTAAGAGCACGAAAATACCATCATATTAATAAGAAATAGAGACCAAGATAGAGAAGGTTTAATTGACTTTTGGTGCCAAAGCAATTATTTTGAGTCAACATTCCAATAAAATTGGAGGAATATTTTCATTTTAATTAATACGGTATACAAGCATATAGTTCCTTTTGATGAATAGGCCTGTACTATTAACTATTACCTACACTTTATAAGTTACAAATTCACAACATTCTAGACACAATACAGTGGAACTGTACTATAACACTCTGTGATGTATTATTTTTTCCTTCTATTTTGCATGTTTTATTAATTTTAGCAAAATCTCAAAGCTCACTAAATTCAGAAACATTCATTCAACTTAAGAAATACAACATCTTCACAGTTAGGCTGTACACGGCTGTGCGACATCACACCTATTTGGCAGAACATGCCGCTCAGATGCCACATATAGAGAGAGCGGGAACTGATAGCAGACACAAACTCAGCAGGGAAACAAACTTCCTTCCAACTACAACAGCATTCCCTGGAAACTGATTGGCCAATTAACCTCTATAACTACACCCACCTCCCTGGCAGGGGATTAGTGGAATTAGAGATGCTTCAGTGCAGATAACTGAAATGGCACAGATCATAACAGACCCTCATCATCTTACTCATTCTAAACAAGCTGTTTTTCAACACCATTTCACAAAAGCTCATATGTTGAGCTTCCTGGAAAGAGGGAATTGTCAGCATCCCCCACACTTCTTTGAGGTGATTTGTACAGCATCTTTAGCTGTACTGTATATCCAAATGATGAACAGTGTCCATGTGAGATACTGAATTAAGTGTGGCTACCATTGTGTGATGCAGATGTCACCTTACACCACAGTGGCATGATGGGTAATCACCCCAACACAAACAAACAAACAACACAACACAAATGTGAGGAAATGGATGCGGGAGCTCCATTCGTTCTCCTTCTGCCTTTCTCTCCCTTCCTTTCACTCTTTCTCTGTCTCTAAACTGCGGCTCACATGAGTTTGCATGCTGATTTGGCGAGATTAAAAAGACTGGCTGTAAAAGTTGCCTGCCAGAGAGAACTGAGATGCTAAATTGGCCACAGAGGCGATATAAAGGACAGAGCTCCTTTAGCCTATGGCTGGAGCGTCCCTTGGAGAAAGAAGCTGTCTGGTATTAATCTATATACATCGCAAGCTACAACGCTAACTCAAATCACTTTCACCTTTTACAAAGACACGTTATGTCACTCATTCTCAGGAATGGATGACTCATGAGGCCCAAGAAGCCACAAAATCAGGCTTTTATGCATCACATGTGGAATGAACTGGAAGGTTCTCTTCAGCTTGAATCTTCAGTATCTTTCTGCCAGTTCAAGTTGATGGCTGAGGATTAGGTCTCTGAGTAACACACTCTGTGTTTCATTTATTTTCCTCAATACCCAAGTGATCATGGCGACCAAAACATTTCTTGACCCACTGGTTGTTGGAGGCTTTTATAACAGATCAGTGCTTATTTGAGACAAGCATCAATTGGATGTCTTACAGTATGGTGACTTCCTCTAGCTAGCAACACAGGCAGCTTGTAGTTGTTGGTGCGTCAGCAATACGACTAGAAGTGAGAGCTTATTGTCACATGATGCGGAGGGGGTAAATAAGAAAAGGTGAATAACTAAATAAATAATTAAGTCAATACATAGCAGGCTGAGTGGTCTTTAGCCATCTAACCAAAGATCTATTCAGGCCTGAACTCTGTGAGGGTTCGATATTTATACTATATATTACGTGATACCAGACACCAGACACCTGCAGGCTAAACCAGGTGTTTCTTAACTGGGTTTGGCTTCTTAGTTTGCACCTTTTTCACGTCTTGCCTTGTTTCACTTCTATGCCTTTCATTGCTTACAATGAGATATTTAAACCCCTCCAAAGCACAAAGGAGATTGGCAGGCCAGCCCCCGCTGTTCCACTTTTGTCATTTCCCAGGGCCATCACAGTCAATGAGAGCTTCCACGTTGAATTAAATTTCACTGTATCTTCTAACCTAGCAAAACACCAAACCTAAGACTACATTACAACTGTCCACCTCCTCTGTCACCACAACGCAATCCCAACTGTTAGCCCCGCACCGCGTTTCCACCTCTAGCGGTAAACGACTCCCTGCATGTAACAGCACACCGTAACTTTCCACCGTTATCATCACACCAAAGATCACCACCTCTAATAGTTCGGAGAAAACAGAGTGTGTTGGAAGGGAAGCGAAGGGGGGAGTTCACAAAAGAATTTCACAGTAAATGATGAAACGGTACTAGCAACGACTGCTCCTCAAGGACTCCGCACTTCTGAAAACCGCATGTTTAAATATTCTTGTTGTCTCCCCTTTCAAGGAAAGACATAAAACACCAACAATACAGCAGCACTTGACTTTCATGTGTTAAAAGCTTAAAACAAAAACATTCAAACCAAACTACTACCTTTTTCCTCATTGCATTTGAAAATGGATGTAAACTAACACCTCCCCGTGAGCTTGGCGATGGTTCTGCCACAGTAAACGCTACAGGATCACTTCCATTTCCCCCCAATGGGAGTCCAGTGAAGGGCTGAACTAGGAACTGTGCAACCCACCTGCTGCTATTCAGCTGTCTTTCCTCTGGCTCTTGTGACTACACAGCCACTCATGCAACCATTTTATGTAGCGAGGACAACACCAGGGAAGATTACTCTTCATCAAGAGTACATAGAATTTTAAATGTTGGGCCTGATTTAAGAAAGCATTTAATATGCACAAAACTGTTCAGCTGGTGCAAAAAGACTAAGAGAGTATTTGATTGGATGGGGTAGTTTGTTTGCCCAATCACAAATCATGTCACTAAACTTGACTTGTGTATGACTGTAGCATGCGCTAACGATTTTACTAAATCTGGTCCTTAATAGTGTTTAGATGTGAATGTGACTACTTAATACTTCTTTCTACATGCAATTGTAGACTCATCACACTATCCACATGTGGATGTGATCGCTTCACTCCACTTACATGTGACTGTGAGAAATCGTCATGCTGTCTGTGCCCGATTTGAGTTCACTACATGCTGTTTACATGCAACTGTAAACAGTTAATGTCAAGGATTATTCCGTGTAATTTTTATGAGTGTGATTACTTAATGTTGCCGCATGCGAATGCGATTACTTTTTGCTTTTGTACACGTGATTGTTTGGTTTGGATTTAAAGGTCCAGAGGGAGTGTAATGGTGTGGAAGGGGGGGGGGGGGGGGGGCAGAGGGGCAGAGAACGCACTACAAATAGCACCAGACTTAATCTCTATTAATCCATCACTGGGGGAAGAGGACTCTGCTAGCAAACCACACAGATTAAACAGGACGAGAGAGAGAGAGAGGGACAGCGTGAGAGAGAGAGAGTGGGAGAGAGACAGAGAGAGTGAGAGAGGGTGAACTGTGACCTCAGCGCATGCTTGATTGTGTGACTCAGCGAGAGAAGCGAAATCGCGCTTGATGACATGATAAACTCCCTCATCTGTTACACTTTCTCCAGCTTCGGCATTATCTCTTGTAGGGAATGAAATGAGGGGCTTTAGAGGTTCAATTCTCCAGTGATTAGTCCTACAACCCAAAACAGACACAATTAAAATGCATTCTCATCGACACACATACACATGTAATGGTGTGCATACAGACAGATGGATATATACAGACACATACAGACATGAATTCTTTATTCATATCCATATTTAACAATGCAAAATTAATAAGACATAAATAGTCTGGCGGTATGTGCTGTGCGTAATATTTTCATAAACAAAACAGGTGGCATTTTTTCATGAAACACCACTGTGCATCTAACTATATAAACAATGGCAGTTGTGATTTGGAAGGTGTGTTTTGATCAAACAAACTGCCCTCATGTCTTTACCTGCTGCTATGCCCAAGCTGTTATGATGCATACAACACAGATATATTCACAGTTGCGGTAATCTGCTGTACAAAGTGACGTGCCCCTCCCCCTAGTTGTTTGATAGTTGTGTGAACATTTATATCATCCAACAGACTGGGCCCCACCAACTCTGCCAACCACAGCCTGAGCCCCACCCACTCTACCAATCACAGCCTGAGCCCCACCCACACAGCTGGCCAAACAGACTGAGCCCAGCCTACTCTGCCAATCACAGGCTGAGCCCCACCCACACAGCTGGATAAGGAGACATACCTTAACCACTTCACTCTGCCCTAATAAGCACACGCCATCCATTTCACCCTACTTAACGACTGGCACCTCAACTGCATCACTGTGCCTACAGAAATACACCAAGCTGCAGCACAGTCATCATGGATGCCAGCAGAGCAGGTACACGAAACAGAGAGCTGGACAGGCAGGGAGAGAGCAGAGATATTTAACAGTATGGGAAACTGGGGTCTTATCCAAACCTGCGGGCAAACCACAATGATATAATCTCTAAATTATACAAATGAGCAATTAGAGTGTAATTATGTCTGTGCTGTTCTGAGTGCTGCAGCAGGTGAAGGGTATACTGTCTGTAACAGGATACGTTAATGATCTGGGATCCTGGCATGGGCACGCCCCATTGTGCCCGTGTGGGGGGGCGCCAGCATTGCTGGATTAATTACCCAATCAGAGGAGGACAGCACTGTCCTGTTACAGATCACAGCCTGCAAGGTCAAGACCTCCTAGGCCATCCACTGTGTGTGTGTGTGTGTGTGTGTGTGTGTGCAAGAGAGAGAGTGTGTGTGTGTGCGTGCACGAGAGAGAGAGTGTACGTGTGTGTATGCGAGAGAGAAATTGTGTGTGTGTGCATGCGCGCGAGAGAGAGAGAGTGTATGTGTGTGTACGCGAGAGAGAGAGTGTGTGTGTGTGTGTATGTGTGTGTGTCAGAAAGAGTATTTGTGTGAGTGTGTGTGTGCATGTGTTTGTGTGCATATGCCTATGTGTGTTTGTGGGTGAGTGGGTGCATGTGTGATCTATAGGAGTGCGAGTATGTGTGTATGTGTGTGTGTATAAGTGCGTGATATTCAAGCATAACCTCTATCTCTGATGTTGGCACGGCATTGCCCAGTCACCTTGACCTCCCATGCTGCCCTGACCGTCTCCAGCCAGTCCAGATGGGCTCTGCTGCACCCCAGGGCAGGGGCCAGGCATCTGTGTGACGATCCTACACTGCCCACTCACTCAGAACACTACTGCTACACAGGAACACAGCAAGCAAAACAAGCAGGCAAATGGCAGCCAATGTTAGCAACCAGGTTAGCGAACCTTTCTGCTGTTCATTATGCTTACTAAAGTTAGCTAGCTGTCTAAAATGGAAGCAGATGGTGAACAAATTTGGCTGCCAAAACGAGAGGACACAGAGAGCAAGTGAGCCAATAATTATTTGTTGGCTATAATTAATTGTAATTATGTTTTACTAAGTTGTACAGACAAATTTCAGACTCCTTGTTGTTGCACTGATATTAACTATCACCTGAGGATAAAAGAGAATGTTCAATTTGAAATAATTCAACAGTAACTGTTAGGAAGGAACAAAGCTTTTCATGGACGTTCACCATCTTTATTGCACATCAGGAATGCTAAAGCTAACCAGGAACCCTGAACACGAAAACTACTGCCAAAAGCATCACACAGCCCCACCATTACTGCTGTTTAATGGTCCATACTTTCCACATATGCTTCTCTCACTGTGTTGTTTTTATTTACAGGTGTGTGTGTGTGCGTGTGGGTAAAGGTCTCACAACTGAAAGGGTCACAGGTAGGCGAATGGGGTGCAGGCATCACTGGAATTCCGGAACAGGAAGCTCTCAGGGTCTTGTGACTGAACTCCATTGTGTGAGTGTCAGTCTTAGACAGCCATTGTTTCTGTACCAGCAGTATAGACCTTCCCTATTTGGCAGCTCACCCTGACCCAAGACCAGTGAACCCCGAGCGATCGCTGCAGTTCGAGAGTACTGAGCAGAATAGTTTCCAGCCTCAAGTCACTGGTGGTCTCATTTCCTACAAATATCACCGACAGTTTCATATCAATGTCACCTATGGTCCAACTGACTTTTGCGTTCGTCTTGAAGAGGGGAATCTACTACTTTTGTCTTGTGTCTGTATGACAAACAATAGTATATAAAAGTTATCCAGTTATAAGAGGAGGAATCTGCTATGGCTAAGGGACATAGGCTAGCTTCCATTCCTTTCAGGAAACATTTGATCTGCTGAAAAGCAAGGAGGGAGAGAGAGAGAGAGAGAGAGAGAGGGCCCTCCAGCCCCACAGCCAGGCTGCTGGTCCCAGAGTCCCCAGACTCAGTCACCACTCTCAGCATATGGCAGTGAGCCCGGCCCTGCTGGAGAGCCTGGCCCTGCTGGCGATGGCGTTTGCTGAGTTCAGAGAATAGAGCCTGATCAGCCTGCCAGGATGGGCCCTGGAGCTCGTGCTGCATCGCGGTGCACACGGGCACCAACAACCTGTGCAGCATTCATACAGAGACTGCGGCCATAAGGGTGTGGAAGCTACCAAACAGGACTGCAGCCATAACAGTGCGGAAGGGAGCAGAGAGAGGTACAGCCATAACAGTGCAAAAGCTAGCAAAGAGAGGTGCAGCCATAACAGTGCGGAAGCTAACAGACAGGGCTCCAGCCATAACAGTGCGGAAGCTAACAGACAGGACTCCAGCCATAACAGTGCGGAAGCTAACAGACAGGACTCCAGCCATAACAGTGCGGAAGCTAACAGACAGGACTCCAGCCATAACAGTGCGGAAGCTAACAGACAGGACTCCAGCCATAACAGTGTGGAAGCTAGCAGAGAGAGGTGCAGCCTTAACAGTGCGGAAGCTAGCAGAGGTGCAGCCATAACAGTGCGGAAGCTAGCAGAGAGAGCTCTAACCAAAACAGTGTGGAAGCTAGCAGAGAGAGCTCTAACCAAAACAGTGTGGAAGCTAGCAGAGAGCATGCGCTGTCATTTCCACAGTACTTCCCAGAACAGATTAACCTCCCCATGTCATCCAGGAGTAAAAACGCAGAATTCACCACGGACCAACACTGCTGAACATACACCTCCCAATGCTACATCCTAATTTACCTCAGGTATCTCTATGATGGGCTCTGTTTAAAGAGGAAAGGGTCCCCTTTCTTCAGCACTACCACCCAGCTGCCCCACACCCCAGGCCCCACCCAGACCAAGCAGCTCATTTCGACCACCAGCCGGAAGCCCCAGCAGCTCCAAGCCTCGAGCTCAGCCACATCAGCAGACCCACCTTGCCACCTGCTTGGTGTACTCCACAACAGGCTGTTGAACTAACCCTACAGTAGTAATAGGGTAAAATTATTAAAAGTGTCTGTCCTGTAGGCTTTGTGTGCTCCACCCTTCATTACTACAGGCCAGTCCCAGTGAAGTTGTCCTGCTATGGAGAATGACAGGAGTGCAGTTGTCTAGGCGATCACTGATGCTTTTTCTGCTAGTGCATTTCCTGTTCAGCAACAAACCCCCTTCCAGACCATAATCAAAGTTTTTCTGAACAGAGACAGCCCAGAAAGCATCATCAACGCATCATACAGATGGACTCCATAGAGCAAATACATATTTATCAAAGCTATTGTTTACAAGGAGCTAACTACCTATATTAATACTGTAAATAACACACAGTACCAACATGACAGTTACCAACATTTCAGTAAATATTCCAGAATGTACCAACAGATAGAAACCTTCTAAAAGAAATACACAAACATACAACATAGTGGATGATACATGAAAAAGTGTCAGAAAACAATAGACAACTAACTATCAACTCAAAGACATGGCCAACGGCATAATGCAGATTTACGAACATACGCTGAAAAATTATATTATCTTGAGGAAAAACACTTTGAAAAGAATCAATCAAAATCAGTTTGGGAAAACGCAGGAAAAACTTAAGCAGAGCAACACCACAAGGTTTTGCTTTACAAGATGGAACCGTTTGGAAAGGCTTCTTGAACAATGAAATTGTTCAAGAAGACTAAGAATTATGTGAATGTGACTAGGAATATAATGCAATAAAACATTGATATTCCATAATATAACAATCAATTGACTACACAAGATTTGAACAACAATCTAATTCTGATTTCAGGTTGTTTTCTTCACATCTGAAATCAGAATCTTACATCTCCAGTCCACAGAAGTGGAGATGAAGTGGCAGTGTTGAGCACAGTCATTTTCACAGTAAATGTCTGCGTATTGTCAAAAACTAACATGCTTGATAACATTTCTAAAAATATTTATTTTTATACCTACAATGTGCTTTCTAGCAGTGACCCATGGGAAATATGGTCAAATAGATACACAATAAATCAGTCATCTATCATTTTTAGAATTCAGCTCGATGAATTCCCCAATCACAAAATGTCCCATGTTACCCAAAAATTCCCCCAAAAGGGCACAATTGCTTGAGCTTTGCACCTCAAGGGAAAATAATCCAACTGAAACACCACATACTGAATTTTGCCAAAATATGAATTCAAAGAAAAACACCTAATAATGCATGTAGGGCAGAATTAGGCTGGTTCACATTGGTAATAACTATGCAAAAACAAGCATGACACTGGATGCACCTTAAATTCAGTCCTGAAGACATTACAATAGTTTAAAGCTCCACAGGGTCCCTGTTAGAGGGGACTGAAGCTTAGCGATAATGTAAACCAAACTAACACACATCATGCTTAGACCAACAGTGCTATTCAGCTAAAATCAGTGTAATCTTAATTACACTGAAAATTGGGATAGTCAAATGTGTGGTCAGAGTTTATGCAGTGTTCACTGACATACAGCAGTGGTATTCAGTGGAGCGAGGCAGTGGAATTCAATCATTTTACTACAAATAAAAGTTAGATTTTTCTGAATATTTTGAGTGAGTAAACATTTGCTCATGTTTAAAGGGTGTGCCAATATTTGTGGAGGGCACTGTAAATCAATCAAGGTTTATTGGAATAAACATTCAAATGAACTCATATTCAAACGTGGACATGGGTGGGACAGGCATTGACTGTTTATGTTGCCGTAGTTTCATATCTTACTGTTGAAAGACGTGTTGTTTTTCCGTCTGCCTGAAACGGGACTAATGGGGTCATGTGACAGATTGCTTGGTATTTCCTTGGTGACATGCTGCCTCTGTGATGTGTGCTCCTCTCCCTCCCTTTCATCTCAATCACATCTCTGAAGCCCAAAGCATCGCATCACTCCTTTTCTTGCTTATTGTTGTTACCATGGCAACCTGGACTCAATTGGAGAAGGGATATGCCCGCAAATAATGCGATCCAATCAAGGCCCCTTTCTCCTGGCAAGGAGAGCAAACAGCACAGCAAAGGCACAGGGAATCTGCACTCGCACAGTCTGCGCGGAACCGGCATGTTTTTAAACAGAGCGGAGGCCTGCGCTCTATACTGGGATGAGCACCACAGCATTGCTGAGACACGCTTTATCTGAGTCTACCAACACCATTCAAGTACACTGTGGTAACCAGCCAAATAGTCTCAACAGTGATCACTACATACCACTGTGTCCCTTCACTGACAAACGCATGCAGTCGCACACATACGAGGACAATGATCGCTACTCTATCCCCAAACACGCATGCACGCACACACACAGGCGCCCATAACACCAGCCACTTAGAACACACACAGACAGGCCAATCAGTAAGCAGTGCGCTGCCACTGCGGTCTGTACCAATCGATTAAACCTCTCATCGCCTCGTGATACACATAATTGACCCACAGGTGTAAATGAATGAAGAGAGGCATGTGCATGTACGCGCATAAATAAGCAACGCAGAGGAGAGAGAAGAGCTCAGAGCTCTGTATGAGTCATGATAGCGATGCTTTTCTCCACAGACCGGCCTGATGTGAGCCAGCCTCTCGCAGGCGAACGGCTTCTGACCTGCAGCGCCGCGGACTGCGCAGATATCGGGCAGCTGCAGTTTCTGCTGTGCCTGCGCAGGCTTCCCCAGCTGCAGTGTCTGCTGCAGCTGCGCAGACTTCCCCAGTGGCAGTATCTGCTGTGACTGCGCAGGCTTCCCCAGCCGCAGTGTCAGCTGCACAAGCTTCGCTATCAACCCTCCTATATAAAACAGTGCCCCAACAACCCTTGCTACAGCATCTGTTAACCTGACTTTCCCAACTGCCATGTGTACCTCTCAATCTACCACTTACAGTATCTACTGTCTATAATACCCAAGCTAAGTATACAGCCTAAACTACCATATATTAGCCTCCTTACATGCCCCAGTTACAGTATTTGCTGCTCTTACAACCCCTGTTCCAACAGTATATGTGGCTATGTGTGCTTTTTAAGACATGTGATTTTTGCAATGGAAATGCGGACGTGCAAAGTAATGCAAAACCTCCCTCTGCAGCAAGAATGATGCTGAAGATCCATTCAAGAGCCCTCATCGGCAGTAACAATATCCAGCACGTAACGCACCAATCAAGACTGATCGCCCCCTGCTTCTTCACACCGGTGAGTGTGCCGTGATTTCTAAAGTGGGAGGAGGGGAGGGCTGGCACAGCGGTGAGAGACAGTCATTTCAACATTCCTCCCGGGCCACAGAGGTAATGAAGCTCTCTGCAATCTGCGGGCAAGCTGCACTTGAGGAGAGAGAGTTTAACACAAGCGGCACAAAGACAACACGCAGGACGTGCCCGAGGGAGGACCAGGAGCGAGCTTCATGAACGAACGACAAAAAACCTCCTGTGAATGACTGTGCATTTGACTCTCGTATTACTTTTAGGCCAGGTTTCCCAGACATGGATTAAGCTATGTCCTAGACTACAAGAAAACTTCAGTGTAGATGTCCATTTGAAAATGTGTTGCATAGGACCACAACCGAGGTCAACTAAGCTTAATCCCTGTTCAGGAAACCAGCCTATAAGGTGTCACATTAAAGTAAAGTTAAGGTCTAAAATTGATTGAATCCAGTTGTAAAGACAAACCCAGTTATGCAGCATCTTTTCGCCATAGTTAACCAGCACCCATCTCAGATGCAAGGCCTTCAAAATACAGTAGCACAGCAGAGGATCTGTACTGCTTCTCTCTGGACAAAGGGCAGGGCACCAACAGGTTAGAAGGAGGCAAAAACTCCAGAACACACAGACGACAAGACTCCAAACCTTCAGTGGAAACGTTTTAATATTTCACGAAGCAAGGGGCTATGAATTATCGAGAGAGAGAGAACCAGAGGCAAGAAAAACTAAAAATAAAGGAATATAATACTCATCACAAAGATACTATAAGTTGCCAAGGGCAATCCCCACAGTATGAAAAGAACATGGTAAGGAAATGTTGTTGAATTGCTTTTTATCGCTTAAACATCAAATATTCTAAATTTGCACAAAAATGTTTCCCAGCACCTCATTTTATGGATGTTGCAGGGCCAATTTGTCTCAATAGAAACTAATTCACCTTAAACATCAGGGAGAGCACATGCTTTCCACTTCAACAGGAAACTGCACCACATATTAATTTGACATGCTTTTTTACCATCCACATTTTGTCACCCAACTGGATCAAAGTCTCCAACACCAGTCAAGAACAGCATTCAGCCATTTTATAACCACCGTATTCTGCATTAGGGATGAGATTTTTTTTTATTTCCCATTAGATTAATTTTGAGAATTTTTCAATATTGGAAATTTATGGTATTTATTATACACATTTATTTGATTTCTTGTCTGTTAGACCATATTTCACATTAGTCACTGCAAAAAAAAAAAAAAAAAACATAGAAGTTGTCTTTTAATTGACAACTTCTATGTTCACAACTCCATGTTCCATCCTTCAGCCAGAATTTCCCAGGGGACTGTCTGTGACTTTTCTCTGGCCGTCCTATTTAGCACCACAAAACAGCAGCGCTGAATGTCTTCAGGGTGAACCTTTTGCATTTGCTACCGACTCAAGCACTGCAGCCAATAGCTTTGTACCCCAAGTACTAACTTTCTAATGGAAATTTTTGTTTGTTGTTGTGCGTAGGATGCTTCTTCCTATTTTTTGTTGTTTGTTTTTATCAAAGCATAATACTGAAAATGAGAAAAACAGCTATGGATGGTAATCAGTGGCGGCTGGTGGTCTTTGAAATAGCGGAAGCGCAGGACTTCTACAAAATCAGAACGACGATATGAGCAACATCTGCCATTTTGCACCTAGATTTTCCCTCTACGACCTAGCTTAAAACAACATTTACAGAAGTTAAACGAAAGCAAGTAACAAACTCAAGAACTCTATATTTACTAATTTATTTACAGTATGTACAAATATAAACGTTATAGCAAATAACACGGAAAATAAGCGGAGCCTTATGTCTCACGACTTCACCCGCCAACATTCCGCATAGACTGAACTCGAATTCCTTGGATACCGGTTGATTATTTTAAAATGCTGTCAGTCATGTTCCTTTCAATGTCAAGTCCAACCCCTTTGAGAGTTCCTCCATTCATCATATACAGCAGCCCGGCGTCCGGGTGGTACAAAATCAAGCCTACAGTACCATCTAATAAACGTGCAGATATTTTTTTTCAATGCAAAAATCACTCTCAACAGTCTCATTGACTCCAAAGGAAGCTGTGAGTCCAGAAATTACGTTTTAAAAGCATATTGTCCGGTAAATGTCTAGCTTTGCTGCACTGAAAACAAAGCATATTCTGAAGTACCATTGAACCCCAGAGACGCTCAGCGTCAATGGGTTTAAATGGATCATTCTTCCATGGGCTTCCATGAGAAAAATATCACATTAGACGACCTACAAGAAATTACTGCTGAACGAACTAGCCGTGAAGGAGAACACTTTCTAGCTCAAAATATTGACTTGGAATAAGAGAGTTGAGTAATGTGAATTCAATATTACATATTTTATTGACAAACTTTTTTTGTGATATTTAGAGGAGGCTGGGCCTCCTGTGTACTCTTCGAGCAGTCACCTCTGATGGTTATTCACCAAGGAAAATTGTCAAAATTTTCTAGTATTATTCCTTCCCTTTGCAACCATGTTCTGCATACAGTGCTAATCCTTTTTTACAAGTAATTGCTACATTTGCACTATAAAACTACAAACACATCCATTCACTGTGCTTGGTACTTTGCCCCTTAACCAAAATGCCACTTTAGATGAGGACATCAAACAAATGTTTCTGTCTGTAATTTTAAGTTTACATTTTATATTTCCTGCCTACTGAGAGGAGCATCCATGAAATGTAATTTCAAGGGAAAATGGCCCACTACTCACATCATCACGCAATTACACACACACATAGAGCCCAGGGTGTGAAAAACTCATCTTGGAATTTGGAATTTGTTGAAAACAGTGGCATGTTAAAAATTTGATTTCTGAACAGCAAAGACTGCATGTGTTATATTTGTGCAACTGGCATATACATGGTGACACGTCTCCTCTTCCACTGCAAGGTTCAACACAGCTCCTGACAGGGTTTCAGTGAATTTGCCCACTTGCTTGTCTCACCCTTATGGTCTCTGTTTTGGCCACTGTGGTTTGTCACAAATCAAACCACAGTGGATTTACCGACCCTGTGACAGTTAAACTCCTCAGTGTCTTTCCTGCCTTTGATACTGAAGGCTATGATCACCTGCCTTCTTATATTAAAACCAGCTGACAGCACCAGCGATGCTATCCCTGCTGTCACTATATATTTCTCATCTATTTCCCTCCCTCCCTCCCACAGCACTGAGCTGAGGTAGGAGGGTGAGGAAAACAATGTAATAATGACTGGAGACCTGAGTTCTATCCATCACTTTGCACAGCACAGAATCTCCCACTTGCAGGGTGTGAGGCCTAAATCAACCTGCCTGGAGTGAACACCACACTAAGGGCCAGATTTA
Organism: Albula glossodonta; assembly: GCA_019788955.1. Lineage (NCBI taxonomy): Eukaryota > Metazoa > Chordata > Actinopteri > Albuliformes > Albulidae > Albula > Albula glossodonta. The sequence goes on from JAFBMS010000005.1 coordinate 27,277,006, forward strand.
TCAAAGCCTTTAGCACATGTTAAAATATTTGCACATGCAATTTTAGTAATATGACTTTTGATTGGAGCAAATGAACTACCCCAACCAATCACACAGCCAGCTTTGCATGTATTAAATGGCTTTGACAAGCACTAGTTTGGGGGGGGGGGGGGGGTTCATTTGAGCTCATCCAGCTCAGTGGCTGATATTAAGATCAATACTGCACCACAGTATCTGGGCACAGCCAGGGAATCACAAGCAGTGAGAGACAGGTATGGAGTCTTCCCAGGTTGCTATGGAAACTCCCAAATCACCTTTGACGAATAGGGGTCATGTGAAAAAATATTAACGTCCACGAGCCCCATCCTCACCACAGGTCCTATAGCATTGCACACTTCCTGCTTATATCTGATGCTAACAGCCTCTGCCGCTGTTCTCCTTTACAGAGTACACTGCCAGCGCTTCCTCCAGCATGGTTTCTTCTATTCATTCTCACTCACCATTTCAGATCTAAATGAAGACCCAGTAATCAACCAAACCCCCTGCTCTCCAAAACCAAACTCTCCTAATACTTCATGAGAGAGAACGGACTTAGCGATTTTTGGGTGACCCCAAGCAAACATGCAACTAACGACAAACTGGGCATGATTCATTTTTCCACGGACAGGTGCTCAGTATTTACAGTGGACAGCAAACAAACAAGAACACACATAAGAAAAAAGATACACTGACTTTCTGGGTTGTAATTATAGCATTTGCCCATGTAGCTGTAGCCACCTACTCGCACATCCATCTAACCCTAAATGGCTGTCAGCACAGATGGCAAAAGCCCAGTTAACAAAATGCATTAGAAGGCTGTAACCGCAAAGCCAGAAAGTCAGTGTTGTTTCTGTTTTGTTGATGTTAGCTGTACACGTGACTCAAACTCCTGGTTTTCAAATGGGTCAGACTAGGCCAATGTACTGTGAGGGACATTTCTGAGGTAACAATGGAGTCATTTACATGGATGCTTAGCCCCAAGTGTGGAGCTGGAAGTATGAACCAAACACAGCAGAGCAAGCAGCAGAGCTGTCTGAAGTCTTCCTATCAATCCGAAGAGGAACCAGAGGCAGCAACTTTGGATGGAGAAATAAAGACCCTAAAAGTGAGTCTGTGAGCAAAAAGCTATACTGTCCCCCTATAAGATCCAAGTCTGCCAATGTCTGCTATGTCCCCAGACCAAATACTCCCATATCAGACATAAGGCTATAGCCTTAGGAACACACAGTCCAGGTTCTCATCAATAACCATGCAAGCGCATGTACGCTTGCCTTAGAACATGGCCGTAATGCAAACTGTCCCCTCAAACTGACTATCCTTTAAGCATGACAATAAATATACAAATAAATAAATAATCTGCTCCCATAATTCCTCAGGATTAAGAGGCCATCTCCCAGTTGGCGTTGGGTTCTGCAGAGTCACTTCCTCACTGTTTCTGTGCATTTACATTTTCCAGTAAAGCTGCATTACAGAAAGACTGGCACTAAGCTACAAATTAAGCTATGGGGAAAACAAAAGCCACAGATTAAAGAGACTGAAATTAAGATACAGTCTATAGAGATTGAATATAGGTCAGAGGTTACAGAGACAGAAATTAATATGCAAGTCTAATAAACTGGTGTTAAGATAAAAGGTTAAATAGAGCTGTCCGCACTGGCAGTTAAAATGAAAGCTGATGCCAACAGCATTGACACAATTGTCGATAGTTTGAAGAGTAGCATCGCTCAAGCTTTCATGTTTGCGACTATAGCGAGAACATAACAGCAATTATAATTAGACATTCAATGGAGTTGCAAACGCATTACCATGTTTCATAATTATTTCATCATTGACGACATTATGTGGTCTCAGTATATACTAAAATCGGGATGCAACACAGCATATACACATGCAAATTTGGTGGAAGTAGCTCACAAACTGAAGGATTTAACATCAACGTAATTTCCTGGGAGCTAAGACGGGCTGAGCCACTGCTCAGGTACTGTGTAACGACACACTGATCAGAGACACAGGGGTGGACGATTTGTGTATATTGCTACACTCTCCTTCATAAGGATGAGCAGGTGCGGTGAAAGCAAAATCGGTTTTGAAAGGGTAATCGATTACTTGATAGAAGGAGGACAGAAAACGGGCGTTTCAGTTTGACACTGCTCATGTTGTCAGAGTGCTTTTTCCAGAGGTCTGTAAAGCACACCGTTAATACAGGACGTCCTCGGGTTACGACGCACTCCCATAAATTACTTAAAAAACCTATTTTCGACCTAAGCGGTTTGGTTCGTAAATACGACCACAGAAATAAAGATAAGAAATTGTTCTCTTTTTTTTTTATTAATGTTTCATTTAATTACTGCATTTTATATGTCCTTCATGTGTTGTGTGTACAGTGTGAGTGACTTAAGGTGTTAACTTAGGTATAATTTAGGTATAAATTCCGACTTACGTCGAAAATCAGCTTACGACAAGTCGTTGGAACGGAACTCGTTCGTAAGTCGAGGACCCCCTGTACATGCCTGATGTATATATGTATATATATATATGTATACACACACACACACACACACAAACACATACAGGAGGTGAACAAAGTAACAAATACCTGACATATGAATATCAAGTAACTGAATAGGGCCAGAGCAGCTTCCGTTAGTGTGACTGACAGAAAAGAGTTAACGGACGGTATTGGGCACCAGGGAGCATGCATTGACGCAGACCTATTTTGGTTCAGTACATTTCTCCTGTCAAATGCCCACAGAAATAGGAAAACACACATACTACACTATGCACTATATAGTGAGCTCCCAGAATTCCCTCCTGCAAGATATGGTGGCTGTTTCTTGAACCAGGGACAACATAAAAAATATGAATACTGTTTGAATGCTGAACACTTATCCCACAAGTCAACACGGAACTTTAAAACAGCATAACATTTAACTTTCCCCACAATACTTTATTGCTATGTACATATTTGTTTGTTGGGTTGTTTTGTCAGGTGCCATCTTAAGATGTCAGCAAATCATCCATCCCATTTGTAAATATGAACCTCCAAAAAAGCACAAAGACACTTCGGTTTTTCCCAGATTTCCGATGCCTAGGCATGTGTTCTACAGGCTTGTTAAGGCAGAAATGACTTCGGCTGGATGTCGGGAAAAATATTAATATTCATAACACAAAATAGAGCAAAGGATGCCCCGTCTTTTGAAAGGCTTTTATGCCCAGAGAATCTTGTCCACCTGTTCATTTTTCCAGATTTTAGGTGTACATTGTCAGAATACATTCCATAGATTTAATCGGTCGTCATAATTATTACAAATCTTGTGATTTCTATATACAAATTTGGTTCTGAGGGACGGGAAACAAATGTTAATGCTGTTTCCTTAATGTTTTTCATTCTTCCATCGTATATGTAGCAGTACGTGTACACAGCAACACTGGGAAAATGGGGAGATGTTTAGATGAGGGCAGTGGGTTATCTCTTCCAGGAAAATGTTACAAAACCTGAGAGACACGAATGTTGATGAGCTGTTAGTACCCAAACATCTGAGACTCCTCTAAGACCCCCATGATGCTCCAGACCACTCCCCCCTGTCATGGGGCCATCCTTCAAGCCCCAGAACAACCACAGCACACCAACGAGTCAATACATGCTGTCATGGTAACAAGACACAGCACAGATGAAAATATTTCCTGTATGAATCATAAAGAAGAGGAGGCGTGTATGATTTCTGAAGCCTCTCAGGTAGATTGCGCACATCGTTATAAATCCTCATACTTTTGTTCAACTTCCTTTTTGCCTGATTTTTTCCTCGCTTTCCTAACCGTGACTCATCTAGCTGACTCACTGCAGCATCCATCCTGTCGGCTTCAGGAGTCCCACATGACAACAGCCTCACTTCTCTCCACAATACTAACCGCACACTGCCTACATCATCTGAGGATGCTGAAGTCAGCATACACACAGCTCATGTCATCACAGGCACCCAGCCTGACCAGCAGTTGGCGCTAGAGAGTGATTAGACCCACAAATTTACTGGCTTAGCCCCCTATTATTCTTGGAGAGGCTGGGCCAACTGTTGCCTCACTAACATGGACCTACAGCCATACCCAGTAAATGAATGGCTGGGACACCCAAAAGCAGGCCTCCCAGGCAAATGTCACACCCTGTGAGCCAATCAGAGGCCTTCTCCTTTCCTGCTTGTTAAATCTCCTCATGTCCCTCTCAACCATTATTCTCAGAATTAAGTTTCCTCCAGATCAATATGATTCCCCCCCGCGGACATGTCTGAGTTCACACCCCAGTGATTTCATACAAGTACTATGGGATATGAACGACAGACATGAACAGAGAGCAGACAGCAGTCAATAGGAGCAGCGGCTTTCATAACACATGCGGCCATAATAACAAGAACCGCATATTGACGTTAACACTACTTCGACAGCAGAGTTAGGAACCACAGTGCTTGCTTGACTTGAGGGTTGGAACAACAGTTGGGTGAAGACAGACTGTGTAGCACTGAACTGGGTGGATGAGTATATTTCAGAAATACTGTTTCCACTGCTTTAAATGTCAGGTGCTATACATCAGTGGTGGATGTTTAGTGCTAACCTCATTCACTGTAAAGTGCTATGAGATCATGAAAGGCGCTATATAAGCATTATCCATTATTATTTATCTATTCACATCTTCCTTGCACCAGAGCCTTCAAAGTATACGGCCTGTATTTGGTTGGTTAGTCAGCCCCAGGTACTTTTCTTAAAGTTCCACATATGATCATATACTGGTGATTTGCGACTTGAACCAATCAATTTGCCACATAGCCCGAGAGAGGTGGAGCAATGGTTTGGGGCTAGGTGATCATGCAAGACATGAGAATTTTAACTTCAGCTCTTCAACTTCTGAACACTGGAATGGGACTGAAGCAATAACATGCAGCAAAAATTCAACACTTGATACAACATATTACACAAAAAGGAAAGGCTTCATTGGGGCAAAAATGTTTGGATTCAACAAATTGTCCTCATGGTTAAAAAAAAACCCCTTTAGTTCTTCAATAATTTTGATGACACTGATGGATATACAAACTATCAACTCTGTCCAAGCATGTGTAAGACCGGGGGAGAGGTCAATATGAATAAACAGGTGCAAAACACACCTTCTGAAATGTAAGGAGGGGCCAGATCAAGGTTTTAGCCAGTTTCAGAGCTTCCCTCTCATTACATCACAGGTGTTAGCGGACACTCTTACCCAGAGTGCCTTACAGAGCAAAGCGCTTAAGTCCATAAGAAAAAAGCCAAAAGGTCCTAGAGGGACATAAAGTCCGAAGAACCAGAAGTGACCTCACAAGCTAGGACTAGGACCCTGAAAAGTAACCCATGCAGGACATAAAGGAAAGCAAGAACAACACTCCTAGCAGAAATAAAATTACCATAATAGCAGAAACAGAACCAGAATGGTTATGTAGAAGTTCTAGGGAAGGATGGGAGAGGTACATCCTGAGGTGGTGAGCCTTCAGTCTGTTCCTCAAGGCGGTCAGTCTCTGCTGCTCTGACCTCCATGGGAAGGTCATTCCACCAATGGGGAGCCAGCAAAGACAGCATACATGACTGGGAAGTACATACACAAAGAGGGGGTAACACCAGGCCTCCAAAGGAGGCAGGGCAGCCGTACTGGTCAGTTTCTCATTTCTAGTAAAACTTTCCCTGCTTTTCTGCTCTTTTTCCATAACAATTTCAGAAAACCTCATAAGGCACCAGTCCCACAATATCCACCAGCTCTCTCTATTTGTGTCATAAAATCAACTGTCTTGTTTGAACACACAGTCAGACAAATCCAGTGGAGAGAAAGCTTCTGGGTCTCTTCCATGTCAAAATTCAAGCATGTTATTTCCCGATACAATCAATCTCTTGCAGCATGAGTTACAGTTCATTTATGATTCATATTTAATATAGGTAAAAAAAAATCTATATGCACACAAGGTCCATTATTTTATAGACCAAAACAACTAAACAGTGCTCCCTACTGAATTTACATTATAGACCTACTAATAAGGACGATATAGAATTGCATAGCCATGACAAAACGGATAAACTGGCTTTGTTTTGGTTCAACAGGCATGCACAATTGTGTTTCAAATACATTATTAGGAAAATCGATATTATGATGGCAAATGATATGGTCTAGTGAGCGTACTCCGATAAAACAAAAGTGACCCAAAAGTCTTGTCCCTATCTAGAGACTCTGAATCCTAAATTCCATTTACACAATGTGTAATGTTGCGCAGGTACTTGCTAATTCTGTTCTTCCTCGTATATGAATGGGAATGGCTCACAGTCACCACATAAATGTCTTCTACTACTTGTGGCATCGTCCCTGAACAAGCAATAGGAGAATGAATGGCTGCCTTACCCTGATATCTTAGTCTTTAGCTTTTTTAGGGGGAAGCTGTGGTAAGTTGGTTATTATGGGGAGACTGAAGCAAGTTTAAGAAACACATGTCTAAACAAACGAGGGAAAATGAGGTGTTTATGCGCTTCGTTTGATTTGTATTCAGTTAGGGGACTGCTATGTCCTAAATCAGCTTTTTGATGCAATCTGAATACCGCCATTATGTGGTCATTAATCTGTACAGTAACAATCACTCTGCCCATCTGTGACTTTAGCTATAGCATACATGTCATATCTGACAGACCAAATCTGGAATATTTGCGTAAAGGCAAATAATATGGTTTTGTAATGTTTTAGGAAACGCTGAGGTTGGGACCACATGATAGTCTAACTTCCATTCACTAACTATGACCAGATCCTTGCATAGATCATAGATCTATTTATGACATTATACTACGAATGTATGATTAAACTCTTTACTCTGCAGTTGTTTAAGCTGTAATAACAACCATCAATATCTTTTGGACTGGTGGGCATGTTGGGGGGGGGGGGGGGGGGGGGGTTGTCTACAGGACAGTACATTTTTAAAAATGTACTTGAGTGTGATGTCTTGTCACACATAAGCAAGGATTAATCGGTTTATGTCACGTCTTACTACACTCAGCAGTTGGGAAAGATGTATGGGATAACACCATTCAAGAATCAATACAAGCTCACATGATTGAAGAAAATTTCCCAGATCAAACATTACATTACAGCATTTAGCTGAAACTCTCATTCAGAGTGACTTGCACAATTTACATCCCTACACACTATCCGTCTCCATGGCTGGATATTTTATTGAAGCAATAAGACTTAAGTACCTTGCTCAAGGGTTCAACAGCAGTGTCCTATCTGGGAACCATACGACCCTTAAAAGTTCATTTTCTTGGCACCATCAAAGAACTTGCACCTCCAGTTGAAAGATTTCCAATGAACCAACAAATGCAGAGACTCACAATGTAAAACGTATCGGCCTACAGCTTTGTACAATAATTGAGTGATTATTTAATTGATTCTCCAAAAACCATCATAAATCACAACGATATTCATGCCATAATTAATTCAGCAAAACTGCTTAATTAAATACCAATGCATATTCCGTTTAATCATGTATACCACTCAGATCCTATTCCCACAATAAACTATTATATTACAGCTCTTGAGGAGAGTAACACAGCCACAATGCATTTACTAGCTTGTAAAAATTAATAGAATATATCACTACATGTCAGCTTAGCAAATGTCAGGATTCAGACAATATTTCAATAAGCAAACAAAAGTCCCCTTTTTCACTTTGTCATACATCTGAGATATTACCAGGCAGAAACTATTGTATATAACAGAATAATGCAGAGCAGTAATGCAGTCACAAGTGTACAGATAACAATAAAATTATACAGTAGTTTTAAATCATGCAGAATATTGGCTCCATCATGGCCTATGAGTACAGGGAATGGTTATGAGTGATGTTGTAGTTCATGAATACAAGGTTCATTAGCATAGAGGTCCCACACACATGAACAACATACAACATTGCTGAAAGAATGACAATATCACGTCTGGAAAACAGGTGCTTAACATCCAGAATGGTACATATATTACGTTGTGCTCTCCAAGTGTCCATTAAATCAAAGATGCAGAGAAAAATCCAAGTGGATGAAAAACAATCGGCGGTCAGATATAAACTCCAATAGTGCACTTCAGGGCTTCCCTTGACACGGCTTTGCGTGGCTCTGCTATGCCAAGCACACGTGAGCGTAAGCGGCAGGTGACTTTGACGCGGGGATTATACGCGCGCGAGCCAGGAGAACAGGCATGTGCGCGTTTTCCTAATCACATAATGAAGCCAGCTCCCTGCTGTACTGTCTGATTGCACCGGCCCTCCAGCCCCTGCTATAAATACCAGCACTCTGCAGCCACGGGGAGAAAGACTGCTCCTCACTGGCACTCGACACACACTGAGCACCTATGCAACACCAAAATAGCCTCAGCTCTGTTTAATACACATATATACTGTGCTGCGATTGTATGCGTCTATTTCTAAATTGTGTGATTTGCGTGACATTTCGTACATTTATTATTGCAAAATTTGCATTAACCACTCATTTTGACGTTTCAAACAATCAGTCCAAAACAAAACAAAAACCAAACCTCTACACAAACAAACGTATAAGCAAAAATATATATGTACATGGAAGAAGCTGTTTAACAAAGAGATATTACACACCAGTGACGTAAGACCGCATCAATCAGTTGAATCAAGCACTAACAATTTTTAAGATCAAATTATGACCGCACCAGTCAACACTAGATGAACTTAAAATGAAGCAAGGAATATCATAACACATACAGCTTCCAACATAAATCCACCCACCCCACTCCATTATAGTAGCACATTTGGCCATTAAAGTTGTTGTACAATAGGGGATTATAGTTGCCTCAAACGAGGGAATATAAGGTGTTACTGCGCTTCGTTTGATTTATATTCATTTAGGGGACCACTATGTCCGTAATGCAAATCCTAACTCAGCTTTTTAATGCTGTCTGAATACCACCATTATGTGGCCATTAATCTGTACAGTAACAATCACTCTGCCCATCTGTGACTTCAGCTGTAGCATTCACGTCGTATCTGACAGACTAGAATATTTGCGTAAAGGCAAATAATATAATTTTGTAATGTTTCAGGAAAAGCTGAGATTGTGACCGTATGATAGTCATCCCACAGAACACGAATGAAATGGAATAACTGCTGACTGCTTAAGTTTCGTCCACAAGAAGAGTTTAAGGCAAGTGTCAGTTGGAGGGTCCAGCAAAGGAAACGCCTATTGTGGCAGTTTTAGAAACCAGCTGGACAGAAAACCTCAGTGTGCGCAGTGAACCTTTTTCTCTTGAGGACAGCTCGCTAAGTGCTGCATCACGCATCCCCTGCCGTGTGGGTCAACAACTTGCCTCGCTGCTCTACACCAACTTCAACCGCCTTTAACCCGCATCTTCATTACACTCATTTGAACACTCGCATGCACTTCACCAAAAATGACTTCGCTTCCATGACAAGTCCAAAGCTGTCAACGGTTGGTTTTGTGTGTGGATTAATTGTTTGTATTTATTTATTGTTGTAATTACGGCTTAACTATTTTTCATTGGCATGACGTGATACTGTATATACATTGCTTAACAACATAATCACTGATGACGACTGTGAGGTAACCGCTACGGATATTGTGCTCATGAAATGAAGATTTATTCATATGCGGCACTTTCACATGATTACGAAGCAAAATTCAGGGCACTGGCAAAGGATTAATTTAGCCTGAGTCACTGTAAAAAATGTAGTGTTAAAACAACTCCAAATGCTTATGATTATATTTGATCAATGTATTCGGCAAATCAGCTCCATCGGCATTATGGTCTACATGACTCACAAAGCAGCAAAGCGAATCCAACTACGAGAAATAAGTTCGTTTCTTTCAAATAATCAATATGACAGGGTTTTCAGTTTCCTTGAACGTTATCCACCTTGAAATTGCAACGGGCGGCCACCTGAACATTAGCCCGCTGAACACCAAATGAATATGCAAGATTTTAAAAAATCGTCCTTTGGAGATCAGTAGTGTAATAATTCTAAAATATGCAATATTACAGGAGCCCCAAAACCGAAATCCACGATAAACCTGTGATATAATTCAACAAACAAAACACGCAGGGGGCAATTTATCACGCCAATTAACACCAAGCGGTGAGCCAAGGCACAGAGGAACGTGACAATATCTTTGAACGTGAACACGAAAGACAGCCTAAAAGGTTTAAAAAGGCAAACCTGTTTGTCCTTTCCCGAGCGTCTTCTCCAAGCGATACGGTCCCACGTAATTAGCATGAGCGCCACTGTTGTCTTTACCAGATGATGACATTTTTAGCTTGAAGAAAAATAAAGACTGCTGAATAACCTAAGTGCTGTTATTCAGAGAATAACGCAACCCTTTTCTAGTTTCAGCTGGCCCAGCAATGATTTTATTTCCCCAGGTCAACGTTTCCTCCGGTCGGTGTCCCTCTTTCGGTTGCTCTATAGGTAGGTAGATTCTCCCTGTAATTTCTCTCCTCTGCAGCAGATGAAGAGAGGCGCGCTAAGACCCGAACAGCATTGTGTTCCGTGAACATACGCGGCCTCTCCGCCAGTATCGATGCTGTAGCACCACCAGAGAGTGCAATAGAGGCAAGAAGACGTTTCCGTCCGTAATCGATGATTGACAAGGCATCCGACCAATCACTGAACTGCTATATGAAGCATATGGAAAAGCTCGGCGTTCGAGCCCCTTACGTTTTAATTTGAGAATGAGAGTTTCAGATTATTGAAAAGACATCAGGCTATGTCTTTTGGTATGATAACTCCTGTTGCTCTTGTTCTGTCTGCTGGTGAGATTAAAAAGTAAAAGTGAAGCAAATATTCAAATGTAGAATCCACTGTATAATGCCCTACACTGACACTAAATGAGAATCAGATGCAGTACACTGTTCTTTAAAATATGTTTGTTTCACTGTGGTGGTCAATGGCCCATATATATATATATTCATCATATATGTATCTCTTCTATGATGAGCAAATTGAGATATATTAAAACTATAGAACTTTAATTAACATACATACACACTGTTAACATATACATGTTTTCTGACAATTTACAGAATAAATCAAGAAAAATGCAACTATGCATTGTGTTTGGGGGTCCATATTGACAGGAGATTAAGGTTCTATTCATATGAAAATCATATTAAATGACAGGGGTTCCTCTGTCCATAATTTTAACATCTTACTCAACATCTAGCTGAGATCCTTTCTGCCTCAACACACCTGTCACACATACGCCCACCCATCAGAGATTTGGGAAAATGCCGTGTTTGGGTATCTCCATTAGCATGTCTACTGGTATGTCCACAAACAAAGACCTGCTCTTTATCTTCGCTATGACACAAAGGCTAATCGCATACATTAGTGCTTCTTCAGCAACAAGACCACCATATGTATGAATAATGGTGAAAAATTTGAAACTGAATTAACTCTTTGAGCTGTTTGGATGTTCATCTTTGCAGTGGATGGTTTGCTAACATGAAGGAAATTATAAAGTTGCATTTTTCTTCCTTTCCTGATAGACATAAAACACTGCCTTTATTATTAATTACATTTTTAATGCAGTTTTATATTATGTAAATGAATAAACTAAATATGCAACTCTTTTCAATATGTGAAGCTGAAGTAGTGAGTTTTAAAAGTACACATTTGAGCTACCAACCTGGTTATCAAAACCCCAATATTTATCTAAAATCTATTCAGATGTTGTTGTGGCATGACTAGCCACAACTGCACTGAAACCCAAAAATGTTGCAGAGATGAACAATTTAGTATAAAGAAAAAAGCAGATGCAACACACTGATAAAGAGCTTTAGGAAATGTTTAGTTGAAGTCAATGCTGCTCAAGGACATGCTACCAGTTACTGACTGTAATACATCACATACTTTTGCACACAGGATATGTAATATTGGGATCACTTTGTTAAATATATAATCGTAGTGCATGCTGTTGCCATGCTTTTAATGTCCATTAATCTTATTAATTGGGACTTTTGTGAAGATTTAATAGAATTAAATTAACTTTCAATCTGCAATACTATATGTTAAAATACAGTATAATCATTCCAATCATTCCAAAGGGGCTCATATACTTTCAAGCATCACTGTGAAATTAATATTTTACCCTTTCCTTTACTTTAATCCTTAACTCTTAACAGGTTTTCATTAAAAAAAGAGCTTTCCCTTCTCACTAAAGAAAGACCGTGAGCCAGCAAGCTTAATTTCACACTTCAGTGGTCTGGGGACTGTGTATGTTTAGGGGACAGGTGCCAGTGTCACAGTTCGCAATGTCTGAAATCACATGATGCCTGGAACCCGCTGTGCCCCAGAATGTGACAACCTCACTCTGTGTGTTAACATGGCACAGTTCACAATGTGAGGATCTTACTATGTGTGTTAAGATGGCACAGTTCAAATTGTGAGGACCGCACTATGTGTGTTAACATGCTCAATATGCAATGTGAGGACCGCGTTATGTGTGTTAAGATGGAACAGTTCAAATTGTGAGGACCGCACTTCGTGTGTTAACATACTCAATACACAATGTGAGGACTGTTAAGATGGCACAGTTAACATTGTGAGGACCACACTATGTGTGTTAGCATGGCACAATACACAATGTGAGGACCGCACTATGTGTGTTAAGTTGGAACAGTTCAAATTGTGAGGACCGCACTACGTGTGATAACATGCTCAATACACAATGTGAGGACCATTAAGATGGCGCAGTTCACATTGTGAGGACCACACAATGTGTGTTAGCATGGCACAATACACAATGCGAGGGCCGCACTATTTGTGTTAAGATGACATAATACACATTGTGAGGGCCGCACTGTGTGTGTTAACATGGCACAATACATAATATGAGGAACATTAAGATGACACAGTGCATATTGTGAGGACCGAACTATTTGTGTTAACATGGCACAATACACATTGTGAGGACAGCACTGTGTGCACAGAACACAATGTAACATATCACCATAATTGTTGTGAAAACCCCATTCTGTTTGCTAAGATGGCGAAACAGACAGTGTGAGGACCTCACTCATACTCTAACCCAGGGTCATATTTAAAGACCCTGTTCACATGTTTCTGGGGTGTTGTGTTGTAGGTCATCTGCTTCTATGAAGCGCAAGTGATGTCATGTTTTTTTTTTGTCAGTTTGAGAACATGATCAGTTGCCAGTCTTGTGTCTTACCTGAAATTGATTAATTGAATGGAATGTTCACATGTGAGTGATTGTGGGCCAACTTAATAACAGGTGTGCTGTCTCAGGGGAAAGGGTTTTTTGGCAGCCATTTGTAAAATGTCATAGAAATGTTTGTCGCCTTTCCACACATAATGTTTTTAAATGATCATGAAATGAAATTGTAACCAGTTACATGAACTTAAGTATGTAGGTATTATCAAACTTAACATCAAATAAACCCTATTATATATATTGGCTCTGATGATTAAGAAAAACCCTATGCTATTGTCTGAGGCAACGCCCAGCTTTGTGACAGTCCTATATCAGAAATTAACCAAGCTCTCCATCACAAACTGAAAGCCGTTCCATGCGTAAAAGACGCCATGAGGTCCATCTTCCCACATTAAAGGCATATTTAAAAACTTTTTGTCTCATGTGCCAGCAGAACATCTAAAAGTTATAACGAGTTTCAAAATAAAATGCCTAATTAGTAGCTGCATAATTGTCACAGCATGGAATTGCGGGCAGTTACATTTGAAAAAATGTAAATATAGATTTGAAATGAAAAAAGAGGGGGCTTTGCTTGAGGAAAAAAACAAAATGTTATAATGAGGGTAAAATATGCGGATTATCAGCTTTTTAAAAGGTTGTTCAGTTATGGCTTCAAGTATTTATGGCCTGTGTAGAGCACCCTTAGGGGTCATTCTGAATGGCGAAGAGCTGGGAGAGCCTGCTAATGCTCATAGCTTTTGCTTTAGGGCCCAGCTTGGGGTGTAGTCTAGCGGCACATTTTCCTTAAATATAAATCTTTTTCTTTTTGCTTTGTCAAGTATTTTGTTTGTGTATTTGTTTCTGCACATACAGTGAAACCCAGACTTTTCGCGCCCCAATTTAACGTGAATTCTGATATAACATGATGAGTCATTGGACATTTTTTTTTTACCTTTTTAATTTTTGTTTTAATTTCTGCTGTAACAACAATCGGGGGTGCCTACAGAATTTTATCTGCAGGTACGCACTGACTCCGCCCCCAAAAAAGCACCTTGGAATCTCCATTTACAAAGCAATAGCACAGATGTGTATGCAGTGATGAAATGTTTTCATAGACATATAGACTTATTTTAGGCAATTTATTAACATCAAAACTTAAACATCATACACATACAGCATCTGTTCATCAAGCGCTATCACCCGTGCAGGCTAGTCAGTCATACCCATAGATATTATTCAACATACATAATAATAGCGTTAAATTCAGAAAGAATTTTTTGTTGTGGCCAGTGTTGAACATGTAGAAATAATTACAGTAAAATTTTAACATGAATGAGACATTTGCATTATGCACAAAGAATGATTCACAGGCCCTGTGACTGCATCCTACAAAAAGCATATAATGATTGACATCAAAAAAGAAACAACAACATGTAATTTCCAAAGATAAAACATCCCTGAATGAAACATTTTCAGTAGCCTACGCTAAATAGCGTAAGGCTGCTCTAAACCATAGCTCACTGCTAAAATGTCTATTTAAAGCAAATTCTTCGTCTGCCAGTCGCGATTCATTCATGGAGCACCTTCTTACTGTTGATTTTTATGTCGTTGTGAATGTTTGTGAGGGCAAGGCTGGTAAGTCAGCTATCTGACATTGTGCTTCATAAGTAAAGACCACTCAGCAGAGGTCGTGGACACCAGCATTGTCAAGAGAACTTTCAGTGTGCAGTGTATATTGAAATAGAAGTCCTTTATTGCTGTTAAAACCTGACTGATGTCACTGTTGCAAGATTCTGGTGTGTGTAATTGTTTCAACACTCAGAGCTCAACATCAGCTGCATCAAAAGTGGGCATTGTAATGTTGTATGAACTAATACCGATGTGTAGTGATAATTTAATAACTCACATACACAAAGGTTTACTTGACGAACATTTTTACTGAACTCCAACTACAGGTAAGGAGTATTAACAGCACTTATTAGAATTACCATATATCACATCTCCCCCCTTAGGAAACATATTCTGCATAAACAGTTTAACCAGCCTAACTTCCTTTTGTTTAACTTTACAATTCAAAAAATTGCAGTCCTTTTCTTTTGTTTAACATTACAACCAAAAGTTACTTTTAACCTTTTTTTCTTTTGTTTTTTCAATGCATATAAACAAAATGTTGCTGTTTTTAAGAGAATAAAGTTTTGGTGGTCTAATCAGTCTACCCCACCATGACCTCTTGACCGATTCCCCCTTGTCCACAGTTGGTGTCACAGTTCCTTTCATTGGTGACAGTGCAGGTGATTGCATTGTTGCGTCACTCTCAGCAGGTGCATGGTTGACAGAAGGAAAGTCCTCCAGGCCTAGAGAGTGTAGTTGTGGAAAAGTCATTTCTCTGGTCTTCAGCAGGTGTCGCTGATTTCTCCTGAAGGTGTTTCCATCAGGTGTTTGGATTACAAAGGATCTAGGTTTTTCATTACTTCTCGACACTATTGCTGGTTGCCAGTTGTTTTTGACACTTACTCTCACTTTCTCTCAATCCGCCTGAAGTGGTAACTGTTTTGCTCCACAATGAAAGTGTTGTTTTTGTTTCAGCTGCCTGTCCTTGATGCTCTTCTGCACATCGTCATACAGTTGCAGTTTCAACAGCTGTGCTGATGTTGGCTGTTTTATCTTTAATCTTCGACCCATGAGCAGCTGTGCAGGAGACAGTTTCATGCCATCCAGAGGTGAATTTCTGTACTCCAATAAAGCAATGTAAGGATCACTTTGGCTTTCCTGTGCTTTCTTTAGCAAGTTACAAGTTACTTTACTGCAGTGTTTCTCAACCTTTCTTGAACGAACGCCCCCTCACCTCATCATGACACGCCCCCCCCCCCCCCCCCCCCCCCAATGAATAAATAAATAAATAAACTAACACAAACACACACATTCAAAGGCAGTGATGTGATATAGATGTAAGTATATGCAGTAGAAATCAGTGGGTAGAGTAGATCACTTGACCAATTGACCATGCCAGAAATATCTTACAGTGAAAAACTCAAATTACAAAACTGACTCACAGAGACCAGTGCTTTTGGTCAAAATGATTGTCAAAATGTTGAAATATCAGTGATATACTCTGTTTTTAGAAAAGGCCTCAAGTGGTTATATTTTATTTATGTTTGAATGTGATGAGGCTACATGACATTTATGTTTCCTATCAGAGAATGCAGTCATTAACCAAGAACATTGGTCATAAGTCTATTTTTAAACGCTCTCTGATTTTTTAGGTAACCATTCCAGGACAACTAGGAAAATATTGTCTTTTGGGGAAAAAAACAATAACACTTGTGAACTGATTGAAATTGTTGTAAATATATGTGATTGCAAATTCACAGAAAAACAATCAGGCAAACAAAACTCACGAAGTGCTGCGGTGGCACACCCTTGTATATACCTATGACCGGGCAGATTAAAAGATGAAAGATGCCAGAAAAAAAGGAGAATGCCTGGTCAGCAATTGCTTATCAAATAAAAACTACTCGTAATTAGCTCTCGTAGCTAGCTCGTAACATCTTGCATAACTGCTTAAAGCTCTACTCAGCTAATTTACAGAGCTGATGTTAGTCAAAACAGATATGCAGGCTAACAGTAATACCTGCTTAGTGATTCGCTGTAACTGAGTGCTTACCTGTTGCCACACCACCCATATTTAAAAGTGCAATTTATGTTGATAATGCTCGCTCGTTTCCGAAATTCCAAGCTAACGTCATGGTAGAAAAATGAAACGAAAAACCAATGTAAGATTCCGCGTTGATTTAATTGATTTTAAAGATGATTTTAAAGTGATTAGTCTGTAGCATGACAAGATGAGGTCAAGTATGGAGCGCATTTGTTGGACTGAGAGTGATTACTATGGCCTCTTCTTCCATCATCGATGAGTGTCAAATGTCATCGGAATGATACTTAAGTGCGTTTATACTTCTTGTGAACTTAAACGTCAGGCGACATTAGAACGTTCGTGAACATTCTGCGATTTCAGTATGTGAGTATGAACCAGGCTTTAGTCGCGCAAAAACATAATTATATCTTTTGATTCAGATTCAAATGAACATTTTTTTGTGCTGACAGAGGTTTAAAAGGTATGATGAATAACTGTGGTTAACGCCCCCCGTTTGTGCCTGAGCGCCCCCTTCTCAGCTGCCGGGTTCCCAGCGCCCCCCAAAGTTGTACGAACGCCCCCTGGGGGGCGGTACCGCCCCCGTTGAGAAACACTACTTTACTGTCTGGATTGCCCATTCACTTTGTCCATTTGACTGTGGAAATCCAGGACTGGATGTGGTATGTACAAACTCCCAACTCTCTGTGAATGTTCTGAATTCTACACTTGTGAATTGCGGACCATTGTCCGACACAATTTCGTCCTGAATCCCATGTCTTGCAAAGATAGATTGGAGAGCTGTCACAACATATCTGCTTGTTGTCTGTGGAAATCTCAAGAAACTTGGAAAAGTAATCCACACAATAAATATTCACCTTGGTTGTAGTGGAACAAATGTAGTCCCCCTTTTGCCCATGGTCTGTCTGGAATGACACGGCAGATAAGAGGCTCTTTGGTGTTGCTCTGCCTGAAAGTGTGAGACAGCACACCTCAGCCCGGCATCTTCAATCTGCTTAGCCATGCTGGGCCAGAACATGACATCTCTTGCCCGCTCCTTACATTTGACAACACCTAGATGAGCTTCATGAACTCTCTCAAGCAGTTCTGTTCTCAAGCCATGTGGAACAACAAGATTGTCAACCAAAATGTTCACAACTCCCTTTAAGTCTTCTAAGTCTCCAACTAAGTTTTTGAGCAATGCATTTTTGAAAAACTTCTGGAGCTGAGGACACACCAAATGGAAGTCTCAAGAATTGATAACTCCCAAAAGGAAGGTTAAAAGTACATAGTTTGAAGTTCTCTTCATCCAGCTGTACTTGCCAGAACTAAATTTTTCTTTGAGCACATCCAGATCATCCACATCATCATCAAAGTCCATGGCGTTGAAAACCTTTATTGCTTCATCTCCAGCTACATGAAGGAATGTTGTGCATTTCACCTTCTCACTCTTCTCTGCAATGTCAGTTGCAATGAGATACAGGTCAAACTTTTAAATCCATGTTCGCAAGTTTTCCGTCATATTGCCCTCGAAACACAAACCGTTCGGAGGCTTTAACTGCTCAATGCTTTACTCCTGACACCATGTGATGTTGTATGGACTAATACTGATGTGTAGTGATAATTTAATAACTCATGGAGACACAGGTTAATGTGACAAACACTTTTACTGAACTCTGTTGTTCTTGTTTATCTTACAGGTTATATCCCTGGATCCATCTCTAGGTGGAGAGCACCAACTACAGGTAAGGAGTATTAACAGCACTGATTAGAATTACCATATATCACAGGCATAAGAGCTCTGAATTCCTCCTTTATATCCTTCCACAAAGTGTCCGATAAGGCCGAAAGTTTATCCGGCAGCAGGTACTGCTGGTTGTGGCGGGTCACTAACCTTTACAGAAGTTTGCTCGGGGTTCCCTGCTGTCTCCGGCCAGCAAACAGTTTGAATACCCTCCTCAGAATTGTATTTATGCTTTTTTTTTACAAATGTGTGAATAAGCTTAGTTGCTTTTGATAGTGTTTATTCATCTTGAGGTTGCATATGGAAAGCTTTAGCCTTGCTTTAGCGAGGCAGCCATGTTGGCTACAGAACGACTGTGTACAGTAGGTACAGTATGCTGTAGGCTGCAGTATGAAAAAGACGTGGGACATGCCAAACATTCTAGAATTGCATTACCAACCAATTGTATCAAATTCTGTTTTTACTCCCACGCTTGCCTCCTCCATATTTGGTGGAACGTTAGAAGACGTAAAGAATTTCAGTTGCCTGAAGATACATAAGTGACAAGATGAAGAGCTTATGGTACACACGGTACGTACAGGCGTACCCCTGCAGGCGCGCATGACAGCAATGATTTATTCGTAGAATTCTTTAATTCAAAGGTAATTCGCTTGCCAGAAGGTAACTGTGCAAAAAAACGGGTCACATAGGTCAAAATTGGGTCAGTTTGAATTCAGATTTAGCATGGCCCCACTTTTTTCGTGATAAAATTTTATGGACATCAATGATTGCGTTATAACAGGGCCACTCTCTAATTACATTGTACTGTATATTTCCTGCACTTGTTTTGGTTGGGTACCTGTAAAGAAAACACTGACTTTGGAAATTCCTCATCCCACTGACGCTTTAATTATGCCCACCGTCGACATCAAAACAGCGCTCTTACATTTCCCAGTTTTGAGTGCAATTATTTTATTTTTTTAAATATTTTTTTGGGGATTTTTCCACTTTTATTGACAGTTACAGTAGAGAGACAGACAGGGAATGCAGGAGAGAGAGAGGGGATGACATGCAGCAAAGGTCCCAGGCCGGATTCAAACCTTATGTGGCATGCGCTCTACCGGATGAGCTACAAGGGCACACCTTTTAGTGCAATTATTATGTGTATGATGAAGAAGAAACCTCAGTTTTAGGTTCTAAGCAATAATATCTTTTTATGTGGCTAAATTTTGGCCCCTTTCCAGGAAATGAAATTTTCCATTCTTAAACCTTGATTACTCCATTATGTCGTTTTACATAATGTACATGAATAAATTACATATGCAACCATCTTTTCAGTAAGTGAAGCCAAAATAATATATTTTAACAGTAAACACATTTGCTCCACCAACTATCAATAATACAAAATGTATCATGTTGTCCATGCTTGAAGAAAATTAAGCAAAATATATAAATATGTATAAGAAGAAGATAAAGAAGTCCTTGAAACCTAAATTTACATGCATACACACTTTGGCTTGTTTTGTACAGTTTTTGTTTAACAATTTACATTTGAAATCATAAAAAATGCAATTTGGTGTACTGTTTGTGGGTCCATACAGGAAGTTGAGCTAATGAGAAGCCTTTAGGCTACGAGCTATGCAGATGAGAGACCTTTCAAATGAAAGTGCTTCCTAGGCCTTAAATTTTAATATCTATCTCCAACATCTTGCTGAGGCGCTTTCTGCCTTAATGAGCCTGTCAATCATACGCCAAGGCATCAGAGATCTGAGAAAATAACATGTCTGGGGCCTGTACCTGCAAATGGGATATATGGTATGTCCACAGAAAGCAAATCAAAATGAATGACCGAATGTCACATGTAGCCATTATTTTTTCTTCAATAACAAGACTGCCAAATATATGAGTATTGATGGCAAATAACGACATTGATTCTTTTGTTGTTTAGAGGTTCCTATTTGCAAATGGGGAAGAATACTTGCTGACGTTAAGTACGGGGTCCAACATGGACTTTTTTGCCAGTGACCCACACAAGCCATTGTGTCAGAAATCTACTGGCCCAAAAACAATTTCTACTGGCCTGAAAACGATCAGTATTACATCAGAGCAGTCAAGCACAAAAATGAAATTATTACTCCTATATGGATGTAAGATAATTAGTTTATACATGTAAGGGGTAGATAATAAGTTTATACAATTTGCATAAAACTATAATCTCACTACCACATTGCTGTGTGTCACTTTGACAAATCTGTAGCTATAATAAGTCAATGGTGGGTTTCAATGTGTGGATGTTTAATAATTAGTTTTGGCTTCTGTTTCCCATGCCTGTGCTTTGAAACTGAGCCCAACCATTAGGGTACCTTAATGACTTATTAAATTTAAATTGTCATGACTGACATAAACTAATAATAAATAGCTTACTCAAGGAAAAAGTGAACTTCATTGGTAGCATTGATGTACAGTACCAGTCAAAAGTTTGGACACACCTACTGAAAATCATATATTTCTCTTTCTTATAGAAATTTACACCTAAAGGGTTATGTTAAAATAACAGGAATTTGTTTCTTACATAAATATAAATAGTCAAGTTTATGTCCATGCAAAATTCTTTTCCAAAACAAAAGTTTTTATCAGGAAAAAAAGGATTTTAAGCCAGTATGCCAGTTTTGTGGTTTTGCTTTAAATATTACTTAGATGTTATAGGTGCAAAATATTAACAGAGTGATTGCAAAGTGATTGCAAGTGTCACAAATACTATATATTATCCTGAAAACCTTCTTTCCTAGTCTAAACATCTGAGATGATCCTTAAAGTCATGACAATTTAGAGTGGATATCAAAGGACCCATTTGGTAGAAAGCTTTCACTTTTTGTTGTAAAAATCAATAATATTGCAAGAAAATCTGAACTTTGCAACTAGAAACGTCAGTCCATAATTAATATAAGAAATGATGGCCAATCTGTCAGGAAAATCACAAAAACTCTGAAAGTTTCTTCAACTGCAGAGGCCAAAGCCATCACACACAACAATGAAACTGGCTCTCATGAAGATCTCCTCAGAAGAGGAAGACCAGAGATGACAAGTAGCCGAAGAAATCGCCAGTTAGCAGCACCGCAGATTAAAGCTGAAATAAATGCTTCCAAGCTATCCAGAGGAGAACAGGTCTTTATCAACAGGTCTTTAAATCAACAGATATGAGCAATCATTGCATTTTTAATGTATTTATTTTATTCACTTAAATAGACCTAAAGCGTGTGACGACAGCCAGGCAGTATGACAATGACTGCCTTGGCACTGCTAGATATTATGAATGGTATGGTGCGAAGGGAAGGTGTCTTCATGAGTCAGTTTTGTTTAACATGAGCTGTGCTCTTGGAACATATTGCTGGACTGCGGCCGGCGCTGGAGCACCCTACACGTAGTAACTAGCCAATACCTGCCCATCTGCAAGTCCTGTCAACTCTGAGGTTCTTTGGCCATGGAGAGTTTCCAGCAGGAAATAGCAGACCGGTTGGGTATATCCAAGCCTTCATTATGTCATGTCATACCAAGAGCAATTTGCAGTGATTAGCGGTTTTCCCGATGTAACCTTAATTGCACTCAAGTTGCAATAAGGGCGCCGTCAGTGGATGAACGTGTGCAAGTAAATCGTAAGAATTCGAATTCAGTAGTTCAGAATTCACAGTGCAACAGATGCTATGCGAAGCACAGATGACACCGACAAATGTGGTTGCCCGATGGCCAGGGTCATGTCATGATTCATTCATATTGATAAACCTATTCTTTTTATTGACTCGTAGCTTGGCGCACATAGAGGGAGCTCATACCGCTGCCTGTTTCTCCTGTCAGTAATGTGAGCTGATTATGTGTTGTTCTGTAATTCTGCTTTCGGCTCTGTTCGATTGTTTTCGGTTGTTTTTGGTTTTTCCGTTTTCCCCGGTCCTTGTGCTTTTGTTTTCATTACCCATCTGTGTCTGCCCCGCCTCCTGCCCTGCTACCTTATTTGTTTCACCTGCCCCATTGTTCACCTGTGTCTCATTAGCTCATTAGCCTGTATGTTTCTACCCTGCCTTGTCATTTATTCTGTGCCGGTTCATCTCACTGATTTGTTTTCTGTTACGCTACAAGCCTTTCTGTTCCTGTTGTGATCATTGCCTGTTCCACGTTCCTTACAATACCAGCCTTATCCATGCCATACATACTGGGGGGCTGCTGCACCCGGGACCGCGAGGGGGGGCATGGCTGGCCAAAGTGGCAATGACGCATGCAATACATCGATGGAACTGTCACGTTTTTTCCAAAATCAACTTGGAACAAATCCCAAGTAAAATAATTCGTTAAAATTAGAACAATTCCGTATGAATGATCTTTTATAATAGTGTGCCCTCGTCTGCTTCTTTCACTGCAGTTCCTCTCTTTTCCTTTTCAAACGCAAACTCTTTTATACCTTATATAAAAATAACGACAGCAATTGTACTATTTAGATTTATTTTTCAAAGACAGGAGGAAATTAGATCGCAAATTGCAACACAGTAAATGGCCAAATCAGCTGAATATATTAGTCCAAGTAGTCCATATTCTGTACAAAATGTTATTCCTATGCAAGCAGTCTCTTGGTAAATAGTAAAAGACACAACAGTGTCACAACAAACCATGCCCGCTAAATATGTATTTTATGCTTTGTAGCCTTATTAAAATAATTGTTTTCAGGTTATATTAAGGACACACACAGCTTAGGGTTTTCCAGGATACTTACCACCTTTACCTATTTTAACATTACATCAAGTTCATTTTTCTACCTGAAATGATTTACCGTACCGCTGGCTCACTGTCGCCACCCACCGGTGGGAACCTGTCAAGTAATGTATCCAGCTCTGCGAATACAGCTTTTTTTTTAAACATAGATCAGTTCTATCAGATAATGTTTTTGTTCACCATTGTTATTTATGTCATAACTGTAAGAGGAAAAAATACAGAGATATATAGGCATATAATAAAAACAACAGAAGTATATGTTAAGAGAGGAAAATACTGAAGCTGGAGACAGAACAGGAACCTAAGCTAAAACAAGATCTATGGTCAGTTAAAAAGCATGGAAAATAATTATATGTTTCATTACTGATGAGTACCTCCAAGTAGGTACAGAGCAAGGACCTGGCAAGAGCAAGTTAAAAATGTAAAAAAATGTATGAGAGATGAAAAGAGTCAAAGGTATTGAAGGCACACTAAAACAATTGTTCCCTTTACAGTGAACATCTGGTAATTATTAAGTATATAATTGTTATATTGGATACAAATGACTGGTAATCAAGTAGAGAGTTTCATGCTAGCAGGGATGATTGAATTTGTAGAGCCTAAATAATTACAGAAGGGCTAATGTGGAATCCAATATTGATGATCCACCTAGACAAAATCACTGCAGTTATAATAACAAGGCATAGTACTTATTCATAATCCTTTAACAATGTACTGTTCTCTCTTTTTATACAGCCCTGTCTGCCTCAATGCCCCCAATTCTGATCTGGGTCTAATAACTGATTCTTCATTGTCCACTCTGACTGCCAGATTACCATTTTAAATTCACAATTGTGACAAAAAGTTAATAAAATCTAGATATTTGTGGTTTAATCATATTGCTAATTACCCTTATTTACCTTATATTTTTAAATATAGTTACTTTGCCATCTAGCTAATCTGCTAGTTGGCGAGCAAGATCTGAAACTTTGCCTCGCTATTAACGTTTCCTTATCAGCTTTCTAATTTCCTCACAGCATCCTTTAGTTTTAATAAATGTCCTTTCGCCCCATTGTAATAGTATTTTTATCAATGGAAAATGTGACTCCATGTAGGTTTATTGCTCATTTCAACCATGGTTTGAAATTGATAAGGCATAAACAGAACACTGTGTCTAAATTTATACTCATTTGGTCAACCTGTTTTGTGTATTTTAGAATTTCTTCTATATCGAAAACAAGCCCTGCTGAGTCTTATAGTTACGTTTCCAATGAGTAATATTTAAGAGCAATTGTCATGGCAATTGTGAAGAATGGCAATGAACAGCAACCCCAGAAATTAATTAAATGTACCCCCACACACCTGCTAAACATTCCCCAGCGCATTCTCCACACCTCTCTCTCAATCCCCGTAGACAGTGGCACTTCACACCTCTTCGATTCTGCCGTGGTCGCAAACCTCTCTCCAATAGATCTATGCTGGGGCAGGGGGCAGAACTAATCCCATGCTAAGACTCTCAGACGGAACCAGTTCTGTCAGATCTGATGGTACAACAACAACCATGTTATTCTCCCTTTGACAGGGGAATTATGAGAAATTCTTATGCGGGCACATATAACATACAGATGAGGATTCAAGCATGTGTTCAGGTTTCTGCATATTGATGTCATTGATAAACTTTATTGCTCTTAGCATGTATTGCTGACCTGGCCTCTTATAGCATATCAAGAGCTCAGTCAATCCAACCCCCAGTGCTGAGGCGGTAAAAACCAATGGGGCATGAGCAATGTGTAAAACCCCATTTCGGCTATACAGGCCTTGCCTGCTTTTACAGGCCTGAGAGGAGCTTTATCAAAGTGAATTGAGCCATTCCATATTGCAAATCCTGGTCCCAAAAAACTTGGCAGAAATTGTTTCTAAGACAATGTTTGTTTCAGCCTGTGTATATCATTGTGACATTTTAAATACCTTATCTTGATCTACAACCAGGTTTCAACCTAAAATGCCTACATATGTGTGTATATATGTATGACTTGCCCCATCCTCTCCTTTTGTCTGTTCTTCAACACCTTTGAGAGGATCTTGTAGTCAGTGAATAACAAGGCCATCAGTCTCCAGTTTTTGACATTGTTCCTGTATATCTCCTTTTTTAGGCAACAGGGTGAGGATCACTCTGCTGTAGCTTAACAGTAGTGACCCTCCAGTAAAACAGCTGTTAATATGATGTTAACATTTGCCTTCATTGATGCCCTCACAGAAGTGCTGTGCCACCATTGGATCTTCTATGTGCTCACAGGCATAGAGCTCTGCACAAACTCCACAGCCCATTTCCTGATATCAGCAAAGCTGGTTAGGTACAGCCCAGTACCTAAGAGAACACTGTGAGTGATCCTGCTCGGCCCATTTTACCTTCTCTTGTTGATGAGGGCATCCATCTTCGATGGGGCATCCATCCCAGAGATACCCGGAAACATGACCTCAGTGCCTGGAATTCCACAATGTCAGTCTCTAGGGTATGAATCGATCTTGCAATATCTCTGGAAACATTGAAAGTGTACTGATTACAAAAACATTGAATATTTCCCACATTCTACTCTTGTTGGAGGGACACTGGGCCTTTCTGATACCTCCACTTCTCTCTCAAAAAAACAAAAACATTTCCTGAATTAAGCATCACTTCACAAAGTTGTGACAAAGGGCAAATATGCACTATATGGCTAAACAGGACCTGTAAAAACACAGACTGTACCCAGGCAGTGATCTGAACAACCCACTGAAACAATTCCACATGACCTCAATATCTTGGAGTGATGCTCAAAACAATACATTCTATCTAATTTGCCCAGAGATGGCGCTATCTCTTGCACTTACCCATGTCTACTGCCTCGTGCTGTCATGAGGGTTTCGCCAGGCATCGCAAAACTCATGAGTCATAATTAGCCTTGCCAGCAGGTGACAGGAGGTTACATTGATGCAGTTTGGCTCTATTTGGGCTTATTTGTACAGCACTTTTTACAACGGAAATAGTCACAAATCAGCTTTACATAGATGCCAGATGTGAGACCCCTCAGAGAATGCAGAGGGTAACAGTGGCAAGGGACACTTTCTGACTAACAGGAAGAAACATTCAACAGAACCCAGACTGGACAGACAAATAGTTTAGGAATCGCATCGATACAGGATCTAAACACACACTGGAAAAATTCCAGACTTCTCAAGATAATTGAGAGGAATGGGAGGGGTGAGATTGGTCCAGATAGGGCTTCTTGAAGACAGGCTTGATAACTGCTACTTTGAAGGACTATGGTATGTACGCAGATGTTTGGGAGGCATTTAACAATGGTATGGCAATTGCAGGTAACAATTTTTTAAGAATCCTGCGGATGTATTGTCTAACAGACAAGTTGAGTTCTAGAAAATAAGTCATTAAGGAAGAGAATTAATTGAATTCAATGGGTGTGAAAAAATATAAGCATGTGGTGATCTAATAAAAAATGTATCAACTTTATCATTGACTAGATTGGAGCCAAACTAGAGGCAAAAGCAGATGAAAGATGTTGTATTGTTTTATTTTTGAGACTTTGCTGTCAAAGTTATTAAGTCAGCATAATTGTTAATCTGTTAATCGCAAAAATGCAGGGGTCAGTTGGCGCATGGCTCTCTGTTCTTCTGGCAATAGTGTTGAACAGGTATCTGGAATCATCACTATTTCCTTCTCATTAGAGTAGAAAAAATATTAAGATCTAGCAGCTGTTAGTGCATGCTTGTGGCTTGTAAGACTTTCTTTCCTTGTCAGGAAGACAACTTGTACTTAAGTTGAGCCCCATTGTCTTTCAAGTGTCCGTGAAGCTTATTGAGAGTACAGGCTCATTCATTATACCATGGCGTAAGCTTTTTGTGAAAGACCCTTTTCCTTTTAAGGGGTGCAACAGCATTTAGCCAAACTTGGGTTTGAGCTTGGGTTTGCACATAATTTTTGGGAGTCTTCGTTGTTCAGAAATAATCCAGGAAGCTCACCTATAAAGTTATTAGCAGTATCAGAGGAAACTGTGCACCGAAAAGGAAATTTGAACTCTGACAGGCTATGGGTAACTTGAAAGTGATAAAATAATGATCTGATTGGACAGGATTGTGCAACATAGTTGATATGTTTAATTTCAGCTCCATATCTGAGGACCAGATCCAGAATCTGCGCTCAGAAATGTCTGGGTTGATCCACAAATTGATAGACTCCGATGGAGACAGCAATACATAAAATAACTAATCCAAGAGAAACATCTTCATTGCCCATGTGTAAATATTAAAATCGTCTACTATCACAGCCTTTTCTGTGCTGTCAGCTAGGCGAGATACAAAATCTGCAAGCTCAGGTAATAAAACAGTACGAGGCCCGGGTGGCCTATAAACCTTTACAAGGATAAACAACTGAATTACTCTCTTGTCTGGGTGTACAAAGCTAATTACTTGTAATGAAAATTAATTAAAATTTTAGGCAAGGATTAAAGGTAGCAGAGTATAGTGGCAACATCACCACCACAACCCGTACCTGTTGACTGAGGGACCGGACTATTACTGTGGCTAAATCAAGTTAATTCATTCATTAAAGGAATTAATTTAGCTTAATCCAAGCTTTTGTCAGAATAGGATGTTGATTTGGTGGTCAGTGATTCATTCATCGACTAGCACAGACTACGGTGTTAACACACATTAGCCTCTACACGATTCCTATCCAGGTCACTAAGCAAATAGGCCTACTGCTCCTTCTCACAATTTGCTATCACCTAACTTTAAGCAGCCTCCCTTTCACTACCTCCCCAACATCATATGATGAAGGCAAAAGTGCTTGGAAAGGGAACTTATAGTCTCACACTAATGGAATTCTTATAGTTAAGGACCATTGCTCCATCCTTTTTTTGTCCACTGTGCTGCATTAGCAACACTGCTGAGTTTCTTTGTGAAAAAACTTACATCTCTACGTTTGATCCTGAGCCACTCATAAAAAACAGCCCTTTTGTTGATATCCTTGGCACCATTCAAATTTAATGATGGTAGTTTAAACTCACTGGGAATTAAAAAGAAAACCAAGTAAAGCGAAAAAAGCAGGCTCCCTCCACACATAAAGGGCTTTACGACAGTGACAACTGAATTTCACTGGGGAGAGCTATGCTCTTAACTTTAGACACAATATTGTTACGCTTGTAAATTTCCTGGCTACTTTCGTTCTGTTTCTGAAGAGACTTTGACTTGACCTAACGTAAATTTTTCCTCTGTTCCATTCTTCCCTGCATTGATGAATCAGAGTGTTCACTCACGCTATCGAAGGGTGTGGAATCATCGTCATTTATAGTAGAGATATTATTGCCAGACTCAGGTGGGCACACCTGGAGGGGTCAAGGCTGAAAGTTTCGTTCCACTTCCAGACTTCTCAGGTCTGGAGCTGCTTTCTCTTGACTGTGGGAACTTTAAACAGAGAAGCCTCCCGGTCTATAATCTCTTCTACCGATGACTCAGCCTCCATCAAAGCCAATTTGCCCACTATCGTAGCGCTATCAACCATAGCTGTGATATCCTGATCCGTATCCCTTCCTTTAGCTTCCCTCCTGGCCTGATTATACTCCTTCTGCTGCCCTCCCGGGAGCCCCCTGCCGATTCCCCTTTGTCGGCCTTAGCGTTAGCCATGTTTCACACGCCTGATCATTTCAAATGCCCAGCTTTCCCACAGCCGAATGATTTCATTAGTAACTTTGATCATGTCGTCGAATCCATCAATTCTGAACAGAAGCCTTAGATTTCATGTTATGCTTCTTTTTAGACTCAAATGAGCCTGTACCTAAACGAGACTACATGTCTCCTTCTGGAGTGTTTTGCATCTAGATTAATCACTCTTCAAACTCAAAACCATGTGGGTGTGCGGAGGCAAATCCCGCGTTGGCACTTCATCTCTCGAAAACAGAGGGGTGCTGGACATAAACACCCCCTTTGCTTGATTTACAAGGGAAGACACTGCAGTATGTGTGTCCTTCAGCACTGTTCCATCCTCAATTTGTGTATTCACTGTGATGCAGAAAAACCATGATTGCACCGTTTATTCATGATGGCTATTTAATGCTAGCATTCCTTGTCACATCCCCAAACCACATGAGCTGCTCGAACCTGACACTAACTCCCTGAGTCATCCCCACGAGCAGGAAAAATGTCCGCCTCTCAACAAGCAATACCCTTATCAGAGCGTGTCAATCAAGGTAAAGAAAAGTGTCGGGGCAGGACGAAAACACATGATAAAAGGCAAACCATGGTAAAAGAAGAGACCGAGTCGCAACCTCCAGCCACTCAGCTCACACTCCCAGAATGCTCCATGCGAGACAGACAGAATAAGGAGGAAAGGAGTGAAAGATGGATGGATGGAGGGAGGGAGCAGACAGATGCAGGCAGCATGGGATGTCCAGAGTCGTCAGGCAGGGGGAGGCAGCGGCAGACGCATTAACCCAGACATCTTCATCCGCACTGTCTCCAGCCTGCTCCCGCTGCCCGGTTTGATTGAAACCAGCAGTTCTGATGGCTCCTCGCTGTGCCGGGAAATTATGTCTGTCCTCCCCCCCTCCTCCCCCCACACTCCACACACCCCCCAGCCCCCCCCAAACCTGCTTCCCTCCTCTCCCGGGCCTCTCAAACAAGGGAAAATGTCATCTTGGTGCAAAAGGGGGAGCAAGCGGTTAGGGTACTTATTTTAAAAGCTGATTAGAGTTAAAGGAATCAGTCAGGCCTCCTCTTCCTGACAGTGCCTGAATTAGAGACAGAAGCCCGTCATCTGTGAAATGAAGTTTTGCCCCGTGGGCTGAGGGAGGGGTCAGTGTGAAGAGGGGAATGAATGGGAGGAAGCGGATCAAAACATGTGGGAGCTTTTGACCTTTATGAGTCTGTTTAGCTCATACTCCACATGTGTCACTGTCATAGACTACTGGGTCAGGTTGGGGGGTGGGGTGGGGGTGGGGGGGTAGGCAATCCATCATGAGCCCCCTCTGTTTGGAGTGACCCCCTTTCCTCTGTTTGAAACACTTTGAGTCTCCCAACTACAATTGACCTTCAAGTAATTCCCTACAGACATTAGACCCTCAATCTTTGCTATAAAATACATCTTATTCAAGTGGTCGCGGACCATGTCCAGAGCTGGAACCATAACACTATCTCATACTCCTAATTTTCAGTGTCAGCTTTCTATTAGTAGCAACAATGTTGATGATTATAGTGAATGATCCTCATCTGAAGGGTACATGACAAAAATCTTCAAGATCTTCAGTGGAATGAACCAATTGGGTCATTAAATAAAGTTAAGCCTAGTTAGGAAGAGAGGGATTTAATCTGTAGTTAGGATTCTATGATATCCTTCAAGCTACCTCTGGCACCTCAGCGTGGTTGGACACACTTTCAGGGTCTGCTCATGGGCAATATAGGTGCACATGCACACACACACACACACACACACACACACACAGACCTCCCATAGCTCCTGTTTACTATTTTAACATTGAAATATAGCTGCAAGCAGCGATGAAGGGGCCAAGTAGACCAGCAGGGCAGAATCGCCATGGCAACTTGATATGTTCATGTTAAAAGTGTGGCTGTAAGCACTGATAGGAAGTTTTATGTCAGTTGACCAAAGATTGGGTATAACTGAAATATGAGCTCACATCCTGTTTGGGTCGTTTGCCTTCGATTTGGCCAATTTGGTGGCCACATCAATTAGGTTGACATGACAGGTTGGAGATATGACCTCACTTCCTGCTTCGCTGGTGATTTTGATTGGCTTTGACAGACAAACAGTTTGTAAAATCGAAAATCCATCTGATAACTTTTATGAGGCTTGGTCTGAAGATCATCTGTGCCGATTTTGGGGCAGATTGGACAACATTTGTGGCCTGTGAAAATTTAAAAAACTTTTTCATAAAATCCAATATGGTGGAAAATCTATTTGACACATCATTTTGGTCCACAGGCTTTTTTTTTGTTGTTCATCTGGGGCCAAGGAATCAGGGAAAAAAGAATTTTGATTCTACCCCAAACGGTTAAAGAGTTATAATCCAAAACGTGTTGTGGCTCTCTTTAGCGCCACCATCTGGCCAGTCAGTGTATTTTTTTTTACCTGAGTAGTGGGTGGACACAGGAACCTATCTAGAAAATGTGGTACCTCTAGCTTCTATAGTTTTTGCTGTGCAAACACTTTTAGGGAAGAAAAAAATCTGAACAAATACAATATTTGATGCGTCACTTAAAAGCAGCAGATATTAAAGTTAGGCTTACAATGTGATAGTGTACACAGCAATAACATTTAGAAGCTAATCATAAACTACAATAGGAATGGCGAACAGTGAACATAAAAACTGTATATATTTCCAGAGCAAAAATTAGGAGTTGTGGTGATAGGGGACATGTCTGAGGATGATTTCATTTGTTGTTTTAATTCTCTGTTTCTCTCATTTCTCTGCTGAGCCCAATTCTGCCCACCTACCAAGCTCACCTGCACCCCTTTTACGCCAAAAATGGCAAATATCCAACAAAAGTTTAACCCTAGATATCAAATAAGGGTTTAGCTCCTGTCTATTATTATGGTAAATATGGGTGCTGTCTCTGTTTACACAAGACCCAGTTTTGCAAGTTTAGTTCCTTGCAGGTCACATCTGAGAGGCGTTGCCTTGTTAATGCATCATCAAAGGTTCAATTGTTTTATTCTTGAGGTTTAACATTTTTTTGTCATAAGAATCACTTTTATAAGGAAAACATGCTTATTGCAGTGCCCCCCAGAGGCCAAATGACACCAATTTTTTTGCACATCCTAAGGAATGGGTCATGGGTCCTCACACCAAAGTTGATACTGATACATCAAAGCATTGCTGAGATATGACTTCACTTCCTGTTTGGCTTCCGATTTCAATTGGCTGTTGACAAACGGTTTTGAAAATCAATAATCCAACTGATAACTTTTGTGAGGTTTGGTCTGAAGATCATCTGTGCCACATTTGGTGAAGACATGAAACTTGGTGAAAAGAATCAGGGGACTATCCCCAAGCAGTGTGCCAAATTTCAAAATTTTTACCATATGGTTCTTCGGACTGCCATAGACTTCAATGGCAGAAGAAGAATTACACATAATTATAATAAGAAAACTTAGGAACACAATGGGTGCCTACACAGCTTTGCTGCTTGGCCCCCAATAATGTACTGGTAGAATATCCAACAATATTGCAGGGTTCTTTAACAAGTCTTTGGCTTCCATCAATGAAATAAACAGTGACTATGTAACTATTTGGTTCAAGCCTACCAGGTAGCAAGTAACACAACCTTTTTAAGGAGCATCTGGAACGACAGATTCCTTGCTAACAATTGAAAAAATTTCTGTGAGAAGCTACCAATGCATTATTAGTGGTATTATAATGTTTATTTGCATTGTGCAAATGTACATAATAACATTGCTAATAATGCATTAGTTGGCTTCTGTAGGTTAAATCTATATCAATAGACTTTATCAATGATGACTGAGGTTTAGAGGAGAATTTGCACATCTTAGTAGACCTAATGAACTGTGGTGCTGTTTCCAGCATGCTCTGCAAATACAACCCTGGTAAGACATAGGCTTAACCCTGACAGTTCGTTTTGTACTAAATGTGTTTGTACAGTTTTTGATGCAGGTCACAGACATGGGCTATTGAAAATGTTAACCCATAAATGCTAACCCAGTGGGACCAGCAGCACACCTGTGCTACCTGCCTCACCTGTGAACACCTGCATTCTACATGTTTGGTGTCTGTGACCCTCATTATGAGCCAAAAAGTGTCTAAAGAAGAGTCTTTACTAGGGCCCCCATCTCTCCACCTATTTTGAAATTGTGTGTTTAATTGGATCATTTTGATTACATAACTATGAAAACTTCAGGTGACCATGGAGTTTTCTAACACAATTCAGTCCTATGATCATGTTCATGAAGGTGACACTGACTCTGATAATGTAAACGACCTATTCAGCTACACCTGGTAATGTACCTGTACGAGGAACGAACCTGGTTGGCTTGGTGGGTTTTTGAAATTTTCCCTTGCGAAAAAAAACTCATCAGCTCCTTTGACCCCATTTACTGGTAGAGAATGTCACAGTATTGTGACATATATATTTTATAGCACAGCATGTCTCAAGTCAGTTTAAGTAGTCACGTCAGAAAAATCAGTTGCACAAGCGTTCTTTGCACTTTATTCTTTTGTCCTGTTCCTAAAGTCGGTTAACAAATTGAAGAAACAAATTATCAGTTAATTTGACAGAAAGTATTTCAGATTATTCAAATCATAACTAAACAAACCTCCTGGAGTCGCTTTATCTAGAAATCATGATTCTTCAGAATAAGCCAAAAAGATAAAAGGCTGCTCAGTTTTTTAAACAAACAATCTGAATAAAGTATTTCTGACTGTTTCGTTTCTCAGACCAGCTTTACTGGATTTGTCTTTCTCAGACCTCTGCAGGAGGGAACCTGGATTTAATCTTCTGAAAAACAGAAGATGTATTAAAAGTAAATGCAGAATCAGAGAGAATATTATATTGAGTGCCATGTGTGAGCTTTAAGAAGGAAATCTAGGCCATGCTTTGATCTGTGCACTGGAGCTGAGGATGGAAGACAAACCTCTATCATGCTCTGCTGAAATATTCACACCCAGCATAAACTATTAATCGGTCGCACAATTCTAACCTACAGTGAGAAAAGCACAAAATTAATACTGTGTCAACAAAATACTAAAACACGGCAGTTTATGTATTTATGTGCTTCCGTTTTACCGCATATTAGTATATTTTAAATTGTCATAGAAAATGTTGTGTGTGTTTTAATTCTAGCAATTATTTCTTGAATGAGTAAATAAAGTTGGAGTGTTTTGAGATCAGTGTTGGTCTTGAGACCTAAAGATGGGAATTGCAGGGTTGCAAACTCTCACACTTCAGGCTTTCACGCTCTCACACCGCCCAGGCAAATCTCGCACCATACGAAATGGCACCATTGTCCCTCCATTACTGATATGGAAAACGTCCTGAAAAGGTCTTCAGAAGTGCCCTATAGGGTGAAACTCTCATGGCTGAAATGTCATGTTAATAATTCACTGCGTAGTTGGTTTCATTGCCTTTTAAACTTGTGAATATTCAATAGAACTTTGTAGATATTGTCAACAGCACGTCTTTGACTTTCATTTGTGAACGAACCTGTCTGCCCATTATTGGGTTAGTGTATGTCTAATATTGTGAAATTGGGAGTATTCCCCTGGGTGGAAGTCTTGGTGTGGCACAGTCAGGCCATATCCTTAAATCCTAAACCCAAGCTCCTGCTCCTGCCACAAGTGCAAGCTGCATACTGTTGTAAACCCTGATGGTGAATTGAGTCCAAATATTTGCACATGATTTATTAAGCCCATGGCATCAAAATCTCACTCTAGCAAGGTACCCAAAGTTGGCAACCCTGGTATTGTCTTGTCTCGAGGGTCAGGGGTGGACCGTAGCGGCGTGGCAGCACTTATAGGACACCAACCATGTTAACTGGAATCTGGTAAATGAGACAGACAGCGCAGTTAGTACACCCCACAATGGAGAAGGACGCTCTCCCCGAGGTGTGTGAGCCGATGGCTTATGAGCTGAGTGCAATCATCCTAGAGTGGTGGCAGCTGGCTAAATAAATTATCCTCTTCAAGTGTGTGCCCTTAGAGTTCCTGCTGCCAGTGCCGCTCTCCAGGGTCCTGATCTTCTAGCTGCATGCTTGCTGCTGTCCAGAGTGCTGATGCCAGTCTCCTGTCAGCGGTTTGGGTGGCTTACCAAAGGCGTGTTTCCGTTGCATGGCAGGGCCACCCCTGTACCCGCCACAATGTTCATAAATGTACAGAGCTATCGATAGCTGTAATTTACTGCAGTCAAGCCAGCCACCACTTCGGAAAACATGGTCAAGCCATCCCTCACATTATTTCCTTCTGCGCCTACACTTATTACGGTAATGAGGTCTTTCCACTTGGAGAAATGGAATAATCTGTTGACAAAACACGGTTTGCTGACACTTTAATTTACTTAAATATTGACCAATAAAGCCTTGTTGTCTCTTATAACAAGGTATCATATTCAGCATATTATGAAAATGAAATCGTCTGTTTCCAATCACTAATTCCACTTCAACAAGATCCTAGAAGACCCCAGGTAGCTGATGAAAAACGTCCAGAACCTTTCAATGTGTAATTTCAGAATAAAGGCCCTTTAGAAATAGTATACACCAAAACAACATGTTCTATTCAGAAAATGATTGAAAGAAAACTGTCTGTTTCCAATCACTAATTCCACTTCAAACATATTTTAGGGGACCCAGAAGGCCTACACGGCCTCAAGAGAATTTTCACTAACGAGATTTGTTGGATGTATGGAAGTTTATTGGAATGAAAAAGCTTTAGTAGAACTAATGAACTTTTCCCCTGTAGCTGACTAATTGTTAAAACTGCAAGTAAAGATGGATATGATGATGAATTTCAAAAGCTAAAAATGTCTTTCTGCGATGCTGTGAGCAGTTTTGCCCCTGTGGTTAACTCGTGTTCATAAGCTGCACATGAATTTGAGATGTAATCTGGGCACAATTGGATAGTATTCAGTGGAAGATTTCATTTAATTCATTCTGAATTAGAGTTGCATCTTACCTCGTATGATTTTAATGATAGTCGATGCAAGGAATATGAGATCAACATGTAACAGGTTAATGATAATAGTGACAATGACATTAATATTAAATAAAATGAGTAATTTATCTGAATATGTGCATATTATGTACTGTTTTATGATCAATAGGCTGTTTTATGAATGCACCCTCCTCACTGAGCTTACAGTAATGGTTACCATGTTATTTGAAAGATTGAAAGACTGTTTCAGTCTTGGTTTTGTCTAGGTTCTACCTTGGACTCAATCGGGACCAGTCTTAATCTTGTCTTGGCCTTGTGGCCTTGACTACAGTTCCAACAGATTCAGTGTCGGAGGTACTACAGTACAAAGTAACGAGGTGCTAACATAACATTAACTCTCACAATAAGGAATTAATGTAACCCGTTACTGTTTGGGTAATCGCATTACAGTTACTAGCCTGATGAAAATGTCGTTATTTGCATCATATACAAAAATTTCAACAGAATTATGCAATACCTTGATCTGAAATCCCATCATTTACTAGGTTTGTTTCGGATCTTGGGCTCACATCATTCTCTCGCTGCAGTCAGTGTTCCCCTTAGCAAAGAATTAATGAATGAAGGTATCCCATAGTGTCCAACATCAATATATTGGAAATCAAGGGACTGAACAACTTTTGTTAAACTGAACTTTTAACTAAATGATCGAAAGAAGCTGGGAATGCATGGGACAAATGTTCAGCCAGAAGTTAACTACTGCTAGTGATACCCTGGCTAACTCTGTGAACAAAGGATATAGTCGAAGATTGCTACCGCTGTTGATGCCAGCAATCACAAAGTTTTTTGACGCAGAAGATAATGGCTTTCCTTATTTGCAATTACACCATTATATTTGTGGTTTGTGAAAATGTAAAAAAATTTGATAAAGATTTGCAATGCATTTCACTGAAAAAATATCCTACGCATATTCTAAAACACTTTAGGTGGTAGGTACTACGAGCAGTGTCAACTTATTTAATACATAAGTTAGGCAACAGTGTTAAATGGCTAAATGGATAATGTAGCCTAGGTCTATCAAAGTTTTGTTACCACGTTCTAGTGCAAAACCATTATGATTACACTTACAATTATATCAGTGCTGCCAAAAACACTAAAATAGGCTAGGACTTTTATGATTCTCACTATGACACTCAGCAAGATTATTTCTGAAAAATTCAGGCTTCTTTGGTCTCTACATTCTGATAACAGGCCTGTAGTA
Source organism: Albula glossodonta (assembly GCA_019788955.1). NCBI lineage: Eukaryota > Metazoa > Chordata > Actinopteri > Albuliformes > Albulidae > Albula > Albula glossodonta. The sequence goes on from JAFBMS010000005.1 coordinate 27,314,280, forward strand.
TAATCCTGACCGTGCATATTGGCCAGTAGGAAGAGTAACCATGTATGTGCAAGAATGTGAGTTTGCTAATTCCTCTGCGTCTTTGAGTGTTGTCTTTGGGTAATGTTAAGAAAAGTGACATATTTTGACCAGCCTTACGTTCTTCTCAGTGTATCAATGAGAACATTTCAAGAGGATTTCTTTTAGAGGACAGGGTCATCTGAATGGATTGCTTCTAGGGAAGGGTCCTGGTACCTGGACTGATTACTGTTGACCTCGTGACTTATTCACGAATACAGTTTTGCTTATTCAAATATTCCACATTTTGTTAAACAGTGCCACCATGTGGCCATGTGTTGCCATATTTTAGGTAAAGATCGCCCACACCCACCTTCAGTATTGCAAAGTCAGATTTGTAACAATTAAAGCCATTTATGCAACAAAACACTTTGCAGTGATTAGATTAATATATGGTATCCTTATTGTTGAACAATTAGATTTGCGTTAATAGACCTTGCAAAGGACATTGTATGTCCACTGTGAATGAAATTTAAACTTGTTCATATGCGTAATTCAAGGCATATTACCTCTTTTCCACTACACTGTGACTAGCTAGGCTGTTAACCAGAGGCGTCGTGCCAGTCAATTTAGGTGGGCATGCGCCCATCCAATATTTTGTAAAAATATTTAAATTAATTATTCAGTCAATTAATAACCTGCCTACATCGTTAAACATTCAGTCTGAGTAACCGGGCCAGGGCTTAGCTGAAATGAGCGAGCTTCCTCCGCCAGATCGCGCCTCTTAATGCCCTCCCTCACCCCTCATCGCTCCCATCTTCTAGCGATAACTCCTCAATATCCACTAGCCAAGCAAATGTGGTACTTCAAGAATACAGCAACTGAATTGTTTCTGTGTTGTCCCACATAAATATGCTGCAGCAGCCTAAAACTGTCAAAATATATCATGCACATGTCTACTTGGCTAGGTATTTAATCAATATGCCAGCACAGACGTACTGTGAATCTGCGTTATCAATATGTTAAATGTTAGCTAGCTAACGCGAGTCAGCAATGTCTCCCATCCTTAATAATAACAGCAGACCAGCTACAGCTCGTTTGTAAGTTTGTAGTTTTGTCTGTACCAGTTATACTGTCCGTCAGTACTTGCTAGTGAAGCCACAAACATCAACACAACACAGCCGTTTCCATCTCCATGTCTTGTATTTCGAACCCAACTGGCGAACTAAAACGAGGTTAACTAGCTAGCTAGCTAAATGTTACACTGCAAAACTTGCTTATTTCACGCTCGCTGCATATGGGACTACGGAAACCATAAATAGTTACATGGTTCGGTATTTACTTACCCTACATGGTGTTTTGCAGATCAATTTATGAGTCAGTTGTTTTTTGTGGACGTGTGATTGTTCCGTGTGCTTGTTAGCCATAGAATAATGAACATTCACACTTGAAAATGTCAAAATGGGATAATGCTGACTTCAGGTTAGGACTACCCAGGCCTGCTGTGGGCTAAAGTTAACCTGGTATTCTTAGGGATAACCCCAGAAATGTCCCAAACACAGGGCCCTCTGCTGCTGCTACGAAATGGAGTTAAAACATAGTTTCAACTCCAGAACTGAGTTAAAGACAATGGGTCCTATTTTCACGAGCAGGAGCAACATGCTACAACGGATTTAAAATGCACCATGACCGCTATGAACCATGCAAAGTTAGTTTTGGCAAAACGCCGGCAGTGCAACAGGAAAAATGCTTTCACCTCTGATGTAATAAAGGGGCATAGATGTGTAAGGAGTTGCGATAGCTTCCCCCGACTACCTCCCCACCACAGGTACAAGGATCCACCCACCACGAACAACTAAGAGACAGGGAACCACGTAAGCAGTATTTTCTTTGCAGAATAAAGACAGCTCATGCCCCGGCAGCCGGGCACGCATATGTCATTGCGCGCCCCCACAAACCATGGTCACATCTACATGAACTTTAAGGTCTTCCATTCAATAAATGTCCAGGTAGTCTGCGATGCAAATTGCAAGGTCACGCACGTGTTTGCCAATTATCCCGGTTCTACATTCGATTCATTCATTCTGGCCGGTTCTGCTGTCCCTACAGCCTTCCAGGGTGTTGCGCCCCTGGACGGGTGGCTGGTAGATCCACCAGAGGATTGACAGAGAGTGGTCCAACAAGAGGAAGTCCTTGGAGCGGACTGCCAAAATAATCGTCAGCGATGTCCACTGTTTATGCTGAGGATATCTGAATAAAACATTTTAATTGGAATTTGCATTGTCATTGTTTTACAAATCCATATCTCACAGTCATGCCGGACGTCCTCGAGTCTCAGAGGCTTGCTGGCAGATCCAAAAATTTGCTCGTGTCAGACATGGACCTCACAAAGCAGTACCTCCATCTCCTCGGGTGTGAAACGCACATTCCTCTCCCTTGGATCATCCATGTTCTCTTGTGAGCACTGCGTGCACGTGATTTTATTGAATTTCAGGGTCATTATGATTGACTGAAACATGCAACGTCATGCCAACGCCCTCTAATTTATATTTACACCATACTCCACCCATTGCAGATTGTGCCGTGTGATGGACCTCCTATTGTGAGTAGCGCCATGGAATGGACCCGCCCAATTTGATTTAGCGAGTAGAACTTGTGTCCTCAAAAATAGTTTTACACGTCTGCCCCTCCAATCGAAGGACCTTTGACGTATGGCTTTCAAAGCAGGGCGCTGTTAAGTACTCTTACATAATGTTTATGTGAAAATATTTACCATGTTGCTTAAAAATTCTGAACAGTTCTCACCCGGCAAGCACTACCAAACAGTCCAAAAAGCCAACACAACAAATTAGTTCACATTATTGGTGTGGAGAGAAGGGAAGGCTCCCAGCGGTGCAGTTAAAACGCAGAGCTTCGGGCTGGAATTTCTGCTGATGCACAGTCATTCTGACGTTTGCATAATGCATTCTGTTAACCAAAAACCCACTGGTGTATGAAAGTTAAGACAGTACTTATTTTCCATCCTAGAATAACTCCATTAATTTCCATATTTTCATATTCAAGCGGTTTTATTCTGTGCAAAAAATTCCAGGGTTTATGTGCTTTGGCTACTTAAATCAAGCTGTAGGGCCGACAAGGGAATCATTAAAACGAATGGTTAAAAAGAGCATTATGGAAGGTTGGGATAATATTTGCTGGTGCTGGTTTTGGTGCCTATTACCTCACTGGCATAATGTCCTTGTGCCCAATGTTAAAATGTCTTTTAAATTGAGAGCTGGTCGTGGGAAGGAAGGTGGCAAAATGTTGAAACAGAGACACTGGGATATTGAATCCTTGCATGCAGGCATTGTCATTGGAATTGGTGATAAATATATAAGATGACATCTGAAGACTTTCTGGCAGTAGTTACATGAAAGCTCCAGAGAGAACTTATCTTCATATGAGAAAATTTCAGATTTTTAAGTGTCTTTGGTGAATTCAGAAGCAGGGGTGGAAAACCACTGCCACATATTTGTTCTATCTGTAAGCACAACTCTTCAGCCAGGTAGATGAGCTAATCAGTGAAAACACCTGGTTTGGTGCATGAGAAGAAGAAATGCATGGCAGTACTTTCTGAAGCTGGAGTTTTCTACCTCTGTTCAGAATTCCTTGGTATACTTTACACATTTCAGGCTCAAGTCACTGTTTCTTTAAACCATTACATTTCTTCTGAGAAACTCCACTAAACAGTTTTCTGCCTGTAAATTTGGACTCACTTTAAATTACATTAAGGACATTTGTTGGACGCCATTTTCCAGAACGACTTACAAGGCATAACACTTCTGTTTGCTTCTGTTCGGAAACTGTAAATTGTTACCGCGTCCAAGTGAGCAACAAACATATTGTATACCTCTTTCATATGGCTACCATTCAGAAGGTTACAACATAGAATATTATTGCCCAAATTAAGGAAAATTGCAACAGTCTCATCCTATAAATATACGAGAGGAGAAAAATATTTTCAGTCTTTTATGGATTGCATTGTATTAAACAAACCACATGAATAAATCTTTTCATTTGCATTCCCCAAGTTGTATATGCATATCATAACTTATCAATCTTTGCCTATAGTCGTGAGGATTAGCATAAGCCTCACATTCACTTAGAGACTCAAAGAGCAATGAGGTTTGCGGTGCTGCAGAGGGACAGCCATTTTTGTGCGTTTTTTATAAATTACAACAAGCACAGAGGACGCTGCTTTCCTACACAGCTTCACCAGCATGGACGACACTATTTTATGCCAGGCAGGAAGTATGATACCTCAGTCAACTGGGAGAAGGGGACCATCACACTGGTGAGAGTTTGTGCTACAATAGCTGCGTTCAGTACTTGTGTTAGGGTTAGTATGTAACTACATTCACTACAATTGGTGTGTGCAAACTGTGTTCACGGCATAAATTGTGAGTGTTATGTAGTGTCGTACTGTAGTCAAGTGTGTAACTCACGGCTATAGATGTGTCTTACTGCTGTGGTAGTGTGTATGATTTAGTGCTATGTCTGTGTGTCTGTCTGTGTTTAATGGTGTAGTTGTGTGTGGCAGTCAGGGCTATGGCAGTGTGTCTACCTGCATTCACTATTGCTGGAGTTTGTAACCGTCTTCAATGCCTTAGTTGTGTATATAACTGCATTCAGTGCTGTTTGTATACCTCTAACAGTGTTTAGCACTAAGATCCAGAGGAATAGCAATTGGTTTCATTCACTGATAGACTGTATATACGAACAAGTCATCCCCCACTTTTATGTAATTATAAGTATTATAATTATGGTTATCAATGGACATGATGATTTTGTTTGGATCACAGAGGTGTGGGTGAGAAAATGTTTACATTTCGGTCATTTGAGGAATTGAGCCCAGCAGAGCTCCACCTCTCCCGACATACTTAACATTCAGTAGAATAAATTCTCAGACACAGAGAGTGCGTTTAGATGGGTTTATTGTTCAGGAATGGTATATGAGATAAAGACAATATTTAATCTTAGGCTTGGAGTCCAATGGGGGAGGAGGAGTACCTTGCCTTGGTGGTGTAAGGAGGACTCCCCCTATCGGTGACTAGAAGAAACTGGTTGTTTTTTTAAAGAAAGAGAAGGTACACATTCAAAGGCTCTCCTTTCCTTGTATGAACATGAAATTGTTTTGGGTTGTCTTTTTTACATAATACCTATGTCGTACATGTATGTGGTGGCTGTTCCCCTGGGAGTGCTGGGAGCTGAGCCAACCTCCAGGGGGTGCTGTGACACCACTTATTGTGTATGCAGGGCACTGCCCCACTGTTGGCTTTACTGCCCAATGTGGTGTCAGGGACTGTCTCCATTTCACACCCTTTCAGTGAAATAGCTTTGTGTCCTGCCCCATTGGAATGACTATTTGGGCTTTATAGGCCCCAATTAAAGTCTTCCCTGCAAATGGTTTACATTCCCTGACAAATAGCTTGGTTTGCTAGGCAGGATGTTATTGGGTTAGGGGGAAATTTCCCAAAGGAAATTGTGCAAAGGAAATAAAGAACAGAGCCTTGAAAAATTAAACTACAAATATGTACATTTTCTGGGAAACATCCTTGGAACAGCTTTGCAATGAAAAGAAATAGCTTGGTTAATGGTTCATAGAGAAGCACCAGTTGTAGGTTCACTTTTATCACCGCACAGCAGGCCCGAACCCTCAGAAATTCAGACCCTTACCGTATCGGGACTATCAGGCCCAGGAAGTTTGGGATGAAACCTCTTAACTTTCCCCAGCGAGACAACCCAAAAGTTTCCTCAATAATGTCAACCTCTATCCATAATTGGCAATGGGGAATCCTGGACTCAAACGTCCTGCCACAGAGCATACAACTGCACCCACAAAAAAGTACCACCCAGACACCTACAGATACCATTTCTGACAAGGCTCTGAAATCCATGCCTGACTTGTTATCCAGGAGAGAGATTTTTCATTTGCTTTTTTCTGAATGAGGCACCACTGGTTTAACTTGACATTAGTTAATGTAGTACCTGCCCGAGTTCATCTCTTTACGGTATGCCCAAAGCCAGTGAAGTGTCTATATAAGCTCTTTATTCTCAGCAAAAGAGACTAAAGAAGGGATTTGTTTTTATTTTAAATAGGATTATGAAGTGGATTACAGAAGGTATTTCAGATTGAGTTCTATGTGCAGGACAAGGTTGTATTGGTGGAAATTAGGTACATTCACATTTTACACTGAGATAAGCAGTGTTTGGGAATCTAGGCATAGGCTTGCAAGCTACCAATTACTTCACACTGGGAGTAGTTGGAACTACAGCAAAGCTACCCCTGGGAGAAATCTAGTTTGGTTAATTACAGCTACTTAGAAAAGTAGCTCAAACTACTTTGTAAAAAAAAAAAAAAAAAAAACGATCAAATTGAATGTGAATGTGATGCAAAATCCTAACAAAATATAATACATAAAAGTCACATGCCAGGAAAAAATGCCACTCAGTTGAGTGTATTGCAAAAAGAGCCCACTTGTTCACAGGTCATACATAAATAAAAAAAAAAAAAAATACCCCACTATTCATGGAAGTGCAAGGAATGTTAGCTTTGGTTTTGTATACAATCAGTCAGACAACTGCCTTCCAGAAACTAGAGTCCAGGTAGGGGTATTGCACCAAGTAGGATTACTCAGTTAGCATGCAACAGCTTCTCTGAACATTTGTTAATACATAACAATAATCAATACTTAACGCTGTAGACTTTATTTAATTAGACTATCGTTAATGTTCACTGAATTAAATCACTTGCCTGTATGTAACATTACAATGTGGCAAACTTATGTCAACTTTGCTAAATTGGCTAGCAAAGTCATGTTGAAACACGCACCGTTATATGTGTGATTAGATTTGTGTTTGATGTCTCTGCAGTAGAGCGTGTCTTTACTTGGGCTTGCACAGCTCTCAAGTAAAAAAGTAGGTTTTGTCGTTCGAGCTAATCAGTGTCGTGTATTTGCTTAAGTACGGTCACAGTGTATCTTCCTCAGGCTGAGATTCGGAAGGTTTATCCATGATGACATCACTGTATGAGCACTGAGCAACGCCCTCCTTTTTGCGCATACGCTACACTAAGGTCAAGTGTGTGGTGGTGGCTGCCTGGGCATGCCTTTACAGTGGTCAGGATGAAAGAAAAAGGGGACGGGGCTGGTCAAAGGGGGTTCAATTACAGTAGAGAAGCAATGGTCAAATAAAAATAAAAAAACCATTCCTTTCCTTTTATGGCCCAAATTTTTCTGTAGTTTCAGTAGTTAACTACACAAAAATGGCAAAAAATGTAACTATTTGAATCGCTGTGCAAATATGAATGTAGTTGAACGGCAAGCTACTGCAAAATATAGTTAAACTACTAATTTAATTACATGTGGTTCACTACTCCCTAACAATAGAGATAGGGAGGTATTTACTCTACACGGAGTTATTAATGCACGGAGAGATCACCATTACTCTTAACAGAGGCAGAGGAAGCAGAGATCCTTGGGCTTACCTTGCGATTCTGCAGTTTCAGTCTCGCCACGGTCATCTGAGGGAGAATGCAGTATTTTCCAAATGCAGTATTTGCAGTGTTATTGTTGGTGGTGCATTTCAACATGTTTCAGTCGTACACAATTCTCAGACAACGATTGAGCATTAAAATGGATTTATTGATAAGGGATATTGTAGAGAATGTACTTGGGCTTGGAGTCTAGGGGGGAGGAGTAGTTCTGTCCTTTGGTGAGGGTACCCCCCTCCCCTTTTTTTTTGGCTAAAAGAAATTGGGAGAACAATTAGGATTAGGCACCCTGCTTGAAAAAAAAGGAGAGGATGAATGTAGAGATGGGGAGGAGGAGGGATTCTGGAAATGCTAAGCACGATGGGAAAAGAGGTATGTGGTGTTTATATACCTGTATGAGACCAGAAGGGAGATGTGATTGGTTGAGGGGTCGTCTGAGAATTCTTCTCCCGTATCTCTCTTTTAACAAACTTTAATTAAAAAAGCCATTTAAAGACAATTATTCGGAAGTGTTTCCTCCCCATTATCTTGCCATATATACTTTGCTTCTGCCTCTTTGAGCATGTGACGGGAACACAACTAAGCATGTCTGTTGAGAATGAAAGTTGCACTTCCTGGTTCTGCAGGGGTGTGTCAAGGGTCCGTTTCTCCACTACCACCTCATGTTGGGACACTGGAGGGAGGGAGGGAGGGAGGGAGGAGACAAGGTGGTAGTGGAGGAAAGGAGGGTACTTTTTCCAGTATTGGGGTGCACCCTGGTAATCCTCATAGACCCTATTGTAATTGCTGTCCTACACATGACATATGATAAGGCCGAACCACTGCTGCTCAAAATGAGTCAATACAGTTTGTTTGTTTTATTGTTCCCATTTCTGTAAATTAGAAAATTCATTAATGGAAAAAAACCTGGGTATTCACATACAATGCAATGAAAAATATATGATTACAATTATGCTTGTAACTATGCAACAACAAAAATGATATTATTAAATTGGTATATACATAGTAATTTGTACACTTATTCTGGTTGATCAAGGGTTGTAACAAACTGCGGCCTATACTGGGGGTCGCCAGAAATTCACGGCGTATGCTAGGCAGAATATATGAGAAACCTTGTGCACAGGCCAAAGGTGAAAAATGCAAATTAAATATGCTCACGTTGCACCATTTTGTCCGTCTGACTGAACTTGGCATTTTAAACGCGAGTCATAAGAACACGCCTGCACGGACGCGTATGTAAATTATGCGATCCTTGCAGCACTTTAAATAGTGAGCGCATTCCTGTGCAGACTTTGCTGCGGAGTACGCAAGTCTCAAGGAGGGACGTCCAGTGGAAGTCATTCCTATCAGCCTACATCTTCTACGTAACGTTCCCATTTCAGGCGAAACATAAAAGGTGAGGCAAAACCCTGGATTGTAACATTATCATAGCAGAAATGTACTAGATACCACGTAGAATACGTACGTACAGTGATGTGCCATTATTATTGTACCTGAAATAAGCGCGAAACCCGGCCAACAACGTTCTCTATGTGATGCCAAAAAGACACTAACATTTTTTTGTTGAATTTTTTGATTACGGTGATGAAACATCTTGGCAATGCGAGATGAATTACATTACAAAAATGAGTGTTGGGTTTGACATGCATTTGTGTCTTGACTAGTCATTTAGTTTATCAAAACTTTGTTTAATTTTGTATCTGCTGAAGTGGTAGGTATAACAACTCAAATTTCCACAGATACTATCCTACATTGATTTCGCCATTGAGCGACTTCATAACTTATTTATTTATTTATTTTTTTGTACGAATGAAGCTGCGCACTTCTCATATGAAAGGTTTGCTAACGCCAAATAAGTTACCGTTTAAAACATAAGTTGAAAACAATGTTTAATTGTGACAGGATTTACTTATTGTGCTGCACCTGCAAATGGAAAGAAAAAATGATGTCATCCCAAAAGTACCACTTAGTGCAGTGGTTCTGAAATTCTGTCCGGTGTATGCAGGTTTTCATTCAAACAGCAGTATCTTCCGCTCAATTGTAACAAGCTGTTAATTGCTCTTAATTCAGCACTTAACGTCAACTGATTTGTCATTTTATGTCAGAAATATGTACGCATGCCTTTTGTAGCAAAAACATTTAATCAGTCACATTAACTAAAGCTTTCATTTTCTGTATGGCGTTATATGACAAGCGATTTCCGTAGAAACATTACATTTTTTCTTTAATCCAATTATAGGCTGGGATGAAATAATTGCAGTAATAATTGCTGAAACTGTGGGCACCTACGTCAATTAAATAAAAACATTCGTTGAAAATGAACAGTTTAATGGCATAGCAACTGACAAGCAAAACTGCATTGTGGGTCCTCAAGACTGAGAACCATTGACTTAATGCAACTGTCTGAGGAGAATTGGGCAATGAAAAGTTGCCAATGCAAAGGGACAGTTACTGTTAAGATTTTGAAAACCGTTAATATAATCTGAGACACTTGCACATACTTCCTGTTGTGCAACAAAGGATGTCAATGCAAGTTTCATAATAAATTCAGTTGATTACAGATATCCTTATAAAATTCATCTGCTTTTCTTTTGACCCACTCAATGTGCATAGGCTGCATATTGTACTGTCTCAGGTCTTTCAATGTTTGGGTTAACCCTTACATTGTGGCCTGGTTAAATTGTCCTGTTTTTACTTTTATTAAAACAAAAATGATACACTAAAATATTTTTTTAATTAAAACTTCAAGGCTTTGGCTTATTTACCATGAAGAACATGCAGTATAATCCTTCACAGCAAAATTAATTAGATTTTCATTGTTAAATGTTATATAAGAGAGGTAAATTGCAAAAACAAACCATATATATTTTCTTTATCCTTTTGAATTGAGTACAATGGAGTATATGTTAAGTATGTTTATGTAATTTTGAAAAATATGTTGCTTTAAAACCCCAATAATGTCCTGTGGACACAACCAAAGAGTGCTAAAAGTGAAGACAACACAAGGGTAAAACAAAACTTACGACAAGTGTTCTCATGCATGTTTTTGTTACGCATGGTTTCAGACAGATACACTGAAATTTACAGTTAAACAAACGCACAGTGTGAGATGTGCGCACACTCACATGTACTCTCGGTCACTCACACCTCTCTCTCTCTCTCTCTTTTCCCTCAGCCTGTTGCCATGGCAACCACACACGAGAAGCTGATCACTCATGTGATGAAGGACGAGCCGGTAGGCTCCCGGAACAAAGTGACCGTGGTTGGTGTCGGCATGGTGGGGATGGCCTGTGCCATCAGCATCCTCATGAAGGTGAGGGGAGAAAAGTCTGACTAAATAAAGAAACGAAAGCCAACTAACTGTAATATTTAGATTTAAAAAAGCTGCTCATATTTCTTGATCTGAATTACTTACATTTGGCACTCTTTTCCAGTGTAATTAACATAGTTTGCACTGTACACACTACTTTTTTCCACACCTGGATATTTACTGGAGCAATTCAGGATAGGTAACCTGCTTAGGTAGCTAAGATAGTATCCTTTAAGTGAAGTGCAAATGAAGAGCCTTGTATGATCCAATATGGGTACCAGTGTTTAAGAAGTGTGTCTTATTGGGGCACAGCAGCAGTTCATTGCCTGGGAATTGAACCTGCAATCTTGAGCTTACAAGCCCAGCTCCCTAACCATTGTCCAAAACTACACTGAATAACTGGTATTTCTAAAAATCCACCCTGAAAATGTGTTCAGATTCTGTCTTGTCCGTTTTGCGCACCAGCAGAAAACGAATCAGCTTCAGACCAAAGCTGTATACTGAATTTGGCACTTCACATATTTTTGGTTGACTCAATACTTTTCCTCATTAGTCCTCAGTTGAATATCTGGTACAGAAGTAAAGCATTTGTTATCCATAATAAAAGAAAATTTGCACCTGGAAAAACTGGTTTTGAGGGGAATTATTATGCTTGCTTATGATGGGATGTAGTGCCTGCACTTGCGATGAAGAACATTTGAGGTTTACTTTTGTTTTGGTCGTACAGTATAGCTCATATATTGCGAGCATTGTATGCCTTTGTGAAGAGGTATGACGTGACTGTGTCTGTGACGAGCAGGAGCTGGCGGATGAGGTGGCCCTGGTGGACGTGATGGAGGACAAGCTGAAAGGCGAGGCCATGGACCTGCAGCACGGAGGTCTGTTCCTGCGCACGCCTAAAATCGTGGCCGATAAAGGTGAGCATATTTCCCGGGGAGCAAGCATGTGCGCAGATATAGACTTGCACAGGGAAGAGGAGCATTTTGTCTACAACGCGATGCATACAGTAAAAACCCTCAAATGAAGAGTGTCAGACTACTCCATATGCAAAAGTACTGGAAAACATGATATGAGAGAGCAGTGTGAAGGACATGGTAGTATGTAGAAGAAAGCAGCATGCTACAGTGAAGTATAATTAATAGCGAGCGGTGAGCAGGTACCCTTGTGTCACCCTATGGCCTGTCTGTCTCTCCCCCCTCAGACTACAGCGTAACCGCACACTCCAAGGTGGTGGTCGTGACAGCCGGCGCCCGTCAGCAGGAAGGCGAGAGCCGTCTGAACCTGGTGCAGCGCAACGTCAACATCTTCAAGTTCATCATTCCCAACATCGTCAAATACAGCCCCAACTGCATCATCCTCGTCGTCTCCAACCCAGGCAAGCGGAGGCCCGTCTCCGTCTGCTAGCTCAGCTTTCAAGAACAACCATTGATCCACAGTGTTCAGTTTAAATCTGTACTAATATAAGATTTACACCTGAGACTTCGTTCAGGCTGAATTGTGGCGTATAAAGTATTAACTGGAAGCGTGTCAAAATGCACCTGTGTGAAGAACTGGAGTTATATAGATTTACACCTTAGAATTGGTTCAGGCCTAACCAAGGTATATAATGGGTTAATTGAAAGTATCAGAACTGACCGGAGTTATTATTAAGAACAGGAGTTATTTTTGAGTGGAAAATTAGTGGTGATCTATGTACTTTTGGGGTTGTATAGCAGGGAGTTTGAGTAACGTGTGAGTTCCTCCTCCCCAGTGGACATCCTGACATACGTGGCCTGGAAGCTGAGCGGGTTCCCCAAGCACCGCGTCGTCGGCAGTGGCACCAACCTGGACTCCGCCCGCTTCCGCTTCCTGATGGGGGAGAAGCTGCACATCCATCCCTCTAGCTGCCACGGCTGGATCATTGGGGAGCACGGCGACTCTAGCGGTGAGTCGGTGTCCGTCTGTCTGTCTGTCTGTCTGTCTGTCTGAGAGTGTGGAGACTACGGGCCCTATTTTTGCTTGCAGACGCAACGTCTAACGACTGATTACAAATGTGCCACGACCACAATGACACCTGAAATGTTATTTTTGGCAACACGCCAGCAGCGCAACAGGAAAAATGCGGAAGCAAAAAGCCACTTGCGCCTCTGATGTAATAAAGGGTCGTAGAAGCGCAATGTCTGGGAGTGTCCTCTGAAAACAAATTTGAATACCATGCAAATTATGGGGCGCAATGCCCGAATTGCCATTTCTGTCCAAAGTGAAACCCTTGCCCTTAACTGCACTCAAAAGCAGGTCTATTTGGAGCACAAAGCTCAAAGGTAGCCAGATAAATAGTTGTACATTGACTCGGCCAGCAGGTGTCATAACATAACTTCAGAGATAGCTATTACCGAAAGGCAATAATGGTCAAAATTCCATAATGACACAAATAATTGAATTCCCAATGATCTACATTAACAGAACTGAGGAAGGTAGGAAAACGTGAGACCTGTGTTCTTTCAATTTATATTCTTTTAATCCTCGGAACATGAAGGATGCAGACTATTACTCTTGGCTGAATTCAAGCCAGAGAAGCGTCAGTTGAGGAACTAGGAGTTACGCTGGCAGATCCAAAAATTTGCTCATGTCGGACATGGACCTCACGAACCAGTACCTCCATCTCCCCTGGTGTGAACTTCACCTTCTCCTGCCTTAGCTCATCCGTGTTCTCTTGCAAGTGCCTGGTGCACATGATTTTATTGTATGTAACACTCATTATGATTGGCTGAAACATGCAATGTCATGCCAATGCCCTCTAATTGATATTAACACATTACTCCACCCATTGAGGATTGCGCCATGTGAAGGACCTCCTATTGCGATTGGACCCATCCAATTTGATTTATCGCCTTGAACTTGTATTCCCGAAAATAGCTTTGCACGTTTGCCCCTCCCATCGATTGTTCCGAGAATCCGGCAATGGCTGATTTACGACTTAAGACATATGACTTTCAAAATAGGGCCCTACGTCTGTGTCTGTCTGTCGGTCTGTCTTTCAGAGAGCGTCTGTCTCTATCTCTGTCTGTCTGTGCCAGTGAGCATGGAGACTGTCTGTCCATCTGCCCTGTCTGTCATTTGCTCTCATGCATACATGTTCCAGTGTTTTTTTAACAGAACAGCTGAGGATTTCCATCATTTAAATGGCTTAGAATAATGCCTTTAAATTTATGTTACTCATCTATACAGCGTAAAATCTTATACTGTAATAAACAGTATCTGCCATAGCTGTAGTCCATATAAGTGTGCCTTCTCCGTCACAGTGCCCGTCTGGAGTGGGGTGAATGTGGCTGGCGTCTCCCTCCTGAAACTGAACCCAGAGATGGGAACGGAAGGTGACAAGGAGGAATGGAAGCATGTGCATAAGATGGTGGTGGATGGGTGAGTCTCACATCAGTGCAGCCTCGAGGGAGGCATTTCACGAACTTACCTGGAGGTCTGCTCTATATGTAGCTATGGAGACATCACATAATGGAAAAATAAACCTGAACGAAAACGTATTCTGAATACTTTCGTCTATATTCCTTCAAGTGGAATAAAAAATGCAAGTTGTTGGTAAATTTCTTGCACCAAATTTATGGAAGCAATGAAGAAATAGAAAGATGGATGAATTGTATAACAGGAATATAGAACTGTGAAGTTCAAAGCAAGTGAATTTACGAAGATATTCTGAATACACTGGTCTGAACCTTCATATCGAAGGTTGAAAGTCTTACCTCAAACTCTTTGAGAGAAATATAAAAATGTCAAGGTATTTGACAGCAGTTCAACATTAATGTATAGAGATTATAACAATTACTTACAAATACTAATGTTTTTCCATCTCCTCTTTCAGTGCCTATGAAGTGATTAAGCTGAAGGGTTACACTTCCTGGGCTATCGGTATGTCTGTAGCAGACCTGGTGGAAACCATCCTTAAGAACCTGCGCAAGGTCCACCCTGTATCCACACTCGTTCAGGTGAGTGTGTTCAATCACCTGAAAATGTGATGCGTGTTCCAAACCTCAAGCATTCAGAGAAGAACAACCATAATCTCAAACATGAGTCTATACAAGCTGACTAGTTTACATCATGGGAAAGGGATATGCAAACAGCAGCTTAAATAAAGTTATAAATATAAATATAGTTATAAATATAGTATAAACTTAAATATAGCTTCAATATATGATCGGTTTTTAAATGAAGTCTATTCATGACATCACAACTGGAGCAAATTTCAAAACATTAGTAAAACAGACCAGGATTTGAAAATTACTGACCTCTATTTGTGCAAGTACAACTAAAAATACAGGAAGACTTCATTTTCACTGTCAGTGGCCCATTACACATCAGCTGACAAATTAACTGTGTAAGGTTAATTTACAGGAGGTAAATTAATAGTCTCATAACTGTCACCCATGACGTGAGTGAACACATTCAGACACACACACACACATGCATGTGTGCGCACACTCACACACACACACACCTCCTACATGTAGCAGATCTCCTCTGAGCCGTTCCTTTTCCCCTGCAGGGTATGTACGGGGTGAAGGACGAGGTGTTCCTCAGTGTGCCCTGTGTCCTGGGGAACAGCGGCCTGACGGATGTGGTCAACATGACCCTGAAGCCTGAGGAGGAGAAGCAGCTGATTAACAGCGCGGAGACCCTTTGGGGTGTCCAGAAGGAGCTGACTCTGTAAGGAGGCTGCACCTCCTCATCCTCCGCTCAGCCTCCAAACCGCCATAGCCCTGCGAAGACCTCCCCATTTCTCCACCCCTCCTATCCATCCAAGCAGACCTCCAACTAACCATAGCACCAGAGGAGTTCACCAAACATCCCAGCACCTTTGGAGATGGACCCCTGTCTCCACTTGTCTTGCCTCCCTCAAAACTGTATACAACTGTACTATGAAACATCCAGTAGGTAGAAGTGGACCAGCAGTGGAGTGGGCCTCCATTTTGGATGCAGCAGATCCATTCCAGAAGAGCGCTTGTTTCCATCAAATCACAGGCCAACCTGTGGACTCCTTGAAGGCCCGCACTTTGGGGAACCCCCAAACCCACTCTTATCGGTCTGCTTCATATCCTGTCCTTTGCTGTTGACCTCTAATCTAAGTTTTTTTTTGTATACATAATCTAGCAAGTTGCACACCCAAGACATCACTGCCCCGTTAAATGTATGCTGTTGCAATTATCTAAGTGCAGATCAATAGGAGAGAGCCCTCTGAACAGGTTTTGAAAAACTTTGAAGGTTTACTTTGACATCAACAGCCTTACTTTAAATGATAGGAAAAGTCAGTTCTGGAACTTTGTCAGACCCAGGATCCTGTATTGGCTCTGACACCAGCCCCCTTTTTCTGAGCTCGATTAATCTCCCCTGAAAGATTTTTTGTTTCTGTGAATACTTCTGTGAAAGCCAGATTTTTTTCCTGGTGTATCCTGTACTGCACTGTCACAGAGCTCTGAACAGCTGCATTAGGGGGCCCTAGGGAAGAGCTACACCATGTATAACCTTCCAGATTTCTGCCACCTCTGTCTGCTCGCATTTACTCCGCCAAATAAACCTGCTGCTGGTTCATCTGTCCATCTGACTGGTCTTCTCTTTACTATGGTCACGCACTACAGCTAGTAACTTTCACAACACAAGAATGCGCTGTGATAACAGACATTCAGTCCATCTAAGTTCATCATCTACAGTTTAGACATTATTCAGCACTGTCAAATACTCTGAGGGTTCCATACATCAACAACTCTGCATTAAAAAAACATTCCGGTATCAGTGTAGAATTCACCTTTAACAAATTTTCACCTATGCCCCTTGTTCTGTTGATAGAAACTTAACTTATAAATACTGTGAGCATCATTTACATCACATTTATAGTTACATTTAGGCATTTCGCAAACACTGTTTGAGCGATTTACAAAAGTGCATATGATGCTAGAACAGCCGAGGTAATAGACAAGTAACCTTAGCCATAACCGTTCATACTTACCGTCAATCTGCATGATGTCCTAAACTGGTTTCAAAACTTGCCATGTGAGTTTGAGGATATAGAGAGGTAGAGGAGATGATGATCAGTGTTCAGCATTAAATTGAACTAGGTGCATTTTAAACAGGTGCGTTTAAAGTTTGTGGTGGAAGGTGGTGAGGGAATCCGCTGTCTTTATAGTGACAGGGAATTCATTCCATCAATTTGTGGAGAGAGGAAATGAGGAGAGACCAAGAAGAGGTAGCCTTTTGGGAAGGAAGGACCAGGTGACAAGAGGATGCAGAACACGGATCTTGCGGATGTGTAAGATTTGATGATAGATTGTAGGTTGGAGGGTGCAGTTCCTCTTGCTGCCCTATAGGCAAGAACCAGGGATTTGAATTGTAGTGGCTGCTATAGGAAGCCAGTGGAGGGAGACGAGGAAAGGTGTGACATGAGAGTATTTTGACTGATTACGTACCAGTTGAGCAGCAGTGTTCTGCATGAGATAGAGTGGTTTGTGGACATGAGCTTGGGGACCAGTAGGAGGAGAAGTGACATGACCGAGCAACAGAAGCAATATGGTCTGAGTAAGACAAGTCCTTGTCCAAAGAAACCCGAAGGTTTTCTGCAGTTCAGGATGAAGACACCCTTGTGTTACCAAGGGTGATTAAGAGATCCTTCAGTGGAAAGGGTGCAGCCGGGAAATACAGAAGTTCAGTTTAGGAGAGATTTAGTTTGATATGACTGGTAGCCAGGCAGAGACTTTGGGTAGACAGGCTTCAATGCATACTGCAACATCCATCTCCATGGATGCAAAAGATAGAAATGGTTGCATATTGTCTGCATAGCAGTGATAGGAAACGCTGTGGAATAAGATAATGGAGCCCAGGGGTTTAGAGTAGATTGAGAGCAGTAGAGGACCAAAGACCAAACCTTGAGGGACTCCCATTGTGAGGCCAAGTGATTTTCAGACAGAGCCAAGCCAAATTAATTGATATGTGTGGTCAGAGAGACAGGAAACAAACCATTTATGGGCGGATCCTGAGATCCTAGAAGGCCCTCATTGATCGACTGTATCAAAAACAGCTGAAAGGTCGAGGAGGACCAAGACTGAGGATAAGGATGAAGCCTCCTTCGGAGCAAGGGTGTGACTTGGGCCTGCTTAAATTCACTGAGGACACTACCAGTGTTCAAGGAGGAGCTGATCAGGGAGGCAAAGAATGGCAAAAAGGCAAGAAGGGATATCGTCCAATGGAAAGGAGGTTGGTTGTTTGCTTGTTAAGAGCCGCATAAGCTAATTGGAGATTGTCAAAAATGGAGAGAGACCAGGTTCAGGGGTTCTGGTGGCAGGAGCCAAAACCATGAGGCTAGCAGAGTTAGCTTGTAGAGAATTGTGGATATTTGAAATTTTGGATTCAATATATTAGGCAAAGTCATTGCCTGAGAGGTTAGATGGAGGCAGGGTAGGAGGAAGGTTGAGTAATGAGCGAAAGGTTGCAAATAGATTCCTTGGGTTTTTTGTTGTGGCTTCAATTTTGATTTGGAAGAGAGCCATTTTAGAAGTAGAGATAGTAGATGAAAAGTCAGCCAGAAGACTTCGCTAGGACAGCAAGTCAGCATGCAGTTTACATTTTTTCCACCATGATCACTGTGAACAATTTTCTAAGGCTGAATAGTTGGTGACCCTAAGTTGTTCATTGTAACTTTTACATTTTACAAAAGTCCATGTGCTTTTGTTTTCATGCCCTTTTGTGTCTGCCCCACCTCCTACCTCAATACCTGTTGCCTGATTGCCAATTTGTTTCGTCTGCCCTGCTGTTCACCTGTGTCTTGTTTGCTCGTTATTCTGTGTATTATACCTCGTCCTGTTTCTTGTTTATTGCAAGTTCGTCTCAGTTTATTTCTGAGTGCACTATCTGCTTGTTATTACCCTTGCCTGTTTCCTGGTTTTTTCCTCTCTTGTCTTGTGGTCTTGTGCCATTGCTGTGTCATCCTGGTTTTTTTTTTTAATTTTCCTACCTGTTTACTGGCTTCACCTTCTGGATTGTGATTTTGCACTGTTGCTGTGTTTCTCTGGTTCTGACCCCTGCCTGGCTTGACTTTGTGTTTTTTGAACTTCTGCTAATAAACTTTGATTTATTTTTTACGTCTGGATTTGAGTCCGCTTTCTGAGTTCTGACAGCCACATCACAATGCCCAGATCCGGAGGTATTTTAATTGTTTTTCTCAGTGCCATTAAAATACATTTCAAAACATCAAAATACAACTCTTTGTTTCTATGGTTCATCTAGGCCTAATTACACTTCCCATTTCTTTGCTTGAAGTGGCCGTTCAACACATGAAAAACTGTGTTTTCATTACGCCTGTTTGCATATAAAAATGCAAAGTGAGAACATACATGTGACCATCAATCTTTATTTAGTTCCAAATTAAATTTCCAAACATTTTCCAATTTTACAGGTGAAAGTATCTATTACAAAATTATGGGTAATTCTAGCATATTTTTAAAGCAAATGAACAACTTCAATATTCTCCATTGGCAGTAAGAGGCAGAAAGTGCTCTCAGAAGCTCGAACCTTCAACAGGAATGATGTTAGTCACTCGATAAACACACAACACAATATGAGAATGTATCTGGCTATACTATCTAACACAGAAGGAGCATATATCTTAAGCAGCTCATCTCCTGACCAGCTGAAATAGTGGTGGTTTATTTTTAACTTGGTTTAACCTTTCCTTTATGGGGTATGGTAAATGGCCTTTTGAGAGAGTCCATTCTATAAGAGCAGGAACCGAACTCTACAAATGTCAGCTATGCGCTACAGACAGCCCTGATCCCAACAGACCACAACAAATCTGGTCTTGGGCCACCAGATATTGTATTTTGGAAGAGGAATATTACATACATTTATGTTTTGTTCACCCCATTTAAGGTGCTTTTTATATGACATCAAAACTACAGCAAAGTAGTGGATATTGTTGGTCCTAGAGGCAAATTTGTTCCTTTTAAGTAGTCATCTACTGAAAGTAGTTTCCCGTCTCAAGGGATTACAATTTCAAACACATCGTTACATTGCCACTAATTGGCCAAGCAGCACATTTGGTGATGGGGCACTAGCAAGCCAAGTTTCATTAGAATTAGAAATGGACAAAAGTTAAACCTCTTATTATAAGAATCCCCATTAGCTGGTAGAATCACTAGCAATCAGGTAATCTTCCTTGTATTAAATATAATTACATTAATATGCATTCACAATTCATGCTGCAACATACTGAGTGAAATTGGCTTGAGCTGTGTCCCCCTTCATTAAAAAAAAAATAAACAACTTTTAAAGTAGTCAATCTTATGATACTGCAAAGGTGAATAACATGAGGATAACAAGAAACAAGCCATTAGAACTATTTTATGGTGTTTAAGCATTTACAACTGGGAACCTGAACAACTGCCGTCTACATATATCAAAATTTGTACAGACTGGAAAGCATTTAAAAGTACTACCTGTAAATGATTTTAGTCACATCTTTATTTCTAACCATGTCAGCAAGATACATGACTTGCTGATCGTTAGCAAGCTAACGTTAGCTATCTAGCTGTTTTGCCACTGACTGACACAAAAGTAAAGGCAGTATTAGCTAGCTAGCTAGCTACTAACACCTATGGGAGGACTATGTGCTTATGTAGCCTGAACATTCAAAGTAAGATAGCATAGCTCAGTAATGTACATCCTTTTAGTGTGAACCCCTGTGAAAAGGAGTTGGCTATGTACAGCAATGGGGCACATGGGAGAAGGATATTGTGTGAAAGAGAGGGATGAGATGGATCAGAGTTCAGTAGAAGTCACTGAGCCTGGCAATTTTGGAATAGTGTCCTCTCCAATGGTACCCTGTTGGCTCGTCATTGAAGGCATCAAACTCTCAGTTCAACAGGATCTGCATGACCAGCTATGGTATTCATCATAAAAAGGGAAAGGGCTTTCGTCAGGTATTGCACACAATGTTGCCTACCGTTATTGCTCCAGTGTGTTAACACACTAACAATTACTTCAGTAAACTACAGTTCGGGAAATTGATTGGTAATGGATTTACATGACATCATTCAAAATTCATACCGATTGGCTTGGAGCTTTAGTGATTACAGATGAAATGTAAACACATTTGTGTACCAGTGTGGAGTGTAGATGAGTTGCCAGAAGAAAGTGTACAGAGTGAAAGGCTGTGGAGGTGTGGGTAGTGTAGTGTGGAGTCAGCAGAATGAAGGAGAAGGGGAACCCTAGGCACTCTTTCAGAAAACCCACCCCGCTCCTTTATTCCTCTGGCCTATATATAGAGCCGCAGACTCCTGGAGGCTGTGGCCAGGCCCTTTAAGACTGGACACGCAAAGCATTGTGACCTTTAGCACCCAGGCTCTGGTTACAGGGACAACCTTTTCCCTCCAGTCACACCACTCCAGTCACAATAGCAATTAGGAATCTAACCAGAAGGTCAAAGGTCACAGAAAGGTCAGCCTGTCTCCAATCCTCCAGGAGAGAAAGGCCATTACTCTGCCAATTAGTGCTGCCAGATTCAAGTTTAAACTTTGATGTTCAAACCAAGTCATGATGCTTTTAGTTTGAACTATACATTAGAGAGAGCTATGTTGTCAATATATTTTTCCTAAAACTGACTTTTCAAAGTGTCAACAAATACTAGTTGAATATAACTCTGTTTTCACACATAACTGGTGTCTTCTCTGATAAATCAAGGGCAGAAGCAAGCACCAACACACAATCAGATGCTCAAAACACAACATAGCACACTGTCAACATGGCCAAGGGGAGAGAATTGTCCTCTCCTGAGGACAGTATCATTCCAATGACTTATGAAAGTTCCACTTCAAAATTCTGACTCTTTTGCTGTTACTAGCAAGAAAAGTCAAACAGAGAGGAATATGCACACATATGAAATGCGTACGCAATATAATAAGCAAACTGAGGACACATGTTGCTACAAAAATATCCTTTACCACATACTATTTTTAGGAAGTACAAGCTCAAATTGTGACAACAGTAATGTCAATATTCAAGAAGGATTATTGAAACAAATAATATTTACCTGACTGACCATACTACATTCATCTGCGATTTTAAGGGTCACACACTGGTTTTACTCTGACTACTTGAGAATTCCAGGACTTTATGTCCAGGACAAAAAACATTATGTTTTTTGTCCAATAAATCAGCATGGCCCTGGAACAATTTTAGGGGGTACAGCACTTACCCAAACTGGTGAGAGGATTCTGGGAGTTGTAGTGAGTGGGGGCCATCTATAGTCAGGTAAGAGTTTCCACTGGCACGGAAAAGGGAACTCACACTTCCCACTCACACACTACCATAGAAAAATGCGCGCGCACACACACACACACACACACACACACACACTCAACCACACACTTCTCCTTCAGCCCATGCTCAACTTCTCTTCCTTTGAGGATTTCCTGATCTTTGGTGTAGAGACGTGTTTCAAGCTCATCTCTGCATCTGTCAACAGAGCTGCCATGATCATGACATTTTAGTGCCAACGAATTGTCATACAAATAATTATAATTATTGAGTTAATTGTCCTTTTTTGCTCATTTCATGGCCCAAAGCTTCGCAACTAGGCCTAAATCCATGTTGTTAATTTCAAGGACTGGTGAAGAAACGATGCATGCAATTGTGTTGGCATACTTGATATAATGAAGAAGCGGCTCAACACAGTTAATGTACAATATTGCTTGATTTTATTTACAAAACTTAACATTCAGCAATGAAACAAAAAACCATGTTTTTAGTCAAACATGTTTTTTTTCTTTTTACCATTTTACTAAGGATTTGGGTCTCTCCTGCGGAAGAGATTTTAATCTCAATGTGATTTACCTGGTAAAATGTATTTTTTTTAAAAAAGTGTTGCATTAGGGTGCAGACCCAGGTGGTAGATGTCCACACCATACTCCGTACAGATATCACAAAGCATTGTTTAACACTTGTGCTCAATACCTGGAGCAGGTAACCAGGTCACCTGAACACACTTTGGTCAAGTCTAGGCTTCATGCAGCACTGGATACACTGTGACTGTATATAAATGGTGACCCCAGCTGAGCTGAATAGCCTGGTTGTACCGTCACACGTTTTTCTGTTCATACACCCATCAACAATTCCCAGTTACATCAACAGAGAGCAGACCCTGGGTGACACCTAGTGGCCTATAGGAGAAATACACCTATAAATTCTCAAAGACTGGAGACTCCTCACATTGTAAATACTCCACCTAATAGTAAAAACATTATGGGTTATAGGGGTATCTTTCCAGGAGCCACAGACTTACAGGAATGATTGAGATGTTCCCTTGGAAGAGCATGGAACAAAACTAGCACAGGGGCAGCAGTGCAGTGTAATGGTCAGGGAGCTGGGCTTCCAACTCAGAAGTGGTGAGTTCAGTTTCTGGTTAGGGCACTACTGTTGCACCCTGGAGCAAGGTACCCAACATAGATTACCTGAGTAAAATACCCAGCTGTGTGAGTCACTCTGGATAAGAGTACCTGCTAAATGCCTTAATGCAATGTGTCATTCTGGCAGAAATGAGTCAGTGTGTTGGCTGCTTACGATTAAATGTGCTCTTGAGCTCATTATATTTCTCAAATATCTGATAAAAAAATATCTGTTTAATGACGTTGGCTGCCAGCATCTCTCTGTGCATGTCTTTGATTGGACAGTTATGGTGCTCACTTCTGTAACTCACTGGCAACCGTTACCGTTCGTCTCATCGGGTCTTTGCCGGAGCTGGCGTTGAATGCTGCCGGCAGACAGTTGCAGAGATGATTACAGAGCAAGCCTGAAGCACTGAGTCTGGGTAATTTACCAGAATGTCCACACAGACAGAGATGGCCAGCAGCTTAAATATAATGGACTGTCAGTGTTCAATTATTTCTTTTCAAGCATCCTGTGTTAGTGGGCCACATAGAACAAGGATCCATATTATGCTATAAAAATTGGCATGGCCCCGGGGTTACGTTACACACAATGGATTTACCTCACTGCCAGAAGCAAAATGTAATTATTTCTCCTGTATGATTATTTTTACTGTATTAATTCAATAGTTCAATCACTCTATTCCTTAAAGCATACTTTATATTATTTGCATAATGGAGGTGTCATATCCAACAATTGTGTTCTGATTTTTTAAAACAAAACAGAAAAAAAACAAATGGAAGATATTGAAGGAGATTAGTTCACATGATATTTTGTTTGGCAGGGCATTGGTAATGTACATTTGGCTGAACAATGAACAACACTTGAAAGTAGTTTCCATTCACGGTATGGGTCTACAACTAGTCTTACAGAATATGATATTATATTGGACCACGATCAAGAACAGGCATCCCATGATGCCTGGAGCATATGTTTGATTAACGAATGTGTTAAAAATAAGCCTCTGGGTGGCTCATGCTGTAGGACCCAAAATCTGGAAGGGAAGGTAAGGGTGCATAAGATAATCTTTCACCTCTCACCTCCTTTCCTCCCCTCCCTCACTTCCACTTTCCTAGAAGTATGTGGAGGAAAGCAGGGATGGACACAGGTGGGGGAGAGGAGAGAACAAGGGAACATGAAGAGAAACGACACAGCTTATGTTTCCCTGTCATGAAATTTGATGTCAGCAATTGATTAAGCAGTCCTATTTTAACTTTGATGATTCCAAAAATATGTACAACAATCAAGCCAAATATATATACACCGTCAGCCTTTTCAATGCAGCAAAATGAACACAAATTACACTTGTAATGCATCTACTATGCTGCGGCATTACCATTTAAAATAAACATGTGTACAAAAAACAGTCCTACAGCTACAATAAGAAGCTCAATTTATTGTAGATACATTATCATTCGGCAATTTCATAACTGCCTTTTATGTGGACATGTTTGAAAAAGGAATTGCAATTACCTGTGTTTTAGTGTCATTTTGCCAGGTACTATATATTCTTGTTTCCACTGTGCGTGAGCGCAATGATGAAATGCTTTGCATATACAATACAGGATAAAGCAACAGTACTTGTTAAAGACAAAGGCACCATCTGGCACCATCTAGTGGCCAGAACATGTCACTATCACATAAAATAATCGAATAGTCAAAAAATGACGTCCTATGTCCTTTCCTAACTTTGCTTCTTTTGGGTGATAAAACTGAGATCAACTGTGCTATTGTCAAATTTAAATTTAAATGACCAGTAATGCTTGAAAATACAAGTACTAGACACAACGCTTGCTTTCCTTGAGAATGTACAGACGGCATAGAGGTCATTCAGTGTAATTGTAGCAATGACAAATTGATGATTATATAGTTCTGATAGTGCTGTGTGTATTGTATATGCAGCCCAACTTTAATCTCTGTTATTTTTTGCCTGCCCGCCTGCTGCTTTTGCCTTTTCCTGTTTTCTGACTTTGTTTTTTGGATTGTGCTTCTGATTTTTGTGCCGAGTTTTTTTCTGATTAAGTCCCATCGCCTGTCTGTTACTACTCTGCCTCTGGATTGTGTTTTGGTACCTTTGCTGTGTCTCTCTGATTTTTGATCCTGCCTGTCCCATCTCAACCCTGGCTCTTGTCCTGCAGTTAACCAAGTTATAGCATTGCTGCAGTCAAGGTAAGGGGTCCGTAGAGTAGGCAGGCAGGTGTACACTCTTGTCCCCAAGTAGCATGCCATCGCACTGTCCTGTAATTAAAAGGGGGGTGGGGGAAGTGTGTATACATACTGTAACTAATCACCATTAGGCCTATTTTTCTGCACTGTTAAGATATGATGCAGCCCACAAACGCTGAAGCCAAATGGCCAGGCTCTGTCCATGACTCATGGATTTACTGTGAATCCAATAATTTGCACAAGTGGAAATTTCAAAACGGCAATGTTTGAAATCCTTGTTAAATTAAAAAAAAAAAAAAAAAAAATGTACCCCAGTTTTTTCTACGCAAAAAACGGTAACATTTGCGAAGATACTCCTCTGGGAACAATAAAATATCTAACTCGGGTCTGATAATCTCTCTCGAGGTTAGAGATCTCTGAATAATTTAAGCTTTGGTTGACCACATCTCAGGAAAGGACAAGCTATGTCTGACAAGTCACTCCTTTCGTAGTTTTGCAGGCTCAGCAGGTGTCCTGATAAGTAGCCTAACTCGATTAATTCAAGTAAACCTGCTCACGATCAGGTTAGCTTCAGAGTCTAAGTTGCCATAGTAACTGACATCAAGTTAATCTGATCTTGCTTTTTGAAACCAAAAACCCCAGATTTCTGTTAACTCCGAATGAACAAACTCAGGTTTTTTGCTAAACCTGCTTTCTGAAACACCCCCAGTAGTTTTCAAAGTCAGGTTTTTGGTCTTTTTGAACTTCCGACCACAGCATTATTACAAATTGTTTGTTGCACTCGGACTGTTTTAATGTGGTGAGGAAAGACTTACCCTGTTAAACCATGTTCTGTCAGAAACAGGCCCAATATTTCACATTAAATAAATAAACACGATCATTCTATTACGCCATAAGGCAAATGTTTTCTTTAAATGATCACACTGACCAGCCAATCATTGGAGTCCTGATAAGTGAAAGTAACTGAAAGTAAAAAAAAAATAATTTTTCTTAAAAAATGAACTTATGAGATGACAGCAAATGACAGTGATCCAAACTAAAACTAATTTAAAGAAAAAAATGAGTGGAACATGAGTTCAATAATCTTATCGATTGGCAGAAAGAAAGCCAGCATACACTGGGGTTGCGCAACACGGTCAGGCCAATATTGGAAAATCAGTGAGTCATGTCTGGAGAATGGGCTACGGATGATATTTAAACGCATACAAATGAGTGTAAAATTTAGAATCCATGAATTTGGATTCATGATTTCTTACCTGGACAGACTCAATATCTTACTGCAACACTTGTCTTCTATTCTTAAATCACAAATATCCTTGCGCCAGAACATTCCGACATGCAGACGAATACTGTCTAATGAAAATCCCAAAGCGTTAAAAAACGGGGTGACAGTTTTTATTGTAAACATGAACAAACATGTGCATCACACTGAAACTGATACAAGATCACATTCCTCAGAATGGGCCGTTGGAGGGTTTGGGGTGCGGGTTTGGGCCGGGGATGGGGATGGGGGGGGGGGATTTTGGAACCAGTCCATTATGGGCTCTGCACCGGTTATCGTGTTGATGGGTTCCGTGCAGAGGGAAGCAACAGAGATGAGGAGGGAAACCAAGGGTCTGACGGACCGAACAGCGATCATCTGAAATGGATGCCAGTAATATTGGCTAGGGGGACAAGTGCAGGCAGGCTAAAATGAGCTTCTTTTCAGTCGTAATGCAGATACACTGCCGTTTGTTCAATACTGTACAGCTTTATGCAAATGGAGTACAACAGTGGTTATGCTAGAATATACATTTTAAAAAGGCCACCCCCTCCCCCCCCCACGGGAATACCCACCTAACCACTGTCCCTCAAATGCAGTTGTGCGATTTGCTGTCTGTTTCCAATATGATTTTAACAGGTTTTATTCCCTCACAGCTCAAACGTTGCTTGGATGCAGTTTTGCAATAAATTCGCTGGAATCGTAGGCACTACCTCCACTGTATACAGGCAAGTCTGGACATTCATGATTCAACCGTGAGGTTTTAACCATGAAGAGCACACTGGTCGCTGCAATGACCGCTGTATTTACAAAACTAAGGCCGTTTCTGGAAGGGGGCGGGTTGAGCAGAGGGCAACTCTGCAGCGAATTCTATGTGATTTGCAGTACCCATGTTGTGATAACTGACCCAATCAAGAAAAAAAAAGCTATGACCTCAAACTGAGGCGATGACGGGTAGCTAGCTATAGTTTGGGTTCACACACCATCCTGTAGCACCGCTTAAGAAATGCTGAAGAACGGTTTTTTCTGCATTTTCAGAACCTCTTTCAGAGTAAAGTGAGCTTCCATGAGCATAATTTATCAAGGCTTCACACACTTAATATTATGGTTTTCCCGGAACGGGATTTGCTGCTCTCGAACAAATATACCTGGGCCGAGGACAGACACTGATATAATAATGAAAATGAAAAAACTATTAATATTATCTCCCGAAGCAGCTTGGGAGGACAGCAGCCAATACAAAGCTTAATCCCAACCACTCGTACACAGGACTGTTTGCCCGATTTTAAAATATATGAAGGGGGAGGAAATAAAAATCTAAAGGAAACTGTAAAAATAAAGCATGGACAAGCGCGAATCTGAAAAAATGTGACACAAGCTTGTCCCAGGGGCCTTGTTCAGACCTCTCAGTCATAGTCATGCCTCTGACAGAGCGAGCAAGAGGCAAAACCTCTGCATTTTTATTTTACAGTTAGTTTAAATGGAAATACTATGACCAAGAAAACACAAGTTACACACTTAGAGAGAAACTGTGACCTTTTCCTGTCTTACAGGTGGGGAAGTTGGGGGGAGGACCTAATATGTAATAAAATGGGAGGGGGGGTGGGGCTGAGAGACGGAGGGGGGATGAATTGGGGGGCTATATGTGTCAGTTGTGGACGAATCCAAACCAGATCAAAATGTAATTTTTGTGCAACTTTGTTTTTCCTTCCTCCTGTGTTTGTGGTTTCCCCCAGGGGCGTGGCCTGCGGGTGGGCGTGGCCTACTGATGGGCGCACTGCACGCCCGGCCCGTGGTGGCCGCTCTCATCGTCGGAGCTGTCGTTGTAGGCCTCTCTCCGGTGGCCCCCGGACGAGCCGTGGCTCATGTCGTAGTCCTGCAGGTCCACCTCCTCCGCGTCGGCGGAGATGATGGGAGGGTCGGCCCGCGTGGGCAGCAGGTCCTCCAGCTCCTGAGAGTTCAAATGAAAACACCGTCCGTAATCACAAGCGAACCGTCTTCTATGGACCATACTCTAACATTGTGGCGTCAATGATACAGTGTGTACGCTAGCCTTATATGTCAGCATTCCCTCCCATTCATGTGGCATGACCTTAAATTCACCGCTGCTAGCTTTGCATGTTAGTATTCCCTTCCATTTATACAACATTATCTCCGATTTACTGCTTCTAGCCTTGCACATCAACATTCCCTCACATTCACACAACATGATCTTAAAATTACTGCTGCTAGCTTTGTATGTTAGCATTCCCTCCCATTCACTCTGCTAACTGCAGTGCTCGTATAGTGGATGTGTCCTGAAGCCTTAACTCTACTGTGCTTAACAATATAATCCTTTACCATTACAAAAAATTTCAAAATGAGTAAGAAAAAAAAAAAAACAAAAAAAAACGGCCACCTCACTATCACAGACCCCTTACACACACTCAAAACGGATATAAAGCACCTCACCATTACACAAAATCGAGTACAACACCATAATCTATGCAGGGTTGAATTATGTGGTCAAATGAAAGTCTATACTGGGTAAGAGCTCAGCCTTCCACGCAGATTATGTAGTGAAGCTTCATGTACCTAAAACAGAGACCAACAGGTAGCACGTGATCACTGGTCTGGACCAACTGCAGTCCTGTTGTGCAAAGGGAAGTGCTCTGATTGGTCCATATTAGCCGGTGCCTAACATGCAAGGATTCCACCTAAAATAGGCTGTGCTAATGGGAATCAGCTGGTTTAGTGCATGGGTAAAATGAATACATGGTAGTATTTCTACTCCCTGAGGTGGGCGGGTTTTCCACCTTCGATTACTGCGTGATAACTGAGGCTTGTAACTCACTTTGCTACCACACTACACATAAGGGTTTTTTTGGCACGTACCGAGAGTTTCTCAGGGCTGATCCAGTTATTTTCAGGGAACTGAACGTCGAATTTGATATAGAGGTCCCCCTTCTCGAAGGGGTTACGGTACTGCGGCATTCCCTCTCCGCGCACTACCCTGACCGAGCCTGCGGCAGAAAAACAGAGAGGTTAAAGTCGCCCGTTTCGCTCAAACATCCCGTACACTGTCACAATGAAAAACTCTGTGCTGGAGGAACCGGGCTGGCTCGCGCGAACCTGGCTCAATGACTTTGCCAGGGGGGTATTTCACAACAATCTGCCGGCCGTCCAGATGCTTGAGTGTGAACTGGAAGCCGCACAGCGCCTCCACCAGGCCGATCTTATAGGTCATGTGCAGGTCGTGGGCATCGCGTTTGAACGTCTGTGGAGCAGAGATTATCATGAGGTCACCATGTTAAGATACAATGTCTAACAGGGCAAGCTGCACAGCTACAGAGATGGGTAAAAATAAAGATTTTATTTTTTTTTTTTTCCATTTGAAATTCTGGAAGTATTATAAGGTTGGTGGCAAAAATGTGATGCTCAGAAGACAAAATAAATATGAAAGAAATTAAGAAGCAACTTATGAACTTACTTTACGATTTACATAACAGCAATACTACTACTAATACATAACTAAAATAACCTCTCAAACAAAAAGTCAAATACAGAAGGCAGTGAAGAGCTTTGATTTTTCTTTAGCACTCAAGTTTCAAGACAGATGTTAGAATAAAATGTTTCTTTACTGTAATTCAAGATCTACTTGTCTTGTCCAGAATGACTTGCAAAGTGGGAGAACATTAGTGCATTCACCTAAGTAACAGTGCCAGACCTTAGCAGGCCATGTTTCTTGACCACCAAGTAGCTAAGCAACATCACTCAGCAACAGTGGGAGTTGGTTATACTAGGCCAAGTTAAAATACAACCACGAGTATATTCAACAAAACATATCTATCCTCTCATATTCATCTACCTTCTGAACGGTTCCTCCGTTACCATGCCTTGACCAAACTGGTCTCACCATGGTGTGCCACTGCTTATTTTGATGTCAAGCAAGGAAAATGGAAGACCTTTTTGAAATGTTGTGCACTCTGCTTAGCCAGATTTGCCTCCAAAAGTGCCTAACCAAAGAGCTCACATCAACTCAAAAACTGAACTACATTTCCCAGCCTGTTTTAAGAACACAGAATTATGGGAAGTATTAGCTATTTGCCAGAGAGACTTTAAAATGTCTTGGTAATACAGACTGAATTATCTGCAAATACCCTGACACTGACATCAGTAACTAGATACATCATTTTATTCAGGAGTGTAGAACTAGAATGTTTATTTAATTTAAAAATATATTCAGTATATATATAAAAAAGGGACAAGGTATTCAATGCAATAGCAATAATTCAGCTGAGCTGCGTGCACATGGGAAAGGTCTGGGATGGGAGTGAGTCCCCTCCTGGCGTGCCCGTACCTCGTGCTCCTTCTCCTGCAGCACCAGGACAATGTCCCCGGGCTCCTGGCCTGGCGCCTGGTCTGCCTCTCCGCCGAAGGTGATTTTCTGGCCGTGCCTCATGCCTTTGTCCACGTGAACCTCCAGGATCTTCACCTCCTTCACCACCTTCTTACCCTCACACTTTTTACAGCGGTCCTTTTCACTGATTACCTCGCCTGTTGAGAACAGCAGCTTTTTCAGTGAACACACAGAGAGCCACGCACACACACAAACACACAACACTCACACAAACACGCATAAACACAGGGTGACTTTAAAAGATCGGCCATCACACTGTCTTTGTTACAGTCCATAGACGGACTGACCTTCACCGTTACAGTGCACACAGACTGACTGACCTTCACCATTACAGTGTGTCCAGACTGATTGACTGTCACGTCACAGTGTGCACAGACTGACTGACCTTCACCATTACGATGCGTACAGACTGATTGACCTTCACCATTACGATACATACAGACTGATCTGCACCGTTATGATGTGTACAGACAGACTGACCTTCACTGTTACGATGTGTACAGACTTATTGACCTTCACTGTTACGACGTGTACAGACTGACTGACCGCCACCGTTACGACGTGTACAGACTGACTGACCTTCACCGTTGCAGTCTGTGCAGACTGACTGCATCTGTTGGACCATGCCAGGAGCCAGCTGTCTAATCATGATGCGCATGCCCCGCCCCCTACAGGCTGCACACTTCTGCACTGCTCCGGTCTTACCGCCCTGTCTGTGGGGCAGAGAAAGAACCAGTTAAACACACACTCACTCACACACTCTCTTTCACACACATACACGCTCTCTCTCAGACACACTCTCTAACACACTCCTATTGTCCTATTGTAATACACACATTTCAGTTCATCATTGTTACTAATATTACAACATTAAAGTCACTAGAACATTCTCAATGTAATTTAACATTTGTAATTTACATGGAACTGAGAATACCACAGACTGCTAGACATAATTAATGGAGACAAAGAGTGCATCCATTCTGTAGACTGAATTCTTGTCATCATACGTATAATTATGACATATTTTAATTTTAAGGCAAATCAACTATGGAGACAAGCCCAGTGCTGCTCCACAGTGAACTGATCTAAACCCTTTTTGTTTCAGTAAAATGGCAGGTTTTACATTTACGTCGATTCAAGAAATGCAAAAGGCAGTTCTTCCATTTTCATATACACTTTCTTGTCAGCGAAAAAGTTTGACCTGTCATGCTACTTTTACAAAGAGACACGCTCACTGTCACAGTGATGAATTCCCCTGCTTGACAAACAGTGAATTTGTCAGCTTCGAACTGCAATTCAGCCAAAAGCTCCAATCCGGGTGCGCACCCAAACGCAGAACATTCACCCGCCACCTTCCAAAGTTATCAGCTGAAACCATGTCCAACTATAAAACACAGAGGACATTTCAGAGCTTGTCCCTCAAAATTGCTTGTGGCACCTGATTTTACTTCATGTGAAAAGTAAACCAAGAGAAACGGCTTGGTTGGACATCCTAACTCGTCTGTATGCAGCAGATTTGTTCGTCCAAACAAACCGCTTCGTTCCATTTCAATTTAAAGCAAGCATTCTTTTCAAAGGAGATGGTTTCCACAGACATGTTGACCTCTCCAAGAAAGACCAAAACAATTCAGATTCCACAACACACACATTAGATGAGAATTGAAAACAATTGTTCAAAGACCAGTGGCTGTTCTGTAACAGCATTCTACCTTTTTATTTACAGATTTAGGACTAAGACCAACTAAAAACTACAGGGCACCGCACATACCACAAAGAATATTTAACGTGGGGGTGGGGGAGAAGTTCAGTAACATTGCAAAAAGAAGAAAAGCTCAGAGGCTGAAAAACATTATGAAGCAAAACATGTCCACTTCAGCTTTGAAGATTATCAGCAGACTTAACAAATTTCCCCTAAACATACAGTTATTAACACACTCACTCACACACTCACACACTCACACACACACTCACACACTCACACACTCACACACACACTCACACACACACTCACACACACACTCACACACACACACACAGAAGCAAAGGCAACAAGAGTAGGTGTGCTGACTTACCCATTACAAGCACTACATAGAACATTCTTGCTAAGCTGTAATTTGGTTGTTTTTCCATTATACAAATCCTCAAGAGACACCCTGTCGGAGGAAATAAATTTTGCTGTGAATATTTAACGACGAAAAACAACTACTGTCTCCTCATGTAAAACAACATGTTTCAGTCAAATCTGAATCAGACAATCCAAATGTACAAAAAATAAAAATTATGCACCATATATTATGCCTACAATACAAATGAGAGTTAATATACCAAAAACAATTTCCATTTTTGAACGTAAAATTAAATATTTTTTAAAAGTTAAAAAAAAAATGCATCATAATGTACATGTGTGAGCTCAAGACATGCAAGATTGAATCTTTCCTCTAAAAAAAAAAAATGCAGAAAATGAACTCAGCCATATGGGTGGAACAGCAGGTAGTGAAACAGAGTGGCGCAGTTGCAGAAGGAACTCACTTTAGTGGATGGACCATGTCCTCTCCTCTTCGCCTGCCACCATTCCGGCTCCCGCCATGTCCACCCATGAAGCCGAAGAGCCCGCCTCCAAAGATGTGGGAGAAGATGTCGTCCATCCCCCCGCCCCCGCCGCCTCCCTCCCGGAGCCCCTGCTCACCATAGCGATCGTACAGCTCCTTCTTCTCTGGGTTGGTCAGTACTTCATAGGCAAAGCTGATTTCTTTAAACTGAATCGGGGAGAGAAAAGGAGTATCACTCACCTATTACTTAATCACTTTATATATCACAACGATGGATGAGTCAGCCTTTAAAAGGTCAAATATGGGCTCACCTGACAGTTTCTTATCGACAACTTTTTGAGTTGAGTTGAGTCATTCTCTTCCATTCTGGTGGTGATCAATGTTTTAGAGATGCTAAATCTCTAAAATACTGCTCTAATCAATACCAATTCCAATACCTAAACCGAATCGGTATTGATTAGTGTCGGCTGATAGTGACTATCGATCAAATACTGTTTCTCTTTTTCCTCCGCAATTTAAAATCTGCATACCTCACTGTGTGGAACTGACGGGGACGATTCTTATGTGTAATGTAACATGAGGCTGTAACTACAACCACATCATGACCATAAAAGAATGTTCCCGAAGTTCTGTAAATATGGCTTGTTACAATCTGTAAAACATCTGTAATCTCTGTTACAACTGTGACGAGGGGAAACGGTATCGAATTGCATCTATACCATAACATTTCCGCCAACATTGTCAGTATCAGTGCCAAAACAGTCTTGAGTCTCTTAGATTGGCGCATCTCCAGAGTCTGGATTATTTTTTAACATGGTGATCGAAGTAACTCACTTCAGTCTCACCCTGTTCATGGGAAACCAAAGATAAGGTGACTCTCGCAGTTAATTTCAGAGCAAAACAAAAACGGCACGACGGGGAAAATGACCATACAGAACTGATGGTCAATGTGTTATGTGGAATCAACATATGTCACGACATCTCCTTACCTTGTCTCCAGCATTTGGATTTTTGTCTGGGTGATACTCTTTTGCTAATTTGCGGTATGCCTGAAATGGAAAAGGAAACAGATGTTAGCATGACTTAGCTCCAGGTGCATTCTGGGCCAGAGGCACCCATCCTAATCCATCGTCAGTAGCAATCCTCTATACAAGACAGTGGGGAAAAAGGTCTCAACCAACTTATTACCAAGCAACACAGGCACAGAGTTGTGTATGCTCTATGGCCCGCACAGTTTCACGTTACATTGGCAACCTTGGTAATTTGTCTACAAATATTCACATCCAAGGGCTTTTGACACAGATAACTTTTTGTCCATTGCTAATTGTTTCGCAGCCAAGTTAATGACCATAAGGCCAGTTGGTATCTGAATCTGCAGGGACCCTAACAATTTTCTGGTATCGGAATGTTTCTAAGATAACGTTGTCCCTTATCAGTGACTCAGATAATGACGTAAAGCCTTACATCACAAGGAAGTTCCGACTTGATAGCATGTCGTTCGGGGAAAGCGCAGCCGATGAAATAAAAATAGTTTGCTTGATCAACATATTCTACCCGTCACGCTTCTGGTTAACCAACTAGCCACAACACGATATAATTAGGGCAGCTAGGCTACTTATTCCGTAAGTAGCAATTCCGCAGTATTCCGCAATCACCATAACCGCTCTGGATACCCGTTGACAAGCTGCCCCTCCATTTCAAGACTGATGTGACTTTCGTTTTTATAGTTGTAGTTGGAATATAATATATTTAACTTTAGGCAGAGATGGACTACATGGACATCCATTTTAGGGTACCATTGCTAAATTAAGGACGCTAAAATGTCTGAAGTTTTTCCAACGAAACACACACAGACATTCTCGCAAACAGCACAAATAGTGTTTTTTTTTTCTTAAGATTACCACATGCAAAAAAGCGGGTCAAGTGACGAAAACCAACATTACAGTTTAGCAAGCTAATCTGCAACTATTGAGGCCACAGTTGGCGAAGCGGCTTATCTACAATCAACAGCAGCGTCTTCAACCCTAGCAGGGAAAATGTAAACATGTATCCACCACGGCTAACGGTGTCATCAAATAGCCTACCAAATGCTGACATTTTCTCATTTCATAACATGTTGGAGGCGTTTTAGATTATGATTGTAAAATCGGCTGTGCCGACAAAGAAATCTCGGCCATGATTACAATTTAGAGTTCACAAAACCCGTTTTATTTGTATCATGCGGTATATGTTAGCTTGCTAGTTCCCTACCAACATATAGCCATCATGCGTCAATAGGTGACTGGCTCACTGCATTGACTTTACCCGGCAAGCTACGTAGCAACAATTCAAACCCGTTGCCTGGAGGCAAATCATAAACTTCCGATGAAATGGAGCGGAATGGAAATCGGAAGGAGAAACATCTGTAGAAGACGAAGAATATGTATAAGCTTCTTTAAGAGATTTTCAACAGGGCCCTACAGTAGCTCGCCAGCTAGCGATATCTCGCTAACAATACGGCTAGGCCACATTTACTAGCCAGCTAGCTAGACTACCCCGCTTCCTGACTCCAGGTAGAACAATGTCTCAGTAGCGAACGACGCTCGGGTATCAGACAAGAACAAAATGTCCAGGTCAACCGTACCTTTTTCAGCTCGTTTTCAGAGGCGGATGGAGACACCCCGAGGATGTCGTATAGCTTAGTATCGGCAACGTTCGCCATGATGCAGCTCAAAGAAGGACCTTCTCCGGTGGAAGCGTAGATGAGTAAAAGGAGCCGGCCGGAAACGTCATACGCAATGCGTCAACTTTAACCCGTGGTTTCTGCGTCACTTTTGTTCTCACGGCATCGGGGAAAATATCCGGAAATTTTCCTGATTTCTTATCAATAGCATTGTTCCGCCAGTAGCACTTAGCAGCAATAAGCTCATGAAAACCGTCAAAATAAAAGCCCAAAATAACTTCATTATTTTTTTTATGTGAAATGCTACCTCTAAATCGCGGTAAATTTCGCTATTGAACGCTCCAAAAGATTGTGTGTTATTACCAGTATGTCGACAAATGTAACTAAGGATTATACTTGTAACTATAATAACATTGTTTGTATTAATAGTGTTTGCTTGGTATGTTAATGTAGTAATTGGGTTTTTTTATTTTTTGTATTAATTACAAGTGTGTAATATATTTGATATTATAAAACATTCCAAAACAAAAAGCATTAAAAAACAGTGCGTAATAGTTTAGTGTTAGTTTGGCTGTCTAAATTAAACTCCAGATTATGAATTGATATGAACAGGGACATTAGTTGGAATGTGATCGTTAACAATTGACTGAATTAAAATGCTCATTCTTTTATGTTGCCTTGTTATAATTCCAGATTGCCATCATATGTGTGAAGTCTTCTTGACTACCCCCATTTGTTCGTTCAACACATTTTAATTAAAAGTGACTCTTTTGTCTTACCATCTCAGATCAGCTGCTGCAAACCAGATTTGAAACACATGAACC
This sequence comes from Albula glossodonta, assembly GCA_019788955.1. NCBI lineage: Eukaryota > Metazoa > Chordata > Actinopteri > Albuliformes > Albulidae > Albula > Albula glossodonta. Next base: position 27,351,435 of record JAFBMS010000005.1, read on the forward strand.
ATGACTGAAAAGACGACATTAGTTACGATCCTACATTTTTAATTATATATTTTATATTTTAAAAAGCTTACTTAATATTTTAAAGAACCGGAAGCTAATTACTGTTGTGCCTTAAAATGAATTAGTGTGTGGATGCATTAAATTTTTCCAGAGCTGTAAACATGAAATTTCTCATTTAGAGCATATTTCATAATTACATGTTGTATTTACTTAAAAAAAAAACATGTTTATTATTTTCAACACAAGCAAGCGGGCACCGGGCACCTGACACTCCATATAATCTCTCTGGACCACGTAGGCATTAAAGGCATTTGAGGGCTGGTGGTGGAACAGGTCAAGATCTTTAAATACCTGGGCACTGACATCGACCACCACCTGTCCTTCATACAAGATGCAGATGGGGTCTACAAAAAGGCCCAACAGTGCATGTTTGTCCTGAGAAGGCTTAAAGGTTTTAATGTCAGACAGGACATTTTAACAGTCGTATACTGGTCACTCATTGAATCAGTCCACACATTCAACATTGCATCCTGGTACAATGTCCTCACAGTGAAAAGCAAAAAAAAAAAAAAAAAAAAACACAGTGGAAAGAAAAAACTCACAAGAGTCATCAGGCAAGCAACCAAAATCACTGGCACCACTCAAACCAAACCCTTAGATCTTTACAGTCATGCAGTAAAAAGAAAGTCAGACTCCATCACTAAGGATCCTTCATACCCCCTTCACTACTCCTTTCAGCTACTCTCATTAGGTAGATGCTTCAGACCACCTCTGGCCAAAAAGAGAACTTGCAAAAACTCTTTCATTCCCACTGCAATATCCATTTTAAATAAAGCCAAATAGACATGGGAATCGTTTGAGTTTTAGTGTAATTTTATATGAGTCTTTCATGGGTGTATGTTTTTATGTTGTTTGTGAGCCCCTAACCAAAAATAATTTTCTATCATCATGTGATAGACACATTTTTTGAATCTTTGTGTCTTGAATCAAGCTACTGCTGTGTGTGATAAACATAATTGAGACAAGGTGTCCAACCGAGATTTTCTATCTGCTGGATGATGGCAGGATTTCAGAACATACTCCTCGGTCTATATTCCCCAGAGATCAAGATAATGAAAAAATAAATGTCAATTTTGAAATTTTTGACAAAAGAAAGACAACTAGACTACAGTTCATATGTTGTTTGTTTCTCCTCTCTATTACTCTTGTGTTCTATGTAATATTATGTAATGCAGAATTTCTGTATTCTATGTAATACAAGGGCAGAAAAAATTACTTATGGACAGAAAATATTCTAAAAGCAACTGATGTACCAAATGGATTTTCACATGAAATAAAACATTTCAATAAAATATGCAAATTTTAATTGTTTGTGCTTTCAAGCAATGCCTTTTTCTCACTAGATAAATAAATATGCCATAAATTCAAGTACATTTACTGTGTATATATGGTGCCATTTAAATGCCAGCAGGAGTCCACAGGTCATAACACCACGTAAAACCTAACTTGTTTTGGACACTAGGGATGCTCCTGAGTAACCTGGGTTCTCTTTCATTTAGACATTGTGACCCCGGGAGAGGTGGAGGGAGGGGCAAGCTCCTTTACCCCTCCCCCTTGAACTACTGTCAGTCTCCTGGTTCCCTCCCTCAGCCTGGAGAAGTAACTGGAGCTGCAACAGCAGAGGCCTCACAAACAGGCAGAGAGTGATTTCTAATCAACTCAGCTGTGAGCACTTGCCTTCAATTAGGCCATTTATTTAAGCACAGCCTTAGAGGATTTTGGACTTTGGGTATTTTTTTTATTTTATTTTAAATTGCTGTGCTGTTTTTGAGTTTGGACCCTGTTTTGTGTTTCTTTCTTTTGTGAGTTTTCCCCATAAAAGGGGTAAAGCAGAAGGCCTTTGGTCAGTTTTTGTTTAACCTTTTTCGTGTGTTCCTTCCACTCACCACCCAGCTCAGTGGCCACCCTTGCCACTGTGTGACAACATGTATTGCAGTTTTTTGTATACAGTCCAAAATAAATGTGCCATAAAGACAGGTGCATTCACTATGCATATATGGTGCCAGGCAAATGCCAGCAGCAGTTTGTACGACATTACACTACTATCAAACTCAGGGATGTTCAAGGGGTATGTACTAGGGATGTTCCTGAATAACATGGACCCCATTTTCATTAAGACATGTAGTACAGTTTTTTTTTAATGAAAATTAAAAATAAATGTGTCATAAAGACAGGTTCCAGGTGCCAGGCAAATGGCAGCAGCAGTCCATATGACGTCACACCACCGTCAGACTTAAGGTACTAGACATGTTCCAGAGTATCCCCAACCCCACTTTTAATGAGACGTGTAGTACAGTTTCTTTCCACACAGTCCAATTTTTTAGACTTCAGTATTTGAGACTTGTATTTTTCATTATGCCTGAATAAAATGCAGTATTTATTTAAGACATTACCCAATATATCTTACTTTAACGTATACTTCAAGTTTTCATTCAATTTTTATGTTTAAATTTGGTATTTTACCGTTTCTGAGCAATTTCTTAATTTTTGTAGTGTACGTCTTTTCCAGAAGTACTTTTCTTACTGATCCTGGCAGAACACTGGTCTCATCTATTGTGTTGTGAACCCATGTCATTTGCGGTTATTCGTAAAAATAAAGGTAAAACACAACCACGAAAACCGATATTTTGCAGTCCGTATGTATTCGGACAGTGACACTTTTTTTGCTCTGGAGTCTAGCAGAATAGATTTTAAATTAAACAACTATTATGGGGTTAAAGTACCAACTTTCAACTTTAATTTGAGCGTCCATATCAGATAAACAGTGTAGGAGTTGAAGCACTTTATATACATAGACCCCATTTTTGGGGCCCAAATGTAATTGGACAGATACAACATAAATAAAGGCTTCATATTTTATATTTGGTTGAAAATGAAGTCTAAAGTCTACACCCCATATATACGACTAGACATTTGGTATCTTCCCTGATGTTTGGCTATACAGCAGCCATCTTCAGTTTTGGATTTTTTTGGGGGTTTTTTTGCCTTTGGTCTGGTCTTGTGAAAGTGAAAACTATGCTCAGATGGATTGAGTTCAGTTGATTGACTTGGCCAGTGAAGAGAATTACACTTTTTTGTGCTTAAAAACTCAGCGCCTTGGTTGCTTTGGCTGTGTGTTTAGGAACACTGTCCTGCGGCACGATGCTGCAAGTGTCATCCAATCAGATTTGACGCATTCGCTTGGATCTGTACATGTTTCTTTATTATTCATCCAGTTGCTGCTGTCATCTGTGACATGATCAGTCAACACAAGTGACCCAGCTCCACTGACAGCCATGCATACCGGGCCAAGTCACCACCTCCACTACGTTAGATGGATGAGGTGGTATGCTTTGGATCTTGAGCTGTTTCTTTTGCTCCCATCACTTTTCTCTTTCATCACTTCAGTACATGTTGATCTTTGTCTCCTCTGTCCCTTCATTTTTCCAGAGCTCTACAGATTTTTCAAAGTACTTTTTGCAACCTGTCATCTGGCCATGCTATTCTTGAGGCATAGCAGGGCTCTGCATCTTGTGGTAAACTCTCTAAGATTAAGCTGGTGTAGTCTTCTCTTGATGTTAGTCTTTCAGACATCTATATCTACATCCTGGGTATGCTCTTTCTCTATTGAACAATTGTAAAGGGCTTTTCTTCAGGTTGTTTACAATTGCTGAGTTCTTTTGTGCATGAAGTATTAATGAAATGGAATGTAACATATCTGCCCAAGAAACATTTGAGGTCATTTGAAATCATTTGGCCCCCTAAAACTGGGGGGACAATGTATTAAAAGGGTTATTACTCTGTGAATACAATATGGTTGTAAACACCCTCAAATTAAAGCTGGAAGTCTCTATGTTAACCTCATAGTTGTTATTTCATTTCAAATTTGATGTGTAGAGTATATGACTATAGAGCTCAAATAACAATGATGTGTGACTATCTAAATATGGATGGACTGCACTGTAGTTCTGAATCAAGATCTAGCCCACTGAACCAATATATCTTGTTTCCTGCTTTAGAGAGGCTGGCATTGACTAGTGTTGCTAACTCTGGCTAACTATCTTTATATGTAATGGTGTTTTTAACAATAACTCCTGGATAAGATCAACTACTTGTGAGTTTATGTCTTCCTTCAAAACAAACATTGTGTAGGGAAGTCACTCTTCTTGATGTATGGTAATTTGGGCTCATCTGTCTGACAGAAATAGAGGTTGAATTGAGGGAGGTCTGCAGGGAATGTCATTTTCCCACATTTCTCAACATTGGCATGTTCATAATCTCAATAAAACAGAGGGATTATTGGCTGGATGTTGAGTCAGATATTACAATTCAGAGCAAAGGAGGATGATTGATTTTATTTGTTTTTCAATATGGAATTTTTTTCAAGTTTTGGTGCTCAATAATAATATCATTGAGGCTGTAAGGGGGTCTAGGTTGCTAGAAAAAAAAGCAGGTTTAACCAAATACATTTACCCAGGATGCAATGCTTACTCATAACTCTGCGGGTCTGCCTTTAAGCTGTGCCTTTGGAGTGCAGTGGAGTGAAGCAGAATCCAGACAGCGATGTTCCCTGTGGCTTAAGGATTTGGGCACACTTGAGAACCGGAGAAATATTGAAACTTGTCTGATTGACTCACTGAGAGGTCAGTGAGACTCCCTACTGATGCAAGCACAAAGCGGAAAGAAACATCAAATCCGTAAATAATTTTTCCACTTAACAACCAGGATCTTGGTGTCAACTAAAAGCACAGCTGGGTGAGGTATATTCAGATGGAAAAAGCCATCAGAGCTGATTTTGTCCCGGCTGATTATTCCAGCTATGACCACCAGATGGTGCAAGATGCCTGCTGCCGTCATGTACTCAAAGCCCTTGAAACAGGTTGGGCTGAAACATTAAAATTATACATCATATTTCATACAGAGGTATAAAACTCCAGCTTCAGAAAATAAAAGTACTACCATGCATTTGTTCTTCCTGTGGATTGAAACAGGTGATTTTATTGATTAGATCATTTACCTGCCGGAAGAGCTGTGCTGATTAGAGTCAGCTGTGCATTGATAGAGCAAATACATGGCAGTACTTCTACTTTCTGAGGCCAGGGTTTTCCACCTCCGATTCCAAATTAATTTAAATACCATATATCAAATTGATGTAGTTTAAGCATAGTGATATTTTTAGTCTCTCGGCTGAAAACTGGCTCTACTTTTAAATACTACACATACTTATTTAGATTAAAAACAAGATAGTGTATTGGAATGTGTGCTCAATAAAATTCTTCACTGTAAATGCTGATGTAATTAAAAAAGGATTAATTTATCCATTCACCAATCCCGCATAATTATACTGTACTTTGCCAGATTTAGCTGCTAGCCTGAAGGCTACAAAACTCATTACTGTGTCAGTACACTACCAGATACGCTCTTAAATAAGAGGATCAGAAAATACTTTAGCGAAGTTCATTCTGCTGTGGGGAAATAGACTGTATTGAATAATGCTAGCAGGAAATGGTTTATGCTTTTCCTATGTTGGACTGCTTTCTGTATTAAAGACTTTCACTTTATATTTGTATAAGAATGGTGCTGAATAAGCTTTGATGCCTGCTGTTAGATTAAAGATAAGCATACAATGTTATGCTTTCAAGAAGTGGTAATTCTTCATTACTTAGATTCATTGTACTTTTCAAACTATCAGAAGAAAAATTGCAATTATCTGGTATTTGTGAAACAAGCAAACAAAAAATGACCCAGCTCAAAGCTTAGTTTTTAGTCACTATGCCCTATGGTCAGGGCTCGAGTTGAGGGGGGATGCGGGAGGATGCCATCCTCCTTGGAAAAAATCTTGACCACAGCCATCCCCCTTGTAAAATTGTATGTTCCCTTCCCATACTCTTTGCTTTAATGGAATTAGCTGTGCTATTTATCGCCTAATTGCAAAAAGACGAACCTCTGCGATATTTAAATGTCAGTCTTACGTTATTTGCGTTCCAATTTGTGCTGTTTTGTGTCCTCTGTGCCATTGTGGCCTTTGATAGCTTATTGCTTATTTGATTGAAGCCTGCAAATGCATGTTTCACATTGGCTAATGCAGCTTCACCGTGAAGCTTTGGACGAGGATTGCAAATGCTACAGGTTAGAATGGCTAAAGTGACCTGCTCAACAGGAACTTTTTTAGTAAAGAAGAAGAAAACGTCAGGTCAGTCTTGTATTATTAATGCATAATATGTCCCTTATGTAACAAAACTTTGGCAACAGCTCAGCCAATGTTTAATCTTGAATGAGACCATCATAGACAATATGTGAACATGTTGTATACATCGCTTGTCAGCTAACCTGGTTACTTGTGAGCAAACAAACATGTGACCTATCTGACATTTATTTGCTTGAAATAACATGACCGATTTTAAATTCTAATGAAAGGGTGACATATTGAATGTAACAGGTACAGCAGTATCTTGTATGCCGTTGTGATAGTGTAGAGGTCTGTTTTTGAAATCCTGTGCTTGTAATATCATTGTTGTTATTATATAAATAAAATAACATTGTAAATTATTAGATAGTTTTTGATAGTTTTACATTAATAATGACTTACAAAACAAGTACATTTTCTGTCTTTTTTCGCATGATTATGCATCCGAGGTTTACCATCCCCCTTGAATTATTTTTACATATCGACCGCTGCCTATAACTAATGACTAGTTCAGTGTAGTGTAGTAGTGTATCACAGTAGTTAGAGATGGTCTCATAAATAAGATATTGCAAGGTATTTCACCCGAACCGCTTCAGTAAATATCCAGTCGTGTAAATGTATAGTGTGCATATGAAAACTGTAAGTCGCTCTGGCCTTTACTACCTAAAATGTAGATCATAACTTTGAGACCATGTGACCCACTTGCAGGCCTCTATATGTGTTCATTAACTGGGAATTTGGGACAGCCACCCTTTTAAAGAGACTACGATGAGAACCTTGAATCCGCGATGAACTCAGTTTGTGTTTTTGGCCCTCCGGTGAAGTAAGATGGTCCTAGAGGAATGGGGGCAGAGTTTAGTGTATCGTACTGTGTGTGGTGGTATCAATGATCTCATGGCTTTTAAAAGAGAAAACATTTTTACCTGACCTCACTGGGGATTGTAAAGCTGTATCACAACAATCCCCACAGTGCAGAATGGCGAAACTAAAACTGGGGAGTGAATCTGCTGTGTGGTCCCTTGAGAATTGTGCCCCCACCTCCCCATCCCCCACCCCCTCCCCCCATCTCTCTCTGCCTGTCCTCTCTGTCTTTGCGTGAAGCTCAGACCCGACAGCGCTGTCACTGTGACTAATAGAACATGACAGCCCATACTGAGAATGTAGAATCATGAGGCGGGTGAGTGGCTTTTCTCTCTGCCTTTTATGTAACTGGTTCCACCCTGCTACGGCTACGTCTGACTAGCTAGCGTTGCTCTGCCATTTAATTTAATTGCAGCTGGCTATGGGGGAGGTACAGACCATGGAGACGGACCCAAATAAGTAGAAACAATGCACACCACGTTTATTTATCACCAAAAAACTGACTTGTGGGGACTTTTATTTTATTTAAATTGGAGTATAAGAACATCATGAAGGCATTTCATTAGTGCACATTTGGAAACATCAGGTTTTTTCGTTTTTAATTTTCATAATGCACTTGCCTGGGAGTTACCCTTTTCCAGGGTACTTAAAAAGCTCACATTTTTTCCATTCACACAGCTAGACATTTACCGAAACAGCTGACGTTAATTACCTTGCTCCAGGGTGCAGAAGCACTGCACCCCCTGGAAATGAATCTGCTATCTTTTAGGGGGGTGGGACAACAAACATTGCCATTTTCTCTTTTGATAACCAACCAACCAAAAAATAAGGGAAAATAGTACTTTGCAAAAAAAATGTGTTTATTTAGCTTAGCTTCATAGGAGCTAGCTTCTTGTTTTTCCAAACTTCGTAGCTCATTAAGAAATAGATGCTTGCAATCAAATAAAAATATAATCAATATGTCTTTCTGATGATGTCAAAATAGCTGTTGTCTATTAAAACATTATTTCCCCGACCAAATAGGTTGACCTTTTTTTTTTTTTTTTTATAAAATTACATACATCTTAAAATACATTCTAATATACTGCATGACATATATTGCATGACATGAAAAATGACATTTTGACATTAAATTATGATTCCATTCCATTTTAATTCACATGTGTATTAACACATATTTGTCTCATTTACAGTTTCCGTGCATACTAAAGCCCGATTAATATATTTTGCCAGTTTGTGAAAAATGTAATATCAAGTAATATTGGGAAAAATTTCTGTATGACCATATAGTCACAGAGCTAACGCTGTAGCGATGAACGGACAGACACAGACAGATCAATGCGATAGGAGATTATATATCTATATATTTTTTAATCAAAACGAAAACAAAAAAAGGAAAGCAAACCGGCAGACAGAGTGCAGGAAGAGTGCCTTTCTGTGACATGACGCGCAGCGGTTCACCAAGTGTCAGCGTTCTCTGACCACCGCGGGGCTCTTCAGCACCAACTAGCACTGACGGCCGCGCTTCGTTCGCATGCGTGCTCCGCTTGTTCAGACATCGGTTTACAGCGCACAAAGCTCAGATCAAATTTTCTTCTTACAATGAACGAACCATCCCTGTTCACTATCGGTTCATTCACACCACATAAAATATCTTCGCACATGCGCGTTGTGACCTCCTAACAGACGCCTATGACCAGGCAGGCTTGTTTTCCAGCTAATCGTCTGAAACACACTGTCAAGTCCTGAAGCAAAAATCCAAGCAGCAACAAGACAATCTTTTTAATACTGAAGTAAAGAAATGATTATAAATGTAATGTGTATGAGAAGTGTTCTGGTAAGATAAAAAAGCCTTCTGCTGTCAGTGTTCCAGTTTACCAACAAAGGTTACTTTTATTTTGATTGAAGTTTATTTTACTAGGCAGTGTCAGCAGACGGTAGTCCACTTCATGCAACCAAAACAAGGGGGGTAGCCCGGGAACAGGGGAGGCAGAATGGTATACCCCAGCCCTGCCCCAACTCAGAAGTCCATTGACATGGAGCGGGCTTGGACATCACTGTTGTTGCGGTGACTGGCCAGGCCGCCCCCCCGCACATAGATCTCGCACGGCACCTCCTCCATGACACGGTCCTCGATGACCTGCTCGGCGCAGTCGTGCGACTGCTTGTAGCCGTAGCAGCTCTTCTTGTACGTGCTGTTGAAGGTTTTCATGGGTGGTGGTTGGGGGAAGTCGTTGCGGTAGGGCAGCTCCATGGAGCCCAGCGTGGTGCGGCTCTGCTTGATGCTGCTGGAGCCCTGCGAGCCGCAGTGGTGCTCGTGGACGCAGCGTGACGCCGTGGATGAGCGCCGGAGCTTGTGGAAGCTCTCCAGCTCCTCCGACAGCTCAGCCAGGTCCGAGGAGATCTCCTTGTCGCGCAGGGAGAACAGCTCATAGTGTGGGGGGTCAAACACCTCCTGGAAGCCGGCCTTGTTGAAGACAGGCCGACGGGCCACCACCTTCTTACGTGGCTGCTTCATCTGGACCAGGACCGAGATGATGAAGAGGACCAGAACCACGCCAGTGGACACGCCGATTACCGTGCCGTGGGTCTTAGTGATCTGGTGAAACAGCCCCTTCGACTTCTTCTCTGTGGGAAGGCAAAATGTTCGATATTCCAACGTTCTTCTTACAAAGACGGTAATTGCAATAAAAGCTGTAATGACTTAATGCGTGTACTGTAGCACAGGGGTTGTTGAACAGCAGGTGGTAAGAATTACATCAAAGAGAGACGGGAATTTTTCACAAAGCAGAGCTTTACTTTACCCTACTTACTGTAACTACCCTCTCTCAGATACATGCAAAGCGTGCTCTCTGAAGCAAATAAAACCCACATTCAAATGTAAGAGATGAACAGGTCTAGACTCATGGCCCATGCCTGAGAGACTGCTGACTTGGGGGTCAGAGGTCAGAGGTCAGGGGTCAGGGACAAACTTACCTTTGCAGTGGTTCTCATCCCAGGGATAGACACAGTTCTGGACCCCGTTGCACACCAGAGAGTTGTTGATGCACATGTTGCTATGGCAGAAGAAAGTGTTCCCTGAGCAGGGAGCTGCAGGACAGGAAAAAGAGAGGATGGGACACACATTACATTACATCACATGTATTTAGCTCTGATCCATAGTGACTTACAATGCAGAGTGCACACGTCAATAAGACTTCCATCTTTGGGTCAACATAGAGTGACATTCTGTTGTTCTGACCGCTGTGGGAAGGTTATCACACCATCATGGTCCCAGAACAGACGGTAGATGTGTCCAGGAAGTCCATACATTATGAGGGGGGCAACATCAGGGCAAGAGGGGTGAGGGCAAGAGCAGAGAGGACTGACAGCTGCCTTACTCCATGGAAAGAGCCCTAAGGACCAAGCCCTAAGCGTAACAAGCTGTGTACTGTAGGCTACTGTCTGTCATCTATGCAGTCAGGGCTGCTAACTTTGACATACGGCCATTGCAGGGGATTGGGGGGGTTGAGCAGCAGAATACATTGTAACTCACAAATACAGTATTGCTAGTGAAATCACAGCTACAGTAAGCTAATATTAGAATATATTTGGTCGGAATAAGAGATGTGGTGCAAGAGTGTGTGATCTGGGTCATTAGCATAATCCTGATTTTTAGTGCCCAACATTTAGCAGATTTGCAGACAATATATACAAATCAAATGTTTTTTTTTACAAGCCATTACAGCAACCAGTCGGTGTAAAAGCTAAAAGGTGTAATATATGAATTAGGCTTTTTGAATTTGATTTTTATCAGGCACAGAAGTCAGACACCCCGAAAGTAAACCAACAGTAAACCAACAGAATAACTGGCCGAGCTGATAAACAAACATTACAAGAATATAGCGGCATCTTTCCTGGTCACCAACAGACAGCCCCGCCTCACATCAAAACGGCGGGCAGTTTAGCTGTTCCATTAGCATGCGTGTCAGCCCACACGCGCCATCCCCGCACGTAGCTCGGCGATAGCATCCCGGGACTGACCGGAATCGCCTCCCGCGCTTAAAAGCTAAGCAGTTCTGACAGCAGAATGAGGGATAGTTATGCGCCGGCCGTCTCCGGAACGAAGAGGGGCTCCACAAGCTCCGCGCTCCTTCCAAACTGATTACAGATCCCTCAGCTTCAATTCATCTCTCCCCAGCACCAGCATAGTCTACCATCTCACCATTTCATCAACACTGTCGGAGATGCCTTTCAAACGTGTCGGGGATGGAGGTCAGCATAACACAACTTTATTTTTGTTTTGAAAAGAGGGACGTGGATTTTTACCCGCCTTTGCGGTTGTACTATTCTTGCGCGCGACTGTGTTTTCCACTTTTGAACCACTAGGTGGCGATGTGCCTCCTGTTTATTGTACTCCACAGTGTAATTAGAAAACTGGAGTACAAAAGCTCAGCTGGTCTAGCGCCTACGCGTTTCTGCCGAAAATAAACAGAGCATTAGTATTCACTGCGTGTTTGCAATAAACACAGCAATTAATTCTTCTGATTATTCAAGCATTTAAGAAAACCATCAGAGCGGTAGAAGAACAATTGCTTCCCCCCGCTGCAATATTCAAGACTTCACACAGCGCTATTTTATCTGAATATTTCGTGTAAATCCAAGGCCAGTGGAAACATAATGTATCGGCAATATCTAAATTAAAATGAAGGAGAGAGAGAGAGAAACCTGTTTTTTCTTCATAACGGATAGAAGACAAATCAATTTTCCATTAGAAACTATCCATTCTTGGAAAAGTCATTTCTTGCAAGCCTTTAAGCACCTTCTAAAGTTATTAGGAAACTTAGAACAGAGATTAAAAAATATATTATTTTCATTCGGAAGTAATTGAGTTTCTGTTCAAAGAAATTATAACCAGTTGGCAAGAAATTACAAGCAATTCAGCCATAAATGAAAGAAAGGTCAAGGGAATAAGCAGGAAATTACAAATCATATATGTTTTATGACTTGAGGAACAAATGTTAACACATTAAATTCCGAATGAAAACTTTAAATATCTGGCATTCCAAATGAGTAAAAAAAACAAATTAGTACTGCTTTCACCGAGTAATTACACTACTACAGTACAACACAATTCACAACATATGTATCATATTACATGTTTATTAATACCTTATACAATGTGTATTACATATTATAGGTCAAACATTGCCAAGAAAGTTTTTTTCAGATAAAGAGCTATTAACATGTAACCTATTAGGACATCAGGCTGAAATAAAGCCTAAATCCTTGAAAGCAAGGATACCCTGTACCCCCCCCTCACCCCCACTCCACCCTTCAAAAATAACTACGTAGTCACAGTCATATCCGGATATATTGAGTTCAACCATTCCCAATGTATGTGGCCCAGTTCCTTAAGATGCTTACCACTCAGGGAGTCAGCAGGGTATGACCAACCTGAGTGTCCTACTTTACCGGCCTCAACAGAATAACCAGAGGGCTAATGCACGTCAGGCTACAGATCAGTGCTAACGTTGGGTCTGGCCTCACACCTTGTATCTAACACTGCTCAGGTTCCAAGCCCTGTTCCTCCCGACTGACGCTGTGTTTTACACACTCACACCATCACTCTGCTCTGTTTTACAAGTTACTGGGTGGACCGTTCATTCACTTTCAGTGTACCTTCTATCTGAGGCAGAAGTAATCTGAAGTGCTTGTGTTATTAACGACTTTGCCAGCAGAAATGTAGACCGGAATGAAAGTGCAAGAAAGCCTTATAGTACACGTGTGGAAACATACCTTTCTATGCTCCTGTACTGTGTATGGAAATTCTATAAAAAATAATACATAAGTTTCATGTGTGAAATTAATTGTGTGATTATGGTTTTCTATTAAAATAGCAAGATTCATTAAAGGTCGAGATTGATTGGCTGTTATGTTGTTAGTTTTAACAGATAGGAAAGACCGGATTCGTTGGTGATGACGGCACTTACGGTCGACAAAGGAGGTAAAGAGCATCCGGAATCGGCTGAGCCTGCTGTTCTCGTCAGCCCACATCCGGATCACACCCACCCCGTTGTCCAGCATGACGTCGTTGGCTACGGTGCTGCAGAACTTGGCCTTCAGGTTCTCGATGGCACTGCTGCCATCGTAGACCGCCACAAAGTTCTTCTTGCACTCATTGGAGTGTTCCATCTGGTACTCCATGAAGCGGAGGTATATCTGCAGGACGCGACGACACCTGCTTCAGCACACAACTACACCTGCTTCATCAAACAACACCACCTGCTTCAGCATACAGCTCCATCTGCTTCAGCATGGCTGGGAGCCCATTGAGAATGCAGAGCGGAGTTTAGTCAGGATTCATGTCACACACACACACACACACCAAACACTGTGCTGATGGCTTTCACATGGGACAGGCACTGCAGAGTAATCGCAGGCCACATCGAGGGCTGCGCGATATGAGGAAAACATGTAATGTGTGAGAATTGTTGAATGCTGCAATAATGATGTGCCATTCGATAAATTGGTTTGTGAAAAGTGTGAAAAGTTCCGTATTTTCTGCTGCTTTCACTATACTGCTAAAAATACATACCCAAACAACAAATAGCCTATTTACTAAAATAGCAAGAAATGATTTCCAACATCCAACAAATTGAGTATAAAAAATCAGTTTAATGGAACACAAATAATGAATACATATTTAAGAGCCATTTTTGTACTCTCTCCCAGCTCGCTCCAAAGTATTTCTCCCTCCTACTCCTCCTACCTCCTTTGCGCAGCTCCTCTAAAAACTTCTCTTCTCTTTAGTGTTAACAGTAGAAAAAACCATCTGGAAATTGGTATCACAATAATATTTAAATATAGCCTTCTTGCTACTGTAGAATCCTTTTAGACTCAGTTAGGCTTTGCCTACATGTTTCTTGGCTTGAATCATCACAGTTCCAGGGCTGAAAAGCCAGAGTTTAGATGACTGTGTGTGTGTGCACTGTGTGTCAGAGTGTGTGTGCAGTGAGTGTTTGAGTGTGTGTGCAGTGAGTGTTTGAGTGTGTGTGCTGTGAGTGCTTGAGTGTGTGTGCAGTGAGTGTTTGAGTATGTGTGCTGTGAGTGTGTGTGCAGTGAGTGTTTGAGTGTGTGTGCTGTGAGTGCTTGAGTGTGTGTGCAGTGAGCGTTTGAGTATGTGTGCTGTGAGTGTGTGTGCAGTGAGTGTTTGAGTGTGTGTGCAGTGAGTGTTTGAGTGTGTGTGCAGTGAGCGTTTGAGTATGTGTGCTGTGAGTGTGTGTGCAGTGAGTGTCTGAGTGTGTGTGCAGTGAGTGTTTGAGTGTGTGTGCAGTGAGTGTCAGAGTGTGAGTGCAGTGAGTGTTTGAGTGTGTGTGCAGTGAGCGTTTGAGTGTGTGTGAAGAGAGTGTCAGATAGTGAGAGCAGTGAGTGTTTGATTTTGAGAGCAGTGAGTGTTTGAGTGTGTGTGCAGTGAGCGTTTGAGTGTGAGTGCAGTGAGTGTTTGAGTGTGAGTGCAGTGAGTGTTTGAGTGTGTGTGCAGTGAGCATTTGAGAGTGAGTGCAGTGAGTGTTTGAGTGTGAGAGCAGTGAGTGTTTGATTTTAAGAGCAGTGAGTGTTTGAGTGTGTGTGCAGTGAGCGTTTGAGTATGTGTGCTGTAAGTGTGTGTGCAGTGAGTGTTTGAGTGTGTGTGCAGTGAGTGTCAGAGTGTGAGAGCAGTGAGTGTTTGAGTGTGTGTGCAGTGAGTGTCAGAGTGTGTGTGCAGAGAGTGTTTGAGTGTGTGTGCAGTGAGTGTCTGAGTGTGTGTGCAGTGAGTGTTTGAGTGTGTGTGCAGTGAGTGTCAGAGTGTGTGTGCAGTGAGTGTTTGAGTGTGTGTGCAGTGAGTGTCAGAGTGTGAGTGCAGTGAGTGTTTGAGTGTGTGTGCAGTGAGTGTCAGAGTGTGTGTCCAGTGAGTGTTAGAGTGTGTTTGCAGTGAGTGTTTGAGTGTGAGAGCAGTGAGTGTTAGAGTGTGTGTGCAGTCATCATTCAGACTCCACACTTAGTGTAGCATGCCCTCGGGGTGCAGGACAGCACACAGTGAAGCTGCCCATGGCTCTATTCTAAGCATAGCTGACTCAACTCTTTCTTCAGCGCTGCCCTGCTATCTGATGCTAATTTCAGATACCCTTACACTTCACACTGGAGAGAGGCGGTCAAGGAGCCGCTGTTGTTTTACCTGTCTCATGATGAAAGGCAAGGCTTTTCAGCCTTTTTTCTCTGGTGAGGTATTTGTCAGTGTGGCCTTGAGAGAGCAGTGTGATGGATACTTTGCGAGTGCTTAGGATTGCACTACACTGGGGAAGCAGGGGAAGGACTGGCCTTCATGGGTGCTTACCTTGGACTTTGGAGGGGCACGGACTGTCCAGATGCAGTCCACTGCGTCGCCGTTTTTGATCTTCTCCTCCTCATCCACCTGACTGGAGCGAATGACCCCATCAGAGCCGCCGATCTCAAACTGACAGTCTGAGGAGAGGAGGACGGAGGGATGGAGAGTGGGAAAGAGAGAGAGTGAGCAAAAGATGGACGGATGGTGAAAGGGAATGTTGAGGTTAGGCAAGAGGAGGACAGAGAAAGAGAAGGAGAGATGGAGAGGAAGAGAGAGAGAGAGAGAGAGAGAGAGTCTCCTGTCAGCTCCATAGCAGTGAGTGCTCCAAATCCTATCAGACAAACCACTGAAATATTGAACAGCTTACCTGGAATCGGATTTAAAAGTCCTCCCACGTGAAGATGGAAATCTGGGTCTGAAATAACGAAAAGAAACAGAACCGCTCAGATATGACCGCTGGCAGAGGCTGGCGCTGCTATGCCATTAAAACCGGATAAAAGTGTCTCTGTGTCTTCTGAGCTCCTGTCCCTGGTTCTCAAGAGCCCCTAACCAGTCTCAGGGGACATCCCCACTGACCTGTCTATGGCCTGGGTTATGCTAAGGTTTGTGCCCTTAACTTTGACCTGCCAATAAACCACTATGTATTCCTTCAGTCTGTGAAGTTAATTTTGGTGATTTCTGAACTGTAATAGTATTTCAAGGGCTGTAATGACTGCATTTCAAATGTTGATAGATTCACGGATATTAAACATTGATACCCAATGAATATTTAATGGTCTCTTGCAAAGACTTGCTTGAATCAATGAACTGTTGAAGCGTTGTTAGGAAAAGGGTCCCTCAAGGAGAACAGTTACCCTACAAACAACTCAAGAGTTGTGCTTTTCAGTCTCATCAGACTGTGAAAAAAACAACAGCACATGGAACGTGCTGGAAAATGGCACTCCAAGATGACGGAAGGAGAGATGGGTGCGGCCCCAGGCGAGGGCGCTGCCCTGATCACCTGCGATGTGGAGGAGAGGGACGTAGCCCCGGTTACCTGCGATGAAGGCGTATCTGATACGGAAGCCCAGGCCCTCCAGTTCCTCGTCGCTGGTGAACTTGATCCACATGAAGCGGCCCGTGGAGGTGACCACACTCGGGCTGTTGGGCCCGCAGAAGCGGTTGATGAGGGGAGAGAACCCAAAGGGCCCGTCCCGCACCTCGATGTGGTCAAACCGGCACTGGAACGACGGCTCGATGTAGTAGGTCTTGTCGAAGGACAGCTGGATTCTCTGACGGGGGAGCGCTGGCGGGGGCGGGGGCGGGGGTCGGGATGGAGAGAGAGGGAGGGAGAGGGTGCGGTTTGAAAAGAGAAGCACTCTCAGTCCACTCCAGAGTAATGTTACAAGAACATATGAGCATAAGAACATGTGACAAGAGCAGACCACTCACCCCGGCTATGCGCCTTTACCTACTAAGTGCCGACAGCACAAGAATACGTATAAATCTGCTATAACTGTAGCGTTGGAAGTGCGATCCATTTGGACTGAGTATGCCGAGAGTTCATTGATCTTATTGTTCAATCACCTGTATAAATGTGTTTATCACAACTCTCTTCATTATGCAGCGCAACTTCAAACTCTTTAGATGTGGTGTTTGATTTGCCAAAAATAATATCTAAAAGTGTGATTATAATCTACCTAATTAAGTTACTAAGAGGACAAATTGGAGCAACCCCTTTAGATATTAAGCCTCACACTCCTCTGCTATAAGAAGCCCATCTTTTCCTCATTTCACCAATCAGGAACTTCTCTCTTATTACTCCATGAAAAGCTGAATAATTCCTTATCTATGAATATCTGTTAAAATTCAGTCTATATACAATGTGCATTAAAAATAGATTTTGGAGAAAGCTTCAAGTGCCTGGTTATTGAAACATGCAAAAACATTTTTAGACAGTGACAAAATGCAAAGCCAGTTTTGAATGAATGTTCCCATAGTATTTTCTGTGTTTTGAGGATGATTCTCTCGGTGAGGAACTGGTCCAGATTGCAAGGGGGCTCTGGGCTCGGCTGGGCCTGGCTGGGTTTGGCGTACAGGTCAAGCGGCGAGGGGGGGACGTGTGACGGATGGGCTGCAGGTGCTGCGAGCAGCGAGAAGCGCTCATGATGAATAAAAGCCAGGCGTGAGAGTGGCAAGGGACGGGGGGAATGAGGGATGGAGCATGTCTCTCAGCGCTAATGATGTCCACTGCCTCATGGCACTACGGTCATTGAGACTAGTGAGCTGAAGAAACCGCCTCAATGCGGGGGGGGATTGGGGCTGCCTTAAGGCTCCATTTTACTAACAACTTTGAGGACTAGGCCAGTCTGAACACAGTGATGCTGTCACAACCTTGTGACGTGTGACATGCACCACTGCACAACGCGTCCTGTTTACGCAATGTTCTCTTCGTAAGTCATCCTGGATAAGAGCAGCTGCTGAATGTAATTTAATGTAAGTAATTTAATGTAACTATGTCTGCTGATAGCTTCCCAGGCTGTGGAAGATAGAGAAAAAGCTCTGACAGTGGGTGCAATTCAGTGTGTGAAATAAGTATCCCCCCCTCCCCAGAGTAAGGTGGGGTCAAGGCTCAAGAACCCAAACTGTCAGGTGCTAGTCAAGTACTTTAACCACTTGGCTACAGGCCACTAAATGCATTGTGCTGCTTGTAGCACGACATACTGTACACACCCATATGCAGCAGGATAACCATCTGCATGCTTCAGGCCATGTGAAAGGAGATAGCGGCTTCAGGACGGTTAATGCAGCTTCAACATCCATGAGAAATTGCTTTCAAAGCAAAAACGTTGTTGACAAGGCACAGTGATATAACTAGGGAGATGCAAATGATTTGTATTGATTGAATTTTTGCTCTACATGCTATTAATTTGCCCTCACAGCAATAAGGCAGAGAGGTAGCTTTCAGCCATGGTTGTATTTTATCGAACAATTTCCAGGGCAAAGTGTGAACTGTGGAGGAAATAACACACAGGGGAGGTGAGAGTCACAAGAATCAGGTCACCTCTCGCTCAGTATGGGGTTGTGACGATAACTACATTACTGTAATACCGCGGTCATGTGATACCTACCGCGGTGTTGAGGTCATTACCGTCATCACCGCACTTTTTCCCCATTTAATTTATTTTTTGATGAAAGTTACAGGGGTGCATATGAGGTGTGATATGAAATATAAACACAATAATAATTGTTTAGTTGTCCTTTGTTCAACGGCTTCTGAAGAAACAAAAACTTTTCAGTTGCTGTTCACGTAAGTTTCGCGCGAGGAGGAGGGACAGTCCATTAAATATATGGGGGATTTATTTTGTGTGCCTGATTAATATTAATTATTTCTAGGCTTGAGTACTTGTGATATCTACAAATAACGTTCAACTGGTATCTCAAATATAGGTAAACCGCCAAACAATGGTGATAAATTGCGTTTTCACCGCGGTAAAAAAAATCCAAACCGACACACTTCATCCCTCACGTAGCTCAATCCATAGGTGAAATCCATTTGTGATCCGCCTTTGTAGTTTGACTTATCTTACTCCCTTTATTGCATTTGTCAGGGCGGTTAGTTTTATCTATATATGTTTCTGCTAATGTTTTAGCTCATTAGCATTTATCAGTAATGCTGTATTTCAAACTTTGCTATTTCCATTAGAAGAGGTTGACTGGCCAGGTAAATTTGCACTGAAGTTTCCTCGTAACCCTTTCAAGGAAGAAAAACATTTGCTGAAAGCTTTTCATTTCAGTTTCCTTTCACTGGTTGTACCAGGTTAAACAGTTTGCCAATGTCAATGCAATTTTTCTGATCCAGCTCAATGGTAGTTCCATTTTGAGAAAGTTATAACTGCATCATGGCTAATGTTAAAGACCGTGTGAGTCTCTGAACAAACACTTCAATAAGAACATAATCGCACACAGACCTCGTTGAGTTCTGATATTTACATAGGATTTCTCTGCCTCAAGCTGAATGGTTACGGATTTGAGCATGATTTGTGTAGAACTAGGTTTTAAGGTGAGGATTCACATGTACTTACCTTCCAGGATGTAGACGCATTCCCTATTGGGAGGGTATGTGTTGGGATAGTTGGGGGAGGTGAAAAGGCCTCCGTTTGCATTGCGTATCCAGGTTCCGCACTGCTCGTTGCTTTTTGATGTGTCTTCCACATTCTGTTGCTCTAAGGAGACAGAAGACAAAGTTTGTTGTATTCACTTCCATTCATCTGTATACTTGCGCTATGTATTTTTTGCTCTATAAAAGTTAGAAGTTGTTTCTCTCAATATCAGAATTAGCCTAGTTCTTCATTCACGTTGTAATTTGCAGGGCTGCATCACACTAATAATAATCGTAGTCTCGTTATCTAATACATTATCGCTTAATCTCACCCACTTAATCTGCGAAGAGAGTTTAGATATTGACTACAATTTAATATATAAACCAAACTCCAGACTAAAGAACCCGTTTGCGAAAATTCGAGGCTCAGATTAAACACTACTGAAAAAAAATGAAAACACAAACCTTTAGTTTTTTGTGCCAGAGCGAAACCTTCTTCAAGGAGTATGAGGATTACCCAGGCTGCAACAGAAAACAGTATTAGATTTAAGATAAATTCATGAATACGTGTTTGCAATGGTGCCTTGTATAATAGCAGAAAAAATGAATTCGGAATCTTGAATCATGTATTTGTTTCAATACATAGTTACACATTCCTCAAAGGATTTAGCACGTATTAAAAAAATTTGTATGTGCATTTCAAATGACGTGATTTGTGATTGGAGCAAAGGAACCCCCTCAACCAATCACATGCTTTCTCAATGTTTGCACCTCCTAAACAGTTTGTCACACACCAAATGTATTAGTAAATCAGAGCCGTGGTGAATGTGATACCTTTTCCACAAAATGACATTCCGTAAACAATGAAAATAAGCAGCAAAACTGTGTTACATTACAGGGGGTGATTCCAGCGAACTCAATTTGTTTCTGACATAGTCTGACAAAACATCCACTAAAACAAAGTTTTCTGACTCAACAAGGTGCACCAGAGATCAGAGAGGCGCTCAAGCAACGCTTTGGAACACTGCCCAGGCGACCGAACTTCATACGCCATTGCCAAATCAGCGCGGATCCCTCTGAAAGACCTTTTACTCCACACTCCGCTTGGTTTTGGCTGCAGCTGTAGGTCGAGCTTTTGCTCGAAAGCACTTCCCACACAAAACGCGGACTTGTATTTATATACCATTGTATTTATAGGCTATTGCTCGCTCGCTGAAAAACAAACGCTCGAAACCAGAGATATTCCCAATAAAACGCGGTGATTCATGGATAATCCGCCCGCGACCCGACCACTCAACACTATCTTGCCTAAAAAGAAGCTCAGGATATTAAAAAAAAGGTGCCACAAACTGCAAATCAGCGGAAATGTTCTCCTCTGCTCGCCAATGAATTCATACATCAATACATTACATTGCATTACATTAAAGGCATTTATTAGACGTTCTTATACAGGCATCATAAGCATCATATTTCCTATCAAATACGTACCCTCTGGTTTTCATGTTTTCAGCATCCCTATGTAGTGTCACTTTGTCTAGGAGACACAACTTTGAGGTGAGAACAACCTGTGTGTATATATGTCAAAAGGAAATGTGTATATATATATATATGAATACGTTTGTTGAGTCTATCTATAAACACTGTTCTGTTGAAAAGAGCAGAAGAGTAGCTCTGAGCTTGTGTTTAGCTTGGTCAAGCTATGTGGTAGCTAATTTATAATTTAATTTATAGCTAATTGGTGGCTAATTAATTGGTTGAATGAGGCTGGTTGCTTCACTCGTACTCGTGGGAATAAATGTTCTGTCATTTACTGATTAGCCATTCGTTCAAGTCGTGAAGTGTTAATATGTTGAAAAAGATGAGTGCGTTATTCCATTTATTGAATATTTCAGAATAAATGCTCCGTCATTTGCAAATAAGATGCAGTTTGTCTTTATTTTGAAATGGTGGAGTTATAAGCAAGGGAGATATTTCTTCATCTATACAAGAGAAGGTGTCTGTAGGCACACACACAGTTTGAAAAACAGTTTTGTATCAAAGGATTCTGAACTGTGAAATGTAGTCATGGCCGAGGGGGATTCGATGAACATCACAGATTTGGGTATTTCACTTGGTGTCTCTAGGATAAAGACAAAGAGTTTTTTTTTTTTTTTTGAAATTTCAGTTTTATATGTGATTACAAAATCCCTTACAAAAATATCGGGTCAACCAACCCCATACCTTGTGACATCATATCCCGTAGTCAGGGCAAGTTGTCACAGTTTGTCAGGATGTCTTTACTGGCTAATAACTTTTTACTCAAACTTTTTTCAATGGTAATCATAGACGCGATACCAATTTCAACCGAAGACTACGAATTTTCTATTCAGCTTTAAATGGTACGGTAAATCAACGGTAAAGTTAAACGTGTGCCAACCAACCCCGGTCTCTCCTAGCTGAGAGGCAACGTTTACAAAGCTGTGACTGTAAAGCATTGCGCTAAACTGATCCGGATCAGTGCTCGAGAGCCTTCCGTGCACGGTATTTGAGCAATAGTGGACCGTTGTCAGTCAGGCGGCACCTTTCTTCATTCATGCACGAGAATAAGACCAGAACAAATGGGATACGACTTGCAGTCCTCAGCACCGAAGAGAAGCAGATATCCCCAGCGCCATACTGTACACAAGGTGCTCGCACGAGATCACACCACACGAGTGCACGTGTCAAGGCACAAAACTGTCTGTACTATGTAAAGATACGTTTTTTTTGGACGAAACTTGTATCAAATTAGCCCCCTTGTTATTGTATATGACCAACATAACTGAATCAGATAGATTTGACAATAAAACTGTAAAGACGTTGCGCAATGTTAGGAACACTAATCGAAGATTGCCATTTCAGGATGAGACTGAGACGAGATAGGTAAACGCGCGCTCACAGTTACGTTTTTTATGATCAAAGGTTTTATGACAGGGTGTTTGACAACACCGAGAAATGAAGAAGAAAGCGACTGAGCTCGATATAAAAACACGGCTGTCTCTCTCTCTCTCTCTCTCTCTCTCTCTCTCTCTCTCTCACTCTCTCTCTCTTTCTCTCTCTCTCTCTCTCACACACACACGCACACATCATGGACCTCAGATATCCTGTCTTGGAACGAGAAACCTGATTGCTGGGTGGTAAAGTATAGAACTATGTGTTCTAATAGAGTGACAGAGAGAACAAAATATAAACATGACAAAATGAGCAACATGTATGTATGTAAAAAGAACTTTTACATTTCTTAATTGTTCATAATGAATAATTAATTCAACATTTCATTCAACTGTCGTACTCATTCATACAATCCATTTGGATTTCGCAAACAATTTGGCAACCATTGTCTAAACTAACTCAGATAAAATATGCATTAAAATAGAAGAGGAACATCCCGTGTTTTATGCAGCCAACATTGATAACAGCTGATTTGGAATAACGACGTGTATACCATAGGCCATTTTATGGCCAAACAAACCCCTTTCCTGGGTGACTGGGCATTTCACCTTTCTGTTTAGAGGTCACAGTACAGGCCACTGTAAGCTCCCTCTCCTGTCAGATTCTTAACAGTCTAGATTTATGTTTCAACATTTCCATATATGACATTTTAGAATTCCTAATATGCCGAAGTTAAACTGAACAATTTATTCATATTTTGCACTTAGCACTTGCGCTATTTGTGTTTTTCACAGGTGGTCTTTTGACCACAGAGTCTGGGAATTATTATCAAGTTTTAGCTTGTTGGATCTTCGTTTTCTGTTTCTGACTTGTCCTTTCTGTAGATGAAAACAGAGATTCTTCATTATTAAATGATGTTTCTATATCACAATTCTCGGGTTAACAGTGAATATAATTATATGGCAAAACCATGCGCTCCTATGGGCAAGTCTTCAGCCATCAATCTAACATGTTGCTTATCCGATGAGGAATCCAGTATTTTACGAACCATAGCCTAACAAGATTAAAATGAGCAGCTTTTGGCTCTACGCTGAGTATTCATACTGCTACACGCCACGAGGATGTGCAAATCAACATAAAATCTGTATTTGTGGGGGTTGAGTAAAACGGTAGGCCAAGGAAATCGATTTGTGCGGCGATTTCCGGTTTAATGGATGAACAAACAAAGTTGCGCGGCATAATTCAGTCTGACATCAGTGGTCACCCTACTCTTTTTCTTTAAGTATGTGCATGCACTCTGAAATGTGATTTCCCGGGAGGGCGTAATTACGTCACTAGGGTACGACCTTCCCTCTTGTATCGAGTATACAGTGGAAATAGTTGTTATGATAGTACAATGCCAGCCAAAACTTTCTAAAATTCGAGACAAATTAGACTGAAATAGAACTTAAATAATCGTATGTTCTGCTTCAAAATAAAGACATACTAAGATGGGACCAAGCACAACTGTAACTATGATGTTGTGGTCATGAAAACTTCGGAATTTAATTGTTTACAAATAAGTGCAAATATTGAATGAGTAATGCACTGAATCACTTTGCATTTTATTCGGTTTAAGGTTGAATTCCTTTCATCTACAGATTAGTTTTGCTGAGAGCAAGATACGGAGGAGTAAGATCTACTCAAATGAAGGTGGGATTTGTCTAATGTCGTGGGCACCATCTAATTTTTGTGCGGGAATGAATGTTCCGGAATTAGTGTACGTTGATTGGGTTGTTAAACGCGATTACCAGGACCGAATTTATGTCCCATGAGTGGAAACACAATCTTCTTTATATTCTTCCGAAACATCTTCCTCTGCTGTAACTGGGTCACAAGCGGATGCAAGTACCACGATAAAATGAGTATTTCTAAAAGTGAAAGGCGTCATACGTTGCATTATATGTTATAGAAGATCACCCTAATAAAATGTGCTGTAAATAAGTAACTCCTTTGGTAGTGTATGTGAGAAAATGTAAACCGAATAAATAAATATATAGATAGATAGACAGATAAATAAATAAATAAATAAACGCATGCCCTGGAGTTTTCAGCGAAGGCTTATTTCGCAGCTGTGTTTCCTGACCCGAAAGTCAGCGGGAGCTGTCACTTCAGCACCATCCGCGCGCTTCTGCTCCCCGCGTCGGGGCATGAGCCAGAAAATCAGCATTCATTTGAACGTCGCA